>CM056194.1:157564701-158970951 GCA_029692085.1 Gymnothorax javanicus | reverse complement strand
AAGAGATGTTATTGGGTTAAAAGGTAATAAATATTGGGCACTTTTCTATTTATTTTGTGTAGTTATGGATACAGACACACATTTCTGGGTCGCAGATTATGCAAAAAAGGTGTAACGAATAAAATATCAATCTGCACCTTGTGTGACCACCATTTGCTTTATGCAATACAGCACATCTCTTTCGCATAGAATTAATCAAATTGTTGATTGTAGCAAGTGAAATGTTGTCCCACTATTTTTCAGCAGCTGCACACAGTTGTTGGATAATTGTGAGAACTGGAACACGCAGTTTTGTTTCCCAGTTCAAAGCACTGCAAACATGTTCGAAGGTTGACATGTCTTGTGAGTATGCAAGCCATAGAAGAAATGGGACATTTTCAGCTTCCAGGAATTCTGTACAGATCCCGGAGACATGGGGCCAGGCATTGTCATGTTCTAACATAAGGTAATGGTGATGGATCCCATTACGGTATCTCAATGTATTCAAAGGATAAATGCACTTGAGTTTGCTGCTCGGAGGAAATGCCTGACCTTACCAACAGCCCACCACCCCCATGGGCAACTCTGTTCTCAAGGCTGACATCAGCAAACCGCTCACCTACGCAACGCCATACACACTTCCTGCCATCTGCTCTGAACAGTTGAAACCGTGATTCACTGGTGAAGAGGACTGTTCTCCTGACTGCCAGTGGCCACTGACGGTGAGTTCTTGCCCACTCACACGTCGATTATGACACCAAACTGCAGTCAAATGAAGACCCTGGTGAGGATGTTGAACACTGAGATGACCTACCCTGATGCAGTTTGTGACTGTTTGCGCAGAAATTCACCTGTTGCGTTAGACAAATATTTTATTAGCTCTCTGTTTGACTGGTCACAGACGATCCCATAGGTGAAGTCAGATGTGGTGCTCCTGGGCTGGTATTATTATCTATGTTTGCGATTGTCACACCAGCTTTTAAAAACCCTAAAACAATGCTGGAGGCCACTTTTGGTGTAGAAATAATCAATAACTATGCTGGTGACGGCTCCACAGGACATTCCTACAGTCAATTGCATATAATCTCTTAAATCTTGAGGCATGCTGCTGTACAGCAGAAACCCGGCATTTTGAGGCGGCCTTTCCTTGGACACCCGTGCGGCCATCAACATCTTGACATGCCACGCCTGTGGAGGAGATTGATTCTCTTTACAAAGGAAAAATGGTCGCAAACAACGATATAAACAGGTGAGGGAAAAGAATATCTTTCTTCACATAGAAAAAATCTTGTTGTATGTCAACACATAAAAAATTGCAGAAAATGTAAGCGTCGCATTTATATTTGTGTTCGGCGTATGTTCCGATGTTCCGAGAAAGCTGTCACTTTTGCTAAATTTGTTACCCTGAGTAACAACCATTATGAGAATTAAAAGAACATTACCCATGAAGTTTGCATTGATATGTATCAAAGACCAGCCTACCATCATTTTCAAACCAGACAAATATTTATTTAATTTGAAAAAAGGACCCCTCCTCTAATTATAACCATCATCCATCCATGCACTTGTACCATCTGTTCTTTTGTCTCCACTGCAGTAGATATCCAGCTCATAAATTAACAGAGCGGTCCACACTGTGGCAGTTCAGAGCAAAGGTTCATCTTCACTGATGGGATGCAGGGTATTGGCTTTTGCAATCAATAGTAACATGTGTTTCCACTCACAGAGATCTATTTGCAACAGTTTTTTTTTTTTTTTTGTGTGTGTGATATGAAACTCACTCATATACAAGATATCCTGAGTTCTCCTGCACTGTCACCAGTGACGTGCGGTCGGAGGTTAGTTTGGTGAGGCAGAATCCTTCCCTTTGCTTGATTAGCAATCAGACGATTAACTAGTTTAGTAAGACTATTCGGCAGAATGACGGGCCAATTTAAGTTTCCGCGGCGTTATTACTCAGTATGTCGAACCTGAAATGCTCGCTAGACAGCAGATTTGCGCGTACTTGCTTCCAGGAAGCCGAAGAAATGTCATCAACAAATATTAATACAATTCGACTTATGCAGAGTTCAAATCTTTAGTCAATATACAATGTATTCTCCTTTAAATACGCGCTTTTACACCCCCACCCCAAAAAAAAGGCAGGCGTTTATTTTCAGTCTTCTTTCACAATCCGATTAACAAAATGTTTAAACGATATACAAAATTACCGAGAGCCGAGGATTTTTCCTGATTGATTATTCAGATTTCCGTCCTTGCAGTCTCGAATTGAAGCGCATACGTGAATGAATCTTTTTGTCATGATCTCCTCTATCAGTATACGGCCTTCCTATGGGCTTGGTCTTAATTGTTTTGATTGTCAATCAGGAATAGTACGTGGGAACAGGTTCACAAAATCTTGTGATAAAAGTTTGGGTCACTGCCTCACCTCACCGCACGTCTCTGGCTTCCTGTAAGCAAATACTGACAGATCTGCAGTTTCGTGAGCACTTCAGGTTCGAGGTACTGAGTAATAACGCCGCGAAAACTGGCCCGTCATTCTGCCGAATAGTCTTACTAAACTAGTTGATCGTCTGATTGCTAATCAAGCAAAGGGGAGGATTCTGCCTCACCAAACTACCCAGCTGGCATTTTTAACGTTTTTTCACTTTGAATCAACGTCATGGATCATGGTTCAATCACCGTTGAATTATGTTTTGATTTTGAAAGATGAATCAACGTTGATTTCGCAACGTTTTTTTCAGCGTTGGGCATGAGTAGGCTACCATACACAACCTCCACTTTTTGGGTTTTTTTTTTTTTTTTGCCAGAACGATTTTAGAAGGGGCACAAATATTTTTGGGGGTTTTTATGAGTGAGAAGGGGTTTAGAATGATGGGGGGGATTTTAAAAGGAAGGGGTAGATGCTAGCCTTGCAGAGCAGACCGCCCTGCCTGATTCATTGCGTGAAATCCTGCAGGTCCGTCTTGCCAACTACCGTCGTCCAACAATTTCACGGCTAAATTTTTTACGGCCCGATCAGGGGAAAGACAGGCGGGAGCTGCAGACGTGACATCACCAGGAAGCGACTTTATGTTTGAATACAATGGCGGCGCGGCGGCGGTTCCTGTGGATGGGTCAATATCAGCAGTTTTATCAGAAATAGACTCAATTTCTTCATTAAAAGAGGAGCAAAGAACGTCACCAAAAGCTTTTCTGACTTAAAACGATGTTTTTGCTGTTCTCCCGACCGGTTTCGGTCAGAGTTTGATCTACCAGCTGGCTCCTCTGGTCGTGAAAAAGATGGGAAAGACCCGATTGGTCGGTGATGAGTGTGACGAGAAGAACCATCGTCCAATCAGCAGCCGCAGATTTTTTTGAAGGTTTCTCCTCTGAAAACTTTTTTGAACGGCTCTTTCCCAGATGGACTTGTGAAATATTTCCGTGGCGGATATATGGAACTGTCCGTCTGGCGTGTCAGGTTAGGTAGATGCGGTGCGAGGAAAAAAATTTTTTGCGGTAATTCCAGTTTCCACCACCGTGCTCTTCCCTCGTGACATTCATTCTGTGTCCGATCTCTCCAACTTCTTCTGACCTTCTTTTTTTATGCGTTTCCTTTTTTTTTCTCCTCCATCGATGAGGCTGTGAACAAAGATTTACATGTTAAGTTGTTAGGCATTACATTCGTGTCTGCAGCGGAATTCGAACCTGGGAACCTGTGGACAAAGCAATTTCAAACACACCATACACTGTGGTCTTAACCACTACACCAGCTGAGTTTGTCGCCAACTCAGCGCATCAATTTCCATTCATCGCTAAAGGGTGAAAGACAATATATATAAAAGAAATAATATATTCATTTATTTTTCTTTCTTTTATTTATTGTTGTCAATGAAGAGACGTCATGTGAATATCCATTTTGATGTGTTTCATGCTGGTGAGTCGGCTGATCCATTGACCCTGGGTAGAATAATTTGAGCAGAACAAACCATTGTTTGTGACTGAGTTGGGTTGAGGTTAGGGTTAGGCACAGGGATAGGGATAGCATTCCTTATGAGCTGGGTTAAGGTTAGGTATCGGAATAGGGATAGCATTCCCTATGAGTTGGGTTAAGGTTAGGGTTAGGGATGGGGATAGGGATAGCATTCCCTATGAGTTGGGTTAAGGTTAGGCACAGGGATAGGGAAAGCATTCCTTATGAGTTGGGTTAAGGTTAGGTCAACAGTGTCATGCCTGCCACCTTTATAAGCTTGCCGCATGTATAGACGCTCTAGAAACTAAAGTGTAAATTCTCTTAACTGGATGTGCGCTCGATGTTTTTCCACACCCGAATATTTCACTTGGTATCTAAACATTAAGGTAAGCCGGAAAAGTTGTGATTTTTTTTTCAGTTTTGCTGGAGGTTGTGTGTGGTACTCTTACCCAACGTTGTTTCAATGTTGTTTCAACGTTGAAACAAATCTTGTTCAAATTTCAGTGTTGATTTGAGATCAGTTTGTTAACCTTTTTAGAACCATCAGAGTTAGACGTTGTTTCAATAGCGTTTCAACATTGAAACGACAACTGACATAATTTCAACCATATTTGTACATTGAAGGTCGGTCGTGTGCCGGCTGGGTTACAACCATCAGAGTTAAACGTTGTTTCAATAGCGTTTCAACGTTGAAACGACAACTGACATAATTTCAACCATATTTCTACGTTGAAGGTCGGTTGTGTGCCGGCTGGGTAACCTCCGACCGCACGTCACTGACAGTCACTAATGCTGAACGTACACAGCACATACTGTATTAAGTGCTCCGGGTCTGTACTGACTGAGGCATGAAAGCTGGTCCACTGATCTTTAAACATGCCATGTGCACAGTAGGACCCAACGGCACACTCCCACAGAAATGTTTTGGCTACATGGCCGTACAATCACCGTTTTCCAGGCTCTGAATCAGCCTCAAACATACAGCTAACAAAGGAGACACATCCCATAGTTATCAAGACTCAATTTACTGGATGTATGATGGCAGCCAGAGACCTTGTCCACAAAAGGAGGGGCATGAGTACTCCTTACTTCTGGTTGTATTCAAGTCATCATATTGGGACATACATAGTGCCTGTTAAGCATGTTCTCCATCTACTAGCAAGAAGTGCGCTCAAGACACCAAGGCAGAGTGAAACTATTTTCAACTGGCAAGAGGACCCAGAGTCTGTGGTGAGTCTGAAAGATTCTAAATAATTTATGTGCACTCCTCATACAAGCATTAATGGAAGCCTGCGATTCACAAATCCCTTGACACAAACTATGACATTTGCGTAATTCTCAAATAAAAAAAGTATTGGGTCTGACACTTCATTATCAAATTGAATGAAAGTGAATTCCCATGTGCAGCCCCACACAGAGATGATTTAGCCTGTTGGGCCACATAAGCACGACTGACATATTACCTTTTCACTGCAGAGGCAGGTCAGTGTGGTCGGCCGCTGATTTGCCTATACAATTTTTGAGAAGCTCTGGTAATATGCTTATATAAGCTATACAGGACCTCTAAGTGTGCACTAAACGCAAATGCTAAGAGAGTGAATGACTCATGAACATGCTGTGAATCATTAAATTATTTCTGGGAATGTGTGAGTCAGATGCTGTAGTCCTACGGTGGACTGTATTAATGCCGCCTGGCAAAATCTTAAACATTTAACTTCAGATTAATACAACTATTTTAAATGTGTCTGATCTTATGGTGCACTCTGTGTCAGAGTTGGAGATGTTTTGGAAAGGATTTTTAAGGCCTCTCAGCAGGTCTTGGCTCTTAAACCCTTTGGAATGTGGCTGCCAGTATCACCATGGAAACTCCATTTGGTTATTGAAGGGAGACCAGACCACCAGCCTACAGGGCTCAACTCCTGAAATTTGATACTGGCTACGTGAGTGTAGGTCTATTCTGCATCACCTCCCCCAGTACAGCTAACCAGAACTGCGTCAAACACTGCACTGTGCTCAGAGATAAACTAAACTAAATGGACGAAATGGCACCTTTTTTGCACATCTTCTGCATTAAATACCCCGAGAATTAAAGCAAAATAAATGTACTCACAACTCATCCATTTTCACTAATTAAAAGTCAGAAAACAATATCTACAATCATGCTTAGTGTCTTAAATCTTTGATAATAAAGCAACAGTTCAAATGTTAACTTGCAGTATCATTTCACATCTCTTTATAGCAGAGGGTTATTGAGACATTGTAAGGACAGATCTGTGTAATAATTAAGAGGAGAAATTTTAAATAATATTCTTTGTATGGTGGCTCTCATGAGTGATGCTACAGCAATGCAGAGCAGTATGATGTGTGATAGTTTAAGGAAATATAGGGATATTATCACTGTCTGAAGGTTTGATGGGTCTTCCAGATTTGGTGATTTAGTTGCGCGTTTGGCCATTGCTAGTTTTCATAGCGGATATGTTAAGGGGTGATCTGGGGTTAAATGGGCAAAATTTGATTATTTCTCCAAAAATTTTTTTTTGAATAAAAAATTCTAAAATAACCCACCTTTAATAATCACTAATTGCTACAAGGATTAAAAACTGAATTTTGCCATAGAATCATGATTTAAAAGCAACTGTGATAATGAAATTTATGCTTTTCACTCCAGGAAAGTGATAAACATTTGAATAATCAGATAATACAGTCTGAAAAATGGGTGTAACCCACAGACTAAGACTGAACTCAACTTTTCAATGCGGTCTAATGCATTTTCCATTGATTTCCTAAGGTATTACTTTTTCCACGTTTCTCATGTTTGTGGCAGCCATAACTTTTTTATTTATCATTGAAAATCAATGAAATTTGGGCTGCAGGTACTTTACTTCATTAGAAATGCAATGACATAGGGAAATTTTGCCTATCTGTTACATACTTTGAAAAGTTTGAGTATTCGTCAGATTCTGCGCAAAATAATTTCAAAATTTGAGTAAAATTCCCCCAAATCACAAAACTGATATTCTGGGCACAGAATGGCTATGTCATTGCATTTGGATAAGCAATGGCTTTAAAATGATGAAAGAAAAACTGAATTCTATCATAGAGTTAAAGAGGAATTGGTGCCAGAAGTTTTCTGCATATTTAATGAGCTTGCTCGGTTACCATGGCAACCGCATAAACAGAAAAATGCCAACTTGTATCTTTTTTGGTGGTTATTACATATCTCTTTAGATTAATTCTGAGTTGTTTCCTGGTGTCATTTTTCATTTAACCCCAGATCACCCCTTAAATGGTTCTGGTAGCAATTATTTGCAGAAACTAATGTTCTTGATTGTTGATATACCTACTAAGGGAGGTGGAAATATTGGAAACACTCCTGAGAAATAGGTTTAAGGGAACTTAGCCATAATCAAGCATAATTCAAATTCATTTTGATGATACATAGCAGCATGAGCAAGAAGAGGCTAGATACTGTACTTTGTGCTCTAAAGGAGCCAACTGGGTGAATAAACTGCAAGTGTGATGGTCACAAAAGTAGATTTTTTTTTTTTAACTTACTAAAATTATCGAAAACTAGGGGCATTCCGAGAGTGCAAACCTCTGCCAAGGCGGCACAGTCGAAATCTTGTTGCGTGAACATCACTCATAAGAATTTTGAGGTATCTACAACATAGGATTTCGAGATGACTACCAGGGCGGCCATACTGTTTGTCGAATCAGAGTGAAAACCGTCCCCAATGTATCAGCAACCAACCCACAAAATTCCAGAGATATCGCTAGGAGCAAATTTCAGTTATGACGTACAACATAAGATTTCAAGATGGCTCCCATGGCAGCCATATCATTTGATGCAGCGCGTTCCAAACTAATAGGTTTTGTCCCTGATACGAGACCAATGAACCCACAAAATTTGAGTGATATTGCAGGGAGCGAAGCTCAGTTATCGTGTGCCATGGGATTTCAAGATGGCTGCCCTAGCAGCCATATTGTTTGACCGATCGCGGTCAAAATCAGTTGGGTCCATGTCTGATGTAATAGCAACCCACCCACAAAATTTCAGAGATATTCATTTTTACTTTTTGAGTTTTCTTTTACACAAACAGTAGACAGGCAGACAAACCAACGCTGGCAAAAACATAGCCTCCTTGGCAGAGGTAAAAATATGGTGCACATCAGCAAAAAAATTACTGCTGTCACAAGTCAAAGCTCTCCATCAGGGACAGACAAGCACAGAACTACAGTCTGAAAAACCACTATATACATAAACCATTTTGTTACTGGAGTAAAAACACAGTGAGTCAAGCCTGAGGGAAGACAATGCATGCTGAATTGTAAACAAGGTCCAATAAACAATGTACTCTGTGTCAAAGAGAAAGTCGTATGGAGTCCAGCCTGTTTTCTGAGCCTTGATGCAGGTGTATGGTGTGGAGAGGTGCCAAAAGATCTCTGGGACAAACAGGACACTGAGACATGTTGTTTCCTCCATCTGAAGCAGCACACCCCAACCCCGCCAGCCGGCTCCATTGTGCTCGCACCAGGAAACAGACAGGGGAAAGTGCCCCGTGATACAGAACAGGGCTGCAGATGGATCAGACGGCACTCAACATGTATCCTCTGATGCTGATAACATGGCAGCAATAACACTTCACTGGAGCACAGAGCAGGAAGGCATGTGGACGAGCCTTTACTGTATATTAGCACAACAAGTAGTTTACAGGGCTAGGAAATCTGCCAAAATTACATTTGACGGAAGGACAATGAACCTCTCCAGGGACTGACTGCAGCTGCGGAATGGGATTACTGGGTCAATGACGGACGTGTAGTAGGGAAATTAACGTTGTTAGCACACCGTGTTGTTTTATCATTTACCAGCTATTGTGCATGAGTTGAGGTCCGAAGCTCACTCTGCCTCATTTCTGGAGAGGGACAGTGGGGGCAAACAACTGTTGAGCATGACCCACAATTTTCATACAGTAAATGAAGTCACCATGGGAGGTGTGGGCCTTTAGCATGAGTGTGGCTGGGGCAGCACAATGCTGAGGCTATTATGCCCATTTGAAAAGGGCGAGTGTAAATTCTATCTTAAAGAAATGGACCGAGAAAGGAATACAAAGAAAGGCTAAGGCAGGAGAAATACACAGTAGAATAAACAACAATAAAAGACTAACAAATTAGGCCACTTGGGTTCTGACCTCCTGATGACTTGATCCATTGCTGCTCATATATTGGTCGAAGAGACACACCGTAAATTGAAATGTACAAATGGACAAGTGCTCATTCAGCTAATGAGAATGATGATGAGTTAGAGCTTTGAATAAAAGGAGGTTCTGGTGTTCAGGAAGTAGCTGTGCTAGCGAGAGTTTATGTTATTGGTATCTTACACTGTTTTAAAATTTAGCGCTACACACTGAGGTCCAGAGTAGGCTGCAAGGCCTTATTTGCGAATGGTGCTGGTGTGGGAATGGCACAAACATAATTAGCCCCAGCAGCTGGGAAACAGGGGAGATCTATTAAGGAGAGGAAACAACTGGGCAACACCCAGACAGGCACTTTGATTACCATCCCCCCACCCATGGGAATGGCGTAGAACAACAATGAGTGCGTCACCACACATGTCACAACAAGGACGTGGAGGGGAGGGCACCTGAGGCTCTAGCTGTTTTCGGACTGGCCATTGTTTATTTACACGAGTCTTAGTCCAACTACATGGGTCCACATCTCTCACATACCAAAGGGGAGGAAAAGGTTTGTTCCTCGAGTGAGGTCATTGCTGTTTTTCCCCTCTTCCAGAAAACACGGTCTGTTGTATGAAGTAAACATCCTTCATTTTTTTCACACCCTGGCAATCATAAAGCCACACCGTGCGAAAGTGAGAAAGTTTATTTTTTAATTATGCTCTCGATCATAAACCTGACTCAGAGAAAGTGAGGGCTTTCATCATGCAGCATTAAAATAAAGCTTGTCAGCTGCTTTACTGTTATTGCAACTATGCAATCAACCAAGATGCAGTAGTTCATCCCTTGAGAAAGTAGTCATAAACGAAGCAGATGCATTATTTGTATGCTACTTTAGATTAATAATAATTAGAAGAAAAATATACCATGTACAGCAACATTATTCCTTGTTGACCAGAAATGCATTGGGTCATATATCTGTATAAACATAAAAACTGAACAATTTTGAAATTGGGTGAAAAAAAATTGATATGAGAAAGGAAAAAAACATCATGACCATCTCTGGGGGACATTTATGTAAGAGTCATATGACTCCTACACACAGCATTTGGTTCAGGATTTTGTTGCAGCCCCCACAAGATGACTCATGCCGAGATGGTTTTTTGCGGTAATATTTTCAACTAAAGTGTGCAATATATCTGACGAGAGCCATTCCTGCTTTTAATTCGTTGAACACGGGAGCAAGCTTAACATCCGTGTGATAGAACATGTCTGGGAATTAAGTCGATGGCTCTTTCAAACCATTAAATTACTGGGAGAATCCATTCAAGATATTGCCACTGTCCAATCACCGTCAGCATTGATTTTTGAAGCCCTCTCTTACCAATGCTCTTTACGCCCTTAAATAGACTGTCTTCACTACATCCTTTCAGTAGTATTATCTGCACTGAGACATTAAAACTGAAGCAGTGGATAACAGTGTATCTTGACCTATAAGGTGGCAAGGTTGATAGCAATGTTCTCTGACAGTAAAAAAAGGTATCAGGTTTGAATCTTGGCTGTAGGTACAAGTCCAAGAGTAAATGGTCTATGTGCTAGGCAATCTATTAATGAGATGTCCAGGGCGTTATGCTTCTTCTTGCTAAATTCATGCTGGGACCAGCTCCACCCACCCCACCTCCCTCCTACCCCCACGATGCTGACCAGAGACAGCGCTAGTTAATGGACGGATGATGAAAATAGTCTGAAATATTGTGCATCGTCACAGGCAACCTATTCATTGTAAAAAAACAAGCAGAAAATTAACTATAATATCCTGGTTATATGGACTGAAAAAGCACTGCAAAAATCCAGCAAGCAAAAATACATGTATGAAGTCCAGGAACGCAACAGCACTGCATTTCTCCACAAATAAAGGTCATCAGAGAGATGCCGTACATCACATAAGTTATTACATCACATCTCTTATGTAACACCTTGCTGTCTGTCAAGAGAATGCAAATGGACATTCATGGCACATTGGGTTCATTGAAACAAGCAAAAATGTCATCTTATACAAGTCCTAGCTGCCAGTGCCTGACACTGCAATTTGGGCAAATAGCTGCAGCTGAGGAGTTGGCCGGGATACATGCCTGCTTGCATGCACACACGTACACACAGGCGTGCACACACACACACACACACACAGGCACACACGCATGTGCACTTGCGCACACACACACTCACACACACGCACACGCACAGATGCACACGCACGCACACACGCACACATACACAAATATACATAATAACCATAAAAAGAAAAAAACAACCCAGCTGGAATGTGGTCCATCTACGTTCCAACTTAAAAAAATGAAAGAGCTGAAACCGAAGTAACCCTCTGTGCATAAAAAAAAAGGACCCACTGTTTACTCTGTCAGGTCAAAACCACTAGTCCTACACTGACCTGTATTTACGAAACCGAGGTCTTCAAATTGGAAACTTGATGAAGAGAAAAGGGACTGGCTTTCCCTTCAGACGTTGGTATACACTATGCTGTGTTTTGGTAGCTAAACTAAAAAAAAAAAAGCAGGAAGTTCAGCTAGGTTAAAGCAGCAAAGTGTGGGTTGATGGTTCCACTCATGTAAGGCAAACAGCTCGACTTCATTGCTGTTTTGGTTTTTAGTGAAATTTGTGTTTACTAAAGATAATGAGCTGTAGTGCCGCTCAGACTCAGCTATTTTAAATTTTTTTTTAGAATTGTTATAGCCTCAGAGCTCAACATTTAGTTCAACCACAAACTGCAAATGCAGCTAAGTGATCACCATGACACTAACCACAGCTGTAGACATTTTCTGCACCAGTAGTGCCTCTCACTTTTTGTGCAGTAATGCCTGATATTATGAAAAATAAAGGCGACTAGAAGGTAATCAATGTAATTAAATTTATATCAAGTCATTTTCACTAAGTCAATATGCTCATGAAAGCTTGGTTCAGTGTAATACTGTTTGTTTACCATGCGTCATTTACAAAGGTGTAAACACAGCATATGCAGTCTGATGAAGCAAGAAGAACAAGTTAATAAATTTAAATGAATCTTGAAATGTGATTCCACCACCTGAAATAAACATTTTAACGTTCATTATTCTAAATAGAACAATGCATTCTTACAAGGAGAACGGAGAAATATTCTTGCTAATGTTAATTTCCAGGGCTACAAGCTACAGAACATTGAGGAAATGTAATATTTTTATAACCATAGCATCCTTAAAGAAAACTAAATCCTTTCCAGAGCATTACCATAACTCCCGCTAGAACTCTTTGCCATAGAGGGGAAATTAACTTCGATAAAAGAGGAGCATATTATGAAGTGAGGAAAGGGTAGACCAAGGCTAAATTATGCTGTATGCTATGCCTGACATACCCACATGTTGAAGATGGTGTTTTTCCTTGCTTTTGTTTATGAAATGTCAGTATAAATTAGGTCGAGCAGACATCCTCTTTTTCCTCAATGGGCTCAAAATACACATTTTGGTGAAATTTCTTTATTCCTACAATATATGATTATGTTTTGCTTACTCCATTGACCATTTATGAACAAAACAAAACGACTTTTTATGCTCACAGTACCCGCTTGCGCTATGGCTCTTTTTCTAAATCTATTACATACACCTTAATATAATCTATAGATTACAAAATGATTTCCCAAATGTGTTATATGTTGATCATATTTCACAAAAATACAATTTGTTTGGTATGTGTTTTTTATTTGGCTCGGATTCCCCCACCTCCTATAAGGCTTTGGCAATAAATGTGAATGTGTCAATGTACAGTATGCTTCTATTCTGCTATTTTGATTGGCAATACCCTTGCACTTATTGGGAAATCCCTGCATCCAGGCTAATTCAGAATCATATTCTGGGGCTTATATAAGTATTCCCTCCTTTGCAGACCTCCATAAGCCTCATGGCTATATGGCCATGTGTTGCTGGGTCGCCTTGAAGGCATATTTTGTTTCAAAAATAATATTTTAGCTGCTAAAACAGACCATCTCTGTTTCCAGGTGCACTTTAGTTTGTTGTGTATTAGTTTGTAGGCTGGTTGGGAATGTTGGAAATGTCTGCTTTCCCCTTTTTGACCATATGGATGATTTTATTACATTTCAGTTTTCATTTTATAAAAGTCCTCTGTTCCCTTTTTACACTTGGTTTTTACTCTCAATTCAAGTTTGTGCCATTTCTTAAGTTGTAGTTGCTTTCATGGATAAATGTAGGTTGGGGGTTTGTGGACCTGAGGTATATAATTTAAGTTTGTTTTGCAGAAAAGAAAGCTTTTAGCTGGGCTCTGATGACACCTCTGACCTCTCTCTCACTGTTCTTTCCTTCATCTCGCTTCCTCTCCCTGTCCCAGCATGTCTCTCCTCAGGTCGGGTGTTGCTCTCAGGAAAGCCTCAGGCCTTGACCTTCCTCATCAGTCAGCGATCAGCCCTCTCCGTGTTGAGCTTTTGGGTGTGAAGTTTGACCTGCCCACCTTTTCTGTCTCCTGGGTAACGGTCCGTGCAACTGCAATCCTATTGCTCTCTCTCTCTCTCTTTCTCTCTCTCTCTTACTTTCTCTCTCTCTCACACACACTCTCTCTCACATTCATACACACACACACACACACACACACAAGAGCCCAATTCTTGGTCTCATTATAGAACCCCTGGACTAGCCATGTTGAGAAAGAAAACAAGTTGATAAACAAAAGATGATGCGGTTTCTCTTGTTGAGTAAGAATTATCTGTAAAAGCGACAACCTTTTCCATATAATTCAGATGGTCATATAGAAATAGCTAAAGTCAGCGCTTTTTGGCCATCATTGAATGAATACCACTGATAACTGATGACAAACTTAGGATGTCAGATGCACTGTGACTGGCCGTGAACGTCTCAGAGTCCCTGTGTTACAGGGCAGAGTGAGAGAACAGACTCTCTCCTGAGACTCATTTAATCCAAGGTGAGGTGCATGCAGGAGATTCACTGCATTCACAGCTCTGCTTCTGCAGAGATACAATGCCTGGACCTCCACTGAAGGTCAAAGGTTTTGAAATCTCTGTGTAATGCCCCTGAGGCTCATGATCACACACACACACACACACACACAGACAAACTGCGTGCACATGGAGAGAGGACAAATGGTTTGGCAGTGGCTTGGGTTTAGAGGCGATGCGTGACCTATAACCCCGCCCCCATATGATGTCTTCGCATCGCAGCAGCTGTGATTTAACCTCATTTACAGGGCTTCCAGACTCTTTAGAAATAATGGGGGGGGAGATTTACTCACCTCAAAACATGAAGAGGTCTTATCCCCTAAGCCTAATTTTCCTTCCCCTGAAATCAGGTCATTCATCATTTATCTTCAAACCTTGAGCTCTATATCATTACGGATCTGATTGCAGGAGGCCCTCTGATGGTTTTAGTTCAACATATAAAAGCCCTTCCCCACTCTCCACAAAACAAATCTGCAGTCAATAGCAATTTATAATTAATTACTGCGTACCAATGGATGAAAATCATGACAGCATTCAATTACATTCCTTTGTATCTAAGGGACTAGCCTAAAATTGCCCATTATGAGACTATATAATGTTGTTAATTAGCTAATTTCTGAGAAATTCACTGAAAAAGAGAGTAAGCCCATTGTTCAGTCACAGGTGCACATTCTAATTCAGCTGGGGAGCATTTACCGCCCCTTAACTCCGGCACCCGTGAAGGAAAACCTGGTTCCAGAATGTTCTGCGGATGGAATGTTGAGAGCTGCAGACACCCAAGGGTTCACTGCCATACTGATGGCTCCTGCCTGACAGATGATTGTGTCTCCAATATCAACGGAGAGCTTATCATCTCACAGCACAAATAGGAAGCCCGTAAGATAGGCTGCAAGCTGATGTCTGTACCACTTAATGGATTTAATCTGATTAAACCTAGTGGAGTCATCAGCGTGAGCAAAATTCCAAAGATGATATAGCTGAAGAATTCCTGGTATAAATATAGACGTTTTTGATGCAGCAATAAGCAACGTTCCCATATCAAAGAAGCTTAAATTTTATAAGAAACCTATAGAAGCAATGAAAAATTCACAAGCTGTTCAAGTAGTGTAGATGGAGGTACTAAAATAGAATATGATGAGTTGACAAATAATCTCTTATGAACCTCCGCTAATGGCCTTACACACTCATGCACTTTCATGTGCCATACATTATGCACATGTAATAAAAACATTTTTTTTAATTTTTTTTGACACGCTGACTTTATACAGGCACAGCCTTATTTTAAAATGTACGAGCTGCAGGCTGCTAGGTTGGCTTACTCCGTAAACACACTACCTCCACTTTACAGAGTCCAGGAATGCTAGCACCAATCGTGGTCAGCAGTCTCTCGCGAGAAGCGCACTGCTTCATCCTGCTCAAGGTTATGGGAGGGATACAGTTAAAAGCCTCCTTCTGGTCATTTCAGCGCCTGCTGTTGCTTACTGAGTGTGCACGTGCTTTTCTTTCTGACCACGAGTGAAAAGAAGCAGTGGCTAACAGATGGAAAACCCAAAAGATAATGCGAAATCAACTTTGATATTTTGAAAGCCAACACTCTTCAATGCACTCTTCAATAAGGTCATGCAAAGCACCACTTCCATGTAATTCCTCCTGCTTTACAGAAAGGAAAGTATTTTAGTCATATTAGAAAATACTGGTAAATTAAATGGGATCTCATTATATGTAATCTTATTTTAACAAGGCAAACACAGTCCCCCATATGGTCAGGAAGAAAATAAAGACATTACAGAGCTGTCCTCTGGGGCCCTAAGTGGTTTATACAGAATATGTACTGTCTGTACGGTTGTGCAATGAATAGGCCATTTTATTGACCACAACTGGGAATCCACAAATAAGCTAAGTGCCTGCTGTGTGTAAGCCTAACAGCTCTTGAGTTACCGCTACATTAGTTTCTTACAGTAATGCTTCAGGTACCTGATGTTTCCTAGTTGCCATCAATGAGGGACATATCTCGCCTCTGTTCATCCTTAATCTAGAGTAGTACTGTTTGGCCAGAAATTATTGGCTTGCTGGCAGTTGCTTTCCTCTTCTTAATTTTTCAAAGAGGAAGAAGTGAACAGCACCAACAGCATGGAGATCCATCAAGAGCAGATAAAATTTCAGAAAAAAAAAACCTAAAAAAAAAAAAAAAACTCAAAGACATCAAGTCAGAAAGGCTGATATAGTGCTAGGAACTCCAGTACAGACAGGTTGACCGAACTTTAAATAAAATGGCAGGATCTGATAAACAAACTTACATGGATGAACTTGCTCGACAGGTATAAAATGCAGCCAACAGTAGAGAGCAGGGAAAGGAGTACAAGATAGTCTGCGGGAAGTCTTCTGGCAGAAGTGAAGCCTCCATCAAGGATGCAAAGGCTGGGCTGCTTACCAGTGCAAAAGAACAGGAAGCTTGTTGGGTGAAGCACTTCAAAGATGTCCTTAACAGACCTCCACCTACAGTTGAAGCAGACATTCAGGAGGGCGAGACTGACTTAGATGTGAACAAATCTCATCCACGTGAGCAGGAAATAATTATAGCCACTAAATCCTTAGGAAACGATAAAGTTCCAGGCCAACAAAACTTGAATGTGGAACTATTCAAGGCCGACCCTGAGCTTTCTATAAGGATTCTTCAGCTTCTGTTTACACTGTTGAGTGAAAGTTTAACTCAACTAGACCAGAGGCATCATCATGAAGAGCCACAAGAATAGTACATATAATGATTGCAATAACTGGCATGGCATCACCCTCCTGTCAACCCCAAGAAAAATCCTGGCCAAGATAATCACTTAGTGCATCTCCAGTGTGGTAGACCAGCAGCTGAGGAAAGGACAGGTTGGATTCTGCGAGGGCAAAATTGTGCTAGCCAGCTATGCATGTAATGTAATATGACTAAGCAGTGCACAGAGTGGGAGAGGCACCATTATCTTTGTAGGTTTACAAAGGTCTTCCAATAGCCTGTGGTGCATACTTCAAGCCTATGGTGTTCCTCAGAAGATTGTTCAACTTAGCAAAAGCTTCTACAAAGTCTTCACTTGTAATATAGAGAACAGAGACATCTGTTTTGAGGTTAAGATGAGTGCTAGGCAGGGCTGTGCAATGTATGCATTGCTATTTAACTCAGTCATTGATTGGGTGATGCAATATACCACAGCAGACTAACCCAGGTGGACCTTCTTTTCGACCTTAGAAGATCAGACACAGTGCTGCTATCTCAAGCTCACAGTCACATTCAGGAGAAGACCAGCCGACAAAGCATACATACACACCAGCTAGGGCAAAAAATCTACTTCATCAAAACAGAAGTCATGAAGCTCAACACTTATAATCTTCAGCCCGTCAAGGTGGATGTAGAACAGTTCAAGTAGCTGGACAGTACTTTCAGACAAGATGGCGGAACAGCCATAGACATATAGAGCTCGCTAAACAAAGCCAGGAACACCTTCAGGATGGTGAACAGTGTGTAGCTGGGATCACAGTACTGCACACACCAAGCTAAAGATACTCCCGTGTCTTGTCTTCCCTTTGTTTGGATCAGAATGCCGGCGATTATAAGAGAGTGATGTAGTAAAGTCATCAACCTTCCACATCAAAAGTTGGCAAAAAATCCTTTGCATCTTCTGGCCACAAACCATTTCCAACAAGGATCTGTTCACACTATCTAAACAGGAGAACATGGGTAAGCACAATCTTGCAATTGTGCTGGAGGTGGGTTGGCTGAATCATCAGAAAGGAAGATGACTCCATCACCAAGAAAGCATTACACTTGACACCTGAAGACAGGCACAAGAGTGGTATGCCTAAGAATACATGGCAGCACACTACAGAGAAAAGAGGGGGCCTAAACTACTGCTGGAAGCAGGCCAAAGGCAGACCGCAGTGGAAGACCTTTGTTGTTGCCCTACAAGCCAGTGGGCATCATGGGCAGTGAGTGAGTGAGTAGTTGTTGCTTTGAGGCAGTGCTCAGTGTTGCCTATTCTGCAGGTATCGGTGGCTGAGCGTTCATTCTGGAGGCACAACTGGTGATTTAAAAGAATTAAAAATTTTATTTTCCGAGCAAGGTTATTGATTGGTATCACAGAAATCCACACTTTTACCACCTGGGGGTCAGGACAATTTAACCAGCCTATTCCATTTTTTTTTTTTTTTTTCATTTTTTACTTTTAACAAGCGCCTGCTTGTGATGATGCCTTGGAAAAAAAAAAAAAACAGATAAAAAAATACTGAAGACTATGCTATTAGTTAAAATGCATTGGGATGTCTGCTTCATACATTCCACTCTGTCTTCAGTGAGATCAGCTTATTTGAATTATTTGCTTGTAGACTTTCCCGTATTTCTGCAAGATATTTACCCATAATTTTCACCTCAAGAACACATGCACAAAGCACAAATTTATCGCTGATTAATTGTTATGATTCTGCTCTGTCTGTTCTGATTCTGCCATGTTTATTATGTTTCTGCCATTCCCTGTTATGTTTATGATCAGTTCTGTTAGGTTTTGCCATGTTCTGTTTAGTTTTTGCACTTTGCCATGTTTTCGTTTTTGCCATTCCCAATCCACTATTCTGTTAGATTCCGGTCCATGTCTTTGTTCATGCCCTTCATTGCACTTTGTCTCCCCTGTCTGGTCTTTTTGTTAAGCTACAGCTTCTCCCCAGTCCCTGCGTGTCACATGCTTAGGTGATTTCATGGTTTCTGGGTTTCAAACATTCCTTCCAATCTCGTTTGCTTCCTTCGCCTCTCTTTTCTGTTTTACTAACCAATACTAACAGTTTGTTATTTTTGTTAAAGTTACTAACCCAGACTAACATTGTATATAATACTAACTTACTAACGAGCACTAGGGATTGTATAGCTGCACTTACTAATTGATTACCAAGCTCTCAGCACTCGCCCTGTTCTAGTCTCCGCCTCTTGCCTGCACTTAGTCTTTGCTGCAATTCAGCAGATCTTCTGCACCTGCTCCACTCTGTCCTACCTCTCATTATCTGTGCACATTAGAACTCCCTAACCGGAGCTGTATGTTTTGTCATAGGTTGTCTCGTGTTCCCTGTCCGCGTTTTGGCTTTTTTGCCAATTTCATGTGATTAGGTTCTCCCTCATGTTCCCTCCTTTGTAATTAGTCTGATCCTCATCACCTGATCCTAATCATAGCATGTGACTTCCCTTGAGTGTATTTAAGCTGTCTTCTCACTGCAGTTCCCGTCAGAACGTTTCCTCTTGCTTACCTGTGCTGCTATCTTTCGCCTTTGTATTCATAGTGTTAATCTTCTGACTGGACCGCCCGACTTACGATTTTTGGCTCTGCTCTTTTTGTACTTTTGTCTGCATCTGTTTTCGAACCCTTTTTTGCCCGACTACGAGTTTTTGTGTTTGCTGCCCTGGTAACGGTTTGGATTTCGCCCTCTGGATTTTGGCTTTTGCTTCTCTGTCAATCCTGTGCCTGTGTACCGAACCTGTTTTTGCCCGACCACGATTACTGTGATTGCTGCCCTGGTTTTTCGACTTTTGGATTTTGTCCCTGGGATTGTGTTCTTTGGATTGTGGACTTTGTACTGTCGCCTCCTGCTCTGCGGGGGTTCGCCCCCTTTCCAATAAAATCCCATTTTACCTTCACTGCTCGACTCTCGCGTCTGGTTCCAGAACCGTACCTAACATTAATTGGATAACAAATAGAAGCAGTGGCAAGTATGGACTGGTATGAATGAGAATAGACTCATTCTTATTGATCAGGCCAATGAGGAAACAATCAAAAACCATTATAATCAATAAACCTACACATCTCTAACATGAGATTGACAGAATGGGGCTATAGGCTTTAAAGTGTATTTTTCATTGAGCTCAAAGCAATGGTGCGGAGTATTTCATGTGTAACAGAGACAGGGAAACATGTTACAAAAGCAGCTGGTTCTCCTCCTAAACATGAGCTGCTTTGAAAATTTTAGATATCCACAGGGATCTTAATGCCAGTTCTCAGGCCCTCTCAAGTTTTTCCAGAAGTGCTCAGCATGATGGGATCGGTGGACAAGTTGTTCTGTTGGTGGACTGAATCAGTCCTAATGATTTTTAGGCGTTGTTGTTGATCTGCCACTAGTTTATTGTGGGAATCACTCGGCTGTTCTTTGCTGCAAGACAAAGGTTCTGTGAAGAATAAACTGAATCTTCTGATAATAGCATCAAACTTCAAAGCACAAAAGCCAAATGTTGAATTCCATCCGCTCAATTCTAAAAATAACGTCTTTGTTTCGTCAATGCAATAATTCTCAATCTTTGATTCATCTCCTCTTTTCCCTTGTTTTCGCTTCCATGTGTAAATGAAATTAATAAACGAAAATGCGAAGTGATAATTTAGTGCAACATAATGAATCAGTCACAAATGGTGTTAAAGCTGGTCACAGTGTATTTGACAGATGACTGTCATGTTCACATAATTAGAACTGTGCTAGAAACAGATGGTGGGGGTGGATGGGTGTAAATGGGCTGTGAAGTGCTTCACATTTAATGGGCGGTGAGAGAGTCCCAAAAGCAGCCAGGGCACTGACCCCAGGCTGATAAAGACAAGCTTTAATATTGTGTCCCTAAAAATGTTTACTTGCAGCATCTAAAGTGCACAGAGTCATGGGGTCAGCAGTTTCAGCTTCTCCATTAAAGGCTATTGTCACTGATTAAAACAGCAGTTGGACATTTTTTGATGCTAAACTAAAGATGCAACATCACAAACCGCCATATTTCTGCATGCATTTATCCATGAATATTGAGCAATCATGGGGATTCAATGCTTTACAAGACTACTTCCTTCGTCAAAGCAATGCCAAGATTCTGCAATAGTTTGTATTTAATTCAAATTAAAACTAGGAGCAGTGCAAATCCACTGAGCAATATCTCGAAAACACTGAGCACTGGAAAGTCATATTTCATCAAATAATTTCCCGAAAATAATGTACAAGGTCTTTCCTTAATATACAGAACATTTTCTAATAATTTTCATATGATGCTCGGATACTGTATTGCAAGTTGCTGCCAATGGCCATAAATTTTAAGTGCCATTGACCCTGACTGAGGTATCGACAGAATGGAAGCAACGTGAGGCTTAGTACTTCAAACTACTGGATCAAGTCTCGCAATGACTTTCTGAATAAAAGAATGGTGCTAAAAGGTTAATCTTAAACAATAAGTCTGCAACTGTGTATCATGAAAATGGAATAAAATTTTTTTAAAATAATGATAAAAACATCTGGAAGTCATATGCAAATTATACTTTAGCAAAAAGTATTTATTCCAAGTGAGGTCATTTTGTGGTGACTAGAGAGGACTTGAACCAAAAGTAAATGTTCAGTGCTCTCATCTGCACTTCCCTAGACCTTTATGAGCTGAAAGTCTCACTCCAGAACAATTTTATGGAGCAAAACCTGCTCATGTATCTGCTATTCAAAAAGCATAGCGCTCTGTCTTGTAATTTAATGGAACTTTAATCAAAACTGTTCAGTTACTTTGTGAACTGTCGGAAAAAAACACAAAATATAAAGACACTGGCGTTGCATGACTACTGCATGCAAGGCTCCCCAAATTACGGTCTTCGTGGGCTGAGAACTGCTAGTTTTCCACCCTCCCTCACTTGGGGGTCAGGTTTGATGACAGTCTGGCCAATGAATGGCAATAATATTCACCTAATTGCTTGGAAAAAGAGAAAACCAGGGCTGGAACTGGAGTTGATGGCCAGATTTGGGAAGCCCTGCTTTATAGCTTTCAATAAGCCTACATTTGTGGCAGTTCAGTTCAAGAGTTAGATTCTCCCAGGAGTTCCCTGCAAGATAAACAAAACTTTTCCATTTATAATAAAAATATGATGGGAAAAAGCAAAGGGTTCCTGTCAGACAGAATAATTGAATGCCACTGATGCTTCTGGCAGTGACCACTGAAGTTGAAAGACTGAATTTCTCACTGTCCTCACATGCAAGTTCCACAGTTGCATAACTACTGCTTGTGCATCATAGTGCTTTGCTGACCCCGAAACATTCCGTGAGGCATTTCAATTGCCCCTGAACTATGATAATTGTGAATTGCTATGGCAGTGGATGCTAAGACTGCCACTCGACTGTACTTCACATGAGAGGAGTGTTATGCAACCGAGTGCTTGCCTCCACACAATCCCACGTATCCTGGACAGCGCAGCTGTTTACATAACCCAGATTTCCGATTTTAAACAACTGTTTCCAATTTGGAAATTTTATCTCGGATGACGGTGAATGAAAGAAAACAAGGAGCTTATCTCCCACCACTTTGTTCACCATGAGTAATGGTGTTCTGTCAAAAAACAGGACATTCTTATGTAAGAAGTACAGGCTGTGGTAATTTGCCTAGGAAAGCCAGTATTACCGAACCAAAGCCCAAGTTTCACACAGAAAAAACAATACTGTAGCTGGCTCAGACTGTGCATTAAGATCTTCTTGACAATGCATAAGCACGAGTATGGAATTAATATTTTCTGGTCTGTTTAGTGTGAGTAAAGGGGATGGCTACAGAGAGTTGATTCTTTGATTGCTTGAATTTGGGATCACAGACAAACATCAACTTTCTGCCAATTATTTTGGGATGCTGTTCAACCTTGGAATCATCAAGAGTGTGCAGACCATAATGTGAGATCTAAAAGCTTTAAGGCGTTTTAACTTTGAAATATAGTGCTTAATTCCTTTGATTAATTGAGGCGTTTCATCTGCAAATCTGTAAATTCCTCTCTTGAAATGGTTGGTGGATATCATATACAGTCCATGGTGGATATGCATTTTAAAGCACAGTGGACCTGTTCTTATTATACTTGAAATGAAACAGAGGAGACTTTTAAGTTTAACATAAATTGAATATAAATGTAATTTTGGTTCATGCTAACAGTTCATACATTGACCTCAAAATATTTTCATAAAGCCAGGTTGTCCTTTGATGATATTTTCAAAAATTTCTCCTCTCTAAAGGCAATATCTGCCACAAGGAAGATATACATTTATGAATGTGCACATGCTGGGCCACAGAGGCCAAAGAGATTTCACAACACAATGCACATGCATGCACAGAGTTTCAGAAGTGCCAGTCATATACTATCTTCCCTGTCTAACTGAAATGTGCATGACCCACTTACAGTCACAATAATTTCAGAAATATTTAAGCTATAACCAAACTGGAAAGTAATTTACAGGTTTAGTTTCCGTCACAAACAACTCTTCACATGGATAATGTTTTGTTGCGTACTTGAACCTGCAATCTCGCAATGGTAGCACAATACAATTAGTGCCTAATGGTAGGAGTTGAGTGGCAAGTTGAAAATTGAATATCAAATTTGGCCTCCTTTTAATTTCTAAAGTGTACTGCCTTGCCATTCATTTATGTATAAGATGACACTTAAATAGCAGCCCAGAAACATATAATGCTGACAGCAGGCAACTGATATCATGCAAAACTAATGTCAGCATGCAATTTAAATAAATTTTCGGCCTTCGTACTGAAGGAGGAAAAAAGATTTCCACCAGTTCTATTTGTCTTGAACTGTTCATTTAAGCAATGAAATCTTGATATGAGTTATACATATTAAAAGTGAAACACGTACATAATCAGATTGATGGTCGTTTAGCTTCAGTAAAAAGCCTGCATTCTATTATTAAATCAATGCACATGGGATTATAATGGGACCGAATAGACTCTGGTTCATCTAAGAAATATGTCCATTTACTCTGTGGTTGTCATTATGCATGGCTGTGCTTTCATGTCTCCTCTGTCAAACAACGAGCCTGACCGTAGCGACCATGGCATCAATTAGCTCCAGTGTGAAGAACAACTGAGGAAATTAGTTCAGCTGTTCAATGTTCCAGTGGATTTGCCTCTGTCTCCCTCAGTTTATCCACCGGGATATGCACAGTTTTTCTTTCCAATGGCAGTTTGAAAGGAGGCCATCTCATCTCACTCTGAACAGGCATTTTTATATTGGGCCACAAGAGCTCATGGTTATCTGTGTTGTAGTGCAGTAGGGTTGATCTGAGGAGGCAGGATGCTTTATCTTTGTGAGTATTAAAAGGCTGACTGACTATTTCTAATTTAGTGTGGGTCCTTCATGCTCACATACAATCTAAAATGAGATGCAATACAAAACTGCCACTTAAAGGTGAATCTCTACGGCATCTTACAAAATTAAACGTAAAATAAATCGTATTCCAAAATTAACTGTCTGGAAATGATCATTGTTTCACACTTTCTAAAGATTTCAGGGCATGATTTTGCTCGTTACAAAAAGCGCTGAATATCATTTAGTGACCAGTTTTAGGTGTTTAGAGCAGGTTTGGTCGACAAACAAGATTAATGATGATAGATTGACACACCTTCATGCTCAGCAATATTCCTTAAAATTCTTTCACTGATTGCCTCTTTTGGTTTTACTTTTTACACGTATTTAAACTTCAGTTCCATGCAAAATTGCTTTTTTTTTTGTTCTTTCAAGTCCAGGATCATTTGTTTGAGTTCACGTTCACAATAACTTGACTTACAAATATTTCACTGAATAAACATGTAAGTTTTACAAAAATCTGTTCCATAGTTTCTTGAATAAATCTAAATATTTTCAAGTGAGAAAATCCAAAGATTGTCATTGGCACTAACCGATCATTCATACACCAAATGTTTGCTGTGTGAGCACTCACGACTGAGATCATTTTATTGATTATCCCCATGGTGCTTCTAAGCATGATGAACGCTTCATATCACTGCTTCTGGAATAAATATCTTCAATGGATGCACCGTACCGTGACAAAAATATGTTGAAAGAAAACGATCTTCTGTCCTATTGCCTGTCATTGGCACTGTCCAAAATCATGTAAGACATGACCATTTAATCATTGTATTTTGATGGTGATGCAGACATTTCACCTCAGTACATTCACTGAATGACCAAAAGCAATCAATTTTCCTTCAAATCTTTTTGCTATAAATTGTTTTGTTGCAACATCAGTTTGTTTGAGGCATGGCAAAACGGTGCATTTTAATGCTGTGCGAACAACCCCCCTTTTAAAATAAAATATCATTTATATGTCATTCAAGATCTTGATTGGATTAAAAATGGCATTTTGTATGAATGAAGCACAACCCCAATTTCAAAGAAGTTGGGATGGTGTGTAAAATGTAAATAAAAACAGAGTGCAATGATTTGCAAATCTCATAAACCAATATTTTATTCACAATAGAGCATAGACAACATATCAGATGTTAAAAGTGAGACATTTTATCATTTAATTGAAAAATATTAGCTCATTTTGAACTTGATGGCTGCAACACATCTCAAAAAAGTTGGGATGGGGCAACAAAATGTTGAAAAAGTAAGTAATACTAATAAAAAACATCTTGAGCATTTTGCAACTAATTAGGTTAATTGGCAACAGGTCACTAAAATGACTGGGTATAAAAAGAGCATTTTAGAGAGGCAGAGTCTCTCAGAAGTAAAGATGTGCAGACGTTCACCAATCTGTGAAAAACTGCGTCGAAAAATTGTGGAACAATTTCAGAAAAATGTTCCTCAATGTAAAATTGCGAAGACTTTGAAATCTCACCATCTACAGTACATAATATCATCAAAAGATTTAGAAAATCTGGAGAAATCTCTGTGCACAAGGGACAAGGCCAAAGGTCAATATTGGATGCTTGTGATCTTTGGGTCTTTAGGCAGTGCTGCATTAAAAACAGGCATGATTCTGCACTGGAGTTCTCTGCATGGGCTCAGAAACACTTCCAGAAATCATTGTCTGTGAACACAGTTTGCAGTGCAATCCACAAATGCAAGTTATAGCTGTATCATGCAAAGAAGAAGCCATATGTGAACACGATCCAGAAACGCTGCTGTCTTCTCTGGGCCAAAGCTCATTTGAAATGGACTGAGGCAAAATAGAAAACGGTTCTGTGATCAGATAAATAAAAATTTGATTTTTTTTTTTTTGGAAATCAAGGACGCCGTGTCATGCAGACTAAAGAAGAGAGGGACCATCCAGCTTGTTATCAGCGCACAGTTCAAAAGCCTGCAACTCTGATGGTATGGGTTGCATCAGTGCCTATGGCGTGGGCAGCTTACAGATCTGGAAAGACAATATTAATGCTGAAAAGTATATAGAGGTTTTACATATACATATTGTCCCATTCAGACACCATCTTTTTCAGGGAGGGTCTTGCATATTTCAGCAAGACGATACTAAACCACATACTGCATCCATCACAATAGCATGGCTTCGCAGTAGAAGAGTCCGGGTGCTGAAATGGTCTGCCAGCAGCCCAGACCTTTCACCAATAGAAAATATTTGGCGCATTATAAAACGGAAAATCCAGTGAAGAAGACCCAAAACTGTTGAGCAGCTAGAGCCAAGAGTTCAATCAGACAATAGTGGAACAACATTCCTCTCCCAAAACTTCAGCAATTGGTCTCCTCATTTCCCAGACATTTACAGACTGTTGTTAAAAGAAGAGGAGATGCTACACAATGGTCAACACGGCCCTGTCCCAACTTTTTTGAGATGTTGCTGCAATCAAATTCAAAATGTGCTAATATTTTTAATGAAATGGTAAAATATCTCACTTTCATCATCTGATATGCTGTCTGTGTTCTATTGTGAATAAAATATGGGTTTATGAGATTTGCACTTCATTGCATTCTGTTTTTATTTAAATCTTATATGGCAACCCAACTTTTTTGGAATTGGGGTTGTAATTAATCAACGAATTAATGAGCAAATCTGAAACAAGACTCTCTTCTTTGCTGCTGCCATAACATTGTTTCTTTCTCTAATTCTTAATTTGTCATTGTGCAGATAGGAATCAGCATCACTCTGATGAGTCACAAGCCCCATCTGTGAAACAAAGGGTGGGAGTACTTCCATGTGGGCGTTGGCGTGTCAGTGATTTGTTTTTATTCGCGAGCGAGATGGCGAGCGCACATACAAATCTTAGTGTATCCTCAATGGTGTGTGGGTTGCCGTGGGTACACTGAAAAAAGCAAAGAAATACTGTTGTTTGTTCAATGTTGCTCTTTTTCTATTGTTTTTTGTTTCTTACTCCAATAGCTGCAATTTTTTTTTTGTTCATTTAAATTAAACTAATTTATGTTTATGAATTAACCTAAAAAAAAAACAGGTTAAACTTAATAAATTATTTTCATCGACTCAACATCAAACAGTTTGATTGAGCGAATACTTCAGTTACTTTAAGTTAATCCATGTTTTTGTTTTTTCAGTGTATGAACATTTGCATGTGTAGTAGAGAAAGAATACATCTTTCTGTATACAATGCAGTCATAAGTATTAGGACAACAGCTTTTTTATTTTTTTTTGCTCTTTGGCTATATATCCCAGCACACTGATATGACACCAAATAATACAAGGTTAGGGGATGTAAGCTTTCAATAGCAGACTGTACAGACCGTGCTGTATGTTCATTTTCAGGAACGTATCAATGTGTTTCTTGTAGTTCTGATGCTTCATGCATGAATATCAGTCTGTTGTTGTTTTGGAGAGGCAGTGACAAGCTTCTGCCTGGCCTGGTCTCTCCTGGCCGTCGTCACAGCGCCCAGGCTGGGCCACTTTGTTCCATTAGTCACGCTACAGTGACACCAGCCGGTCCTGGCACCCGCACCCGCCCCAGCCAAGCCCCGTCCCTCGCCCCCCTGGGTGGGGACTTACAGAAATCTGACAGGAAGATTTCACCAGCCAGGACACACCCCAGTTTCATGGAATAGAGCGCTACGCAATCTCTTCCACAAAAAAGATGAGCGACTAACCGCAGCACCATATCAGGTGTAGTAAATGTAATGCCCTCTATAGAACTGCAGCATGCTTTTATCGCAAATTAATATAATTTTTTTAATTTACCCGCAACATAAAAAGTGGTTTAATTGCTTGTGCTCATAGCTTTTCTCAACTGGGAACAACTGTACCAAATCCCAGACAAAGCATTTGTAAAAGTTTTAACAGAGCTTTAGGTGCTGCCTTTGAATTATGAATGCCACATATGAAGCAGATATATATTGCTCCAAAAACAGTGAGTGACAGATTTTGCGAGGAGATCAAGTCTCAGTGATAGCATTCTGTAATCATGTTTGTATGTAGTAATTTCACTAAACCAAGCGAGCAGTAAGAGAGAGGGCGCATCTCACTCTGTTCCTCATATCCTGCTGCTTGAAGATGGAAAAGACAGCATGTGAGAGTGGAGGAGACGGTTGCAGAATTATATAGTCATCTCTATTGGGTTCAGTTATTTAGGAGGTCGTAGGTAGAAACAAGTACAACAGTCAAGCAAGCATAAGCCAGGAAGTAGGTATTTACTCCTGAGATTGGTGGAAATATGTATATGCTCAGAGTCAGAGATTTTGTTGACACCAATATAGCTCAGGTTTTACCAGGATGTAGCCTGGCTATGTTCCAGCTATCTAGGAAACAAACTTTTCAGCTACTGTAATCGGGGTTTCATCAGCATGCACTCATGTCATCTCACCAACTTTTTCACCAAAATAATGTTCTCCGGAAATAGAGTTTATTTATTTATTTTTATTTTTATTTATTTATTTATTAAACTTTGACAGCAGTCAGGATGAGATCGCACAGGTGACAAGGCACCTATAGTGAGCGATCCTCCGATTACATTTACAGAAAATTGCAAAAAGAAGAAGACAATTAAAAACAAAGAAAAGAAGCCTCGGAAATACAGAATAAAAAGCTGCCAAAAAAGAAAAAAAAATTTAACTATATTAGGCGGCAGCGTGTACAATGGCATTTGCCAACCCATGAACAAGGGTTGTTGGGCGAAAAATTATCGTTGAACTTTTTTGTGTAATAATTGAATAACTTCGATTTAAAAACAGCTGTGGTATCAGAAGGTTGATAAAGTTCATTGGCATTCCATAAGTAAAATATAATATTAAAATACAAATGTCGGAAAGTTTCCGTCCTAAATTTTGGAATTTGCATTGAAAAAGTATCTTCAGTTTGGAATGAAACAAAATGCTCATAGGAAATGTTATATTCACCCTTCAAACATTTACACAGAAATACACAGTCCATTCTGTCACGCCTGTAGCCAAGCGGTAATAAGTTCGGCTTCATTAGACGGACTTTTGTAATCGCTTCCTTCACAATCACTGTAACCAAGAATGTTCTTAGTTGCTCTCCTTTGCACACCTTCGATGTGAAGAAGGCATGGGCTGGTATGAGATTCTGACGGTATGATAACCTTTAGCAAAAATACCACGGTTTCACGGTATTGCGGTATTGCATTTACAGCTCTAAAATGTATTATTTTGAAACGTTTAGGTAAAAAACAACAACTTTTTTCCATTGAACACAATCTATTTTATTTTTAAACAACATACAGAAAATTTTGGTATATTAGTAAACGTGTACCATTTCAAGTTAAAATAAATAATAAAATAATAATACAATAAATAATTGAATTCTTCTAAATAAAATTAAAATAAATTTAGTACCTTAAGGGAGCCTAAACCTGCAGCTCAACAATAATCATGACCTGCACTTTCTGTCTTTGATGACTCATAAAAAATTGCTCATACCGCAGAAACGGTATGATGGAAAATTTTAGCGGTTTTGAAACCGTGACTTTTTCAAACCACGGTATACCTTGAAACCGGTAACCGGCCCAGGCCTAATGTGAAGGAGAGATTTTTTAGATGATACTGCCCAAGATTGGGTAGAATATTCCAAGAGTGGTCTTATGAGCGAAGTATACAGTTTTCTTTTAGTTTGAATTGAACATGAGTGACCACAAGTTCTTTGAATTAATC
The DNA here is from genome assembly GCA_029692085.1 of Gymnothorax javanicus. Taxonomy (NCBI): domain Eukaryota; kingdom Metazoa; phylum Chordata; class Actinopteri; order Anguilliformes; family Muraenidae; genus Gymnothorax; species Gymnothorax javanicus. The sequence continues at coordinate 158,940,984 of CM056194.1, read as the reverse complement.
CTAGCATGCGATTTGCTTTACTGACTGGTACATTTGCATGTGCATCCCATGATAAATTTGATGACACCACAATCCCGAGATCACGCATGCAATCAACTTTTTCAATTATATTACCATTCGTTGTGTACTGGTGAAGAATAGGGGATCGCTTCCTTGTAACACTCAAAAGTTTACATTTGGCAGTGTTAAATCTCATATCCCATGTGTGACTCCAGTCCAAGATGTTTTTAAGGTCGCACTGCAATTGTGAACAGTCTTGCATGTTTTTGATTTCTCTTATGCATTTTGAATTTTTGAATTTATGGGTTGACTACGAGCGAAGCCGCAAAGTTTCTTGAGTCCAGTTTAAGTGATTCCTTGATAAAGAAGCACTTCTGAACAAAGGCTAACCTGCTTTACAATAAATTCAGAGAATGAAAATGCTATAGGGAAAGTAAACAAGAGGCCTGTCGGCCTAGAGAGCTCGGCTGCGGATGACTGAAATATCCATGTCATAACTTAATTTCAGAAATCCTTGAAAACTATTGCAATATTAACACATAAGACACATTAATGAAAGACTGAAAAAATGACCATAAACAATGATTTTCTAAGTCCAAAATGCTGGTTGCTCAAAAACGGGAACGTAGAATTTTCTCACTTTCGCAAGGGATATTCAGAACATCATAAGAAAGGCTCACAACAAATTAGACGAAAAGTTATCAGACAGTTTTGAGATATTAATGAAAGACTGAAAAAATGAGCACAAACACTGATTTTCTAAGTCCAAAATGCTGAATTTCTCAAAAACGAGGACGTGGAGTTTCTAATTTTCACAAGGGATCATCAGAACATCATACGGAAGGCTCACAACAAATAAGAGAAAAAGTTATCGGACAGTTTTTGAGATATTAATGAAAGACTGAAAAAATGAGCACAAACACTGATTTTCTAAGTCCAAAATGCTGAATTTCTCAAAAACTGGGATGTAGAATTTTCTAATTTTCACAGTGAATATTCAGAATATCATAAAGAAGGCTCACACCAAATTAGAACAAAAGTTATCATACAGTTTTTGAGATATTCAAATTTGAAGTGAAAAGTTGACGCTGGACGTACAGACAGACAGACGCGGACGACTCGGCATTAGGAAAGCTCTGCTGACTGCTGACTATGGTCACAGCAGAGCAAAAATGTTATCAGACAGTTTTTGAGATATGAATGAAAGACTGAAAAAAATGAGAACAAACACTGATTTTCTAAGTCCAAAATGCTGAATTTCTCAAAAATCAGGACGTAGAATTTTCTAATTTTCGAAGGGGATCATCAAAATATTATAAGGAAGGCTCACACCAAATTAGAAAAAAAGTTATCCGACAGTTTTTGAGATATTCAGATTTGAAGTGAGAGGTTGACGCCGGACGGACAGACGGACGCAGGACGACTCGGCATTAGAAAAGCTCTGCTGACTGAGACTGTCGTCACAGCGGAACTAAAAAACTAAAATTTTACTGGCCAAACTTCCACCTTATTCCTTTCAAAGCATAGAATCTGACACATTAACTTTTCTACACTCAAAATAACTGCCATTTCACAACAGAATATGCTGCAAACCCAGTTAGAACCACAATACAATGCAACACACAGTTTGGTGGTAAGTGTTGTTTTAAGAGCTGCGGTGTGCCCAAGATCTTGCTAAACCTCTAAGGTCTTCATGCAAACAAAACAACTCTATTTTCTACACAGATTATTGTGGAATACATTACACAGAAGTGAATCTGTTTCCCTAATAAATCCATTTTTAGTGGCTATGAAGGATCTCTATATTTAGTGTCAGGGGAGCACTATCTAAGTAGTACCAACTGTTTAATTGATACAAGAAGGAAAATGTCTTCTTTCCAGCAGTAAAGAATCCAATAATGTGCAAAGAATCGCCAACGTGCCTTTGTTGTTGGGGTAGTGTGGCGGAATAATTGCTGCTTTTATTGCTATGCATCTTATGCACTTAAACAAGCTCTATAAAACTCTTAAAAGCAAATTCCATGAACACAGTATTACCCTTTTATTTATAGTATTGCTCTAATGCCTGGATTTGAAAAACACAAATTTCTAATCTCCATATTAGTGTAATGAGTTGTACATTTCTTGTGAGACCTGAGAAAAGCTCTATTTACCTTGAGCTAAAATAATCTATAGTTTGTTATTTTTCTGTTAAAATGTGCTCTTGGTCATTAACAGCAGTATAAAAACTGAAAGTGAATCTAAACTAGCAGCTCAGCTAACAATTTCTGCGTCCTAACACAAAATTACCTCTAATGTCGTATGTCACCACACAGACAGACATGAATAAATCATTGTCCACAAAACCAGGCATCTTTACTCATTGATAGTACATTAACAGCCCCACCCTCACCCTCACCCCCACCATTTGTTTGGTTGAGCATAGTGAAACCTTTTTTCTACGATTCTGCTGTAGTATCTGTTTAATTATTCATCAAATCTGTCTTTCTGAATAAATGGAGAGGTTGTGGCAAATAATTTGTGTTATTGTGTTGTTCTTTTCCATCCTTTTGTTAGCCCTTTGTGTCAACATTCTAGTCTAGTGAAAAGTTACTTCCCCTCAGATACAATTCAGGATCTAGAAAGTGAATCTATCAAATCTGTAATCTGTCAAGGGACATTTATTTAATTATTTTCAAAGCTATAAAAAAATGAATTAATGATTGGCAGAAGAGTATTTGGTTTCTTTGAGAACAACATAAATAAATAGGAGAGGACGTGCAAGAAAGTGCCTGTAAACATGTTTTTCTCCTTCTTATGAGGTTTATTATTCTAGTAATTTCTTGTGACGAATAACAATGCAGCTGACTTCGTCCAAACCTCAGGTGTACTGAAGCCAACAGTTCCAACAGAAGCCACTGCCGGAGGTGCAGGCTCAGAATGAAGCATCTCACCAGGAAACGGAAGAGAGCAGATTACGGTGACCCAGCGTTTGTATCACTCAAAATAGAAAGGGAACAGAGCATAAACAGCCGCAGGACTGTGCCACCCAATACAACAAGAAATAAAACGCTGGCAGTGTTTGACTGTGCACTACAGGAGCTCCCTCGAAATATTTTGTTCATGGGTTTCTTTTGCTTGCTTTGGATTGCTATGCTGCTGTTATGGCTGGCCAAGATGTCTAGAGGGTTAGATGTTTGTGTTTTTGTTATTTCTGGCAGCACTGTGGTGAAGTGGCAGGGGAGCATGAAAGACAAAGAGAGTTTTTAGGTTCACCTCATGGGTGGAGTACAGCTGTTGATATTTATTCAAACAGCTTCAGTCATTTTGGATGGAAGGCTATGTACAATTGTAATATAAATGGTTTGCAGAGCAAATGTACATTGCAAATCACCCTTTAGTATTTGTGCTTTTGCTTATTTCAACATAATTATTACAATTTTATTATTTATGGATCAAATTTAAAAACAGAGGAACAAAGTCTCTTTTAGTGGGCTGAAATTCAAGTAATCAGAATTGTATTATATGTTATTTATTTGCTCATATATGTGAGTTTTATATTCAGTAATTGAAAGTAAGCACTTATCCCGTTTCCAATTTTGAAGCTGAGTACTTGATAGTTGAGCCATTTTGGCATATATGACTGGTGATAATTAGCTGTCTGTAAGTGCATAAGAGCTGACTGAGAGAGAGAAAAGGTGCCATTGAAATTATCTTGCATTTAATTGCAATTTGGGGAAATTTTAATTTACACGTGATAGTTGTTAGTTGTTAGCCTGGAATCCATCCGTATCAAGCTTTGGTCGCTCCCAAAGGTCACTTGCTTGTACGTCTGGCCTCAGTCAGTAGACCAGCGTTTGACTTTCAAATATTTGCACAAAATCCATGCGAGATCTGTGATTGGCTCACAGTCGCAAGGGTGCCCCCCCTTCCCCCTTTAGACAGACTTAAAAATAAATAAAAATACCACAGTTCATTGCCCAGAGACTCTGCTGCCACTCAGATGAATACTCGTATAAACACGAGCCGGGAGGCGGGACTTCCGTTGAATGCGCAAGTTTACTTGAAGCATAACTGGTATTTTATTATTTTTAGCGAAAAATAACCGCGTTTCTAGAGTTCTGAGGATACGAGTGGACAAAGCTGACTTGGATTATACTGGACGATGCGTTGGACGATGGTTTGAAAGTTTGTCAACGGACGTTTTGTGGAGTTTTCCCATTGCTACTGCGTGACCCCATTTGCTTCCAGCAAAAAAGGAATTTGGATAATTTTTCAAAACTCTCCAGTGGCCATAAAGTTGCGCCAGGTGAAGAACAACTTCGTCCGTTCAAGACATCTAAGGGTGGAGAATCACTTAAATCTAGCTGATGCAATCATGCCCTTCGAGCTATAGCTAATGCCAATTACCGTGAAATATGTTATGTAATTTGAGTATTATTTAATTTAGCCTTTATTATACCGGGGAATCCCACTGAAATAAACAAAATGCAGATATGGCCAAACATTATCCTGTTCTAAACCTAACAACCACTCCAAGAGTAAACGCAAGCAAACCTTAATCTAATTTTTAAGCTCATGTCAAACAACATTAACGAATGCCGTTGCTGGACAGCTAACTCATATTCGATTGGTGGTTCTCGCCAAGAGCAGAAAATATGAATATTCATGTATTCACTTTATTAGTGACGTAAGGGCTAAACGCTGGCTATACGACTGAGGCCAGACTGATAAGTCAGTGACCGTTGGGAGCGACCAGCACTTTATCAGTATAGATTCCAGGCTAGTTAGTTGTCCAGAGATACTGGAAATGAGCAAGACACAGATTACAGAAAAAGCTGAATAGGCTTGTTTTTTTTAACTGAAAACTTTCTCAAAACTAGCTCAAAGACACTCAGGAGGAACCCTGACAGGTACAGGTCCGAATTCAGGTGGGGACTAACTGGATAACTTGGGGGGTCAGGTAAGACATAGTCAAAGGGACTGGTACGAGGTCAGTAACCAGGATGACAAGTCGAATAAACCAGGCAGGTGCACACCTTCGAACTCGGGTTTTGGAGAGACTGGAAGAAGGTGCTTGCCAGGCTCACAAACACTGAGAAGAGATTACCTATCAAATAGCAACTTGTTACCTCCGCCAAACAAAGTTGGCAGGAGGTTATGTGATCGGTGCCGTTTGTTTGTTTGTTTGTTTGTTTGTGAACAAGATAACTCAAAAAGTAATGATCTTTGAAATTTTGTGTGTGGGTCGCTATTACATCAGGGATGGACCCTATTGATTTTGACCGCAATCAGTTAAACAATATGGCCGCCACGGTGGCCATCTTGAAATTGTATGACACGGGATAACTGAACTTTGCTCCCACTCACCAAGATTTGGACTGTGCTGCCTTGGCGGAGGTTTGCTCTCTAGGAGTGCCTCTAGTTTAACTTAGTTGTTAACACCTAGGATGGATGAGAACAACCCAGAAAAGGGGAGACACAAACCAGGAACTTAACTCTTTCCCTGCCAATGTATTTTTTAACATTGCCAGCCATTGCCAGCATTTTTGATCACTCATTGAGCTTTCGATGCGTCAGAAGATCCGTAACTGTGCCCCCCACCATATAACAGTGAAAACATTGATTGCCAGAATATCTCGTCATTGGTGACAAGGGACATTTGTTGGGGAATCAGTCAAATGCACAAGACAATAATCAACATTAGAAAGCAGGTGAGAGCAGGAGTGCAAAAGGAAGGGTCAAACACGAGACAATAATAAAATAATGAATTAGAGAAACTGAATGAGAAACTGACAGGGACAGCTGGATTGCAGGAAAAAACAGTTAGGAAGGACTCAGAGAGTCCTGTCTAATGTGCCAATACCTGGCAAGCTCATGTTTAAACCAAACGAGACTACCATATTTTCAGAAGCATTTTGCTGCATGATACAAAAAATGACATATTTGCATACTCTTTTTCAAGAGCTAAATAAATACTGGTCTCCCTAACAAAAAATTATTGCAAAATTCTGTTTGTTATCACAGTTTTTGTTTAAATAATCAAATATCTGACGAGATTTTATTTCTTTTTCACAATCTTAGCCCATTATGCAGCACTACTGGCAAACGTACAATTATTAAATCAGGGTAAAGAACACAATTTTGCCTCATTTTTTTTGTTTTAAAGACAATGCAAACCTTCTGTGCTGCACTTCATACTCTCATCTTAACAAAAACAGAGCATGAAGCCTCCAGGGCTCTACAGTCAGTGGTCCATTTAACTTCAATTTAGCAGTGAATTATTTGCTTTGTATCTTTTGGTTCGGTTCAGAGAAAAATACCCACAGGATATCAACAAACATTTCATCATCCTAGAAATACAGAGATTCAAAGGCTCAAAAACTCCAATGGACAGCCTGAGAAAGCCCTTCTTGCGCAAACAAATTAATTTTTTTTTGCCAAGTGTTTGCTTTGTGAGAGTAAAGGGTCAACTTTTCAAATGATAATTTCAAGTAATTTGAACACAGGGCCAGTAAACATCTCTGTGGCATGAATTACATAACCAGAGTGACAGGGGCTACAAACAGCCCTAACAGTGATTCTCAAGCCAGGCGTATAGTCCTGATCAGAGATGACGGGACGGTTATTGAGGCTACTGAACACAAGGCTAAGTAGAAGGGGCTCAGCGGTTTCAGAACGGCTGACTGATATAATGCGTTGATAGAAGCATGTGAAAGCCTTTCTGATCCTAACACCCAACCTCTTCACTGCCCTGAGTATTCCAGGCCCTGACTGTCACTCCATCGGCAGCTCTGAGACCATCCCACTCAGTGCTGGTCTAACAAGCGCTGTGAACAAGCATTTGCCCCCTTCCCAATTTCTTTTATTTTGCATATTTTTCATATTTAAATGTTGCAATTCATCAAACTAATATCAATTATGAGACAAAAATAATGTGCACAGCGCAGCTTTCAAATGAACGGCTCAAAAATTAACTCATTCCCTATGGCAAGCCGATGCCAACGGCGCGGCAAATTCTACCATTCCCTATGGTAAGCTGGTGCCAGCGGCGTGGATGACTATCCGCAGTCCGATGAAAACACAAAATCAGTTGACGATCGCGGTGATGGGGCACCTGTACTTCAGTACTTTATATCGTGTAATTTTCGGGAAAAGTATTCTGTACAAACGCAACAATTTTACATAAAAGTATTCCGTAGGGAATGAATTAAACAAAGAATGGCGTTTGGAGTACATGCGCCAGCATCAAAGATAATACTCAACTGCGCCAAGGCCAATGAGAGCTAAGATGTTGATCCCATTCTGGAGGTGCCCAGGTAAGCCCAACTAATGCATGTTCCACCCATTTCACCCATTAAAAAAAAAGAAAGTTCACGCATATCATCTGCACCAAAAAATATCCAGGGACACACAACATGTAAAAACGTACTTAATTAAGAAAGTCTTGTGGGAATCTAGGGAACAAAAGAAATACCTATATTGCATCTTATTTGGAGATAAATGAGAACAGAAGCGTCTATTAATCTGCCAGCTCCATTATGAGTCCATGGATAAGTAATTAAAGGAGGCATTTGCCAGCTGGCAAGGTTGGGCATTCCTTCCTGAATTCTGTGACAGAACCAGTTTGCCCAATAGATCTTACTCGCCAAGTGCCCAAGCACTCAATTATATGCTCCATTGCTGTTAATTTGATTCCTGTGATTCCAGCCATTATCATTTGGCTTTAAAGGCCACGGGAAGTCCATGTAATCCACAGAATTATTTCTGTGTGACAACCAAAGATTAGATATCAATAGCATTTTGTATATGATTCCTTCAACAACATCCTGTGAGAACTTATGCCTTTACATACAGCCAACATTACGCCTTTGATGCTTGAAAAAGTGGATTTATAACTTTCAGGGTTTAATCCCAACATGGAGCAGGATTCAACAACATTAACAATTGTATTTTGCTGCGTGCTACGAAACATGTAAGATGTAATTAACTGACTCATCATAGTCTAATATAAAGGATTATTCACTGGTGTAGCTGCTGCAGCAAGAAATTTGAATACAGCAGCCAAGTTCATGTCCACCATTTCCTTTTCTTCGTCGGTTTTCCTTACACAGCAGAAATTGTTTTGTCCTGCTCTTCACCCCTCTTGCAAGAATATGGGACCACTCCCAGCCAGAGGACATAACAGACCTACGTCATTGTTTCTGCTTTGACGTTGGTCTTACCCTCCCTTTCAAACTGCAGTTTTCACGGACACTGAAGTACAGATAACAGGCAACAAAAACTTAGCTATCATTGCTATTATCCAATTGAATTTTGTGTATCACAACAAATACGCACTTCATTGACTGTGAGTACAACCTCAGTTCCAGAAGATGGAACAATGTGTAAAATGTGAATATAAACAGCAAGCAATAATTTGCAAATCCCTTTTAAAATGTGTTAAATTGAAAAAGTAAAAAGGCAAAATAGGTAATGTTTGAGCTCATCAGCTTAAAAAATGTAGTAGTAATAATAATAATAATCATCATCATCATAATAATAATAAACAGTTGGAAATGTGAAGTATGCAACACGTTCCAATGAAGTTGGGACAGGTACATGTTCACCACTGCACATCATCACCTCTCTTTTTAAGAATACTCAGAAGTCATTGTGGAACTGGGTTTGCTTCCGTCATCTTTTAGATATCTCTAAATGAATAAATAAAGTATTTTACTGTGGTTAAGTGCTGAATGTAAAAAAAAAAAAAAACAGTCTTTTTACACCTAGAGTCAGATATCATCAGAAAAACTGCCATTAATACCAGCTTTGTGGTCCTGAGATTAGTTCAGTTCCTTTTGTTTTTGTGAATACACACCTGCAATTCTAGTACCAATTATATTGCCACTATGGAATTCTGTTAGCTTCCTCATTTGCTTTGGAGACATACCCAGCCTGGTCAGATCACTAAAGCAGACAAGCGCACACATGCTCATTCACAGCACTAAAATGAGTATGAATCACTGGTATTGATGCTTTTATAATTATGGTTTAGACACTTCAAAGTTAAATCTGGGTGCTTCCAATATTTTGCCCATCCCATGTATGATACAGTGATTCAAGTTTGCATTATTTTTTTTTGGCACAGGCTGACACCTCATAAACTGCACTGGGAAAACTAATCCTGTCACACTGCAAAACATAATAGCCCCATGAAGTAATGTGAACTTATTTCTTCTCTTTAACTCCACTTGTCCACACAAATTTTAGATATTAAACAGAGGCTCCAACGTTTGCAAAAGTTAAACTTAAAGTTATCTATTATCTTTACTAATTGCGAGTTGCAACAAAACTTATCTTCAAGTTGAGTCAACTCACATTCACTTGAACTAATTCACATTTTTAAGGCAGTCTGTGAACTTTTGTTTCTAAGTTTAACAAGCTTGTAATGTATTACAGTCGACCCATTACTATAGGTAAGTAAGCAGTAAAATAATATGGCAAGCATTGTTTAAAAAGTCAATTTACAGTTCTCTTGTTCATTCAGTTTTGAGCAAAATAATCTTACCACATGATTCATTATAACTAGAAATTCCACACACGTAACTTATATGAAAACCCAACCAGAAAAAAATCAAACCAGCTGCATCAATGGTACTTCACATTACCTGTCAATACAAACGAATCAAGCTTACCTGTACCCTTCTGTGATCAAATTCTGGTCTTTCATTGGTCAATGTGCCCAACACCATAAACTGAAACACAGAATAAATTATGAGCATAAAATCATTCAGAATCTCTTACCTCTGCTTCCCATGTGTCCTATGCTATATTTACTCTGCCTCTGAGTAAAGATGAAACACAGCCATGCCTATCACCAAAGTTCAGTCAATCAATAAATAAACCAAAAACATCTATTTACTGACATTGCTGTGTTTGATTGCTGTGAAAAGACCTGTTCATTTTGTACTCTTCCAAATAACTGGCATCATGGAGAAAAAAATCAATTCATGAACTGTCACACTCATCTAGTCACAACCACATGCCAAATAAATATCTAGTTCTTAAGTTCTTCAACTACACACATTTACTTATTTAACCTTTATTTAACCAGGGAAGTCCCCTTGCGATTGAAATCTGCTTTTTCAAGGGAGCCCTGGGGGTTGAGGTAGACAGGGAGAGGACAAGTTGCATAGCCAATTAGATCAGGGGACGATTAGGTGGCAGGTTGAAAAAGCCAGGTTGGGACTTTAGCCATGACACCAGGGAACCCCCTACTCTTGTCGAAGAGCACCACAGGATCTTTAATGACCACAGCGAGTCAGGAATTCCGTTTATCGTCGCATCCGAAAGACGACATCTCGTCCAGTAGTGTCCCCATCACTGCACTGGGGCATTGGGGATTATTCCACCAGAGGGAAGATCGCAACCTGCTGGCCCACCAACACCTCTTCCAGCAGCAACTTGGTTTTCCCAGGTGGTAATTTGCATTCGAGGCATCCAAACATTGCCTTTTGAGAGAAACATGGAGTCGCGTCATCAAATGGCTTTGTTGTCAAGGCAACTACAATTGAACTCTCATTATGCTGTTCATTCTGGAGCTTTCATGGCTCAAATACGAAACCTCTGAAAACGTCTCAGTCTGAGCTTGAGCATCTACTATATTTGCATGTTTAAGTGAGGCCAAGACATTCCAAAAAACAGTGGTAAAGCCGCTGTGTCTGCTTGGCCAAACATGGCCAAAATCAAACTTGGCCTAGATTTTAATCCCATATACACGCATATACAGGCGCTAGAGCGCTGACAAGGCAAAAAGTTTCCGGACTCACGGACGCACGACAGACCACCACAAAAGCATCTAACCACAGCATTGGCCTAGATGCCAAGCGGGCTAACAAGTTTTTTTTTTTATTTGTGTTTACTGTTCTATAAGCATATTTTATACCAGTCACAATGTGCTCTGACAGCGATTATGTCACCTGAGAAAGAATTTTCCCCACAGAAAATCGCAAAACCCCGCTTTCCAAGTTTCTAAATTCAAATTGAATGCGTAATAAGTTACAGCTGTGACTCCACGTCATGTGGTTACATCATCACACCATACACCTTGATGGAAAGCAGGCTCATGTTGGGGCTGGTTAAATGCAATACCTGTCTTTTGGAGCTTTCGGTATTCAAAGTGGCTATTTTCCCTGTTGGTGGCACAGGAAAGGAAAGTTGCTCTAATTCCCTCAAACGTTGCTGGAACAGGGGGAAAGGTTTCTCTTATTCACCCAACCGTTGGTGGAACAGGGCGGAAGGTTGCTCTTATTCCCCTGGCAAATCTAAGACATCATTCAAATGGCGCCAAAAAGTTTCACTGACAGATGTTACTCAATGGTTGGGAGGAGGAATGCACTGGCCCTCCCAAACTGCAATGGGATGGGAGGATGCTTTGCAAATACAACTGCTAACTTAGCAAACTGGCTTTTTTATTCTTTTGATCTTGTGTGATCTGTTTTTAATCACATCACGTAATACCTGTCTCAATGTCAAGGCTGTTTCTTCTCTGTCTGTGCCAAAACACTTTGAAGACTGTCTTCTGCTAATAATGCCTGGGAGGCCTGTCTGAAATGTTAAATCATCTCTACTAACTTACCTTTCAGTCCCTTTATCTGTAAGCTACATTCTGTGTTCTCAATCCTTCTCCCACATGTTTTCGCACTGCACTCCCACAGAATTGGATGCTGCATTGTTGCTTGCTGTACAGAGAGCTGCTCAGTAGATAAAATGTCTTAATCACATTCACTATCACAAGAGTTAGCACAAACATTTTTCAGTGTAGTCCTAGTTCTAGTCTCTACCAAGTGTAATATACAAGAGTGTAGATGCTTTTTATTTTGTTGAGTGAAAAGTAAATTTGAAAAGTAATGTCATTCTTTATAAGAGATACACAATTTGATATACTTACATAGTCGGTATTATAGTTCAGCGTTGTGTTGCGTGTAATGAATAATAAGGTAAAGACCAGTCCTTTCTTGCCAGCCAAAAGATTTTTATTCTGCGTGCAACGCATTAATATCAGTAGAGCAATTTCGCATGCCACGTTTCTACATCGACAGCTATCCACAGCAGAGCTTTATACTAACTGAGTATACAGCATGTCATAACATTTTCCAGTTAACGGGACTGAAAACATAACCTCCTTTTACCTTATGGCGGAGGTCATTTTGAAACGGGAGCTCACGTACCTACGTGCAACGCATTAATGTCAGTACAGCAACTTCGCATGTCACGTTTCTACAAGCACACCTTTAAATTAGAGATGGAAGAAACGGCGAACCGCACGAGAAACCACCTAATGCTCCATTAGCCTGGATTTACGATAGGTAAATTTGCATGCTTCACAAAAGTGCCATACACGATAAAATAAAAATGTATAAACTCCAAAGTAATCATCGAAGCAATAAGGAACAAAATCTTTGAGCTCTACAAAGAAGTAGCTATCTTCGCCTCCGTTTAACATTTTACTGCGTTTTACAAAATCACTGAAGAGCACTTATTTCATCTTACCTCTCCACTGCAGAGCTGAATACTGAGGAGAATACCGCGAATTTGGAGGAAGTTACGATGCCAAAATGTCAAAGATCAAACAGCATTAATATAAAAATTCCACTGAATTAAAGAAAACTCCCCAAAACAATATATTTATAGATAAGAGGAAAAGAATAATAATGTGCAAACAGAAATTGATTTTTGGTGAAATGTAACATCGCATGTTCACACGGGTTACACTTAAGATATCTTGAACAAAACCTGAATGAGAAAGACGTTGATTTTTTTTTCTCTCTCTCTCAATTTTTTACGAGGTCCGAGATGCTAGTTACGGCTATGATGATGGGTCGGATATGCCGAACTGAATATGAGGACGCTTCCTCACAGCTGGCACTGGTTGCCTTGATCTGAGAGAATGTTGCGATTGCTAGTTTTGATTATGACATTGTCGTCATTGTCATGCTCTAACGGGGTAGGTCAAATGGGCTAACGCTTGTATTAAATAGTGGCGCGCCCGTGAAGTGATTGGCGGGTGTGTTAAATCGCACCCGTGAGGAGGACTTGACGGGCGTTTACAGGCGCCGGCGCGATCGCGCCTGTCTCGTGGCATGCACTGGAGTGGCCTAGTCAAAGTCCAGACTTAAATCCAATTGAGATGCTGTGGCATGACCTTAAATGGGCCGTTCATGCTCAAAAACCCTCCAATGTGGCTGAATTAAAACAATTCTGCAAAGAAGAGTGGGCCCAAATTCCTCCACAGCGATGTGAAAGACAGTTATCGCAAACTCTTGATTGCAGTCGTTTTCACCGAGGGTGGCACAACCAGTTATTAGGTTTAGGGGGCAATTACTTTTTCACATAGGACCAGGTAGGTTTGGATAGCTTTTTCCCTCAATAAATGATATTATCATTTAAAAACTGCATTTTATCTTTACTCGGGTATCTTTGTCTAATATTAAAATTTGTTTGATCTGAAACATTTAAGTGTGACAAATATTCAAAAAAGTAAGAAATCAGGAACGGGGCAAATACTTCTTCACAGCACTGTACACCTGTGGCTGGCTGGAACAGGTTGCCAGATGTGGCACACAGGCTGCACAGGTGAATTACATTGTCAATGCCAAATGTATGCTGGGAAGTAATAACCCCAGTTTGACACTAATGATTCATGTAGCAATGCAATGATACATGTTACAATCATAATACAATATTTATACCAAAATCTGAAATTATGAAACCTATTATTGAATTTTCCATAATAGCAGCATAGCTGCTGTCAATTTTGGGCAAGTGTTTGTATGAAACTAATGGTGGAATCCTAATATAGCCTGCGCTTCGGATGTGGTTTTCATGAGTCATATCTGTAAACCTTATGTTTCAGGTTAATATCAAATTTCACGTTGCACAACCAAATTTAAATGAAGTCCAACTGTTGCCAGCTAATGTACATCAAACCCCGCCCCCCACACACCCCTAAGAACCAACTGTTTGTCCTGTCCTGTTGGCACAAAATTAACATATATATTGTACAACCTAGGGAAACTGAATTTGAATTCAAAACATATTTTTTTGCATGTAAAATATTTTATTTACTTCTTCATGGGTGATAGTGAGAACATGAAAGTCGATATGCATGGCAGCAATTTAGAGGAGCATTTGTCGGTCATATGCTGTGGAGCAGAACCCATTTATGCAATCTCTTGACCTTATTTAACAGTGGCGAGACTTATGCTTACATAACACGTTACAAATCAGCAGCCAGGGCAGAGAAAAAATAATGACAAGCATGCCAGCCATTGAACTAAGTGTGTAAGCAGAAATGCCGTGTAAAACCCCAGTGCTCAGTGCGCTGATGTGTCATTGCACACTCTGTTTGAGGTGATAAAAACATGCATTTCTTGGTAGCACAAAGAATCTGCCTGTAGCAGTGTCTTTCACATGTGGGAAGCCTGCTGATTCTATGAGTATTTATGATCCTTTGCGCATCCGCATAACTGTAGACAACAGGAATCAATTTGGCTCTCAACATCAGCTGTGCTCGCGTAAGCCATGCTCATACCACAGTGTTTCACATGCACACAATCTTGTCAAGCATCATTAAGCAAAATCTTGATCCATCAAGACAAAAGTTTAATGAAATTTTAAACATGCATTATATATTACACTTTTTAAATCAGATTCAGGTCTGTACATTTGCATTTGTCATTTCAAAACTTCTTGCATGAACTTCAAAAAATCCCTGGAAGAGCATACAGCAGAGTAATGGAATGAAGAGCAAATACAACTAGAATGTGTTTTTACTCGTAAAAACGTACGTCCTCCCCCGGGCCCCCCTCCCTACCCAACCCACCGGACGGATGGACAGATGGACAGACAGACAGGCAGGCACATAGCAAAAGGCACCACTTCAGGACCTGAGTAGTGAGTATGCAAAGTTTTGTTAAGATCATGCAAGCGGTTTTGGAGTTATGCTCCGGAAATGAAGTGGGAACGCTGACGCAAACACGAATGCACACGAGAACGCAAACGCAAATACGAATGGGAACCGAGCCTAAAACAATATGTCTCCCCTCTTCTCCGGGGACATAATCAATGAAAAGCTGTTCAAGCTAACCTCAACAGAATAGCTATGTGTTTGATAGATTTTTATACATATGGTAAAAAGGAGTAAGGCACACCAAAGAGTCTTTCAAAAGTTGAGGTGCAGGCGACGGGGCAACCGCGTAAATTAAAAAGAAAAGAATATATATATATATATATATATATATATATATAGTATGCAGTTCTAATTTCTGTATGTGACACTTAAATGAGTGAATTAATGTAATTGTCTCTGAAATTTGTTGGATGCACACCAGGTGTGCTTATCACCTTTTGAAGACTTAAATTCCTCCTTTGTCTCATGCACTTTAAGACTTGACAAAGGCTGTCTGTCGAAACGTTGTCCTATGGAATTTTTTGGAGTTCTATAAAGAAATTTCGTGGAGATTTGAGTGTGCGGCGTCTCTTTTTTCTTTTTAGATTTTTATACCTAGCCAGAGAAATTAAGTGACAATTACAATTATGAAAGTGTGTAAAGTTTGAGGGGTTAAGGGTCCTACTGATGAAGGACTGGAAAATGAAAAGCTGAATGAGTATATTCTACCAGCATGAAGACTGAGAGATGACCCATGCTGGTAGACGTGTGGGGGATCAGAGCTGTGTGTCCTGATTTATGTAGGGCTGTGTGGTGTGTGGTATTCATTGGGCTCCTCTGTTAGAGGCGGGAGTACTGGCTGTTGACGGTGAAGGGACTTTTTTGTTCAACCATTCAACACCTTTCCATAGACACAAAAACTGAAAAAACTTTGTATCTCGCAAAATGCCAGGTATTTTCATGCTCTGGAATTGGATTTTTTCAGTTGGTTTATGCTTTAGGATTATATCGGTCGATAGATCTCTTCAGAATTCCAGCACTGCAGCATCATCTAATATGACTCATGTCGCTCCATTCGTTGGTAGCAGTGTGTTTTTTCTGAGCATTGTTTCATTCTTTCTTGGAATTTTTTTTTTCCCAAGAAACATTGTTCTTTTCTTATTACTTGCATGACAGAACAAAATTAACTTAATTCTCATGTAAAACAGCATGGATGGTACGAGTGGGAGATGGAAAAGATTGAAAAAATGTAAACTTACCCGCTGTCTGGAGACAAGTCTTAAGCCAATGTAGGGCTGACTTCTAGTCTGTCGGGAGAACAGAGAACAAATGGAACAATGCATTAGGTTTCACGAGCCATAGCTATGTATAAAGATTTTCGTTATATTTCGTAAGGACGTGTGATAACTTATCAGTGATACAGCTCTGTTTGATATGTTTTTCTAATGGTAATTCATGTAACAATACAGCAACAAACAATACAGCACTGATTTTTTACATTCCTAATCATCACTAATATTGAGCATTTGTGGCTGTCTGCTGCATGAGTTTATATTTTACACTACACATACAGTGAGCCCCATAAGTCATTGGACAGTGACTCATTTTTTATTTTGGTTCTTTACTCTAGCACTTTCAGTTTCAAAATATACAGCAACACTTGGCTTTATATACAAAACATTGCATTTATTTAGCAGACGCTTTTATCCGAAGCAAATTACAGTAAGTGCATACAGTAAGGTCACTGACACTGTAGCCCAACAGACTGGACAAGGTACAATTCACATCAAGCATTACTCACCTGAAGTCATGAACATGTAGAGCTAAGACTATACAGAAGGCAGTAGCATATAGAGGAAAAAGAAAGAAAGCAAATGGAGACAAACATTAGAGG
Organism: Gymnothorax javanicus; assembly: GCA_029692085.1. Classification (NCBI taxonomy): domain Eukaryota; kingdom Metazoa; phylum Chordata; class Actinopteri; order Anguilliformes; family Muraenidae; genus Gymnothorax; species Gymnothorax javanicus. Next base: position 158,924,179 of record CM056194.1, on the reverse strand, counting down.
AAGGTTTTTTTTTTTAATAAAGCAGGGGAGGTGGTCTATCAGGTCAGAAACTGTCCAAACAGGTGAGTCTTAAGGTTACGGTGGAAGTGCAGCAGGGATGGAGCAGTTTGTAAGCAGGTGGGAAGGTCATTCCACCACTGGGGATCAAGATGGGAGAAGCTGAGTGATCAGGTAGAAGGACCAGCTTTCCGACCAAGGGTTTGACTGAAGCGCAAACTTTCAGTTTTTACTTCAGGTTGGTTTCATCCATATCAAATAAACTGCCCAGGAACGACAGCACCTCTTTTCCATCGTCCCTTCCCAGTTTTAGGTGTATCAAGAAATATTGGACAGTTTAACAGAATATAGAATAAAATAATTGTTTTTAGCATTTGGTATTCTTTCAGTGCATTGATTGCTTGACACCTGTGATGCATTGGCATTGGCAGATCCCAGATATATTCCCCGGTGATGCTTTGCCCAGCCTGCTCTGTCGCCATCCTCAGTTCTTATTTGTTTCAGGGATTTTTTGCCGAAGATCTCATCCTTAAATGTAAAATGCATGGTCAGTTGGATTTAGACCAGGCAATTGACTCAACCAAAAGAACCAAAATAACACTGTGCAATGAATTATGGCGCTCACAGTATATTCAAATAATCAAGAGGGATCATTATGCTGGATATTGAGACAAATATTACTGCATTCTGATTTGTTTCATTTTTAATGCACTCACTCACATGCTAATTAATTCTGCCCATGAAATCATTGTGAAGAAAGGTGCAATTCCTGTTGCTCTGGCACATTAAATTCTCAGTTTCTGGTGAAGGTCACAGACTTCAAGCAGTTATTATAGACAAAGTATTCGCAAACTAGCAAAGCCAGATTGTAAACTGCTGTGAGAGAAAATAAATAAATAAATAAATAAAACATGTCATTTTATGGCTTGTTTTCTGCAGTATAACTATGGAAACCTGCCGCGAATGTAATGTTAGTTCTGAATGTAATTTCACATTTCTCATTCTCAGCCAATATAGAAAGTCATTTTGAACGTTAGCTCATTAGGAGGAACAAATGAAACCCAACCATTTTTATCAAGTTGCTCCCCCGCTATTCATCAGTTCCTTAAAGTTTGATGACCATTAAAAAAATGCTATGGCTAATGCTAATGAGGGAATGACTGACACTGACAGCTGGCAAACATCATCAATTTTGTTGTGTGCACCGTGAGTGGAGTCATTTGTCACATCTGTGTGACAAATCTCTGACCTGTCGTGTGAACACAAACGCTGTACTGCCCTCTCTCACACCAGGAGATTATAAACATAGAGCTAAAAGCCAGCAGCTGAGCCTGTTGTGAGGCCTCCGAATTTTACACCAGCTGCATCAACATGGCAGCCCCATGCTGAGCAAATTCAGGTTACTGACTCAGTGACTGCTGACACTGGCCAAGCAGGGCCCTGCTAACTCACATTCCAGTTCCAGAGGCAGCTGTGTTTAGGGCTACAAATGAAAGGTAATTTGCGTGACTAATTTCTCAATTAAAACTGTGATCGTTCTGAGAATTACTTATCACTTGCACTGATTAACAGACTCATGCACTAATGTGACACTTCAGTGTAATGTCAGACCAACGCATTGAAAGTGTCATTCTCATCATCGCCTTTCGCATTTTACGGTCAACAGCCGGCCAGCAAATGAAAAAAAATAAAAATGTCCAGACTATTTTAAAAACCTCCCTTGTGGCAGGGCAGTGACAGTGCAGTGCTGAGTGTGAAACAGCAGGAAGTAAACCTTAGATGAATGGTGAACAGAGAGGGCATTTACATGGGTGCATTTGCATGGTTGCTTAGCACTCTCTGGGGATATTTAATCTCAGACCAATGCCAGTAAAAACACTGGCTGTTGGCTCCAGGTCAACTGTGCCTCAGTTGTGCAACTGGTGGGTGGGAGACCTTTGCTAATGCTTCGACCTCCCTCTTTCAATTTAACTACCATTCTGTGAGAGGGAAGAGACAGACAAACAGTCTGAAAGAGACAAACAGCTGGTGAAAGAGAGTAATAGAGATAGAAAGAGACTGGGAAGAAGAGAAAGGGTTCAAGCTAAGGATACATTGGATCAATGAGTACTTTTGCTTGTAATTTTCATTTTTAACGTTAATTTTAGAGAAGTCTTCTGCAACCACACCCCTTCATAAAGATATCACCCTGTTACAGAACCAAATAATGACTACTATCAAATAGTAAATTCATATTGTATTTTTAATCAGGGGATATTCAAAAATTAAACCACAGTCGCCACATTACAATCAAAGAATAATTTTTTTTACATTTGGTTTTACTCTGTTCATTAATATTTGAACATGAGCTTGCTCTGTCCTTCCTTTTCATTTTCTCGGAAGGCTAGTACAATAGACAACTGTTCTGTGGGCTAATAGGCTCTGTGCAGGTGTTGGGTTATTCATGATGCGCACTTAAAGACTTTCACTGAAGGGGGGATGAGTTAAGGATGGGATGCCAGCTCATTTACTACCTAAACAAGTAAATTATTTTGAAAGATTCCCATGTGCAGATCACTTCTGGACTATTATGATTAAAATTGTCAAAAGTCCTCAGAGCATGTTCCATTTTCAATGAATGTTAGAATTGGTGAAATATACAAAATTAGGGAAATCAAGCCGGAGCACATTGTTGCTCTCTTTTGACATATTTTGAAGTGCTTTCCAACACAAGCTGCTTCCCACACCCAACTTTGTCACATCTGACTTAATTTCAAATTGAATTGTGCCAACAGTTTAGAGCAGAGGTCCCCAATCTTTCCCAGAAAGGGCCAGTGTGGGTGCAGGTTTTCATTGCAACCAAGCAGTTACACACCTGATACTACAAATCAACCCCTGGACTCTCTGCTAATAAGCTTGATTAGTAGCATCAGGTGTGTAGCTGCTTGGTTGCAATGAAAGCCTGCACCTACACCGGCCCTTTCTGGGAAAGATTGGGGACCCCTGGTTTAGCAGGTCAGTTAAGTTGCTGCGGATTCAAGTCTTTTCTCATCCCTTTCACTTTCAAGTTCGAAGCCCAGCCGGATACTACTCCACCCAAATGTGATGCATGTGCCATTTGGTACTCTGGGGACTTAAAGGGTTAAATCATCCAGTATATGCTGGTAATATGCTGATACAGTACTCTGTTCAGAATATTTAATGGGATTTAACACACTATCTACCAGGCTTCACATTCCTGTCTGCTATATATTGTGTTATGTTCAAGACCAGGAATTAAGTGAGGAGGCAGAGTACAATCCAATGGTGGGGTGTATTGGTATTAATACATCAGATATGGGGATGGAGCCCTGAGGAGAAAAACACAGTTCAGTTCAGATGTTACAGGCGAGGCTGTGTGAATGATGCCAATGCCTGGGCAGTGGCTTTCTGGGATGACTGCCAGGTAGAGTGCACACTTTGCTAGAGCCAAACTGTCCAAAGGAAGGATGGAGAGGCTTAGGAGGTTCCAATCTTGATGACCGTACAAGGATTGGGAGCTTGATGCTAATAAAGTGGACAGAGGAACATCCTGGGAGAGGATGAGCAGGAACACTCTCCCAATCCTGAGGACCATGAGAAAGGCTTAGGAGCTAGTTCCAATTAACTAGACAAGGAAGACAACTTCCGTAAATTAACATTACATTTTTTACTTGCTGAAGATGAGGAGTTTTACTAGTAAATACTGACTGGTTCTACAGCGCTACAGCAAATGACAATCCAGCAACTTGCAAACTCAAAGGAGGGGATATAAATACATCACACTCACATTAGGTGGGGTAACTATGAGATGAGACACAGCCGGGGATAGGGGCACACGGAAGACACAAACCAATCAAAGGAGACATTACTTCTAATAGACCAGAAAGATTATTAATAATGTTTCAATTCATTATTATAAAATACTTGTAATATCTAGTTGATGTATGACAAATTAGGTGTGATGGCTAATGTATTAAGATAATACATCATGTTGCAATTCAAACAGAACCAGAGACAAAATATTCTATGCTGTGCATAAATACATCGCAAACTAGCCTGCTTCAGACAACCAGTTCATTTGTCTTCCAAAAGTTCTTTCCAAAGTTCAGCTTCTTAACTACATGCTATTACAGCTGCCCAAAATGACAGTCGTGCCTTCAGAACCCCTTGCTGTTTCCACAACGATAAAAACACTCTATCAGAAGCACTGTTGGTGCTCTTTCACTACGAGAACCTAGTATTCTCGACAATGCACTTGTATCTATTGTTCTTATACAGAGCTGTAATTTATGGTATAAATTCAGGCCTGGGACCTTATCAAAATTGAAAAAGGTCATGCCGCACTCTAAAAATAAAACTTGAAGCCTTTTGTTTATGAGCCCAGCTTTTTAAAGCCTGGCTTCATCGGACGTGGCAGATTTGTGGTGGCCCTGGGTATGAACTGCCTGAATGAAGTGCCGTCCCTGGTCCCAGCAGTGTCTCTCCTGCAGTGAGGCCTTTGTGAGCAAGCTTACTCCCAACATTTTATTCATACACTGATAACTGCAAAGACATACAATGGTTAAAATAGAAAAAGCAATAAACAGCAAAGCGTTCTGCAAATGAGGCCTTGCTTTGAGAATCATCTGTTGTATGCAGTTGGGTCCTCTAACCATGTCTTTTTTAAATGTAGTTCAGCAGAAATAATGAGATCCCGATCTCCCACAAATTGAGCCCACATAATATCCTTAGCCCTTTACATTCATCTCTCCATCATTTATCTTTTACCATATGCCTGCATAATCCAATTTGTTAATGAGGGAATGATACAGTACTCCCATCAAATGTTTTACTCTGTCAGACTAATAAATCATTATGCTGTTGACTGACTATGAATAGTACTTGGATTTGACAGTTACAAATAATATACAATACGTAATAACAGTAAAATGACAATAATCCTATGAGATAAAGATTCACTTATTTTCATTTATTCCAGCCAGGAGTTTCTCCATTGTAAGCATACCTGGTTATGAACATCTGAAGTATTAAAACATTGGATTAATGGGCATAATTAATTTGTTGTGCTGAGTGTCATGATGTTAAGAAAGTTTTGTACTAGCAGACATGAGGGATGTAATTCCTCACTCATCAAAGTAATAATGCTACCATTTAAGGACCAATTAAACCACAGTGGCAGCCGTTTGTCTTTGCTGCAGGAGACTTTCACTCTCATTGAAATGAAAATTCACTTGAAACTCCGCTATCCTCACGTTTCCCCTCATTGTTATGACAGTGCGTATGGGCTAACCAGCCAGTGATCACGACACTAGTGTTCAGTGCACAGCATTTAATTCAGCAGAACCAAATGCTGCATGAATACACATTCATCAAAGGAAATGCCTTAATTCTGTGTATACTTTACACCCTCTAGTGGTTAAATATAAAATGGTACTTTCTACAAAATACTGTATATAGAATTTAAAGAATAAGAGCCGTCAAAGCAAAATGGATTTAATCTAAACGGTAAACAATATCCAAGAGACTTTGATCATGACGTTTGCCACGGAAGTCATTATTTTGCACAGCAGATTCATGTTGCAAACCTGATGTGTCATTTTGTAAAAACAGATAAATGCAGATTTGTGTATATAAATTAATGAAAAATGTCTTCACTTGCATCTGCCATATCCATAATTTTACCTTATCCTTTACTTTCTAAATTGCAAATCCAAAAGTGCGCTTTCATTTCTTTTTTTGTGCATTAGAAAATGTGTATTGCTTTGCTCTCATGGATATTTAGCCAGCATTTTAATATTTTGAGTTCAATATCTCATAATAAGAGATGATTCACTCATACTCAGAAAGGCATGTGCTTCGTTTACTTTGCTGAAGCATCTGATAAGTGAACAGAAAACTCCAGAAAACCTTTGTGGAGGGTAATGATTTTTTTCCCAGAGCAATGAACCTGGAGTTTTAATTTCAACATCACAAAGACTTGTCAGGCAAGAAATATGATTTCAACATGGCAGAGTCACAGTAAGATATTTCAGGTTCAGAAAATGAAAGTCCCCCATGTACTTAGTTCCAAATACCAGGATTTGTTTAAGAACCCCTGCACCAAGAGGTTGAACTGACTGGTGACATCAGCTGGCTGAGCTCATGGGTGGAGGGTAAACATGGCAGGACTTCCCATTGACTGGAATCTCCTCCTATGCAAAGAGTAGTTGCTTTTTTTTTCAATGCTTTATTGCAAATATCATGAGCTCTGTTTTTAGCTCCAGCTGGTTGGCCAACCCTTAAAAGCAACAAGTGTAGAGTGGAGAAGCTATGTAGTTACCTAGACTGCCATCGTTTCAATGTAGGTATACTTACGCGCCTTTTCTGAGTTCTGTCCTATTCCTTTGTTAGTGGCTAAATGCTTGCAAAGCAGTGGAAGCATTTCAGCTCTACAAAACAGCGACAGAAAGGTATCAAGACTTTGGTATCTCATTTGTGTTTATTTGTATATTCTGCGTGAAATGTGATGACCTTTTTCAACAACCACATCATAAAATGATACTAAATATCCTGTGCAATGATGCTTTGCTTTGTCTCAAAAAACTTGAGACCTGTCGAATTAAAAGAAGTATTGCTGGAGAGACAATACATTTTAGGCTGTTATTATGTATTCTGCCTCAGATGTTTTCTTCATGTTCAAAGGCCAAACACATCTATTGATGAACATTGATGAACATGGGATGGGTGCATAATTGTGATTTTTTTGGGAATATATTATACTGACAGGAATCTGTGGTAATGTACTTCACAGGTTTGTGCACTAGCTTTTACCCTGGATGTGTCCTCCGCATCTTTTCCATCTTTTGTTGTGCTCTATAATTGCAGTACTTGTGTGTTGTGGAGAAACTCTTTTGCCTTATAGACTGCTGTGTTAGCACTATGTGCGATATCCTTGTTTCACCTTACAACAGACTAAGGCATTACATGCAGTGCGCTCCAGCAGCCTCCAGAGATTCCATAATTAAGCAAAATAAAAGAAGAAAAGGTCTTTGATTTCTTTTACTCCAGTTTGTCATGACCCCAAAATAATGCCTATTACTTCCGAAAGGAGGAATTGTGAACACTTACATTTGTGTGTGTGTGTGTGTGTGTGTGTGTGTGTGTGTGTGTGTGTGTGTCTGTATGTTTGTTTGTCAGCAGGATTACTCAGAAATATTCATGGGATTACCACCACATTTTATGTGAAGTTGGACCATATGAATCAGAAGAGGTGATTAAATTCCCAGCCCAATCCGGGTACAGATCCAGATTCTGCAGCCGATTATAAGTGTTAGTGGATCAAAACCTGCTGGCAGAGGTATGCGCTGTGTGAGCGCCGTCTAGTTGAACTATGGCTACAGTGGCTCATCATAGGCTTAACTGTGCTTCCTATTTTCCATTTTCCTCAAAATTTACACAGACTTCCACAGCATTTCAAAGCATTGCCAATGACTGAACATGCTAAAGTTTGACATGTGATAAAGACTCTTTCTCAGTTTTTTTTTCTTCGAACTGCAGTATTCAAAATGGGGTTCAACCTTTTTGAGAGACTTTTTTAATGAAAAGTATTGTTTGAAAGAAGGATTAGTGGTGGAAATATTCAGGACTGAGATTAAAGTTCTGAAGCCCAGCATTAGTTCAGAAAAAAAAAAAAGACTGCCCAAGCCGATCTTCTGCCACCTGCCACTAAAAAGATATCACACTCTGTGGACAGGAAGTCTTCAAAGGAACCACAAATAGAATATTGTTGATGAACTCACCACTGGCATGCACTGCATCAGGTCTTGTATTTTATAAAATATAGTGATGTATATGACAACATATTTAACCATTCCAGGTTACATGGCATGAGCGTGAAAATCCATTACTGGATAACTGAACTGTGTGTTCATTTTTGACGTATTTCAGAACCTCTGGTTGAAGGTGTTGAGGCAGCGGGATCCACATAGCGTGTTGACAGGACCTCAAGGCCATTATTGCCTTAACTGCCTCAAGGCCATGACTGCCTGTGCTTTCCCTCAGTTGAAGAGAAAACAAAAGCACTGACAAAATACTCACGTTTGACACCCCCACGGCACAGGGTTGTTATATATATATATATATATATATATATATATATATATACACACACACACACACACACATGAATTCATTTCTACAGCAGTGATCAAACACTTGAGGACAAAGAACTCCACAATTTTAAAATAGAAAATTTACACAAAAGAGAGATTTGTCAGGGTTATTTTATTTTATTTATTTATTTACTTTTTTTTTGAGTAAAACAATTTCATCGATGATGACAAGTTTTTGGCATTGAATAGCAATATCCAAAACATATGATTTATATTTTGATCATGCTTCTTTTCTAAAAGCTGCTATACGTATAAGCTACAACTTCACAGATATCAATAAGGACACAATTAAAATAAAATAATTCAATTACAGCTCTCCTTCAATATCATGTAGCTACCTTTTCTGCGAGTGTGACCAAGCCTATTGCCCTCCAGTCACATGCTAAATGGAAAGGACTCACAGTGAAGGCAATCATGGCCAGTGTTAGACAAGGGGCCATTCTCTATCTCAGAGAGATGCAGAGATGTCAGGGGAGATAAGCACAGGATTAACCTCCTCAGGAAGCAATCTGCACTGGCTGTGCCACTATTCCTGGGAGAGCGACTCAGGCAAAGTCTACCAGCACAGACCCTGCAGAGGACTGACATGCAGTAGTCTCCTCTGCCTTCTTATATCTCAGCTGAAATGCTAATATTTAGTCACATTGACAATCTGTTGTGACCAAAACCCTCTTGAGATTCAGTCTGTGAAAGGTGCTATACTTTTATACATACCCTCACACTTTTCCAAGCCCTCAGTTCTCACTCATCCTCACCTCCCCGCAATCTGAAATGTAATTTCACGTGGCCGCAGGGTTGCCACGTAAAATGCCTAAGGCAATGATAACATGCCCTGGCCCAGAGAAATCATAGTTACTCCAAATACACAAATCATTTGGCCCATCCTCTTCCAGAGCCTGGGAAATATCATAGATATCATTTCAGGTTTTATAACTGTCACTGTCAAAGCCAGTAAAATGAATGTGCTGGATCTGAGGGTCTGATAATAAGTAAACCACTGACAAATTATCCATATCATAAGACAGTATAAACTGCCTGCATAGTTTTGGGTGGGGTAAATTACAATACATTTTTGCTGTCGACCTGGGCAGAGCTCAGTCAACCAGCTTGGAGCGAAATGTCTTTCCTCAATACACTGCAAGTAAAACTATTCACTGCTTAACCCCAGTCCTCTGACCCCAGACAATAACAAGGCCCACGTAGATCAACTGTACTCACACATTGGCACCCCAACCTTCTCTGAGAGCAAAGGTAAGTTGTTCTCCTGTGAGAGAATAGATTCCCCTTGTAGCTCTAATCAAACTAATGAAACTTAGTGGGGCAGGCATAGACAGGAGAAACTGGAAGTGTCAGTGTGCAGGACGAATAATGACCCTGAAGTAGCGGACTGAGCCAGCATGAGATTAGCGGAAGCCCATCAACAGAAAATCATGAGAATCCCTGTTGTATTTTCTCTTAAATGACCGGAGGCAGTTATGTAAGAGAAAATGCTACAAAAGCAGATGGAGTCTGGCTTTGAGTACAGATGTCAGGTTTTCATGAAAGCTTGGGATAGGTTCACTTAACGCCAGCAGGTGATTCAGCCACTGACTCACTAAAAACAATATTGATTTCCAGCAGGCCTTGGATCTGCATTGCTTACATGTAGACAGGGGATGCACAAGTCAGCAAAACAAGCTGACTGTTGTTGACTGGAGGACACCCCTGGGCAGGATATCAAAACTGAGAAAAGTTCTCCGCTCCAGTTCTGCTCTGCAGGACTTCATGGTATCATGCTAATTGGCTGAACAGGAAGCTATGTCTTTGCTTCATAAAACCTCAGTGATGAATAAAACTGCTTCATTTCACTGACACTGCTTGTAAAACAGAGGTGATCATCTCTGACATGACCTCTCGGAAATCCTGAAGCTATCACATTCTTATCTTACAAATAAGCAATCTTACATTAAGCATTTTTATGTCCAGGTTTTATCTTTTCTGTCGATTGGCAATTCTGTCCATTGGAAAATCTCATAGAATGCCAGTAATATCAAATTTTACAAGCATATTTGCCATCCCACCCAACTGGCCATGAATAGGACCAAAGGGCTAATTAAATATATTTGTAGCAATGGCATCATGGCACAATGTTATTTTTCATAAACATAAGAGACATATTACAGCATTTTTTATGAGCTTTGGAGCTGGATCATAAAGGGTTAATGCATTAAAGCAATTGATGATCTAATTAAAAATCTGCACGTCTGCATTCTGGTATTTTTGTAGACAGACCATCTAACGCATTAGTTGTTTCCTGCCCCGAGTCCCCTGAGTGATGCCTATCATTCACAATTACTCTTTTTAATGACTTTGCACCCAGAACACATAGGCTGGTAATCAACATTAAAAGCCTGGCTTATTTGATGAGGAGAATAATTTGATTGCTGGCAAGTGGCAGGCTAAACCACTCGAATTTCTTTCAACGCTGCTGTCCTCTGCTGTTATTCATTGGTGAAATGACTTCCCTTAAATTGCACACATACTTTAAAGAGGACTTCCACTCTGTCTACAAATGTCACCAAAAATGTCACAGTTAAACTTATTAGAAGATCTGTGATGAAGATAATGCCCCATCTAGTGAAATAATTTTTTTATCGCCTTCCAAATATAGGCCTTGCGGCCGCCATCTTCAATGGTATGCAATGCACTGTGGCCTGATGATGTATCTTGGTTGCTTTGCTGTGCCTGGGCTACACATCCCTTGTGTTTGTTATGCTTCTAAGTGACTAGGCTCAGAACGCAAACCATGTTGCAGATTCACGTCAACAAACAAATTCTAAATCAATACTGGAATACTGCAGCTTTTTTTTTTGTTGTTGCATGTATTCATCCTATTTACAGTATGCCCAGTATTTGTGTTTAAACAATTTGTTTCCACTATTACAAAGACCAATGCATACGCGCATAATGATTAAGAAATTATTAATCAGAAAGAGACCACGGATAGGCTACATTGAAAACGTACATATAAAGCAATATTGTAAGGATGACTATTATGCACATAATTAATTAATCTATAACTTTCTCTGAATTCCATGTCCCGTTTCAGAGTTTTTTACAATTAAAATGGAAAAATATTTGCGTCTGACCCTGTTAAACATTGATGCAGAATGGCATCACTTATAAGCCCAGCTATTATGCGCCGTTTTATGAGATACACAACATCATCACTACATGATGGTGATGCTGGCTGCCACAATCTTGAACCTGCCGTAAGGCCCATCTTTGGAAGAAAATAAAAACTGAATGACTAGATATGGCATTATCTTTATTATAGATCATCTAATAAGTTTAACTGGAACATTTTTGATGACATTTGTACAAAGAGTGGAGGTTCCCCTTAAAATAAGAAGTTTGACTGTCATAAAAATGATTTATGGTAAATCCTGTCACTGTTCTTAGAGGAACAAACAAGCAGTAAAATTAATTATGCAAGTCTTATGTTTGAAACATAATTGTCTCCCAGAAATTGTGTCTATAAACAAACATGGATGACAAGTATTCAAATTTGTTGGGGTGTTGATCCCATTGTGAAATTCAATGATCCAGCTGCAGATTCTGTTACATACTGTATTTTGTTGATCTCTCACATTCATGAGTTAGGGCAGTTACACTTACTAATTTTTATAATTTCCCCCACGCTTGTACCTTTAAGGTGCACCTGCAGCTCCACAGCAATTGCTCACATTAGTGGGCTCAACGCTCAAGTCTAATTTTTTCCCCAAATCCACCCTTTCTGCGCAGACTGTTCACATTAATGTTTGAAGCGACCCATTTCTGACATCAGTGCGAACAAATCTCTGCTCTGAAACACCATACTTGCAACCAATAACATCACACACATGTACTGCATTTGTTGCTGTCCTAATAAGGATTCAAAAATTTAGTTTTGAAAAGCTGATTTTTTTAAAAGACACTGCACCTGGTTCTAGCATAAGCCTGCTCATCCAATTTTTTTTTTTTTTTTTTTTTTTTTTTTGGCAATTTCTTCAAAAATAGATGTTCCCTCTAGTTTGGCTAGGATAGAAGCATGCTGCCCCTCTCTGGCAGTGGCCCCAAAAAATAGTCAGTACCTTCCACTCGAAAAAGCCTTGACTGCAAGGCAAGTAACCCACATCAAGGCCAGTTACTTAAGTACTGCAACACAACATACAGTAGAATATTTGTACAAGCCCATCTGCCAATATTTGTTTGATACTTATAGATGTAATTTTTTTTTCAGTGAACAATCAACCTATTTGCATTTTGTATACCTTTCTTAAAAAAGTTGTCCAATGGGGTAAAAACCACAAGATGTAATTGATAGATGACGTATAGGCATGCAGCGCAGCTGCAGGTACCAGGCAAAACTTTTCTGTTGTCATGTCAGACAAAATGATGAGCAATATGCCTTGTGCTCCGGTTGCAAGCACACTAATTCTGCACTTCACTGTACACCCCTTTCTTTCAAACAGGCAATTGTCAGACAAATAAAGAAGATCATTTCTCTCTGACTTACCTCAAACACGGAAGAAGTGCCCTTCTCTGGCAGAGTGCATCCTAGCAGATCGGCAATAAACTTTGCCATATAAAAACGAAACAGAGTTTCCCCCGGACGGAAAATGAAAAGCTTTAATCAGTATTCCGTATGAGAAGGTATAGACAAGCAATTTCATTCCTCAATATAAAATTTCTCTTCTCCTTTCCAAGGCTCCACGTGAAGTCCAGTCAGAGAGCATATTTCTGTAAACCTCAAAGAGAAAGGGCAATGTGCCAAACTGTCACCAATGGGCCAGTAACATCAATGAAAACCGCCAGAACCACTCGACTGCTTTCATATCCGCCTCCTGTCTTTACGACTGAATGCAACTGTGATCAGAGTGCAGGGAAGGGGGCCCATCAAGGGGAGTTCAGACAGTCGGCACTGGCTGGTTCTGACTCCTGGCCAGCCATCAAAGCAGATGCAGAGACCAGAATTAATCTGTGAATGTGGCTTTGAATAATAACTTTTCAATCTCAAGGCTGCAGCTGCCAGTGGAAGCTATAGTGTAATGAATTGATCAGGATGTACCGGGGTTTCTGTGAATGATTTCCTTTATGCCAATCAGCCATGTCATATTTCATTGTCATTTCATGAAATGGCTTATTTTGCCAAGGGGCCAAGGAAGTCTGAATGCATGGTTCAAAAGGGTTGTTCAGTGTGCTAAAGACGGTATTTTTGTATTCTCAAAAAAAATTTACTGGTTGCAAATGTTCTATTGAATCTGGCCTGTAAAGGATGATTTCATCACTTACAATGCATGCAATTTGCTCAGGCTAAAACTTAAAAAAAAAAAATAGAAGTAAATTTGATAAGCTGCGCGTCAGGAATGAATACTCACCAGATTTCATTCTATAACCTTCTTACTTTGGAGCAAAAGATCTACCCATTGCGCCATCATAAATACAGTTCAGTTTTATTAGTTCATTAATGTAGTTTAATCAAAGGGGACCTATTATGCTGATCCTTCTTTTAATGCATATTAGTAATGTTATAATTAGTGTTGCACCGATTCCGATACCAGTATCGGGTATCTGCCCGATACCCGTTAATATGCTCGTACTTCGTCGGCCCACATTTGCCGATACCACTTAACCGATACCACTTAATGTAAGCCTTAAGGTAACTGCCTGCTCACGGTCGCAGAGGGTACAGTATGTTGTACTATCTGACTTCTATGTCTAGGGGAGACAGCGAGTTTAGAAAAATACGAGAAAGAGAGCTTTATAGTCATCACATCACATGCAGGCATACGCCGCATACACACAAGAGGTGTATAGTAAAGAAGTACATGTAGGCAATTTCGTTACAGTACTTAAGTAGTTTTTTGAGGATTTGTACTTTACTTGAGTTTTTTTTTTTTTTTTTTTAACGGGACTTCTACTCTACTACATTTAAAAGATAAAACTATGCTTTTTCTTCGTTATTTTGACACTGGCCACTTCACTACACGTTACAAATTAAAATATGTATATAATTCATCATTTAAGTATTATCTGGATGCAGCGTGTTCAAGAACAACGGTGTTCCGCAGGGTATCTTAAGCGTTTTGTGCAGATGTTTCTGCCAGCGGACATGGAGCTGCAAATTTATGCACGCAATTACAATATAATATCACTAGATGGCACACCCGGATCAGTTATTGAATATTTACAAGCAAGCCGAGCTCACACAAGCACACACCCACAATCACATACACAGAGACTTAGAATTGTGAATCTTCTTATTTTACCACAAATATATTAGTAACATATGGTTACCTTAAACATTTTAGTTGTGGTTAAGTTTAATCTTTTTCATTTGTCATTTGTAATTGAAATATAGCGATACCACACACTTTAAGTGATGCCTTGTTTGCTTGGAAAGCTATTATTGACTTTAGTTGGATTGAGAATGCCTATGAATGTGTGCAGAAATTATCTGTGCCAATACATAGTTCTACTGACTTTTTATGAAGTTGGGTGTGTTACCTTGCCTATGCAGCGAGTTTACTTTTCATTTGTCAAGCTTCAGTAATGTTTTGCCTCATTTGATGGCAGTGCTAGTTCAAAGGCTTTTTGTCGGGCCTAAATACAGAAAGATTTTTAGCAGTTAGGCCTACTCTTTTTTTTTTTTGGAAATAGCCATGTGTGAATCGTTTGATATCGGCCTCTTTTAGGCTTGTTATAAAAAGAAAATAAAACTTGTACTCCGAAATTGTCATTGTATTTTCCTGGAAAACATTTCAGAAATATCGGTATCGGTACTCGGTATCAGCAAGTACACAAAATAAAATACTCATACTCGTATCGGTTTTTAAAAAAGTGGTATCGGTGCATCCCTAGTTATAATGTTGGTTGTCCATGCTCAACCTCTGAAAAGTTTCTAAACATAAGATACAGGGGTTTTGCCGTAATCCAAGAACGTGATTTCGTGAGCATGATTTCCTCTCTGGAAAGCTCCTCCCGAGATCTTCACGAGATCTGGGCAAAACCTGACGTCAGGTTGTGCCATCCAATTAGTACAGACCTAGCCAGAGCCAACCACTGTGCTGGACCTGCCCACACCGGAAACTATTCTAGCAAGCACTAACAACGGCAGATCATACTATGCCTTAGTAGCGTCGACACTTTTGGAAATACAAAAGAAGAACCGCAGATCATTTGAGGTGCAATTTTGTTAGTATCTCTCCCAAAGCTACTTGTCCGTTTACTTTTGGATGCGAAGAAAAACAAATATTTCTCTTCGAAAAGACAATGCCACCAGAAATCAGTGGCTAGCTTTTTTTGTTTGCTGGCAGCAAACAGCCACGGCCAAAGGGAACGTTAGCTGTTTGTGCTCAGCATTTCACCAAAGACAGCTTTGTCAATAAAGGATAATTCAACACAGGATAAGCATTTCAGCTGCTTCTCAAACCTGAAGCAGCTGCATCGATCAAGCGCCGGAGCCACAAGCTGTAAGTAACCATATAACAGCAAATAATGTAAGTGAAGCTAACGCGGTATGCGGGTGGCTAGCAGGACCGCTAGCGATAGTTAGCACTAACAACTGGCCTCAAACGCAGGCTTTGTAAAATATCTGAAGATAAAGCCTGTATCGGTCGCGACTGTCCGTGACTCACAGATACAGAAGCTGTAAGTTGCTTTTACTGCATAAGCCAACCTGACGTGATAGCCAGTTGATTGTGGCTGTAGCACGGCGGCTAATGTAGCCAAGTTACTGTTGCTAATGTTTGTGTCCTAAATATGCAAGAGTGATATCAGGGGAAATTCTACAGAAGGTGTGTGAACATAAACCTCATTTGAAGCTAACTTTTAATACTTGTTTGTAATTTGGATGCTTGGTACAACTGTTCACAGGAACAGAACTTGCTGTCTGTAAAACCTGTATTGCAAGGGTTTGTCTCTGTGGTTATGACCGCTCGGCTGCATGTTAGTTTGCGTGCCGTGCTAATTAAAAATGCTCCTGGTTAACTTATATGCTGTAATTCTGATCGGTATGCTTGTGTTACTTTGGTAAGCATCAATGTGGCAGTTTCATCATAAGGTTGCCCAATTGTAGCCACTACAGTTAGTGATCGCTTCACTTATCCATGACCGGGATCAGCCGAATACTTCACAAATGTCTGAGCAAGCTCTCTGGTGCTACCATGAAAGCAATGCGAAACGCAGATGCTCTACCGGTTTACAAATGATTTCTCTGCACCACCTTGACATAATTTCAACCCCCTTTAGAAATTGTTGTGGCTAATAAAAAGCCGAAAAAGGCAGAGATTAAATAGGTAATTCTTTCCTGTAGAAGTGATCAATTTGCTAGCTCCACATAAGCAACTTGTCCGCTTAGCGAACTTACGGTCTGCAAAACCTGTATTATGTTCATAACATAACCGAGCTCTCTCTAGCTGTCGCGTACTATCCATAAAGCTGCTTTCACATCAGACACCAAACGAATTTTTCGCGCGACAGATTACATTCAAAGTCATGACCGCTTATCATGTTACTGCATGTTAGTTCGCCTGCTCTGAAAATTAAAAATGCTTCTGGTTAACTTATATGCAGCAATTATGATCGGGATGCTTGTGTTACTTCAGTAAGCATCAATGTGACAGTTTCATCATAACGTTGCCTGATTGTAGCCACTACAGTTGAAGCTAAACGGAGAGGTGCTGTATGTGTCTGCTGAGTTGGGCTGCAGTTAGACCAGACGTAGATTTTGCAGAGCTTGGGGTGCGTTTTTGGGTGCTTATGAAACGATCGCTTTACTTATCCATGACCGGGGTCAGCCTGATACATCTCCAATGTCTGGGCAAGCTCTCTGATGCTACCGGTGAAAGCAATAGGGAAGCGCACAGGCTATAACGTGTCCGGTGTAACAAACGATTTCTTTGCATTGCCATCGATTGAATATTAAATTCTTTCCTGTACAAGTGATCGATTCGCTAGCTCCACATAAGCAACGGTTCAGGCAGACGGAACTTACGGTCTGTAAAACCTGTATTATGTTCATGACGTAACCGGAGCTCTATCTAGCTCTCGCACGCTATCCATAATGCGCCTATTTTCCATGAGGAAAAGCTGGTCATTCCGAAGCAATAAGTAAACCATTACCACGGGCAATTTCCGAAAAGGCCGTTTATCTTGGAGCTTTCGCCCCTCCGTCATATACCAGCGCGGAAGCTGTTCGTATCTCCACGCAAACAACACACCACAGCGATGCACACGAACCAGCAGGTCCTAATACACACCGAAGCAGTCCATAAGCTGTTGGTCCACTTTTAGCTGCTCCTCACTGTCCATGTTTCCCTCTAAACTCAGACCCACCGGATTTCTACGGTCTACGGTCTACACTTGGGCATGTCGACCCGTTCTACAAATGTGTCTATATGGGGTGGATTCTAGCTTTCCCTGCATCCTAGCTATAAAGTAAATAAAACCGCTGTACTCACCACTGTCGCTGTAGCAAACTGTAGCCGATAGCAAATTTGAGCTTGAGCTGCCAGATATTCGCACTGCGTCTCCACTTTCGCCGCTGCGTTTGTTAGAACAAGTTCATTTCATAAGATCTATATTCAAGTATCAGGTTAGATTGCGGAATTTTCCGCCGCTTCCTTATCAGATAGCAGGCGTGTCTCGCGTTTCATTCTGGCGAGCCAGACCCGGAAAACTGCGTTCTGCAGCCCTCGTCCGCCAACTCCGCCCTCCACAGAGCTGGCCAGTCAGAAGAAAGTGGGCACACGGGAGGGGGGGGGCCATAGCGGAAGAGCCACCCCAATGAGGCGTTTCAGGCAGAGACTACAATGGACTACAAATGGGGTTTTTTGAGGATGGCAGTACAGTGCCTGACAAAAGTCTTGTCGCATAAGGACATAGTAACTAAAAATAACATATAACTTTATTTCTAACCAATCAATTGTTACAATAAATGGTCCATTTTAATATCAAGGGCTTTCACATTAATAATTTGGTGCAAAATGAAACCGTCAAAAAGTGTTCTGATGTTCACAGCTTGGCTAAGCCCATAACATTTGTTTTTGCTAGGACAAAAGTCTTGTCGCCTCTCTTCAGATGATGCAACAAATCGCAGATTAGAGTTTAACCTATGACAAATACTGTAATTAACACATTCCCAGATGTGTATAGAAATAACCCCAGCACACCAGACTTTCATATGAGGTGCGACTAGACCTCTGACAACACACTAAAGATTCAACCGCAGACCAAAGTGCTGGTCATCAAGAGCCTGAAGACTGAGTCTGCTGCTGAGGTGGCAGACATCTTTAATGTATCCAAATGTCAAGTGGAGGGGATGAGAAAAGATTTGAAGAAACTGGTGACGCGTTCATGGCAAGCGCAGGTCAGACAGACCCCGGTATGACAACTGTTTGAAAGGACCGTCTGTTGCTTCAACTGTACAAGGCTAGCCCTTCTTCAACTACAGCGAAGCTGCATGAGGAAATGTCACCAAAATTCCCGGTATCTACAAGAAGAGTTTGTCAAATTCTCTCTCAAAGTGGTTTTCATAGCCAAATTAGTACACAGAAGTCATTAAACAGAAAACAAAAAACCTGCATCGCATTTGCCAAGGCCCACAGCTCGCAGAAAGGATTGATACTGGAAAAGTGGCTGAAAGTTTATTTTTCTGGTGAATCATCCATTGAACTGCATGCCAGTCGCCGTACAAGACCTGTTGGAACCCTCATGGACCCAAGATTCTCCCAGAAAACAATTATGTTTGGTGGAGGAAAAATCATGGTTTGTTGTTACATCCAGCATGGGGCTGTGAGAAAGATCTGCAGAGTGGATGGCAACATCAACAGCCTGAAATATCAAGAAGTTCTTGCTGCCCTACTTATACTGCTGCTCCTTCTCATTCTTCTGCCTCCATGTCACAGTTCCTGAAAGCGAAGAAGGTGAAGGTACTCCAGGATTGGCCAACCCAGTCACCTGACATGAACATTATTGAGCATTTCAGGGGTAAGATGAAGGAGGAGGCTTGGAAGATGAAACCATAGAATCTTGATGAACTCTGGGAGTCCTGCAAGACTGCTTTCTATGCCATTCCAGATGATTTCATCATCAAGTTATCTCAGTCATTGCCAAGACGTATGGATGCAGTCCTCCAAGCTCATGGGAGTCATACGCAATATTAATTCTTTTTTCCAAGGCACCATGGCTTTATGTTCTGATATTATAGTGGCATATTTGTGTATTCAAAATAAAGTGTATGTATAATTTCCACATTTTTTTCAATGCGACAAGACTTTTGTCCAAGCAAAATCTGACCTTTCTGTACAAATTAAATTATAAAACTCAATCAATGACACAAAACTCTATTTTGGTATATTTCTCACAATCTAGAGGGCTTAGCCTTTCATATAAGCCATTTTTGATTCCAATTGATCAACTACAAGTCAGGTTATTATTTGTTGTTCCTACAACTTGGATAAGTGACAAGACTTTTGTCAGGCACTGTATGAGCAAAATAAGGACCCTGTTTGGGCTTTGAACGATCAGGAGTACTCTAGGGGAGTCCAAGATCAAAATATAACCTTGGAAATATAGCATCCGAGGTCCCCTTTAATCAACATTTTGTGCACTTTGAATGGTCAGCATTTTTCAAGTGTTTCTGTCGGTTCACTCATGGGTAGAATCATTGACTAACTGCAACACTTTGTAAAATTCTCACCAAAGGCAGTGTGAAAAGGTTGCTTCATCACTCTCTTGGCAGGAAGTTAGTCTGCTCTTGGTTCATTTACTTCTCTCATCTTTTTTTCATTTCATGCCAAATTCTGGGCCAGCTCTAGATGATGGCACAGGAGACAATCTTGCTGCATTAACTACATTTACATATCAGCGTGTGATTGTAAAGTATCTCACTTTTACTGCACATGCTTGCCTTCAAACACATAGGCACATACACATATACGGGCACGTATACATGCACACTCTGACACACTCACTCATGCAAAAGGTGACATTCCAGAGACTCACATTCATTCCCCAACCCCTATCCTCACCTTAACCATAAACACTAAAAGCCTAACTCTAACCCTAACCCTAACTTTAAATTCTAATCCAAAAATATCTCAGTTGCCTAGAAGGAACAGGCAAAAAAACAAAAAGTTTTCATCCACAAGGGTAGGAATACATACCGACACATACACACACAAGTGTATAAACACAGACTCCCCTACCCAACACACACCAAGTAAAACCGTCCGTATATAGCTATAGCTGGTGTGAAAATTATTATTCAGAATGATGTCAGACACATCCTCCCTACTGTGCAAATCCTCTGGCAATCCCTGCGGTCTTTTACTGGATTTCTGAGAGAGAAGACCTTTCAAAATAATACCTTCATCTCTCACCGTGATTTTATAAGCTGATAAATCCTTCATATGCGCTCTGTATCCTTGCTGTGAAAATGCTTGCAATGAGACAATCCAACATCCATGCTGACTGGGGTAATTGAGCTCTCTGGAAATTCAACCTTCACAGAGTGGGGTCAAAGCCAATTTCATTCTGCATGACAAGCTTCTGAAATGACTCATTCTCTGTTTTCCTGTAAATGGAGTTTTCCAACCGATGACCGATGCCTCTTGTCTGCAACCGTTTAGAATATATGCCAGGCTGTAAAATGTTCGTCGTTGTGTCTACTGTTAAAGAGCCAATACAATTTGGTCAGTTTTTTTCACTCATACAGTGAAAACTGTGTTCAAGTTGAATTAGCAAATTAAATCAGTTGAATTAGAAATTAGAATTTAATTTCTGTTGCAACAGAGCACACTGTAGCAAAGCACAGAATAGCACAGGTCTATGGACTGGCTTCTTTTAGTCAGCCAGTTTGACAGCGTAGAGATGGAGAGTCAGTGTGCTTGTGTTTGCTTGATTTCTTATGATGAACTTAAAATAATACTGAACTACAGCTGCTGATAAGCCACATTTATATTTTCATCCAAAGGAAAAATTCATAATTATCATTTTCTCCCTGGACACAGAAAAGTTAATAATATCCCTGAAAGCAATAATCTGAGGATTACAGTGGTTGTAATCTGCAATCTTGTAATGTTCTATTAAAATTGCTAGCTCTCTTTTTCTGCAATCTTCATATTTATTCCACTCGATTCTGTGTCCCACTGAAGTGTGCTTTGTTTGGGGGTGGAGTGGATATTTCTGGCTGCTGACCCTAGCGTTGAGTCTTCAGAATGATCTTTGATATTAGGCTGCCAACTGACCTGCCAGATACCCCACACTAATTATTCACACGATGACACAAAGATGCTAATTGGTGTGGGCCTGACGCCTAAGAAACATCAGCAAAATAAATAAATAAATAAATAAGGCAACTAAATTGCGGCGATTTAAATGAAATGGACAGATGAAGGGGTTATTTGTGTATTAACGCCTTAACGCAGAAGTCAAATCTGGCTATTTATGTGTTATTCTATTTAAAACCCTAGTCACACTAGAGGCGGAATGAGCCGGAATGCCGTCGGAATGAAAATTCTTCGTATATTCCTGGATATGCGTTCTAAAAATTTTGACTGCATTTTGAGTGCATTCCAAATATTCGGGCCCGCTCTTGTGGCCGGCCCGAATGTTTTGCCGATGCTCAAAACTTTCCAGGTGCTTTCGAAGTGGAGAAATATCCAACGGCATCCGAAGTGTATTCTAACTGCGCTCTGACTGCATTATAAATATTCTTACGGCATTCCAACAGCATTCAAAACATTCTTGCATTCGAGGGAAAATCTAAACGGAAAGCCACGTCAAATCCTGCCAGAATGAGCCTCTAATGAGCCAGAATGCACCTCGAATACATTTCGATTGCTGCGGGAATCTATTTCGATATCAAAACAATTCAGCTGGAATTGGCTTCGAATGCCGTTGGAATCTTTCGATTGCCGCTGGAATCAGTGGCGGCTGGTGAACTGGCTTAAAAATAATGACTGGTTATGACCTGTTTTCAATCATTCATTTAAATTACCATTACAGAAACTCCGAAAACTCTCAACGTTACCAGGTGTGGCCAGTTTTCATTAATAACGCATACCTGTTAACTCTCACGCATTCGGCGTCAGTTTTAGTGGCATATTTACGTTCCCCTGCTGTAGTCAGCAATTACTCAATCAACGCATAAGGGACACTCGTGTTACATTCTAAGTACATTCTGAGTATTCAAGCAGCATTCTGTTTGAATTTTTGGACTTCCCAACCATATTCGGTGGCCATTCCGGGAGCGTTCTGACTGCATTCGAGGTGAATTCGTACAGCATTCGAGGCACCTTCCAACCAGACTTCAGGTGGAGTTCAGGCAGCAATTGAACCGCACCCGTACGGCAATCGAAGTGTATTCTAAATATTCTGACTGCATTCTGACAGCTATCTAAATATTCCTACTGTGTTCCAACTACATTCAAGCTGCATTCGAGAGCTAATACACCCAGAATGTGCAAGAATCATTTTAGGCGGGTTCGAAGTGCATTCTAAGTATTCGAACGGCATTCTTTCAAAGCTGTAAGAATTTTGGTCAATTTGAAATTCTCGCTGGAATGTTGCGTGAATTCTTCATTCCGGCTGGTTCTGCTTGATTCTTGCTGATTTTGAAAAAGTGTGATGGGGGCTTAAGGCTTTGTAATTTAAGATTTGAGCTTCATAGAGAGAGGGAAATAGCTTAAATTAAATAAGACACTTGTAGCATTTAAAATTACAACATATTTCAGTTTATTTTCATAATTTGGGTACAGATCAAGGGCTGCAAACACAAAAATCTTCATGAAAATTCAGCATTGAAATTGAAAAAAAAAAAAAAAAAAAAAAATTTATATAAAATTGAAAAATGGCTGGGAGTTAAAACAATGCATCTCTGGGATCATAAACTCCTTTGCCTATAAGTGTGCTGAATCTGAGTGAGATATTCAAAATTATCTACGGTTAATGAGCCAAATAAGATAGCTATCCAAGTGGGTCTTCACGCTTTCAGACCCCTCAAATTGTGCACCGTCAAATTATGAAATCATATTTTCAAGACAAATTGACTTTTGAGTCATGAGATTCAATATCAATTAATGATTTCCTAGTTGAATTTAGCATGAGTTTGTCAGTATTGGCATGGATGGACATCAATGGTCACCAGTAACCTCTCCATACCAAAAACATGATTTTTCTCCATGATATAAGATTTTGTCAGAGCACCAGCAGCCAGCACATGTACTCATTAAGGAAGCTGCATATTACTGCGATACTGCGATAAACCTGAACAATTACTAAAGTGGCTACATTTCGATGAGATATCATTTGACGCTGAATTCTTCGAGGGACGAATCTACGTTTATGTCAATGGTAGGGTATCATGCGTTTACTTTACTTGACAGTGGAATGCCAGAATCAATACCATGTTGAATTTTTTCTTCAGAAATGAATTTTTTTTTTCACAACTTAATTGGGATACCTTTTGACTATTATAGCTGAACTGGTTAAAACAAAGTAAAACAATTTTCTCTGTGGCAAGACATCATTTTTATTAACTGCTGGATAGATACTATGGGCAAGTGTATTAGGCAATTTACACATCAGGCTTGGCTGAGGAGTTTAATTCATACAAGTCCCGTGAAAAAGTGATGGGACTTAACTCGTCCATATTCTAAATCATTTAACTGTTTCCTTGTGAACACTCAATAGCCGTTTCGGGTGTAGGACCCATTGATGGGATAATGTACCTATGTGCATAAATAGAGCAGCTCTTGCCCGCTGACATCAACATCTGCGGAGAGGGGTTAATGTCAGCTTGTTCCGTAAAACCCAGCTTTTGTTTAGATTCCTTAGTATACCCTGCAGATCCGAGATGATCCCAGAACAATAGCCTCTTTTGTGGGATATGCCCCTGTCCTTGGTCCTTCCTGCTTGAGATACTTCATTTCCCATGAAGTAAGGCAGGATTATTTACCTGAGAACTTTTAAAAGACCCCAGAAAAGCTTTTCTAGTCTCATTTTATGGAAGCAAAATGAAAGAGAGGCAAAAATAAGTCAGGTAAGCTTTGTTGATGAATGCTTCACGTGCAAATCTCTGAAAGATATTACTAGAGATAAAGAGATTACTTATTAGCCTGCTAATGTCAATTAAATTATGAGGATTATCTGGATAAACACTTGTTTTCAGTTAACATTTATTCAACCTTGCTGTGCTCAGATTAATCAGGTAATTGCACATTTACAATCACTGAGTCACATTAGCTTTTGCCTTTTCAATTTATTTTGCACTTTCTCCTTCAGCTGTGTCCCAACATTTTGGATGCAGCAAAGTCTAAACAACATTTGTGGATGGTTGGATGAAAATGTTGCATGCCCTTTGACAATTTTCACATTTCATTCAACTGCTTTCCCGTACATCATCAGGCAGATGCTGCATAAATTAAGTGATAGCAGCAGCAGCCTGAGAACTAGCAAATGCTGTCATTAGACAAGAGCAGGGTATATCCCCAAAATGACTGCAGCCTCCCTGTAAGCAAAATTTGGCCTGGTGGATGCACGACAGGAAAGGGTATAGGGTCCAGAAATTCAACAGGAGAACTGTTCTGGGCTCCAGGTATGTTCACTACAACTTTTGGTCATAAGGTTTTGGGTGCGAATTACTTTCTAGATAGATTGCTTACCGGTTAACAACTAGGAACAGCGGGGACGAAACCCCTGATAGGAGAGACAGTTCAGCACAGGTTTAATGGGCAATGCTTGGGCTGCTGTCACCAGCCAGTGGCTATTGGTGCGCTGCTAGATGGCTTAATTAAAATATAACAGTTGTGGCATGATTAACAGTCTCATAGTCTAGTTCCCTGGTTCATCCCCTACCTGCATGTGAAATATTTCAGCTTGAGACCTTTCCAGGGAGAAGCAAATTACATTTTTATGCAACCTAGGTTGTGGTACTCCAGTTTCGCAATGCAGCCCTGGCTACTGGAAGTCTTCCGTCCTCCATCTTGGCTGGAAAATGGCAATCACTGAATACAGCCTTTGCCACTTCTTTCTCACCATCCAATCTGTCAAGAAGAGGGAGGGACTGACAAAATCAAAGTCAATGTTGGAGCTCCCACATTCGTGTTTCTAATCAGTTAGCTACAGTTTCGGTGGGCCTAGAGTTCTCTTCAAGGGACTCTTGGTTTGCGAATAGGTTAGTTAGTATTCATGTTTACTGCAACTGTAAAGCCCAACAGCCATAGCTTGGTACTCTGTTATTGCTTAGGTTCCTATTTACTTCTAAAGCATAGTTGCAAATTGCATTAGCAACTTAGCTACATTGTTCAAACATTTGGCTATAACGTTCCAACTTTGCCTTAGGGAAATGAACATTCATTCGCTCAGTTGCTAAGACAGTTTGTGATTACTTTTCATCATTTTAGCAAACCTTTCTAAGGAAGCTTGCAGAAGTGCTTAGAAGTTTTTGTAACCTAGTAACAGTAAGCCCTTGAGGGAAGCACTCTGAAAATGAGGTCATGAGCGCTTTCGGTGTTGTGGAAAATTTGGTCCAATGATCTAGTCCCCCCGGAAAATTTGGTTCCCCCACAACTTCCGTCACATAATGCGTGTCAATATTCGTTAAATTGCGTCATTTGGGGGCGCCCCGGTGGCTCATCGGTCTAAGTGCGCGTACCATAAAGGGTGTGTGCTTCCCGCAGCGACCTGGGTTTGAATCCGATTTGGGTCATTTGCTGCATGTCTTCTCTCATTCTTCTCCCTAACCTTCCTCTCTCTCTACACTGTGTAACTATCAAATAAAGGAAAAATTCCCAAGAAAATAATCTTTAAAAAAAAAAAATTGCGTCATTTGAGTCATCTACGGTTTTTTTTTTTTTGCAGTAACGAAGTACAACCCCAATTCCGAAATGTTGGGACAAAGTGTAAATTGTGAATAAAATCAAAACGCAATGACTTTAAAATCACACCAGCCAGTATTTTATTCACAATAGAACAGAGATAACATAGCAAATGTTGAAACTGAGAAATTTTACAGTTTTATCCACAAAATGAGCTAATTTCAAATTTGGTGGCTGCTACAGGTCTAAAAAAAGTTGGGACAGGGACCTGCTTACCATTGTGTATCTCCTCTTCTTTTTAACACAGAGTGGAGGCGTATGGGCATTGAGGAGACGAGTTTCTTAAGTTTAGCCATTGGAATTTGATCCCACTCTTGTTTAATACAGGCTTCCAGCTGCTGGAGAGTTTTGGGTCTCCTTTGACGGACTTTTCGCTTAATTATGCACCAAATGTTCTCAATCGGTGAAAGATCAGGACTGCGGTCAGGCCAGTTCAGCACACGGACTCTTCTACTACGAAGCCATGCTGTTGTAATAGCTGCAGTATGTGGTTTTGCATTGTCCTGCTGAAATACACAAGGCCTTCCCTGGAATAGATGTTGTCTGGAGGGGAGCATATGTTGCTCTAAAACCTTTATATACCTTTCAGCATTCATGGTGCTTTTTAAAACATGCAAGTGTCCCACGCCATATGCACTAATGCATCCCCATACCATCACAGATGCTGGCTTTTGAACTGAACGCTGATCACAGGAGGGGTGGTCTTTCTTCTGTTTAGCCCGGAGGACACGACGCCCATGATTTCCAACAAGAATGTCAAATTTGGACTCGTCTGACCACAGGACACTTTTCCACTTTGCTACAGTCCATTTTAAATGAGCCTTGGCCCACAGAAGGCGGCACTTCTGGATCATGCTCAGCAATGGCCTCCTTTTTGCATGATAGAGTTTTAGGTGGCATCTGTGGATGGCACGGCGGACTGTATTTACAGACAGTGGTTTCTTGAAGTATTCCTGGGCCCATTTAGTAATGTCAATGACAGAATCATTTCGGTGAGTGATGCAGTGGTGTCTGAGGGCCCGAAGATCATCAGCATCCAGTAAAGGTCTTCGGCCTTGTCCCTTACGCACAGAGATTTTTCCAGTTTCTCTGAATCTTTTGATGATGTTATGCATTGTCGATGATGAGACCTTCAAAGCCTGTGCAATCTGACGTTGAGGAACATTGTTTTTAAAGTATTCCACAATTTTTTTACGCAAGCCTCCACAGGTTGGAGAGCCTCTGGCCATCTTTACTTCTGAGAGACTCAGCCTCTCTAAGACATCCCTTTTATAGCCAATCATGTTACACACCTGTTGCCAGTTAACTTAATTACTTGCTAAATGTTCTTTCAGCTGATTCTCTCATATATTACTTGCTTTTTCAGCCCTTTTTTGCCTGTGTCCCAACTTTTTTGAGACCTGTTGCAGCCAGAAAAATTGAAATGAGCTCATTTTGTGGATAAAAATGTAAAATGTCTCAGTTTCAACATTTGAAATGTTATCTGTGTTCTATTTTAAATAACATATTGGCTCATGTGATCTGAAAGTCAGTGCATTTTGATTTTATTCACAATTTATCCTTCGTCCCAACTATTTCAGAATTGGGGTTGTATTTCCAGAACTAAAAAAGCCCACTCACGGTATTTCAAAATAACTGAAACTGTCATCTACGTGTGGACGCAGGCCCTTAATCTCAATGGGGTGTTTGGAACATGTAGTAACAATTGTCAAGGAAAGGATGCATCTTCACATCATGATTTATAGTCCGTGTTATGCACTTTATAGTTATTCATACATACATCTCAATGATACTACAGCACACAGACACACACACAGTTTTGTCTGTGTGAATCTCCATGGTCCAACTTCTGGCATCACTGCTTGTCTTGATAAACTCTGATTACTTCCACTGACACACCCACACCCACACACACACACACACACACACACGAACACATATAAGGGCCAGTGGCTATGAAATGTCACCCACAGCCAACACAGCCATACACACAAATTTACACACACATACTGTACAGACAAAAGCATACATGCAAACCTCTGTGATACCACAGCACAAACACACGCTAATGTCTATGATCCAAGAGATGTGTTCTCTCCTTGTCCTGATCAGCCCTGTTTAGTTCCCATCCCACTGCCTGAGGCCATAATGTGGCTATCAATGAATCTGGAGACTCAGATCCACACTGCATCCCATGTCCCGTGGCACTGTTACATTTTAATGCAAATATTTTCTTGCTCTACATTGCCAATCCTACAGTCAGTTACCATATAATGCTTTGCAGATGAAATAAAAAAAAAAATCACAGATTTAGAACCATGTGGTGCCCAGTAATGCATCTCTGTGGTCTTTGAAACTTAATTGACCACTTACACTGCTGGACGTTTTCTTGAGTTCTGAAAGCAGATGCGCTTTGTTGACCATGGGCTGCACACATGGGCCTTTACTATAAATAGCACACAAAGCTAAAATGCAGTATTTTTTGAGTGCACAGAAAAAATAAGCAGTCCTGCTTCCTAAATGTACAACTTGATAAACATACAACTGCCCTCTCAGAGCCCTACAGTACATAATCAATGTGAAGGTACAAACTTTTTGGACATAATTGTGAGAATTGTGTGATAAAAATGCAGAAGACAATCTTACTCTGTGCAGCAGGTGCTTACATGTGATGTGTTTATGAGTTACTGTGCTGAGGACAGACTTACCCTTCTTCTGAAATATTAAGAACATTCAGCATACCGAATATTAATTAAAACTTACACTGAGGTTTTTGCAACAACTTTACTATTTGTTTTTCGCTGGATATTCAACACTGCTCTAGTCTATTGCTGTGGCTTTAACAAAGTAACACTTTTATTGGAAGTATAAAATACTTAAAATACGAAATGAAAATTTACTAATGACTTTCACTGTCTGGTGAAAACCATGCATGTAATAAAAATAATTATGAAGTTACTTGGGTACTATTATTGACATTACTGTTCTGTATATCTACTGCCACATGGTACAGCCTCTCTAACAGAAGACTTTCATTTTCAAACTTGTCTTTTAATGGCAGAAGGCTTTGCACTGACTCACTTGTAAAAATTTGACTTGTTAAAACCATGTTACATCCATGATCTGTGTGTGGAACTGGGATTTTTATCAGAACTTGTCATTGTGCATTGAACTCATAAACTAACTGCTGAATAGAAGAAATTTATCAGCATTTCATGCTGCATTGTGGTAAATAATTTGAAATGAGACTGTGTGAGGAATAATGAGCTGAAAAGTACAGAAATATAAAACTGATTGTACCACACATTTCAGCCCATAAGTCTTACTGTTTCGGTATTTTTTCCACAGTATTCTTTTGCATGGTAGCTGTGCACACTGTATGAATTTTAATTTACACCATTTGATTACCACTGTTACCTATGAGCATTTATGAGCAAGAATTTGAAAAATTATCTGTTTTCCTGTTCCTAAATATTAGCATGCAGAAGGCATCATTGCCATTTACAAATGATTTATATAATATCTCGCAAAATGCAACAATAAAAGTCTGTCCCACCAAAGGTTGGGGAAATAAGGGTAAGTTTCCTTTCCTGTACTACCAACGCTTGGGGGAATAGCCACTTTCTTTTTATATTAAAGCATTTCAGCAGGAAATATGCTATGAAAAGGCGCCACCTGCTGGTAGGTCTAGCAGATCATTATCATTGATTGCAGTAATCCATGGTAGGACCTCAAAGAGAGTCAAGATCTAGTTTGAGAGAAGTTCCGTTTCCTCCCTTGAGCCTCTGGAAAGACTTTTGAAAATGTGTAAACTTTAAATTATAAGGTCTTTCAAAAGGAATAAATGGGAAAAAGACCAGAAAAGGACTTTCAAGTATTGTATTGCTAATAATGACCGTAATTTAAGGTAATACAACAGTAACTTTGTGAATGTCTAAGTATGTATGGATCGGACTGTTTATGCAAGTCAATATGAAGTGTAAAATATTCCAAGTAAAACATGAATACTTTAGCCGTAAATAATTTTTGAAAGAGGGAATTTTGCTTGCTGAAATTTTAGAGAAAATTTCTGTAAAATCTGGACTGATGAGTAAATAATTTATAGTTGTTTTCCATTGCTTTCCAAATTTCCCAAGTTATCTCTTATGAGTTGCCTTTTATTTACGAATTCATATTTTCATACCTGGCCATATTATTTCGCTTTACTCAAATTTTTAGAGCCAAAAATTTTATGAATATTTACACAAGAGATGAAATTGATGTGAACTGCCTAAAGAGTGTACTAATAAATCTATGCTACTCAAAAAGCTGATTTCAGTGAAGCTACAAAACTAACTGCTTTAAAATTTTCATGTCTTCTCCTTTCAACAACTTGTGGGTCTCAGGAAAAAACTACCTCTGGTTATTCTCCTCATAGGTGAATGGCAACAAAATTTCTATTCAGATGCATGTTTCTTTCATCTCCCATTCAAATCACTCATTCAAATCACTTTTTTAACTGTCCCTTTAATTTTTTCCTTTCCTCCTGTTCTTACACTTGGCTCCACCAATGGGGCAGTAGGCAAGGAAAGGTATGTAAGAGAAGGAACTGAAGACATAGAAACCGGTTTTGAAATGGCTTGTAACGACATTTGGGGACCTTTGAGAAATAAGATTACCAAGAATCTATGAATTTCATACTACAGTCTTAAAATAAGAGCACAAACTAGAATGGAAAAAAGGCCTAGGTGTGCGGCCGAACTTGTGAACAAGTTCATCAGAATCTCTAGCTTGAGAAACACACAGGTCCTTTATTGAACAGTACCCACATTCACTGAGCACCAGTATAGCTGTAATATAGTCTCAGAAAAGCATTATCCCTACCCATACTTCACTCACATGACGGCATTGTTCTGAAACATAGGGTTTAAATGATTTGAAAATTAATGCATTCTGTTGTCATTTACATTTTAGACAGCATCCCAACTTTTCTGGAAATGGGGCTGTATTAAAAAGAGTAAGGTAATGACTTTAATTTTAGTCTATTTGTCAGTTGTAAGCATAAGACTCATGGTAGCTTGCATAAAACCTTTGTCAAGAGGTCAGGTGAGGGTGGTTGTCTCAATACTCTGGGGGTTGGTTGTAACACGTGACTAAGTATGAGAAACATTTTCCAAATATAGATGGGGTAGGTAGTGGTGTTTTAGTTTTGATTTTTGCATCTGTATTGGCAGAATAGTCAGGAACTTCAAAAGAAAATCCTAGGCTGTTTGACCTTTTAACAAAAGTTCACTATCATGATATTTTGATGGAGACAAACCTATTCTGATCTCACTGTTTCATTAGATGTTATGTTCATTATGAATTGTTAGGAAACTATTGTATTAATAAAAGCTTTAGTGTCTGCAACATTATAAATTCTCTCAGTAAGAATTGTAAGGTTTTAGATCAGGCCATAGTACTATAACAGCAACTATGCTAGTCACTAATGATATTATCAAAGCCTTGGACAATAAGCAGCACTGTGCAGCCCTATTTGTTGATTTGTCTAAAGCATTTGATTCTGTAGATCACCAACTGTTATTACAGAGACTTGCCTGTATAGGCCGTAGTGACATGGCTTTGAATTGGTTCAACAACTATCTAACTGGAAGAATGCAGTGCGTCTCAATTAAAAACTATTCCTCATCCTCGCTTACAGTAAACAGAGGAGTACCTCAGGGATCTATTTTAGCCCCTATTTTATTTTCGATTTTTATAAATGATTTAGGTCATGGAATAAATCCTGCTAAATCACACTTGTATGCTGATGACACAATTGTTTACATGGTTGCACCTTCTCTGAATCAAGCCATAGAGCACTTGCAGGATGCTTTTCGATGTCTGCAGCATTCATTGTTTAAATTGAAGTTGGTCCTTAATCCAAAAAAAGACCAAATACATGACCCTCACTTGTTCTCGCTCTATGAGTATTGATTCTACATTATCAACATTGGAAGGTACATGTATAGAAAGAGTAACCTCTTATAAATATTTAGGCATATGGCTTGATGATAAGATGACATTTAATAAGCACATTAGTAATCTACTGAAAAAACTTCAGCCAAAAATAGGATTTCTTTTCCGCCTTAAAAAATGCTTCTCATTTGAGGCCAGAAAGAAAATTGTGCAAAGCTCATTTTTATCGGTATTAAAATATGGTGATGTGATTTATATGCACGCAGCTTCATCTCTTTTGACAAAACTGGATTCTGCGTATCATGCTGCTTTACGCTTTGTTACAAATTCAGGTTCTCGCACTCACCATTGCATTTTATACGAATCGCTTGGTTGGTCCTCTCTAAACCATAAGAGGAAAACACACATGTTGCTATTTATTGTAAAAACCTTGTTAGGTAAAGTGCCAACTTATATCGCCAGCCTTTTATCCTACCATACTGGCAACTATTGTACCGGATCAACAAATTGGATCCTTTTAAATGTCCCTCGGGTGCACTCAGAGCTTGGTAAAACTGCTTTCGCTTTTTATGCACCCTGGGCATGGAATGAATTGCAAAATACTATGACCTTAGGAGCAATCCCCTCTTTAAATTCTTTTAAAAGACTTTTACAAACTGCCCTGAAGGAAACATGTTGCTGTTTTACATAATCTGTGATATTGAGATGGAATGTATTACATATATCTTGATTATGGCCTATATGTTTCTCCTTTAATTATTACCTCTGTGCTGCCTTTATGTAATGTATAATCTGTTATGTGATTTTTTTCCCTTCTTTTTTATGTTTATATGTTACAACTATTTATGCTGCTGTCTTGACCAGTACTCCCTAGAAGAAGAGATCTTGTATCTCAATGGGACCTTCCTGGCTAAATAGAGGATAAATAAAAAATAAAAATAAATAAAAGTAAGCCTTTTTTTTTATTTTTACTGAAACTCCATTGATTACTCTAAGGACCACCTACCCCATGTATTGTGCATCTGATGGTTAATAACATGCTATTAAAGTACAGCGCTGTGAAAAAGTATTTTCCCCCTTCCTGATTTCTTATTTTTTTGCATATTTCTCACACTTAAATGTTTCAGATCATCAAACAAATTTTAATTTTGGACAAAGATAACCAAAGTAAATACAAAATGCAGTTTTTAAATGATGATTTCATTTGTTAAGGGAAAAAAGCTATCCAAACCTACCTGGCCCTATTTGAAAAAGTAATTGCCCCCCAAACCCACCCTCAGCAACAACAACTGCAATCAAGTGTTTGTGATAACTGGCAATGAGTCTTTCACATCCCTGTGGAAGAATTTTGGCCTAATCTTCTTCGCAGAATTGTTTTAATTTAGCTACATTGGAGGTTTTTCGAGCATGAATGGCCTGTTTAAGGTCATGCCACAGCATCTCAATTGGATTTAAGTCCGGACTTTGACTTGGCTACTCCAAAACCGTCATTTTATGTTTTTAAGCCATTCAGAGGTGGACTTGCTGGTGTGTTTTGGATCATTGTCCTGCTGTATTACCCAGTGTACTTGAGCTCAAGGTCACAAACTGATGGTCGGACATTCTCCTTCAAGATTTTCTGATCGAGAGCAGAATTCATTGTTCCATCAATTACGGCAAGTCGTCCAGGTCCTGAAGCAGCAAAGCAGCCCCAGACCATCACACTACCACCACCATGTTTGACTGTTGGTATGATGTTCTTTTTATGGAATGCTGTGTTAGTTTTATGCCAGATGTATCAGGATGCATACCTTCGAAAAAGTTCAACTTTTGTCTCCTCAGTCCACAGAATATTTTTTCAAAAGTCTTGGGGATCATCAAGATGTTTTTTAGCAAATGTGAGACGAGCCTTTGTGTTCTTTTTGGTCAGCGGTGGTTTTCGCCTTGGAACTCTCCCATGGATGCCATTTTGCCCAGTATCTTTCTCATTGTTGAATCATGAACACTGACTTCAACAAAGGCAAGTGAGGCCTGCAGTTCTTTAAATGTTGTTCTGGATTCTTTTGTGGCCTCCTAGATGAGTCGTCGATGCGCTCTGAGTAATTTTGGTAGACCGACCATTCCTGGGAAGGTTCACCACTGTTCTAAGTTTTCTTCATTTGTGAATAATGGCTCTCACCATGGTTCGCTGGAGTCCCAAAGCCTTAGAAATGGCTATGTAATCCTTTCCAGACTGATAGATGTCAATGACTTTGTTTCTCATCTGTTCTTGAATTTCTTTAGATTGCGGCATGATGGGTCACTTTTTGAGATCCTTTAGCCTACTTCACTTTGTTAGACAGGTTCTATTTAGGTGATTTCTTGATTCAACAGGTCTGGCCTGAGTGTGGCTAGTGAGATTGAACCAAAAAAAAAGTTATTAATTGCAGTTAATTCATGATTTTACAGGGGGGGCAATTACTTTTTCACATAGGGCTGGGTAGGTTTAGATAGCTTTTTCTCCTCAATAAATGAAATCATCATTTAAAAACTGCATTTTTTATTTACTCGGGTTATCTTTGTCTAATATTGAAATTTGTTTGATGATCTGAAACATTTAAGTGTGAAAAATATGCAAAAAAATAAGAAATCAGGA
Organism: Gymnothorax javanicus; assembly: GCA_029692085.1. Lineage (NCBI taxonomy): Eukaryota > Metazoa > Chordata > Actinopteri > Anguilliformes > Muraenidae > Gymnothorax > Gymnothorax javanicus. The sequence continues at coordinate 158,889,578 of CM056194.1, read as the reverse complement.
AGGGGGCAAATACTTTTTCACAGCACTGTAAGTCCTAACAATGAAACGGATACTCTTTTCAACCCAAGGCCTTAAGCTTCCCTCTAATGCGGGAGTGATTGTTATGAGTTGATGATGAGCAAGAGTAAAAAGTGTGAATACTCAACCCGGTCTCCTTAAAAACTCGATGATGTTCTGGAGCTGCCCAAAACATATGAACATTTTGAAATATTTTCATTTTCAAAATCCTGAAGCCTCAGGTATGTAACAGGGCACAAAATCTCTTGGTAGGAAAGGCCAAATGCTCGCATCGGCTCAAATCTTATCTCAAATCAGTAATCTCATTATACTTCAGATTATCTTCAAATCCTGATAAACCTTATCAAAACAGAGATACTCACTCTTTGCACTGCATATCGCACACATTCATGTTTAAGATAAGGTTTGCTTACAGTTTTTTCGATTGCATAAACACTAAAATCAAAAGTATTACACAATTTTCAAAACCTTACACACAAGGAGCAAAACGTCAGCCCAGATCTGCACAACTATAAGCACAATGCCAGCCTCACACTTTTTGCAAAACAATACACACATTGATTTGAAAAACACTAAACACACTTGCATACATTAGACACAGAAGTATATCATGATGCCACTTCCTTGCAATTCCAAAGCACTGACTATCAAATAACCACACCAATGAGCCAATTGGTTAAACACAGCCATCAGGTGCAGAAACACATGATTGCTTAATTGTAGACACACCAATCAGGTTTAAGCACTATAGATATGCAGCAGGTGAGTTCACCTGTCTTCAGCCAAAATGGAAGGAATCAGAAGAGGAGTGAGGGTGTGAGGCGGAATCCAATGAGGAGGAGGAGGAGAAGGAAGTAGAGGAAGAGGCAGAGGCCTTGCCAGAGGTAGAGGCCGAAGTGAAGGTAGAGGAAGAGGAAGACCTGTAGCAGGAGGAGAACGTGCTCAAAGAAAAAGAGGACCAAATTTATCAAATGAAATTCACGCCACACTAGTTGACCATGTTGTGAACCGCAGATTGACGCTAAGGGAGGCTGGACTAAGAGCTTGGCCAAATCTTAGCAGATATACATATAAATTGACTAGTCTATACTTGACCAATGCTGAACTACCCAATCTTGTCTTTTATTGTATTTCAGAGAGTTTTACAAATTGATGCTGAGGAAATCCTGCATGAATTAATTTACATTGATGAGGCAGGGTTTAACCACACAAAAGCAAGAAGGAGAGGCAGAAATATCATTGGCCACAGGGCTATACATGTCCCAGGGCAACGTAGGGGTAACATCACAATTTGCGTTGCCATTACACAGAATGGGGTCCTCCACCGTCATGCCAATATGGGCCCTAACAACACACCTCACATTCTCACATTTTTTGGACCGATTGCACAACATCGTCACAGCAGTAAAACAAATCAACCAGATGCAATACATTGTCATCTGGGACAATGTGTCTTTCCACGGCTCTGCTCTGGTCCAGAACTGGTTTCAACACCATCCACAGTTTGAAGTACTATTCCTTCCACCATACTTTCCTTTTCTGAACCCAATCGAAGAGTTTTTCTCAGCATGACAGTGGAAAGTTTACGATCTGCGGCCCCAGGCTCAGGTACCCCTCATTCAGGCCATGGAGGAGGCCTGTGACCAAATCGACGCTGCAGCTGTGCAAGGGTGGATTCGATATTCAAGACGGTTATTCCCATGTTGTCTTGCCAGAGGATATCGACTGTGATGTTGATGAAATTCTCTGGCCAGATCCAGCTCGGCGAAGAGGTACATAGTGTCTAATATTTCCTGTACTACATACATACAGTCATGCCCAAAATTATTCATACCCCTATCAATTTTTGGGTTTTTTCAAGATATTTTTTGACAAATCAAATTTATTCTTGCACAAATGACACAGTAAGTTGACATAAGGCTGTAAGAAGTACAGTAAACAATTTTTCAAGAAATACATTACTTTTTGGTATTTTATTTGACAGATTTACAAAAAATGCCGTGTCCAGAATTATTCATACCCTTTTCTCATTAATTGCTGGCAAAGCCTTTATTCACGATTACAGCCTCCAAATGCTTCCTGTGGTGAATCATAAGGTTTTTACATGTCTCCACGGGGATTTTGGCCCACTCTTCTTTTGCAAACTTTTCCAGGTCCTTAAATTTTAAGGGTTTCCTTGACATGACCTTGGTCCTCAGTTGCCTCCACAGATTCTGGATAGCATTGAGGTGGGAGCTCTGGCTTGGCCACTCCAAAATGTTCACTTTGTTGTCCACTAACCATTTCTTGACGGATTTGGCCGTGTGTTTAGGATCATTATCCTGTTGGAAGATCCATTCCTGCCCAAGACCAAGTTTTTCAGCAGATTGCTTAATGTTTTAACTGAAGATCTGGATATACTGGTACTGTTTCATAATGCCATTAACTTTAACAAGGTTTCCAGGCCCATTCGCTGAAAAGAAACCCCAGAGCATGATACTCCCGCCACCATGTTTGACCGTTGGGACCGTGTTTCTCGGTTGAAGACTTCACCTTTCTTACGCCAGTTACATTTCTCCAACCCAGACACACAAGAACTCATCTAGCCTTCGCAAAAGCTCACCTGGATGAAGATATAAGCTTCTGGCTGTCAATGTTATGGACAGATGAAACAAAGATCAGCTGTTTGGGCACAGAGATGTGGCTTTTGTTTGGCGTAAGAAAGGTGAAGCGTTCAACCTGAAAAACACGGTCCCAACAGTCAAACATGGTGGCGGGAGTATCATTCTCTGGGGTTGCTTTTCAGCGAATGGGCCTGGAAACCTTGTTAAAGTTAATGGCACTATGAAACAGGACCAGTATATCCAGATCCTCAGTGAAAACATCAAGCAATCTGGTGAATAACTTGATCTTATCCTAAATACACTGCCAAATCAGTCAAGAAATGGTTAGTGGACAACAAAGTGAATGTTTTGGAGTGGCCAAGCCAGAGCTCCATCCTCAATGCTATCCAGAATCTGTGGAGGGAACTGAAGACCAAGGTCATGGCAAGGAAACCCTCAAACCTTAAGGACCTGGAAAAGTTTGCCAAAGAGGAGTGGGCCAAAATCCCAATGGAAACGTGTAGAAACCTTGTGATCAACTTCAGGAAGTGTTTGGAGGCTGTAATCGTGAATAAAGGCTTTGCCATCAATTACTGAGAAAAGGGTATGAATAATTCTGGACATGGCATTTTTTGTGAATCTGTCAAGTAAAAGTAATGTATGTCTTGAAAAATTGTTTGCTGTACTTCTTACTGCCTGATGTCAACTTACTGTGTCATTTGTGCAAGAATAAATTTGATTTGTCAAAAAATTTCTCGAAAAAATTCAAAAATTGGTAGGGGTATGAATAATTTTTGGCACGACTGTATATATATATATATTTTTTTTTTTTACTGTAATTGTAACCTGTACTGAATACAGTATTGTATGTTTGTCTGATATTTGCTGAGCTAACAGTGTTATGCACACTACTGCAGTAGCATGAAAACTGGGCCATGGTTTGTTGTGATTCTCCATGATGTTGACTGATTTGGGTATATGGAGAGAAATAAATTATTAAATTAATTATTTTCATCAGTCTGCAGCATTAGTCTTGTATAGTGTTCGGTGAATTTACCGTATATTTATACTTTCTTTGTGTACTTCACTTACAGTACTCTAATCACTGGGAGGTAGAATTGTTTTAGGTTAAGCACAGCAGTGTGTAACTGGTTCAAACAGAATTAAGTTATATGAAATGTGTGTGTGTTTCATATGGAAACAAAGTATGGTTTTTATAAATTAGTGTATAGTTTTTACAAGAGTGTTTCATTTGCAAAGGATCTGAGGTGTTCTGCTTATTGGGTGCATGGTTGTGCTAATTGTGTGTAGTGTTTTGAAAAACCGGGCCCTGTTGTCAAAATTGTGCTTAAGCAATTGAAAAAAACTGTAAGCTGTACCCATATTAAACACATCACTTTATAGGAGTGGTGAATTGTCCAACAGAAAATCATTCTCTATTCCATTAGGTGAAGATTACATATACAACCAAGATAAGTAGCCCCTAGTATTCAGAAACATAACAATTTTACAGTTGTACAGAAAGAACCTTTCCCTTGAGCACTTATTGCAACTTTAAACATTGTGTTTATGAAAGTGTTTCTTTAATTTGCGCAGAACAATCATTGCTATGCTTATTATCATGTTTGGCTTTCCTGTAAAATACGTTTTGTGTGTGTGTGTGTGTGTGTGTGTGTGTGTGTGTGCGTGTGTTGGTGAGTGTGTGTTGTGTGTGTGTGTGTGTGTGTCTATATGAGTGTTTGTGCGTGTGTGTATAAAGCCTCGGTCACAACCGGACGCACGGATTTTTTCATCGTGCGTTCTCTGCGTTTTTTGCCGTAGGTGAGAATCGCAGAGGACGTGGAGATTAAAAAAAAAAAAAAAAAAAAGTAGCAGTCAACTCGTAAGGCGGGAGTAATCGTGCTGTGCTGCCCTTGAGGGTGACGAAAGAAGTTCGCAGCAACATTCATGCGATTTGGCTCGTGCGTGCTTCGTAGAGGTCGCAAGGAGGACGTGCGGCAGTCTTGCAACAGCTGCGCACTTTTTCCTACACCCCGTGCTCGGAAGTTCTATTTATTTCGTAGGCCTAAGTTATGTGTGCGCCCGTCTTATTTCACACCCGCGGGAAACTTGCGGTCGACTTGCGTCTTGGACAAACGGTTTCATTTCCACGACCAGTAAAAAAACGCACGTCTGACCTGCGTGCTCCTTGCGTCGGGAGCAAGTGAAACTTGCATCCTTGGCCTTCTCTGAAAATCGTGGAGGTTTTTGTGCATAATCAAAATCCATCGTACGTGCTTACGGGCAGTCTGCAGGCTCAAAATTTCGCAAGAAGAACCTGCGTGGCCCGCGAGTTCCTTGGCGTTTTTTTGCTGTAGATACGCCGTGGAGTGGAAGTACGGCCGGTTGTGACCGAGGCTTAAAAGAGCGTGCAGAAGAATTTGAATAAAACTGATTGTACCACACATCACAGCCTCTGAGTGTCACTGTAAGGCTGTATTCCACAGCATTTCACAGGGTTACTCTCCGATTTGATTATAACTTAGACAAGTGGGCATTTTAAAAGATTAAAAAGCCTAATTTACATATTGATGAAATAAGATATTAATTTCTTTCATATACAAATGTAGGTATATTACTATCAATTAGAATGGACTTTATCATTGTTAACATATGGTAAAATTTGCTTTCATGAAAAGTTACATGACCCACTTAATATTTAACTTATCTGAATTTAGTTCCTTTGTGTCTCATAACTTATTTAAACAAAATCTGTTTTATGGTCATGTAGGAAATGCTGTTTTGATGCTATTTGTATTTTGTAATGTTCAGCAATTACAGCAGAATGCATAAGAATACTCTTGGTTTAAAGAAATGTTGCAATTATGAAATGGTGACTCCATAAAATATTAGCTGTGATTTAATAAAAAGTAAGAGGCATCCATCCATCCACTTTACTGCTTATCCAGGTCTGGGCTGCAGGGGAGCTCTGACGTCTCTTTCCCCAGCTACTTCTTCCAGCTCTTCTTGGGAAATCCTGATGGCATTTCCAGAGAAAAGCCCTCTTTCGTGTCCTGGCTCTGCCTCATGGCCTCCACCCATGTTGGATATATTCAGAAAACCTCTAAAGGGACATGTCCAGGAAGCATCCTTACCAGATGCTAAACACACGTCAGCTGACCCCTCTCAGCAGGGAGGAACAGTGGCTCAACACTGAGCTCTTCCCAGACCCTCCCTAAAAAAGAAATTGTTTAGGCTACTTGGATCCACAATCCTGTCCATTTAGTCACTGCCAAAATCTTGTGAATGAGGATACAACTCTAGCTTTAGTTATACAGGAACCGGATGGCTAGTGCCCATGGCCCCAGAACCCCATACTCCGACAGTATTCATTACAATTTACCTTGGAAAATGTAGACTGAATTATTATAACCTTTACATATTCAGGGGAATTCCATCCAGATATTGTTCTCAATTTCAAGAGAGACCTGATGTACATAAAATACAATTAAACAAATACAACCCCAATGCCGAAATAGTTGGGACAAAGTGTAAATTGTGAATAAAATCAAAATGCAATGACTTTCAGATCACCTGAGCCAATATGTTATTTACAATAGAACATAGATAACATTTCAAATGTTGAAACTGAGACATTTTACGTTTTTATCCACAAAATGAGCTTATTTCAAATTTTCTGGCTGCAACAGGTCTCAAAAAAGTTGGGAAACAGGAAAAAAGGGCTGAAAAGCAATTAATATATAAGGGAATCAGCTGAAAGAACATTTAGCCAATAATTAAGTTAACTGGCATCAGATGTGTAACATGATTGGCTATAAAAGGGATGTCTTTTGCTACACAATGGTAAACAGGTCCCTGTCCCAACTTTTTTGAGACCTGTAGCAGCCATCAAATCTGAAATGAGCTCAATTTGTGGATAAAATTGTAAAATTACTCTGTTTCAACATGTGCTATGTTATCTCTGTTCTACTGTGAATAAAATACTGGCTGGTGTGATTTGAAAGTCATTGCGTTTTGATTTTATTCACAATTTACACTTTGTCCCAGCTATTTCGGAATTGGGGTTGTATAATGATAAAAAAAAAACCAAAGAATCTCACAAAAATTTATAATACAATATAAAATAAATGGCAATGGATAAAACATTATTGTAATGAAATAATGCTCAGAAAAAAATATAAAACATGAAAGAGGCCAAATTGAAAGTAGCAATAAATTCATTTATTTGAAGATAAGAGTGTTAAAACCTCATAAATGAAAACAATTACATCCTTTCTGAGAAACGTTTGAAATCTTGTTTTTAACTTGCCAGTAACTTCTAAGAGAGCAGCTTATTCCATCTCTCTAGGGCATAAATACTGAATGCTCTCCTTCCAAGTTCAGGGTTAAGTTTTGGTACGTGGAATGTTGATGCAATGATGAGTACCATAAGCATCATCAGTGATAAAATTGAGAGCAGAGTGAAACACTTAATCCAAAGGTTTAAGGATAAGCAGTATGCCTATAAATCACACCAACATAATGTAAAACCGACAGAAGCACTGCTTCAATAATTATTTTTCTGCAGAACAATGGAAAACTGGCTCTGTTTCTGCAGAGAAAGCCCATATTTCACCACAATTTATCACAATATTATCAAGGTGATGTTCAAATGTAATTCTTTCGTCTAGCCAAATGTCAAGATATTCATAAATTGTAACTCTCAATCTTAAATCCATCAAGAGTGGAAATATGTTGCTTGTTGATGTCTTTACCCCTGTCTCCACAGAACAACAAATACTTTGTTTTATGGGCATTTAAAACTATTTTTAAATGTACTAGCACACCTTGCAGAGCATTAAAGGAAGTTTGAAGGTTTGTAACAGCTGATTGAGAAGAGTCTGCAACACAGTATAGAATAGTATCACATAAAGGTAGACATGACAGCCAGTTAAGGATGAGGTTATGTCATTTACCCCTTCGTAAGCACTGACCTGAGGGTTGACCACTAGGCAACAGCCAGTGGTCTGAAACTTTCAAAGGATGGATGCATATGGTAGCCAAGGGTTAATTTTTACGAGGAGGACTTGTTTCAATGGTTTCTGGCAAGGGGGGGATTTTGTCAATGAAGCAAAGCAGTTTTGGATGCAACCTTTTTAAGCATATACGATTGAACACCAGTACAGGGAATTGGAAGGGAATATTCAAGTGAAAAATTGAGCTATATGGGGAAGGGGACCAAATTGAAGGAAATTATAAAACTGGTGTAAAAGCGAATTTGACCGTGGCTAAGAACGCAGGGGAATTCGAATTCTCCAGAATTGTTTGTTGAAACACGAATGACGTAACCAAGAGTAAAAGTCTGTAAAATATTCATTTTTGGTTACACAGTCATATTTGAACCTGCAGTTGTTTAGCTGTCTGGCTGTGGCTGTATTATTTTTCTTTGCTGTTGAGGCTTGGTCAAAGCACCATAATGGCAGAAGAAAACAAAAAATCTTTTCCTGTCAGATAAAAACTTATATTTCCAGTGTTATTAAATTAATCCATTTTGGCAATGTTCTCAGTAATTCTGGCTATCTGGGAGCAATGCACCAAGTGTCATCTGTCAGACAACACCATAATAATGCCTGTAGTGAAAGTGGTTCAAGAATAATAAGCATTTAGATTGGGAGAAAATTTGCTAAAAAAAAAAAAGAAAAACTGCCCTTTAATGGGTTAATATAAGGAAACAAAAATTGGGCCCAAAATGGAGCCTTGAGACACACCTTTTAATTGGCAAGAACTCAGATTAGACATACCCCATTTTCACACACTGATGTCTCTCAGAAAAGTAATTATAAAACCATGAGTAACCTTTAGAATCAAAATCAACATTATATTGATGGGCAAATTCCCACAACCCCTCCAATATCTCTGCAGGGGTAAAAAAAAACAGGTCTGAATCTGTATTATTCCTCCAGTCGATACCAGTCAGCTGGCACAGGAATCATTCAGCTAACTAAGCTAAGCCACTTTCTTCTGCTAGATGGCCTGCCTCGCCACAACTCAAAGCAGTGGCTTCTATAATAAACACTCTTCACCTGAGTGTCCAAGATGTGCAACTATGGATCTGATAATATGAATTGATCTCAGGTAAGAGGAGTGCTGGTACCAGGTACAAGTGCAATGGCTCAGTCCCACTGGGGATTTAGCATTTTGCGATGGTCGCCGATGGGGAAATTTGGAAAAGTTTGGCGATGCCTTGCAATTGTGCGTGACAAAATGGTCAAAAAAGTGGAGCAGTCCCATTGTAATTTGCTCTTGGGATTGTTACGCCGAAGGAAGGGATGACATTGAGCGTTAAATCGGCGACAGTCTCGGCGTTGCTTCGGGGAACCATCACCAAGAATGTTCGCCGACTGATGGCGACATATGGGCAAATGTTCTGCGATGTTTGCCGAAGGTTCGCCGAATGTTCGGCAATAGTTCGGCGAGGGTCGCCGACACTTTTTCAGTTTTGAAAGTGTGGCGGATGGTTCACTGATGCAGCGCATACATTCGCCGACCATCGGCAAACATTCGGCGAACATTCTGCGACAACTTTTGAGACGAAAACGTCGCGAATGGTTCGCAACAAAATTCAAAGCAGGCTTTGAAATTTTTCGGGCTTTTGCGATCCACTCGTGATCCATTGCGATGGCTAGAATTTGCCTGTGACACTCGGCGAACGTCTCCGCACATTCTGCAAATGTTCGGCAAATGTGTTTGCGATGCATTGCGATTCTCACTTTTTCCATCGGGAATGCCTCGCAAACCATCGCAATCCCCAGTGGGACCTAGGCATAAACAACCTTATGCTCAGACATGATATCTGCTTTGGCCTAACCATGACCAGCACAGAAGTCAAATAATAATATTCCAATCGGGTTCAAATCAGGGAGGCCATTCCTCCCAATCTCTTGCCCTAAAAGGGTCTTCGTCATTATCCAAGTGAGCAATGAAGTCCCCAGCGAAGGCACACTGCAAAGACTCGCAATGATTGGGGTGAAATATTATATAGCAGACCTCAGCTGGGGATCATCTAGTAAAAGCCAGTTAATTAAAATTACACCATCATTTTCTGCTTGGCTGAGTAGCTGCTGGTGGGTTTTTTGTGTGATGGAATCAGAAAATGTGCCAAGAAAAGGCCCTTAATGATCAAGAGTGATGCACAAGAGACTGCTTTGGAGGAGGCGGATGATTCAGTTTTTTGCATGTGATTTAAGACCAAAATTAACATTTTGTCTGTACAGTATCAATAGGGGAGGACAGGATAAGTCGCCTCCCACAGTAGTACATTCCCTCTGGAGAGTTAACTCTTCTAATACGTACAGTAAATTGCACCAAATTTCATGTCAATGCAATGAGGGGAGTGCAGAACACGTCCAATTATTATCATCACTATCAAGTAATTTAATATGTTTAAAAAAAAAAGGCAAATGAACAAAATGGATTCATTCTTCAAATGTGTCGTCTATACCATAATTCATCATAGCTTACTGTAATTGAGAAAAATTGAAAAATATAATTAAAAATATGACATTGACTGTAATGCTTCATAATGACTGGAAATATTTTGGGAAAAAAAATATAAAAAATGATCTCTTGTAAATTGTGGGCCTAATTTTCCTGCATTCAGCCAGATGACTATCTCTCGATCTATATTCCACCAGCTGCAAGGACTAATTGATTATTTCCTCCCAGCACAACGCCCAACTGGGAAGAGTTGGATTTTGAGGGCGTAGTTCTGTTTTAGAGGTGGGAGTCGATGTAAATTAGATGACACCAGCAGGAGTGTCATTTAAATGAGGTCGCACGAGTTGGTATTTTCTAAAAACAATGTGTGAAAAAAAAACACAGAAACAATATTTATAGTAAGTTTGGACAAAAATAAAGCTATTTTATTGATGGGAATTTTATTGAAATGATTAATACGTTATAATATTATACATTACAGGGAAATAAAGGGGCAGTGGAACAGTCTTTAGCAGACAGAATATTTTCAAGGAAAACAACTTTATCCTTCAAGTTATCCAATATGAAAATATGGATATGGCATGCTATACAATCAGACAGATCACTCTCATTTCATACATTAAATAAAAATTAGCGGGTAAATAGTTTATATAATAATCTGAGATGTCATACATTTGCATACATTTGAAACATTTTCCCTTTATTTCCACAAAAGTGCATTAGAGGAGAAATTAGAAGATAGAGTATTTTACTGAAATGCATGGCATGTAAAATAAAGTGAAGACAAAATATTTTTTGAAGAAGTGGAAAGCATTTATGGGTACCTCAATTTGGTCATAATTATAATACAAGAGAGACAGATGTTCACTACCCCATGCCACAACCAATCAGAGTCAGTTGTGTGAGGTCATATGACGCGAGAGGTGATGTCTCTCCCTGAAGGACTCGCTGCAAACAGGGCACTTCAGCTTCTCCTCCCTCCTCCTCTTCACCAGTGGCTCCACGCCGCTCTCCTTCTTGTGATGAGACCTCATGTGATAGACCAAGTCGGAGGTCATGCGGAATGAGGCGTTGCATTTAGCACACCAGTTCTGCGCAGGCAAGGACAGGGAGGTGAAGGAAGGGGGCAGGAACGAGAGGGCAGAGGGCAACTGCATCTGCGTCGTCACCAAGGCCTTGGGCCAATGCGGTGTCGCAAAGAGGAAGGGATTGTGCTTAGGGGAGCCCTCCTGTAATAAATCCTGGCTTCGCAGCTTGGAAACCAAGTGGTCAGCCTGCTGGAGCCTCCTCGCATCGACCATGGAGGGATGGCAGTGCGTTGAGGAGAGGAACTTCGAGGTCAGTACCAGCGGAGGCAGCTGGGAGTTTGAGTGTGTGGGCTGGGTGAAAGCGCTCGCTCTGTCCTGGCAGCCCATGTGCCGGGACACCGAGCTGAAAGCACTGCCAGACCTGGGGCTTTCGGTGTGAGGATGAGGCTGTGTCTGAGCCGGCCGGACAGGGGCACGCCTCTCTGTTGTGCTAACTCTTGACCTGTTCTCCACATTTATTCCCTGTTTCAGACCCTCGGAAGCTTTCCTGACCTCCGTGAATGCACTCTTCTTCATATTCACAGGTGCGGGACAGGAGTTTGAAATGCACTCTCTGCTCCCTGCCAATGAGACAGCCTCTCTGCTTTGTTGGGCGGGGTACTCCAAATCCTCTTTGGACAGGGGGGATTCAGATGAGCACCTGCTCCTCTTCTCTTCCTCCTCAGAGTACTTCCTCTTGCACCCACTTCTTGACTCCCCCTCCACGCTGCTGGGGGGGCGCGCTCGACTATTTTCAAGATCCCTGGCCAAATTGTGAAAGTCTGTGACAGGCTTTGCGTCCTTAGATTTAGAACGGCCGTCCAAACAGAGTGTTTCAGGACTGGACCTCAGAAGAATTCGGTCACCCCGATTATGAATGTCTTTTGGATCCCCAAGTGCACCGTTTACGTGACACAGTCCCTTAGAGCAGCAGAACCGCAAATGAGCCAGAAATGGGAATTCAAACTGGAAACGCTGGTTGCAATCGAGACACAAGTAAGGAGGTGCACCTGACAGAGAGATATAAGTTACTCTCAATTTAAATGCGGTTACACATGCTTGAAAAAACTGGAACTGTCCTGTGTCTATGGATATTAAACAGGTATTCATACATAATATATGGGGAAAACTTAATTGCTCTCTATGAAGCCAACTTACAAATAATGAAAGACAACACCCTACTATTTTATTGTATTGCACTTAATTTTCCAGAACCCAATCCAGTAAAGTCTCACTTTGGCTGAGATGTAATAATGTTCTTATTTCATTAAGTATAATATCCTTCAGTTTCCAGTCAGAGTGAACTGATGATGTTATCCTCATTCCGTTTCATGCATCCTGTACATTTCACTGCATTGCTATCTAACAACTTCAATACAGAAAACACTGGACCCAAAAAATTACCTTCAAGAAGCGGAACATCACACCATACCTTTGCATTTCCCTTGCGCCTTGCTGGAGCTGAGGAGTAGTAAAGCCATGAGGTCTTTCCCGTACCACACGAGCAGCTCCTCGTCCTTCTGTATCCTGCGCAGGGATCTGTAGAACAGCTGGCCATTCTTTATGTACGCCTCCAGGTTCTGCTCCTCACTGTCCCGGGCTGACTGGACCAGCCGTAGCCAAACCAGGACCTCAGAGTGACCACTCACAGCAGAGGTGTCTACCTGCACAATCAAAAGCACCAATCAGAGCTCCTGCAGTGCAGCCTGCTGCACCTGAACCTTTAGTGGTGCACTTACACTAACTCTGCTCTTACATTTAAGCCATCGAGTTTGTGCAAATAAAATTTCAGGAGGAATATACAGCCCAAATGGCAAGGATGTTTGACAAGGCTGGTTGTTATGCAGCTGCAATTATATCAATGCTGCTGTTAGTGCTTTTAACAGACAGCCAACACCTACAATGCATCCCTAAAATATTTGGGCACTGGCAATGGATGGGCTGATGAGGTAAAACATTAAAACCACTCACAGCTGCGCTGTTATAAACTGGCACCTTTTTTGCCAGTTATTTTAACTGGCTCCTTTTTTGCCAGTTATTTCAACTGTAATTTTACAATCAGTTCATAACAGAGGTTCCGTGTATGTTAACTGTAAACCACAGTTAAATGCGCGCAGGACTTTAGTTAAAATAACAAGGAGACAATGCGTTAATTTGACAGTTAAATTCTGTAATAGCAATATTACAGCTATAACAGCGTGAAGTGAATAACATTGATTATCCCATAATAATGGCACATGTTAAGGTCTACAGACAGACCTGAGAGAGTAAGTCAGCTCTTATTGTCTACTTGTTGGATGTGGGAGAAATGGGACCTCAACAAATTTGACTTGGTCCAAATCCTTATAGTCAGACAGGTGGGTCAGAGTATCTCCAAGCGGTCAAGGCTTCTGAGCTGCTTCCAGTCAGCAGTGGTGAGTAACAACTGACCGTGGTCCAAGGAGGGACAAACCATGCAACAAACCATGCAACAGGGTGTTGGGTACCAGGGCAACAGAGGCTATTCCATCTGGTCCAAAACAACATAAGAGCTACAGTGGCACGAGTCCCAAAACATTTTAATGATAGTTACATGAGAAATGCACAACAACACAGTGCATTGTACCCTACTGTGTATTGTGCTTTTTCGCTGCAGACCAGTCAAAGTGCCCATTCTATCCCTGGTCAGCAATAGGGGAGTAGGAACTAGACCCTGGAGCAATTAAAGCAGGTCGCCCAGCACATTGAGTCCCATTTTCTTTCACATCATGTGCATAAGTATGTGTGCACTAAATACCTATGTAACAGATGGCAATAGGATCCACTGAGGGAAGAGAAGCTGGTGGAGTGTGATGCTCTGAAAAAATGTTCTGCTGGGAAACCCTAGGTCTAGAGTGGATGTCAGTTTGACTGAGCTGCTTTTGCGGCATGAGGGGGACCCTAACGATATTAGCCAAGTGGTTTTAATGGCTGATCAATGTATAAAAGGCTGCAATTCCACAATGGTTCCCAGTATTGTCTTACAACACAATCGTTGGCACAGCTTGACAAAAAACACATTGATTAAAACGAAACTTACTCTTAATATGTAAGGTGCACTTCGCTTGTCTGTGGATTTGAGAGCAATGAAAGCAATGCTGTCGTACATGGAGGTATGGCTCAGAACACAGGGGCCAAAAATGGCATTTTCTGGGATGTCACAAGTGGTGTAGACGCTGGTGAATATGTCGGTGAGACACTGCTGCATTGCCTTGGTGTCCACACCCCAGCTTGTTTTAAAAGAGTGAGAATCCTCCATGAACTTCTGAAAGAAAAGCATCACTTAGTGAATACACGGTTTTGACAAAAGGAAATATCCAGCATCTCAGCTCTCTACTTGCGAAGAGAGTAAGTGTAAAAACAACATGTCATTTGACTTCCAGAACCAATTTTCATTTAATTGCAATTAAATTGAATGGTATTATATGAGCTGAAAAGTATTATTATTATTATTATAATTATTATTATTTTTATTTTACCCCCCAGCAGAAGCAGGTGTGCATAAATTAGTGCGATAGCAAATATGGAGCAACAATTTAAAAGTATAAATAAAGCACACAGTAATAAATGTATAAAAAAAACTGTGGGAAAATTAAGGGTGACACTGAATTAATTCAGTAAGATCATTTAGGTTATTTCTCATTGTGTGGGTCTTTGACTTAGTTGGTTTCCATGATCCAGCATGTGCAGTATTAAACAATTTTCCATCCATCCTATTCCTCCCATATCCAAACTGCTTCTTCCTTATTACTGGGTCACAGGGGAGCTGGAGCCTAATCCCAGCCAACTCATGGGCGAAAGGCACGAACACACCCTGGACAGCTCGCCAGTCCATCAAAAGGCTCACACACCATTCAATCATACACTCATGCCTATGAGCAATCTAGACTCTCTCTGACATGCAATTTTCTGGGCTGTGGGAAGACCCCAGAGTTTCTGGGGGAAGACCACTGAAACATGGGGAGTACATGCCAACTCCGCAGAGAAAGGTTGACGCCGGATTTGAACCCGCAACCCTCTTGCTGTTAGGCAAGTGTGTGACTCTCTGCACAACCAGACCTCCGTAAATCTGCCCTAAGTCTAAGTAGCGCATTAGAGGCATAACGGGAATGTTTATTGCAGTAAATAGACTAGTATTTGAGTAAAAATATCCATATACAGCTTTACTGCGACTGTATTTTTAGTAACCCACCCCTCAAGTTCTTGAACATGAGCACATTAAAATATCATTCAACAGTCCAGTCGTTTAACCCTGAAATTCTATATGTAATTGGAGGACATCAGAAAAGAGAATTTATTGATAAACAAGTAGATAAATACATGTTTTAAAGGGTTGGTTTTTTTTTTTTATTTTACATTTTTAGGTTGGCTGGTCAAATCATAAACTTAACCACCTCCAAGCGGTGCCACTGAATTAAAGGTCACTTCAGCAAGTAGGCTAAACAAATCTGTGGAGATTCTCCTACTGAGGAAAAAGAACTAAGCATGCATGCATTCAGTCTGAGAATTTTGCAAATTCTTTAAATACATTATTTAAGCTTGTCATTGCTTGTTTCAAACAATCAATGATATGTCACCGCTCCAAATGATTAGGATGAAATGTAATTTCTAGCTACACCCGCGAAGATAGCGCAAGACCTGTCACATTTTTGCAGTGAAGAGCCCCGACAATATTTTCTTTAATACAGACAATAGCACCTACCGTTTGTTAAATGCACTATAATCCACAATGAAGACGTGATGCTGATTACAGCGTGGCCGCTAAACTCGGCAGGTTCCACTGCTTCCGTTTGGTCAATACATCCCCGCTGGCTTGCTGAGTGTTCAGAGCTGTCCTAACAAACCCGACGCTCTGGAGTGCGAGCTCATAAACGCGAGCACTTTTTGTTTGCAGCGCATAATCTGCCCAATGAGGCGTAAAAAGCTTGCTGTCCTCCACTTAACCCTTTCCTTACTGACTTGCCACTATTCAGCTTTTCCAAACGCGCTCTTCTATCGGTTTAACTATAGTAATGATGATGTTATTATGCTAATGTTGGATATTGAAAGGAATGGCAATGATAAACTGAAGTCCACCAGGGAAATGAAAGCATTTTCACGACAAAAACGTTGGAGACTGTAATGTTGCACATGTATAGTGCCTAGACATAGTATTGTACTTCATTATCAGGTTTAAATCAGAATGTCAATTTGTCCATGTTGTTGCTAAAGACATGGACTACTCAGTGCTTTCACAATAGTAAATTTTTTATAAATCTCACAGTTAACGTTTCCGAGCGGCCTAACACCTTCTGGGCACAGAATACATTTTAAGTATGTTCTCATGTCACTTCCTTTCTTCTTTTTTGTTTTGTTCACCTCTCCAAGGATAAAACTTCGTTCAGGTGAGGTGCCATGCACTTCCAACACCAGAGAGCAAGTCTCAAGCAGACTTTTTAAGCAAAAGACTCATTACTTACATCTGAAACTGTCAAAAAAGACAGTTTTGCTGGTGGTTGTATTTCATCTGTGTATTATGTTGGTTTAATTCCTGGGTTGTGGATGATACTTATGTCCATTTAATGCAGAATTGCATATGCAAAAAAATAAAAAATAAAAAAAATGTTGACCCCATGTTTGGATTTGCTATTTATTTCATCATGGACATGGTGCCCAGCATCATTGCATGACTGCCTGCCGCTAGAAGTTTACTGATAGCAGGAGATAACAACAAAATAGCAATTAAAGGTAAACAATTAACAAAAGGAAAACAAACCTCTGTAAATGTTGTATCACTATTCTATTCACATTCACCTTAGTGGTAATCAAAAATTGCATCAAGTATTAGTTATTGCTGATTGTGCGCAGGTAGGTTCATATCATTCAAATGACAATGATGCAAACTCACACTGCCTTATCACTGACTTGAGAAGATATTTGATTACAGTCATTAATATTTATGTCATGAAAATGTGTTTGATTTCTGCACAGGGCAACTCCAGTTCAGAGGTAAAATAATAAGCTATGCTATGTGATATGAACCATTAAACATTATAAAACATTAACAAATTGCCAATTAATTGCAATTTAGCATTTTCGAAAATGGGCATTCTGTTGGCTGACATTTTTTTGGATATATTCTTTTGACTGTGAGCAATATAGTGTTTGGACTTACATGAATGCACAATCAAAAGGTGTCCAGTATTAAATGGCATTGTTATATTTTTGGGTGGAATTAAACACCTCATAATTCACTGCAGTGTTCATTATTTTGCTTAATAATATTAGCAGAGCCGAAAACATTCGGAATGTTACACTGCATACTAACAAAAACATTTGTGTGAATTGTCATAAGAGTGTGCTAATAAAGCCATGGTTCTCACAGAGCTGATTTCTGTGAAACAACTGAAATAACAGCTTCAGTACCAAATTCATGTAATTCTAATTCCTTCATCAGCTTGTAAAACACATTTTACGATCTCTCACACTCGCAGGGTGTGCATTCATGACACGAGTGCCAGAGTAAGCAATAAACAGCATACTGGCTGCTGCAGTATCCTTATTGCATCCAATGGAGGGCAGAAGAGGAAAAAGAGAGACACTAGTGAAAGGCAGAGGATAAGCTTACATGTTAGAGGCTATTCTCACCCGCTGCTTGCGTCCTTCTCTACTGAGACAAGTCTGTACCTGTTCATACAGAACATGCTAAATCAGCCTGCATACAAAAATATGAACAATAATTCTCCTCACAGGATAATGGTATTACAGTTTTTTTTTTTTTCAGTTTTTCTTCTGCTCATGGCAAGCTCATTCTAATCTCTTATTCTTCTCCTCTGCCATCTTTCCTTGTGTCTCTTCCCAGCTCTTAGCACAGGGGATGCTAGAAAAGGCAAGCAAGAATAGCAAGTAAAGATGGGAAATTGAGAAAATGTAAATTAACTAAATGGTATGTCCTTGCTCCTTAAAACATTTTGTTGAAGCAACATCAATAATTGGTGTAGGGGGCTGGTTGGATCTATGGTTTAGTAACGTACACTATTATAAACTTGCACCTTTCTTGCCAGTTATTTAATCAGTTTATATCAGAGGTTCCGTGTATGTTGACTGTAAACCACAGTTAAATGCACGCAGAACTCTACTTACAGTTAAAATAACAAAGAGACAATGCATTAATTTAACTGTTACATTCAGTCAATTTATAACAGTGTATACATCAAAAATTGAATAATAATAAAAAAAAATTGGAAATACAATTTTGCAAAGGAGAAACTCATCTTTCTGCTCTCAAGACATCTCTGAGAAACTCATGACACCTATTTGCCAAATCCTCATACTCACACTCAATGGACTGAAAGGTCAATATAGATATTGAACCTCAATATATTTCCCAATCAGCTAAGGTAAAAGGAGAAAAGGAAAGGTCAAATATTCAAATGAACCCAATCTTGTTCACTTTCATAGTCATAGTAGGAAATGCTGCTGCCACTGAGTGACATGAGTATCAATCTTTTATACAGCTATACATCTTCATTGTTGCTATTTCTGGGCCATGGTGAATGGTGCTATGTGCAGGGCTGTGACTGTGGTACTTCAGGGACCAAATGCAACAGCTGATACACAGTCAAAGCAAGCCAGAGATGAACTGTGTGTCAGGGAATTTCAGCTGATGTCTAATCATATGCAGACTCTCAGCTCCTATTCCCAAAGGCATGACCAAAAGATTGTAAACCAATGGGAAATCCACTTCAGCAGAGCATGACAAACACAGTATAATACAGTACAAACTTATGAAATCACTGAGAATGTTTTGTTATTTTGGTAGAAATTGATTCACAGAGGTGAAGTTGATTAAAGTTTTCGAATACAACCTGCATACTGATGATGTAATAAATTGTTATTAGTTTTTGACTTTTCTTAATGTATGCACACCTGATAATACAGCTCCAGCTTGAATTTGAGGGTTTTTTCATCGGTCAACAATTTGTAAATGGCAGCACTTTTTGTACATAATCAACCCCATTTTCTGGCGCATGAAAAATATTGGACACTTTGAAGTTGAGTAATCATTTTTAACATTTTGTTGCAAATCCTTTGCCTACGATGACTGCTTGAAGTCTGCGACAGTCTTTCCTATGCTCCGCCAAGACTGTACTTCAGCTATCTTCAGTTTTTGCTTTTTTTTGGGACATCTTTTCTTCTCTTCAGCTTGTAAATTGCACGTACAGTTGGATTCAGATTTGGTGATTGACTCCACCAACAGGTTGTAGCAATATTACAATATGACAGCTGTTAAATTGGAGCTGTCAGCAGGTAAAAAAATATAAGCTTATAGCTGGTAAAAATAGATACTGGGAGCTGGAGAGAATATGAGCTGGTAGATGGTAACAAAAGAAAATGATGGCTCGTAAAACTAGGAGCTAGTGGCTTGCAAAAATAGGGGCTTGTAGGTAATAAAAATGGGAGCTGGTAGCTTTTAAAAATAGGCACTGGTAACAGGTAAAGATAGAAGCTGGTTACTGGTTATAATAGAAGCTGGTGGCTGGCGAAGACAGCTGGTAAAAATAGGAGCTAGTACATGGTTAGAAAAAAAACTGATAGCTGGAGAAAATAGGAGCTGGTAGGTGGTGTCACCAGTAATAGCAGGCAGCTGGTTGAACAGCCGTCGGAAACCGAGTTCTAGCTGGTAGATCTGGTTACTACAGCTGCCAGCTCAAGCGCTGGATGTTTCAGCAGGGATCTATCTTTACAACTTTAGAAACTGTTTTTTTTTTTTTTTTTTTGCGCCTCACTGACCTCATTCCTGACCATTTTGAGCCAGTAACTTTACATTACATTGTGCTCACTAAATTTCTGAAACATACATTCGAATAGCTAATGAAGCGTATGAATTCCACTTAAGGTCTTTTGCAGGGATAATATCAAAGGTCATTTTTTCAGTTGTAACTTAGCATTATTTTTTTCCCCATGCCTGAATTCTAACAAAATTGAAGGTATACATTTTTTATTATTTTACGGAAAACGTTATATGTGCCCTTCAAGGTAAATAATACAGTATTTTGTGAAACGCCTGTTGAAAATTTCCATCCATCCATTTTCCATCCATTTTCCATTGCCTATCTGGGGCCGGGTCGGGGGTGGGTAACAGAATAAACTGAGAGGCCCAGGTGCCCCCGTCCCCAGCTACATCCTCCAACTCTTTCTGGAGGACCCCAAACTGTTACCAGGCCAGCTGGAAGATATGATCCCTCCACCATGTCTTAAGGCTGCCTCGGGGCCTCCTCCCAGTTGGACATGCCTGGAAAACCTCTAAAGGGAGGCATTGCTTGTTAGGTTGCCAGCCATAGGCCAAACCTATTGTCGTCACTTTTGTCCGCCGGCGTCGTTGGTGTCGGCGTCGTCCGTTTAAAGCCGTATCTCAAAAACGGTCCGATGAATTTTTTTTTTTAATTTGGGGATGTGATCAAATGGGTCATCAAGTTAATGCCCGAGCAAAAATTTTTTTGATTGAATCGTTCGTTTAGACTTAGCGGCCATTTTTATGTCGAAAATGGCCATTTTTGGCACTTAGGTGCAATTTTCTTAAAAACTGTCCAATGAAATTTTTTTAATCACAGCAATGGAATCAGTATCATGACCTGCTTCAACGGTGTAAACGGCGTTTTGATTGAATCGCTTCTTCATAGCGCCACCTAGGCAACGTGTCTGGACTTCATCATTTTTCGGGGTGTTTTGCCACAAAATGTGCCATAACTTGCTTATTATTGCATTTATAGTTTAGGTATGAATTGAGCTTATACAGCATATCATGCTTGCCGAGCGTAGTCGGTTGGTCGAATTTGACCTTGAGCCGAAAGGTCAAGGTCAAATGGAAAAAATGTGCTATAACTCTCTTAACCCTCTATTAACCACTGTAGCATATCTGCTACATAAAGTGAAAGGGTTAACAGCCTGGACAACCCTGCTGGTTTTGTTTCTTATTGCCAAATAAACATTTGAGAATAACTTGAATGGTCCGTCACTTTAATTTTTCCATTCGCATTATTACCCAATGTAGCAGATCTGCTACATTTTGGAAAGGTGGGCCAAAGGGTCGAATTTTTTTTTTTCTTTCCATTTTCCAAATATTGGCCCATAATCAACATATTTGCCTAGGGAAATGATTTTTACACGGTTGGAAAGGTACTTGGTTAACAGAGGGTTAATATAGCATTTAGAGGTTAGGTATGTATGAGGCACCTATAGGGAATCAGGTATGCCGAACATTGTGAGTCAGTCACATTTGACCTTGGGCCTCGAGGTCAAGGTCAAATGGCAAAAATGTACTATAACTCTCTTAATATAGCAGTTAGAGCTTAGGTATGTATGAGGCACCTATAGGGAATCAATTATGCCGAACATTGTGAGTCAGTCACATTTGACCTTGGGCCTCAAGGTCAAGGTCAAATGGCAAAAATGTACTATAACTCTCTTAATATAGCATTTAGAGCTTAGGTATGTGTGAAATACCTGTACGGAATCAGGTATGCCGAACATTGTGAGTCAGTCACATTTGACCTTGGGCTTCAAGGTCAAGGTCAAATTACAAAAATGTGCTATAACTCTCTTAATATAGCAGTTAGAGCTTAGGTATGTATGAGTCACCTATAGGGAATCAGGTATGCCGAACATTGTGAGTCAGTCAAATTTGACCTCGGGCCTCAAGGTCAAGGCCAAATGGCAAAAATATGCTATAACTTGCTCAATATGACATTTAGGGCTTAGATATGTATGAGGCACC
The DNA here is from genome assembly GCA_029692085.1 of Gymnothorax javanicus. Classification (NCBI taxonomy): domain Eukaryota; kingdom Metazoa; phylum Chordata; class Actinopteri; order Anguilliformes; family Muraenidae; genus Gymnothorax; species Gymnothorax javanicus. Next base: position 158,867,661 of record CM056194.1, on the reverse strand, counting down.
TATAGGGAATCATGTATGCCATACATTCTCGGTTGTTCGAATTTGACCTTGAGCCTCAAGGTGGAGGTCAAATGGCAAAACTGTGTTATAACAGCTTAATGTGGCATTTAGAGCTTAGGTATGTGTGAGGCACCTATGGGGAATCATGTAAGCCAAACATTCTCAGCAAGTTGAATATGACATTCGGCGTCAAGATCAAATGGCAAAAATGTGCTATAACTTGCTGAATATGGCAATTAGAGCTCAGATATGGTTGAGGCACCTATAGGAAACCATATATGCTGAACAGTCTTAGGCAGTCAGTCAAATTTAATGTTGGGCCTCAAGGTCAAGGTTATGTGACAAAAATGGCCCATATTTGTTTAATATTGTTTTTAGAGCCTAGGTATGTATTGGGCACTAATAGCAAATCATGTATGCTGGTGGTTTTCGACATATTGGATTTGACCTTCGGCAACAAGGTCCAGGTAATGACAAAAACGGCCTAAAAGTCCTTTAATATTGGCTTTAGATCTTCGGTATGTATTGGATACTAATGACAAATCATGCATGCTGATCAAACACACCATATTGGATTTGACTTTGGTCCTCAAGGTCAAGGTCATGTGACAAAATCAATCTATTTATTTCCTCATTTAATAATGTCTTTAGACATTAGTATGTATTAGGCACATATATAATTAAAATTTTAACGGGCATTGTCACCGCATGGTCAACCTTTTTTCGCAATCAATTGCGGCAATAAAAACTGGTCAAAATCCATTTTTGGATGTTTGTTCCTAATAGCATCATGGAATAGAAAGAATACTACTAATTAGACCCTCTTGGTGGCAGTGTTGTGTAAAAAAAATCATTGTCTGAAAGCAGAGCAAGAACCAGAAGTGAATTGAGAAGATGGTGCACTTCACAAATTGACAGCAGACGACAGTGAAAGTCCAGGTTAGAAAAAAATCTAATCGGATTTCATGATGTAGACTTCTTAAAGATTATATTTTTGCTAAATGGCAGAAAAGTGACATAAAAATGTTACTGTCTGTCACTCATGAAAAAGTGTAACCGGTCAGTCGAGTTGCCCGATAATGGTAACTAAAACCCCTTTCTCACTGAGCTGCGTTGGCCTGTGGAAGTAGGCAGATGAAACAGTTCTCTTCTTTTGCAGAGAAGAATTGATTTGAAGAACCGTGAATTGATTTGCAGTGGTACGGGACCATTCGCCATCACCGCCGAAATTTGCGAAAAAATTAAACAGGTTTAATTTTTCGCGGATGTCTGAGCTGGAGCTTTTTAACGCCAGTATCGTGTAGACAACGTGTTGCTTTCGCAAGAATTCGTGTTGGCTTTCTGTTGAATCCGCAGACTGATGCTAGTTACTTTTCTCCTGTTGGGGCTGTAATTGCCGGCAACCTTCAGGGCCCTTGGCACTCTAGTATTTGCAATCTTGTTCTTTCGGTCACTACCCACAGCTCATGACCATAGGTGAGGGTTGGAACGTAGATTGACCCCAAGATACTTGAACTCCTCCACCTGGGATAACAACTCACCCCGTACTCGGAGGGGACATTCCACCTTTTTCTGGCAGAGGACCATGGCCTTAGATTTTGAGGTGATCATCTTCATTCTGACCACTTCACACTCAGCTGCGAACTGCTCCAGTGCATACTGGAGGTCACAACACACAAAAGCCAACAGGACCACATCATCTGCAAACAGCAGATATGCAACACTGAGGACACCAAACTGGACACCTTCCAAGCTTCAGTTGTGCCTTGATATCCTGCCCATGATAATCATGAACAAAATAGAAGACAAGGCAAACCCTTAGCTGACACCAAAACCAACTGGAAATGAGTCTGACTTAATACCAAGACTGAGGACACAGCTCTGGCTTTGGTTGTACAGGGATTGGATGGCTCGAACTTATGGCTCCGGAGCCCCATACTCCCGCAGCATCCCCCGCAGGGTACCTCATGGGACACGGTCAATAGCCTTTTCCAAGTCTACAAAACACATCTAAACTTGATGGGTAAACTCCTATAACCCCTCCAGTATCCATGCAAAAGGTAAAAAATTGGTTCATTGTTCCACGGCCAGAACACTGCCACATTGCGCCCCCTAAATTTGAGGTTTGGTTATTAAGCGAAGGCTCCTTTCCAGCACCCTGACACAAGCATTTCCTGAACAGTTGAGTAGTGTGATGCCTTTGTAGTTGGAGGCCACCCTCTGGTCCCCCTTTTCAAAAATGGGAACCACCACCCCAGTCTTCCAGGCCAAAAGTATTGTACGCGACATCCAAGCAATGATTAACAGCAACATCCAGAGCTTCAGAATCTCAGAATGAATCTCGTCCAACCCCAGTGACTTGCCACTGCGGAGCTTTTCCACTACCTCAGTGACTTCCACTACAGAAATGGGCCAAGATTCACCCAAGTCCTCTGTCTCTGCCTCCTCAATGGAGGGCGTAACTGCCAGATTCAGGAGTCCGTCAAAATGCCCCTTCCACTGCCAAACAATATCCCCAGGCGAGGTCAGCAGTTCCCCATTCATGTTGAAAACAGACTGGGCGAAGCCCTGCCTCCCCTTCCTGAGTCGTCTGGCGGTTTGCCAGAACCTTTATTAGGCCACCCTGACCCGAAAGTCCTTCTCCATAACCTCCTCAAACTCCCCTTAAGTCCCAGTTTTTGCTTCTGCAATCACCAAGGCTGCAGTCCTTCTAGCCTGTCAATACTGGTATGCAGAGTCAGGAGTTCCATTGGCCTACTAAGCCCGAGAGGTCACTTTCCTCAGCTTGACGGTCTTCCTCACCGCTGGTGTCCACCAACGGGTCCTTGGGTTGCCGCCATGACTGGCACCAACATCCTTCAGACCACAGCTCAAGGCAGCCGCTTTCACAATGGAGACTTTGAACAGGGTCCACTCAGATTCCATGCCCCCAGCCTTCCCTGGGATGTGGGAAACACTTTCCTGGAGATGCGTGCCGAAAATCGCCTAGACAGGGTTCTTTGCCAAACGTTCCCAGTCAACCCTCAAAACCCTGTGTTGCAGATTTAAGTCCTTTTAATCAATAGCATGTGTTTTGGCATTAAGGTAACCTGCTTTTCACAACAAAATGTTAGACAGGACACAACAGTATAGTGAAGTGCGGCAAGTGAGGTAACCAATCTGTAGGTGATTGAGCACCTGAAGTAAGCTCCAGGTATTACCGATTGTGATCAGAGATCTACATTCTTTGGATGAAGGCAACTGTTTGAACCCTAAAGATTGATGTATCATAAAATAAAGACCATATTAACAAACATATTTACCATGACCAACACGGCAAATAAATCTGAAGACCACAATGGAAAAATGATCAGTCACATTTTCACGTTGTGGAGAAATGATGAATTAAAAATTCAAAACGATCTTAGAAACAAAGCACTGAAAAAAATGCAAAAAATATAAAACATTGTAATGTTATATAATATTATATATTGTCATAAATATTGTCATAATATAATAATATATAATATATAAAATATACAAAAATGCAAAATTTGGACTCTGATCGTTTTTCTTTTGTGGTTTTCATTTGTTTAAGTTTATAATATCATAATTTAGCAATATTTATGTTGAGAAAAGTAATGGATCCTTTGTCTCCCTAGAAACCTACAGGTAGGCAACCAAAAGGTGTGAGGTCAAAGCCTTAAATATTGAGGAGAAAATGGACCACTGCTGCACCAGTCACTTCAGTGTGTTTACCGCAATGGTCTGAACTCATATCAGACTGTTTTCTCACTCCATGTAGCTACTGGCAAAACAAATGAGAGAAAAATACGTCATTAATAATTTTTAACCTGCATATGCTGTTTGCTTGATGATTATCCAATAAATGTTTGACTTAAAATGAAATTATATTTTAAATGAATAATAGAGTTGTCCAGAAGGCTATTTTATAGCAGCCATAAGAGACAGCAGTTAAATGGGCAACATATGTCATTTTAATGTAGGTTTTTGGTTTACCCTCATGTAAACTGTCAAGATGCATTTAAAAAGTCAGGTGTTTGAATATAATGTACTTCTCATTTGCTTTCTGTGAGCATCTGTGTTTGTGTGTGTGTGTGTGTGTGTGTGTGTGTGTATGCATGTGTATGCATATTAGTGCATACTGTTTTTCTACAGCTATTTCAGATACTGCATATATTATTAAATTAGCTTGATCAACTTCCTTTCAGATGCTTTTTTCAGATGCTCTGAGATTCTGGAAGTCATTCTACATGTACATATAGTTGTTCATTTTTCTCAGGCTACTGAAGCAAATTATTTATAGTGATATGTATTTTGATGTTTCAATTTACAAAGAACATGACAGGTTTGGACTGAAATGCCTCTATGGGACATACACCTCTGTTGTAATGGTAATTAGAGCATGAAAACCCTGCTTTATTGTGGTGGGTTTGTGGGCTGTTGCCATTCACTCATCAAGCGGGAGTGCACTTAACTGTTATAATGAACTGTTTGTCTCAGGATAGGCTTGCAGAATGATGGCCTGTCTGCTATGATTTCCACCAGGCCTGTTACAGTAGCTTCACTGAATGGAGGAAAAGGAAGTGCTCAGCGGACTGCTGCTATTTTGTTGACAGCTTTGAGAATACTAACAATTAACTCCATTCAACCTGGCATATCTTTTTGCTATGGATGTGTTTAAAATGATCTCAGTGGGAGTGAAATGATAGGTCATATTATACCCAGCTTGCTTATAGTTCACTTTGTCTGTCACGCTATATTCCTGTGGATAGTCTTGTATTTAAAGTGACCTTGCATCCATGTTGCTTAGTATGCTAATCTCTGCATCAAGACAGGCCTCTTGCCTTGACCTTACTTGTGATATATGGGGGATCAGTGGTGGTGGCACAACTGGAAATCGGGGTTGGGGGGGGGCACCGGAAAACCCTTTATAACAACAATTAGTCCTGGATAGTTCTCAATCATTTTCCTTTATTGACACATTTTCCAATTATTGTAATAATCCATTGGCAATTGAAAACGTGGCTTCTCTCACTATGCAATCTAACAGCGATGCAATAATGCTAAATTCAGTACAGAAAAATAATTTACTTATATAGGCCTATGCTTTACAAAAGAAAAACTGCTCTGGAACTTCTGTGCTACCTTTTCCACACATCAGGTGATTTAACATGTGCTTCATGATTGTTTAAACTGTTAAAATAAAAGACCATTTGAATGCCTTCATGCAATTTTGAATAACGGCGATTTAAATACACCAAAGTGCAACGTCCAAATGCATGATTGTTGTCTTACTTTAACGGGGAGAGCTAGCAAGGCCTGATAGTGTGGAGTGTTTTTGGAGTGAGTGTATTGTTAATTTAGGAAATGATTGAGAACAAGTCAGGACTAATAATTGTTTTGAAGGGATGTTCTGTGCCCCTCTAATTTGCAGTTCTGGCGCTGCCACTGTGGGGATCCCATGAAAGTCAAAATTTCAGTCTAAGTAAAGAAAATGTAACCTAGCAGGCCTTGGCTGTGAAGAAAGACTAGACTGTTGCAGATCACAAACAGCTAAAAAACTGTGGACACCATTTCAGCATTGAATAAGCAGAACCCAGTCTTCAGCCCCTAGTCAAACATGTTGAGTACTGCCAAGTCTGATCATTAAAGATTTGAGAGCAAATGACCATTGTTTTATGAAGAGCACACTTTTCATCCGATCATTTATCTATTACTCTAAACTTAATAAACGATTTGTTTAAAATGGCGAAACCGCTGGTAACCTGTTACTGCAGGAAACAGAGACATATATTCAGCTTTCGTCTCCATTTCGCCTTTGGATGGCACTGAGCTTATCATTGAATTCTGAATTTTTGAGAATTGACTATATTGTTCAGTTGGCCATAACTAATGTTCTTGCTATCTCACGGAAGGGTTTATTTTAATTTATGTCCCATGGTTGCTTGCTTCTGTGTTATGACAGCCGTTTGGACTTTAAATAGCCCCATGCACTGATGATGTAGAACAGTGTTTTCCGCTGCGCATAATGGGATAGAATGGGGTCTTATGAAGCCAACTACAGTTCAATTCAGGTGTTCTATAAGAGGTTGACAGACATCCTGGTACATTACAGTTTGCTTTTGGCATTTCGAGAAGAAATTTTTACCAAAAACTGCCTTTTACAAAAAGAGATAATCGTAAGTACATTTCCGTTTTCTGATTTGGATCAGCATTGCACAATTGTCATGAGTTGAGTACATATAACCCCCACTCGATCCCAACATGCACTGCTCTACACACTGTACTATGTTATCTGTGCATTGGGCTATTGAGAGTAAACAGCAGCAGATTCCAAATACAAATGACACACTTGAAATCAACTGAACAACTCTTATCTGCTTACTTCAAAGTGAATAAAGAGGAGATAAGACACCTGTCCAAAGAACAACTACCGGATGTCCAACTTTATTTGGTCGCTTTGAAAGGGGAGAGGGGACCGTGCATTAAAAGTGCTGCAATTCCTTCACTGTTCTTATGATTTGGTTTAAATACCCCAAAATTAAACCTGAAAGTCATATTCATTGTTTGTTGTCAACTCCAACATTTTGTGGTACACAGCAAAGACAGAAATAGCATTCTTATAAAAAATAGCATATTAATGGGCCTTACAATAAATGTCAGACTTTTCCCATATTTGTTTTTAACTTCTGACTTTACTTCTCAAAACCTAAAATTTAATTGTGGGTGTGCATACTTATTTATATCCACTGTATGAGTTGGGTTGTTTCTACAGAGCAATAATTAATAGCAAGTATTTTTTTTTACCATTTTTGCGAGTTCTAATACTTCCGGATGAACTCAACAAAGTTTTTTTGAAGAGAATGCTAATTTTAGGGTTTATTTGCTCGTCAAGATGGGAGACACAAGGACCCTCATACATACACAGATAGTATTTTTCATGAAATGGCAAAATGTTTCATTTTCAACATTTGATATATTGTCTGTGACCTATTGTGAATAAAATGTGGGTTTATGAGATTTGCAAATCATTGCATTCTGTTTTTATTCACGTTTTACACAACGCCCCGCTTTCATTGGAATTGGGGGTTGTAATATGACTTGGGAGAATCAAAGGAAATGACAATTTACCACCTGCTACATGTAGATATCAGAAACAATATCTCTAGGTTTGGTGACGCATTTTATAACTTCACTGAGGAAATGAGTCAATACAGCGTCGTAATCATGGAAAAGCCTTCATCTCAGCACGGATATCAGAGAGGCCAATTCTCACGCATTCGGCGTAGGTCTCACGCATTTTTTAGGCTTATTCACCGTAGTCCGCAATTATTCATTGAATGCTTAATGAGATTCTCACGCGGAATTAAAATCCTTGCGCATTGAAGTTTCCGTTTCACTCGCGTAAAAGTGCACAAGTAACATGGAAAGCGATTATGACTCCGGACTCCCCGTGCTTCTCTTTACTCGGGGATTGGAAACAATGCTGGTGTTTCATGATCGTTTAAATTGTTTATGAAATAAGACCATTTGAAACGTTTTATGCGATTCCATTGCTTTCAATCCCTCAGTAAAGACAAGCCTGAGAATTCCCGAGTCGTAATCGATTGGCAGTTGCTACGGGTACGGCAGTTTTTCAATGCATTTCAATGTGTAGAGGTACGGCAGCCCCATTTCAAGCCCTGCCCTAACCTAACCCTAACCCTAACCCCAACCCCTAACCCTTCCCCTAACCCTAACCCTAACCCCAACCCCTAACCCTTCCCCCAACCATAATCCCGAATCTTTATTCTAATCCCTTGAAATCGACCGCCGTACCAACAAGAAAAAAGCGAGCAAAGCTCACGTACCCCCGCTCCCCATTTGTCGCTCAATGAATGTCAATAGCAAATAAAGCTTCTATGGAAATGTAATATGCAGTCATATTCAAATCAAGTACCAAAAAGGTCCATTTAGTGTACAAACTTGTCTCCATTGATGCCTCCCTGCCGATTTTCGTACTAAGTTGAATTAAGATTCAAGGGCAATAACTCCGTAAAAAATACAGTTTCGTAACTCGGTTTCGAAACTCGTTCGAGAGTATCGTCAGGAGTACCCACAAGCAAAATGTCATTCATCTAGGTGTAGTAATTTCCGAGTAAACTTGTTCCCATTGACGCGTCCCAGCCAATTTTCGCACTAAGTCGAATCAAAGATTCAAGGGCAATAACTCCGTAAAAAATAAAGTTTCGGAACTGGGTTTCGAACTCGTTCAAGAGTATCGTCAGGAGTACCTACAAACAAAATTTCATTCATCTAGGTGTAATAGTTTCCGAGAAAATTTGTCCCCATTGATGCATCCCGGCGGATTTTTGCACTAAGTCGAATCAAAGATTCAAGGGCAATAACTCCGTAAAAAATAAAGTTTCGGAACTGGGTTTCGAACTCGTTCAAGAGTATCGTCAGGAGTACCTACAAACAAAATTTCATTCATCTAGGTGTAGTAGTTTCCGAGAAAACTTGTCCCCATTGTCCACTATAGAATAAAGTACAAAATGTGACGTTTCCATGGAAACGTCAGAAAATTGACATCCCAGAAAGCTGAAAATGACTGGATGCGTAGTTTGTGACATGGTTCACGATTGTACAAAGTTTGGTCGAAATATTTCCAACGGTTTTTGAGATATGACCCCGGACGGAAGGACGGACGGACGGACGGGCGGGCCGCTATATACCCCCGCTTACTTCGTAGCGGGGGTACAATAAAAACTGCCGTGTCTCCAGACACTTCCTTATGAAAAAGGCACGAAAAAGTATGCCTTATGGGGTTTTAAGGGTTCAGATATGTTTCATCAGTAAATATACATTGTGGCAATAAAAATCTGTAAACCCTTTATCTTTCTCTCTGTAGTCATCAGAGATACCATTGCTCTTAAAAAAGAGTATACGTGTAATCCTCACTTTTTGGTAAATCCATAATGCGGTCAACTGCGTCTGACCATATCACTTCCCAGTTTAAGCGTGTAGTTTTCCGTGCCTCCTCAGCTATGCGCGGTAAGCGCTCTTTCGTGAATGACAGACAGCACATCGGCGTCGTACGAGGGCACTCTTCGTAGGTAATTCCTGAAAGGTTCCATGGATGAAGTCTTGGATTGTACTATTTCATTTATCTCATTGAGACACAGTAGGTCTAACCAGAACAAGTTTTTTTTTTTTTTTTTCCACAGCTTGCAAGGACCAAATGAGAACAAACCAGCACAGTTGGTGCGCGCTTATTTTGAGCCACACTCACTTAAACTATACCCCGAACCATATTATTTATTTTTTGTTTTTTTTTTCAGATTTCATTTTCAAGTTCAAATAAAATAAAGCAGCTCCTTGACATGGATTAATATGCACCATTTAATCGTATATTTATGATTTAATTGCATGTTATGCATAAAGTATGTTGATTTATGAGCTCTGATAGGAGAGGAATAAGAGCTGAATTTAATTAGCTTCACTGTCCGATATGCTTGCTCCTGTCATGCAGCAGCTGATTTCAAAAGGGAAAGCTCAGGTCTGTTTATCGATCAGTTCCTGGCGCATGCTCAAAAGACAGGGCTCATGTCCAGTTTTCACGGGCTGTGGGTGTGGTGGTAGTAAGCCCTTTGGGAAAAAGTAGATTATTTTTTCATGCTCTTCAAGCGCTTCAGGAAGTTTGTGCGAGCTGATCTACAGCGGTAAAAAAAAAAAAAAAAAAAAAAAACAATGGCCTAATCATAAAAAAAGGAGAAGCAGGATTCATTTTATCGACGTAGGACCGGTGATTTCCTTCATTACGCAGGGAGCAAGGATAACCCATATATTGCTTCGTGACGGGCGGTCCCTACAATGAATGATACTGGGCGGTGTGCTAACTGTTGACACGGTCGAGGTAATGTTAACGCTACACTGCTGAATTTCAAAGCTCTTTGGTTCTCTTCTCGGTGGTGCACTACCCCGTGAGTGATCAGCGACCGGCATGATTAAGGAAGCAAATCGGGTAAAGCGAAGATGGATTCCGGCGACAGCGGTCTTGCTGCTGGTGACATTATTAGATGTGTCGTATTGTACAGCAGATGAAGCGTCTTGCCACGGAGCCTTTGATCTGTATTTCGTCCTGGACAAGTAAGTGCAAAACCCACGTGTTACGTCATTGTTAAACGGCGTTATGTTTACTACACCACAAAGATATTAACATTTGCATTATGACTACGTCGCTGCCAAATTATTTTATCCATGTGCAGCCTATATTCTGTAATTTTGGCCTCAGTGACTGCAAAGAAGAGGTTAAAGCTGGTCACCGAAGACTTCCGCATGTCCGGATTTCCAAGTTCAATTAAATTAGACGTTTCATCCATCAGAGTCTAAGTGGAAGAGGATGCTGAAGTTGAAGTTCATGTTGGGGTCAAAAAATTATGAAAAGCAAAACATTAAAACAATGAAAAGCTATTTAAAGTGATATACTCTGCTTCATGGTGTATAGGCTACATTTATTTATTTATTTATTTATTTATTTATTATAAAAATCAGGATTTACATAGTAACCTAATTTCATATATTGGGTGGTACTGTGACTACTGGAAAATGTTTCATTCACATTGAAGATCAGTTATGTTTACTCAACTGTACTGAGCACAATAAACTTCAGTTCATTGTATCTTATTCCTTGTGCCTTAAGTAGATTTTACACATGGTATCTGAGATGGCATTACATTTCAACTTAAAAAGGTATATTGTCCTCAATAATGGCTTATGGTTTATTTTAGTGGTTATTGAACCATTGTTACTCATTTTATTAACATGTTTATCGTCACACCTGTGTCATCGTGTTGCATTTCCATTCTGGCACATTGAGACCTAAAGAGCCATGAGTGAGATTAAACTATGTGAAAAGTGCTCAACCTGAGACCTTAGCATTGCTTCATAGCTGTGCAGTCTGGTTTTATGGTTGCACTCAATTTGTACTTGTAAAATAAACTTGTAAAAGCAAAATAATTTGTGCTACTTTTGTTGTACTGTTACCTGTATGTGTATGTGTGTGCGTGTGTTGGGGGGGGGGGGGTGTCTGTGCCTCATTTGTTTAAACAAATTTGCAACTACACGAGTCAGGTGTGCTAAAACTATGCTGAAGCCAGATGTGAAATACAACCCTAACCCCTGTCCGTGTACTTCCATCCATATGGAAGAGTTGTGGATAATGCATAATTCTCCAGAGGAGTGCCAATATACCTCCTGAAGTTGCAGAACAGTTTGAGATGGGTAGCCTTCATGGATTGGAGATGGCTTGTTCATTTGCATTGTTACCTGCGATTGAGTCTTGTCCTTGTTTTGCCGTGGTTTAGCCTTAAAATTAGCAACTATTTATACCCTTGCCAGGGCAAGTGATTTAACATTGTCAGTGTTGAATGCTTTACGTGAAGGGAATTTTGCAAGGTCAGTGGAATTGTATCACAGTTTGACTGTATCAATATCTCCCAGGTCTGGAAGTGTTGCAAGCAACTGGGGGGAGATTTATGGCTTCGTTGAACAGCTCACCAATCGGTTTGTGAGGTAAGCATCTTTCATTTTGAGCGGTTGAAGATAGCAGTTCTGAGAAATTTTTAATCAGAATATGGATTCTCAAAGTTTCAGAGTGAATAACCTTCATTAAGATATTGGGCACATGTGAAAATATCTTAATGTTAGATTTCATTTTGTCTTGTCCTACCACACTCTTCACAAATGTGATGGTTCCCAGCTGTCTATATAGTGATTGGAAAATAATTTGGATAGTGAACTGCAGTCATTTGTACCAGGAATTCCATACACATCTTAGCTTCTGGGACAGTCAAAAAACTTCATTAAGCCCAGTAATGTCTTCATTTTTATTGTCTTGGTTGACTACATTGCAGAGTATTTTCACATTTCATTATACAGAGGTTGTGAATGTTGTCCTCTTGCACATTTTGTTAATTTTTTGCTTTGCACAATAGCTAAGCAATACACCACCTCATGCCAATCATGCAGAAATAATTGTTCACCGAAGGGGTGTAATATGCTAATCACCGGGGTGCGCAATCATTTTCATATAATAATTGGCAGTTATATATTGTGCTTATTTCATGGTAACCACACACATTTGTTTATCCAAAGATATATTCTTCACATTTATGTCAAGAACTTGTGTCAATATGCAGACTATTTATTGTAGCCACTTATTATTATGTTGCTTGGATACAGCTGAAGCTACCATTGCTATGACCAAAACTTTAGTGATTAGTTCTCTTTCATTTTGTTCCAGGTAAGAGCTGCAGTTATGAATTCCACAACATCATACTCATCTCATTGTGCCTTTCCCCACTTGTCATAATACCCATATAAGTATGAATAGTTACATCAGAAAACTCCATATTGCCCTTGTTTATTTTTAGCATTCATTTCCAGTTTTTTTTTTCCCAGTAGCAATTACATTTTGCCTGGAACTCAAATGGAGCAAATTGATACAAACTGTCAAAACTTTACCATGTTTGGAACTACTGCATAACTTTTCATTTATTTTGAAATTATGTGATCCTTAGAATGTCCCTTGGCTTATTGCAACTGAGGATTCAGCCATGATATGCATAAAAATTATGAAAATTTAATTGCTTGTCCCTAATTGATGAAGTTGGTTCTCATTCTGTATTCTAGCCCAAGGATGAGGGTTTCTTTTATAGTTTTCTCTGCTCGAGCAGAAGTGATGCTGCCCCTAACCGGAGACAGGTAATGTGAACTTTGAAATTTTCTTTTTTTTTTCCCAGTGACATCAGGGCTAACTAATTCCTTCCTTGGTGTCTGGCCGTCTGATTTAGATATGGGGAGGTGACTAATTAATGGAAAAATCAACATAAACAGTCTTCGTACGGTGTTGGGCCTCAACAAGCTGTCAGACTAGCAGAAAAGACACCTGGTAATTGAGTTTGCAATTGTAAAACCTTACTGGAGTGACGGAGTACCTTTCTTTCAAGAGATATTTACTCATGTCATGTTTTCATGGTAATGAAGGGCACTGTCAAACATATTGTTCCAAAATCTCTAATATTAGTTCAATTGGTTTGAGATCTGGTGACTGTCAAGGTGGTTGTGTATGCTTAGGATCATGTACATACTCAGAAAACCATTCAGTGGCCCTTTGTGCCCTGTTGGGCTTAGACCATTGTCATTCTGGTAGAGATCACTCCCATCATGGTAGGAATGCTTCAGCATAGGATATAAAGGTGATCACACAGGCTAACATTGATTTTTTTTGTGACCCATTTGCCTTCAAGTGGACCCAAACTATGCCAGGAAACTGAACAGATGCGTCTGCATTTGTTATGTTTGTCTGCACAGTTATGTGGGTTTTTTCCTTTAATTTGTCACCAGTCTATATCTCGTATTTGAATGTCAGATGTTTTCTGCCATGTTTCTTTGCTAACTGTTACTGAAGCACACATTGAATTCACCGTTGACAGTTTTTTTTTTTACAAGTGTAATCTAGAAAAGTAATGACTGCAGTTCATTAGCAATCAATTGCTTGTTTCCATGTGATTTAACCTGTGTTCATTTATCATGCCATTGCAATTCTTTTATCCGTAGTTATGAAATAGAGCAAGGCCTAAAACGATTGCGTGAAGTCAAACCATCAAGTGAAACATACATGCATGAAGGATTTAAGAAGGTATGCCACCAACTGCAGCAAACATGAAGGAAACAACCGTGACTGCTATTAAACTTTAATGCTTAAGACATTTTGAAATAAAAAATTGCATGCTACTGGCACACATCAGAAATTCTCTCAAATTGATAATGGCATAACAGTTTTGATATTAACATATTTTATCAATGATTAGGCCACGGAGCAAATGAAAGAACAGTCTTCAAGATCATCAAGTATCATCATTGCCTTGACCGATGGACGGCTGGAAGGATATCTCTTCCCATACACGGTAAAGGAGGTAAGATCATTCATATTATGGCGCTTTTTGTTCTCTTTTTTATTCTTTTTATGATGTGAATATGCAGTTTTATCCCAGTGTCTTTCATCTGCTATAGGCAGACATTGCCAGACAACTGGGCGCCCGAGTATATTGTGTTGGTGTGAAGGACTTTGATGAGAAACAGGTCTGTGAATTTTCTGAGTTTTTATGTTGTCCTGTATATCATATCCCTCCAAAAGGCAGCATTCCTCTACGTTTTAACACATATACTTCGCAATTAAACCAATAAACTGCATGCTGCGTGCCCAGAATTTTTGAAGATAACTTGTATATTGATGGAAAGTTTAATTACATCATTCTATCAGTGATGCTGTGAAGGAAATAATGATGTAGAATTATTTTCAAATTATCAGTTATACTTGAAGTCAAGTTTTCAACCATTTAGTCAGTCATAAAGTTATAATGGCTGGGGTTGGGGAGGTATAAGTACATAGAATGGGGATTCTTCTCTTCTTCTTCTGTAGAGCGAGTATCCACTACACAGGCCAAAGCTGGACATGGTTGTTTATCTGGGTACTATCGGCTACACTTCCTGTTATTGTTTCATTAATGTGATGAAAGCTGTAGATTTAGGGCAGGAAATTGTTATGTAGATTTCAGGAAGTCTTAACTGCACTTTACTTGCTTATGTGCTTATGCAGCAGTTCTCCTCATCTCGCATAGCTTATGTTGTTCATGTGTTCATTTGTAAACCTAATATTGCAATATCTCTTTTGCACAGCTTGCAGAGATTGCTGACAGTAAAGATCAAGTATTCCCCGTTTTAGGTGGATTCCAAGCTCTCAAAAGCATAGTAAATTCGGTAAGGGTATAAAATATCATCTGTAATCGCACATTTAGTACCTAGAAGTTAACAAATTAAGAGATGTTTGTTGAGGTCCAGCAGTATGTTGCCAACAATGCTCCATAATTTTATTTGGCGATTTACAGTGTCAATACAGTTTCGGCCTGAAATTCATAGATGTAGAAAATGAATAATAGGCATTCATCTTAGTTATAAACTAAAGTGGGAATATTATATAAAATGTTGCTGACTCAAATGGGAGCTGAACATATGCACAGGCCAGGCTGATGATGAAATGGCCCGGCACTGAGTCTGGAAAAAAGTCCTTAGGGCTTAACTTGATGCCCTACTACCCAAACAATTTCATATGAGCAGCAGAATGAAGCTAATCGCTGTCATAACATTACACTTGTAATGTTTTATGAGGAATTGGCATTCATCATCACAAGTTTGTGTTTTTCTTTGATTTTTAAGGCTTCTACTAAATGTTTAAATTTCTTTTTTCTTTACAAAGTCTTAATCTTTATCCACTTGCACTTTCCTAAGGCTCACTGTTGATTTACAGTATACATTGAGTACTAACGGTGCACATGGGGAAATGTAGGGCAGCCATTATCCTTGTTGTTGCACATTCTTCACGAAAAGGCTGTAGTGGACCCCTGCCAGTCATGGTGAAAACTGCTGAGCTTTCACAAAAGAACCTGGTGTATAGTATCAGAAGCATAAAGTATCTAAAATTTCCCACAGTGCCTTATATTGCTGAATGCAGGCATATGGTTGACCCAGCCGGCAATATATTAAGATTTTCATTACCAAGGTTACTACGGTCCGTTAAAGATTTCTTTTTTCTGTAATAACTCAGTTTCACTTTTGCAGGCAAAGTATGTTTAAAGATGAGAAAGTTACAACTTTCACACTTTGTTGGCATGAATTCTTCATGGAAAGTCACACAACATGCAGTGCTCAAATGTTACAGTTGAGTGGCAGACTTTGATTCCATATGTGACTGTCTCATTACTGTTAACTCAGTGATGTGCAGTCATTGAACAGTGATTAATGAGATCAATGGAGAATGTAACTATTAGGTTTTGTCATGTCTCCTAAGTTACTTTCACTTCAACTGTTATGCAGAGAAACTTTGGCTGTGTAATGGTGTCAGTATCTGTTCTTTTGTACCTCCACCAGGTAGTAATACGTTTACTCTGGCGTTTGTTTGTTTGTTTGTTTGTTCATTTGTCAGTTAATAGGAAAATCTTAAAAAATCTAAATCTTAAAAAATCTTTTAAAAAAATCTTAAAAAATCTTAATCTTAAAAATCTTAAATTATGAATGGTTGTGAATGAAATTTTGTCTGTGAATAGATACTGTGCTGAGGAGGAAGTGATTACATTCTGGTGAAGATCCAACTCATATTCTTGATCCATTATTTGAAAGAACTTCTTTATGCGTGAAAAGGGCACTTTTAAGACTTGTTTAACACTTGCTTTCAATGGTAATGCAGCGGTAGAGGTAATGCGCTCTCTGAGTGCCTTCAAGTTATTAATGGATGAGTTTTAATTAATTCACAGGCAGTTTTATTGTTTAAGTGAGTGAGTAGCCTTGTGTCCCTGTGAAAAACTGTGTTATTGAAGGTGTTAAGGTGAGGTCGTGCTGAAGTCTCAGAAATATTGCACTTTACAAACTTGAAATTTTGAGGGCAGTTCTGAGTTCAGAACTTTCAAGATACTCTGCCAACCATCTATTGTACAAACTGTTGATTTAAAATTTGCTTAAAACTTTGACTGAAATAATGATGATCAGTAATGCTTCTCTGAGTTGAGCATTGTCCCTCCCTTTTCCAGCACTTTCATTTGCTCATATTTTTGTCCTGACAAATTTGTGACCGCGGCTGTGATGAGCTGCAGTGATTAAGGAGTTTGAGATGATGGTTTTGTCAATTTGCATGTGACCTGGATTGACCCTATTTTGTCTGGAAGTACTCTATTAATCAGAAGGTGGATGGAAGATTTGCTTCCATTTTTAGTTCACTTGGTCCAATGGTCCAAAGGGAGCTTATGGCATCACACAGTGGCGTCGGTGTCTTTGTTAACTTTGATCTTCTTCTGCCAAACCACTGGAGGGATCAATGTGAAATTTGGTGGGGAGGTACATATGGATATACTGATTAAAATTTGTCTGAGGCGTGGAAACTCGACATAGAACATGACCGCCTGTCGGCGATGTATCATGCTAGAGAGTGTTTGAAAGCAGCTGGAATGCTGAAACTTTGTAAACGCATACTTTTGAGGACATAAAAAAGCTGAGCTCTTAATTTGCTACAGTACTACTCCCTTTGAGCAACACACTAAAGCCCAATAGCCAACTTGTTAATTATTCAGTATATAATGGTGGGTAAAATGATCTGGCGTCTGGGGCTTGATATTTCAATGGAGCTGCACTATGAAAACAGCACTGAGCTGCAAAGAAAATGACATGATTAAGCTCCAAACCATCACGTTGAATTTTGCTTGAAATTTTTTTTTTCTTCCGACCCAAATTACAATAGGTAATCTAGGGTGATTATTGAGACCAAAATTTGGTAATTAATTCTGGGAAGATAACAGTTGGAAGTTTTGGTGGAGTTTGTCTGACTTTGATCCCTAATGAATTGTTTTTACTTGCATTACCAATTTAAAAGATAGGATTTGTCTTTTAGGGCTGATGTAGTCAGTTTTGTACATCTCAGAAAGAGAAAAAATTTCATGTTTACTTGCTTGCCTATGGTTTTGATATACCAAAAAATAAACAATATTTTACTTTATTTTGTAGATATTAAAGAAGTCTTGTACTGAAATCTTAAAAGTGGAGCCGTCCAGCATTTGTGTTAATGGTATGTTACAAGGATGGTATACTTTCAGTGTTATTCATATTCCTATGAATAATAGACCCTAACCCTTGTGCATTTGTTCTATTCACCTCCTACAGAAACCTTTGAAATTGTGCTGAGGGGAAATGGGTTTACTCAGGGAAGAGGCACAGAGGGAGTGGTTTGCAGTTTCATCATCAACGAACAGATCTTCCGTAAGCTAACTCCATTTGGACTGGTCTCCATGCAATTTAATTAGAATGTGCAGTGTCATTAAACTGAACTTATGAGTTACAAATACACACAACATACACTGTAAAAATGAAAATGATGCAGAAGTCCTGTAGCTTGTGTGTAAAACAAACGTTCTATGGAGATGCTATTTTAGAACTTCATTTATTTTGGAACTGAAAATATAAATAGCTCAGTGGTAAATATTTAACGAGAAGACCACATGAAATATGGGCATTGACCTAGATGGCTTCCTTTCTATTCTATGCGGTCCCACAAGCTATGTTTTAGACGCTAAAAACAGCCTGCCTGCCTGCGCCCTCAAGGGTGCTGGGGATCCTCCCTGAATCTGTGGGATTTGGGGTACTGTGTAATTGTGGTCTGGCCATAATGTATGAAATGTAGTGGGGCATGATGTGTGCTTAGTGCAGCTGACTCTTGTGCTATTATCTTCAGGTGGGTGGTGGTTTCATCCCAGCTGTGCCACTTTTTAACGCTTTATCCGTGACCCTCTCTTCATTCAGTTTGTCTGACTGAAGTTTAAAAAAAATATCTGAGGGTGGACTGTCCCACAATATTGCAGTTTATGAGGAGCATAAAGTTGTATTCTTGGAGCCATTCTTTTCAAGAGGACTTTTTAATAAAGAGAAACAAAGACCTGTTGTTCTGTTGTGAAGGGAACATCCACTTGAACCTGTGCGTAATCTCTTGGAGTGCTCTCATTATTTTGATTGAGTATGTCAGTACTGTATCAAGATTGAATTGCTGTTCTATGTGACAAGGCCTCTAGAAATTTGTTTTAGGAATGAGGAATGGTGACTCATTGCGCTGTGTGAACTGTATATGTTATTTTCCAGATGAGAAGCCACGTGTGGTACAGGACAATTACCTGCTATGCCCAGCGCCTGTTCTACAGGAAGTCGGACAGTAAGTATTCATCGAGACCAGCTTTCATAGCCGTTTCTGGGTTGGTATTTCTTTATTCTAGTTCTGCAGGGCCTTAACCAAGGTCGTATGTGTTTCCTCTAATAGCTGACCATGTGCTCCACTCCCCCTCTCTAAACTGCAGGCTTTCATGGAAAAAGACTATAATGGGAGCATTGAGCCATTCATACAGTCAGTTTTTCATTGCATTTCCTCTTAAATATGTGACCTTTTTTGACCTCTCTTGTGTTGTGATGGATTAATTCCTCAAGATGGATGCTACAGTGCTGTGACGAGAACTCAAATGCAGGTTCAAAGACTTGCTGCTCTCATTTGGTCCAACTTTGTCATCTTATGTAGAAACATGATAAGACAGGGTTGATTAAGGTTTGATTTGTATTTGTCCCACAGGATTTTCCCTTCTTCCCTGCTTGTCTGTTTTCTAGGCACAGGGCTGGACTGTAACAGGTTTGCCCGAGCGGAAATTATGGCGCGAATGACTCTCGTAATGATTCCCCAGCCCCCCCACCCCCCATGATCCAGCCCTCCAAGCCTTTATTACATTTATTATCTGTGACTCAGAGGTTTAGGCTGGTTTATTTTTGGAATTTTTATTCCAAATTTGGCTTCTGAAATCATACCTGATGTTGGAATGTCAAATTCACAAACCATGTACAAGCATGCTTATATATGGGCCTGCTGTCAGCCTGGGAGAGTGAGGTTTAATCACGGTCCTTCTCAAAAACATGTGGGTTAGCCAGCTGACTCGTTTCACCCTGCAGCTATGAAGCCTCACACAGAGAGAGGAGGGCGTACGCAGAGAACGAGCTATGGCTGCCACAACAGCCAACAAGGGTCGCTACAACAATGAACACTGCGAAGCCTGCTTAAACATCTCGACTCATTAAACAGTCTCTTCTGTTTGTTAGATTTGATTTAGAGCACAAGCCTGTCCAGATTTAAATGTTCTCATTCTTCAACTCACTTGCACAGCTGTTTTGGTTTTTAACATTTAAATTCATGGCCACATACTTCATGCTAATGGCTAACGTCTTGGAAGAGAATGAGGTATGCACTAGTTTATGAATGTCTTGTAATCAGGCCATCCCTCAGAGTTGTTTGATATGCACATTGCATTGCTGCTTCTGTGCTGAATCACTTTTGGGGCTTGGTCATTTTGGACAAATCAGTGATCTGTCCACAAGTTATGAAAGATGCAAAACTTGAAGTCCCTCATTTTTACTCCCAAAAATATAATCAGCGGTTTTCTCTCATGCAACCGAATTTGCTCTTGTTATTATCTTACTTTATGTTATTGTTTGATAAAATATCAACTCACTCCAAACCAATGCATGCGATTTATCTCTGAGGATCCCTTATGTAATCGATTTTATTGCGCTATGTGCATTTAATTATTCAGCTCTGGGAAGCATAACAGTGGTTAAGCCTATCACAAAGTGCAAGCCTCTAGAATTCTTCAGAAGACCATCTACAAGGCCCATTGTTAAAGAGGTAAACTCATGGTCTAAAGCACGCATGCAAATGTGCATCTGACCATGTTGAAATTAGCGTGGTCAGGCGCACGTTTGCCAGTTTGATGGTGGATTATTCATGCGCAGTATGAGGCGCATGGTTCAGTTGGTATGTTTTGATGTAACTAGTGAAAAACCAGTCAGACTGTCAACATCTATTCCAACATCTATGCCAACTGTGTTTGACTCGAACCATTTGTAATAAGATTGAATCATTGAAATTTGAAGGCCTGTTTGTGCCGGAATTAATTCAAACTGTCTGAATTTTATCATATGGTACATATTCATTTTTGTTGTTCATTTTCAAAAAGTAATTTTTCTTACATGTTTAACTCCTTCAACCCCACAGCCCTCTACAGAGGGCTGACCAACATATTCCCTTCAACCCCAAATTCATGTAGGGAAAATTCAAACAATCTGACTAATTGATTGGAACATATCAGGTTACATTTAATGGGATTCCAGAGATAACAGTAAGATACAATGTCCAGATAATGACCAGCCCTCTACAGAGGGCTGTGGGGTTGAAGGGTATAGTGATGCTAGAATATCTGGGGTTGAAAGAGTTAATTTCAAGTTCAAAGTCAAAGTCAGAGTATCTTTATTGTCCCTTACTGGGAAATTGGTTTGCAGCCAGGATACACAAAAACCATACAAACATCATCAGACCCATCAGACATCATCAACACACATATTGGGCAGATTACAGAGAGGCAGATTAAAAGTAAAATAAGATAAATAATGAATAAAAATGAGGATGTAAAAGGAGTTCAAATTTGCATCCCTGGGCAAGGTACAGATACAAAGTGCAAAGTGCAAAGTGCAATCATCAGAAGCCTAAAGTGTCTGTGCAGAGTAAGCAGAAGCATTCTACAGACAACAGTAGAAACAATGCTATGTGCCATTCAACAACCGAATGGCAGTAGGGATGAAAGAAACCTTAAATCTTTTGGTCCTAATAGCAGGCATCTATTAGGACCAAAAGATTTAAGGTTTCTTTCATCTATGTTTTGTAATATGTTTGTAAATTAGGCTTTTAATTCTCTTCAGAATCCTTTTGTTCAGGTGCGTGTGAATTGGAGCATTGGAATCTGGTCAGTGTTCTCTGTAATTTGAGGAAATGAGAAGAACTAATGATAGGGGCAGAAAAATCAGCAAAAATGTGGAAATTTGAATGAATTTTGTGCAGTGTCCAAACATCATTTAAAGACCTACCCACCCAAACAAGCTTGTTTGTTATTTTCGCTGCAAGGATGGGAGGATGAAAGAAGAGGTAGGCCTATTGCATATCACTGAAACAAGCAAAGACTTGCAGATTCAAAGCCGGGAAGCCCCCAGTTGTGAGAACAAGATCGAGCCCAAAGAGCAATATCTGGACAGTCTTTTTAAGAGTTCATTAGAATCGAGTGTTGAATCCCTCAAAAGCCTTTTTACATTTTTGTCAAAATGATTATTTTGGGGTCTTGGACTTACTGCCATTTGCCTGTTTTTCAGATGTGGGTTGGTTTATAATGGCTGAAGGTATACTGCATTGCGGGGGAATTTAGTAGACTTACCATCAGATTGTTTCAAAAGTCCTTAATATAATATAAATACATGCGTTTGGACACTCCAGCTAGCTGAATCCAGATCAGTTTGTGACCTCAGTTCATCAGCCAGTCAAAAAGCTTTATCACTATTCAAACAAGTCATGAACAGGGAAGTCAAGGCTTTGGACACACCATTAACTATTTGAGCTGTTGTTATGCAGCTGTTGCATTCAATGTATTGGCTCAAGGTCTGTGTTCAGAGATGATTAGCGAAGACTTTCCACACACCAAAGTTGTTCAGGAAAAGTTCCTATTTCTCTTGAAATGTTCCCATGTCATCTTTACATAGATTGCTGGATATGGTATAAGATTGACTTGCATGTGCAGTAATTATAGATGGTAGTACAGTTACACACTGCACAATATGCAGTCATTGTGACAATCAAGAAAGTACGTAAACCATAAAATTAAAGGATTCAGGCCAAGTGTTAAGCATGACATCTGGCGTAACCCCCATCACTGTTGAAATCAGGTGCAGCTCTTTCCTCAAACTTTCATGGGAATCCCTTGTACAAGTTTGCTAAGATACGAAATTGTATATGTACAAAATCATTAGTGCATCATACTGTATAATGCCAAATATGAACACTCTTGCGTACACAGTGCTTGTTCTACAGGAACTGACATTTTTGCTGCTGTACGTTATTTTGCATCAGTTGGAGTGATTGTAATCTTTTCTCTTTATCAATAGGACTGTAGATGTGCTGATCAGCTTGAACAATGGTCAGTCCTCCATCACAAGTCCCATCACCATTTCTGCCACAGAATGTGTAAGTGAGACACCTAATTATAATTGCCTTTTTTGGTGAGTTCATGTCGTGCTATGTGAAATAGCTAGCGCGTGGCAAGGTGTGACGTATTTCCTGTGCTAATGTTATGGCTCCGGTTGGTCTCTCTCCCATGCTGGTGGGGTAGTACAGTGGCGAGGTGACGTGTGTCCTGTGCTAATGTAATGGGTCTGTCTCTCTCCCATGATAGTGGGATGGCACGGTGGTGATTATTGTGTTCCTGGTGCTGCTGTTGCTCCTGGCGCTGGCTCTCATGTGGTGGTTTTGGCCCCTCTGCTGCACTGTGGTGAGAATGTCACTGGTTCTTGGAGTCGACCGCTGTAGGCTACTGAACTTACTGTATTTCTAAAATTTAATTCACCACTGCTTCTGGTTTCAAATTCCAACCTCCGTTAGCGTGCATAAAAATATGTTTTTGTTGATACTGAATCTCCTACATAAATTTGTTTTCCTCCCGTGACCAACCCCCATGGGAGGTTAGCTGCCAGCTTAATTTTCATTTTTTATATAATTTTTTATTATTATTTAAAAAGAAGCGGAAAATAAAAATTTGTGAACCCTCTTGAGATGAGGAAATCTATTTTTAAAATGTCCTGACCTGGAAATGCTCCCAGTTGTTTCAAAACGTCAAATGCTTTCTGTTCAAAAGCTTCAAGCATTCATATTTGCTTGCATATTAATGTATGAAAATGAAAAAAGTTTGACTACTTATATTTAGAAAATGTACAGTCAGGGCACCTATGCACATCAAGTCAAAGCTGCCTATGAATGACGGGTCTTCCTCTGACTCCACCCTATACAGACATAGCTTTAGTCTCCTAAGTGAGAGGAAGTAGAAGTGACTGTACTGGGTCTGTATTCTCCAAATTGGCTGTACATGGACCTCTGCGAGGGGAAGAATACTTGGGCTTTCCAGAATTAGGGTGGGAATGGGTTATAGGCAGGTCCTCAGTGGGTGCTAATAATAACTGAGGGAAAAAGAAGAGACAATTTGGGTCTTGGCATAGTGTGTAATAGAGAGGACCAGGCTCCTGCTGCCACAGAAATCAGGAAAATATCTGACCCTGTGGGCCATGAAGACTAGGGTATGATTCTTATAATAGAATTAATGCGAAAAAAATCTCTTTCTGGATTTCATCATGAACCAAATTTAAATGGTTACTACACCTTCTAAGTTGGACAAATATAGGAGTCACCAAGGAATTGATTTTGCCAATGTGAGGGGAGAAACATGCACATAGCTTTGTTTCCCGGGGTCTGTTGAAAATTAGGACCGGTGTAGTCAGTAAATTATGTTGTACTTCTGTGTTGTGAATTTGGGCATAGATCAGAATTCTCAGAATTTACTGTTTGTTCTTAGAATTATTGGCTGATAAAAATGCTGTCTTAATATGAATTTGAAAGTCCTGTAATCATGTCTATTTATCAAAAAAAGAAGCAGATTGACCAGGGTGCACATAAGGATAGACTTAAGGAGTAGCCATAGTAACCATCCATATTTTGTGGTATCTTTATTAGATTTATTTTTGGCAAGGATAACCTGAACAAATCATGTGGGCCTTGCTCTCCAGAGAACTCCACTTAAACATTTGTAACTGATGCATTACATCATTTTATGTCAAGGTTGTCCTAGATAAAACTTAAAAAAATGTTCTAGAAGTCCTTTGCTATTTCAAGACTTAATATACAATATGTAAAAAAATATCATGTACTACCTATAAGAACTCATATTTTGGCATAAAACATGAAACTGTCAAACACAACTGGCTATTCGTCAGTCAAAACCAAAGTGTAGCAATTCATTCTGATCTTCTTATGCACTTCATGGCCTACATCTAGCCAATCATTTTCAAGCACATTACCATAAATATTGGCTTATAATTTTCTGTTCACCCTGGAGCAGTAGGGGAACCCATGTTTGCCACTCATTGATATTGTTTTACGATCTACATAGTACAGATGCATACAATGAGAGCAGGATATTACTTAAATGTATGTTTACCTTTTTTCAGATGAGGTCAAACTAAGAGTGCAGGTTATCAATTGACAGAATGTATACGGTACATAAGTCTTCCAATTTGTGTTCAAGAATTCAAATTCATTTGAGAATTTCGTTATATGTTCCAAGATGTTTGTGCATAAGCAATTTAAACAATCTTGAGGGGCTGTTCACTGTGCTAGTATAGCAGAGACTAGCTACCAGGCCTGTTTATGGTCCAGTGTAACATGCGGCTCCGTGCAAGGTGTTTGCTACCAGTGCTGCTCAGGAAATGACGACTATCATAAAACTCCTATCAGGAAGTTTTTAATGGTGTTTTGGCATTTTATCTCTGGTGTTCAGAAAGAGAGTGTCTTCAGTATTAAAGTTGATTGATTTGTTGAATATCAGCTAGAAGTCAGATTACTTCACTAATTGATCATTTTTCCAGTATTGTAATATTAACTGTAATACACAGTATGTTGGGTCTTTGTTCTTTAAAGCAACATGCACAACTCTAAATTACATCTGCAAAATCATTTTGATGGTTCATTGACCTGTAATGGGGAGAATGGCACCTATTTAATTCCCACTCCTGGTCTTGCGCTGTAT
The DNA here is from genome assembly GCA_029692085.1 of Gymnothorax javanicus. NCBI lineage: Eukaryota > Metazoa > Chordata > Actinopteri > Anguilliformes > Muraenidae > Gymnothorax > Gymnothorax javanicus. The sequence continues at coordinate 158,842,375 of CM056194.1, read as the reverse complement.
AATTAATATGGATAATCCTAGCACATGCGTGTCAGGCTAATTGGGGACTCTGAATTGCCCATACATGTGAATAGTGTGTGAATGTTCTCTGCAAAAATATATGAAGCGCTCACCACGTATCTTTCCTTGAATAGTATGCTATGCACCAAGGTATATATTCGCCAAACCCAAACGTTGGATGGCACTCTAACTGGCTGAATAATTAAATTGTTTGCTTATAATTCCAGATATGAAAAAATGATGTAAAAATCCCAACCATACCAATGCAGTCTTAAGATAACTTCTTTTCATATTTGAAGGTTTACGTAGAAAATGAAACTAATGCACACCTGTAAGTGGATTGGTGTGTAGGGGAGGTTTAACATTCATTATTCCGATTCCCGATTACTGATGGGGTTTCTTGTATTCCAGGTTATCAAAGATCCGCCCCCTCCACCCCCGCCTGCCCCAGAGCCCGTAAGTCGACTGGAATCCTGATTTTTCCGATCGCAGCTGTGGCTGAAATCTCCTTTTGTGTGTCCTCTGCTGTTTACTTCAACTTTTTGGGACAAACATAATTCATGAATCCCCAGCCTCCATTGTATGAATCTCATAGATTTTTTCCGTCCGACGCACAAGGCGACTATTCATCTGCTGCCCCTCAAGCACTTCAGCTCCGACTGCTTAAACTCAAAGTTCAGGCCATTTTACATGGATCTGAGAGAAAAGTAATCCATTTCTAGGGTCTGTGCGACAAAACTCATTATTTAAAACAATATTTCAGACCTAAAGAGACATTAAGGGGTGCACAATATCAAATATTTTCGAGACTCTTATCAACAGCCAGTATTTTCCTCATTCTATTGGCTAATACATATACTTTCTTTAATTACATTTTTGCGCCAATGAAAATTGGTGCCAAACAACAAAACACAATAAAGTTCTTAAGCGGCCTTGGATGGTAAAATTTAGTTTGAGCTTTTGGGAAATATGTTACTTATTAAAAGCATTATGATTCACATGTTAACCTATTTACAGCAACTGTGTGGGCTGTCAATCAGAATAAAGGGACAAGTCATTACATACTTCCTGATATCGTCATGTTTAAGAATGATATGCTTTACATCCAAATATTATCCAGTTACGTAATCTTTTTTTTATTATTATTACCACAAGTGCAAGCTTATAGCTGTACATATCTTACTCTTATGAATACTTGGAAAAAAAGGGATGCTGAATTTATATGTTCCCCATTAGCAGTTGATAATTGTATCCCTCTTGTACATTTTCATGTTCATTATGAAAGGTTTTAAAACAACATGTCATTCTGTTTAATTGAAGGAGTCTGAACCGGAGCCTCTGGCTAAGAAGAAATGGCCCACTGTGGATGCCTCGTACTACGGAGGGAGGGGGGCGGGAGGCATCAAACGCATGGAGGTGAGGCCCCACCTTGAGCAGCTATCACCTGCTAATCATGCGCAAAGTCCCTGGGTTCACTGGGCCATGTCATTATTCTATAAAAACAAAAAAGAAAGGATTTCATGCATATTTTCGCGAGTGTTGAAATGCTAGAATACCATTTGCAGAGACAATGTAGGATAAATACAAATTGAAAAAAAAATGAAGACTTCAACCTGTCATCATGTAAGAAGTGTTGATTTTGACATCAAGATCCACGTCATTCAGTGTTCCTAAGCAAAGCTTGCGCAGCTGTTGGGTGGGTAGTTTTAAACTGAAGGGTGGTACTCGGTTCTGTATACAGTATTTTAATGAAGTCACTGCACAGATGAGATATTTCATTGGTTCCATAGCGTATGCATTCAGGTTTACAATTCTGCAACTGTTACCTCTCAGTTCAAATTAATCTATTTGTATCTCCTGACCACAAAGAGTGTTAAAATCTAAGTATTCCTTGATCTTTTGTTTAACCCATCTCCATCTTAATCAATGTTGTTTGGACCAAGCTCTAAGAACAGAAGCCCCCACATTTTCCCATCCCCCTCTCGCTGCTCATCAACATTTTCCGTCTGTTGTTCTGGCCTGTGTACGATATAAGATAAGGGAAATATTGGATGGCATAATTATGTTATTTTGCATCGAACAGATGCCTTATAAAAGAGATTGGACATTAAAGTTTAATCTAAAAAAATTGATGTAAGTGAGACTGTTAAACTTTTCATCGAAAACGTATGGTGTTCAATCACAATCTATCATTTTTTATTATTAGTAGTAGTAGTTGTAGTTTGAATAGTAGGAGTTGTATCACGGATGTTTTAGGTGATATATTGGCATGAGACATGCAGATGAACCATTTAACCATCACTTGTGTATCATGGCAGGTGCGTTGGGGCGATAAAGGCTCTACAGAGGAAGGAGCCAGACTGGAGAAGGCTAAAAATGCTGTAGTCACTATGCCAGAGGAAGTGGAGGAGCCCATGATCACCAAACCAACACCAAAACCCACACCTAGATACCAGCACCATGAGTCCAAATGGTACACACCCATCAAGGTAAATTCAAATGGTATCGATCGACACACTGTACCAATGATGTCTCTCTTTTGATTCCAGGTCATGTACTTCTATTAGTCCGAATATCATACTTCTCTAGCAAGGAAATCTGATGCATTATTTCAGCATTATCAGGTTTTTGTAGCGGTTAATTGTCACTCTGTTCAGAACCAATGGTTTGTTTTGTTATCAGGGACGTCTCGATGCACTTTGGGCCTTGCTACGGCGGCAGTATGACCGAGTTTCGCTCATGAGACCCAGGGGAGAGGACAAGGTAGGACAATCTCACTTAAACATAAAGCGGAATGCAGATTGTTTGCGAGAACTCACTTCTCAGTATCCTGCCAAACTCTGGCATGCTACTTTACGCATTAGAGTAGAGCACAGAGTGGAACACTAGTCTGTTGATAGCTCCCAGCAGTTAGTGTGGGTTGAATGTGCTGGTAGCAGCAGAGCACCCTGCACTGACCTCAGACTGTAGAGGCCAGGTCTTTCCATGGAGATGCAGCAGTGCTGTGAGGCCTTGGGACTCGTTTAATGGTCATGTCTCCTACAGCTGGGAAGCCTCAACACAGAGTGGCAGACAGGGCCTAATATGGGGGTAAAAACCTTAACACAGCCGAAGCACTTATACTGCTGCCCTCTTATCAGTGCCGTGAAAGGGAGCAGATACACTAAGTGGTCTCCATGTGACTTCCTAAATGACTTGAACTGGGTGGTCCTAATGATATCCAGTTACTCAGGGTGACATGCTTGCTGGGCCTCAGAAGTGGACAATGTGTTAAAATATTAGAAGAAAAATCATAATGGCGATAATAATAATAAAAATAATGATGATAATGATGATAATAATAATAATAATAACAATATGAAAAAGTATATTACACTGTATTTTTTTGTTTTGAAAAAAGAATTGCAGAACCCAGTTTCTTTGAGGTGAGCTCAAATTAAAATACCAACCCTTACTGAGGTATTCTCAACAGTGGCTGGATCAGTGTGTGATAGTTCCCAGTGGCATTTCAGGAACAGCCTAGAGCAAACCCTTCAGCCGAGGGCCCAGGCTTTTCTGCAGCAGTCAGGGTCCCTCCAGGGCCATGAATATTTCAGCCACGGGGCCACAACATTATACAGGTGTAGGGGAGCATACTGTCGCAAACATCTGCTGCTCACGAAGACCCACGGGGATGTCCTGGCCCAGTGTACTGCCACGAGCCGCAGCACGCTCGCGGCCTCAAATTTTCTGCCCGAGGGGCTCTCCGCCCATTAGGTGGAGCAGCGGACAGGCGCAGCTGCTCGGTTAAACTTGCCCGAGACGCAGATGATGAGTTACAGTGCATTTCTTTCGTCTCTCTTGGGTGGGAGGAGGGGGGACAGGGGCAATTCTAAGCCAGGCCTGAGAGCTAGCATGTGCCCTCGGCATTTCGGCAGCAGGTGAAGACAGCAGGTGTGGACGGTGGAGGCAAGGGAACCAACCCCATTAAAGGCTGTTTATTTTACATGGCCTCTCGTCGCTGCTGGCCGAGCGAGTCAACAGGAAGTGCTAGTGTTTGGCAGAGGAGCCGAATGCTGACTATGCTAACTAGCCAATTCATAAATGATGTATTGTCTTACTTTGAGCTACTGTGCGAGGTTAAGAAGGATACTCAGAAGTGTCATAGCGTGTCTAGATGGTCAGTGGGGTTTCCTTAATGCCATTGATTTGCTGTTTTATGGTTTGTGGTTCGCGTATAAAGTTACAATGTTATGATTTGATGTCCTTGTTTGTACATTTGTTGCCATGTGCTGCATATACAAAGCTACTTAAAACAAAAGAAGTATTTTCCATTGGGAAAACTACTTGCATTCATAGTGCGGTCCATAAAACCTGAAACAGTTTGCCTAATGCGGCGGGGCTGTAAAGAGTTCATTATCATGATCTTTGAATGGAATTCAGAAAGTCTGGCCATGTTAAACACTTTCACCGTGGCACATTGAAAGATTTTTTAAATGCTACTGTTTTGTGACTGGTTCAGGTAATTATTAATGTCCTTGTTTGCTTTGGTTGTTCTTGAGACTAATCTGAGTTGCCCTAGTTTTAAACATGTCATCATATCCGTGTAGTGTGGTATAGCCTGTGTGGGAGAGGCATGAATCAGACTGCAGACACTGCAGCCTTTATGGGGTGGGTTGTTTATTGATTGTGTGGTACCTTGGTACCTTAGGTCTATACACAAAGTATGAGCTAATAGTATCACAGTGTTTGTTTTCCATCCACAAAGGGGCATGTGAGATTGTAGGCCTAGAAAGAGTAGCTCTGTTGGTTATTTCTGAATGGCGGAAATTCCCTACTCGGGCAGATAAAACTTGTCAGATGTTGCCTTATAGTTTGCTTCGTCCAGTTTCTGTTGGGGTTGTAAGTAGATTTGCTTGGTCATCAGCCAAGCGCTCTGGTATCACGGACGCACCAAACAGAGGTGTGGCTTGTGTGGACTGACCTCCGAACAGAGCCACTGCTACAGGGCAGACAGGGTGGCACCTTGGCGCAGAATGTAGGGCAGAGGGTGAAGGGGCGGGTTTATGAGGCAGTGACAGACATGCTCATGTTATGTTCCCTATCCCAGACCACAACCAGACATGACCTACAAACTTAGGTCCTTCTCAGAGGCCTAATGTATTTAGATCAATTCTGTTTCTTAATACTGAAGAAATTTCCCTCATTTCATTCAGATTTTTGTGTTAGTCTGAATATGACAGCCCTCGTCCTGTGATGCAACAATCCCGCTTGTTGGGCAATTAATTTTTATTGAACTACAGGATAAGGGTTGTCTACTGTGAATGACGGGTATGAGTGAGTAGTATCATTGTGATTACATATTGCAGTGATTCACTGTCATCTGCACATTGTGATTCATGTTTTATCTGAAATCTTGGCAGTATCTCATCGGAAGTTATTCATTTGGGACGGAAGTCTTGGTGATTTTGAGTTGAAGGCAGGAACTTATATCACCTGTAAATAATGATCCGTTAACCCTCTGTAACCCTATGCTGGTAGAAATTGGACAATTAGATGCTTTAACACTTATTTCAGTCAAATTGTGAGGAGAAGAAGGTCATTTCACATTGTCTTTAGCTCCGCTGTGACGATAGTCAGCAGTCACCAGAGCTTTTCTAATGCCGAGTAGTCCGGCGTCTGTCTGTCTGTCCGTCGTCCGTCCGTCCGTCTGTCCGGCGTCAACTTTTCACTTCAAATTTGAATTTCTCAAAAACTGTCCAATAACTTTTTTTCTAATTTGTTGCGAGCGTTCCTTATGATATTCTGAATTTTCACTGTGAAAATTTGAAAATTCTACATCCCGGTTTTTGAGAAATTCAGCATTTTGTACTTAGAAAATCTGTGTTTGTGCTCATTTTTTCAGTCTTTCATTAATATCTCAAAAACTGTCCGATAAGGTTTTGTCTAATTTGTTGTGAGCGTTCCTTATGATGTTCTGATGATCCCCTAGGAAAATTTGAAAATTCTACGTCCCGGTTTTTCAGAAATTCTGCATTTTAGACTTAAAAAAATCAATGTTTGTGCTTTTTTTTTAGTCTTTCATTAATATCTCAGAAACTGTTTGATAACTTTTTGTCTAATTTGTTGTGAGCCTTCCTTATGATGTTCTGACGATCCCCTGCTAAAATTAGAACATTTTACGCCCTGGTTCTTGAGAAATTCAGCATTTCATTTTGCAATAGTTTTCAAGGATTTCTGAAATTAAGTTATGACATGGACATTTCAATCATACTTAGCGGAGCTCTCTAGGCCAACAGGCCTCTTGTTCATTATTTTTATCTCCTGCACCGAAGTGGATGGGGATATAGGAGTAAGTGTGGTCCTTCCGCATGTGTCCGTCTGTCCGTCTGACCGTTTCTTCGTCATGATTCTTTTCCGAGCCAGAACTACTACTTTGAATAGTTCTTCACGAAATTTGATGTATGGATACATCTTATTATGTACGTGTGCATTTTCATACTTCCATCCATTCTTCTATCCGTCTGTCTGTCCCTCCACCAGGTTTTGTTTCCAGGCCAGATATCAGCCATCCTGTTTTTTTTTTTTTTTCCTGGGCCAAAACGCCTAAACAGTTCAATATTTTTCAACAAAATTTTATGAATGGATGCATCTTATTGGTTATATATGCCTTTTCATACTTCTGTTTTTTGTGCTGTCCATCTGTCCATTCCTCCACTGTGTATTGTTTCAAGGGCAGATATCAGCCATTCCATGGCGGAGGATCTTCTTTTTATTTAATTATTGTATTGTCTGTCTTAAAAGTTGATTGGTTGTGTTGGCTTGAGCATTTTACTGGTTTTAATGTATTATTGAATAATAATAATGTTTTAAACATTATCGAACCAATCAAGAGCAGGTCTGCCAGGTCCACTGGTGACAAGTTCACTTTTAAGGAGATGAGTGCATTCACTTTTTACTATCAGTGATGAGCGAAGGCAAAACAGAGTGGGTGATGGGTCCGAGATAAATCTGTGTAATACGTCCACAGTGAATCACATTCACAAGAGGATTTTGTGATAGCAAGTCGAAACTACATTTCTTTCTCGAATGGTTGTTATTTTTGGGGTGAGCCTTGCTGAAGAACTTGTCATTCCATTTCCATGGAAGTATTTGGAATAGTTAGTGCTTGCTCTCAGATCAGGCAGTTTGTGTAGGATTATTCCACATGTGCAGTTCTGTCTTTGTGATTGAGAAGATGTCAGTAGATGTTTGAGTGAATGCTGCGGAGAAGATGTGATCATTTGGTTGCCAAACCACAGAGTGCCTCTTGTTCTGTAATTGACTATTTAACTCGAACTCTGTCTCTTGAGGGATCTTCAGCCTGACTAAATTATGTCAAATTAATGCCCTTGTCAGCTGTATAATTTATTACCAAAATAATGTTTAGGTCGAAGGTCTGTTATAAAAAAAATCTGCATAAAATTTTCCTCCCTGTACATTTTTTAAAGAAATGTTTTAAATAGAATGCAAAGTGGTTCTTTGGAAATGTTTTTCCATGTTTGCGTGAAGCATCCCTTGTCAGTATATCATGTGAAACATACCACGATAACATTATTGCAGTACAATGCCTCATTAATCTTTGTAGGTTTATTAAAGTTTGATTGTTGTTAATTATCTGTTAAAGATATGGTATTCAATCCTGTTCACACTTTCTAATTCTAGGGGATGAGCAATGATATTTTTTGCAATGTGTTCCATGCAAACTCATGTAAAGTTCATCTCTGCTTATTGCATGTTTTATGAATTCTATATACACTGCCTGTCTAAAAAAAGTCGGACACTATAATATTTTGTTGGGCTACCTTTAGCTTTGATCATAGCGCACATTCATTGTGGTATTATTTTGACAATCTTATCCAATGTTTTAACATCTATTTCCGACCAGATTTGCTTTCATTTTCGGCCGAGATATTGTGCTGACGATGGGTGAGTCAAACCACTCGGTTAAGCCTTCTCCAGGACATTCCAAAGACTTTCAGATGGTTATGGTCCAGACTCTGAGGTGGCCAATTCATGTGTGAAAATGATTCTTCATGCTCAGTGAACCACTCTTTCAGTTTGAGCCTGATAAATCTTGGCATTTTCATCCTAGAATATGCCTGTGCCATCGGGGATGAAACAGTCCATTGATGGGTCACTGGTCATTCAGTATATTCAGGTAGTCTGCTGAATTCATTTTATTGCTGCAGAACAGTGCTGAGCCTATCTGACCAATTAAAGCAACCCCAGATCACAATGCTGCCTCCGGAAGCTTGTGCAGTGGGCACTGTGCATGACGGGTGCATCACTTCATGGGCTTCCTTTCTTACCCTGACGTGCCTGTTACTCTGCAATAGGGTAAATCTGTAATAATTAGACTACATGAGCTTTTTCCGTTGCACCTTAGTCCAATCTTTATCCTCCTTTGTAAATTGAACTCATTTTTTTCCCAATAAGCCTCACAAACAAGTGGCTTTCTTGCGGCCATGCAGCTGTTTAGTCTCAATCCTCCAAGTTGTTTTGTTTCATTATGCGTGTGGAGATGCTCTTACTTTCACAATTAAACATAGCCATGAGTTCTACTGTTGATTTTTTTTTAAGATGAGACTTCATTGAGCATTTTAGTGATCTCTGATCAAGGTCAGTCATGATTTTTCTCAAACCCATTTCTTCTGCTATGTTGACAGTTCACCTCTATCCTTCCAGGTTTTAATAAATTGTTGGACAGTTCCTGACCCAATTCCTGTGATTACAGCAATCTCCTTAGCTGTTTTCTTCACTTGATGCTGGCCAAAAATTGGCTCCCTTGAAACTCAGTAACATCTTTTCAGCGACTATGAGATGCATGCTCTGACGTGGCTATTTAAGAATTGAGAAGTTACGCACAGAATCAGTCAGGAATAAAAGAATTATTGCCAGCTAAAACATATTTATCAGTGCAATAATGACTCAATCATAGGCTCTTGAGTATACAGCAACTTTGTTCTTTTTTTTTTTGGAAGGACAGTGTACGTTTGTCAGTGTAAATATATCTGCGTTTGGATTTTTGGTCATATTTTTGTTTAACGCAGTCGTAATCTTTCGCCTTGAATTTAGTCTACACCTCTATTCTGGTTAGTATTTTAATTGTACTTTGCAAGCATGGAATTGAAAAGCAGGCGGGTATCTTGATGCATGGTGAGCGCATTTACCACAATTTTATTTATCAACTCTTGGACTACCTGCCCTTTCACCTTTGTTCTGGCTTGTGAGAGAATCTGATGTTTACAAGTGATTCAAAGAGTGCTTTTAAATGGAGACATTTAGTTACTGTGATGGAATCTGGCTGTAGGTCTGTTCTTTAGATGGGAAGAGCAGCAGCAAACTCTTGCATATAACATTAAAAAAGCTGTTTAACTCGCCTGACACTTTCGCTGCGCTGACAGCGGCCCTCGTTAAGATGTAAAACTGTCAGCAGCAGGTCTCTGTGGGCTCCGCTGTCAACGCTTGTGCAAAAACAAAAAGAAGGGAGGCATCGATGACATCCAGCGATATCGCGGAGGATGATGCAAACTGCTGTTAATGAGGGCAGATGGCCCGGACAAGCAGGGGGGGCAGGCAAACCGATAGACTGGCAGGAGATTGACATAGGAGGATCTATCCAGCCACCACCACCACCAGACACTGTGAGGAGGAAGTCAAAGGAGTTGTTAAAATACTTAATATAGACAAAAGGCAGGGCACTGCTCCCATTAATCGAGGGGATGTTTGAATCTTATAATTCGTGCCAGACATTTTGTCTGTGTGTAAACACATATTTTGTGGTGTTTATAAAATGAATGTAATATGAACATGTCATTTTCATATTGGAGATTATAGCTTTTCTCTCCCAACTGTCCTTAAAGGTACCATCCCAGGCGGCCGGACTTGGGATTTTTTTTCGAATTGCACAACTGATAAGCACTCACCCCCTCCGTCCAATCAGGAATCACCCAAACCACGCCCCCACCACTCAGTTTGTGCGTGTGCTTCATTCCACCACAAACAGCTCACCTGTGCGGCCGGCGTTCTGACAATTTGTGCTGCCTTGTCAAAAAATGCTACTGTAATCCAAAGCGATCGTAAAGTCTTTGTTCTCGCCGTAATATTGCAATATGAATCAGTGTACAATAGTAACGTTGTCATTTGGTATCTTATTATAACATAAGCAGATGTTAAAATGAGTTGGATAAGTTTGTTTGAAGATATATGCCCATGTACGCCATTATCATCCAATCTCTGCGTTTTCAAGAAAACCCAGCGTGTACATGCAAATATAAATATGCTAAAAGGTCGAAAGGCGCACCGAAAAAAGACGTATTTATAATTTTTGAAGATACTACACTTTCTGTCTATGTACAGCATTCACATAGAAAGAGAGACAAGAAGCTAGCTTACCAGTCTAAGAGAAACTCCACTACGAGTGCATCGGTTTTAAAACTTTTCAGTGTCTTCAGTTCTCTCCAGCGGTCGAATGCTTCTCTGCCAAGGGAAACTCGAGTTGCATTTGCAATTTCTACATATTATTCTCTTGCATACTTTCAATGAAGGTTTTTGTCTTTTTAGCTGGTGGTTGACCGCTGGGTGCTGTTTGGAGGTCGGAAAACTGGCTGCTCGTTCGGCTGTGCCATGACTCCGTCCGAATGCCTAGCTTTCTAGCTATTGCTGGCTATGTAGCTACAGCCAAAGTGCGTGCACATCAGAATGCACGCGCAGAACAGCATGCATGTTGATTTGGCAGTTTGACTGACAGACGGGCCATCCAAGTAAAGTTGTCTGAGACTAATTTGATTGGTAGCCGAATTTTGGCTCCTGCTCCTTACACAGATGACCAAATTTCGTCATTGATATGTCAAATCACTTATGTTATCGATTACTGTCTAATACTTACCAGATATACTCAGATTTTAATGATTTTGCCAAAACACAAGCCGCCTGGGATGGCACCTTTAATGACCTAGGCACAGTTAACCCTATGAATCCTTGGTTTTTTAGAATGCTTTTCTTTTTCTCTTCAGAATTTTAAGTCTCTGCATTCGAGAAAACATTACATTCATTTTCCAGCTGTGATTGAGGAATCAGCATTGGAATGTTGAGTTAAGTTGTTGTTTTTTGGTCCTACATTGCTTAGATGTAGACGTCATGACTCAAGATTCTATGCTCTCTCTCTCGCTCTGTCTCTCTCCTTCTAAATTCAATTCAATTGGCTTTTAATTAAATCAAATATGATGCCAAAGTATAAAGTCACATACAAATAGTTGTACATAAACAATAAAAAGTATAAGCAGTTTCAATATAAATGGTTAAATAATCATTTTTATAGGTAAATGGACACACTGTAACCACACAAAGGAAAGAAATAAATATATATAAAATAACACAATACTTAAAGAAATAAACTACTAGCAAATTCCTCTCAGGAGCCGGAGCGCCCCAGCAGCACTCCAGGGACACATTGGGCTTTAGAACTGTCCACCAGGGAGGGAGACAGCTGCGACGACAAGATTCAGCTCCTGCCAGCATCAATAACACGCTTCTCAATCGTCATCCCAGCCACCCCTGTTTATTCCCACGCACTCCGCTCCGCACTGATTGCTCTATGTCAGCCCGCATTCTGCAGGCCCGACCTCAGAACCCATCGTACTGCCACCCGCAGCTCGTCAGCACCGCAGTCTACTTGACATTTGCCTGCAGCGAAATGAACAGCGTTCATGCGTGTAAACGCAGCTTAAGTGTGTCGGAGGGGAAGGAATGATGCACTTGGTACACAGGCACAGATGAGCACACTGAAGGCCTTTTATTTACAGATTTTGTGACATATTTGCGAATCTTTTTATATTTTCATTGCCATTGTGTTTTTAGTTTCACATATCTACGAGCTATGATGCTCATGCTGCTTAATACTAACAGCATTGCATCTGCTGCTTTTGGGAGGCAGAAAGTTTCATGCTGGAATGTTCTAGTTATTTTGTTTATTAAGGCACCAGTCAAGAAAGTGTGTAAGTTCTGCAAAAGCAAAGGCAGACCAGTGTCAACTGGCACTGACACAGATAACAGCCTCTTCTCTCCTCAAATTTGCTCTAGTTCATGGTTCAGTACTCTGAAATGGTGCTGCATTCCCATTTTAAGGCAGCAAGGATTGAAAATGCTGCAAAGAAGGTTTGAGTTAAGATTACAGGGTTTCTCAGGAGAGCCAAGGCTAGCGCAGTGCTGGTGTCGGCTCTCTCCTATCCTCACCCTGAGAAATATAACAATGTCTGGAGTTGTGCCTGTGCTGTTTCTGAACGCATTCCAGAGGTGACTAATCATTGCCTGTTTTTCATAAGGACCCAAACCCATTGCGGTTGGGACCCACTGGCCCCGCACACATGCAGCTTTGCAGCTCGAGCCAAGTTTGTGCATTTACGGTAATGTTTTCAGACCTGAATGAAATCCAGGTTTGGCCTGATGTAAACAGATATGCAAATATTTAACTTTTTCTGCCAGTATCAAACAAGCACATGCACAGTGCAAAACAAGATTCTGAACATTTTATTTTTCTCTTGTTTATTTACCATACAGCCAAAGCACTCAAATATTGTTTTCTGGGGAAAAAAAAAACAACTATTCATACACAAGAAAAGGAAACTGGAATGAAAATATAAGATGGCAAAAATGAAGGACCTCTAGGCTTGTTGGATTGCCAGGGAATTTGTTTAATTCAGTCTTTTCATATGATTGCAAAGCTTCATTATCAGCAGTCATAATTCTAGTCTACTTGCACAGTGTCACCTCATCTTCTAATGTCTTGAAAGAAGAGTGCAATCTGGGTCTAATGAGACAGAAAGCCCAATCTGGCAACTTCTTGATTATCTACCCTGTAACAGACAGGTTACACAATGTTTTGGATGAGGACTGACTGGCCTGTCTGGCTGCCCATCCTCTCAAATGCTTGAGGGTTCTCTCATTGGCTAAATATTTTTAAACTGCATCAAACTATCTACACCAGTGTAGCCGTAATGCAATTTCAATGCAGTAAGTTTCATTTTATTTATTGCCCTCTCTTACTCAGTATTCAGGGAAGCATCAGTTTCACTGCAGATGATGTGACTTGTTCTTTACTGTGGTGAACACGATCTGGCCTTGAGATGCCCTCGGTTTTAGAAGGACTCTGCTGTAATTATGCGATCATCTGGGAATTTTATATCCTGGTAAAGTACGAGGGGCTGGCTGTGTACTTTTGACTTAAATTAATATTGGTTTGTAAATCTGTAATTGATTCATACATTTAAACTTTTGCCACCTTTTAAATGTTGGCAAAATAAGGCCTCCACTTGCCATATGACTGTTTGTCATGCACCACCCTCTCCTCCCAATTTTATTTAATAACGGAGATTAACTACATTAATATGTTGAGTGTTCGTTTTAATTAAACATATGCAGCCAAGTCGAGGGTGATGTGGGCAGGTGCACCGGACTAAGTTTATGGGGAAGTTGTAAATATTAGCTGTAAAAATTAATCACAGCAGACTGTTGTACCAAATATGTCACCTCAAGGTTGTCGTCAAATTTGAGGGATATCTGGAGGAAGGGGGTGCAGGGATATGAGCAGATATATTGAAACACGATAAAACAGATGTGGTCTTACTCATCTTGTAACCGAAAAGCAACCAAATGTGTTAAATAGTGTTTATTTATAAGTGGGAGACTCTAAGAAACTTTGGACAAATGAATATTGTTGGCCTCATGGCATTATTGCCCATCTCATTTTTTAAGGTTTTGAGAAAAAAAGGAAGCAACTTTTTTTTTTTTTTTAGCCAGCATGAAAGAACAGGCAGCCGATATCTCAATTGGGCAAAAATATAACTTAGGCAATTATGCTATGAAGCTAACGATATGAATATCTGCTGTACACTGTATACTTGTTTAAAATGAAGACGAGTTATTATGCCATAAAATTGTGCTGTAAATGCACGATTGGTTGAATGCAACGCAGGCCAAATAATCTTATACTTTTTAACTGCGTCTACCAACTTACCTTGTTTATCCTCATCTTTGCCTTTGTTACTTTGGGGCTCATGTGTAGGTAGTTGTATTCAGCAATGGCATTCATCTCTGGTGCTCTACTGTCCCCTGTGATCCGATCTGAAATTAAATTCTGAAAGAGCCAAACATGGCAGCATGTCTCTACCAGCTGCAGCATAATAGCTGTGCCATCTCCTGGCAAAAAGGGAACAAAGCCCTTTCAGAATACCTGCTGTGCTTCAAAAAATGGCATGAACTGACAATTTTAGGGCGTGAAAGGAAGTCTACTGCTATTGACCTTTAAATATTGCTGTGATATGTAAATAGCCATAAAGGAAACAGAAGCGGAAATGAAAGTCTTATGGCTACAAAACTTTTCCTTTTGTGATGTCACTAATGGGTATTTATTGTGAATTTCTTTTCCTTTTTTTTATTTCAGGGACGTTGCATTAACTTCAGCCGGGTCCAGAGCCACTAGGACATTCGCAATTTGGCCTTCTAATGAATGGGGTGCTGTATCTTCCTACTGATGTCAACTGGATCATTGCAAGTTCTGCAAGGTTTTCTTTTTTTATCTATTGTAGCACACTGGTGCCTTTTTAATTGCCTTAATGATTAATAAACTGAACAAACTATGTTTGTTGAGTAACTAAAGAAAAATGCATACATTTTGTCAATGCATCTGAGACCAACAAAAAAGCTGTGGTCTTCCACACATCAGCCCACAACCGAAGATCCACAAGAGTTTAGAAAGATTGGTGCTTATACAGAATAATGACTTCTGTATTTTTTGTTGCTGTTGTTGTCATAATTGTAATTTTTTTATCCTGTTGTTAAGTTTCGCTTCATGTTCTCTCGCTTATTCTATTTGTATACCTATCAGTGTAAGTGCACTGTTCAACACATGCATATTAATACCGACTTTAAATATCTATGACATCCTTCAGCTAGAAGTCTAGTAACTCCTAGAATTCTCCAGCTAAAGTATGATTCAATGACACAATCAAAGACTTGTACTTTTGTTTGGATTTCAGCCAACAGCAATTTTGTAGTGAGTCTTTTCAGAACCCATTTTTTTGCAATATATTGTGAAAAATTCTGTTCCACATGTGTGCTCATCCTGTGAAATGGGGATCTTCACAAATGACACACATGAAAACACAGTACCGTGCACCCACATTTCTGATCATTTTTATAATAAGAGAGACCTCCTAGCACAGCAGAATGCACTTGGGACTGTGTTGTATGTTTATTTGCATGTTCCTGCCTGCTGGCCATAGAAAACAATTGTAAGAATATCTTTCCATAGAGGATTAAGCACAGGAGTAAAAGTATCCTGTGTAGCTCTCTACATTTTAGTTGTAATCAATCAGTGGCGAGAGAAAGCTGGCATGGGCCAGAACACCATACCTGCATGAGATTCCTCAGGCAGAGAAATATATTATTAATGGAAAAACATAATCTTGTGAAGAAGATGGTTCATCTATAATTCCAATGAGAATATGTAATTTTGGAGGCTAGTATCTCGGCTATAACCCACCTACTCTCATCATTAACAGTATTAAAGTTACAAGTCAGCTCTTGCAATGACAGCGCAGCGGCAATCAAAGCCCAAAGAATACATCTGAGCTCAGCTCAGCCCAATGAAAAAAATGAAAATGAGACAGTTTCCAATGAAATACAGCTTTATTTTCTCAACACATGATGGGCAAATGAAGGTTAAATGTTCCTGCTCTCATCATATTTCCACGACGTGGCCCCGCAGCCTAGTAAAATCACATCCTTAGGCTGCGTTAATGAATGGAACGGCGAAAAGTAGATTCCAAACCTCCACTAATCACCACTGATTGGGCTGAGGCTAGATAGCAGTTGTCTTTAAGTTGATCTTTAATGGGTACACTTATATTAACCCCTTAAGTGCTAAATTTTATTTTATAAAATACCAACTCACCGCTCAAAATATGTCCCATATGGGACACTTAAGCGCTGAATCGATCAAATCAGAATTTCTTGCTCCTCAAAGCCAAGAAACTCAGCTTCATTTTCGCTGTCACTTTCAGCAAACAACATGCCTAGATATTCAGCATTTTCATCGTTAAACTCACTGCCATCTCTTGACAAGTTCTTGATTGCCGGCATTTTGTAACAACGCGTGGTAAAAATCCATGAAACAAGAATATTCTAATGGTTCATTCATAGGATGTCTATGTTGTTCAAAGAAATTGTTACAATGCACACTCCTAGGTTGCCCCTAGCAACCAATCCCCAACGTAGCAGCATAAATACTAAAATGTGATTGGTACGGTGAAACGCACCTACCCCCTAAAACGTCTTTTGCTGCGACTAGCAGTTGTGGCTGGAAACTTGATCGCGGCAATAACTGCGATCAGCAGCCATTAGGATTTTTGTTATCCTAGCTATAGCTGCGACTAGCGCTTAAAGGGTTAATGCAGGGGTAGAGAACCTTCTCCAGAAAGAGTCACTGTGGGTGCAGGCATTCATACCAACCAGGCTGCTACACACCTGATTCTACTAATCAAGGCCCTTAACAAAGATTCCAGAGGTTGATTAGTAGAATCAGGAGTGTAGCAGCTTGGTTGGTATGAAAGCCTGCACCCACAGTGGCTCTTTCTGGAGAAGGTTCTCTGCCCCTGGGTTAATGGATTATTATGGAACAAACAATTATGCAGTCCTATAGTAATTGCCTGATCAATACAATTAGGTGCACAAATTCAAAAATTCTCCTCCTGGGGTGCATGCCGTCCGACAATATTTAGTTTACCAACCATTGTCCTGGCACAGATTTTAACCAACTTTCACCACTGCAATCATTAAAAATCAAGTCATTAAAAATCTAATGCAGTCTAAAGGTTACATAAAAATCCATTTACTGTCTTACATGAATGTGAAAGGGTACATTTTGCCTTAATAGTGTGTATACTCTGCAACGCAGAGTTTGCTATTTATACCTTGTGCCATTTAAAACCATGTTGTTCTTTGTGTGTTGATTTTGAACGTGTGAACTGCAGTGTCTATTATTTGGGTATTGTTTGTTTTATGTAGTTATGAATGTGTAAATAGCACACCATATGCTGTATTATCTTTGTCACTTAGTCATGATAATTCAATAGATGAGCATATTTAAAAAGCCTGTATAGCTGAGAATTTTGCACCGATTAGAACACTTACAGTTACATTTATAAGCTGCCTCTTCTATATGCTTTTTAATCTGTATCTGGGCAAAGAATCTCTTAAGCCTCTGGATTTCAGAATCCTCTTTAGTCATTTCAGTTGGTGTAAATCTCTCAGAAATACTGTCTGCATAAAATAAAACCCACTATGCATCAAACGGGATTAACCACGATCGGCTTGTGAATTTCCAAGTATACATTGATGTCTACACTGCGCATATGTTTACAGATGAACATATCAAGGACTTAAGATATAACAACAATGTTAAGACATTGAATAAATTAAAAATGCTATGTGTAATTTTCTTTTTTTTTACATGCACGAATCACATTCTATTGCCGATATGTGAACGGACTGTAATTTAAGTTTCCTGACCTTTCCAGACTTTTTTCTGTTGCCTATAAAGGCCTGTGTACTGATACATTTGTGGAGGTATCAGGTCGGATTTGCCGCAAAAATCGAGAGGAAGTGATGTTATGTATGCTCCCAAGTGCTTTGCCTCTCTCCCAGAAAGCTACCAAGCTAGAGACTTTTTGAATTTCTGGAAAATTGAGTCCGCTAATGTGAAGCCTCCACCACAGCACTGAATCCACTGCAAAGTCCACTGAAAATGTAAACTGGTTTTCCAGAACTTGAGCAAAGGCAGAACTACTAGACTGCAACCAACATGGCCGCATTGCAAACCTTTTCTTTTTGGAAAATGCAAGTACATATTTGACTTGGTTTCATTTGTGCAATGGTCGCCTTGAAGGTCATGCATCCACAGATGGACAGAAAAGCTTTTCATTATAGGTAATTATTTTAGCTTGATCCGGCACATTAAAATCTTTTGTTTTCAGTATTTCTTGTACAATCGACTTGGGCGCTGTGCTTAAGCCATATGGCAGAGAAAACACTTCAAGAGTTATGATGGAAACTAGCATCAAGAATGAAGTGTAGCAACACGTTTATAATTTTTTATCTAGATTACTAACCATCCAGTGAATTATGCTATGTTAACATTACAGAGCATCCCAATGATGGCAAGCTAAAAGTTGTTTGATAAAACTGGGTAAGTATCATATAAATGCAGTCAATATATCTATAATGTAATGAGAATGGATCAGTACAATGTCACTAGTCTATATTGTGCTGTCTAGCACGCAGATAACAATATTACCCCTCATACTGTATATCCAATTTTAAAAAATAACATTTGTCAAAATACAATAATGGTGTAACTTTACCTACTTAATCTATCATCATTAAGCTGCCAGATAATGTTCAGGCTTGTCTCTTCTCTGTTTGATGCCAAGGATAGTCATTATCACTGACGGAGTGCAAGGGCGAGACAGAGGATGCTGGCTGCAGTACTCTTAACGGCCACTTGTGTCAGTAACGACAGAATTTCTAAGAGTTGCATGAAGCACCTTTAATTTTACGGACATGATTTCACTCACCTGGAAATTATCATGAATGATTGATGAGAAATCGTTTGTTTTTGCAAAGAAATTTAAATCTGCCATTGTGTTATTCAGTAGTATGGTAGTGCTGCGGAAAACGTGTAAATGTTTACATGAACTGAAGAGAGTCTGTGAGAAACATTCAGCCTTATGTTCATTTTGAGAAGAAACCCCAATGATATCGTATCATATATTACTAGTTAAGCCCAAGGGATCGTTTCCTGAGGAAGAAACGGTTATGAATTTGTAATTTGTAACAAAGAGAGTTATGAAGGAGAGCCCAGGACATTCATTACATCTTCATTCATTGTAGTTGTGAAATTATTGTAGGCAAAAGGATTAGCATCTTTCAACCACAATCAGGAAGAGATCCATCATGTGGGCATTTTGATATCTTTTCCTTTCATAGTTCAAAGGCTACATGAATAACTGAGTGGAAAATTGTCCCCTGAAGTGCATGGAAGTGACCGAGTATTTGACTGATTTGAGAATTCCACCCTCTTCTCACTTGTCACCAGAATTGAATTTGTCATATCCTAAATGGTGCCATTTGTAATCATTTACAGAAGTATATGAGGGCAGAACTACCCTCTGACATAATGTCCATGGAAAATGCATGGGAAAATGCAATTTCCTGTCCTCTGGGTTAGACAAAATCTATTACTGAGATGTTCATTGTATTTGTTATTTCATGATTCTGCTGATTTTATTGATGGACTGATGATGTGGTCATAAAGTGGAATTGTAAGATTTTATGGATTTCTGACAATCGGCAGATATGTCTAAGGATTGTCAATCTTTTGTTGTTGAGCCTTCAAAATTTGCTGTACTCCTTTTGCTTCTGAGAATCTCCAGAATAATGTGTGGCCTCATTATGACATATGATTGATGGTTTGCTATTGAATTACAGCCTCAACCCTGCAACTTCAACTGCCTGGGTTGGCCTGTATTTTAGGCTGTGTCATCCACAGGATGGTCACCTAGTACATTTATTCTGACCAGAGAATAGTGCTATGAAATTGCTTTGACCACAAATGCATGGTTTATTTCAGGAAACATAATGTGTCTAAGTTCTCACAAAACTCTAAGGTCTGCATTGATTGTGTTTATTTTTTTTTCTTTGTTTCTTCCATGGACCCTTGGCCCATTCAATGTTCTTAGTGCTTTGGTGCCTTTCACCAATGTAAATTTAATTGCTAGAGCTTTGCCCTAATGATGGTGGTGAATATGCATAATTCTTCTATCAGAGAGAAATGGAGCCTGTGAAGATGGACTTCTTTTATAATATAGGTGAAGCTTATTATATTTAAGAAGCATTGAAGGTGTGTATGAAACTGCAGTATCAAAATTAATTTATAGAGAATAATTTTTATTAATGTGCATGTATTTTAATCCTGGCCATGATCCCTCACATACATTCAGTTTTGCAAAGGTAATGAATAACAGACCATGTCTGAGCGGGATATGGAATTGCCATAAAACCCAAGGGATATGCCAGAAACTGAGGAGAATTTTTTCATCTCAGAATGTTTTATGCTTTCTGTGAAAGCAAAGTATATGGTCTTTAATAATTCTGTACATTTAAGTGCTGCAGTATAGAATCAAGGATAAATACAATTTCCTTTAAGATGAAAGAATTTATTTGGACCTGCAGATGTTGCACATTAAACGTAGGTTTCCCCTAACATGCGTTTGTCATTATATGTTTGATCCACATCAGTTCCAGTTCAGTCCCTGCCTTGTCTCCATTTGAAGTAGGTTTCTGAAATATCTTCAAAATGCTAGCTATGTCATGCTGCAGGGAGAGGTGATTCCTCTCAGACTTGACTGTTGCTGAACCACAGCCGGATGAAATCAGAAAATGTGAGAGATGACAACAGAGCCTCACGAGTTTGTCTTAAGAATGAGTGAGTGCCTTTATAGAGCAATGGAAAGCAGCTGGAATACAGATGCTACAGCCACATATTGAAAATGATGTTGATGATATATGATGATGCTAACTTGGGTAGCGGCCCTGCGCTGTTGCATCATGCATTGAGACAG
Organism: Gymnothorax javanicus; assembly: GCA_029692085.1. Lineage (NCBI taxonomy): Eukaryota > Metazoa > Chordata > Actinopteri > Anguilliformes > Muraenidae > Gymnothorax > Gymnothorax javanicus. Next base: position 158,821,676 of record CM056194.1, on the reverse strand, counting down.
TGTCCAAGATGATGTATTTGGCTCTTCTAAAGCAGCATGCTTGACTCCAAAGAAAGAGCTGTTATACTCTGCAGCTCTTATGATACTTGGCCAGCTGTTCAATTTCTTTTTCTTTACTTGTAATTTTTTTGTGTTGTCAGTTTCAATGATTCTAATGATGCTTCCTTGAGTCATACTGCTACATTAAGACTCTATGCCCCACTCTACTACCTTTGCAGTATTGTGACCCATCGTTAAGGAAATTAACGCTTCCATCATATGACCACATTTAGTTCTAGTTGATATAGTCAGGTTCCAGTATTCTCTCTTCATGGTCACACTATTTACTCAAATTGCACATTACATTAAATCAGTAAGTCAATATGCACTCAACTTGGTGGTAAAGGCAGGAGTATAAAATAGTGTATGCAGCTTACAGTGTATACCTGAAAGTGTGGCTATGTTTAGGAGGGAGGACCTACAGTATACATGATGAGAGAGAAATCATTTGTGCTGTAATACTATACCTGAGCATGTCTACCCTTGTACTGAGAATGAAGAGATAAATTTGTTTCTGGACTTTTTTTGTTGTATAACCAATTAATGAGTCCAAATTGAACTGATTACCCGGTATCACTGGTAACATGTGACCCAATAGAACCAAATAAAATGTATGTGATTCTGCTGAAGTTCAGCTCTTTGAAATAAGTTGCTCAGCATTAAGAGGTTAAGATGAAAGTTGTATGGTGTCAGATAATGGAAATTTTTTCCACTGGATGTTATGGAGATAAGTTTCCCATACTGGATGATGCTTTGAGCAGAAATCTTTTGAGTTGTTGAAATGATGCATTGACCATACTGAGGGATGAGATCTAACGGAAGTATACACAATGCTGAGTGCTCATTCGGTTTGATAACGCTGAGGCACGTGTGACGCTCTTTCACTGTTGCTATACACTGATCATCCCCCAACATTAAAACCACCACCCTAATATTATTTAAGTTACCCTTGTGCTGCCGAAGCAGCTCTGTCAAACTGATATCCACTTGAATTCCCAGACCCAAGGTTTCCCAGCAGAACACTTCCCAGAGCATCACACTCCCTCCAGCATCTAGTCTCCTTCCCAGAGTGCATCCTGATGCCATTTCATCCTCAGGTTAATGGTGCACACGTACTCGGCCAATGCGCATAATTCAAAATAAAATAGGACTTTTTGCACCAGGGGATCTTCTTCTATTGTTCACATGCCCATTGTAGGTGTTTTTAGTGGTGAACTGGGCTTAGAATTGGCAGTGCGATTGGCGCTATACACAGCAGGGTGCGATGTGTTGTGTGTTGTGTCACATTCCTCACATAAGTATCATTAAAATTCCCTGCAACTTTTGCCACAGTTGCCCGTCTGTTTGTTTGGACCAGATGGGATAGCCTTCATTTCCCTTGTGTATCGATGAGCCTTGGATACTCTACACCCTGTTGCTGCTTCTTGGTTTGTCTGTCCTCGGACCTCTGTTGATAGGTACTCATCACAGCTGAGTGAAGGCATCCCAGAAGTCTTGCTGCTCTGGAGATGCTCTGACTTAGTCGTCTGGTCATAACGATTTGGTCCTTGTCAGGTCCATTTCTCCCACACTGAACACATTTGAGAAACAACTGTCGGCTTAACATCTAAGGTCTGTCTGCAGACCTTGATATATGTAGTTGTTATGAGATAATCAACATTAGTTTCTCAGTCTGTGGGTGGTTTTAATGTTTTAACTGTTCAATTTATACACGTCTTGAAGATTGCCTGACCCAGAACATAAACTTTCAATTCATATCTACTGAAAACCAGAACATTCTGGTTGGAATATATACCACTCATGAATTTTGATTTTTTGATATAATTATACCCAACGACCTTGTTTACAATCAATCTGTTCTATCCTTGTGTCAAACAGTGTGGTGCCTTGTGCCTTGTACTGTTGGAGTAATTGATAGTATTCAGGTTAGTGCGTACATACATTGTGAAAAATGTGAAAAATACTCAAAATTACTGGTTCTCTACACAGCAAGCTGTAAAGAATAACATCATTAATTACTAATATGCCCAGCGAATTTACTACAGTTTAGTGATCATTCCACACTAATTTTATTCTGTAGAAAGATGAAGGCCTTTTTATTGCTTGTTCATTCTTTGGCCCTGGACTCAAACTGTATTTGTTGCCTTTGATTTTTTTTTCCCCCCATTAATAGACAAATGTATTATTAAAAGGTTACTTAGTACAACCTTAGTACAACCTCAAAAAAATGGGACAGTATGGAAAATGTACATAAAAACGAAAGTCGTGATTTCTAGATGTGCTTTGACTAATATTCCATTGTGGACAGTAACATTTAACGTTTTGTCAGGTGAAGTTCATTTTATTTATAAATATACTGTACATCCACTCCTGCTATTCAGGCCCCCAACACATTCCAAAAAAGTTGCTATGGGGCCAATTTAGGATTAGTAATGAAGCAAAAAAAAAAAAAATTTTAATTGAATAATGATGTGATTTGAAACAGGTCATGTCAGCTGATGATTGTAATCATGATTTGATACAAAAGTAGCATCCAGGAAAGGCCTGGACCTTCAGGAGCAAATAAGGGCCAAGGATCGCACATTTGCCCACAGATGCATGAGAAAAAATATAGGAAAGGATTTGGATATTTCACCCATGACAGAGCATAACATAATTAAAAGACTCAAGGAGTTTGGAGGAATTTCCATTTATAAAGGGCAAGGGAGCAAAGCTAACGCTGAATACCCGCAATCTCAGATTATTCAGATGGCACTCCATCCAGAACTGCCATTTTTCTCTGAGTGATATGAGCACGTGGGTTCAAGATTACTTTGGGAAACCTATGTCAAGTACTACAATAAGTAGTTACATCCATGAATGCCTGTTAAAACTTTACTGAGCAAAAAGAAAGCCTTATGTGAACACTGTCCAAAAGCACCGCCAACTTCTCTGGGCTCAGAGGTATCTACAATCCACCATCACACAGTGGAAATGTGTATTGTGGTTGGACAAATCAATATTTCAGGTCAATTTTCAAGGAACTGGATACCGTGTGTTCTGGCCCAAAGAAGAAAAAGACCATCCAGACTGTTTCCTGCAACAAGTCCAAAAGCTGTGCTCTGCCATGGTATGCGATTATGCCAATGCCCTTAGCAAGGGTAAATTGCACTTTTGCGAAGGCACCATTCAGGCTGAAAAGTACTCCGAGAAGCAACACATACTAAGGACGCCATGCATATTCCAACAAGATGGCGCAAAGCCATGACTGCGTAAGAGGTGGGTGTGGGTGCGGGACTGGCCTGTCTGTTGTACTGACTTGTTTAGTTTTGAAACGTAGAATGTAAAAACAAAGACCCCTCACAGTCGCACAACTTAAGACTTGTTTGCAGGAAGAATGGGAAAATAATTAAACCTGAAACACTTAATCACTTGGCATCCTCAACACCTAAACATTTAAGTGCCGTAAAAAGGAATAGTGGTATTACAAAGTTGTAAATATCAAAGGTAATTTGTAAATCACTACTTTCAGTTATAGTTTTAATGTAACATACCAGTGCAACTTTTTCTGCTTTGGGGTTGCATTTAACTGACTACATCAGAACTTACTCTTCTTTGGAATGTAACAATGTACCACACATTTCTCTTTTTTTTCTTCCATTGTTTATTTGCTTTTCAAACTCTAGAGGGATGTCATTGCAAAAGCATCAAGTATGATTATTCATTGGATTTGGTTTCAGGTGTCGTCAGTTTCTTTGCTGCTCTGTACCAGGCTTGACTTGAGAGAAACATTGTCCTCAATACCTTTTGACCTGAGCAGAACTTGTGGCAGTGTGCCCCCTTGATTATACTAAAATCTTTGTTGTGATTGCAGCATTCTCTTGGTAGAATATTTCATGATGTTCCCAATCGGAGTTACATTTGACTTTGATGTCATATGGCAGCTCAAATTCTGGTTTCCTGAATAACATAAGTTTCCTATGGGAGTGCCAGCATATTGAGATTGTACTTGTATTTTTGTATTATTATTTTGGTGGGATGCTGAGAATAGATGATTTATTTTTCTTGCATTCATCAAATATTATTTATTGGTGTCAAAGGAAACCTGCCGTCTCTTGCACTATGTTGTAATTGTATATGCCAGTAATGCATCCCAGGCCTTGTTATCAATTGGCTGACATCCTACTAAAGCGTAGCATATCAAGCAGATATACATTGTGGTCAGAGCGAAGATTTGGTCTTGGCTGAGGCACCTAAGCATGCGCTGATGCAGAACAGGATTTTGCAATAACTCCACTCAGATCTCATTATATTTCCTCACCACACTTTCTCACTGCTTGGATCATGAGGATCATAACTGAGCAAAATAAAGCTGTCAAAAAAGAAGGAATGCATCATTTTTGAGATAATGACCCAGTGTATTCCAGTTGAGTGGGTCAGGTAAGGACAAGCAAGCCTCCGAGTCTGCCTGGTTGAATGTGCTAATATTGAGTAAACTTGTATATTGTCACTTTTACATCTATTAAAGCTAATGCAGACATTGCACAATGATTGGATGAAGCATGTTGTGTTCTGCATTCATACTCATGCCTGATGCTGTTTTTTCAAAGGACAATATACATAGACAGTAGACAATATACATAAATGTAAGCCTAAACTGCCTCAATAATCAGGATTATATCTCGGTGCAGCAGTTTTTGTATAACCTTCTGCTGAGTTACAGTCCTTCAGTCTTATGGTCTATAACACGGCAGATGATTTGGAAATCTAGTAAAAGCCTCACAATGTGATTTATTTGCACATTGAGGAAATTGCCCATGTCCACAGAGCTTCTATGTGCATTGTGTTTCATCTGTATTCTACAGACATAGAGCTGAATAATAAAAATGATTGTAATAAACTTGCATAGACTACTGCCTCTTCCTGATTAGCCTGACTGATCAAAAGCTGAGCCCTCATAAATTACTCTTCTACAAGTTTTATCCATTCCATGGTAATGTGCCCAAGATAATGCGTAAACACACAATGCTTCTGTCGCATTAGTATTTTCACCAAATCATATATTTAATATCACATGGTCATATTTTAAAATGTTTAGAGAAATATGCATAGAATAAGATGCAGATTGTGGAATTGCCTCTGTCCTCATTCAGACAACATTCGTTTCCAATTTCCCTTGAATTATCTTTGGAATAATTTGATAATCACCACACTGTGAAAATATTTGTCAAGAGATCATATATAGTATATCCATTACTATAAATGATGGACACTATTTATAAAAATGATTTAATTTTGGGGGAATTTCTAATAAGAGCTGAGAGCCGCATGTGAATGGTCAGATTTCCAATCGTACGAATGTACAGTATAGCATAGAGAGCCAAAAAAGACTTTGTCCCAAACATTATGGAGGACACTGTATCGTGTGTGTGATATGAGACATATGATAGATTATGCTATTGGCTAATATCCTGTTCAATATGTAAATTGTTGCTCAGCCATTCCATAGTTTAATCTATATTTGAGAACAGGTCCATTGACTCCAGTCACACCTGTCTGTGGAATCATTGAGGGTAGTATGTTGTTTGCAATTATGGTAGAAAGTGCTTTGTTTGTCTCCATTCTCTGTTGTTGTTGTTGTTGTTGTTGTTGTGTTTGGTCTGAATGGTTATCCCCAGTAGGATGGGACACAGAGTAAAGGCTTTTCCTGAGCAGAAACAGACAAAGAGCCACCGAGAGGGAGCAGGTGATAATATCAGCATGGAAAGGGGCTGACATTCCCCTGACAGCAGCCAGGAGGCCCAATGGTGTTCATAAATAGTCCTGAGAACAATCTGCCTCTCAGCCATAGGTTTTACAATTACGTCCTCTGCCAAAATCAAACATCTGTTATGCTGAAATATACAAATTAATTATGCAGCCTTTGCCCATTAAAACCAATAAAACATGACACTGGGCTCCTGCCCTCTGAGGATAAACAGAAGGGAACAGAAGAGTTTCATTTTCAGTTTGTAAATGAAGGACCTTCCCCAGTAGACATTTGGTCACAATAATAGTCAACGTCTTCATTTTTTCACAGTTGCATCAGCATGATCTGTTGTCTGAAAGTGGTAGGTTTTTGAATAGATTTTTGACTCTTTTTAATAGATTGATCGATGTCCAAATGACGAAGTGTCTACATGCAATTTGGTGTCGGTCAAGGGAAGACTTGTCTTTTTAAAACTTTCCACGTGTTGAGCATTGCATATTGCATGTCTGTCATTGATTTCCAACTAGACTGTTTCCGGTGAGTATCTGTAATAAATGTGATATAACTCCGCCTATTTTGATGAAGTTCCCAGGCAGAATGGCGGCTGAATTAGTTTGGTACCTAGATCAGAGTTTGCACCACAGATCAGGACACATTTTGTACCTCTCTTTTCAGTGCTCAATGTTGAAGATCAGTCCAGTTTTATTCATTGAATACACTATGCGGGTCAAGAGATTCTTAATTTTTACTTGTGAATAAAATTATATTGCAAGCTTATTATACAGTATTCAATAGATATGTGGGCTTCATTGTCCTTGCTTTGCAGTTTACATTTTCATGCTCAATTTTTCAAAGGTTTCAAAGATTTTTCAATTGATGCATCATAGTACATGTGATTAGTGGTACTTCCAGGATAATGTATGTAAATCTATTGCATTACTTCCTTCAAGCTGGAAGGACACCTTGAGTCTTTCTCTGAGATTGATGTAAATTAAGTGTTCCCAATAGTATTTGTTTCAATGGGCATATACGGGGAATGGTCAAATTATCAGAAACAATGCCATATTTACCAGCTTTGTGTGGCTGACTGTGTGGTATCTTTGTTGAGACTAGGTTAGATACGGATTGTTTAGATTTTGTGGTTATTATCCCCCGCCACAGAGTGGACTGTCCTTCTGTTTGTCCATCCTTCTGTCCATCAATCCAGCACGCTTCATTTCTGACACCATTCAATATTTTACAATGAAATATGATAGATGGATAAATCATATTGTGTAGATGTGCCTTTTTATACTTCATTCGTCCTCCTGGGCCAGAACTCCTAAACCGTTCAATGTTTCTCAATTAAATTTAATATATGGCTAAATCTAATTGCGTAGATGCACATTTTCATACTCCCGTCCGTCGTCCTGTCCATCTGTCTGACCCTACATCATGTTTTGTTTCCGGGCCAGATATCAGCCATCTTGTGGGGGATCTGAATATTTTGTGCTTGAGTTTACAGCTTTAGTACTGTGGTTATTTTCAACTACCCCAGAAATCTATCTGTCTCTGCTGCAGTGCTTTAATTACAGCCACAGTTCATTTTCTATTGTTGCTGTTTTTGCTAATTGGCATGTGTAGTCATCATCCTTGACACACTGCTCCTTGCCACCAAATTAGATTTGCCATTTTTGGAGCCAATATAGGCACCAAGTATTTAGTCCTATCTGAACCTTGTTTGTATTCCCATCATTTTTTGGAAACTTACATACCAAAGTGCCTCCGGGTAGATTTCTTTTAAGCCGGCACATCCTGCTAATTAGCTTTTTAAATAATTGCATTTCTCTGTGGAGGTGATTTCACGATTGCAGTTTTGAGTCTTCAAAGTTAAAGCCATTATCAAAGGGGCTTCTGATATTTTTTTCCACCCCATCTACCTTCTTGTTCTATAGAACAGCCTGCAAAGTACTAACTTGAGTTTGAGTCAAGATTTTTTTAACAACGTGTAATGAAAATTCTGAAGAGCAGAATGATTGGATGGAGTTAAAATGTACACTTGCAATTCTATAAAAAGTTGCATTATTTGGATGGTATAATACATTTTATCTACTCAAAATTATGATAATTTGAAATATGAAACTTCAGGCTTGCCAATATTCAACTTTTTTTTCCAGCTCTTAGGCAATGTCCTTATTTGATTTATTGTTTTTGAGCCATTTCGGCCAATCTGTGCTGGACTTCTGCTTATCTGTGAAATCCTGTGGGCTTGGGTGTAATGTACAGTTATGTAAGATAGTGTTGCTTTTCACTGTTGGTGTGTTTTTGTGCTAAACTGCCCATACCAGATTGCTGCAATTGGCTCATAACCCATTGCCAAACACAGATTTAGTTGTGCCGATGGGAGATTGGGACACAATTTCATATTTTATAAAATAAGTTGGGAAGATTACTGTTGTTGTTCATAAAATTTGGACTTGTCCCCTCGCATTCTGTGAGTATATGTGAACATTGCATTAATTTAAAATCTGTAGTAACAGGACTGTGTGCTTGTGTGTGTGAGTGCGTTAGTGAATGTGTATGTATGTGTGTGTGTGTGTGTGTGAGTGTGAGAGAGAGAAACAGAGAATGTGTATGTGTGAGAATGTGCGCGTATGCGCATGCATGTATGTGTATGTGGATGTGTGTGACCGGGTTGCTTTAATTCAAATCAGAGACACCAGAGTTGGCCAATCCGTTGGATCTGCACTCTGCATACATTCTACCTTCCTCAACTGCTCATCTTAGTGCTGTACTATTTTACAACAATCGGAGCTTGCCCTTCATGATGGTTGTCTGGTCATGAAAAAAATGCATGACAACCACAGATGAACTTTGTATTATGGCATTTGGAGAGTAAGAAAATTCTCAGAATTTAAGAAAAAAAAAAACAGAAGATATTAATCTTTTATGGTCTGCATCATTTAAAAATCACAGGAAATATCACTGTGGCTAACTTGATTGTTGTATTTGCTGTGGATTTTTTAAAATATTCTGAGGTGACAACAATGGTATTGAATTATCATATACGGGTGACAGCGGTCCTTTTGGAGGAAAGATGACTTATAAAATAAAAATGAATATTAATATATTGGAAATTTGACACTGCATTAGTTCGAGAAAATAGCATACTGCTGAGAAAAAAAAATCTATTTTCAAATCAAAATGGCAATTGTCTGGTGTTTCTAAATGTTTCATCTTATCTGTTCTGATCAGTCAAAGCTTCAGATGCTGATCTGTCCCTGAGAAAGGTGGGGTGAAGATTCTCACTCAAATGCCCAGCTGCTGCACTGATCTTATATTGGCTTCTCTGCAGCTTAAACCACTAACACTCCAGCTCTGAGCCAAGCAGGTTAGCTTCTCCCATAGCAGTTTATAATATGCTGCCCCCATATTGGTATATAATTTGGTGGTCCCATAGCAGCATGTGATATCATGCTCTTATAGCAGTATATAATATGCTATTCCCATGACACTATGTATTATGCTGCTGCCATGGCAGTGTTTAAACACTGTTCCCAAAAGTAGCTGCTCCTCACATGCTCAATTGTTTCTGCAAGTATCCCACCATAGTGTAAGACCATACCTCCAGCCTTCCAGCTCACCGGTCTATTGAGACCCGGACTGCATTCTTCACTTTGTAATCATTGCCTGCATTAGTTTGTCATTTCCACTGTGTGGTAGTAGTGTGCTAGATAAGACAGAGTCTCACAGTCGGTCTTTGTGAAGTCTCGTAAACCCCATACCTGTGCTGTATTCATAGTCTTGTATAGACGCATTTCCCCGCATATCTCTTGTATATAATGTATATCTAGCTCTTAAAACTTGGAGCTGTTATTGCTTATTTCAGCACTTTACCCAGGAACCTCCATTCCTGTTTTGTTTTCTATTTGTAATACATTGTTACTGCAGCTAACGCCACATAGTCTGTATTATCAATAGTGTTTCTAAGGAACCTCGATTCCTGTTTGTTTTGTATTGCTTCGTTCATGCCTTCTGCTGCGCAGTAGGCATAATAAATACAACCAAGTCCATCCTTGCACCTGAGTCCAGTCCTCAACTTCCTGTCCTCTGTGCACCTGAACTGTATACGAAGCACAACCCTTACACAGAGATGCAGATTTGCTGTAATTTTATCCTGGATGAAGACATTGATAAGACAGTCCATCACATTATACAGGCATACCACCTTTAACTATATGACACATGAAATATAACAACTCATTTTCTCGTCTTTTCTTCTGTAGTAAATCTTTACTCATTGTGCACATTTCCGGGCCACCACTTTTTGTTACTTTTTCTTTTATTTATTCATTTATGTTTATTTATTCACTCATTTGTGGTAGTTGTAACATCAAATACAATTAATTCAGAATTACATTGAAAATAGTGAAGTATTTTGATGTACTGTCATTATTTCACAGAATGTCAGGTAATAAAAGGCTTTAAACCAACTTTTATGGTTTGTAGTTTGTTGCCCTAATAAATTTTCTTCTGATTCAGTTCAATGTCTTTGTAACAGTAATGTGCTACTGAGCCATATTATCATAGGATTCCTTGCGTTTTGAAATTTTATGCTCATACATATAATTAGAGATTTAAATGTATTCTAGCTGTGTACTTAATCCCCTTATAAATTAAACAATGCTGAGGTATTATTTTATTCTTAAACTATGTTAGTGACTGAAAGACTTATTTATCTCGAGAAGCAAGCACCATACAAATCATGGTACTGACAGTAATGACTTTTATTGTTATTATTATTATTTTTTTTTTTTTTTTTTTAATTTTGTGTCATTTAGACATTGAAATCTTCTCTTGCTTTGCAGGGGGCAGTTTAGTAGACAGCAATGATACATTTCATTTGTATTTGTAAGGTACCAATATTCCATATTTATTAAGTTCATTTTAGGACACATTCAGGTATCCGCTGTCAGCCACAGAGTCTCATCCAAAAAGGTGACAGTTCCGGTAATGCAAATCAATCCAGCCACATATCTAATCCCAGCAGTCAAAAGCAATTTGTCTTTGCTTCATGCATTCCTATATGAATCTGTATGATGGCTAATAGCTAATACCTGTGGAAGTCCTAACGAAACACTATCACAGCAGCGGTTTGAGGAGATTGTGTTTGTTATCTGTTGTAAAAGGTTTGTTTCATCCTCAGTGAGCTTATTCAATGTTGCAACAGCCCATTTTATAGATCATTCCTCCTCAATGCATCCCCAATCTGATTAAAGTCTTTAGTGTTGATGTAGATAAAATATGCATTAGAGATTTTTTCTGCTTGATTAATGTGGATGTAAACCTGTCGATGAGACATATGCCTCCCCTGAAATCAATCGGCTTTTCAATAAAACCTTTGGGGAAATCCCTCCAGACAAGCATATGATCCCCCAATATCAGTGTAATTTAAAACATTAAAATATTTGCAATATGTTTGACTATTAATGCACATGGCTAAAGGGACTACACAAGCAGGAAAAGTCTTGCATTTCTGTCTTATTTTCCTTAGCTCTGCCTTTTCCATCATTCTGAGATGATTCAATTCATTTATATTTTTATAGTGCTTTTTACAGAAGAACTGTCACAAAGACGCTTTACAGAATAACAGTGAGATAGATGCCCAGCCTACATCAAAAAAAAAAAAAAAAAAACTTCGCAATGAGAAGAGATCACTCAAGGTACCCAGCTATAGTGAGCAAGCCCGTCCTCCACTGCTCCACTGGCTGGGTAAGTAATTGTTTACAGTTCTAATGCTAGGTTCCCACTACCACAATTCGCGGCACGATTGAAGCCATAGTCTTAATCGTGGGGTAATCATGGTGATCCTATCAAATCTTATCAGATCTTGAGGACAGTCGTGGCAATCCTGTTGATCGTAGAAAAGTTTTGAACGGTTGAAAAATTTCCTACGATCAACAAGATTAATTGCCAATCGTGATCATCGCATCACCTCGTATCCAAACCTGAAATTATAAGCCACTTTCACACTGGACGCGAAACGAATTTTTCGCGCGACGGATTACATTCAAAGTCAATGCAAAGACGCGAATATATCGTATTGACTTCGAATGTAATCTGTCATGCGGAAAATTCGTTTCGCATCCGGTGTGAAAGCACCTTCAGAGAAGTTCCATGATCAGCTTGGAATGGCCAATCATGGCGTTCGTAACGGAGCGCACGACAGTGGGAACTTAGCATAAGTTATACAGGGCTATTACAGTCCATTAGTTACCAATTATGCAGATGAATGTGATTATACCAGTGACTATGAGTCAAATAGTAGACATACTAATAAAAATAAAAGGTGAAGATGGCTTTGGAGGTTGGGGGGGAGGTGGTTTGTCTGCAGCACCATGATGTGACCAGGCATGTGCAAAAGGATCGAGGCTAAGGTCGTCCTCAGGCTCCCTACATCACGGGGCAGGGGAGAGATAGGAGTCCACGGAAAAGAAACAGAGGAAAATTTTAATTTTGGAATTCAACTCATAGAAGCATTTAAATATATCAAAAATAGCCAAAATACCAAACCTGCGATACCACATGGTCGATCCAGGGGTCAGTCTAGTACAATTAGTTTCTGTTTCCGTGACATGGAAGGGATTATGCGATCAAACCTCTTTGGTTGTGGTCCAGCTGGTTTGGAGATAATCTGTGGCCATGTAAACCATGCACATTAACTATACCCCTTTCACCCACGTCTCTCATGGGAGGAAACAGTGTTCTTTCATGGCTGATTTATTTTATTCCACCTGAGTGTAGTCTAGACCTGGTGCCCATCTCCACAATGACAACCAATGCACAGTAAAGTGGCCGAAAGATTGTACGAAGCATATGGGCATCTACATGATGTCTTTACCTGACAAAGTAAAGACAAAGTAAAATGGCTTTATACAAGTTGTTTGGATTGCTTGTAAATGAATGTTCATTATGTGCGTCATAAATTCTAGAGAGTGAAAATCACTTGGAAGTGTAATGCTAAAGCATGGCCTTGGGGTGACAGTTTTCAGGTCAGTTGGATATATCATCAGCAGACATCCAGAGACTTGAAGTGTCAGAGTCGTGGGTTATATGCAGCAGTTAACACAAACAGATTTAAGAGTTTTCATATTTCCAATTAACCTGTTACATTGACAGAATTGATGGGTAAATTTGTATTGACCTATTGCTTGCATGTTAGATTGTTATCACCTTGCACATAACCTGTCCACAAACTTATTTAGTTCTTGCACAGAATAAATAGTGGTGTGAAGAATACTGACCACAGGTTTGGATCTTCTCCAATAATCTTCAACTCCATGTTATTCAGTAATAAGTACTAATGATGTCATTACCTCTCATTTGCATCTGAGAGTATGGCGACGAAGTAACATCACTCACAACTAAGTATACAGATGAATCTAATTGCTTCATGTTAAAAAAATGATTTTGACACAGAAGGAATCATGGCTTCAAGATGAGCCTTGCATGAAAATGTTGGTAAAAATGAGGCTGTTCATATGCTATAACTTATTTTAACCTACAACCTATCCCACATAGTGATTAGATCCTTGAAAGTTTATTCAAAATTACCCCAAAGTTTACCTAAAAAAGTTCTTAGCCGAACTCAAATGTGTTTTTCATCTCCGAAAATTTCATTTGGCTATCTCCAGTACTTATGAAATTATGAGGGCTCAAAAATGGTGAAAAAAATAATGCGGATTACAAAGCATGAAATTTCAACCCATCCCTAGGTACTTTGAGGGCCCATAACTCAGAAAATATTCATAGTATGGAGGTTACATTTTTTTGTGGCTTCATTAAATACACTAAAGTTATTGTACAAAAAAAAAAAAACAGCTTTGTTGTTTCTGAGGGGTTCAGGTGGGAGGCACTGATTTATTTTTCATGGAAGGTCCTTGGTCTGACAAACAATAATGCCTTCAAATTGTAATGGAAAAACTTTTAGCCACCATCGGAAATAATGAGTATCCTCAGTCTTGTCTTGTTTTTTCCAGTTTCTGCAAGTGTCGCTCCAGCGATTTTATTTATATTTTTTTTGTTTATTTATTTTCCCCTCCAGTTCAATGATGGGTGACCTGCCTTGTCTTGAGAAAGGACAAGGATGGACGTTTTTGACTGGGAATTCATATGCATTCTGGAATGCTTGCGAAAGATTCTTTTCCCAGATAGGTACATTTCTGCAAGTTTTTTTTTTTTTTTTTTTGCATGATATGCAATGTTCATTAATATACTTCGGAGCCCTTTGTTGTTTTAATCTTTCTGCAATATAATGGAATTTTATCTGCTCAGTGTTCATGTATAATGATGAATGCACTGACTTTACATGTATTCATGTACCACCCTTAAGCCCACATTGCAATGAGGGGATTGGTCTTAGTGTAGTTGACAACATTTTCCAATATAATTACTCAAGTGTAACAGGTGTCGTGTAAAATTTACTTTCTTGTGTGAAAGCAGATGGTGGTCTATTTAAAGTTTTTATGTTTATGAAAACTCTTAGGAAAGATATTTATTTATTTATTTATTTTTGAAGTTTCTTGATGTAGCATAATATGTGACCGATGTGGGCTGAGCAAAGCCAAGCCACAGCTGAACCTTTTACTGAACCATGACCGTGTCCAAAATAACCATATGGCCTACTGTCCTAAAAAGCGTAGGGGTACCAGCTGAAATGTGTGAACCATGGATAAGTTCAGGAAAGTGCTCATTTTACAAAGGCTGCACAGTCACATGCTCTCACTTGCAGACACGTGCCCACATGCAAGAACATGCACACGTGGACATGGATATGACCATGTAGGCACACACACTCACGCATAAAATCTAAAAAGCTCAGAATATCCCTGCATTGGTGCAAGAAACTGTGTTTTACGTTACAATTTTGGCATTTATAGCTCCTCACAATAAAATAAAGTGGGTTTATATTTCTCAGAATGTCTTCTTCTATTTTCTCATCCTTGGGCGTTTTGCAGCAGTATGGTAATTGCTGGCTCTGTATACTACACACAGCCCTAACATAAACAATACTGCCCAAATGGAAATTAAACAGTGCATACATTCAGCTAAAATGAAATGATGCATAAAAAAACATGATAGAGGATGTATAGTTAATTTTTGTAATGGGTAGCGATACTAGGCCTACTTTGGCAAAAAAAAAAAAAAAAAAAACTCTGAAAAAGAGCACAAGGGAGATAAATGCACAGCCGTAATGCCCCTCTCTTTTGGCATTCCAATGTCTGGCGACCTGCCCTTAGCCAATTATTTAATAATCCTCTGTTCTCCCCAGTTAATGGTTTTCACTTGTTTCCTTTTAGTTAATTGAGACTCCCTTCATTATTTAAAGCTTAGTTTCACCCCTCACGGGCAGGTACCCATACTCTGTTCCCCTCTTTGTATAGTGCACCCCCTTTTCAGTTCTCCTTGAAGTTTTGTTTTTGTTTTTGTAATAGTCACCTTTATTATTGAGTAAATTCCATGTCCCTGCATTAGGGTCCTCCTCTCTAATCCTTGCCCTGGGGCCCTAGTAACATCTCTGGGTGCCAGGGCGTGACAACAGCCGACAGAATCCCATTAAGTGGTGTGTCATGTATATTCCAAAAAATCTGCTGTAAGTATGAGATGTGGATTTAAAATATTATTTTATCCAAATTTTGTCTACACTCTGACAATGACCAAAACAAGTCTTTACCCAGGACTGAATCACACAAAAAATGTTGCACCTGCGAAATGAATATTCCTGGTCATAAGGTTATTTTACATGACTTCTTTCAATAGATGTTCATTTTCTGGATGGATGCACAGTTTATCAGCTTTAGAGCAGTTTCCAAACGCCAAAGAGATGAACCCCCTTCTGTTTTTTTTTTTTTTTTTTTTTTTTTGAATAGCGCAGAAAAACGTGCATGAGAAATGTGACTACTGGAGAGTTTTTCCTCTTACTAGTATAATGTGTCCTTGAATTACCTTTTTTTTTCTTTTTAAGCAGATTCTGGTGAGGCTATGGGTAACTGTGAATTGTCCTTTGGTGGTTAATAGAAGAAGTGCCTTGTAATTTGGAAATGTTTGGTTAATGCATTACTGCATTACAAGAATTTTGGGTATAAAATTTTTGCTTTTATTGAATAGTTTGTAGAGTTGTTTAGTGTTCACCTATCCGATTTTTATACTTAATCAATGGAGAGTGACATGGTTTATTTCAATGCTGTACTTTCGCACTGATAGTTTTCAGTGACAATGAAGTTGAAGACTGTCAGGTTTAATTTGAGGGCATTTTCATACATATTAGATGCACCATCAAGAAATGAGAGCATATTTTTCATTTGGGTATGTTCTCTGGAGAAGCTCCACTAGGACAGTACTGCAACCATCTTCACTTCCTGCTTGTTTTAGGGACATTTTTACTGCAGTCTCCTCTTCAGACAAGTAAAACCAGGGCCGGAGTGGGACTCATTTTCAGCCCTGGAGTTTCATGCCTCAGACCTTTAGATCATGACATATCATATTAAAATAATGTAATAACAACCTTATATGTTAAGTCTGTTCTCTAACACCTCGTATTTCTGTGCAGGCCAGTGCAGGTGGCCCAGGGACAGCGTTAGCAGCTTCTGTGATATATTTCAACCCAGTGTTATGACTGGACACTGGCCCTCGCGGCCCCAAATCCAACCGGCCCACCTGGAATTGTCCAGATCCTCCCGATTAGTGTGCCTGAGTAAAACACATCTTCAGTTGGATTCAGATTCAATGATTGACTTTGCCAGCAGAGCCAAAATAACAACATTGTGTCACTGTCCAATGAATTATGGTGAACGCTAATTGCAAATCCATTGAGATTGCTTCTTCTTCTGCAAGTGATCCATGTTAATTTATTTTTTAGTGCATTTTATGTTTGCAAAAAATCAAGAATCAAATGCAAGCTACATCCATAATGTAATGAAGGTAAAATAAACCTTGCTAGTCTTCTGGTAATCATATCTAGTTCTGTATTAATGAATAGTAACATCAAACTTGGCCCCAATTATGCAGAAATCTCTAGTGGGCGGCTCAATGGTATTTCTTCTCTGACATGCACAGAAAGGGGTGAAAAGGCAAGATGTTCCTTTTGCACAAACTCCTTTAATAATCTTCCCCTTGCTTTCCCCTTGCCCTGTAGCATGCCACTCATCACATGGCATCATCAGAAAAGCGCTTGCCTCTTTATAGTGGCATATTTTGGAAACAGTTGCCAGCTGCCGAGTGCCGGGGCCTTCTGCTGCCATTATCACTGAGACCCTCCCTGCCTTATGGCCAGGCAAGCTGTGAAGGGGCAATTCCACAACCGAGAGAGCCTGCTCTATTCTGGGTATGGAGAAAAGGATTTGCACATTTGCAACATTGACTTTGCTTTTTTTTAAGGATTATCGATCCCTCTATGGCAAAATCCTCAGCATAGATCATTAATTCCGTTTCTCTAACCCCATTTGCCAGTGATGCCTCTGTCACACATATGCACATTGGTAGCCCCTGGGTCTGTCTGAGATTCTTGAACAATAAACATTCATGATATAAACGTGATAGAGTTTTCTGAGGATCCCATTCATGGTTTCAATGAAAAGCTTTTGATTTTGGCCTGGGCTTTGTGAGTTTGTAAGTTCTTCATTGGTTTTCATGGATTGACGTTTCCTCCCAAAGTTCAAACGCCTGCTTGAGAGGCTAATTGGAGTCTGCTGTATTCCCATATGAGTACATGAGTGAATGATATGTGATACCTATGATTGATTGGTGAAATGTCATACTGGCATAGGCTCCAACACCTGCCATACCCTACCCCACAACTCAGACCAAGAATGAGCAGATTAGAATATAGATGGATGGTTACGTAGCACAAACCCCAATTCCAATGAAGTTGGGACATTGTGTAAAACGTGAATAAAAACAGAATAAAAAGAAATCTTTTTCGACCTACATATATTCAATTACTAGAAAGTACACTACAAAGACCAGATATTTAATGTTCAAACTGATAAACTTTATTGTTTTTTTGGGAAATATTAGCTCATTTTGAATTTGATGCCTGCAACACGTTCCAAAAAAGCTGGGACAGGGGTATGTTTACCACTGTGTTACATCACCTTTCCTTTTAACAACACTCAATAAGCATTTGGGAACTGAGGACACTAATTGTAGAAGCTTTGAAGGTGGAATTTTTTTCCCCATTCTTGCTTGATGTACGACTTCAGATGCTCAACAGTCCAGGGTCTCCGTTGTCGTATTTGGTGCTTCATAATGTGCCACACCAATGGGAGACAGGTCTGGATTACAGGCAGGCCAATCTATTACCCGCACTCTTTTACTATGAAGCCACGCTGTTGTAACACGTGCAGAATGTGGCTTGGCATTGTCTTGCTGAAATAAGCAGGGACATCCCTGTAAAAGATGTTGCTTGGATGGCAGCATATGTTGCTCCAAAACCTGTATGTTCCTTTTAATGGTGCCTTCACAGATGTGCAAGTTACCCATGCCATGGGCACTTACACATCCCCATACCATCACAGATGCTGGCTTTTGAACTTTGCTCTGATAACAATTTGGATGGTCCTTTTCCTCTTTGACACAACGTCCATGATTTCCAAAAACAATTTGATATGTGGACTCGTCAGACCACAGCACACTTTTCCACTTTGCGTCAGTCCATCTCAGATGAGCTCGGGCCCAGAGAAGCTGGCGGTGTTTCTGGGTGTTGTTGATATATGGCTTTCGCTTTGCATGGTAGAGTTTTAACTTGCACTTGGTTTTCTGGAGTTTTCCTGAGCCCCCGTGGTAATATCCTTTACAGAATGATGTCTGTTTTTAATGCAGTGCCGCTTAAGGGACCAACGTTCACGGGCAGTCAATGTTGGTTTTCGGCCTTGCTGCTTATGTGTGGAGATTTCTCTGGATTCTCTGAATCTTTTGATGATATTACGGACAGTAGATGATGAAATCCCTTAATTCCTTGCAACTGCACTTTGAGAAACGTTGTTCTTAAACTGTTTGACTGTTTGCTCACGCAGTTGTTCACAAAGTGGTTAACCTCACCCCATCCTTGCTTGTGAATGACTGAGCCTTTCGGGGATGCTCCTTTTATACATAATCATGACACTCACCTGTTTCCAATTAACCTGCTCACCTGTGGAATATTCCAAACAGTTGTTTTTTGAGCATTCCTCAACTTTCCCAGTCTTTTGTTGCCCTTGTCCCAGCTTTATTGGAATGTGTTGCAGGCATCAAATTAAAAATGAGTAACTATTTCCAGAAAAAGCAACGAAGTTTATCAGTTTGAACATCAAATATCTTGTCTTTGTTGTGTACTCAATTGAATATAAGGTCAAGGATTTGAAAATCATTGTATTCTGTTTTTATTCACGTTTTACACAACATCCCAACTTCATTGGAATTGGGGTTTGTAGTTTGTGCAGTCTTACAAGCTGATAGTTAAAACACTTTCTTCTCATGGGACTGCAGCTTTTTCCTGCACTGTGAAAATAAGTGTTTACCAGCTCATATACACCCACACTGCACTGCTCATAAACCCTCTGACTATCCAGGGGGAGTGTACAGTGTGTTGCATTTCACCATCGACTGGATGCCATAAAGTGCAAAATCCTACTGTCACATAAAATAGGTATATGTCACTACAAAGAACATATAGTCAAATGATTTCAGTTTCACATGTTTTGTAATTACTTTTTAAAAGTTTTATCCTGATGGCACATGCTTTGAGTGGTGGTGGTGCAATGTTTGATCAGATCTATTTTGGTTACCTTCAGATATCAATGTAATTTGGGCACGCATCGGACCTGTGCTTTCCTGTTGAATAAAATGCCAGCCAGTGTCGGTGAGTGAAAACTTAGTTAAAAGTTAGTAAGCAATCACATTACTGCTCCTACACAGGAGTGCTGACAAAACCTGCACAGTTCATTCCAGCTCATGAATGTGCCAAGGGTGTGCATTTAATATAGTCTTTCGGATTTATGACACATTTTGTCATAAGCAAGCTTGTATTAAATAGATCTGATCAAGCCATACGTTGAAAAAAGGAAAGGCTTGTATATCTTGTTAATTATAAGTACGTAACTGCTAGGCAAGAACTGAAAGTGGTGCAGTAGTGGGTTATGGTGAGGACATGCATTATATTACCCGTTTATTACTTGACTCGAAATGATTTACGCCTGACTTTATAAAATCTGGAAGCTGGGAATAAGCCAAGCTATATATCTGAACATCTGGCTCAGAATATGAACAGTAAAATATTTATACATACTCAGTATTCAGCGCTTAGCCAAAACATTATGACCACCAGCTTAATATGCCGGCGGTCCTTTGCATACTCCTCAAAATTGAGGTCTACATGCATTCCTGGATCCAATGTTTTGCAGTAGAACTTTTTACAGAGGCCGTCCACTGGCTTATCCTCTTCCTACAGGGCATCCTTATGCCATCTCTTCCCCAGAAAAATGGCTGTCCATTTACCACCCAATGTCCATTCTCTGACTTTGACCTGCAAGATATTCAACATTATTTACATCTTCTGTGTGTGGTCATATTTTGGCTCACTAATGTATATCAGGGAGATTCATATATGGAGGGCAATGTGTGTCATTAGAATTAAACGCATCGATTAGGCACTTCAACTCATTGATTCAAAAATTATGAAAAAAAAAGAATACACAAAATAGAAAAGATGGCATTCATTTAACTTTGTAAGATCCAACAACAGCTTTCAGTCCAACAATAGTTTTGACAATATTAATTTCTAAAAAGGCCCATACCAACCTGACATTGTTGTGAGTATACCACATGGTGTATTATAGTAAATGCTGAAGTGAAAAGTAAGCACATCAGTAATTTGAGTCATGAAGCATCCAGTGCAGCAGGGGTCAGCAGTATGTTACAAAAACTACCATAGAAAGGTCCTCACAACCTGGATTATGATGTTAATGTAATAGAAATCAGATGCGAGATGGAAAGGCTGAAGAACAGAGCTTGCCCTGTTCAACAACTATGCTGTTCTCCCTCATTAGCTCCGTCATTAAGGACTAGCTGGGACAGATTCCATACACATCCAGTCACTTAACCTCCTGATATCCAGCTGAGGTGTGGCCCGACTGTCATTAATACTCTGTTAGCCATCTGTAGAATGATTATAAACAAACCTGAGGAAGCCTCCTTGAGGAGAACAAACTGCAACTCCGAGGGGTGACCAGAATCTTTATGAAAACGTATAGCAGATAAGTAATTCTTAAACCATGGGGTTAAATGTGAACTGTATGACAGGGCACTGCCTCGCTACACTTCGTGGAGTAGACAATAAGGAAAATGTTAGAATGTCTCATTGATGGTCATGCAGAATGATAGTCAGTAATTAGGTAATTAGGTACACATAAAAGGAAATCTGATCAAAAACATACGTCTAGCACATACATCAATCTGAAATTACTAATGATGAAGTGTTCATCACTGACTCAACAAATAAACTGTCGGTGTGTGTGTGTGTGTGTGTGTGTGTGTGTGTGTATTTATTCTCTGATTCACTCCAGCCTCCAAAATGCCACTGGCAAAAGTATTTGAAGACCACAATGGAAAAATGATCAGAGTCATATTTTAACGTTGTGGAGAAAAGATGAATTAAAAATTCAAAACGATCTTAGAAACAAAGCACCGAAAATACATGCAAAATATAAAATATTTTAATAATACATAATATTTAGCTCCCGCCGCTCGCGGTGCGGGAGCTATGGTATGCGGCGGGAGCTATGGTATCGGGCTCCGTCCATGCGTGCGTGTGTGCGTGCGTGCATGAGCGCACCGTCAATATACTTTGCTGTATCTCATCAACCATTTCAGTTACAGACTCCTAATTTTTACTGGACATGCATCTCATGAAGGCCTACAAATGACGTGCCTAAAGGTGACCTTGGCCTATTTTTTCAAGGTCACTGGCCTCAAAATATCACCAAAAACTTCAACATTTTGCTTATCTCATCAACCATTTCAGTTACAGGCTCCTAATTTTTACTGGACATGCATCTCATAAAGGCCTACAAATGACGTGCCTAAAAGTGAACTTGGCCTATTTTTTCAAGGTCACTGGCCTCAAAATATCACCAAAAACTTTGACATTTTGCTTTATCTCATCAACTATTTCAGTTACAGGCTCCTAATTTTTACTAGACATGTATCTCATAAAGGCCTACAAATGATGTGCCTAAAGATGACCTTGGCCATTTTTTTTTAAAGGTCACTGGCCTCAAGATATCACCAAAAACTTCGACATTTTGCTTTATCTCATCAACTATTTCAGTTACAGGCTCCTAATTTTTACTGGATATGTATCTCATGAAGGCCTACAAATGATGTGCCTAAAGATGACCTTGGCATATTTTTTTAAAGGTCACTGGCCCATCTATTTACCTAGCTTTCTTTTAACTTTGTTACCATCAACCTGCCTAGGGACTATAGATGTAAATTAGCCATTGGCTATAATCTGGCATCTTTACATGTAAATGTTCATCAAGATGCACTGTCCCTGCTACTTAAATAAATAAAATTTAAAAAAAAAAAAATAAATAAACATATCACCAAAAATTTCGACATTTCGCTTTATCTCATCAACTATTTCAGTTACTGGTTCCTAATTTTTACTGGACATGCATCTCATAAAGTCCTACAAATGACGTGCCTAAAGGTGACCTTGGCCTATTTTTTCAAGGTCACTGGCCTAAAAATATCACCAAAAACTTTGACAATTTGCTTTATCTCATCAACTATTTCAGTTACAGGCTCCTAATTAGGTCCCGCCACCTGAAAGGCAGGGGAGCTATGGTATCGGGCTCTGTCCGTGCGTGCGTCCGTCCATGCGTCCGTCCGTCAACAAAAACTTTGACATTTTGTTTATCTTAATGGTGGGAGCTTCTGGGGCCGCCAGCGCCCTATATTATATATTATTATTAATATTATGATAATATATAATATATAAAATATACAAAAATGCAAAATGTGGATCGTTTTTCCTTTAAGGTCTTCATTTGTTCTCATGATAGATGTGGGATTGTTTCCAGTCTCTGTTTTTTTTTTTTTTTTTTTGCTTCTATGTTTACTTTCATCTGACTCAAATTTCTTCTGGCTGTAATTGTACCAAATCACATTGTTTTCAAAATAATTGAGGTGGGATTTGGGCAAAATTTGAGTCAAGGCATATCTTTATCACAATCCCATATAAATGACCACTTTACTCAATTGAAAGTGTAATCATTCTGTTCAAAACCATGCACTGAAAGTATTATATAAATGTGCATTTTTTCACCGCCCTAGTGCAGCAAAATGAACAATATGAATGGGCTGTAAGGGTGGCAGGCCCAATTTTTCCTATCATTTGCAATATAGTATGCAAGGACCATGGCAATCTGATCCGTGATCCGTCAATGGGAGTGGTTCTTCTGGGTGTATTTAAACATAGCATTCGTTATTTGTTAGACGTAAGTATGTGTGATATGAAAGCAGTGATCCATCAAGAGGAGACAACTTCAATACCAATACTGTCAAGCTTCTGATGTACAGTGCCTGACAAAAGTTTTGTCGCATAAGGACATAGTAACTAAAAATAGCATATAACTTTATTTCTAACCAATCAATTGTTACAATAAATGGTCCATTTTAATTTCAAGGGCTTTCACATTAATAATTTGGTGCAAAATGAAACCGTCAAAAAGTGTTCTGATGTTCACAGCTTGGCTAAGCCCATAACATCTGTTTTTGCTAGGACAAAAGTCTTGTCGTCTCTTCAGATGATGCAACAAATCGCAGATTAGAGTTTAACCTATGACAAATACTGTAATTAACACATTCCCAGATGTGTACAGAAATAACCCCAGCACACCAGACTTTCATATGAGGTGCGACTAGACCTCTGACAACATACCAAAGATTCAACCACCGACCAAAGTGCTGATCATTGTTATGGCCCCAATTTGTTATGGCGTAGCGGACAGCAAGGGATGACAGACAAAATTTTAAAACTTTAACAGATTTAATTAAACACACACTTTGAACTAATCTACAATCTACTCTACTGACCAAGATTGAAATAAAAAAAAAGAGATATTTACAGTCCCTTGGTAACTGAGATGGGGCTGCTATGTTGCGATGTCCTGGGACAGGAAAATGCTCCAACACAGGCAAAAATCCACAAAAAGCTTCACAGGTCTTGAAAAGAGTGACAGGTCTGGTCAAATGTATCCTTCCACAATTTCTCCTCCCTTTCAATCTCTAGCATTTTTAATTTAAGTTCCATTTCTACGTTTGGATTTTCCACTGGAAACTGTTACAGATCTCCTGGTGCAAACACATTTTCATCAATGTAATATTCAACAATCTCTCTAGTCACTCTTGCTTTTCGCATGGCTGGTTTTACATCTGTCAGCTCTAACTGTCTGCATATTTCTGGCAGTTCTGTCTTTTTAAAAGACTGCAAAACCTCTACGGTTGATGATGTCAAGAAATGATCCATTGCTGTTGATTTGTCAATATATATCTAGGAAAATTCAAAAAACAATTTCACAATTTGATTTTTTAGATTTTCAAAAACTGACTCTCACAATGGTCTATCCCGGACGAGCCCCCAATTTGTTATGGCCCCAATTTGTTATGACGTCATGGACAGCAAGGGATGACAGACAAAATTTTAAAACTTTAACAAATTTAATTTAACAAAGACTTCAAACTAATCTACAATCTACTCTACTGACCAAGATTGAAATACAAAAAGATGAGATATTTACAGTCCCTTGGTAATTGAGATGGGCTGCTATGTTGCGATATCCTGGGACAGGGAAATGCTCCAACACAGGCAAAAATCCACAAAAAGCTTCACAGTTCTTGAAAAGAGTGACAGGTCTGGTCAAATGTATCCCTCCACAATTTCTCCTTGCAATTTCTCCTACTCCCCTTCACTCTCTCAATTTTTCTCCTTATATACTCTTTTGCCCCCTCCCATTCTCTGGGACATTCCCCTCTGAGGCATGCCTAGGAAATGCCCCAAACCTAGCTCCAGACTGGGCTTAACAAAAAAAATGTCAATACTGCCATCTAGTGGCTTTTTTTTTCCCACATTACATCATCAAGAGCCTGAAGACTGAGTCTGCTGCTGAGGTGGCAGACATCTTTAATGTATCCAAATGTCAAGTGGAGGGTATGAGAAAAAGATTTGAAGAAACTGGTGACGTTCATGGCAAGTTTAGGTCAGACAGACCCTGGTATGACAACTGTTTGAAAGGACCGTTTGTTGCTTCAACTGTACAAGGCTAGCCCTTCTTCAACTACAGCGAAGCTACATGAGGAAATGTCACCAAAAATCCCGGTATCTACAAGAAGAGTTTGTCAAATTCTCTCTCAAAGTGGTTTTCATAGCCAAATTAGTACACAGAAGACTGCATTAAACAGAAAACAAAAAAACCTGCATTGCATTTGCCAAGGCCCACAGCTCGCAGAAAGGATTGATACTGGAAAAGTGGCTAAAAGTTTATTTTTCTGGTGAATCATCCATTGAACTGCATGCCAGTCGCCGTACAAGACCTGTTGGAACCCTCATGGACCCAAGATTCTCCCAGAAAACAATTATGTTTGGTGGAGGAAAAATCATGGTTTGTTATTACATCCAGCATGGGGGTGTGAGAAAGATCTGCAGAGTGGATGGCAACATCAACAGCCTGAAATATCAAGAAGTTCTTGCTGCCCTACTTATACGGCTGCTCCTTCTCATTCTTCTGCCTCCATGTCACAGTTCCTGAAAGCGAAGAAGGTGAAGGTACTCCAGGATTGGCCAACCCAGTCACCTGACATGAACATTATTGAGCATTTCAGGGGTAAGATGAAGGAGGAGGCTTAGAAGATGAAACCATAGAATCTTGATGAACTCTGGGAGTCCTGCAAGACTGCTTTCTATGCCATTGCAGATGATTTCATCAGCAAGTTATCTCAGTCATTGCCAAGACGTATGGATGCAGTCCTCCAAGCTCATGGGAGTCATATGCAATATTAATTCTTTTTTCCAAGGCACCATGGCTTTATGTTCTGATATTATAGTGGCATATTTGTTTATTCAAAATAAAGTGTATGTATAATTTCTACATTTTTTTTTTCAATGCGACAAGACTTTTGTCCAAGCAAAATCTGACCTTTCTGTACAAATTAAATTATAAAACTCAATCAATGACACAAAACTCTATTTTGGTATATTTCTCACAATCTAGAGGGCTTTGCCTTTCATATAAGCCATCTTTGATTCCAATTGATCAACTACAAGTCAGGTTATTATTTGTTGTTCCTACAACTTGGATAAGTGACAATACTTTTGTCCAGCACTGTATGCATAAAAGGCAGTTGCACCCAAAATTGAGTTTGCTGACATTTGTTAAGGTGCTTGCAGGATTGTAAGATTGGAATAAATGCCATACATTTTAAAATCCACTTGGTGGTAGTAATGTTCAATGGGCCAAAACTTAGCCAATTTTGCAAATATGAAGGTTGACCTTGCAGATTTGCATTACACAAAAGAGTGCAATGCTGCCGAGGTCTGTGCTCTCCAAGAGCCTCCCTCGTTATGCATACTGATTGTGTCATACTGCATTATTCCTGAATTTTATCATTCTGCACATTTTCAGTAAGCCCAATTGTTTGTTAAATCTATTTAATAGCTGCGAAAAATCATAAATTATTCAAACTCATTCACTTTCAACAGATTGTCCTACTACAAAATGAGAAAAACTCTCTGTCCTTCCATCCTTCTGTCTGAAACTGTTTTTCTCCTCAGTCAGTTGGCCAATCAATCAGAAGCAGCACACAGGCATTGAGCATTGGCATGGGCAGGGGCTAACAAGGCTGTTTTTTTTTTTTTTCATTTTTTCGATTTTGGATGTTTACTAGCAAATGTGATGTATCGACAAGCATTTTTGGCAAGTCTGCGAGGAGTAGTGGCGCACATATCGCTGGATGCAGACTAGGAACAATATATTTATTGATTTACTGTAAAAACACCTTTATGGTGCATGAAGCCAAAAACAGATTTTGCAATTTATCAGAAAAAATGGCGTGCTTATTACTCTTGCCACACCCAAGCCAGGCATTACGGGGCACCTGCGGCCCAGTTCCCCCCAACGGCTGAGCTCTCATTGAGCACTGTGCTTTCAATCTGGGTTTAGGATTGTTCCACAGTATTCGTTGACAAATGCACAAGCCCCCAGGTTGGACATTTCATGTGCTTTATGTCATCAAGGCATGTTTTTGTACTAGCGATGGGGGACGGAGATCAGACAGATTTGAGAGATTCACGCCTGCCCCCGTCTCCGTAAAAGCAGGCGAGAGAGGATAGAGACTGGATCAGCTGGTGTGTTATCTCCTGCTCACGCCAAGCTGTCAGATTGGCCACAGGGCTGGTGGGCCATCTTGCCTTCCTGGCTGCCAAGATGCTTGAACAGTGTGGTCAAGGAAAAATTATTAGTACTAAGAAGAGGACATGTGTGGGTGTCAGGCAAATGTGAGGATTTTAGTATGAGAGATTTGGAAGAGAAATGTATGTAAGAGACACAGAGGGTAATTTTTCAGAGAAATTTAGGATTGAGTTTTATTTAATTTCATCTGATAATAACATCCCAAAACAATTTCCTTCTTGGTACAGTATTGAGTAGACACTGTTACTTGACTCTGCCAACTACAATCCTGGTTTCTGTTATCCAGCTGCCAATGTCTCCTACAGAGTCATTTAGCCCAGAG
Organism: Gymnothorax javanicus; assembly: GCA_029692085.1. Taxonomy (NCBI): domain Eukaryota; kingdom Metazoa; phylum Chordata; class Actinopteri; order Anguilliformes; family Muraenidae; genus Gymnothorax; species Gymnothorax javanicus. The sequence continues at coordinate 158,794,102 of CM056194.1, read as the reverse complement.
TTAAATTTTAGAAATTCAAGCTGTGGTACCAAAAATGTATTAATCATTAATTCCATGAAATGTTTATTGAACCAGAACTTTAATGTCAGATTGTACTGTGGATTAAATTGTTTGCCTGAAATTCATAGGAACTATCTGGGCAGGTTGGAGCTGAGGAACTGTAGTATTAAAAGAATGTAAAGTAAACTGTGCTCTTAGTTTTGCTGATTTTTTAATGCTGCTATGTAATTACCTTCAACCCCTTTGGTTAAACATGTGTGGTATTGCTAATTTAGTGCAGACTGTGTATGCAAAAATAAAAAATACAAACAAAATGATACTCCCCCTTTTTATGATTAATAATTTTTAAAGCCACAATTATTGTGAATAAAAACTGATGAGAGAAAATTTTACAATGTACATTTCTTAAAATAAATGGAGTGGATTGATTGTAGAATGATTTCACAATTACATTCTGAAAATGAGATTGGTACTGCCTTATTTACTCTATAAAACTTACCAATCCATATATATGTCCGTCAATTGCAGCTGCTGTATTCAAACCCGTGGAACTTCAGACCTAAATTAAATCCTAGTGGAGATCCCAAGGTTTCCAACGATCCCAAATATGTCCCACTGCATTACTAGGAAATGTGTGCAAAATAATGTACAAGATCTAGATATTTACCATTTGATGTAATGCTGTGGCAATAGAAACATCCTGGATTAGAATATTTTTCACCATAAAAGTGTGATGGTGCTTCAGTAAAGTGCTGCAACCAGCATAAACAGATTTTGCTTGTGATAATGTCCTACAATATGGAAAAAGAAAAAGCTTTTTCTGATATTGAACCTTCTTAAGAGAAAGGTTAAATGTATCATTTAGGGGTTAAGGTTTTTAACATACTTACTTACCACTGTCCTCTTAACAATGTTACTGCTAAATGCTCACTGTCCAAGACAGCGTTTCAGTAATAGTTTCAGTAATTTTGTTTTAGATGTAAAACTCTTGAAGCTCTCTGTAGATGCTGTATACGCAGTATGAGCTGTGGGAAAGGTGAGGGCGGTGAAGAAAGAGTAAAGTTGTCACTTGGAGACAACAGAGGTGGATTGTGAAATCGAAACAAGACACCCCAGGTTGCTTAGATTCCAGACCATCTGTGGCCCCAGCTGGAGAAGCAGTGATGGTCTGGCACTTGTACCATACCATATTTACCGATCTAAATACAAACAGTCACTGCCTGATTGTTTCACAACTCATTAGTCCAACAAGCTCCCCTCTCCGGCTGTTCCAGCTGTTCCTGCACAAACCTTTGTTACCCACAAGCCTGATGAGATGATTACTGCTGTCAGTAAAACTTATGGATTTGTGCCATTAATATGAAGTAAGGTTATAGCTTGGTATACAGTCCAAGTTAGAGGCATTTTGAATGCTGGATTCAGCTGGGAAAATGCATCATAGGATGAACTTACAGCCAGACATCTAGCACTGAAAGTGCAGACACATTCACAAGTTTTACAGGTAACTTCAGGCTATTTACACTCTAGCTTGTGCCATTTGAGGTTATGACAGAGGTTTAAAAACAACCTCACGGAATTTCACTGAAAACAGAGACAAAACGGGCTAAAGCATGTTGAAACTTTTGACTGGTACTGCATGTTCTGGGAGTTGCAAGGAGCTGCAATTACAAACCCATTTCCAAGAAGTTGGGATGCTGTGTAAAATGTAAAAAAAAACAGAATGCAATGATTTTGAAATCATGATAACTTTATATTAATTTGAAAATAGTGCAAAGACAATATATCAGATATTGAAACTGAGATTTTTTTTTGTTTTTTGGGACATATGTGCTCATTTTGAATTTGATGCCAGTAACACATTTCAAAAAAGTTGGCACAGGGGCATGTTTACCATGTGTTGTATCACGTCTTCTTCAATCAACACCCTGTAAGCGTATGGGAACTGCTGTAGTTTGAGAGCAAAATATTTCCCATTCTTGCTCTATGTTGGCTTTCAGCTGCTCAATACTTTGCAGCCACCTTTGTCATATTTTCCATTTCATAATGCGCCAAACATTGTCAGTGGGTGACAGGTCTGGACTGCAGGCAGACCACTTTGGCACCCAAACTCTTTTAGACTACAGAGCCAAGTTGTTGTAATACGTGCAGAGTATGGTGTTTGGCAAGGTGTTGCTGAAATGAGCAAGGCCTTCCTTTAGAAAAGGGATCTGGATGGCAGCAAATGTTGGTACAAAACCTGTATATATTGTTCACCATTAATGGTGTCTCCATGAATTCACAAGTTACCCATGCAATGTGTACTCGTGCACCCTCCATACTATCAAGGATGCTGGCTTTTCAACTGTTTGCTGATAATGAGCTGGATGACCCCTCTCTTCTTTAGCCCACAGGATGTGGCAAGCATGACTTCCAAAAATAATTTGACATTTTTTTGTCAAACTATAGGGCAGTTTTCCACTTTGCCTCAGTACATTTTAAATGAGCTCGGGCCCAGAGAATATGGCAGTGTTTCTGGATCTTGTTTCTATCTGGTTTTATCTCTACATGCCGACTTTTAACTTGCATTTATGGATGCAGCAACAAATTGTGTTTACTGACAATGGTTTACAGAAGTGTTCCTGAGTCCATGCAGTGATTTCCACCACAAAATCCTGTTTCTAATGGAGTGCCGCCTGTGGACCAGAAAATCACTGCCCTTCAAAGTTGGATTTTGGCTTTCTCCCATGTGTGCAGACATTTTTCTGGATTCTTGGAATCTTTTAATGATATTACCTATCATAAAGGATAAAATCTCCTAATTCCTTGCAATTTTAGGTTGGAAACTATAACCCAAATTTCGAAATAGTTGAGACGAAGTGTAAATTGTGAATAAAATCAACATGCAATGACTGTCGGATCACATGAGCCAATATGTTGTTTACAATAGAACATAGATAACATTTCAAATTTTGAAACTGAGACATTTACATTTTGATCCACAAAATGAGCTTATTTCAAATTTTCTGGCTGCAACAGGTCTCAAAAAAGTTGGGACACAGGCAAAAAAGGGCTGAAAAAGTAATTAATATAAAAGAGAATCAGCTGAAAGAATATTTAGCAAGTAATAAAGTTAACTGGCATCAGGTGTGTAACATGATTGGCTATAAAAGGGATGTCTTAGAGAGGCTGAGTCTCTCAGAAGTAAAGATGGCCAGAGGCTCTCCAACCTGTGAAGGCTTGCGTAAAAAATTGTGGAATACTTTAAAAACAATGTCCCTCAACATCAAATTGAAAAGGTTTTGAAGGTCTTATCATCGACAGTGCATAACATCATCAAAAGATTCAGAGAAACTGGAAAAATCTCTGTGCGTAAGGGACAAGGCCGAAGGCCTTTACTGGATGCCCGTGATCTTTGGGCCCTCAGACACCACTGCATCACTCACCGGCATGATTCTGTCATTGACATTACTAAATGGGCCCAGGAATACTTCAAGAAACCTCTGTCTGTAAACACAGTCCGCCATGCTATCCACAGATGCCACCTAAAATTCTATCATGCAAAAAAGAAGCCATTGTTGAGCATGATCCAGAAGCACCGCTGTGTTGTGTGGGCCAAGGCTCATTTAAAATGGACTGTAGCAAAGTGGCAAAGTGTCCTGTGGTCAGACGAGTCCAAATTTGACATTTTTGTTGGAAATCATGGGTGTCGTGTTCTCCAAGCTAAAGAAGAGAAAAACCACCCCTCCTGTTATCAGCGTTCAGTTCAAAAGCCAGCATCTCTGATGGTATGGGGATGCATTAGTGCATATGGTGTGGGACACTTGCATGTTTTAAAAAGCACCATGAATGCTGAAAGGTATATGAAGGTTTTAGAGCAACATATGCTCCCCACCAGACGACATCTATTCCAGTGAAGGCCTTGTGTATTTCAGCAGGAAAATGCAAAACCACATACTGCCGCTATTACAACAGCATGGCTTCGTAGTAGAAGAGTCCGTGTGCTGAACTGGCCTGCCTGCAGTCCTGGTCTTTCACGGATTGAGAACATTTGGTGCATAATTAAACGAGAAGTCCGTAAAAGGAGACCCAGAACTCTCCAGCAGCTGGAAGCCTGTATTAAACAAGAGTGGGATCAAATTCCAGTGGCTAAACTCAAGAAACTTGTCTCCTCAATGCCCAGACGCCTCCACTCTGTGTTAAAAAGAAGAGGGGATGCTACACCATGGTAAACAGGCCCCTGTCCCAACTTTTTTGAGACCTGTAGCAGCCATCAAATTTGAAATGAGCTCATTTTGTGGATAAAATTTTAAAATTTCTCAGTTTTAAGTTTGCTATGTTATCTCATAGTAAATAAAATACTGGCTGGTGTCATTTGAAAGTCATTGCATTTTGATTTTATTCACAATTTACACTTTGTCCCAACTATTTCGGAATTGGGGTTGTATTTCCCCATGCAGTCTTACAAAGAGTGGTTAAGCCCTCACCATAGTTACACATGAAAAACCATTTATACCCAGTCATGTTACTGATCTGTTGATAAATAATCTAATTAGGTGTGAGATGTTCTGCCAGTTGTCTTTTTTTAGAATCACGCAACAGTCAGACTTCTATTCTCCCATCCCACGTTTTTAAAAACATGTTGCTGTCATCAAATTCAAAATGAGCAGTTATTTTTTCAAAAATAACAAAATTTATCAGTTTCAGCATTAGGTACATTGTCTTTGTCCTATTTTCAATTAGATACAGGATTTTAATTGATTTGAAAATCATTGCATTCTGTTTATGTACATTTAACACAATGTCCCAACTTTTTGGAAATGGAGTTGTAATAGCGTTGATGGTACAGTTCCTGTCTGGGGAATGGCCACTTTTGAAGAAATTTCCTTTATTCACCTACCAGGAATGTGCAACGTGTGTACTGAGAATTCAAAATGATTTTCTCTCTCATTAACTTCCGATAAAGAATTGTGCAGAATGGAGACTGACAAAGTTTTAATTGTTATTTTAATCATTAGCTGTAATTTATAACATTAGATGGCTTTTTTGCAATTCATGACCATATGAGAATAGTAAAATACATTTTAACTATTGTATTATCGTTATAGAGCAAAAGAACATGATTGACTTATCCCCACCACCCCACCCCCCCGTTAACAGCCTGTTAAAGCCTGTTGTACCCATAAAGCATTGTTTTATTTAACTCTTTACAGTATGAGATCACAGATGTGAGATTGGGGAAATAATTTAGTGCTGATGCAACAATTGCTGTGGTAATTGAAACAATAAAACAATTTTGAACACTTATTTAGACTTTCTCTAAAAATCTAAAAGGCCTGCATTCAAATGGTTAACATGACAGCGTATCATTCTCTATGCCAATTCATGACTCCTTATTAATACATCTGCCATTGCCAAGATGACTATAAATTTCTCTTATTCTCATCAGGCACTCACACTGAGGCCTCCTCTAACCGGTATTGGCCCATCAGACTTAATCTAGGGTGAAATTCCCTCATCTGTGCTAAATGAATTGTGGCTGTCGCAATAGCGGGGATATTTATTTTTCTCTGGGTTAATGACCTGTCCCAGGGACCCACCCACTGATGTATTTTTACCAGGACCCAGCTGTTCCAGCTGAAGAAGAGCTGTTATGTCAGAGGGGAGCAGTCAATCACCCACCTCTCCAACTAAGTGGGCCCCACTGACATTTTTGAATCTGTTAGTGTCCAGGCAACATCATCATATAATTATCCCTCCAAGCAAACACTGATTAGCCACAGATGACAACAATCAGGCAGTGGGGAACGGAGGAGAAGGGAAAGATGTGGCAGAACACCTGTGATGGCGAAAGGACCGTAGCATCATCCACTGATGACATGAACAATCCTATTTCATGACTCTGAACATCTTAGATGAAGTAATTTTACTTTTTTAATTTATTTCAATTCTTTCAACACTCATGCAATGAGTGCAATGTCATTCCGCCTGGTCATAATACGTTAAGCTATATGATGCTGCACTCAACTTCAGCAAATGAAACTGCCCAATAACTTATCCGGTCATGTAAGAGTTAAATATCATGTCTTTAACATTATAAATAGAGTGAGGTCACGTTTGTAACAAAAACTTGGGTAATTGACCTCGTGCACCCTGTTAGAACCAAAACACTGAAACATACTGCTTGGCTGCCTCTTTTCCCTTCTTCCCTGCCTGCAGTGTTTGTTGACTGGGCAGATTTTATTGCAACTAAAGATAGACATAATTACTAATGACGAGAAATCATGACTAATACATTCCCATCAATGCACTGCACTGGTATAAAACCAAAGGGCTAAAAGCTTCATTCTGGTCTTTAGAGCATTCGGATAAGTTACTTTGGCTCATATTGCACTTTCCCCTTGACTGGGTTCTACAATCATGTGTCTCTAATTTACTGCAAAGCTTTATGTCTAATTTGCTATGACAACATAGTTGTCTCGTGATGAAATCCATAAAAACTTAAGTGTGTAAATTTTGTATGAGCATAAAATTATGTAAATGTACATCCTATGCGTACTATGCAATGATTTATGATATTGACAGTTAGATTGGGTATATTAAAATTCCCCAGCATAATGAAATATGCAATAATACATTTATATGTAAATATTGCACATTCTTTTTCATCTTGTGAAGTTGATCTGTTTTTTCTTTTTATTTTTTGAATCACTAGTAATCTCTTCTGGCGTTGTGTTTCATTGTGTTAATGAGGTGTCACGTCCTCTCTGAATTGTCCAATGGTGCCATGCCAGGGGTTCTGTCATACATTTCAATCAAGCATCCCCTCCCATTGTCTTAGCCCCCACTGGGAGATTAATCCTCAGTGTATTATGTCCAGACGGACATATGAAGCACATTGATTTGCATACACAGATAATCTCTGACAAGTACTTTCATGAGGCAAAGGTGAAATAGATTAGTTTTCAGGGTAAATCGTATGCCTTACACCAACAAGGTCATTATACAAACTACATATCGGAAATAATGCCTTTAAAAATCAATTGACAGCCGCAATCTCCCACTTTTTAGTCATCTTTGAGAAAAAGATTCTAAGAACATAGAAGCACATTATTTCAGAGAATAATACAGTCCATAAAGATCGCAGCAGTTGATGAAGGGATTAGAACATATATGCTGAGCATATTCAAAATGTTGTAGTCTCTCTGCACCTGCTGCTATGACTCTGAATCTGCCATGCAAATGTGTCAGTGTGGCCTGTCCAGGCAATGACCTACTGAGAAGTCTTGTGAAACCATAAGCACATTCTCCCCGGAAATGACTGGAAGGGATGAGATGACAGTGTAACCAAAATGTGATAAAAATGAGGGAAATTCAAATTTACCCCCTGGAATTTGACCTGGGGATTCTGCAAAGTTCTGAGGCAAATTGTTTTGTGAAGTGAACATTGGTAACAGCAGCTGCAGAGTTATTTGTGGGGAAATTTCTACATCATAAGTCTGAGAAAAGCTTGAGATTGAGACTTTTTTATTTGAAGATCTTGGAAAACCTGAGCCAACTGAGCCAACTGTCTGTTCTGATTCTGCCATGTTTATTAATGTTTCTGCCATTCCCTGTTATGTTTATGATTATGTCTGTTAGGTTTTGCCATAACGTTTTTGTACTTTGCCATGTTTTTCGTTTTTGCCATTAAACAGTCTTTATTCAACATTATTTATTTATTCATTTATTTCACCATGAAACTGGTTTCAAACATTCCTTGCAGTGCTGTAACCAACTAACAGTTTGTTGTTTTACTTTTCATTGTATATAAACTAACATTGTTAGTACATTTTGTGCTATTATAGACCAACCTTACTAACAGTTTGTTGTTTTTAACAAGCTAACCCAAACTAACCTATTCTAGCCACAAATCAAATTATACTTGTTTATTCAATAAACGTTTCCTCTTGTTTACTGCTCTGTTTAAAATCAGTTATTTTTTGCAGCACTTTTGTCTGCATCTGTTTTGAAAAACCAGTTTTTGTGTTTTGCCCAAATAAACATAACCTGTGCCTGTGTAACCGAACCTATTTTTTGCAGTTTCTGCCCAGACTGCCCTCCATTGTGATTTTTGGAGATTGAATGTACCCCCTGTCAAAAAGCACATTTGTGAAGATGGGCTACCCACGGACAAAAAATAATAAACAGTCAACATTATTTATTTATTCATTTATTTCCCATGAAACTGACGTACACGGCAGTGCTGGCAGCTTTTCAAGTAAAAATTTTGGCTGTAGAGCCACAAATCAAATTATACTTGACTGTTTAAAACCTGCAGGATGAAACCATTTCAAATAAAATAAAATACCTTATCTTTTGCACAGTCTGCATCCAGACTATGCAGGATGAATTACAGTCTTCCAGACTAGTGAATTAATTGATTAATTAATTCAATTAATTGTCAGACTAACTCGTTGGGGAAGTGAGAGTACATTCCCAATGCATGACTGTAATACATGATCATGAAACTGATATTCAATCTGATATTCAATCTTTTGACTACAGAAGTAGACCCATGGTCTGTGGATGAACTGTACCAGATGGTGTACCAATTAATGCCTGTCTTTAAATGTACAAATGTGAAGAGATAATTACTGTTTAATTAAACATAAATTAATTTATAACAATAGAAGCTTGTGACAGCAGGCTCATGCTGCGACTAATGAAATTAAAATTGAATCACTCACTTAACATGCAACATTAATTCAACTGTACAAGGCCATGAACTGTGAATTGCTGTTCCCTGGAGATGCAATAGACTGCTCATGTCATGGCGCAGACATAAATAAAATGAAGATAGTGTATATTCTTTAGATTTAGGTAGCTGAGCCTGTATCCTCAGCAGATATTCATCAAGCATCAAAAGAAGCTATCAAACTGACTAACAAGCAAAGGTACATATCAGAACCTCAGAACTATCAATCTAATCACTGAACCCAGCTCCTGGTCCTACTCAACCCAGCCCAATTTCTGTACGTCTCTTTTGGCTGATCTTTATCAAACCCTACGCACCTGCCAGACCGCTCTGCTCTGGTACCTCTGGACACTTGGTGCTTCCCCCTCTCCACATCTGCACTTCCCAGTCATGTCTCCTGTCTATTTTGGCTCCCATGTGGTAGAATGACCTTTCCATAGAGGTGAGAGCAGCAGAGAGTCTGACAACCTCCCAGCATTATCATTAGACTCTCTTCAGGCGGTATGATACATGGCGGCTGTCTGTAGAAAACGGATGCACAGTTGTAGACGGTGTGGGCAAGAGGGATGTATAGAGGATGAATGTGGAACGGCAAAAGTATGCTTTCACTGTGGGGGAAATCATGAGATGGGCTCATTGCAGTGTGATAAAAGGAAAATGGAAAGAGAGGTGGATAGGACAAGCACAGGGTAAAATTTTATACACCAAAGCTACTAAGAGAGTCTTGAGTGAAAAGAAAATGGTCGGGAAAAAGCAGGCCAAAGTGCAGACAGTAGAAAAGAAACAAAAGGAATATGAGGAAGATGAGATTAGGATGGGCAGAAGAAGATTTTTGGCTTTTATTTCAATGGTCCTAAACTGTACTAGCGAGAGAGAGTAAAACTGAGAGAATTAAGACGTTGGTGGATGCAGCAAGATAGATTTTAGGTGTAGTATTTGTTAAGAGGGAAGATATACAGAAAATTTTGGAGAGAGGATTCGGTGGTGGTCATATTGTAGAGAAGTAAGAGCCCACAGAAAGTGGTAGTGGAATATTTGAAGGAGATGAGGTTAAATAGTGGGATTTAGTGACTAGGTTTTTAAAAAAGATTTATTTATTTATTTATTTATATTTATTTATTTTTTAAGTAAAGCAGTTCAATAGAATAAAGTATGCAATTCCGTACAGTTGGTGGCGGTATGCACTTATGAAAGAAAAATATACACTTTAAAAATAAAATAAGAAGAAGAAGAAGAAGAAGAAAGAGGAGGAGGACTGTATTGCCTTATTGTACAGTCAGTTAGCCAGTTAGCCAGCTAGCCAGCCGCATATATATTAAATGATAGCATGTCGCATGCGTGCAAATGCTACTGCATATTTATGCAGCCTGTACAGAATAAGTGAATGGTAAGTTTTTGCTTTCTTTCTCAAAACCAGTGATACAGGAAAATATAGCTAACTTGTAACTTTTGGATCATCTTTGCTAACGTTAGCTGGCGGACCAAGTTTCTCTAAAGTGACAAATGATTGAAAGTCCGGATGGCTAACGATAGCTAGCTAGGTTGATGTCTGTGCGAAGCCTTCTAAGATATGGACGTATACCCGACTAGTTGGTCATATTCTCAAGTAACCCACTCATTTAACGCCGCTAGCTAGCTGTTATTATATTACTATTGTGTATTCATTTGCTATGTATAATTGCTTTTGTTACTAGTTAGCTAATAGTTGGCTACCGGGCAATAACAAGTGTTTTCGATTACGTTAACTAACTTGCATCCAGTCGATTGCTACCTAATTTCGCTGGAAAATTCTTGGTTTGGGCCACGCCTGCTGTGGACGTTGTTTGCGGGAGGAGAGCTGTCGTTTGCCTTTAATAGCTTGAGATTGGAGTTCTGGGAGACAGTGGCCTGATAACTTCACTTACTCATTACGAGCTTGCCTATTCGCTACCATCGCTAATTTTTGAAAATCTTCACAATTCCATATGAACAGGATGGCGATTTTGAGAGCTGTGCCTTATCATTGTGTCTTCCAGCCCATCCGTGTGCCATAACAGACGGGACGGATGCTCTCATCATGCCTCAGAAACTTCTGAAGAGTGCTCATTACATAGAGCTGGGCAGCTACCAATATTGGCCTGTGCTTGTTCCGAGAGGAATCCGCTTATACACCTATGAGCAAATTCCGGTGTTCTTGAAAAATAACCCCTACATCACAGATGGATACAGAGCTCACCTACCGTCAAAGCTTTGCATCAAAAGGTGAGTGTGTAGAACATCCACGTGACTTTGCTGTGGGAATGATCCCAGTTCCATTTTATCCAAGTAGCAGGATTTTTCCCGATAAAGCGCATGTGGGTGCATAATTGGACCCACCTTAACCATCCAGTTGTTGAGTGTCAATCCTAAACTGGTGATGGCCAACGCGAAGCATATATTCCATCCTTGCAGTTCTGTCATGGCCCCTTTGCCTGCTTTTTGGCACAAGACTTTGTAGTTTGTGCTATTACTCAAAGATGTGACCCAATTCTCTGAGAATCTGTATAGTTGAGCAGGTTAAAATGTTGAAATAATTGGCCAGGAAGTGAAAGATTCTGGGGCTGAAAGTTTGATGTTTTGTGTAGTAACTTTGGTATACGTGAGGAACTCATTTTGCACTTTCCACTTCTAGTATGTTCATCCTGTCCAATGAGACGGTTAACATTTGGAGTCACCTGCTGGGCTTCCTCCTCTTCTTCTCACTGGGCCTGTATGACATGACCTCAGTGCTGCCTTCAGCTGGGGCAACGAGAGAGGACTACGTCATCTACTCAATAGGGCTGTTTTGCTTTCAGGTGAGAGCCTGAATTCCCTGTAGAGCTCTGCTTACCATTATGTTTGTGTTCTGTTGCTCCCAGAGGACAGCTGATTTAATGTTAGTCCAAAATAACTTGGTGATGTTGGAAATAATAAGCAGTCTTGCACGCTGGTACATTGTCGATGTGATTTCACGTTAGTCTGGGTTATCCTTAACGATGTGGTTTGCTTGTTTAACTGAGTTTGTTGCTTTAGCAAGCACTGCATGTTTCGCTTAACATAATTTCCCCGGGAGTAGTGTGTAAGAAATTATGGACGAGATTTATAGGAAAAAAAATAAGTTTGTTATGCTGATATGTTCCAGCTTGAAACAGCTGCATTACTTTTTCATGGAAAGCATGTACCATTTTAAGTATTTGCTCTGGCCAGGAAAATGCTGAATTTCCTGTAACCATTTCTGTGTCGTTTCATAGCCTGAATTTTTGTCTTAAGACCTATGCAGGTACCCTGTTTTTGATGTTATGCTTATGGAATCATGATTGGCAAACTAGATTCACTTGATTGTGAAATTGGTCCTACGGTGCAGTTGCTTGTTAAGCACAGACTTGTCTATCTAAACATCTTTGTTGTGCTCAGGTCTGCATGCTGTGCTCAGTTGGTTACCACCTGTTCTGCTGCCACCGCTCAGAGAAGACCTGTCGCCGCTGGATGGCACTGGACTATGCTGGAATCTCTATTGGTATTCTTGGCTGTTATGTCCCTGGAGTCTTCTACGCTTTTTACTGCATTGATGTAAGTTGACCATCTGTTTACTGTGGTAGAAGGAGGCACTCTTCTCCTCCCCCTTACCCATCATTCTGTCTGTACCTGGCTATTCAACCAATCCACTCCCATTCTTATCTTTTGAATGTACCTCAAACCCCCCTCTTTTGATCATTTATTGGTTTTCTTTGCCATTTTTCCTTTTGTATCCAATCAGTTCAATCTTTACTGCAAAGAACAGCCCACCTTGTCTCAGGATAAATCTCTGGGCCTCCATCCTTAGGCTCTCTTGCCATGCTGGTACCAGACAGAGCCACAGACTTCAGCAGTTGGTTTTCATTTGTATTGTTCACCACTTGTTCACAGTTTTACCAGTACAATAAACTTGATTAGACTATTAGCTTTAATCTCTCGGTTCTACGACATTACCCAGACAGGACCCTGGTAAACCTGCAACACTCTGTAAACCTTCAAGGATGAAAACTGAGATGACTGTTTTTCCTTTAGTAGATGTACAAATCTGATGATTTTTAGCTCCGCTGTGACGATAGTCACAGTCAGCGGAGCTTTTCTAATGCCGAGTCGTCCGGCGTACGTCCGTCCGTCTGTCTGTCTGTCTGGCATCAACTTTTCTCTTCAAATTTGAATATCTCAAAAACTGTGATAACTTTTTTTCTAATTTGGTGTGAGACTTCCCTATAATATTTTGAATATTCACCGTGAAAATTAGAAAATTCTACATCCTGGTTGTTGAGAAATTAAGCATTTTGGACTTAGAAAATCAGTGTTTGTGCTCATTTTTTCAGTCTTTCATTAATATCTCAAAAACTGTCAGATGACTTTTTGTCTTACTTGTTGTGAGCTTTCCTTATGATGTTCTGATGATCCACTGTGAAAATGAGAAAATTCTACATCCTGGGTTTTGAGAAATTCAGCATTTTGGACTTAGAAAATCTATGTTTATGCTGATTTTTTCAGTCTTTCATTAATGTGTCATATGTGTTAATATTGCAATAGTTTTCAAGGATTTCTGAAATTAAGTTATGACATGGACATTTCAGTCATCCTCAGCAGGAGCTCTCTAGGCCGACAGGCCTCTTGTTCCTTCCCCAATGGCTGGATTTAAATTTTGCCTGAATGTTTTCATAACAAGGTGATGTCATGTCTTACTCAAGTTATCCACCAAATTTCATCGGTTAGGGGCTCAACCAATCATAGAGTTGCTATAACCGCCCCCCCTACCTCGAATCAGTCATTACAACCACGCCAATACTGTTTGCGAGAATATGCGTGTTGTTTTTTGCCATTCAAACTTTGGCAGACACTTCAGGACAAAGTTAATTTTGAAATATGACATCAATTTTAAAGATGATTCTAAGTTTGTTGGGACTAAATTATATTTGGTTATTATATCATTATATTTTATTTATTTGCATTGATGGTAAAGGAGAGATGACTCTGTTTTTCTCATTTATTTTCATGATGCTTGGAGAGTTTCACTCGCAACCTTGCACTATTTTTTCCGTTTTTATGTACGTTTTTATAATGGCGTACGTTAAATTGTTCAGTACATTGACTGGAGCCGTTTGTCTTTCTCACCAGTACTGGAGGCAGGTGTACCTGATAACAGTGTTGGCCATGATCCTGACGGTCTTCTTTGCCCAGATTCACCCTCACTACCTCACACGCGAGTGGAATCAGCTGCGCACTGTCATCTTCTGCTCTGTAGCTGGATACGGGGTCATTCCTGCCACCCACTGGGTGTGGCTCAATGGGGGCTTTGGGGCCCTCATTGTGCAGGTGAGGGAGATCAGTATTCGCTCTCTGATTCTTTGGCTTAATCCACCTTTAGGGAAATCAAAGGCAGTCTTGGTCCTGCACGGCAAAGGTTTTATGTAGAGTTCATTAGAAGCTCTCTGAAATTCTTCTGAACGATAACAGAACAAAAGGTAGTTAAAAACTTAATTTTCCCAGTTCTGATTTTTAGACTATGAGTGCATGCTACAGCAAGATGATGGATTTTAGTTTCTTACAGGTTTCTTTGTTTCTCCTCAGGAGTTTTTACCTCGCGTGTTGGTTATGTATTTAATAGCAGCAGCTGCCTTTATTTTCTATGTCACCAAAGTTCCGGAGCGCTATTTTCCAGGTAATTATGCCTCGTCTTAAGTTGTTCTTTTTATGTTCTGTACATACTGTATGTCTCAAGTTCAATTTATAAACTGTTCTCACAATTTGTCATGTTCATTGTAAAAGGTGGAACATGGACCAGGATGTGGACTTAGATAGTGTGGTAGTGGAAACAGTACCAGAAACGATCATCAGGGATAAAATCCTACAACATGGTTGATCTGAATTGCAAATCTATTTTATTAGCTTACCGGCCCTATGGCCCGATAAGCGATTGTTGTGGTGTGGTGTCCGTCGTCCGTCGTCCTGAACATTTTTTATCTTTTTTTTGGCCTGATGAATTTTTGTGTAAATTTGCAATAACATACTACCAGACCATATCTCCAGACTCATTTCTCGGATTTTTGATTGAATCATTTTTGCCCGTTTTATGGGCCCTTGAAATTTTGGCTCCAATGTTAAAGATGGGACTGAGAAATTAAAAAAAAAATAATAATTTCTCAAAAACTGTGTGATAAGTTTTTTTCTATATCAGGCAATCAACTTATCTTGGTACCGTCAATGTACAGTGCGAGCGCCATTTTGATTGAATTGATGGAAGTGGGTCTACTGGGGGCGCTGTACTTTCTGAATATGCAAGATGGCCTGTGGAGGCCAAATGGTTGCAGATAGAGATTAAGTTTGTATTATCGACATATAGGAAGTCATATATGACCTATATTTTGGCAATATTAAATGTGACCACAGATGACTTTGAAAGGTCAAACTCGAGGTCAGGGAATATATTAACAATGTTAAAAGATATGACTTGAAATTTCAAAAAAATATTTCTCAAAAACTGTCTGATAACTTTTTTTCTTAATCTGGCAATCAACTCACCTTGATGCACTATATGTACAGTGCGAGTGCCATTTTGATTGAATCGACGGAAGTGGGTCTAGTGGGGGCGCTGTACTTTAACATTGGGTCTTATGGAGAATGGGCCAAATCGCCTGTGGAAGCTAAGTTGCAGATAGAGATTAAGTTTGTATTACTGACATATAGGAAGTAATATATGACCGATATTTTGGCTGTGTTAAAGTTGACCTCAGATGACCTTGAAAGGTCAAACTTGAGGTCAAGCAAAATGTTACAATTTTCAAAGGTTTCTAGGCTTGAAAATATTGAAGATTGGGAACATATGTGCATTGAACACTTATAGGAAGTCATATATGAACTTTCATTTGGTTGCCTTGAACGTGACCTTCGGTGACCTTCGAAGGTCAAACTTCACATAGTGAAATTTCAATGACTTCTATCTCCAAAACTATTACAGATAGAGCTTAGGTTTGTATTGTGGCCATATAGGAAGTCATGTATGAAGTTTCATTGGGTGACCTTGAACTTGACCTTCAGTGACCTTCAACGGCCAAACTATACAGTGAAATTTCAATGACTAATATCAGCAAAATCGTTACAGATTGAGTGTAGGTTTGTATTGGAGACGTATAGGAAGTCGTGTATGTACTTTCATTTGGTGACCTTCATATTGACCCTCGAAGGTCTAACTTGACCTAGAGAAAATTCAATGACTTCTTTCGCTGAAAAGGTCACAGATGGAGCCTAGGTTTGTGTTACTGACTTCTAGGAATTCACATATATGAACTTTCATTTGGTGACATTCAACTTGACTGTCAGTGACCTTTGAGGGTCAAACTCGACAGTGAAATTACAATGACTTGTGTCACCAAAATGGTCACAGATTGAGCCAAGGTTTGGATAGAGACATTTACGCTGTAGAAAGTCATATATGAAGTCCAGTTGCTGACCACAACTTGACATTCTGTGACCTTTAAAGTTCACAATTGACATATTGAATACATATTGACATATTTCAATGACTTGTATCACCAAAACTGCCTCAGAGCTTAGGATTGTATTACAGAAGGTCTTATAAATGTAAATGAACTTTCATTTAGTGACCTTGGCGTTGATTTTCATTAATTCAAATGTCAAACTTCACATGAAATTTTCATAACTTGTATCATCGCTGTAAGACTGCTTGCCGGTAAGCTACAGGACCCTTGGTCCTATTTTATTTTGTATAACAAAATTAATTGGTTTCGATTTCACAGGGCAGCTTAATTACCTTGGCGCCAGTCATCAGTTGTGGCACATCCTGGTGGTACTGATGTTCTACTGGTGGCACCAGACTGCAGTGCTCATAATGCACTACCGCCACAACCAGCCCTGCCCAGAATACTCCCTGAGCGGTTAGTACCCCAAAGCAGGGACCTCGGCGTCACCCCCACTCTTTGCAAAAGTCCCTGGGGAGATTGGTTCAGTTTTTTCCTTGTGAGTCTAAAACAAAAATTGTTTTCTAATGAATAATTTGTCTTTTGTCCAAATGAGGCCTGATTACCAGATGCCGATTTTTACATTTGATAATCCACTTATTGTGGTGTACGTCTGCATGGTTGTCTATTTTTTTAAAGGGGTCATATTGTATTTCACTGTATAATATTTTTATTTCTGTGATCTATTTACTAACATTTGCATGTTTTAAGGTCATAAAGTATATAGTTATAGCTGCACTAGCTGTGTGTTCAGCTCCTCGGGCTCACAAGGCCTAAAATGAGCTGTTCTGACATTACTGGAAATGTAGGATTTTTTTTTGTTCGGCGTAGTATGACCCCTTTAATGGATAAACCACTTAATTCCTCAAGAATTCAAAAGTACAATCTACAGTTGTTTTACTTGCCTTTCTGCTACTTTAGACTTCTGTTACTGCAATGTTATAGCAGCACAGAAATGATGCATGTTAGAAAAAGATGAGCAGTAATGAGTGAGGCGATTGCATTCTTGGTTGATGGTTCATAAATGTAATATTCTGGTTGTCTATCCAGACGTGTTTCTTTTTTGTGCCAATTTGTTCATTAGATTTGGATCACATTTTCTCTTGGTATGCTTCTTCCTTCTGTGCTGGTGGACCCGTATTTAGGGCACTTTTTCTTTTACCGCTGTGTCCGAAATTATCAAAAAATTTCATACTTCATTTTAGAATTATGGTCTTGTGATTTGGATTAATTTGTCAATCAACAGTGCACTTGTATTTGGATCAGTGCCTGAGTGAACTCTGTGTTGTGTTGTTTGTGATTTATTGTTTTACCGTTACTGTAAATGTTTTGCTACTATTTATACCTCAGGAGAAATGCTGTTTCAAAATACTCACAGTATTTTAATGGCCAAACTTGAAATGAAAATGTGCAGAACTCATGTATTTTCAATCATGGCCAGACAGATTCATGAAAAGTATCAATTGCACCTGTGCAATGCTGTTCATTTGTGTGATGATAGCGATTCAGCTATGCATGTGCATACTCAAGCCTTTGTGTGAGCGTACTATAGCATGTATACTTGGGGGCCGGTATCAGTGATTTGTTTGACTTAAAAGTGTCCTTTCTAAATGCATCCTTAAGCTGCATTGAAAAGACTTAATGCGGAGTGTAAGGAAATTCACAAGTGCTAGAGCACTTGGGCTTGCCCATCCCCCTAATGATTTGTGAATTTGTGTGCTGCTTTGATACTATTTAAACATTGAATTACGAAATTTGTAAAATGAAGGTGAATTGAATTGCGTGGAAATTTAACACACTGCATATGCTGCTCATAGGACGTTGCAAAAGGCCAAGTCCAATTGACACTTTTGCGCTTACCCTATGGTATTTACTTAAATTTTGTGGTCTTTTTGTATCATGTTTTGCCCTATCCTATTTTCCCTCTTAGTGCTGTCTTTTAAGTACTTTAATATGTGTTATAGAAAAAATTGTATCCATAAAAATTACATGAATTTTGAAAATTTGATATGGAGGAAAAATTATGTTGCAGTACTTCTTTTCTTTCCTTGAAATCTGGAGTAGTTCCTACTGAACATGTTGCAATTTCTACTTCAGAATGGTGTGTGAACAATACTGTTCATCTTTCTCAGTTCCCCTTGAAACTGCCTATTCTGCTGCCATTCATTTATATATGGACCAAGTTCTTGAAGTTCTGTACTCCTGATGTAAATATTTCAACTCTTTCAGTTAGACTCTGGCAACACATTGTTTTTATGTTTTATTTTGCAACATTCCGAATAATGATTGAAACATACTACAATTTTCAAGTCAAATGTTGTTTATTTTGAATAATTTTCATCAAAGACTCCAGGTTTGTGGAGGTGAACCCTGGAAAATCTTGAGCCCTGGGGCTTAAGATGGGATGGTTTGGCCTTTTGTAGATGGTGATGCCCTTTGCCTTAATGAGTGAACCTGTATGTCCCTGCACACAGAACAGTTTATGTTTACATGTTTTTGTCTGTGCATGTTCTTCCTGAAAGCTCTTTATTAAAGACCTCTTTTTCCCTTAATGATCACTTTCAAGCTTTAGTGGTTATGTGCAATTCATGATAACATGTGAAAGCTGTCATCACTAACATATTATCTTTGAATGTAATGTTTGAGTGATTGGGTTGTGCAGTGTTTTGTGTTCATTTTTGTTTTGGTGCTTTATGTTTACTCAAGTGTTTTCTTTACACCAGTTTCTGATTTCTTCGGTTTAAAGAACATTGTGTGTAGCTGCTAAGATGAGCCTTGTTATTAAGTGAGTGGAGCAAAATTACGAGGAGGTGCAAAACACTGGAACATATACCATATGTGTGGGAAGCATTTCTGCTGTGGTCAGTGCTGGGCAGTTTACAACTCATCGTTGTTGCAAAAATGTAATCCTCATGGTTGTGAATTTTATTTGCTTCTTTTAGATATTTTGAAATCGCTACAATATGTTGCACTGTACTTAAAGTGCCCTGATGTTTCAAATGGCCTGAAATGCTTTTGGATTAATTCTTACTCATGGTTAAGCATTAAGGCAGTATTGGCATTTCCACTTAATGTTATTTATTGTCAGCAGCATAATGGTTGAAGTTTTATATAGTGTAAACGAGTAAGTTTTTCCATTACTTAACTCGGAATTTACAGTACAGCCTCGAGAATTTATCTGTTCTACTTTTGGGCAAGTTCTAAAATTGTAAATACTTAGATTTGTCAATAATGTCATATTTCAACTGATACTTGTTTCTGGAAAAATTGGGTGGCAACATATATGCAAATTTGTCTGTTCTTTTCATTTGTGCATTGAGCTGTTTGTCTGTCTACAATATGTAATCATCTGCGGTTTTTTCACTTGTAAAAATGTTTCCGAATGGCAAAGGTTTGTTTTGAAACTGTACAGTGAATAAAATGGTTGACCTGTTTCGGAATGCAGGTTGACGAAAAATTTATGAATGTTGGTTGTTTAGTTTTTCTACACCTGATAGAAAGGCTAAATTTCTGGATGATAAAGAAATTCTGAATACAATAAAAAATAAATACAAAAAACTACAATGTAACTCTTGAATGTGTCCAACAGATGGGGCTATTAAACAGCCTGTGTTTGTTGAAGTGATTGCCATTCAATTTGTTCACTGTTACTAAATTTAGGTGAATGAATTGAAAAAAGGGATGAGCACCCAGAGTTGGAGCTTATTCAAAATATTATGCATTGCATTTCAATGATTTTTGGCTACTGCGTGACTAATTTGATGATTCTTTCAACTAAGTGTGACCAAAATGCCTGTCATTTTTATGGAGTTACTACTCTTGGGATGATATGTAGAAGTGACCACAAAATCACCAAATATCAATTTCCAGTCAAGTTTTACTTGGGAGCAATTGGTGATGGCGTGGAGTGTAGCTACTCTTTATATATGTATATAGTATTTTACCTCACTGCAAATTGAATTTATGGATGAATCCTCCAACTGCTTAAAATTTGTTATTCATTACCAGATTATGGAAGCAGTAAAGACCAAATTTGATATTAATTCAGCCTTAAAGTAAATCAATAAAAATGTTGAGGTATATTTTAATGTTTTTATTCGCAGTGTCCTACATCCCAACGAGTTGCTAACGTATGACCCTTTACGACTCGGATGAAATCTTCATCACTGAAGTAATGAATGTTCCTTCTGCCCCATTACATTCTTTGTTTGTGAGGAATGCAATACTAGGAACTAACCCCAGGCAGACATGGCAGCATGGTGTCATATTGACGCAATTAGACTCTTGTTGGCTTTGCTGTTGTCTGACGATGTTTCTGTCCTAGTTCCTTGTTCCGCATTCCTGCATTTGATCTTTGGTTAGTGTCCAATGCTACAGTATGTGAGGTAACTTTCTCACTGGGCGTGCTTCTTGAAGATGGCGATGTACTCTTGCACGTCATCGGGGGACCCCAGCACCACAGGCACCCTCTGGTGGATGGATTCGGGTTGGATGTCCAGCACATTCATGGTCCCAGTAGTGGCCATCCCTCCGGCCTGTTCCATGATGAAGGCCATTGGGTTGCATTCGTACAGCAGCCTCAGCTGGCCAATGAAATAGAAAGGATGATGCACTCTATAAAAGGTGAGCTGTTTTTGCATGCACAAGCTTTATAGACACCTTATACTGAGAGCCAAAAAACACATAAGCAAAGTCAATTGGTAAACTGTCAACTATTAAACGCACCTATTGAAGTGTTATTTTTAGTTTGGAGAACAGGCAATTGCTGAAGGGCTACGAAGAATGCTGGTTTTAATAGTGATGCTCATGTATTTTAAGATTGATGCTGCATGCTAGCTATGGTCAGAAAATGCTTTACGTGTGGCTGAAATGATTGTGCAAGTTTTATTTGGAATTCCGTTTCACAATGTCAGCAGTCATCTATATTTGTCCACTTTTAATCTCGCGTGAGTAGAGTATTCTTACCTTGCCCTTTGGGCTCTTCACATTCGCAGGATACAGAAAAATGCCTCCATACACTAGCGTTCGATGTACATCTGCAACCATCGAGCCCACATACCTCCCACCATAGGGGGCGCTACCATCCTAAAGATAATGAAAAATGATGCCCACTTTCAACTTATATTTCATAAACACTTCTTCCGAGGTGAATGGCCACGGTGTTCATGCACAGTAAGTCCCAATTCAGTAATGAGAGAGGTGCTGAATGCCAGCCATAAAGAGGTTATAGTTTCAAGGTGATTTAATGTACGAACTTGTATATAAACTTTTCATTTGCATGGAGAATATTTCAAATAGGTCAATAGCAAGAAACCCGAAGTTACAGTACCTCAGGGAATTTCTTCTTTTTCAAGTACTCTGTGACAGCAGGGTCAAAGTACTGAGCGTAGCCTTCGTTGAGACTGTAGATCTTGCCCTTCTTCTTTATCCTAACGTCCTTGTCTACAAGAATGAATTCACCAATTGCCTAAGGAAAAAAAAAAGAACCATAATGATACCCTTTGTATCAAAACCTTACTTCATTATTCAGTCCAATTGACGTGCATATGGTAGACTTGCTTAGCAGTGCTGAGTGCTGGAGAATAAGAATACCAATGTCATAACTCGAGCCCATATCTTTTTCCTACAGTCTGGCTGTCCGTGTCAGTTTTGGTCTGGTTCCCTTAATTGATTTTCATTATTCACTTATTATCTTGTTACTTTGTTTCTCCTCCTGAGCATTCTTACTCCCTTTCCCTCACCTGCTACTCATCGTCTCTACTTAAGTTCCTCCCTGCTGAAAAATCTAGTAGAATACCATTAGAAAAAAACCATTAGGAACCATTAGGTTTCTAATGGTCTAATGGGAATTGGAACCCCATTAGGAACCATTAGAAGAAACCATTAGGAACGTACTGGTCCCATTAGAATATAAAACCATTGGAGACCTACTGGTCCCATTAGAATGTAATACCATTAGAAAGCTACTGGTTTCATTCGAATGTATCACCATTATAAAGCTACTGGTTCCATTAGGAGCTAAAACCATTAGAAAACTGGTCCCATTAGGATCTAAAACTATTAGAAAAACATTCTGATAAACCTACTGCTGCAACAGAAATTATAGCAGAGTCCTAACACTGGGCACCAGAGACATGTCTATGCATATGTGTAATTGTGTATGTATTCGGATATTTTCCCCTCCGAATTGGGAACAGGACACGTGGGGCGTGACAACTCATTGCAGTTTGTGATTTTAATTAAATTTTTTCAGAACATGAACCATCAAACCATCAGGTTGTGTTCTTTTCCCTCCTCTTGGATGGATGAGTCATGAACAATGATTTAATCACAAAAGGCCAAATATGATTTAATCACAAATTTAATCGCCAAAGGTGATCTTGGAATGTATTAAATGAAATCACTGAACGCTGCAATCTACAAACATACTGTATAGCCTACACAAGGACCCACTAGAAATCACATAGATGTGATCGCCAAAGAAGGCTATAACATCTGTGTTCCTCCATCACATTAGGAACCATTAGAGACCACTACACCCTGTAGTGACCACTAGACCACTATAGTGACCATTAGACTGGTATAGAAACACCTGTAGGAACCATTAAGACTTCTGTAGGAACCATTAGTAGGGATCAGTTAAAGTCCTGTAGATTTGTGTAGGAGATAATAGAATCCCATTAGAAAAACAAACCGAACCATTAGGAAAACATAAGTAGCCATTAGAAACCATTACAAAACCACCAGGAACCATTAGAAACCAATAGAATATGCCTAATGGTTGCCTAATGGTTTCTCTGACTTTTTTCAGCAGGGCTGTCTTTGTCTTCTCCAGTGCCAGATTGTTTAGGCATGCCTTTGTATAGTGCTGTACTTTCCAGCAGTTTCTCTTTGTGTTTCCTCCCATCATCTGTTCATTTTTTCTGCCCTGTGTTCATGCAGATGTTTCCCTTATTGTTTGTTTCCCCTTTAAAGTCATTATTTTTCTTCCCTGGCTCCAACTTTCCTCGGATAGACCACTCGGGTTTGACTGTGGACGAGCCTTTCGACCTCACTCTGCCCAATCGCCTGAACACTGTTCGCTGCTGTCCGACCTCCGCCTGCCCATGGACCACGTCTTTTCTGCTCTCCATTGCTTTGTTTGCTGTTGCCCAACTGTATATCACCCAAATAAAATTTCTCACTCCTGGTCTTGCATTACGCAGGTGTTCCTCAGCCCATTTATGACAACCAAATAAAAACATCCTTAATAAGGGACACTTGCTCATTTTCAACCTTTTCTCTATCTTTCCAAGTTGGGGATATAGTGTGAAAAAAGATGCAATATTTGCCAATGTTTTTGTCAATCTCTGGGTGGCAGCTGTAAAATTTGTCTAGTTTTCCCTCCGGTATCATCATTTGATGCATGGAGTGACGTACTTGGAGGGAAGGAAAAACTACAAGCTAATTCAGCTTGGATTTCTTGTCTCTGCCTCTTGGAAACCAGGGGCTTGCCTTAGATGTTACCCTGAAATAACTTTGCTGTTGGTTGTGCAGAATAGCTACGTTTCCAAAAGCAGAAATGGCACCCCGAAATATTAATACAGAGGATGCTATGGACAAAGATACATTTTACTGGGAACTATATAACGTGCTGTTGATATTATCTTTCAATCAGCTGACAAAGGTTTTTGTCAGCTTACAGTGGTAGCAAACTCGAGCAATCTAGCAAGCGGAAGATTTCATCAGCCATGTCTGTCATGTAACCTTACTGTTTTTTCAGAGTCAGTGTTTTTTCCATCAAGTAACATTAATGTTAGCTTACAGCTGAAATGTGAGTTGGCTGGAGTGAGCTATCCAGTGGAAAATTTTGTCAGTCATGAAATTTCTGCCAGATCATTGTGTTGACGTAAGAAAACAGCTACATCACCAACTTACTCACCTGCAACTCAGTCATTTGCCCTCACTTCTCCAGCAGGGCTTTTGCAGGCAAAAGTGAGTCTTGATTGACGTTAATTGCTTGGGTCAGAAAATGGATGGTATGGCCGCGTGTTTGGTGTAGTGAGCTGGGGCAATGCATTTTGGTAGATGTCTTTACAGCTAATGCATAGGGAAGCCATGGGGGTGATTAAGATGCGAATATCTCAAGTTTCTGTGGGAAAATGTTAACAGTTTGTGTGCAACTTATTTATACAAACCTTACACTTTGAAATTATGAATGGTTTCAGTATCAGCGTGTGTTATATGAACTGTGAAGGCTGAAATTGAAATGGTGTGTATTGTATGTGGGTGTATGTTGTATAATGAATACGAAAAGAACTTACAGGATCCAGCATGAAGCAGTTGACCCCCTGGCCAGTAGACAGCACCACCATTGTAGCGCTGCCGTACAGGGCGTACCCAGCTGCCACAATGTTCCTTCCCGACTGCAGGGCATCTTTCTCATTTGGCTCATCATCTGTAGTCTAGGTATATTTTGAGTTTAAATTAAAGATAATGGCTTTTTGATGCGCTCATTCGGCCAGGCATTTACGTACTTATGAAATTATACAGTATAAGCGCCATGATGTCTTTAGCATTTTAATCTCTAAATTCTATTTTGAAAATAAATAAAGAAATAAACATGAAAGTGAGACTCAAAATTTTCTCAGTGGTGTAGTATTGCATCAATAGCAAACCTTTCTGTAGATTGCAAAAATTGTTCCAATTGATGCAAGGCAGTCGATGTTTGAAGAACCATCCAGAGGGTCAAAACAGACCACATATTTACCCTGAATAAAGCAACAAAAATAAGAGGAACAAGAATAAATGAGTCTGTAAAAGAAAAAATAGTTGTGCTTTTTCTACTGATAGATGATCACAAGGTGATGAATCTTAAGTTAGATGACACAAACCCTCCTATCTGGCTCCACAATGATGGCCCTCTCGTCTTCCTCTGAAACCAGTACACAAGAGGTGAAGGATGACTTGATCATATTAATGACCAAGTCATTGGAGAGGATATCGAGTTTTTTGACCTGGTCCCCAGTCACGTTGGTGCTCCCAGCAATGCCATAGCTTCAAGAGTGCAAACATGAGAGAATGACCATCATTGGACTGATAGGCAAAGCTTGGTCACTCACCATTATAGATGTAGACAGAGTGCTAGGTGAAATTACACCCTCAGCAGATGAAGTTTGTTTGAAAAGTTGTGTGAAAACAATAGGCACCAATCACTTTGTACTGTGAGGCTTATGTCAAGCAGCAGTATACTCACCTAGAATGGTGCAATGACATCACACACTATCATTATGGCCAATACAAATTTTGAAATAGATTCTGGTTGCAGGACAGAACTCCTGGAATTTTGATCTTTTGCCCAATGGCTCAACATGACATCATTGACACCACTCTCTAAATCTGGTGAGAATATGAACCCTCATACAAATATTGCTGCATTTGTGACTAGATCGTGTGGGGCACCAAACAAATGCACTTGAATCAAGAATATTGTATACGTTCAGTCAGCAATCATTTGGCTTAAAAAAAAAGTCAGAGTGGTTAACCAACGAAAAGTTACTTCTGCACTCAACAAACTTGGTGCAGCAAAAATATTGCTTTTCTTTGCAAATCAAATGGGGTGCTCCTAGTGAAACTCAGCATCTTTTGCAGTGTTTGGGGAATGATCCATTTTGGGAAAGTCATCACATCCTGGTAGCTTCCTGAAAATGATCAGGTTCCATGGAAATGTGACAATTCCAGAAAAGCAGGTTACGTCACTGTTTCAAAAATATACAGTGATAAGGCTGTGAAAGAAGTGAACAAATGCAGCATGTATACAGTTAGATATTGTCTGAAATTACCACCTAAAAGTTAAACTAAGCGTGCCACTTTTTTCTATGACAACAGATATTTTTATATTCATACTTTTTGAAGAAAAAATGATTGCTTTTCCAATCAAATAGCGTGTTTCCATTGAAACTGAGCCTATATTCTTCAGTGACCGTGATATCATTTATTGAGAGAACTCATCACTGCCTGCCTGGCACCTTCCTGGAAATAAACAGGTCCAACAAAATTGTGAAAACTCCAGAAAAGCAGGCTATGTTACCATTTCCTAAGTATCAAGTTTCAAGGCAGTAACACAAGTGAAATAGCAAGTCAGTGTTCGCTGGTTTGCATTGAAGCATGACACTTCAAACTTTTAGGATAGGGAGCTTAGCCAACGTTTTGTAAATGTTGTGAGGTATCAGTTTATTCAGAAGATTTGGGTAACAAAGGAGAGAAAAAGAAATGTCTGGAGTTATTTATCAGCGTAAGAAACACAGGTCAGCTAAATATTTTCTCCTCTCAAGTAGAGGCAGTGTGATGGTAGATCAGATAGAGGAGATCCTGCGTCCATAAAGGCAGTGGAGAAATATTCACTGAGTGGTCAGGGTTATTCAGTGTTCACCTCCTGGTAAATATTTGACTTTACTGACCTTCAGTATATTCTTAACTATTGGTGTAGTTTGTGATACAAACAATTCCTTTATTTGTCATGGGTTTATTCCATTTAATTTCACCAGATATTTTGGTGCCAGCACGCAATATTGCCAAATATGTTTCATGTTTATTTGCTGCAGCATTATTATTTCTTATGTCATATTATTTTTTGCTGACAATGCCGCACACAACCTTGAATAAATTAATGGCATCAAGATACATGCTGTGAGTGCATTATCAATAACTCCTGCATCCTCCATAAGAAGTCAAGCAACAGGTGTGCGCAGAACTTTACTTACAGATTTGCAATGCCAGCTTTCCTCACTGCACTTGAGATTGCCTTGATGGCTGTGCACATCGAATTGAGAAGGGTTGTCAGCTCTCCAGTACCTTTGGCTTTTCTCCCCTCCTCCATAACGAATCGTGTGAGGGTAACTACATTGGTGTCGAAGGCTCCTCTGTCTGACATGGTGCCGGTGGAAATAGTGCAGCCTCAGTGTTAGACAGTTAGCTCAGGTGAGAGAGGTAACTGGTGTGGTGGAATCTTTTTATAAGGGACATTCAGTCTGACACAGTGTAAAAAGGGGCGTGCCCTAAAACAAACCAATCAAAAGTGCAGTCCCTCGGAGGGAGAGGAGTGGCCACGCAGCAACACATCTGGCTTTGTAGAATATGAGGGGGCAGAGTTCACACAGATTAACAGATACCACAGGCCAAATGCAAAGAGACGGGACAGCAAGAATAGACTCTGTCAGGCTTGTAATTTAGAAGGGGCTGACTTGGGTGAATGCACAGCTTTGTCAGCATGGAAGTGCACTCAGATATGTCAAACATTTTAATATTTATAGCATGTTGCTAAGTAGTGGTCAACCACATTTTATGTTTACGTTAATATTGTGTCTTTGTCATAAATCAGGTGGAGTACTCAAAAACTTAATGCAATATCAACGCAGTACTGAGTAATATCGGTTTGGAGTTGAAGAACTTTAGCATGCAAATTAAAAAGATAATTAGATGGGCAGGGAGATGTAAAAAAATTCAAATTGATGAGGAGTGTGAAGATAGTAATTCCAGAAGCTTTTGGTGTGTTGGGTAAAAACAATATTTTTATCCCTCTGCTTGTTTATAGTAAATGCATGCTTTGCCTTTATAAATGAGTGTTCAGCTACCAACAGTTATTTTGATAATAAAAGTGGAAAGAATTCTTAATTGTTTTAGTATGGCCAAGTTTCATTCATGAAGAATGCTGTTCCCTTGGAACCTATAGATTACAAAAGGACCAATAAAGATAAAGGTTTCTCGGATCTTTGAAGGCCACGGGGTTGTGTAAACTAGTTTTTTCCTTGTCTTGACAATAGCTTGAGGCGAAAACCATGTATTCTATCAGACAGAATATGCATCCGTTTTTCAGAATGCCTGAGTACTCCGCACAGCCTTGCTAATACCTGTCTGAGTTTAAATGAAAGAGTATGGCCGGCAAATCATGGATCTCTGCAAACATCACAGCCCCTACTCTAAAGCTGCCAGATGTCTCCCTCAGTTACACTGCTATTGGGAGACCAAACCAATCTTGTTTGTGATAGCACCTGTGGTCAGTGGCATTGCTGAGATGGCATGTAATTGCTGTCATGCCAGCCAAGGGATAAATGGAGGGTCATATCTTGCTTTCCATGGAAATGTATGTTTGGGTCTCATCCAGCTCCTCTCTGTGCTCATGTGGCTTGTGCAAACTTGGTTTTGAGAGAGACTGAACTGTCTTCTCTCTCAAACACACTGCAGGTACGTGAGGGACTGGAGAACACCACCATATTTTTAAAGCCCTAGCTCCATACTTGATGAGTGAGTGATGCAATGCTACGAGTTAATTGAGAGAAAACCTTGCCCTTTCCTGCGTGTCAATTTGAAATAGCTCACATTTTCATTTTTCATGGAAAATACATGGAGAGTTTGTTTCCAAAATGCAATAAGTGCCAAGATTTTAAAATTTGAGATAATACCATAGAGCGATAGCCCTGTGCTTCTTACACATGGTGCAAAAATCTATACTCATACTATAAGGTGTATCTATAAAATGCAATAGGCGCCAACATACAAAAAGCTGATTTACTCAAAATGAGTAAAATTAATTTATTGCATTTTGGAAACAAACTCTTCATATGTACTCAGTGTTTCAGCATCCTGAATTCATTCAACACTTCAAATGAATAATAAATTGGCATAAACTGATTATGTTTGGGCATCTCTTAACTTTATGCATGTATGCCATCTTTGTAAATATAATTGACCTATACCAGTTTGAAGGTCAAATTCTGCATACTTGTATGCATCTAAAATACCTGAATGAAATGAAACAGATCCTGAGCTACAACAGAGGGGAAATGAGTCCATTAGACCCAGACTACATGCTTTCAAGGAGAAACTTTCTGAAATGTTTGCTCAAATTGCCTGCAGAGGATTGCACAAGCCATGGCCCTTTGAACTTAGTCATGGATCAGTATGTTGCTCTTGTCAGTTATTTGAGAGTGTGTAACAAACAGCTCTTGAAATGTGAAATTATAACAAAATATGATGTTGATATTATTATTATTATTATTATTATTAATAGTAATAGTAATAGCAATAATAATAATTTCACCAAAATGTGAATAAAGGACAACACCACTGAAATTGCCAATAAACCAAAATAAAGAGAAGACGTCTTATCCCAATTGATTGATCCATCCATTATCTAATCAACCTTTTATAGGGCTTTTGGCTCTATTATTAGCTTACCATTTTCGTAGATGGTCTTTGAAGTGATTATTATTTGAAGTGATCACTCCCTAAAAGACCCTGTGAACATACTACAAAGGCAAACATTTAAAAGGATGCACATTATGCTCTATTTGTTCAATGCTTTAGTTATATAAGGCCACAAACCAAACTATGTTTCATGGGATTGATCAATCAAATCTCTGCTACACTCTCCAGAATGGTCTTGTTTTTGTAAAAAAAAAAAGAACGTCAAGAACAAAAATTGCATCAGTAGTGTTCCTTCG
The DNA here is from genome assembly GCA_029692085.1 of Gymnothorax javanicus. Taxonomy (NCBI): domain Eukaryota; kingdom Metazoa; phylum Chordata; class Actinopteri; order Anguilliformes; family Muraenidae; genus Gymnothorax; species Gymnothorax javanicus. Next base: position 158,764,409 of record CM056194.1, on the reverse strand, counting down.
CTTGTTAATAATCAACAGTCGTGGTTGAATATCCGTTCACCCTCCAATATATAATCTGGAGTCTAGTAGCAGTACAACCACGTGTTCCTTGAGCTATTGTGCGAAACTTCTCATGTCACAGAAAAATATACTGTTAAGCTGGATGTGAAAAACTGCATTAGAATCTGTCTTTATATTGCCATCTGCTGGGAAGTCATTGTGGTGCAATATATAGTATTTCTCAAAGCGGTGTGACTGGTCTCATGACAGCTAGTTTATGCGATTAAAGAAAGCACGTTAACGGTCGTAGTTTCAAATAAATAAATAAATAAGCTGTTCAGGCCATTTATCTACATTGTGGCTGGTATTGAAGAATTCTTGGTTTTTTAGTTTAATGAGAGAAAATACTTCTCTGGTCATTCTAAAACTGATTGCACAGCAGTGCTATGCCTGTGTTTCATATGTATACAGCTGTCCAGTTATTCTTTAGTTTCTTTACATTTTAACTACTGTTTGTGGTTGCATTTATTGTGGTATGTGGCACATCAGAAGGGAATAATTACGAACATGATCTGAAAACAAACATCTAGATTCATAATTGAAAAATTAACATTATCATATTCATCTTTTCATATGCACAATCTCTGAAGAACCAGCATTGCTGAACAAACAGATTTTCTCTGGTCCCTGAAACATGTTATTGGCCATAGAGTGCAATCTTTAAATGCCCCAAGGCCTGCATTGAACCCCAGTGGGTTGGAAGGGATGTCTGTAAACATCAAAACACTTGTCTGGAGCTTAACATGCAATAATGCTGAAATGATATTGAGCTCTCTAGAGATTAAAAGAAAATGTATTGTTTTTTTTTTTTTTCTTCCTAATTCTAAGGCTAATCTATTATTTATTTACCCTGTTCAGTCAGATTTGCTGACTGGTGTGATAAGAATGGTTAGTCAAATGACATTTGCAATAAACTGTTGTCATAAGACTTAAAATCCACAGAATTTTTTCAGTCATGAGGCAAGACTTCAACTCATCCGAACCATCCTTTTATAATTTATTAGTATTCACTCATTTTGTTGAAAGTATGGAGTAGTGTCAAAATTCAGTCCTTGATGTCCACAGTTCAACATGTTTTTTGTCTGTATTGTATCAGGACGAGTAAAGGTCACTGATTGGCAAAACAGTCCACTCACAGTGTTTTAAGGTCTTGACTGGATGCTTGTCTCCTCTCATTTGAAAGAAAGCTATATTCTGCCCCCTGGAATTCTCTTCAAGCTATCCTACAGGATTAGATTCTGACGTCCCACATCATAGTGTGAAAAGTAAAATGATAATTTTGTGATTCATTTTTTGCCAGATTGAATCAGAAAAAAAATATTTTATGCGGTCTTTGGCCTATGCAAACATTTCCAGTGAAACATGACTTTGTTTTTCCTTTTTTGAGTAAAGTGATATCGTCAAAGAGATAATACGGTGCACAGTGTCCTTGCTTTGTCCAGCTGCCATAACCCCATTTGAGAATGATGCGTCATTCATTAATATTTGACGCCAGAGGGCTCCGAGTACCTGCCATAGAACCGGCGCTGTACGTCACGCTCTAACACACCCTCTTTGAGTTCATTAAGGTGTGCACTTGCAAATCCAACTTAGTGCGCATGAGCGCCAATTGCTCCGCGACAGGGCAGTCGTGCTTCTACTGGGGAGAATTACTCTGTTTTGAGTTATGCAATTGTAATTCTAAACAAATCTGTACATGCATACGTGAAGGCAAAGCAGATCGTTGTGTTTAGTGAACAAAGCAGAATTGGACAGTTCAAAGAAGGTCACTTCTACGTACTTCGTCCGTCATCTTGGTGAGTTGGTGTGCAAATTCAGTAAGTTAGATAAGCTGAGCATTTAAGCTTAGCCTGCCTTTGCCGTAATTTTACTTGGTACATAAACATCGTATATTTAAGCGTGATATTTACAAGTTTATTGGCGACAATTTACGTTTTGTTTCTTGAAAACTATCGAATAAACGAAAGATTGCACGAACTAGAAATTAGTAATATCAAGGTGAATGCATTTTGTTGACGCATTATTTGGCTATTCACAGTAAAACTGAAACCAGCTTCGTCAAGGCACTGTGTTGACCTATGTAAATTGAGTAAGACTAAATGGGTATAATGCTGCGTTGCAGTTTTGGAATAGTCATAAATTGAAATGATTGGATTTAGGTTACGGTTTTATTGCAACACTGAATCTTTGCTGGAAGTGGTTGCCTTGGGCAGTTTTTAGGAGCGGGTAAAATGAATCTTTTCCGCCATGAAAATGGCAATGGATGGACTCTAAAAAGAATGATTATCAAAACCTACCTCGTGATCTTGTGAAAATCTACCAGCTTTCTTATTTGCCTGTCTGCTGTACTATCTAACTTTGTTCAGTTTTTTAAAGTAAAGGAATCATGTCTGAATATGGTCTCCGCTTCCAAGACAGTCTGTGATTGAAATTCCACAAAATGTTTGTCAATCATTGGCTCCCAGATGCCCCGGTAATGTGTCAGAATTTGAGCACGTTTTGACTTGGAGTATTGCCAGTTGAACGTGGCCGCGTCTCAAGTTTACTTGCCCATATTCAAGAAGGCTACTTCAATCCGAATCTTTATTATTATTATTATTATTATTATTATTATTATTATTATTATTTGGGGAATTTTGGTGTTGTGGACTTAATTAATGGGCAATAGTTTCAAATTTCTTATTGGAAAATAAACAAATGCAACTGCCTACAGGATAATTAAGATCGGAAATGTTCAACTCTGTAGGTTGCATGTGGCTCATCAACTGCAGTGCAGTGCCGCGGATGTGAATTCGCCTATTTGTAGATTTTAGTGTTTTAGCATATTTAGGCTATGTCTTGCAAATCGAAGCAAAACATGGGAATATAATCTGAACTCCTCCTATGAATACCCTGTATCATTTGATGTCTTTAACTCAAGATACGTCTGAAAATGTTTAACTTAGAGAATTCATTTCGCGCGTCAGTGATGCAGATCTTGTATACGCGTAGTATGAGTAGCAGTCATTTTTGTGTTGGAGAGGTCTTCTGAATATTCTTCATTCTACTTTTGGTTTATTAAATTCTTTTTTAAGTCTATGATAATTTGAAAGGTGGAATCATTTAATACAAAAATCTCTGCCTGGCCCTGTCTTTCTACCCATTTTCTTCATAATTAGACGTTGTTGCTTGATTCTGAAGACTCTACAGTTCATTAATCTGTACTGTTTTCATCTGCCGCTCATAATGGGAAGGGGGCGATTTATGTTTTCTGAGCTTGCTATCGGAATTCATGTCACTTTGACCAGTTCTCAACTTGGGAAAAGTTCTGCATTTTCACCAGGTTTTTTGTTGGCAAAGCATTTCATATCGTTTCTCATTCCAGAGACTTCCAGGTCTGTCAGACAAATAACTAGCATATTTATATGAACTGTTGTTTGCGTATCAAATGCATAAATTCAATGGAATGAAAATGGGAATAAACTGTGTTTAATTCTGTTTCCTAAGTTTGTGACTTCATCTCCCTCCTGTGTCCATGTTGAAGTACAGTTGCCCTCTCAGCAGGTTTTAAGACATTTCATGTGAATCTTCAGAGCGCTGGTGGGGCTTTCATGCCTGACCTGCTCCATCACATTGGTTGTTTAGAGGATCTTACTTCTACTTTGTTGCTCAATGGGAACCATTTGTTCCCCTCATGTGCCAATTTTGCCACCTAAGCTCCAGAAGCTGGAGTGTGTGATGTGGGGGAAATGAGCAAGGATCTTCTGTCCTGGTTAATGCAGTCTCAATCCATCAATCCATCAATCCATCAATCCATCAATCAATCAATCAAGTTTATTTGTCACATACTCAATTGTACAAATACAACCAGTAGTGAGATGTTTAAGCATGTGTACACTAGGGAGAAACTACAAGCATACAAGTCACTGGATGCCTATGACTACTTTATCTGCGGACATAAGCAGAATGTTAAATACCACGACATAGACCTGGAGTTTTGTGTCTCGAAATCAGAGACACAATATGTTTTATTCTCACATATTTCATTTAATGTCTGTAAATGTGAGACAAGCTAATGCTAATTATCAAACTTTAGCTGCATTAAATTAGTGGTCTACATCTTACAAACAATTGTTCATATAAACGAGCCTTTCCAGTGAAATTAGTGAGTAAATAGATAACATACCTGATATAAAATGGGCACTGCAAACACGAACATTTTTGATCGTGTCCTCAGTCCAGTCAACGCGTTTGATAGCTTGCAACCATAGACGCCGCTGATTGCTCTGATACGGATGTGATCCTCTCGGAATCCTGTAAAACTTGAGTCCACCAATGGAATATCGATTCTGACAGCTGTACACGCAACAACCAGACATTTCGGTGCTGGTAAAATATCTAATTCAATGTTTGCAGATTCATAACTCGTCTGACTGACTTGGGGAGACTGCTACTTCCGTTGCCAAGATGCGCACGCATCTTTTTGATGATGTTGGCTGTAAATGGGTCTATTGGCAACTGCGGTGGTGTGTAGCGTTCATAATTCGCCGTCGTGTTCATTGTTTGCCATTGTTTTCATAATTCCCCGTCGTTTTCATCATTCTCATTAGCAATTTTTAAAGAATCTTCTTCTGGGGACCTGTTGGCCAGAATGAGTTGATATTTGGTATGGACCATCCTTTTGACAAGGTCTGCTGAGATTGTTCAAATTATTTGATATTATTGATCATTGAATTTTTTAATGAATTTTTTACATTTTCATTTCTCCCATGTATTCAATATTTGGCATATTTTAATGGGCCATAACATGGAAATGATTGGAGATATTTATATTAATAGTATTTATGACAGATAGGAAGTCATACAAAGGCTTTCATTTGGTATCATGACCTTTGACCTAGACAGAATTTTAAGGTCAAACCTGAGGTCAAATAGCGGAAAATTTAAAAAGAATTTCTAAAATCATCTTCTCTGAAACCGTCAGCTACATGGACTTCATATTTGTGGTGGAGAATCCATAACAATTCTCTATCTTTGGCTGTCAGACTATGGGAGTTTTGGTCCAATTTTTTTAATTTACCAGTGAACAGTATTCATTTCTTTTGGAATTTTTTATCACACTTTTACTGTGGAGGTGTGGAACTTTGATGGTACTAAGAGGTAGATACAGTAAGAACTTTCCATGTTTATTACACTAGATGGCAAAAAAAATCAAGATGTTGGTGCACTGTACCGCTTGTGTGTAATTGCACTGAGTAAGCAGTAAAAATCTTGCAACTCTGAGTAATAAATTAACCTTTATTATAGTGTCAAGGGCTACATCAAAATATTGACATGTCACCCATTTCTTGGGCCCGGCTCCCTCAGAGTGGTTGCTTAACTTTCTTTGAACTTGCTTCTATGTTTCCATCATGGATGATTGACATGGCAGTGATCTGTTTTAACAGTTCAAGAGGTCAGCTGTCCCTCTCAGCATTTTTTAAGAGCTAGATAAAGTGGTATGTCCTACCTCATTATTGCAAGTACAAGAAATTATGTATTTACATAGCAGATTGTCACTTCGATGTCTCTCAGGTTATCCAGTGTTTTCACATTTTAGTTATGCCTGAGGGAAAAGATGCAGCTACAGTATCACTGCTCGGGCTTTGCTTTTGTAATGTTTCAAGAACTTTGAAAGGCCTACTTTGTTGTTTGCAGGATAATTCTAGTAGAATTTAACCGAGATGATAAGGTTAGTTTATGTTGTATTGCTGCTAGCGTTGTCTAGACCACCCATCCTTAGAAAATTAGAAATATGCCCGAGGGATGTCTGGGAGTTCACAAGCTTACACGACTAGAAAAAGCAAATTTGAGACCAAACTTACCGTTGACCCTTTTTTTTTAATGTATTATTTTGACATTTTTCAACCTAATGGCTCAGTTCTGTGCAAGCGTCGACTGATTATCCATGCTCAGACTGGTGATCGATGAAAGTTTTGGTCATGGTAATGGAAGGATTAGAATATTCTTTATCACTGATTAGGAAGCTGTGTTCATGACCAGTGTTGGGGCTTCTTAACTGGGAGTGCTATAGTTTTTTTTTTTTTTTCCCCAATAAAGATGTAATATTTGACTAAGTAGCTTGTGTCCTTTCATTTCTGGAGCTTTAACCTATTTTTGCTTTCATTTGCAGTAGTCCACTGCTTTTCTTGTTCTGGTAGGTCAAGTTTGTGGTTTCTGATCACTGTGGAGATTTTCACGGGTTCCTGTGGAAAATGTCAGTATTGTATGAAATATGCTTAGAGATGATGATATGGATAGTATCAATGGGCTTTTAGATGCCTTTTTCTGGCTGTAAACATCCTGAAATGGCCTGCCCCCTTTGCCAAGGTCATTGTTACCATAAGTAATTTTTAAACGGTTGAAAAATTTCCATTTTTCATCTCTCCTTTATACTAAGAAGTTTGGCTGGGCAAATTTTTAGTGCTAAATGCTCAGGCCAAATCTCTGTGCTTTTAGTGCAACCTGGAGGACTCAGTTTTGATCTGTTCTAAATCACTTTCCTTGATTGACAAGTTTTTCAGCGATGAGAGTAAGCCATTGGAAGTGAAACACTTGGTTTCCTTTTGCATGAAACTTTGGAACAATTCAATTGAAAATTTTTTATTCAGTTTACCAAAAAGATGAACTACTATTTTAACTTCCATATTTGCTTTAAGCATGTCCTACACTGTCTGATCGTGTCAAAATGACGTGCTTTCTTTCTAGTGTCAACTATGCAAGGGAATCTGGCCACACCTGATTAAGTGTTTTTGAGTTAACGTGCTTTTACTTTAAATGAATGATTAACAGTTCAATACCAATCTTTATTTCCAAGGGATGTTCTGTGCCTCACCAATTTTCAGCTCACCTAGCTGTTTCTGGCCTTTGCCTGCCATAGCTTCACACACTCTAAAAGTTGATTTTCGGTCCCCGCTTTCAGCTGACATTATTTGACCTTTACTTTTGCCTTGATGACCTCCAAACCAAGTCAGTTCATGTACCTTCTGTGGGGGGTTACCTTGTCTGATTTGGTCGAAACCCGTCTATTCCTCTTGTGGATGTCGCACTCAAAAGATATGTTTGATGGATGACTGGGAAACAGTTTGCCTCCCACTCAGTGTGTGATGCGGAGGGAAGAAGTGTTTAAATTACAGTTTAGGTGCATGAGTGGGTTGTTTATATGCACCAATGAGCCAAAACTTTATGATCCCCTGTCTTATATGCTGTTAGTCCTCCGCATGTTGCCAAAACGCTTCTGTCCTGGAGAGGCGTGGGAAAAAGCTGCAGGTTGTAGAAGTCCTGTAAGTTATGAGGTGGAGTGACTCTGGATCTGACTTTCTGTTCCCACACAACCCCCATATGCTCAATCAGATTGGGATCTGGGGTATTTGGAGACCTGGGCCACACCTTGAACTCTTTGCCATGTTCCTCAAGTCGTTCTCCAACAATTTCTGTAGTGTTGCATGGCTCATTTTTTCGGCTGAAAGAGGCCTCTGCCATTGGGGAATACTGTTGCCATGAAGGCATGTACCTGATCTGCCATGATGCTGGTGGCACATGTCAAATTGACAAGTCCTCAAAGCCAGGGTTTACCAACCGAATACTGCACTGAGCATCACGCTCTCTCGACCAGCTGGTCTTCTTCCCTGAGTGCTTCTCGGTGCCATGTTTTCCATTGCACAAACCTGGCCGCCCACATGATGTAGAATAACACAGGACTCATTGGACTGGGTAGACTTCTTGCATTGCTCTGTGGTCTGGTTCAAATGCTTGGTGCTCATTGTAGGTGCTTTCGCTGGTGGACAGCGTTACCATGGGCGCTCTGACTGGTATGCAGCTACGCAGGCTCATAGTCTGTGTGTTGCGGCACATTCCTCCTGTAACAATCATAAAAATTTTCTGCTACGTGGGCCACATTGGCCCCTCTGTCAGTTTTGGACCAGAGGAGAGGGTCTTCATTGGACTCTCACGTTGATGACTGCGTCCAACATTCTGTCATCGCTCATGGCTTGTCCTCCTGACCAGGGGGAACCTGAGGCCTAGTCATCTCAAAGACCCAGTCCTGTGGCCGTAACAATTTCACTCAGATCTTCACCCCTGCCCTTTTTTTCTCTGCATCTAACATGTTGATTCTGAGAACTGACCAATAAACCACGAGAATATGAGAACTGCTTACAGTCTAATATATCACAGACCATGAAATGCACCATTGTCAAAAATAAATGAATCTTATTTGCCATTATTTATGAGTAGTACTATTTTTTTGGCTTATAATGGTAAATTATGTGTGTCATTCATGTGCCAAAAATGCTTAGACCTTGTGCCTATTTGCTTCTTTTAATGGTGCATGGCTCTGCAGTTCCATATCCACAAGTTGATTTTATTGGTATTTTTCTTTCGTCACATCTTTTGTATTTTGGCCAAGTGTATGTGCGCAGTTTATCAGATGAAAACATATGCTAGCTGAAGAATAGTGTGCTCAATAATGAATTTCAAAAAGTGTCTAATGGCTGCTTTTACACTGACCTTTTTGGGAGGAATTGATGGCTGTTATATTTTCCATTTTGTAAGCAGATCTCGACTAGAAACCTGGATTTTGTTGCGTACATCTTTGTTTGGCCGCGTTCCTGTTACAGCACTGCCAGTGTCCGCAGATGTTGGCTTGTTTCTGTGTTGAAACCTGTGACTGCTGCCAAAAATGGACTAATGCACCCTGACCAAGCAGTGGATGAGGATCCGCAACAAGACTATGGGAAAATTCTCTGGAGTTTGAGGTGTGAAATTAGGGCTCAGGCCCTCCTTGTTCAGTTACGTTTCTTATCCAGCCGATTGACCCTCAAGGCCTAAAAGTAGCCCAGCTGTTCATAAATTAGACAAATACTTGGAATGACAGACTTCTAGAAAAAACAAGATCAATATTGGAACTGTGCAAAGTGAACATCTGTAGGATCTGTAGTTGGTGTACCCAGTCAGAGGGAGAAATCTTGTAAGATTCTTGAAGTCTATGAGCCAGTACAATGCATTATTTTTTTTTCCCACAATGCTGTAAATTTAAGGTTTTGCACCATTTTCATTGCTTATTTTGCATGGTATCTGGAGATGGCTTTGCTAAATTGTACAGAATGTGCAGTATTAAGCTGCTTTCACACCGGACGCGAAACTAATTTTTCGCACGACCGATTACATTCAAAGTCAATGCTAAGACATGTCGCGTGTATTTGTGTCTTCGCATTGATTTTAAATGTAATCTGTCGTGCAAAAAATTAGTTTTGCATCCGGTGTGAAAGCGGCTTTATGCTGAAGTCTGAGGCATCCTTATTTTTTTAATGTAAATTTGGACTCCGATGTTTTCGTGTTTTATGCATTACTCTGTATTACAACAAATGTGATTCCCATGCATGAATTACAAAAAAGTTTCTGAGAAATTTTAGTATTCCATTAAAGTAACAGATGGTTTTGCCTCTGTGTAGCCCTGATCTCAACATCTTTAGGCTGTCTGGGATTACCTGGGGTGACAGGAGTTAGTGGAATGGCCAGTTGGCTTAAATAGCTGAAGCAAGTTAAGAGAGATATACTTTGTTGAACCCTGTGGGGTAATTTGTCCTCTGCATTTGACCCATCCTATAGTTAGGAGCAGTGGGCAGCCACAGAGCAGCGCCCGGGGACCAACTCTAGTTCTAAGGCCAGTTCCTTGGTCAGGGGTACTGGTTGGAGTGTTCCTATAATGCATGTTTTTGTGGGTGGGGGAAACCAGAGTACCCGGAGGAAACCCACGCGAACACGGGGAGAACATGCAAACTCCACACAGAAAGGCCCCAGGCCGGATTCGAACCCACGGCCTTCTTGCTGTGAGGCAGTAGTGCTAAGCACTGTGCCACCGTGCTGCCCAAATTTTTCATCATCTCTCTTTGTAGACAGTTTTCAATATTTAATAATGACTTATCAAAGTTTTTCATTATTTTGGAAAGCATATTTGCCTTGCAGATTTTTAAAAAAAAGACATGCCCAAGACTTCTGCCCAGTACAGTCAATGTAGGCCTTGGCTACATACTAAATAGCTTTGATGGTAAATTTTTTTTTTTTTGTTTACACAGTCACTCAAGCCCTTGTTAATTTGCACTTTGCTGTTGAGCAGTGACTGTAAATGACTCTATCCAGTGGCTAGCTTTATTTATGTACATTTGGAATTGGCTTCCTCGTTTGGATGACTAACCTTCGCATCCCAAGTTTTCCCTTGTGTTATTTTATACTGCTGGGTGCACTATTTGATGTAAAAGGCTCTCCAGCTGAGAAAATGGTAAATACATGGTGATAAGCATAGGAAAATTAGTCAGTTGTCTGAACGCTCCTTAGTATTTTACACCTAATGCTGTCTGTGCAATACCCGTGAGCGTTATAGAAGTTGTAACTTGGCCAATGATTATAATGATGAAATGGATCATCATGCTGACCCAGAAGATTATTTTGGTCTGGTGTGTATTCTGTTAATTAGAATTTTACTGTGTATTCCCTTGTCATACACTCATGCCTGCGATGCAGTTGATGATGGAGACCATTTATGGTAAATGATTGTAGTGGTTCTCAAACTCGGTGCAGAGGGACCTCTATACATACTTGTTTTAACAGGCAATTCTTTTTTTCTTAGTTATGCTTTTATTTTACAGTCTAGCTGCTGACTGACTGACCTCAGTCTATTATTGTAGCCCCAGACGAAGTCGGGTGGCTACTATGGATTCGCCTGTGTCGCCGCCGCCGCGTCCGTAGACACTCTTGTGGACACTCTGCAGGCTGTAATTTTTGACCAATTTCTTTCATATTTGGTATGGACATGTGTTCTACTTCACTTATGACACCTATCGATTTTGGTTGCCATGGCGACAGTATTGTCCGAATAATATGCAAATTAGTGACAGTACATTGATTTTTTTCCTTGTGGACGCAGTACAAGCTGCTATTTTTGAACGATCACCTTCATAGTTGGTAGGGACATGTGATATACTTCACTTATAAGACCTATTGGTTTCCATTGCCATGGCGGCAGTATTGGCCGAATAATGCGCAAAAAGGGGAGAAGCAGGCTTTCGGGGGCTACACCCATGCGGTCCCAGCCGACCGGACTGTCTAGTTAGATCAGTTATAATTTACCTCTTTTCATGCAATTCTATATATGTATGTATTCTTTGTTTGGAATGTAGACCAATAAGCCCAACATGCCCCTTTAATATTTAGTTTTTACGGAATGCGCAGCTACTTCTGACAAACTGTGTTTCAAGAGTTGAAGTACTCCCACAGTATAAACTCCAAGTTTAGAAAAATGAGCAGCTTGTTAAAATTCTGGGATTGCCTCTGCAGTCACTACAAAAAATCCTCAACACTATAAAACATAATTTTCCACAGCAGGCTTGCTGATTTTATTTTTTATTGTGCGTTTAAAGTAACTGACATTCTTCTTTTAGGCAGTAGTGCCATCGTGTGCATGTGCGTGCAGGTGTGTGTGGGAGAGAGTGACTGCATGTGCCATTGCCTTGTTATTTAGCCATGATTAAGCTATGCAGATAATGGTCCTCTCGGGTGTCTCGTTTTCATAAAGGAGGGGCTGTGAGCCCTCACCTTGGTAACGGGGTGTCCGTGTCACTTCCTGAAATGCTGCTTTCATCTTGGGCTGAGGTGCCATGTATTTACTGAGGAAATTAAGGCCTTATTACCTTCTGCACATTGCAGAGGTGTAGGAAAAATCGGACCAGATGGCTTGGGCCCTTGAGGTTTTGGTGATGCCCAGTGTATTTCGCAAATTCTATTAAAATGTAGGAATATTAAGTACAAATTTTTATTCGTAAAAACGCTTTTATTGCATTTATATGTCAACTAATATATTGGTTTTCCCATGGGGCTTGGGGGACCTGTGTTCAGCAATGAGTGTTGTTTGACTTGCCGCCAACAATGTAATGTCTGCAGAGTAATGTTGGTATATCAGCACCACATAGCTGTATGATGTGGAAATACTGTCAGTATTTCAATACGGTGCTTTAATTACCTTAGGTACTACAGAATCGGGGATGTCAGGCTGCTGGCTGCTTTGTGAAGAAACTTCTGTTTCAGCATGTGACGCACTTCAGAGCGATCCAGTAGTGGTGAACAATAACTGGTTGAGTGGTCTATTTTTTATGTTGATATTTATTTATTTATTTATTTATTACACAAAACTTAATGGGGTGTATAGCCTGTGGGGGAAGAGGCTGTCTTAACATTGTGCTTACTGATAATTTTCCTAAGCAAGCTAGCCACTTACAACAATGCCTTTTAGTCTTTGCCTGAACCAGCTTTTTGGCGAACTGGAAATGAGGTTTCAAAAGCATTAAATGTGGAAGTCGATAAAGTGGACGGTGCTGCAGAAGGTCAACTGGTCTGGTGCTTTAGCATAATGTTATATGCACAAATTCCTACTTTGATGGGAGTCTTCAAGTCAGGCAGTGAATGTCTGGAAGTGCACAGTGTATTTATGTGGTGCAAGGTGGCAGGAAATGGATCTTGCAAGAAGATTTACTTGAACACATCTCAAGTCAATTGCTACCCATGAGTGTGGTTTTTTTTTTTTTATTAGATGCTGAGTATCATAATTCTCAATATTTTTATTTTGGATTTGTCTTGTCTGCATGAATGGCTACGAAATGTAAACCAATAGTCTGTTTACACGGCTGACTGCATGCTTTTTTTAGAGTTCTCTATAATGCTGAAGGCTCCTGGGCCTTGTATGTTTACGTGACAATAAACAGCACCTCACAAACACAGCTGTGTGCCAGGAGAAAAGCTCAGTGTGATAGCTTAATTAAAAATTCCTAGCCCTGGATGTGAGGTGACACATTGTGGAACGGTAGTTATTGTGTCGGGCATTATTAAACATTGACTTGGTTAGACACCCATGTTACTTACAAGGTTTTTCCCACAGTTTTGTTTAACAATTCGGCTCTTTCATCTCTCTCATTTGTTTTTAGTCTTAAAGCCTTTAGTTGATCTAATATGATGAGTGGATTTTTAGTTTGCTCATTAAATGTGTTGTGACTTATACCCTGAATTTTTTATGGACTTATGCTTTGAACAATGTCTGAATTTTACAGAAAGATTGAATGAGCATCCTCAGGAATCTGAGCAAGTTGAGATGAGCGACTGAGGAGTGTTTTGAAAGAACTATCACCCCTGCCATTCTCCACAGGTCCAACATCTCAGCTGATAATTAATTTTTTTCATAGATGTCATTTCATCGATCATTTTACTGGATGGTTTTATCTAGTCTCCTGATATTTGACTGCATGTAATCATTGCATCAACAGCATTTCTTTTGAAGATTTTTCTTCAGCTGATCCAAAGTAGTTTCCACTGGGGTCAGAGGTTGATGGGTTCCCTGGGGGCATTTCATTTTTGTATTTTTTTCCAGCCCATTACACCAGGGCTCAAGTCTTTGAATCTCTTTGGATTGTTGAGTGGTTTAAGTGGGCATGATTGTTTGAGACAAGGTAGTCATTCCTTTGATCAGGACATAATTATTTACTGCTCTTGGCTTGCCCCAATGTTCCCTTACTTAAGAACTATTCTAATTGTGTGTTTGTGGAAATGCAAAAATGCAACTCAGCTGTGGCACTAGACTATTAAAACAATATTCTGTTCAGAGAGGTTTCAATTGAATAAGGTGGCCAAAGAAAAATATTCAGAATTTGTGCGGAGATTCCTGACTTTTTTGTATTCATTCATACTTCTGAAATTTGTTCAGTTGCCTTTTCCATTTTTGGTGTGACAGAAATGAGAAATGCACAAGAATGCTTTAACAGCTCACCTGTGCTGTTCCCATGACTATGAGTATGTTAATATTTCCCATGGCAAGTAGAATGGGGCTTATTTAAGATGCTTACACTTTGACCCTGTGGAGACCCTATAGATCCTGGTTCACACTATTATTTATTGCCTGAAGTGCTTGTATATTTATTTTCAAGAGTCGTTAGGGAAGTGTGTATTGCAGCATTGGGGGGATACATCTATTAATTAGTTTTCTAGTGGCATTAAGGTGTTGCTTAAGTTGTTAACCCCTAGAGCGCTAAATGCAGCTATTGTTGCTCAATGATATAAGATTACAAAATCATAGCTGTTGAAAACCTATCAAGTAGCAACTTGTTTAAAAGCGCTACCGCAGGGGAGCTCTTTTAAAAAAGTTGCCACATGATAGGTGTTCAACAGCGCAAGATAATTACATTTATTTGTTTTATTTATTTATTTCAGCGCTCTAAGGGTTAAGCTATTCACTGTTGAGTGCTTTGTGTTGAGCGCTCCTTCCTCACCTTCAATGCAGCATGTTATTGGAGGGTTTGTGTGCAGAATGTCTGAAACAAGGCTAAATGATCCTGCTGTCTCTTTTTGGTTGGGTTGCTGACTGCTCTGTAGAGGGCGAGCTGCACATTTGTTCGACACTCTTCTCAAGAAGGCAGGACAGCTGTGGTAGTGGAACTACACACCATGTACCAACCATAATGATTTTAGATGTTGCACTAACCCAGCATTATGCTTTTTGTGTGTGTGTGTGTGTGGGGGGGGTGTCTTATGTTATTGTCTGGGTTTAAATTCAACTGAATTGTTTTGTACGGTTGAGCCTAACCACCGTGTGTGCCAAATAATCTAATTTGGGCCATATTGAAGTATTACCAGCTAATATGGTCCTTTAGTTAGTATCACATTACCCTTCATGTTACTTGCTGAGTTATTAATGCAATATGGATTTGGCCCAAGTTTCATCTGGTTCACAATATTGTAATAATCGTAGGTTAACATTGGTGTAATATGTTTTGGATTCATTTTGCGATTAAATTTTTTTCTTAATCTGGCTGCTCAGTATGAAGGAAGATTGATGCCCCATTTGTTTAAAATGGATACATGATCCCTCCAGGGTTGTGCATTTTAGACCTTCTTCTTTTTGATGTGGGAGGGATGATTTTGGGTTGTCTCTGCTCATTTCTGTTGTGCCTGAGAAGAAAAGACACAATTGTCTGCACCGATTATGGCTTTTATGCTCCAATTTCTCTCATGTATCAACATGTATGATGGAGTAGGTTCTTATAATTTCTGCTGTTCAGCATAAATTATATACGGTTATAAGCAGTGTATTTGGTGTCTTGGTCCTATTTAAAAATACCTTCTGACCCTGGCTGAAAAGTAAACTTGTCCTCACTACTTTGATCAACAGATAGCCTGTTTTTCTTTCTGACGGGGCGCTCGAAGTTGAAGGAGTGCAATGCAAGATTACGATAAGTTGGCCATGGTTTCAAATTTGATGCTCCTTATGGCAAATAATATCCTATTTGTGAATAATTGAACTTTCATCTGTGTTTCTTATGCTGCTGCATTGTTCCTTGAGTACAGTGATATGAGTCAAGATAGAACCTGTTTGTATAAATGGACTGACTACCTAGGTCAGCATGAACTTATGGAAAAAGGTGATTGGTCCACTTTGAACATTGTTCCCTCCACCTTTCCTGCAGTCTTTTCTCAGGATTGGTTGAGCCATTCACTTATCTGAAACCCAATTGGGATTAAAATTATCTTGCTCTGCAGAGGTAATCTGTTTTTTTTTCTTTTTTGAGGATTGTAGGGCCCTATGAAATCCGTTTTTATTTTTTTCCAAATTCCATTTTATTTTTTCCCAAAGTCCGTTTTTTCCATTTTAATTTTTTGGTATTCCGTTTTTTACCATTAACCATCAGAGAGAGTGTGCCATTTATGTTAATGAATAAAATGTTCACTAATTAACTAGAAATAACCTTAAATTAGTTGATGCAACCCTCCATTTTCCTCAGTACTTAAAGTCAGACAAAGTACTACATAATGCAATATAACATTGCACTGTGATGAAAGAATTTTTTTTTTTTTACCTAAAATAATACTACAAAATAAAATTGTCTCTTTAAAGGAAGTGTAAGCTACAGTCAAAAAGGCAGACAATGGCTGTACTGACATGCATTATTCTGACTGCCCCTTTTTAATCATTTATAATAATATATGATTGCATGAGAGCAGCAGTAATGACACTCAGTTTCCCCCACGAATCAACAGTTGTCTGATTCCGATGCATCAGCTAAATTTAATTATTTTTTTTATTTTTAAGAAACTTTTGTTCAGTAATCCCAATACTGTGTATTCCATCCTAGGACAAAATGTTCTTCAGTATTGCATGCACACAATTCACTAAGTAGACTGTGAAAAGAAATATTGTGGGCTATTTAACGGTTAAGTTGTTAAGATGACAAATGACGATGTTTAGGACCCTGCATTCCCTAGCATCAGTGGTCTCGTCTACAACAACGAAAAACTTCTTCCCACAGATCTTCTGTCGCACCGAAGAGATGTGTTGCTCGAACACTCGGGGCAGGTGAATTTGACGAAGGCTGCTCACATTTTCACGTGCATTCGCGTCTTTACATTGACTTTGAATGTAATCTGGACGCTCAAATATTTTGTTTAGCGTTCGGTGGAAACGTGGCTTTACGGACAGCATTTCAGTCAAATTATGCCGATTTCCGCGAAATTCCGCGTTTATCAATAGATTCCGTTTTTATTGGCCAATTCCGCGATTCCGTCTGCGATTCCGTGATCGCGGAAATCATAGGGCCCTAGAATTGGTGCACAGTTGCATCCTGGAGTAGTTACATGGAGCCGTAGATTTGAAAATCAGTTTTCCTCTGTCATTTAATATTACTCTTATCAATCAGGGTTAATGGAAATGGATGTTGCTGACTTTTAGATTGGTGCATTTGCATGATTAAAAATGTTCATGATGGTGCGTTATGTCTTGTGTCTGGGAGAGTTCATTCCTTATTGTCACAAGGAGTGATATTTGATGCTTTTTTCGGTTTATTCCTCATGTGCAACTTCAAAAATTGATTTTCAACTTACATGAGATGGTAAGGGGGGGGAAAACTCACCAAGTATATGAAAGTGATAAGAGCAAAAGTAGTTTTGATTGTTTTTACTGTTAAAAATTCCCTTACTTTTACTCTTGTCTTCTTTTTTTGGGGGCGGGTAAGGCCTCATGTTAGAAAATTAAGTGGCGCACAATCGCACATGTCAGAATTTGATTCAGAAAAGTTTGCGAAGGTGCTTATGTTGTTTCGAGGCAGTGACTGTAAGCAGGAATGCGTGTAGGCTTTGAGGGAATTTAGATGGTGGAACAGAATGTAAAATATTTATGTAATATTTCTAAAAACATATTAGTGGTGATGGCAATGTTCCCAAAAACTATGCAGCATACAACATAACTATGCACATACCAAGAACTTTTTTGAACTTCATGCATTTACAGTGCCTATTATTTAAACATCAAAGGGCAAAGGAAAGAGTTTTTTTTTTTTGTCTTTCATCAGATAAGGCCAGACAGGAGGTTGTTATTGATATACATGCCAGCGAGCTACCTGCGGTGCCTTTGACCTTCAGTTTCATTTGTGGTTTGGCTTTGAAAATGCCATGCTCCCTGACTGTCTTGATTGTGTTTCACCATTCAGGATTTAGCAGATTTTTGACTAAATAAGACCGCTCACAAACATTACGCTCTACAGTCCCTCATTTTTCAGTTTCCATGTTTGCACAGGAGTTCTTGCACTGTGCTTACAATGGGCAGATTGTATGGACGAGGAGGTTACGGTCAATTAATGTCAATATGTTATTTTGGACAGTCTCTTGGATAACATGAATTTGGTGTGAAAATTGATTTTTAGTGCCTTTGTGAGCATTACAATGAAAAATAAAGGCATTTAGACTCTGCAGATTAACTACCATGTAAGCATGCCTTCAGCTGATGTGACTTTCAGCTTGTAAATGAAGCATCATTGATTGAAAACGGATGTGAAAGTTCTCAAAAGTCGTGCTTATTTTCTATTGAATTTGCTTAATTTTTACTTTGAAGTTTAGTCTGCTCTTTACTGAAGGAGTTGTGCTGTTACTGATTGGAGAAATGCCCTGTTTCTTCAATTTAAGTGCAGTGTACAACACAAATTCTGGGAAAAAAAGGGTGGCACATTCTTGAATATGCTTAAAATCAAAAATGAGTGAATTGAGAAGTCCATTCTCAATGTACCATTTTGTAAATGCTACAACAACACATTATTTGATGTGTTAACTTTTGAATTTAAATTTTTCTTTGAAATTGTATGCTGAAGTCAAATTTGATAACTGCAACAGACACCAAATAAAGTTAGCTCAAGGTACATTTAGGACTCATAATGATGTGACAAGTTGCAATAATGATGTGACGTTAAACAGGTGAGCTAATCATGTTATATGAATGGAGACTCCAAAGAAGGCCTTGCCCCTCAAGAGCAAATGGATCACCAATTTTCTAAGAGATGCAATAGCTCATAATTCATCATTTTAGATTTTTTTTGCATTCATTTGGAGTTTTGGCATTTCTCCTTCTATACTGTATGAGATGGAAAGAATGTGATCAAATCTCAGTGCATCAAAGGCAAGACCGAAAACCACTTGTGATTGTGTGTGATCTCTCATTCCTCAGATGTCACTGTGTGAATTGTTATGTGACTTTAATGGATATCAAAACATGGGCTTGGAAATATTTTTGTTCATCAGCACCATTCACTGCTGTATCTACAATTCCAAGTAGAAGCTTTTCGATGCAAAGCTGAAGCCAAACATCTTCACTGCTTGATAGTGCCGCTGACTTCTCTGGGCTTTCTGTCATTTGAGATGGGTGTTAGCTCAGTGAAAGCATGTTTTGTGGCTGAGTCAACGCCTCCAGTGGTTTTTGGAAAACAGCCATTGTGATCTCTGGACCCAAGACAACAAGGACAACTAATGCTGTTATCAGCGCCAGGTCCAAAACCCAACATCTGTTATGGTTTTGAAGAATGTGAAGGCACATCGAATGGGTGACTTGCACTTTGTTGAAGGCGCAATTAATGTAGAAAGATATGCAAGAATTTTGGTGCACCATATGCTGCCTACAAGATGTTGTCTTTTCCAGGGATGCCCTAGCATTGACCGTAAAGACCGCCAAATCACATTGTACAGTGATAACAAGTGTGTGGCTGCGTAAGCAGATAGTGCGGGTGCTAGATCAGTCAGCCTGCAGTCCTGGTCTGTCTCTTTCTGAGAATGTATGGCAAAATATAGGGCAATGAATGCCCTATGCAGTTGCTGGGTTGAGGACCTGTATAGAGAAAGAATGGGGAAAATTCCACTTGTTCGACTTGGTCATTTAGTGTCGTCCATGCCCAAATGCTTAATACGTGTTTTTGAAAGACATGGTGATGTTACACAGTGATAAACAGTTGACTGAGCTAACCTTTTTGTGGGAAAATTAAATAATGGGTTATTTTACACTACTGGTAAAAAGTTTTAGAACACCCCAATTTTTCCAGTTTTTTAATAGAAAATTATGCAGTTTAATGTCTCATTGTACTCTGGAATGAAAGCATAGACATGATAGAACAAATTAACAAAGTTAAAAAAGAAATCATGGAATCAATTTATGAACTAAAATGTATTTTAAACTTTTCACTCAAAGTAGCCACCTTTGGCAGATATAACAGCTGAACACACTCGAGGCATTCTTTCTACAATGGAAATCAAATATTCTTCAGAAAGTTCTTCCCAACTCTGTTGCAGAAGTTCCCATAAATGTGTGGCACTTGTAGGTTGCTTTGCTTTCACTCTTCTGTCTAGTTCATCCCAAACCATCTCGATTGGGTTTAAGTCTGGAGACTGTGCTGGCCACTTCATGTTTTCAAGCTTACCATCTTGTTCTTTTTTCCTAAGGTAGTTCTGGCAGAGCTTGGACTTAGGTTTTGGGTCATTATCTTGCTGTTGCATGAACCCCTGACCAACTAGGCTCATACCAGAGGGTACTGCACGACGCTGCAGAATGCTGTGGTAGCCGTTTTGGTTCACGGTGCCTCTCACTCTGTAAGTCACTGACCCTAGATCCAACAAAACAGCCCCAGACCATTACGCTTCCTCCAAAATGTTTGACAGTTGATGTCACACACTGAGAAACCATCCTTTCACCTACTCGACGGTGTACAAAAAACCTGGGTAACCTTACCTTTTGTTTAAAACTTCTGACAGTTCACCACTTACCTTTGTACCATTTCAGGCTATTCATTGGACTGGAACTGCATAATTAAAAAAAAACTGGAAAAATTGGGGTGTTCTAAAACTTTTGACCGATAATGTACGTTTTTCAACTTAGTAGAGGTTGAATGGACTTTTCAAGTTGAATTTGCCAACTTATTATCCACCTTCAATCTTGAGGAAGTGGTAGTGTTTTCAGTAGCATTTGTTTGTATGTTTGCCTGTCTGTCGATAGTTCAGTGCAAAACGGTTTGATTAAATCGCAGGAAATTTTCAGGAAAGGTCTGCAATAGTCGAGGAACAACCTTATTAAATTTAAGACCTAAATTAGGTCAAGGGCACTAAAAAACTGAAAATTGTTCTCTTCTTTTTTTTCCCACTTTGACTTCTCCAATCCAATTTCTAACTGGATTCAAAACATGCTCTTTTCAAATCTGCATCCTATCACATGCTACACTATGGTGTGACATCACTAGGCTTTTTAGCTATAAGGGTCAAATGGGGGGGGGGGTCTCAGGCAGGGACTGAAATTAACACCCACCATCTGCCAAATGTGGGTAACTTGTTGGCTATGGCGGATTTGTACTATCTGAGTCGTCATGTATCATCATGAAGCAGTAAGATTATTTAGGATGCATGAAGGACCAAACAACCATGTGTTGGAGCACTGCCTTTTAGAATTTTGTAATTTTGCGAATTACAAATTTACCAGAGGCTGGTGGGATATGCCACCATCTGGTGGCTCTTGTCTACATAAATGTTATATGAGATAACAGCCAGAGAGAGAAAGTGATTAACATTAGTTAACTTTACACGCCCATAGTTATTGGTACCCTCGCAAATTAATAGCAAAATGGGCTGTCAAAAAAGTCTTTGTTCATCCTCTTAGTCTTTCATTCAAATTGTTAAGTATAATGTATTAATATAACTAGTGATGTAATTGAACAGAAAAGTAAGTTAAAAGTAAGTTTAAAGTTTTTTTAAACTGATTTTAAAAAAAGGTGTATGCTGCAGTTACTAATGTCCAAAGTTTGTTATTCATGCAGTTTGCTCATAGGTTTTAGATGTGGCAGGTAAAAATTCTGAGTGGCAGACAATTTTCATTTACATGCCACAAGTGGCAAATGGAGGGAAAAGTTCAGCTCAGACCCTGGTCCTGGGTCACTCGGCACTCAAAGCTATAAAGTTCCTCCCTCTGGTGGGGTATGTTGTTCCTGGCCCCGCTTGTTCAGAATTTGGACTGTAGTTTCTAAAGTAAAATACTATGTAGCAGTGAACATTTACCCAACTCGTTGACACAAGTTGCTTCATAGGGTATTTGGCAAACTAATCCCCTTTCTGACAGGCTTTAATTAAGATTAACTTGTGTTTTATCAGAATATTTTTGGTCAAATGTTTGTCCAATTTAAAGTGGAGCACACTTTGAATGAGAAAGTTTTTTTTTTTCTCATTCATAATACATGTTCATTTCAGTGTCACTGATCAGAGATGTGATGCTAGGAGTACTCTGCTTAATCTTATCAAGCTGTCCTATTACAAGAAAATAATCTTAATTGGACTTTTATTCTCATTCCTGATATACTAGTGTTATTTCAATAATTTGCTCACCCTTAGCTGTGTTTGTCTCTCACTACTCTCTCTCTCCCTCACGCACACACTCACACATGTTAACACACACACACGCACACATGCTTTTACCTATTCAATATGTTGTTTTTTGTTCTCAACTTTTTTAGGTCTCGGCGGAGAATGGCTGGCCTGTTGCCTCAAAGGTCGGCACTGGTGTTTAACAGCAGTGCGGTTGCTCAGGACTTTGTGTTACATTGATCAAAAATCAGAATAGGGAGGTTTACAGGCATTATTGCCAATATCTAAATGATAGTTAGCATGTAAGCTTTTACATTAGCCCTTAGTGTACTGCATGGGAGGCTAGATTGGCTCTTGTTTTTCATTTTCATGCATTCAGAGCCTTTTTTCTTTTCTTTCACACTATAAAGAGAATTCTGGTGCAAATATTTGCTGTTACTTTCCCTTCAGGGTACAGCAAATACAGTAATTTTGCAGTACTGTGCTAGTCAAGCCCCTCTGCTGACCAAACAGACTCTAGAAAACCTGAAACGCATTGAAAACACCTGTGTCTAATGGAGGACTCACACATGTCCATTCTGTGCAGCTCAGGTGCAAAGCAAACACCAGGGCCAGGCTTGCTATTGGTGAATTATGGCTGAATGAACTGAATAGGGACCCTCCTTAGCACAGTGAGGAAGAGCTGCTGACTGAGGCCTCCTTCCCTTATCCTCTTACATTTACAAGTTTTGTAAAGAATGCCATTTGGCAGCATAGTAATGTACTGTCAACCTGTTTTCAAATAAACTCCTGCTTTGGAGCAGTCTAGACATGCTGTAGATGTCAGTTATAATCTGGGATATCTCCTAGCAGATCTTATTTTTGGTTTGGCTCTGCAACGTTGGAGGGCTTGAAGGCAGGAATGTCTCCGTTAAACAAGCTTAAATGCTGCTCTCTCCCTGTAGATGGCAGCATTTCATGACTGAACTGAATGCAAGTGTTATCATTTTTGAAGGCAGTGTAAAATTTCTGAAATTTGTAGTGCCGGTTCAAAATGAGCCTGATCGGAATGGGTCCATCGCGTTTCCTCCAGCATTGTTGCTTCTGCGGTATGGCTGCTTGGAGCTTTGTCAAGATTTCTCAAAAACCGCTCGACTTCACTCTCGACTCTGCACTTCCTTGGGCCCTCAGCAGTACACGTGCCTTGTTGAGAAAAATCTGAGGACGTTCAGACAGAACAACAAACGTACTACCAGAGACTTCTTCATATATAGTTTGGTATTAACAAGTTGCTTGATGAGAATAGTGTATCCTGCTTTGGGTTGTGGTAAACCTGTGACTGTATGTAAGATACCAAAGTTAGTTGTTTGGGAGGATCTCAAACAGGTTTTGTATGGGTTATAACTGACATTATCTCCCATGTGTTGGAGAGTTTAAGTTAATGCGATAAAAAAAAATAAACTGCACACATTTATGAAGGAAGATGGTAGAATAGCTCGCGTTGCCTGCTGAGTCGGTCCATGTTTTGAAAGGTCTGCATCTTTCAGCAAGCGTGGGCCACAGGCTCTGATCTCTCTGCCGTGCTGTAATCAGATATGAGTGTGTGATCCAAATCCAGAAAAGGACATTGATGTTGGTCTGCAACTGTGGCTTTTTCAAAATTCTTTTGAATTTGCAAGTACCATTTTCATCATGTGTGAACCGGTCAGCCGCTGAAAAAAGCTGGAGAGAGAGTGTTTTTTTTTTTTTTTTGGTATTGTTTGTTTTACTGGACTGAGGGACTTTTTATTTTTTCATCTCGCGAGTCCAAACGGGTGCTGTGAAAATAACCCGTCACTGTGCACTTCCTGGGGATAATTGAAGGTTTGCATTCTTGCAGTTCAGCCTGTTCTTTCGTGTGGAAGTGGGGCTGTTCCTGTGCTGGGTTTCAGCGGCTTGCGATGCAGCCAGACGGAGTTTCAGTATTTGCACAGATAAAACACATTCCTGAAATAGAGGGGCATTGGAGCCAGGGGAGCGTTCCCAAACCCGCTCTGTGAGCTGCCTGGCCACAGCCATGGCTGGTAAAGGACGTTACACGAAACTCAAATTTCTTAAGAGCGTTGAAATGTAACATTTTCTGTAGCACACATTTAAGTATTCCGTTATGAGGGATTGACACATGTTCGCTATTCTGTCATAAGTTGTGTGCTAATCTGGTTTTCAAGGAAAATTTGTCCTGAAATGTTGGCCCAAAAAAAACTTTAATTCTTGTATTTTATTGCCTATGTTTCAGAAAATAAATGCTCCAGCACACCCTAAGTCAGGGCTCTCCAAATCCGGCCCTCGAATCCAAATACAGTCCTGGTTTTCCTTCCTTCCAGGCAATAAAGTGAACAATTAATGCTGCTGATTGGCCAGACTGTCATCACACCTGACTCCCAGGTAAAGGGAGGGTGGAAAACCAGCAGTTCTCGTCCCTCGAGGACCGTGATTTGAGGAGCCCCGCCCTAAGTCATCAGCTGTGATGTTGTGTTCACCGATATGAGCTATATTACGCAACACTATGCTACATGGTGCATTGCAAGGCTCAGCTCTTCATCATAATGTCAAGCTTCTAGGCAGAATAGTTCCATAAGTATTAGAATGGAAATTGTAATGAAAGTATGTGTGCTCTGATATCACTTTTGCCTGTACTCCCTGGGCATCTATATATAAGTAGGACATGTTTTTGCATGTTTCTATTTGATATACTGTCTGCAGGCACTACAGTGCTAAACTAGGTATGCAAGTTATTTCATCTGTAAATAGAAAACAAGTTTTGAAATGGAAGATCTGAGTCGATTAAATAGATTAATCTCAGCAGATAAAACTCTGAGCATGTATGCCATAATGCTGCCTAAACCTTTTTTAGTGATCTTTATTAAGATTTATATATTTAGTACGTTAAGACCATAACGTACTCATGGATGCATCTTGGCATACATTATTTTTGTTTTGTAGTGAGCTATTTAAATTTTGTTTTGCTCAGTCTTTTAGAAATGTTATGGTTTTTGATAGTAGTTTTGATGAGATCAAATCAGTCCAGCTTGAGCTCTGCTCCAAGGTCTCTGATACTCAATAATTGTCATGAAAATTTCTGTTTGAATTGATTTTTTCATCAAAACGTCCCCTCCCCAAATCCCCACATTTGAAATCATCCATTTCTTGAGTCATTATTTTCCCTCCTGTACTCAGTCTCATGCCTTGAACAGCTGAACCACAGTGCGAACCCAAGCCTGATATCATAATGTGAGCAGATTTTGCAACTGAAGGCTTTGAATGGACTGTTTTTTTTTTTTTTTCAATAACTTTGTCATTCTGTGTTAAAGCAATTGATTTAGGGTGTAAAACTATTGCCCTCTTGTACATATGACTGGTCACATTCTGCATATGCAGAATGATGAAGTTCTGAGTTGGAAGAGATTTCTTTTTAATAAGAGTGCTTAGTTCACTTAGCTTATGAGTAAAATTTTGGCTGAATACCTTCGTTTGGCCCTTGGTTTTGAGATCAGGATAATTCACCCGAAAATGTCAGTCCTGACATTCTTCCCTGTAAAATGAGCTTAATGGGTGTTTTGTGTAGGCTAGACTGAACGGGGCTTGCAGACTCCAGGCTTTAGTCTGTGGGAGCCTCTTACAAGGTTTAGAGATACACCCTGTTTGCTTTTGATATGGATAATCCATCTGAGGCGGAACATTTTCATAGCTGTATTAGTAAAGGTTTTGCTCACATCCGTACCCTGAATGGCCATTGCTTTGTAAACTTATGTCCTCTTATGTTCAGGTGGCTTGCAATAGTCTGAACCACTTTCAGGCCAATATAATGCCACTTCAGTGCAGCTTTTGTACTCCAAGGTCTTTGACCCTCTACCAATCTAGAACCTCTTTACTCAGGTTATTCTCTCAGATTCTGGTCTTTGAATGGCTTAATTAGAGTACATAAGTTTTCCTGTAGTTTGTCCATTGCTTTCCATTGCCTTCGTGTTTAGGGAATTACAAGGTTTGAGGGAAGAACTATGTGGAAGAATATCCGTGAACTGTCCTAAATAGACTAGTCCCAAGGGCCTTTCTTCTGCGACAGGTGCCACAAATGGTGGAATATTATCCACATGTATTTTTTTTTCCATCAGCATTTTCTATACAACTTCAGTGCCTGACAGCTGTAATTGTATCACAGACCCACAAGCTAGTATTTTACTCACCTTGGCCTTGTTTATTAAGTTCCCAGCGACATTTCTAATGATTAAGTGGGATGACCCCGCATTACTCTCCTTATCCCCTTACTCCTCCTCCTTTCTTTAAAAGTATAACCCCCCCCCCAATATCCTCAGTGTAGGAATAATCATGTCTTTGATGTTGGATGTGAAGGCAGCCCTCTGTTGGATTACCCAGGGAGCGTTAGGGAAAGTGGTGTTCGCCCAGGTCAAGCCTCTGCCGGGGCCTCAAACTGAGATGTTAATGCAAAGCTTCTCATGCTGTGTCCTGTAATGAACACGACCAGCGCCAAATCACTCCCTCGTACGTACCCCTCTCCATTAGATCACTCCTGCCCCGAATCACTCCATTGTACCCCTCTGCCCCCATCAGATCATTCCCGCCTGTAAGAGAGTCCTCATGCGCACAAGCGATTAGATTAGACACTACTGCACTAACTCATCTCCTTTTGCATTTTCATCATCACTCTAAGAAGACCCTGGTAGGTGTGTTACATTGGGATTGCATGTGATGACTGGCGAGAGCAGGTCTTGTGTTTTAAGAGCACCATCTTTCTTTTGCCACAATCTCAGCCAGCCAACACATCCAACTGGCACTGTACGATCATTTTGCTTTTCCTGGACTTACTTTGATTTGGTCCTGATTTATCTGTAATGAATTGATGGATAAACAGCCTGTAAGCTGTGGTCACCTGAGTGGATTGTGTTTTGTGCCCTTCTGTGACCTGCCGGACTGATGGAATGTCCCAATCCCCATTGTCTTGAAGCATGAATCAGGCTGTATCCGGGGGGATCTTGGTGATTAGTACAGGAATTCCATTTGAAGTGTGTAAATGAGCTGGCAGGCTTACACTTGGCCTCTGTGAAGCAGGAGTAATCCGGGTTTTGTTTTTCAGTCAACTCCCTCTGCCCCTCCCCCAGCTCCTCCACCGACTGCACACTGTGTTGACG
Organism: Gymnothorax javanicus; assembly: GCA_029692085.1. Classification (NCBI taxonomy): domain Eukaryota; kingdom Metazoa; phylum Chordata; class Actinopteri; order Anguilliformes; family Muraenidae; genus Gymnothorax; species Gymnothorax javanicus. The sequence continues at coordinate 158,737,497 of CM056194.1, read as the reverse complement.
AGTTCCCTGCAGAGTCCCACAAATTGCCATTACAGCTTATATGTCTTCAGTAATGTGACTCCTCTCCAATTCTCATTTGTCTTTTGATAGTGGTCATCCAGTGTTTGGTAACTGTATGCAAAAATCACAGCAGTTCAGATAGCTTTGCTGCTCAGATAGATCTTTTCTTTGATCTATATCTTGCTGACTTGACCTGCAGCACCAGGACAAGCACTCTGAAACGGTGCAGTTGCCGCCTTTTGCATGCATAACTTTCCACGTAGCAGAATAAGGCATGAAGAGGCTTGTTCACCGATCTAACAATGTTGAGGAAAGACGTCACCTGCTTACCTGTATGATAAGCTAAAAAAATGTATGGATCAGGGCTAAACTGCTTCAATCTGGTGTGAAGGGAGCTGGAAATGGTCATCCTGATAAGACAGACTGCCCGGATTTTATTGGTAAGCACAAGGTTAATATTTGAGGTGACCACTGCCAGCTGTCTCTGCTTGCTCTGCTGTTTGTGTCCATAGATGTGGGGAAAACTTCACTCCCACATGCCCGGACGGCCCATGAACCTCTCTCCTGTTAATCTTCAACCTTCTGAGGGAGTGCTCTGTGATCGCTTGGGGGCAATTCTGACAAGAATTTGAATACTTTCCTTTTTTTGTTGGTAAAGTCAAAGGTGGGTCTTGAGTAAGAGAGTCATAGAAAAACAGCAGTACCTGGATAGTTCATCGGTGTACTGGATTCCAGATTTTCCCTCATCTGTTCAAAAGGCCTGCATCCTCTTATAGGGTGCAGATAGTTTGGCCGTTATTTGAGGAAGTTGGCTAAACTTAGCTGTAACCCATACCTTGTATGAGCCTTGTGGAGGCTTTTAGACTGGTCCTGTCTGCAAGGGACTTCAGTCACGTATACTACCTGTAAGACATGAGACGGTTCTGACACAGAGGGTGCTGGTAAGTGCTGTTTATTTCCTGATCATGTTTAATCTGTTGTAATTTAGTGAAGTTCGTTGCCTCGTAATTGTCTACAGTTAGTAACAGATTAAAGTATGGATGTGTGCTTGTTGAAGTCTGAGTTGTAACTTGTTCAGATACTTGTATGACTGTCGTCATGGTGATACCAAAAGTATTTTGTCTACAAAAACATGTTCTTCAGCATCAGGGTTGTTAAACTTTTGCAGCAGAGATCCTAAATGAATTTTTTGTTAATTTTTCCCTGATTAGTGCAAGATAATTACTGAAATTATGTATATACAGCAAGTCTGTAAGCACACTCATTAGAACATGGCAGTTTCAAATTTAATTGGTCTTTGACCCTCCAGAATTAGTATTGTCATTTGATATACCTTGGTGATATATTTAAACAATTTTCTTGTCTCATCCAGTTATAAATGCTGTTTGATTTATGGTGAGTGCTAACGTTTATTTATAGATTGCATTGAGAGACAGAAGGTGGATGCATTTTGTGAATGTGGTTAATGTTTGCATTTAAAATGAATGGTTGAAATTCTTCTATGGTTGTATATGAGCATATTAAATGATCCCTTTAATCTTTCCGTCCAGTGGTTTTAATTAATCCCTAGTTGCAAATAAGTGCAAAGATCACTTCTGGGTTAAGTTTAAAGGCGTCATCAGTGTATATTTGAGGTCCTGAAAAAGTTGAGCTTTCAAAATATTGGTTGCTTGCCTAACCTGGCTGTGACCATGATAACCTAATGTCCTGTCAGACAAAAAAAAAAAAAAGAAAGAAAGAAGGAAAGACAACAAACATATTTTTGTACCCACTTCAGGTGATCTTGGGTGGGTAAGGTCAATGCTCCCTTAGCTTGACCAAGATTGAGATTTGAAATACTTTTTACTCCAGGCATACTAAATTGCCATTGATAAATGAGACCTTGTTTCTGTAATATTGCTTTTCATCTGAATTTTATGCATTTCTACAGAAGTGTATGTCTGTTTTTCTTAGACAGGACCATTTCATTTTTGTTTGTATTTAGCCTTAGCCAGTAGTCTAATGAGTTTGAGTCAGTTTGGGGATTAATTATGGCACTGGATGTGGTTTAAATGGTTCCTGAAATGCATTTTTGTATCCTGAAGGAATAGAGATCAAAGCTTAGCACACGTGATGTCATTATAATATTAATTCAGGCACACGCCTGAGCCAACAATAAACGAGTTGTCACGCATACCCTGCGGTCTTTTTCCATGTGCCATTTAGAATGCACTCGGGTTTTTTAAGCGTTTCACCATATTAAGTTCAGGTAAGGCATCATTTACGAATGTTCTTATTCAAATGCTCGATTGTTAGTAGGGGGCACGTCCTCTTATGGGGTCCAGTAAGAATGGAATTCTTAAGTACATATTTAACCCTCAAACAGATAGTGTGCCAGTGTACTGCTGCTACCTCTACAGGGTGCAGCCTTCGCACGAGGGGCTAGTTTGCTCCTCTGCATGCACACTAGTGTTGCCAGCTTTCTGGTGTTACCCTCATTATTATTTTTAAGTAATGATCTAAGAGTGATGCCTTATTGGTACCCTGCCTCCCGTGGATTTGATCAAGGGCTATTGATTTAGCCTGGGTCTGTGCGTCCGTGCGTGCGGCGTCCATCTGATCTGTGGTGCGGGTCCGTTGCAGTGTTTCACCGACTTTTTATTGTTGGACTGGTAATGTGTTATCAGAACTTTTTACTGTATTTAAAAATGTTCAAGGCACATGAAATGTTTCAAAGAGCTTAATTCTAAATGTTTGCCAATCTCCAAGAGATGAGCCCTGACCTCTGTACCTCTGAATCTTCTGTTGCATCAGTTTTAAAGGTCCTTTATCGTGTTACCACGTGCACCACCAATTGGCCATTACAAGCAGTTTCAAAATCTGTTCCTTTGTGACATCACATGGGGAAGTGATCACCCAGAGGCAAGAAGGGATGATCTATTTTAGCCGACCAGTTAATTAGTTCCTTAATCATTGTGGATGGTATCTACCCCCTGCTTTGTCACAGAATAACATATTTTACATGGCTTGTAAGGGCTTATTGGCTGTGCACCTGATGACATGATTTGTGCTGCATGTGTTTTGAAGCAGGCATTTAATTTGGATATGACCCTCCTTCAGATCCATGCTGCTTCACGCTCTGTGCTCGTCCCCTCATTTTCTGAGGATAGATAGTAGATTTTTTTTCTTTTTATATTTGTATAGTTTTTGGACTTCTCCCTAGTGCATATTAAGTTATTTTCCCAGACAAGCAATGTAAGTTGGAGCAGCCCTACAGCAATTTCTTGATTTGCACTTTTTAATGCAGCTATGATATATTCATGTTATAATACAGTACTTCAAAAAAAGATTTAAAAAAAGCATTCAGTGGAAAAGTTAGACAACATATGTTTGGAAAAAAAAAATGTGTATATGACTTACTGTTATAGCATCTCATGTTGCCATAGCATTTGTGGAAAAGCTCATCAGCCTGTTTCTGCTGTTTGTGTTGAGGACATTAAGGTAGTTGCAGCCTCAGAAGAGTCGGGGATACATGGATCAGCGATTGTTACGAGATTTTTTTTTTTCTTTTTCCGTGGGTGCTCTACAGGTCACAGTTCTGAATGGATTCATTTCATATTTGGCATGTCTTGTTTATACATGAAACTATTTCTCATAATATGTTTGACTTGTGTATGGGAGAGTTATGGATGCTTTAGTGCAGAATTGCTGCCAGGCAAGGAGGGGATGGCCATTTTACTGAAGAAATGAGGAACATTAAGACAAACATCCTTTATTTCTTTCTGAAATTACTGCTGCTACATGTTTTCTTTATCATAGATCTGTTTTCAACATGTTCCCTTTTTACCTCCTAAATCAATCATTTGGACTGTTAATGTTGAACAGTACATTATGAGAGGTTTATAGTATGCTATACATATGGCGGTATGTGAATGCATAGCCAGATTCTTCTTAAATAGAAATGTTACAGGGTGTTCGATTGGACAAGTCTAACTGCAGCATGCTTGTTATCTAATTTCATTGCTCAAAATGTTGCTTCTCGATGTAAGATGGCTATTCTTTTTCACTGGCTCTTGGGGAAGGCTGTTTTGCCTGTAAAGTGTGGAACACAATGTATGCAGTCATACGCGATGACGGCATACCCAGATCCACGTTGTTGATAACAAGGCTTTTTGCTGTACTTTGTGTCCCTAAGGAATTTATTAGCTAGAACATGTTACAAACTGAACTGCCTTAATGCCTGCGCTGTGTTTCTGGACTACCAAACACTCTCCAAATGGAATACAAGCCACTGAACTAATTGAGAACAAACTGGTGCGAGGAATGTGTGGAAGTGATTTTATTAGTCTGCTACTGCAATCACTGCTCTGCTCTGTATGTACATATGAAGACATGTCCTTGATGAATGTCCTGCAGTTAGGTCCTGCGGATTGGTGTAGTTGATGACTCTCAGATCAGAGACTGAATAAGAATTCATGTAATGATCCTGGCACCCTTTCAGTTTTCTTAACCACGAATACGCCGGGATTACAGTGCCTGCCAGTAATATTAGCACCTGTGGTAAATACTAGCTTATTAGGCTTTGAAAAAAAATTAGGTTGCCGTCAATCCTCCCAATCTTTTATTTGAAATATTACCAAAAAATCTAACCTTTAATTAAAAGAAAATGATTTGAAGGAATTTTTTTTTTTTTTTTGTCTTATTGAAATATGCATGGGTGTCCCTGGAAAAGATGTCTTCTTGAAGGCTGCATATGTGGCTCCAAAATCTCAGTGTACTTTTCAGCGGTCTTGGTACCTTTACAGTCCTTCAAATTCCTCTTGTAAAGGGCAATAACACAACCCCTTACCATGACATAGCATGGCTTTTGGACTTGTCACTTGGAACTGTCTGTCCCTTACTTCTTTTAGTCTGACACTCAGGGTGTCTAATCATTCCATGACAAGATCTGGGCTTCTGTCCAGTCCAGTAATTTTACAGCTCTCCCCCACTTCCCCTTGTCACTTCCAATGGGGAGAATTCATTTAGCACCCCAAAGCTGTACAATGGCCACTTCGAGGGCAGTCCAGTTCAAGTGAAGATGGCGGTATCAGCCCCCTTGACCCTCAATTTGGCTTAAAGGACTTGAAGCAGTGAAATTGCCTTTAATGCTGTGCATAGACCCCATGTTTCTTGGTTAAAAAAGGAATAAAAATAAATAAAATAAATAGATAAAAGCTGTGGCTGCTTTCTTTCCTTTTATACTGTTACACTCTGAATGAATATCCTGGAGTTCGAGTGCCTTCTTGCGTATTTTTGGTTCTGCATCACATCCTGCTGAGTAAAAGAGGCCATAGCGAGTGGGGGATCACAGTGTACTTCTAAATTGGACTGCATCTCTAAAATATTGATTCGTCTGACCACAGTACGTTTCCTGTGTGTGATGGTCCGTTGCAAATGCCACTGAGCCCAGAGCAGGCAACTGCTCTTCTGGACACCTTTTCATGCAGTAAAGTTTTAACTGTGCAAAATTTGGGGATGTGACTACGTATTGTAATACTTGACAGAGCTTTGCCAGAGTAATCCTGCACGTATGTAGTCATATCATGTATGAATAAATTACTTTTGTTCATGCACTGCAGACTGAGTGATCAGAGAGGTATTCATCTTAAGTTTGTACCTAGGATGGAATGTGTGCACATTTACAAATAAAATGAAGTTGACCAGTCAAAACATTAAATATCTTGTCTTCTTACTGTTTGCATTGAAAAACAAGTCAAAGTAATTTTAGAAATCACTGCTTTAGTAATTTTTAGAAATCAATACAAACTTTTTCCGATTTGGGGGTGTATTCGATAATGGGGTTCGGAAAAAAATTTGTGCTGCCGGGTTAGCTCACTCTGTTAAGACGCCGCATTTGCAGAGCAATAGTGACTACTACTGCGCGGGTTCAATCCCCGGTTGTACCAACCAGTAGTGGTTGGCAGCGATTGGCTATGCGCTGCAGGGATCCAAATTGGGAAAAGACTGCTAGGAAGGGAAACAAAAGGTTGCTTTGTTTGTTGTTCAAGCGCCTCCTGTTGGCCAGCCAGGTGCTCGTCAGTAACATTCTAAGCTTGCTCATGTTCGGGTATCCTCCGACCTCGTTCTGAACTTGCGAAGTTTCAACCTGTGAGTGTAATGACGCAGTGGCTGACAGGCGCCTGCTTTGGAGGAGAGCCGCAAACTGTCTCTCTCTCCTGAGTTGGCAACATGGGGTTGCATACGAGCAAGCCTAGTTCATAGGTCTCGAATTGGGCATTCCAGATTCGGGTGGGATTGGAGATGCTAAATTTAAATTTAAAAAAAAAGAAAGAAGGAAAAAGGGAAAAAAAAGTTTATGATGGCAATTATGATCTTTGAATTATTTCAGTCAGGGGTTATATTTTTGTTAAAATTTTTAAATGTTTAGAGAATAAACAATCTCATCAATTCATTGCCATTTTTTCATATTCAATGTGATAGTGGGCTAATATGGCCATAATGGAAGTGAGTGAGTGAGTCATAATCCTTTCAGACTCAATATCGCAAAAATGGTACTAGCCATAACCTGTTTAACTTTGCCTTTTAACAGATATATAATGTAGAAGATGAGCTGATTAAAATTTAGTTGAATCTGTGAAGTTGCATCGTACTAAATTAAAATGCAATGACGCACTGCATCGCACGGTCCTTTACAATCCAGTTGGACTGCTTGTTGCTTTGATCAGTTAGCTTGCTGACCAAGATAGCTTGCATGTTATTAAAATTATTAGCAATTCAGTCAACCTGATAAAAGTTTGATTTCACCAATAGTTATGCTAGCAATGTTGGGTTTGTGTTTCTGGCTCAGTTGAAGTGTTCTGCATTAACGTTACTTGCGTATACCTTCATTTGACGTCTACAGCAGCCAGCTAGCTAGCTACAGAGCTACATGAAAACCATGGCCTTGAGCAACCCATCTTTCATGTAGCTCTGTTGTGAGCTCGCTGGCTACTGTAGATGTCAAATTATGCTGGCTGGGGAGGAACAAGCAACTTACAATCTTAATTAGGCTTTAAGTATAACGTTAATAATTTTATTAACGCGCTAGCTAACTGGGTTGGCAAGCTAACTGATCGAAGCAATGGACAGTTCTGTTGGACTGTATAGGACCCTGTGATACAATGTATTTTTGCATATTAATTAAGTATGATGCTACTTCAGATTGAGAGCACATTTACTGTCAATGAAATTCATATTTGTGGTGGTCAGTCAAAAAGGACAACCAAAAAGCCAACGTTACAGCCTACTATCAGTCTGCTAGTGCCACTTGTGAACTTAGGATCTGTTTAGGAAATGTATTTAGCTTGTAAACAACATGTCTCATGCTATTGATACCCAGCCAGCATAAATTGACGTGTACAGTTGCCAGCTAGCTAGCTACAGAGCTACATGAAAATAGGGTGTTTACTGGCACAGTTTGGAGTTACATAGTTCTGCACCCACATAACTTGAGAGATATAGCGTTGGACTGGCTGCAGGTATACCATATTGCTGAAGACAATGGCACTTAGCTAGCTAACTTAAAGGTTAACTGTCTGGCTGTCACCTCAGTGTTACCTCAACCTGAGATATCGCAACATGCCCATAGACAGTTTTTGAAGTAACTGTAATATTACTTGAGCAAATGAAGGTGCACACACTTCAGAGCTACATGAAAACCGTGGTGATAAGCAGCCCGTTTTTCATCTAGCTCTGTAGGTAGGTATCTGGCTATTGTATACATGAAATGAAGGTATATGCAAGTAATGTTGGTATACTTCAACTGAGGCAGAAACACAAAAAAGCATTGGTAGCATAACTGTTGGTGAAATGGAACCTTTATCAGGCTTTGACTTTATTGTTAACATGCTAGCTAGCTTGGTTTGCAACAGGCAGTCCTATTGGACTATACAGGATTGTGCAATGTGGTGCATTTTTGCATATAAATTTAGTATGATGCAACTTCACAGATTTGACCAAATTTTAATCCGCTCATCTGCTGCACTATATCTGCTAATGGGCAAAGTTAGAAGGTTATGGGTAGTACCATTATTGAGCTATTGAGTATGAAAAGACCATGACTCACTCACTCACTCACTTTCATTATGGCCATATTAGTATGCTGTCGCAGGGAATACTTTAGGCATTAACTTTACTAGCTAGCTACATTCTTTGAACAAATGGCATGGGTTTACAAATCGTACTTCAGCCTTGTTGCAACATACTTAATTGATATGCAAAAAGATGCAGCATCGCAGGTTCCTGTACAATCCAGTTAGATTGTGCGTTGCTTGATTACCCAGGGTGGGATTGATAGTGGTGGGCACTGTATATGCTGTAAATTTGTGTTTCGTTATTTTATTACATTAAATACCACTGGGCTGGTAATGCCTTAGGATGCATCAAGATTTCAGTAAAGCTGTGCAACAGGAGTATGGCCCTCCCTATAAATGATTAATCTATAAACATCACATAAAAATACCTGTGCACACTGTGTTGCTGTACTAATGAAACAAAATCATATAAACTGATTCCAGACATTCCACTATTGCAAAAATTAATTCGGGGAGACCCAAGATATTAAGGAGTAACCCTCAGAATACACTGGCAGTGTTGTAACAGAGTATGTGAGTGGAAGGATTCTCCTGTGCCTTGAGAATTTGATTTGGCTAATCGTCAAACTACACAAGATTTCACAGATTTCTACAAAATCCACTTCTGCCTTTGGTGTAGATAGCTAAGTAACACTAGATTTGCTCAGGACAGCATGTGGGGATCAGCGAGCAGATCACCAATATAGGATGTCCTCGTACCTACCAGTAGAAGTGCGATGTTTGTGTTTCAATTGGTACTCTGTACAGGGGATTATAACCGTGATGGTGAATCGATCTTCAGTGCACATATAAAGTACTGAGAGTGGTGTGACTATTATATTTTCAGGTCTGTAATCTGTGGTGTTGTGAACTTGTAATATATATATGTGGACAGTACTGTTCATAACTCTTTTCTTTTCTGTTTTCTCAGCTTGCAGTATTGATGGTGAACAGTAAGCTGGATGGTGCACCCAGCGTGGATATGACTGTGAAGATCACCTGCACCCATGGCTGAAATGGATCACTTGAGTGGCAGTGCATCAGGTAACATTCTACGGCTCAAAATTTGTTGTTCCTGGGTTTTGTTGTTTTTTTTTTCCACTTCAAGGACAGCTGTGCTGTAATATTGTTTTTCAAACTCTGTCTTGCTTCAGCTCTGGGAGGGTCGATTATTAGTCTGGACCTGGGGAGGACTAAGTTCTCTCTTTATTACCTTCATTTTTATGTATGTTATGTCCCCGGAAGCGTGCATCTGGTCAAAAATGATGCTTTTTGAATTACAGGACTCATGCCTCCTGTCCAGTATTCTGTCCAGCTTAAAGCATTGTGATTATCTTGCTATGAAATTTGATGTGTACTTCTATGTTCGCAAGAGGAAGTGATCCATTTTTGGTGATAAGAAACCTTTTCTTGTATGCCAGTATCAGGTGAAAATGATCATTTTAACTAACATTTCAACAATTGCTAACTGCTGTCAGTGACTTTGTGGTGACTTAATGTGACATCACCATCACGTCAAACATATTTCAAAGAGTCGGTGGACCAACTGAATTGGCAGTAAAAGTGAAACCTAGGAATGGATAATCCCATTATTTGATATCTCTATTCTGATTACGCGCATCTCTTGCTCTGGTAATGTGTAAAAACCAAAGTGCTTCGGCTAGTCCTCTACAATCAATATCTTTGTTCCAATTTTTTTTTTGGCAGTTTAGTTTAATTGGAGTATTCACCTGCTTATCAGAAAGTGTTAGATGACCAGAGGTCATTACGTTGTACCTGTAAATGTATCTACACATACCAGGGACACAAGAGTTCCTTGTGTTAAATATACATTTTGGGAGTCGGTTGCCTGGCAACCTTTGGGTCCGGAAGTTTGGCCTAGGCAGTTATGGATTTGCTGCATGACCTTGAAAAACACTGAAGTTATTCAGAGCAGATGGTGCCGTCTTGGACTTCTGAGCAATGGAGAGCCTATTTTCCTTTTTCATTCATGTTATGTGATTCTCTCAGAATGAGAGCCTTTTTTTTATTTCTAACAAACGGTACTGGGATCCCCTTGTATGAGCCTTGGTGCAATGTTATTTCAAACCAAAACTAGCTCAATTTTGAGGGATTACATGTGATCAGAGGGGACTGATGACTTTGCTTGTCACTTTTTCGGGGTACATATGGATTGTGTTCCTCAGACTTTTCTGACGAATATGTACTGTGTTCGGTGTCTTTTATATAGACAACGATTGGTATTTTTGTGCATGCAGAACTGTGGGAAAGCCAAACACTATAATGGCTTGACACAGGGGACAGACAGCAACACGGAAATAGTTTAATAAACTATACAAATAAGAAAATTTGACAGGTTCTCTTAGAACACTGGAGTTTTATCTCATAAATTGTTTTAAATTTAAAAAAAAACTGATAATGAAGACGGACTCATTCGGTCTCTGGAATTTTCACGGTTTGAATGGAAATATGCGCTGCCAACTTGGCTGATCTCTGTGCACACAATCATCGCCTTCCAACATTCCTGAGCTCAATCCCTCTGCCGTCGCAAGAGAAGAAAACTACTCTTTTGTACCTGAAAGCCTGCTTTATTTCTTCAGTGAGTCACTGTGTCAAAGCGGAACGTCTTTCCAAGCTTGAACAAGTCTGACCAAGCATATTTCACATTTCTTTTTGATACTGTGGCTACGTGTCTTCATTCTTTACTGTCAACTACCCTTTATTGCCAGTTTTCAATGTTTTTATATTCACCTATTAAAAAAAAAATGTGTTTTTCAAATGTCACGGATAAACAAGTTCCACGGTGATGTTTAGCTATTCGGTGTTAATAAAGACATTCAAATGTTTGGCTCATAGTGCCAAAATAAGATGAAGTTCTCTTCAAACTCTTTTCTAATTGGTTATGAAACAGTGCCTGTTGGAGGAATTATGGGAAATGCCCTGGCCATTCAAAGTGTTGATCTTAGACCAGTAAGAGATGTTGGGAGGGATCTTTGGAGGTGTTTGGATTGTGCACTGAGGGGGGGGAAAAAAAAAAAAAAACATTCATGGTGACTGTAAATGGCTATGCGTTGATGTTCAGTAGAAAACAATTTCTTCTGTTTTGTGCAGTTAAATTTGACCATATCCAATTTCTTCCAGTTAAATTTGACCATATCCACCCTCTGTAAAGTAAATGTTAAATGAAGAGGTATGGTGGCAGCCTAAAAAAATGCATATTTGTATTGGCACAAACATCTGCTATTGTACGAAATGCAGATACCATATAACTTATTGCCTCTGCATCATCTCTCACTCAATGAACAGATTAACACATGACCTTAAAGCACTGACAGTGCTGAACAGTACTCCTAAAGGAGAACGTCCATGGCCTCACATATACAGCACAAATATCATTCAGCATTACTAAGAATGAGCCATTTTACAACCAAAGTACAGGTACTTACTTGCAGTGAAGGATTATTCTCAGTAAAGCCATTATTTTTTTACTCAGATGTACAATGATTTTGTCTGTCTGTCTATATGTATGTCAGTCACAGGCTGGAAGTTAATCACAGTTGTGGTCCCAGGTGTCTCCGCTGAGCCCAAACATAATTTTTTTGAGTTACAAAGGGCTGTGTTTTAATAGCAGTCTGGCTGTTACGGAAGTTATATAATTGTACTCCTGGTTTATGTTCACATTACCAGGTTGAGGTGACCCCTGATTTTTTGCCTTAATGTGACTCGGACCTGAATTTTTCAGGGGCTGAGCAGACTCAAAAATCCACTTTTTGAATCCAATATTCAAATCGTAATTGAGTCATTTTCATAATGTGCAGTCCTAGGTCCAATTCAAATTCATACGACTTGAATGAGAATGGTCTGATTGGAATCCATGAGACTTTTTTCTTGTACGCGTTCCTTGAGCTCTTTCGTAACAGTTCCAACAATAACTGCTAAAACCGCAAAAGCTAGTGGTTTAGCTTTAATTGCCTTCTCGACCTCCTCACAGATAGCTGGCAAATTGTTTGCTATCCTCCTGGGCAAAATCCCTTCTATACATAATTATGCTAAACGTGTGTCCATTCTCTTAGTTTGAACACTGGGAGTGCTCTCGCAAATGTGACGTTGTTGGTGATGCAGATGACTCGTGCAAAAACATTTCGATATGCTCATGCCTGCCATTCTTGAGGATGGGTGCATTCACACCACAGTTAGATATAGGTCACTTGTAATTATGAATGCGAACTGTCAAAATAGGCAACTGTGATCTGAGAAAAAAATCAGAATTGAGCTCTGAGGCTTGTAATATGAATGTAGCCCTGGTCACTCATGAAACTGTAGCTGTATACAGCCAATCCTGGAGCTATTTATTTTTCCTCTGGGACTTTATTACTCCGAATAGGCCTCTAATCAGTAAAGGAAGCTGTGTGTTCCCTTCAAGTATATAGTATCCATTCAGCCCACCTTGTGGTTGCTTATTTCTCTTCTGTTCTGTTCTGAGGTGTTGTGTATTTTTTCCTCGTCTTGTTTTTAGCCTTTTTATGTTGTAAAGGCGCTCAGAATTGATGTTGCTTGCTACGGAGACCAGGGTTTTAATGATACTAAGCTGAACTTCTGGGGCATTGAGGTGATGTTGGGAAGGCTGGGTAATTAAACATCGGTCAGCTGGCAGCCGTTTCGCAGGCTGGGTCAGGAAATTCCAGTGGTGTGTAAGAGAGAGAGCCCTCTGTGCGGACGGGGCCTGCTGATGTGTCAGGATGTGAGGTGCACTCTCTCTCTCTCTCTCTCACACACTTTGTCTCTCATGCTTTTGCATGCATACTCTTGCTTTCTCTCTAACCCTGCTGCCCAATAACTCTCCCAAATCCACTGGATGTTCACGCTCTAATAATTTCCCAAGGGAATCAACGGGACTTTTACGGAAAGGAACTTGGCCATTGAGATTATTTCCTGGGCTGTTTTGATTGAACCTTCATTTCTGAATTTGAGGTAGAAATTTTGACTAAATAATTAGCTTTTTTCCTCATTATTGAGCATCTTCTGTCTCATATAAAAGCAAATATATTTCTGTTTTGAAGAGAATTTCGAGAGAGATTTATAACGAGTTTTGTTAATAATGTATATTTCAGTATTTATTATAAATATACTGACACAGAATATGTTATTTTAAGTGTGTGGGATGTTACTTTAAATTTCCCAGATGTTAGAGTTTGTTAAATAAATGTGGAAAATGTAGGTTAGTCAGTGTACTGAGCCATGGTAGTCTGAGTTGATGAGAGTCAGTCATCTTGAAGATGCTATGCCTTGGCACGTAATGAGAAGAGGGACTACATTACTGAGACCAACAGGAATTTAATGTTTTTGTTAATGGCAGATATTTGGAGATCACAAAGGTTCACACCATTAAGAAAGAATTTAGCTTTGCCAAAATTGTGATCGTCCCTGTATTAGCTGCTTAGATTACATTACCGGCATTAAGCTGACACTTTTATCCGAAGCAACTTACAGTTGATCAGACTAAGCAATCCTCCGTTGGGCAACGTGGACTGAAGGACCTGAGCTGTACTGATCTTAATTTGGCTACACTGTGGTTTAAAACATTAACCATCTGAGTCTCCTCAAAACGCCTTAGCCGCTAGGCTATCGGTCTCGCCTATTAGCTGTTTGAATTATTTAGCAGACAGTATGGCTATTAGTGTAAGGGTGATGCATTGCTTCACAATTCAGTGAAATGTGAAATGTTTGGCCCCCTGTGCTCCACTTAAGGTTCTCGTGGGCAAAATGGAATGGAATGTCAGGAGCTGGGCTGTCTGTGGATTGCTATTTCTAGTTGTTTACTCGGCACTGCCAAAATGTTTTGTCATATAAAAAGCCAAGCTGCATTTTGACAAAGCTCACAACAGCTAAAATAACCCTCTACCTCTAAGTCTAACCCACCCTACTTCAGCTGGCATAAAAATGGAAAAACAACAGTGTGCAGCTTATGTAAATATTTAAGGGCCTTTGTCGTATTTTATCCCTACTCATTTAATTGTATGACACCAGTTGCAGATAAATGATTGCTGTTTTCCTCTACATTCTTGAGCGGTCTCACTCATGCCCCTCAACACTAAAATTCCTCGAGTAACAATTTTGTGATGACCTCTGTCAGCCTTAAAGATACTAAGAAAAACAAAAATCTGTTTTGGCCGGTATCATTGCTTTTTACGTCCGGGAGAGGCTATTGTATTTATGGGGTCTCTTCATACAATTGAGGTCAAATCTCCGTAGTCAGATAAATCTCAGAAGAGTCTACAGAAATTATTGATGCTGTGTTGATATATATCAACTTCTATCTTGGTGAAAAGTCTGTCAATTTTCAAAATGAGGCTGAACTTAAGGACAATGAATATTCAATGCCATACAGACTGGGGAATGTTAATTTTTCACAGAATGTTTTATGATTGACAACTGATTCTCCATTCTCCTGCAAATGTATTGTGCCTGTCCTTTCTGTGATCTGATATTTGTGATTGTGGTTCAGATGACCCCAGTACATTTTCATGAGCTATTTTTATTTTGTTAAGCAAGCCATTTAGAAGATTAACTTCAGGCTGTTATCTTGTTTGGTCAGAATTTGAGCTTGCCTAAGCATGGAGAAGTCTGATAGTGCACCACAGTGATTACGAGGAAAAGTCTAGACTTCCCTACTGAGATGCTGATTGAAGCACACAGAAAAAGAATCTACAGTGACAGGACACATAACTTCAAATAATTCTCTACATTTTTGTAAAAGGCCATTCTAAGCATCTATGCCTTAGCACATTAATTTACTCACTCCAGCTTTGAGATATTTTTGTCAGCCATTTTCCAGCAGAAAGGAATACTCCCTGTGTCTGTTGCTCTGACTAAAAACATATATAAAAATATGTATTCGAACTTATCTGAATCTGAGGTTATTGCTTGTATTTGTTAAGCAGTGAGACGTTGTAACAGAGTATGTTTGAGTGAGGGATGTATGTTGGGAACTACATTCACCTTTTTCAGGGAAAATTAAAAAAAAAAAACTCTGGTCGATGAAACAATGCTAAGTGAAATGACTTCAAGAAGCTTAACAAAACGCTCAAAATATAAACTTTTTTCAGAAAGGTCTTCAATCATTAGAGATGTAAAAGCATAATAACATCATCTCATTGGATAATACTCCCAGCCTATCACAGGCTATGGTGTGCTTTGCTAAGTTTGTACCAGTAGAGGAGTTTTTTCATTTTGTGGGTGAGGAATGAGAAAGTCCAGAGGAAGAGAGCCTACAGCTTGCTTCCATTTCAGGATTATAAAATTCAGTCCAGGCGACAAGAGTTAGACTGAGCACCATTGTTGAGGCTGAGGTAAGTAACGGTTGAACAGAGAGAGGGAATGAATTTTCCTGAGCCATTTTATTCTGCTTCTTTTGCTCTGAATGAGGACTGTGGCTGAAAATCTAGTGCTGTCTTTAACTGCCTGAAGTGGATTTGGTTTTTTTTTTTTTTTTGGTTTGTTTTCTTTTTCCAGTAACTATTTTCAGCCAGGAAACCTCTCAGCTTACAGAGAATGAGTGCTCTGTGTGAGAGAACACACTGCAGGTCTATGTGTTTTAGTGATCTGAAGAGCTTTATGTTTCTCCAAAAAGTGTATATTCTATATACATTTACCATTTTCGGTATGTTTGAAATTTTAAGTGTGTTCCAAATGTATGTGTCGGCTCATTCCGTTCATGCAAACTGTTGTTACTTTAATGCAGTGAGATTTTCATTACACTTTCTGCACCAATATGAATTAAAAAAAGCAGCATTTAACAATATTTAGTGTGCTGATCCCCGCATTATTTTCATCCTCTCCCAAATTATGTACTCGCTGCAGAGCACTTGAGTAGAGAAACTGCCGTGACTATTATTTCCTTGTCAGCTGTGTAAAATGAGGATAAGTGTGTTTGTACTGTTGCTGGATGAACAGCAGTAAATTTTGTTTTGAACTTTGTGTCAAGGAACATGTTGTGTTTAAATCTTTGTGTAGGCTTCTTACTTGTGGGTGACTATGAAAGCAGATATTTAGCTGGTAATGGTGCCAAAATAAATTCTTGTGTTTGTATGTTTTTTTTCTCGCTGAGCTATATATTCCTATATGTTGCATATTTTTGCCATCAAAATTTAAAATGCCTAAATGACAATGTATATCCCCAGTTGTTGAAACAATTAAATACATAGACATTGAGCCTGAGAAATCTGATATTGGCTCTCAAATAAATTGTGCTTGGATTAGTTGAGCCATTTTAAATACAATTATATGTTAAAAAAAAAAAAAAAGTAGTTAACAAGTGAAAAATTATAATTTTTAAGCCTTTTATGTATAGGAAGCTTTTTAATTCAACAAGAACTCGAGGTTGCCCATGATGAATGTTGATCTTTGGCTTTTGTGAAATTGCATATATACAGTAGACTCCAGAATAATTGGCACCCCTGACTGGAAATTCACAAAAAAAATGCAGAACTTAAAAAAAAAGAAAACAACACTATAGAGAAACTTAAATAGCCAGACTGAGACATGCTGTACTTTTGTCTTGATGGAACCAACTAATTTATTCATTTAATTCAATAAAAATCAGTTTCACCAAATCACAAACAAAACTACTTGGTCATTCTATAGAGTGCAGCATCGTTTTTGACCTTTTCTGTGATGCTGGCCTTGACCTTTGACCTTTTCCTGTG
This sequence comes from Gymnothorax javanicus, assembly GCA_029692085.1. Taxonomy (NCBI): domain Eukaryota; kingdom Metazoa; phylum Chordata; class Actinopteri; order Anguilliformes; family Muraenidae; genus Gymnothorax; species Gymnothorax javanicus. Next base: position 158,720,699 of record CM056194.1, on the reverse strand, counting down.
AAAATTCATATAACCGTTCCACTAAGTTTCAAAATTAGTCCAAATTTTTTTTATCTCATCCTGCATACAAATGGACAGACAGACAAACAAACTAAAGGGGGTGAAAATGTCACTTCTGTCCAACTTTGTTAGTTAAGGTAATTAGTGGCAGCCTTTTTTTGTTAATGAAATTTAAAGGGCACAAATACATTCTTCCACCCAGGATGGGAAGGAGGATGGTGAGAGAAGCAAAAAAAAAAAGGTTTCAAACACCACCATCAGATAACACCTCCATAACAACAGGCTCTATGTAAGCAATGCAAGAAGAAAGCATTTTCTGACCCCAAGACGAAGAAGTGAGCACTTTCCAAAGGTCGTTTGAATTATGACTGAGCATAGGCCCTGTGGCCAGATGAGTCTAAAACTGAACAGTTTGTTCAGATAAAGCATTGGCATGTTTTGCATGGAAACAGAGATGCATTCATGGAATGGCTCCTTATACCCGCAGTTAAATATGGTGATAGATCATGTTTTTTGGCTTTAACTCCAGAGGTCCTGGGATATTGGTTAAGATCAAAGGATAAATGGATTCCTCCAAGTATTGGGCAGTTTTGGCTGATGATCTGGTTGCCCCTGCCTGGAGGCTGAGATTTGGCCTCAGGTGGACATTCCAGCAACACCATGACCCAAAGCACCCAAAGGATCTGCACAGAGGAATAGTTGGAAAATCTCTCCGAATATGTGCCCCAATCTGGTCAAACAGTCCAGGAAAATACTTTTTGCTATCATCCTTGCCAGAGGTTGTTGTACCAAATACTAAGCCAGATGTGCCTACAATGATGAAACTTTAATTTTGGTGAATTTGTTTTTTGTATTAAAAGTATGATGTTGGTCAGTTCCATACTATAATATTTTTTGCATCTTGGTATTTTGAGTTTATTTGTATGATGTTATTATTTATTTTTCATGGTATTTTGGTGCTTTTCCAGTCAGGAGTGTCAGTAATTCTTCCCATTTATAACAACCGTCCAGAAATGTTTATTTTTCTAGAATTTTCACAAATTTCCTCTATCCTCCTCAATGGTTTTTGTCATTCAAGGATCCTCTTGCAGCATTATAAAATTCTGATATCTTCCTCTATTTTCTCCACAGAGAGAGAAGGGACGGCAAGTGCAGAAAATGAGCAGGACTCTGTTGCACCCTACAGCCTAGAGACTCCCTATGGATTTCAGCTTGACTTGGACTTCCTGAAATATGTGGACGATATTCAGAGGGGTAACACACTCAAGAAGTTAAACTTCCAAAGAAAGCCAAAAGCTGTCAGGCCCCCTGTGGCCGCACATACTGAATGGATTTCGACCGAGTCCCTCTCCTCCTCCAACAGCGATGAAAGCAAGCAGGCCTTGCACAAAGCTGCAGCCAGAAGGCAAACTGACCCTTCTCAATACAGAAGTGCTTCCCTCCATGAGGCCCCTGTGGCTTTTATGAGTGAACCTGAAGCTAGGTTTCAGGCGGCGCACTCCCCTGGTGTACTCAGGCATAATCTGCATGTGGAGAGGACGCTTATGGAGACCCGTAGACGGTTGGAGCAGGAGAGGCTGCTCATGCAGGCCCCTGTCAACGATCCCCCTCGCAGGCGATTGGCTACCTTTGGGGGAATGGGATCGAACAGCTCCTTATCTTCGTTCACAGGGTCTAATGTCCAAACCCAGACCTTATTCAATGCGCACCAGCCCAATGGAGATCAGAATGTCTTTTTAATTCGTCTGTGGGCAGCTCCATACGTCACAGTCCCCTGAGTTCAGGAATGACTACCCCGATCACTAATGTCAGCCCCCTTCACCTGCAGCACATCCGGGACCAGATGGTAGTGGCACTCAAGAAGTTGAAGGAACTGGAGGAGCAGGTGAAGACCATCCCAGTCCTTCAGGTCAAGATCTCAGTCTTGCAGGAAGAGAAGCGACAGCTGGCCTTGCAGGTGAATAACCAAAAACTACCTGGTCAGAACCGGGGCGGGACATTCCGAAAACGCTCACACAGCGTTGGGAGCTCTCAACACTTTGAACAGCCGTCTCCAGCAGTCGTGGAGTCAGAGCTGCACATAGACTCTGAGGATGAGCTGGAGAGTACGGTGAGGAGTTCCCAAAGACTAGAGGAGTTTCGGAAGCTGACTACAGAAATGCAGAAGCTGGACAAGAAATTTGAGGATGAAAACTGTGAAGCTCAGCACAGCCTAAACCCAAAAGTAGAGCTGAAACAACCAATCAAGGAGAGCAGATCTGTTGCCGTGGGAGAAAATGAGGACATGAATGATTTAGTTATTTACCGCAAGTCCTCAAATCTGATCAGGGACGTAGCTGTGGAGACTGAGCTGGAGACGACGAGCACGGCAGTCGGAGTGACCGAATCCATGTTGGGTCTTACTACAGAGGCGGAGACGGAGATCGAGATTCAGCATCAGACTATCGAAGCCCTGAAGGAGAAGATTTACAGGCTGGAAGTGCAGTTGACGGAGGCCATGCACATGGTGGAAATGGGCAAGCTGAAACTGGAGCTTCAAGCAGCAGGATCCAAGAAGAGGGCTGACAAGGCAACAATGGCCAGGCCGGACACATACAGCACAGCAGTGGAAGCTAAAGTAGAGGTACAAAGTCAAGGGGTTGGGCACCATGTGGATTTTACCGCTGCAGTAGGAGTGTCGTGCAAACCAGAACTGCACAATTTGGCTGTAGGTCCTGAAGTCCCCATGGAGCGATGGATTATACAGGAAAGAGTGGAAACATGTGACCAGGGAACAGAAATGCACATTTTAACTTCTAACCAGAGTGTGGGGGTAAGCCCAAGTATTTGCGAAGTGGGAGTTAATACAGAGGAGACGGTGAACAGTTTCGGTCTTTCCAAATATGAGCGTTTGGAGAGTAAGGAGTACAGGTCAGTTGGATCAGGTGACTGCTCAGTGGATGTAATGGTCTGTCCTGTGAAAGAGCTGGTTTCTTGCAGCACAGGCACAGAGCAGGTGATAAAAGCTGACTTTGGAGTTACAGTTGTACCCCAGGCTGCCTCCCAATACACAAACACCGTGATGGATACCACAGACCAGTCCACCAACACGGAAAAGATTGTGTCCTCAGACTCCAGTACGAACACAAGTCGACACACTCATGACAAACACACCAGCACCGTTCCAGTGGAGACCAGGTCAGTGTGTGTTGGAGAAGGTCTCGTGAAAGATGTCCAGAGTGCAGTAAAAACGCGATCTATTGCAGTGGGGCCTTCTGTAAGAACAGATGTTTCTCTTGGCAAACTGACTGTGGCCAAGACCAGAGATTGTGGGGTTGGGCTGACTAACATAAATGAGAACTTTCTGGTGGGCTTGAAAACAAGGAACATTGCATGCGGGCCCTCTCGTCTGCCTGATCCTGCTAAAACGAGGAGCATCGGAGTCGGGGAGGAGAGAGTGTGGGAAGCCCCCCAAATACAGCAGTCTTCACCAGACGCAGCGGCTGGTCTGGACCACTACATCGAGAGGGTGCAGAAGCTCCTGCAAGAACAGCAGATGCTGCTCGCTGAGAACTACAGTGAGCTGGCGGATGCCTTCGGCCAGCCTCATTCCCAGATTGGCTCCATCAACAGTCAGCTGGTCAACACCCTGTCTTCTATCAATTCGGTGATGAAATATGCCAGCACAGAGGAGCTCCGTAGCTCTGACAGTCAGAAGCCGAGTCGAGACTCTGCAGCTTCTGCTGCAGGTATAGAAAGTCTTCATTCGTGAGGGGACTTGATGAACTTCATGTTTTCTTCTATGGATTTGTATTTTGTGCATTTACTAATTAACACATGCACATTATAGTGGGTAGTTTGTCATATCCGTGGGCAGTATGCACTTGCAGTATAGGTGTGAAATCACTTTTTTCAATTTTAATCCCTCAAAAATCAGAAATTTTAATTTCTTTTAGATATGCTCCCAGTTGTTTACAAAATAACACAACATGAGTGATTTATATAAAATTAAAGTCTGATGTTTTTCAGTGTGAACATATCATGGGCTCCAAAGCACCAAGGATTTTTTTAAATACAATTCTCAACATGCCATAACTTGACAATTATGGAATTGTAGGCAGACTATTTTAGAAGATAAAGACCCCTAATGGTGGTGAACAGTCCCTGAAAATTTCAGGCATTTTGCCTGAATAGTTCAAAAATATTGACTTATGAAACTTTGCTTTTTTTTTTTTTTTTTATAGCAATGTTCACTTAACTTATTAGGGCCACAACCCTTTTTTAAAGCTTCCATATCTCCGAAACTATAGAAGATATAAGTCAAATTTTGCTCAATAGTTGTTGGGTACGATGTCATTATTAACGTGAAGTATGAAGCAATTCCAAGATGGTCAGTCAGTAGGCCTCAGTTGATTTGACATGGAATTACCCATATGCCTGGGTTTTGGCATTATTTTGGCTCGGCAGTACAGACTCAAATTCTAAGTACTGCATATTCAAATAAATCTTACCTTTATAAACAAATCTGCTAAATACATGTGTATTTCTTTTTTTTTTTTTTTGAAGCTGTTTTCAACAGCAGTTGACGAGTGTACTCTGTGCTGCGTGTAACGTGCATACCATTTTAATTGATACATATAATAGCCATTTTTTTGTCCACTATCGATAGGCTAGTTTTAAAATCTACTGTTTTAACCTGTAGTTCTTTTCAATTGGCTGTTTGAAATGCCTGAACATTAATGGTGAGCCTAAGTATACACTACAGTAGTATCAATGCTTTAGACTGTGTAGGGGACTGCTTCCAGAGATGGTGTTTTCTTTTGTATTTGCTGAAGCCGATGCTAGCCTACGTCAGCACTTAGTGCTCTAAATGTTAATTTTGATCTGTTTTGTTTTGTTGTAGAAGAGAGTAAGGCTCATATGATTGGTGAGGCTAGTCCCCCCATGAGAATGACTGCCTGTTCAGTCAAGAAGGCCACACCAGTAGAGTCGGACTCCGCAAGGCCTCCCAAACCTCCACAGACCTTATATTTGGAGAAGAGCCTGATGGATCAGCAGATGTCATATGCTTTAACCGGTAATTTTTATTTTACCATTTATGTATGTGCGTACTCGAAGAATTATGCCTCTCTGGTTTAAAGATCATGTTCTCTGTAGCCAGGATGATGTATAAACATACAGTAACCTTACTTCTTGCAAGGGCCAAATGTATTTTTATTTTCTGGCCACTTTTCACTAATTTTGCTCTCTGAAACCCATCACCTAAATATTGAAGATTGAGATTGTCCTTTTGGTTTGGTCTTGGCTGCACAAGCCCTGTATTTAACATTTCTAGGATAGCATTAGGTTTTGGAAAGCCTCCGTTGTGCTCAGAATTATGGCCTGTGGTAGGCCTGGTTTAGAATAGTTTCTGTGTGAAACTCTGTCCTTAATACAGAAGACTGTCATTGAGAGTGAGTGCAAAAATAAATGGACATTAAAATGCTTAAAACTGCCTACGATTTTGAGATTCCTTCAATGGAATACAAATTTGTGAATGTACTGAAATGTTTTTATACCTTGTTATTAGTATGCAAAAGCTGTGAACTGTGCACAATAATAAAACTGGGGCCTCAACAGATTACCATATCGTAGCAGTAGCTTGGTGTTGATTTTTGGACATCTTCATTACCAGAGAGTTGTGCTGTATACTTGAGGCCATCTTTATGATGGAGCTAAAATGTAGCATGTAATTCAGTTTGACCTTTCATACCGTTTGCCTTTCTCGTCTGGGCTCACAGTGTCCGAATTTACACAGCCACATGAGTGTAGTGCTGTATTTAACGGCACCACACAGCTATTATCCTTTTTGACGAAGCTAAAAAAGTTTTGCTTTTTGTTCTTTTTTTACTTCAGGACAGGATTGCGACCGTAACACCCTCAAGTCCATCATGAAGAAGAAGGATGGCCCACAGGATTCCAACGGCACCAAAAAGAACTTGCAGTTTGTGGGGGTTAACGGCGGGTGAGTGCCACAGGGGATCATGACTCTAATGGTTGCATATCAAGTCTAGTACCGTGCCAAAGATGCAAGAACAACTAGAGCGCCAACCCAAAAAATGAAGTTTTATCACCTCTATCAACCAATGAAGTAGGGCGGAGTTATGCATTCACCCATGTCTGTTTGTTTCTTTGTCCAGACTGTATCTTTCACATTTGTGAATCAATTTCAATGATATTTTTTGGACATGTGGGCCATGGGCCAAGGACCAATTGAGTAAATTTGGGGATTGATTCGAATTCAAATAAGGCTGCAATGGCCATATTTGTTTAGATCTTGGTGACAAGCATGTTGGCGGAGGTATGCGCTGTCTGAGCACTTTCTAGTTTTCGTTATTTCATCTTTCTCCTCTTAATGTCTGTGCAGCTGTCTTGAAATCAATCCCATTGTATCCTGTCTGTAGGTACGAGACAACATCGAGTGATGACTCCAGCTCAGAGGAGAGCAGCTCAGAAGATTCTGAAGATGAAGGCGAGGAGGACAAGCTTTCTGCAGAAGAGGAGGCAGAACAGAGGAGGGGGGAGGAGTTCTGTAATAATGATGCTGTCGATGTTTCAGGAGGAAGCGGGGAAAGTGGTCTGAAGAAAGTAGAAATACGGGAGAGGTGATTGCTTGAACAGCATTGTTGCGGTGCTCACACTGTTACGTACTCCACTAATCACTACCGTCAAAGCTAAGTACCACTTCTTCCTCTCCTCAGGTACGAGTTGAGCGAGAAGATGATGTCGGCGTGCAGTGTGCTGAAATCCCATTTGAATGACCCTAAGTCTTTATTCACTAAAGATGTGGTGAGGATCTCTTGACCCCGCAGTGACCTGTTAGAATTAAACACATTTGAATTTTTAATAATACTTAATGTTTATGTGCTCTACATGGCATGACGTTTCAGTCCATTGTAATTGAAATTATCTGAGCTCTAAGGGTATATCAGTAATAATGCTTTACTAACTATTCTTATATCAAGTAAATAATAATATCAATATAGTTATGTTTCTAATATTATTTTCTGTGAGATTCTTTAAGTAGCGTAACCCAAGCTGCTGATCATGCTGGAATGTTTGATGTCTGGTAATTACCATCCTTGATAAGTGCTCATTTCTTAGGATCTTTTGCTTTTCATGAATGAGAATTTAGGTTTTTCTACATCTCATTTTCACAACCACATTCTGCTTGAAACTCCGTCAAGTGACTCGTAGTTAAGCAGCTGTCTCTTGGTCATATGACAGTCTTCAATGGAGCAAAGAGTCTGTTCTGTCGTAGTCTGTCGTAGAACGTTAGGCCAAAAGTGCAGGCATATATAGCAAGTTCCTTATATGCCCAATTATGTGCTGGCAAGAACATACACTCCTCCATGTTTTTTCCTGAAGAAAAAGCCTTCATTTTTTAAATGCTGTAATGGCTTTCTGCGGCACTGTATGCTTTTTTAATGGAATGTCATTGCATAAATGTTGTCCATCTAGCACAAAGGAAGTAGCTGCATGTTTAAAAAGATCACTTATCATTATTTTTGGTCTAATTACCTAAAATTCTCCATGTAAGTATGCACTGGTGGCTGTATACCAGGAAGCTAGTGAGACTGAGGGATTTCAACAGTAACTAGTAAATTTGCCTCTATCAAGTTCAAAGCTGTTTAAAATGTTTAGTGCTTCTTTGCATGGTACGTGTATTCAGATAGGTATAAATCACTTCTTTTTCAGGGTTTAAGCCCATTTTTGAGGATACAGTGTGTTCATTGTGTGATTTATTATCCTGCATAAATTTAGAATTGTCCAGGGCAATAAATTAGAATTAGTTGAAGTTTAGAAGTTTGTAGTTGTTTCGAATTGGCCAGGAAAATTATGAAAGAATTTGAGGCAGACTGGGAATTTTGAATCGGAAGCTGTGAATTAGAAACCAATTTCAGCCTCCTACCGGCCAATGCAATAATTTACACACAGATGAAGAGCATGTTTTATCAAGCGATGTCAGTATTAACAGTGAGGACATTCAGCAGTTGGTTGCTATTATACAGATGGTCCTGGGTGAATTGAACGCTCAGCTTCATACTTGAATTTGTAGCTATGCTTTATCACCGTTGGCTTATTTTCATTTGTACACTAGCTACTGTGATCGCGTTGCACATAAATGTACGATTGTGATAACTGAAACGGATGATGAAGAACTTAGGCTTGGGCGCTTGCCTTTATTTTGAGGAAATTAATTAAGCATTTTATTAGTTTTATTATTTGTTATAATAAATTGATCTCTGTGGTATATCAAAGATCTCCTATCCTACCCAAATCTGAAATGTTTAATCAATGAATTATGCGCAAGCATGCTCATACACAGCTCCCCGATGCCATCTTGGGAGGGCAAGGACCTTTTCTGGTTCTCCTCCGAAACGTACACCTCTTGGCTGCAGCTTCTCTGCTCTCATGGCCACAATCCTTGCTTGCACAGAACGAGAGCGGAAGAAACTCAAACATGCTTGCTCAGCAAGCAACTGACAGCTGCCCGGCTGAGTGATAGGGGGCACTTGAGCACAGAACTATGCTGACCCCAACTGACTGTATCCCTCCCATGTCCTTGGACAGTACGAAGCCCGTTATCCTACCCACATTTTACAATGGCATGGCTGGATTTGATCCAATGTCGCTCGCACTTTTACTGAGCGAGCCTTAATTGTAGTGGTGCGAAATCAACTGCTTGGTACCCATGTGGCATGTTGTTGAGGGAATTTCTTCATTGTGTGTTTTCTCAGAGAGCAAGCATTAATATCCTGCAACATGAATGGTTCCGAGTGTCCAGTCAGAAGTCTGCAGTGCCAGCTATGGTGGAGGACTACATCTCCGCTTTCAGAGCTGTGTCGCCCTCTGTGCTTCGACACATTGTCAACTTGGCTGACCGCAATGGCAACACAGCCCTTCACTACAGCGTGTCCCACTCAAACTTTGATATTGTGAAAAGGCTGCTTGATGCAGGTATTGTGTTGATTTCTCATTCTGATGTGTTTGAAAACAGACCCGGAATGAGAAGTAGTGTTTTTAACCGATAGTTTTAAATTTAGTCCGCCTTTGACAGATTTTCCCTCGTCAACTGACTGCACACTATTGGGTTAATTTCTGGAAGTTCTCCTTTTTAAATTGGGATTTGTGTAATAGAGCTAGTCCAGGATTCTGGCCCTCATTCCTGAAATGTTTTCCCTCTTTGTATTAAGCTTTGTTGTCGTATGGAGCCAGTGTTTACTTTAAAATGAAGACATAAAAGCCAATGAAGCCCGTGGTGTTATCAGCTTCATGCTATTACACATCAGGACTAAGGCATTCACTGTGGTGGTCAGTGGTTATTTTTGTTACAGTTGGTCAACTTAATTTATGACGCGCATGAAAAATAACTAATATTAACCAAAGTGTATACTCAGTAAATGGAAACAGACTTTTGGGTGACTTGCAGAACATTGCACAAAGACGATCAACAGTGATGTTGAAGCTCTTTATCCAATTCAAAGACCAGAAAGAAAAGACGGGCTTGCAAGTGGACCTAAGTAACCAAAATGCAGATTAGGGTTAAAGGAGGTCATTGTGGTAAAGAAGTATCAACACATTCAGTGTTTTAAATACAAATAATTAAGCCTTGAAACTAATGGTAAACCTAAATGGGAGCCAGGGAATGGAGACAGATACTGTGAGAATGTGCCCATACTTTCAAATGCCAGGAGATTAGGGGCAGAATTCTGAAATGACTTGTTTTAGGTGGGTATGACTAACTCTTTTGTACAGTGCATGGCTGTAATTGGTGTGGGATGGTTAAAGAACCTGTACATTTGCCATGGAATGAGAGGAAGTACTAATTTTGTTTTCATTATAAGCTGGTAAATACTACCTTTGTTAACAGGATTTCTCTCAGATTTGAGGGTAGAATAAAAAAAATCAAGCAGACAGTTGTAGCATTTGTGTTCAGAAACAGACAAAAGCGACCCCAAGTGGTCAGAGATAATGTTGCATCTGGTTTGAACTAAGATAACGGAGCACTCTTGGCAGGAAAAGATTAATGCTCTGTGTGGGTTGTGTAGTAAAATTCTCGCTGCCATATGCAATTCTTACACGTTTTGTATATTGCAGCATATGTACAACCTTATACTTAGCTATACCAAGTTTACATTCTAATATGATCTTTCCTTCTTTTGTGGATCTTTGCCCAATAGGCAGCTTCTAATGAGTTCCTGCTGAGGCATTTGCCACTCTTGTTCATCCTCAAGAGTATGTTCTCATGGTAGCCTTGTGTTTTTTTCAGATGCCTGCAATGTCAATCAGCAAAACAACGCGGGCTACACTCCCATCATGCTCGCTGCCCTGGCAGCAGTGGATGCACCAAAGGACATGCAGATAGTGGAGGAGCTCTTCAGCAAAGGGGACGTCAATGCAAAAGCCAGTCAGGTGAGTGGCACCTGTCATGTGATCACTGAATAGAAGCCATTTCATGCACGATTAACTAATTTTAGTAATTATTGGAGTAATTTGGCACACTTTATGGTTTAATACAAATGTTGTAAGTATAAGTCGATGGTTTGTCTCATGGCTCCAGTCAGGCATTGGCAAATTAACATGTAGCAATTCAGCAAGGCTGCTCTTGTTGTTTTGGGAATACTGTTGGCCTGATTTGGAATGGTGGCTCAGGTGGGAGGGCCTTATATCTGTAGAATTTTAAAGCCTTGTCTCTGTAAAACAGGAAATGTGGCTTTTAAGTGCTTGCATCACATTGGTAACCATATTGTGGATTAATTTATAATTGTGTGATCCTGTCTAAATTCAAAATTCACTTGGTTTCAGATTAGTTCGTTTTAGAAGGTAAATTGATTTATATCTGCATCCCCATTGACCTCTGTCTTGATGGAAAATTCTAATGGTGTTTCGCAGTTAAATTGAATACTGGTCAAATAAGAAATTGGCTGTTCGAGGCACAATATATCTACGGTATTTATCGATGATTAACCAAAGTTTTATAGAATCTTATATGCTGAAAACTCCATCTAAAACCTGTCTAAGCTACTCACATGGTCCTCAGCTGTGTTTTTAGCACTTATGAGCAGGCTAATAGTCTTCTTATACTCAACTGGTCCGCCAGGTTGTGTGGTGGATAATCTGCCTGACAAACCAGGTATGAGCAGCAACTGACCAGATATGACCAATTAAAAGTGCAAGAACCGCAGAAGTCTGCTTGTATTTCTCAGCTCTTACCTATCTGAGTGGCCTTACCTGGATGTTCTGTTGGGTTGACAGTCAGTTTCTCCCCATTAGTCACAGCTGTTTATGCCCTGTCCATTTCCTCCCAGGCTGGTCAGACTGGGCTGATGCTGGCAGTCAGTCACGGGAGGATGGACATGGTTAAAGCCCTGCTGGCCTGTGGGGCCGATGTCAACATTCAGGATGACGAGGGCTCGACTGCCCTCATGTGTGCCAGTGAGCACGGCCATGTGGAGATGGTCAAGTTGCTGTTGGCCCAGCCAGGATGTGACGCTACTCTTTGTGACAATGTAAGTGCCTGAGTCTAAGGCCTAGTCCACACATACACAGGTAGTTCTAAAAGTGGGAGTTTCTGTCCTTTGTTCTCGGAAAAATATTCCTCTGCAAGAAAATACGAAATTGATGTCAAGAAAATGCCAAACCAACAGGCGGTGATACAATAGTTTAATGTGAGACTATGCAGGCCAATCACAAGCCTTGAAAAATCGCTACAAGGGGTATGCTCTCTGACGTCACAAACCAGAAACTCAATTTTGCCTGTGTACACGTGAACGTGTAAAATAGAGTTTTCAGAAATCTTCAAAAAGTGGAAAGTGTTCTCCAAAATGTTTTCAGTGACTGAAAATGCAGTTTGCATTTGGACGAAAGGCTCATACAAATGCCAGTAGCTACGTTTTCAAAAATGTCCTTGTATGTGTGGAGAGGGCCTTGGTCACAATGAAAGGTCTTTTTTTTTTTTTGTTAATCTGGTTTTAGCAGGATTTGTGTGCAGCCCACCGTGTGGTGTAAGGGTGCCTCTCTAGTGCTTTTTGGTTCCTTCTCGCACCTTTATAAAGTGTTATAAATAAACTCTTGCATTTCTTCTATTTCTCATTATTTTTTAACATGAACGGTCGTATTTCCAAAATTGTTCATTGTTAGTGAATTGCGTCATTTTTGATGTACAGTACAAATTTGAAAAAAAGGTTGGTTCCATTCAGAAAATGCAAATAAAATCAAAATGGAGTGATGTATAAAGTGCATTCACCCTGTACTATATTCAGTGCAAATGTACATGATTTCTGATCCCTCAGACATTGCTGTCTCAAGACCAGCCATGGGGTCGCAATGGATAGCACAATATGCTCTCTGAAATACTTAGGTCAACCTTTTGCCAGTCAACACCATTCACTGCTGCATCCACAGATGCAAGTTACAGCTCAACTATGCCAAGCTGAGCCACACGTCAACACTGAAGCCATACATCAAGTGCCACAAAATTCTCTGGGCCTGGTGTTATCTGAGACGGACTGTAGCACAGTGGAAAGGTTTTGTGGTTCAATGAGTGAATATTTTAAGAGGTTGTTGCAAAAACAGCCCCGGTGTTCTCCGTACTAAAGTTGTTACCAGCATCAGGTCCGAAAGCTGGCGTCTGTCATGGTATGAGATCGCGTGAGTGCACATAGGATGGGTGATTTGCACATTTACAAGCGTGCCATTAATGCAGAATTATATGTACAAATTTTGGTGCGGGATATGGTGACATCAAGGTTTCGTCTGATCCTGGGACGTTCTTGCATTTTTCGGCAAGGCAGCCACATTAAGCTTGGATTACACGTGCATGACTGCGTAAGCAGAGAGTGCAGGTGCTTGATTGGCCTGCTTAGTGTTCTGATTTGATTAAGAATTGTATGGCAAAATATGTGGCAGTGAAGGTCTCGGACACTTGTGCAGCTGAAAACCAGCATAACCGATAAATGGGGGAAAATTCCTCTTGCGAGACTTGACCAACTGCTGTCTTCAGCTCCCAAATGCTTAATGAGTGTGATGAAAAGACATGGTGATGTTACACAGTGGTAAGCAGTGGACTGTGCCCAGGAGCGGCGTTAGACTTGAAAATTCCGGGGCTAATATCCCTCCCTTTGACAACAATTAGTCCTGGCTAATTCTTGATGGTTTCCTTCATTAAAACGTTTTCCAATTCAAGAATAATCAAGTGGCAATTGAAGACATCTGTTTTCTCCCCATGCGATCTAAAAGCGACAAAATAGAGGGCTACATTCAGTACAGAAAAATAATTTAATTATACTTAGGTCTATGCACGGCACTCCTTAAGTGCATTGAAGAACTCTTCAGCGAATTAAGGTAATTTTGGCGATTAAATACGTACATCTGTTTTTGCAACGGTCAGGCAACTCGCTGTAAAAATAGAGAGCTGTCTGATTGGAAAATGAAAACGGATGAAACCACGTACTAGTCACCAAAATTACCTTAATTCGCTGAAGAGTTCTGAAATTGGCTGAGTGCGGAATAGACCTAATTATAATTAAATTATTTTTCTGTACTGAATGTAGCCTATTAATTTTTCGCTTTTAGCGCATGGAAATTGCCACTTGATTATTCTTGAATTGGAAAAGTGAATAAAGGAAAAACCATCTAGAATTAGCCAGGACTAATTGTTGTCAATAAAGGGAGGGATATTAGCCCTGGAATTTTCAAGTCTACGCCGCCCCTGACTGTGCCAACTTTTTTTGACAGGGTTGCAGTTACTGCATCATACATTTATATCCTCCGTAGTGTTTTTGGGTTATTATGGATTCTCTTTGGACACCATCTTTGCAAACTCTCCATGTTAGTGCAATATCTAGAACATTTTTCATGGGAATAGCTTTCAACTTCTTGTGTTCATTTCTGATGCATAGGGGACAAATCCAATTTGTGTGACCCCAAAACCTTTCCTGTACTGCTACCATAAGGTCAAATTTAACATTTACAGATGCAATTGCTCAAACTGTTTTGTTAGGAATCCTTTTACTCTTGTTCTGGTGCCTAGGGAAGGGCTGTTACTGAAGTTGGTCACCTCATGGCTTTTGCTGTGGCGCCACCACCTGAACAAACTCTTATGTTTTACTATAACATTAAATAATGATCTTTCTCAAACAGTTTTTGAGAATTCAATTGTCTACATATCTGGTGCATAGAGCAAGGACCTTACTGGTGTTTTATGGCTCCAGTACTTTTACTGTAGCACCATCATTTGGTGAAATTACATTTTCAAATACAATAAGTCAAACTGTTCTAATGGGAATGAGATCATCTTTGCTGTGAACCTGTTGGTGCAAAAAAAAGGGATTACTACCGTTCTGGTGTCACTATGACCATTCCTGCAGCACCACCCTTGGGCCAAATTTAACTTTTTCAAAAACGCATTTGTCCAACAGTTAACCCCTTAACTGTCACCTGCATTTTCTCACATTTGGCCCAGCCCTAATTAGGGACCAGTGACAGTTCAGGGGTTAAGGAAATGATGTAAAATTTGTTGTGAACATGCCTGGAGCCTAGAGTAGCTTCTCTGTTGATTTTCTGAGTCCATATACGCTTTCCTGTCTTGCCATCACCAGTCCGAACGGTGACTTTTGCGAATTGGGAGAATGCTAAGGCTTCAGGGATATACCCTGTTGTCATCCACCGACAGTATTTGTCTAGTTGTAGCAAGCGATAACATTAATCTGTGTCCCGTTTTGCCATAGAAAATTGACTTTATAAATCAGTTCTTTTGAGTTTTTTGCATTTTCCATGATGTGCCAACTTTTTTTGGAATTGGGGTTGCAGGTTTTTCAAGGACAGGCAGTTGTTTTTCGAGCAGTAGAAATGACAGGAGCTGTGTCCTCTTCTTTTACAGGATGGGAGTAATGCCCTGTCCATTGCGCTTGAGGCTGGACACAACGATATCGCCATGCTGCTGTATGCCCTTGTGAACTTCTCCAAAGCCCAGTCGCCGGTATGAATCTCATTAATCATCTGATACCCTCCCTATTTTTTGCTGCCTTTGAGTTTGAAAATCATTGGCATAATTATATTTTTTTTTTTTAAGTTAATGGAGTACTTTAAACTAGGGGTGTAACGGAACATAAAAGTCACAATTCGTTACGTACCCGGGTTTTGAAGCCACGGTTCATAACGTTTTCGGTTCAGCTGGGGAGCAAAAAAAAAACCAGCAAAATGTTGAATTACTTTTTATTTATTATGAATTTGTAAATGAAACGTATGGCAGTGTTTTGCGTACCAGAGGCCATTAAACAGTAGCTAGCTGGCCACACTAGTAAACAGTGGCTAATTAGTCATAATTTCCTGAGCAATAGAAGGCACATTCTTAAATAAAAATAATCACAAAAAGTGTCAATGTTGCTGTAACCTACTTCCAAAACTTCTGAAATAAATAAAAAATATAATTAAATTAAGATCTATTTAAGTGCAGCAAATAGAAAATGGTGCACATCTGCTGCTTTCAGCTTCATAATGATTCAGTGAAACAGTGCTGGGCCGGCTTGAATTCATCTTGTATGCATAATTTATTTCTTCCTTTACATATCTGTAGCCAAGAGGGACAAAATGTACCGCAGCCTGGCCAGGCAAACTATCAGTGCCTCTGCACACTTGAAGTCATCTAAACACTATCAAAGAGTAAACAGTACTTTGATCTCAAAATGTTGTTGTCACAGACCACCAAACACGGTGGCTAATTGACTATTTCCTGACCAGAGGAAGGCACGCATCTTTCTTAAAGGAGGACTATACTGACCTACACGTTTTGACTTAATCTTATAGTAATTAACTCCAACATAATATCCACGGTCGATTTCTTGTCCATACATACCCCCTGTTCTTTTAAATGACCATTAATTGGCCGGAATTGCTGTTTCCAGGAGGCCGCCATTAACGCCACAAGTGGCATGAGAAGTTGCGAGATCATAACGTCACTGCGGCTGCCACATGCATTCATGTGCATGATGCATGCGATGTCAAAATGTCTGAATGCATGGATATCTAAATAAATTAAACAACCAACCAATTTAAAATTGTTCATTGAGCAAATCAACTGTTTGATTGCAAATTGAGCCAAGTAAATGGGAAGGGGTTGAAAGCAATTGTCGAGTAGAGGAGGATGATTTTGAAGACCTTAACTTTGCTTAGTTCAGCACGCAGTTTGCCTGAGTGTGTTTGCTTGATTATTACATTTGGCCGTTGTGTGCGAATCTTGTTCAATTATTGAATAAAAAATGTTTTAAATTTGCGGCACAGATTTGCCTGAACGTGCTTGCCCAGTCTTCGGTGCATTTGTCCATTGCTTGCAATGCGAAGATAATTTCTCTCTCACATTCACGTTTGATGCGCTTCACACAATGTTTTCTACTTCGCGTATATTTTAAGACGCTTAAAAACCAAGGCCATCTTAACATGATTTTATTTTTAAGAAATCTTTTTTAATAATACGTGAAAGTTTTCCGACGAGAGGTGGAATTCAGAGGTCTGCTTCAGATTCAGATTACTGACATTATTTCAATCTAGCACGGTAGCCTGGTTCGGTTTGTCTGCTTCTCATTATCTCTTCTAAATCATTATTGGCTTGATTTTGGTTTTGATTGGTCAGTTGGCTGAATAAACGGCTTGATTACAAGTTAGGCAAAGTACACGGAAATTGATTTAAGGTGAGCTAATTATGCCAAGGTGAAGGCAGCTGTCCAGCCTCGCTGGTAATTAGCAGACTTGAAATCGCACTTTTCTTTCCGGAAGAATTTCAAATGGCCTCTGATGTTAGTTCACCTCTAAATTAAAGTTGTGTCGGATAGAAAAAGGTAATAATCAAGCTCGTCTATCTGCCCCATAGAGGAAGTGGGAATATCTCGGTCATTCAACAATCGCAGTGCAGGACTGCAGGACAATGGAAATTCATGGCGCTGACAGCCGCACTGACGTCACGATTAGGGGCGCCCCAAGCGGCTCGAGGGTGAATTTTCGTCTGCCATGGTGAAAATGGCGCGGTCCACTAGTTTTGTAAAATCGGTCATAAAAATTAAAGAAATCGCAAAATAAAGAAAACAAAGTCGTAGGAGCTTTTTTTCATGATGTATTGAAATAATAACACCCAACTTTCCCAGCCATGATAGTCCTTCTTTACATAAAAACAAGATATAAAGGTCTCCAAGGATTTTTTTCTTTGTATCTGTGATATTCACACTTGGCTAATGTAAATGAGTCAACATGTCATCAATGTGATTTCAGTTAAACAAGGTCGGCATGGTGCATACCAGGGGCGGATCTAGGATGGTAGGAGATCCGGGGCTTAGCCCAGAGGGAGGAAAGAAGTATGCGCGTGAGCTGCAATACAGAAATCCGCAACTTACCACCAAATTAAAGCGGACAAAATAAAGTGGAGAACACTTGTAAATTCACACCCTTTAATGAAGAAAAAAATTCTAAAATTACTCAAGATACTGTCAGCAGCTGTTTGAAGTCCCTCAGATTTTTTTTTTTTTTTTTTTTCTGCAGGTCGGTTGGTACCATGACGTACATCAGCCAATCACAGCTCTGATACAGGCTGTGGTACCATTGTACGTGCCAACAGCCAATCACAGCACGGCTATACTCACGCTTGAATGAGAATGGCAACGCATTTGACCTTGTCTCTGGCAGCTGGGCTGTGCAAGCGGGGAATTTGTTAATGCTCGTCTGAAAATCACGATTAAAGTGCTCCACAATTCGCTAAATAGCGAGTAAACTAACCGGTCTGTTGCAGAAGTCCAACAATCTATTTATTAGACCTTGGCTTCGGTGACTAATACTGCGGATCAGAGAGCAAATTTCGTGATATCAGAAAGTGAGGACGATGCGCGATGTTAACACAGACTGCTTTGGGACCGTAGACTGTTCGTGACACAGGCTCCTAGTTGAGGCATTGCGCTGATACGCATATGCACGTCAGTGGAGTACATTGGTGAGGCGTGAACCAGTATTCTGAACATCTGCTTCAATCGAGGAAATACTTTTCAACTGACCGCTAGCTAATTATCGGAACCCCAAAGAAAATAGACTTTAAATCTAAGAACCGCAGCTTTTCTTATCTTTATCGTACTCTAATGGAAATAAATCACTTTGCACCCGGACCACCGATTTCATATATGCTGCGTGAATAATCATGTACATGCGGGACTTCAGATCAGAGTGGAAGTGCGCATCCAATCTAATCCATAAGGATAGAAGGTTAGCGATTGATGTTGAAACGAGCTAGCCAAATAAAACCATTTGCCACTTGATGCATGCATCCATGGCTCGTATCAACATCAATCTCATCTTCTATCGTGATGGATCAGATTGGATGCTGCCTTGAGTCCCTTCCACTCTGATCTGAAGTCCCGCATGTTGAGGATTGCTCACGCAGCATGTATAAAGTCGGTGACTGCTTGGTCCAGGTGCAAAATGATTTATTTATTTTCATTAGAGCACGATAAATATGAGAAAAGCTTGGTTACATATTTATAGGCCTAGTCTATCTTCTTTGGGGTCCCGCTAATTGGCCAGCTGTCAGTTGAACAGTATTTTGCTGGCTGATGTGGCCGTGGATAGCCACGACGAGGAAAAAGTTCATTGGTCACCTTGCCAAATGCAAATGACATGACGTATTAATTTTTTTTTTTTTAATCAACAATGGAAGGCTTATATCTAAATAAACGTTATCTTTATCGTTAAATGTTTTTCTCAGATCCTTTATTTATTTATTTATTTATTTATTTTTGGTTGCGCTACTAGCTGGCTCCCAAATGTCTTGTATCAGGCATAATGAGCTTTGTGGGTGCAAACGTAGACATATGTACGGGTGGAAGAGGGAGGCTTTTATGAGAACGATACAGACACATACGCGTCACCGTAACTACGGTAACTTTCTTACGCACGCCGCGAATAAATTAGTACAATATAGGCTAAAGACTCTGTGGCTGCAAGAGCTCAAAGTTCATACTCGCGTTATTTTTAAGCGTAAGAAAAAACCCCGGGGTAAAGAAAAAATACCCCGGCTATAGCCCAGTAGCCAGGCCATAAACACGCCCGTGGTGCATACCATTGACTGTATAAAAGGTGCATACAGCAGACCTGTGTTTCATATCAGGAAAGCTAAGTTGCTAACTATGTTAGCGCTGGTTCACACCATGTAGCTTAGTAGCTAACATAGTTAACAACCAAACCTCTGGGAAATGCACCCCTGAAGGCTAGAGGTGGATTATTAAGCTCTGGCTTTTGCATTTGCGTTCACGGCGGCATTATACTGACGAGGCTGCCTTGTGTTTCTGCGAATCTGCTCCGCTCAACAGCAGCTTCACTGTTATAATTGGCGACTTTAGAATCATTACTGCTGTTCAATTGCTAGGCTTGTTTTGACAACTTCCGGCTGTCTACCACAGGGGGGAAAGACACTGAGGTCTGAATTTAAGCTGGACTATATCGATTCATACCCGGACGGAACCGAACGTCCTGTACTGAACGGTTTGGTACGAACGCTTGTTCTGTTACACCCCAACAAACCTTTCTGTTTTCTTTTTTTATCACAATTCCAAATGTGATAAACATTATAAATAATTTATTGTTCCAAATGTCTGGTACTGCTGTATGTAAAAATGAAACTTGTCCCCTTCTGGCAGCTTGTGTATTTTGTGAATTAGCACTGTGTTGTTCCATCTCGCAATGAGTTAATTTACTCATTTTGTGCACCCTCATTTCAGGGGACGCCTCGTCTCGGGAGGAAGGTGCCTCCGAGCCCAACTCGGAGGACTGCATTTGAGTAATGCGGACACCGGTCTCTTCTCCAACGACAGCTGCTGCTATTGGCTCATGTTAGCCTGAACAGAACGGAGTGAATGTATTTACAAGTGCATCTCTGTGCCTGAGCTCACCAGCATCGACTAGAAGAAAGAAAACATTGTCTTTATTCTAAAACGGCTATTCAACTGGAAGTGTTCTTAATAGCTTTTATTGAAAATGCTTATATACAGAAAATAGTTTTTAATGTTATTTTTCAGTATTGTTTCAGTTTTGGATTGCCAATCAATGTGGTCAGTAGAATTCTTGTTTTTATACAGAAAACAAAATATTGGATCCAAGCTAATTGGAGTGTGTTCTATATACAGTGTGTGTGTATACACACACGCTCACGTGCGTGCACACACACACAGATGGGACAGATGGGTGACAAATTAAAATGTAAAATCTGAAGAAATGTGCTGACAAACATAAATGCAGATGATTTGGTTAATTTTTCTGGCGTGGGTCTACTCATTCCCATAAATGCAGAAGGGTCACTGCAGATCAATGCACAGTTGTTCTGTGTGATCACCTTCATAGTCTATAGTCACCTTCCAGTCATAGCTTTTTTATCATCATAGGAGTGGTTACTTACATGATGAAAATGGCTCCAGCCCCACATGGCACAAGGGGTCAGTATGAAAATTACCCTAAGCATCTTCCATCAGTCACCAGATCTCAAACCTACAGAATTTGTGTAGGAAATTATGGAACAATGTGTTGGACAGTGCTCTACATCACCATCATTAAAACAGCCATATCTATATGGTAACCCCCTGGTTTGCAAAAGCTTGCATATGCACATTTGATTCTGCACAGATTAATGATGTGCCCCTGGTGGTTTTGTGGCAATAACAAGAACCTAGTTGATACGTATACAATATTTAAGGCAAACACTTGCATGTAGGCTAGCCTATCTAACTATGTACATGCACATTCTTTGATATGGTGCTCATTCAGTATTCTGTGGCATTGTCTTAACAGGGAGTGGTCAGACGCTACACTTCTCGTGGCTCCTTGGCAATATTCTGTAGTGACAAGTCATAAAACAAATCTCATGTGAGTTTCGCACATCTATGGTTACCATCTAGACGTGACCCATCAGAACACCAAATGAGGGAGTATCTTTTCGAAGGAAGATACTCCGTCCCTCAAGTGGAGGCGTGTTGAAGCCTCGTTGAAAGACACTTTTTGTTGATTTTTCATTAATTTGTCCCCTTTTTCATCAATGTGTGTGTGTGTGTGTGTGTATATATACACGTGTGTGTGTTGTGTGTGTGTTTATATGTACACACACACTCACATATAATTTTTTTTTTTTTCCTCTTCCATTTGGTCTCTATATTTTGAGAGATGACACCACTTACCCAGGTATGTGCCTTTGCATAATACAGTGGTAGGGTTTTAATATATCGCATTTTGTATTTTATGTATTCGCATTAAGATTGGGTAAACATCTATTAACATGTATCTTTTGTAAAAGACCATTTTATCTATTTAAAAAATCACTTTGTATTTCAGATTCCCTAAATTACATGAAGTTTAATATTTATCAGTGTAGGTGCATTTTTAGTTTCTCTTGGATTTTATTTTGCTATGGTTACTGTATTCCTAAGTAATTTGATGTGTAATGTCCTCATTCTTCTGTGTACCGATGATAAGCTTTCAAAGCAGTACTTGTATTTAAGTGCCTTGCTACTGCCATACAACAAAATAAAGTTGTCTCAGTTGTCATGAGTGTTCTTGAATCTGTCAACTGACTTTAAAAGAACTGATCTTGCAAAGGCTAAGATTGTTTTGTAATTTTTTATATCCATGTGTGTAGATGGAGCGATGTTTACTGAAATGTATTTCCTATCTTCACAAATTCACCTCCAAAGGATGGATAGCAAGGATCCTCAAATCTGGCCCTCAGATCCCAATTCTACTCTAATTTTGTTGCCTTCCAGGCTATTCAGTAAACAATTATTGCTTTAGTTTGGCCTGATTAGCATCCCACCTGACTCCCAGATAAAGGAAGGGTGAAAAACCAACCGTTCTCGGCTCTAAAGGATAATGATTTGGGGAACTATTTAGCTCACTGCCTCCACCTTCTGGTGGAATTTTATACTTCGAACCATTCTAAAAATCTTGAGTAGGCCATATGGGAAAGTAAAAAAAAAAAAAGATAAAACTCGCTGCGCGCGCCACTCAACTGTTGATTCACTCAGTCTGATAATAATCTCATGGGAGTGTCCCCATACAAACAGGGGAACCATTGGATGACTGATTGCACCTCAGCAGTTTTTTGTTTTAAGACTCACTTGGGACATTACAATGTTACTGCCATGCGGTTATAATAATAATAATAATAAAAATAAATAATAATAATAATATCCAAGTGTCATGGTTAACAAAATAAATCGAGGCTACTGCCATTATCATTTGTTAAGGTTTCCTAAATATGGATAACGCTGATTTGTTTGGCTTAGTGAATGTAATAAGTAAGTAAATAATAAGTAAGTACGCGTCCAAGGAGCCCACAGAATTTTATAGGGGTCATTCCATGTCAAATGTCCGAATGGCTCCCACTTGACCTTCTCAGATTTGGCTAAAAAAATTCCAGCGGGTGCATTCACCTCCTAATAGGATAAATCCAAAATTTTAGCTCTCAACTCCTAATAGTCCTGTCATAAAAAAATGTTTTTGCAACAAAGTTCCAGCCTTTTTTGAACAGTGATTTCTGAGGAGCCACTTTCACGTGGCTATATCTAGAAAAGTATTTCAGCTAAGTCCTTCAAATTTCCAGGGGTGAAAATCTGCGACTCTGCCCTGAGGAATATGGACTTATAAACATATCCCTTTAGTTCATCATATATTTCTGGGTGTTTAAAGTTGCTCGAAAATTTTACTCTGTGCTCTGCGGTAGCATATTTGAAGGACTGTAAAAAGCCTAATTTCAAAGACTGGGATTTGGTATTGCACATACAGCTTCCCATGTATGTTGTGTATTTTGTATTCTAATTCTGCCCCTCTCAGATGAATAATCTAGAAAATATTAAGGCTTGAAAATGGAAAAAAAAATTTGTGCTATTTTTAACATTTTTAGGTTACCTGAGACGAAGTCTCAAAGTGACTTATTCTAATCGCCTTTTGTCTGTCGTCGTCTGCCATGCGTCGTGCGTCTGTTTACAATTTACATTTTAGACTTCTTCTCAAAAACCGCTGATCCGGTTTCAATTAAATTTTGCAGGAACCTTCCTTGGTCAAATATGCACCAAAATTGTGAATTATGTGGTGCCCACCCCCAGGGGCTCTTGGGGGCGGGGCTAAAACTGGTCAATACATTTTCGACGACTTCTCAGAAACCGCTGATCTGATTTCAATAAAATTTTGCAGGAGCCTTCCTTGGTCAAACATGCACCAAAATTGTGAATTATATGGTGCCCACTCCCAGGGGCTCTTAGGGGCGGGGCTAAAACTGGTCAATACATTTTCGACTTCTTCTCAGAAACTGCTGATCTGATTTCAATAAAATTTTGCAGGAGCCTTCCTTGGTCAAATATGCACCAAAATTGTGAATTATATGGTGCTCACCCCCAGGTGCTATGAAGGGCGGGACTGAAACTGGTCAAATTGGCTGAAATTTTAAAAATCTTATTCTCCAGACCCAGATATGCTGGAAAACAATACCCTTCATAGATGGAAGGCTCTTGAGGTGCTTTATCAAAATTGTGAACTTCATGACCCTCGAGCTCCATGTTTGCCCCTGGGGAGGTGTGAAATTTACTATAGTTTATAGAGGAAAATGATACTTTTGGGTATATTTTGTTCATTTTCTTCTGGAAATCATTCAAAGTTAAAGGAGCCAGCTCCAGAGCAGCAACTCTAAACAGGGATGTGCTTTCACAAAGGAAACCTATGACAGAGACCTCTGAGAGAGTCCCCTTCACTACTAAATATAGCACAGAAGCACAGAAGATCAAAACTATCATTAAAACAAATTGGAAAATTATTAAATGTGATGCTGCTTTAAAAGACATATTCCCCGAGCCCCCTCTGGTGACGTTTAAGAGGGCCCCTACTTTAAAAGACAAAGTGTCATGCAGCCATTTACCGGCGGATCAACCCTCCAGCTGGCTGAGGTCAGAGCTGAAGGGTTGTTACAGATGTGGCCACTGCCCTCACCGTAGCAATTTGGTGCGGTCAAAATCCTTTACTGTAAGAGGAAAAACATATGACATTAACCACTTCATCAACTGTAAATCAACTTTTATTTTATACAAATTGGAGTGCCCGGATTGCCACGTGTTTTACCTAGGCATGACAAAGCGCAGGCTACAGGATAGAATCGCCGAACACAAATATGCTATCTGAGTGGGTAATATGGACTATCTTATGGCTAGGCATTATAAACAACACCATGGGAATGACCCCTCCTCTTTATTGGCTATAGGGATTGACCATATTCCAGTTGCGGACAGAAGGGGTGACCGTCTTAAATGCCTCCACCAGAGAGAAGCTGAATGGATCTTCAGATGCAAAGCTACTTCTTTTCCAGGAATTAATGAGGAGCTGGACTTAACTCCTCTTCTGTAAACTCTCCATTATGCCACCTTATATGTGATGTAATAATAAGAAGTGCATTTTGTAAAGAGGTTGATGAATCATTGTTGTGATTATGGATTGTTGATACTGTGATGTGCATTGTTGTCTGGGTTCTTCTTAGTTCCCCTGCCACAGTGTCTATGTGGCTATCAGGGATTGGTGCTGATTTCAGGTGAAGCTCTGCCCCTTTCCTGTTCTTTGTCTGTTAGAGACCTCAGTAAATGTTTGTCTGCCATTTGCCATTTTGTCCTGATGAAGGCTACCTGCCGAAACATGTAGGCATTTTATTGTTCTATTATGAACTAGCCAATTAATAAAGGCTTTTAAATGTTTTACCGGAAGAGTTGCCTTAGACCATCTGTTTTTTTTTTTCATATGCCAACTCCATACTAAAGAGCACCTTCCTGGTTTTACTCCGGATTTTTACCCACTTGAGCGCTCAGCTGATTGGTTTTCTGTTTAGTTTAAATGACCAGTTGATGGCAGTTAGCACAGATAATACACAAATTATTTGAACTCTTTCATGAAGTTCTTTCAGCTACTTTGGTGTCCTGCTACTTGAGTGCTATCTACGTCCTGTTGTAGTGCTTGGAACTTCAATCTTGGCCATGATATGTTGCACAGGTACCCAGCATAAGTCTTCCCTCCTGGGACAGAAAAAACTTTTTGCTGGGCCGTATGGATGCATGAACTGTTCAGACAAGTTATAGCTTCTGCATGACCAAACATGTTTCTAAACTTACAGCTTAAAAAAATGTTTTAATTAATTTTTGTTTTATTTTATAGGTTGATTTATTAATAAATAAATTAATACTAAGTGTATATGATGAATCATTTGATCTGTGATCAAATAAAATGGCATTCTTAACACATCATCTGTAAGATAGATGTAAGATATTGTGTCTCACCATGAGCGCTGGCTGCTGCTGTCCTGCTGTCCTGATCCGGTCCTGATCCAGTTCTGCACCATCCTCGACATGCCACTTCCTGGAGCTACTGATGCCACTGTTTAGATGGACTTTAATGGAACTCTATTGCCATTTTATTTTATGATTACTTTATTTTGTTATTAATTAGCTAGCCCGTGGAGGATGGGCTTCTCCACTATAGCCGGGTTCCTCCTGAGATTTCTTCCCACTGGGGAGTTTTTTCTCACCACTGTTTGAGGATTTTTCTCCCTACTGGGAGTTTTTTGCCTTATTTGCTGTAGTGGGGAATAGGTTGGGCACTGCCCTTTCATTTACTGAATCTCTCACTTTAAAGCATCTCTGTAACAGTCTATTTGCGAAAAGCGCTATACAAATAAATTGAATTGAATTGAATTATTAGATAATTATTGTATCACTTCCGAATTCATAACAAATTTGAATTTTTGGCCCTGTTAAGGTTGTAATATTTCAATATCTAAAGATTGCATATGGGTTATTTTTCAAGTGTAAGTTAACATTTATGGAATAATGCATTTTGATGAGTTTGAGCTTTCTATCATTAACTGTGCATTTTATAAAATAATGTTTGAATATGCCTTTGATGCCATTAAATGTTGGGCATCCACAAAAATACTATATTTTCAAAAAAAAATATTTTGAGAAAATAAAGCAGAACACCATCACAAATTTTGGATATGTTAATAACAGGCATATAATCTTTCTAAAACAGTCAATTTCATGTTGGTGGATGGTGTCTTTTTTTTTGTATAAAATGTTAAAAATAGCAAAAAAAAAAATTTTTTTCATTTTCAAGCCATAATATTTTCTAGATTATTCATATGAGAGGAGGAGAATTAGAATACAAAATACACAACATTCATGGGAAGCTGTATGTGCAATACCAAGTCTCTGTCTTTGAAATTAGGCTTTTTACAGTCCTTCAAATATGCTACCGCAGAGCACCGAATAAAATTTTCGAGCAATTTTTAGCACCCAGAAATATATGATGAACAAAAAGGACACGTTTATAAGTCCATATTCCTCAAGGAAGAGTAGCAGATTTTCTTCCCTGAAAATTGGAAGGACTTTGCTATATCTAGAAAAGTATTTCAGCTATGTGAAAGTGGGTCCTCAGAAATCGCTGTTCAAAAAGGGCTGGAACTTAAGTATTTTTTTATGACAAAACTATTTGGAGTTGAGAGCAAAACATTTTGGATTTATCCTAGTAGGAGGTATGGGCACCCGCTGGAATTTTTTCAGCCAAATCTTAGATGGTCAAGTGGGAAGTTTCTCTGAAATTCGTACATTTGATATGTAATGACCTATAGTCCTGATCGTAGCGTTCACTTTCTCATGCTTTCGCTACCCAAGTCTACACAAAATTATATATTTTGGCCTTTGTTTTGTTTTGTCCTTTCCTGCAATGCAAAAACAAATATATTTTGCTTATAAATTGGATGAAGCAGACTCCATATTGACAATGTTGTAATACCAGTGTGATTCCCCCATTGTGTGTGCGCTCTCCTGGCCGTTTCACTGCCCATTTCAGAAGTGGACTGAAAAAGTCTCCCACGCGGTTTTGGTATTTGAAGCCTGATCGCGCGCCAAAGTTTTTTTTTTTTTTTTCCCCTCAAGTGGCGCGAGGTGACTGGACAGCAGAATCCTGGAGTAAATGCAAACTTGTTGCATTTGAACATTGCAACATGCCATCTCAGCAGTAAAAGGAGAATAGGCTGTCAGTTCGTGCTGTTGGACTAGGTTGTCGTTCGCATATTAGTCAGTTAAGTAGTTTTTTTACTGCAAGATCAGAGGTCTGTGTTGGGTTTTTCATTGGGCATGAGCAACGACGATCATAGCAAGCAGCCCATGGAATGTGCTGGACCAATGTCTTCTGGCAAAAAAACACCGAGAATGCCGAAGTGTTCCCGCTGCAGAAACCATGGCTATGTGTCACCTTTGAAGGGACACAAACGATTTTGTAACTGGAGGGATTGCCTCTGTCAGAAATGTAAATTGATCGCAGAACGGCAGAGGGTGATGGCGGCCCAGGTGAAGCTATTTTAATTCCGATAAGAATCAAGCGTTTAATCGAACGTTTTATTGAGCTGTATTTACTGGTTTTGCTCACGTGCAGTCATGCATTAATTTGTTTTGAGAGAAAAAGTATTTGAAAGATTACACGTGTGAAAATGCTTGATGGCTGCCCATTTAGCAGAGGGCCATTTAGTCGATCACCATTAGCCATCTAGCTACGAGCTAACTTCAATCCAGTAGAGTTGATTTTTTTTTTTTTTTTTTTGGTTGTAAGTTTGTCGACCGTTTTTGAACAATCCGACTGGCTCGCTAGCTACATTTTGTTTGCTAACAAGGTTACTTGAATGGTTACAAATGTTGTGTTTTACCATTACAATTTGTAAATTGTTTACTTCTATTTTGAACAGAGAGTGGATACTATGCATGCAAGTGGCAAAATGGTATTCTACAGCAGTTAAACTTTTTCGTACACCATGCTTTATTATTGCACGTTGCGATGGCAGCAAAATTGCAATAGAAATTTCAACTCTCAGGAAGACCTGAGATCATTCATGAAGAAGAAAAAAAACAAACTATATATATATATATATATATATAGTGAAAATGTAAATAGAAGATTTAAGCTTCCTATTGAATTATGTGAAGCAGATTTGGCAAATTTATGGGGGATTTTTACAGGAATTTTGTCTTGAAATTTACAGCGGAAAAGCAAAAATCAGCTCTCAAATTTTACGAATGCCCCTGAAAACCATATGGCATATGGCAAAAAATGCCGATCGTGTATTTTTTCCCCACTACAATGGCATTCATGCAGTAAAGGCTGGGTGTTCGTCTCAGCCTAAAATCATGGGACATTAAAGTCAAATTTGTTGAAAAGTGCCGTGCCTCCTTATTCCGCTGCTTTAAGGTCATTCCCCATGGATAATTTTGCCTCTATTCACGCATTATTGTAATTTTATTTTGTACTTACGCCCATTACTTTCGACATACCCTTGGATTTTAGCAGGGTAAAAGTGTCTGCTTATGAAATAATTTATACACACCCTGCCGTACACATCTTATTGTCTCATACCCCCAACTCCCCTCGCATTCCGGTTGTTTCTAGGTGGCGCTTCGCAGACAGCAGGCACAAGAGGAAGAGATGGGTATCTGTAGTCCAGTTACTTTGTCCAGCACTGAGAGCCTGGTGAAGAATGAATCGAGTGATATGGACTGCTTCTTCTCAGCAGTGGAAAAGTCTCCCCCGGCCCAGAACAATGAAGCCGCATCACCCTCTGCTACAGGTAAGTTATGACAATGGAACGCACAAGATCTCCAAGTTCTGTTTTCTCCAGAGAGACAGAATTATTATTATTTTTTTTAATGAATACAATGTATTTTTGTGTTTATTTATTCTCAAAACCTTCATGATGGGAGAAAACAAAGGGATGTCCTGGGTGTTCAGTGGGTGGTCACAAAACAGGTAGACAATGTAACAGCAGTTAAGCTGGGCACCTGTGTACCCGTTTTCCAGAGACGTTCATTTTGGAATTTTGACGGATTTAGATGGGAATAAATTCAATTGGACACATAAATTCAGACTTGTCTAAACTTTGTTACTTCTGACTACTGGTTTTGCTCAATTTTCCAAAACACCCCTGCAAAGCCAACCCACCTGGCCTTTCACTCCTCATAATAAAAATAGATTCAAAACCAGTTGTTGTGCTGATAAAAAAAAAACTAACAATGTAGCTAGCTAATAAAGGCGCTAGCTACCAGTAGGCTGTGCTTTGTTGTTTGAATGTCTAAATAGCTTGCTTGCTAATTTATTGGAACTTGGAAATGCACAGAGGTAGAGACCTCATTCAATATTATATGTTATCAATTGCTTATTTCCGTATAGCCTTGGTATTGGCCTGGGGGTCGCTGTATTGGCCCGAGGCCGGAGGCCGAAAATAAGCAATTTATAACATTTTTATTAATTGGTTACGTATGTTGTGCTATTATGACAATATTATGACTATGACTTCTGAAGTACATGACTTCAAGACTCATTAAAGAGCTAAATGCTAGGTCTGTGACTGTCCTCTGCTTTTCTGAAGAGAGCAAATGCCACAGTTGCCAATGGTTACTTGTGCACGTGCTGAACTCGGCCAATACAGGTCGGCCAAAACAAGATATATTGGCAGGCCGTTTTTACTGTATGCGGGCAATAACATACATAACCAATTAGTAAAGCTGAGTAAGTGTCTGTCAGCTAACGTTGTACCTACTGATTTGAGAGGGAAATTGTTCAAAAAACTTACCAAGGTCAGAAAAGGTACAGAAAGACATATTTCAAGCAGGTACGCAATCACATTTCTTCATCCTGATCTTTATTGTAAGGTTAGTTTAATTATATGAACCTGGCGTTTGTTTCTGCACCATTTTCTCAGAAAGGTTACATTACAAAGCCCTTGGAAAGAAAGTGTTCTTTTACCAGAAAAATATCACAAAGCTGCTGTATGCACGCTCTCATCCAATCACATCACCTCTGGCACTGTGAGATCAGTGACCAATTGTGTTTGCGACCAAGAAATTTGCCTTTGCAGGTTCACTGTGGAACATAATCTGTTCTTTGCTGGTTGAGCTGCGTAAAAAGCTTGCCAGATAGGATACTGTCATGACAGAATGGTCAGTTTTAAATGCACATGCTGCAATTTAAGTTGAGTTAGAGTTCATGCAGCATTTATCTGAGATGCTAAAAACATGGACAAAATTTCTCAGTGTCCCTCTAAATTACTGTAGTCATTCATTGAAGGATTTTCTTTATTTAGTTTCAATTATTTATCTATTTTACAGAAAGAAGCACTTCAAAGCACTTCATCAAGAAATGTGGCAGAAGGCTGATGTTTTTATTTACCTCACTGTTTTGCTCTGATAGGGAAAAAAATCTCAACATGGTTTTGGGCGCACAATTTAGTGTTGCCTTAAGCCCATATTCAGGGGCATTTGTTTAATTTTAATTTCTGCTAAATATCCATTTCAGCTTGTGAAGATCAATGCCCAAGTGCCAGGCTTTCAAAACTTCAGTTCTCTACCTCGTTCCAATACTTTCCAATATATTACTGACCCCTTCTTGTTTTATTATCAATCTTTCATCTGGACGCATATTTGCTTAATTTAAAGCAACATTATTCAAAATTGCATACCTGCGCAAATAGCTTGAGCCGCATGCTTTTTATAGCCTATTTCACTGCAGAGTGCCACTTTTTTTCACTCAATACTGAGAGTAATTTTGAATAACGTTGATTTAAATTAAGCAAATACGCGTCCAGATGAGAGATTGTCGTCCTACCTAATCGGGGAGAACAAGCAACACCTGTTAAGTGTGGAGTGCTCTCGGAGTGAACCTTCAGTTAATCATGAAAATGACTGAGAACAGGTCAGGACTAATAATTGTTTAAAATGGATGTTTTGTCACCCAGATTCTCAGTTATACTGAATTTACCCCATGATTTCATCGCTGTTAGATCGCATATGGAGAGAAACCATGTCTTCAGTTGCCAATTACGATAATTGGAAAACGCGTCAATAAAGGAAAATAATTGAGAACTAACCAGGACTATCCTAATTGTCATAAAGGGACGTGTCTGCGCCCCCCCAATTCCCTGTTCTAGCGCCTGGCCTGATATAAGTCCATTGCCCTATTCAGATCCCTTTGATCTGCAGCTTTTAAAACCCCTTAAACTCTGATTTTCACTTGAATTTCCCCTTAAATAAGTTCTAAGTTGGAATTTTTTTTTTTTTTTTTTATCACATTGTAGGGCAGTGGAAGCTGCATCACACTTATATGGAGAGAAGTATGAAAACCCAGGACACCATGTTTTTATGGCCACAGCCGTATATCAAATGAATAATATTCAGAACTTGTGCATCATTTTTTAAAACAATCCTGTAATTCAGCAGGACATATTCGGGATCTTTGGAAACCTTGCTATCTCCACTATGATGTAAGATAGGCATAAAATCCCATAGGTTTGAATAAAGCAGCTGCGTTTAACAAACCCACATATGGGATTGCAGGAAGAGGCGAAACTTTGGCTGTTGGCTGATTGTTTTTTCTATGAAAACTGGTGAGTGCTGGTTCACATCATAACAGCGGAACCAGAACCTCATATCATTATGCTGTTGTCATATCTGCCATGATTGCACATTGCCAAACTAAGCCATCATTTGATCGTCCTGCGGAATTCGTGTGGCGGGAGAAACACTGTGTTCCTACTGTTCAGATAGTGCTCTTAGGAGTGGAATACCACATGGGTCAAGGCTAGTGTGGTGATGGCAGGCCCAGCACTGGTGACAGAACTGTACAATAGCAGCTCAGCACCCATTTATTGCGTGCTGACAAGAACCCAGTGCACGGCTCATGCCAGTTTCCTGTGATATCTTTGGAAATACCAGGCACACCAACAAAGCTGTCTTTCAGACTCCCAAATGGTTTTCATAGATATGTGATCCAGAAGACACTTATTTGTAGGCTTTGACAAATTAATTACACAGCTGAAGGTCATTCATCCCCATCCTATATTATTATCTATATTATAATAGCCGAGTGGACTCTGTGTGCGTGTGTGTTTGTGTATGTCTGGCCAATCAGTGCTTGATTCCACCGGGCGCATATCTGCAGCATAACGTGAGCGACGCTATTTTGCTCCGTCTTGCAAGCGACTTCATGTTCCACTGAGCGCGGAATGTCAGCGCAGCGTATTCCCTTGATAGTTACTTAGTTTGAGTTACTATAAAAACATCGGTCACATGACAGCCACCTTAGTGTTTATGGAAACACCATAGCAACGTGATGACATCATAGAGGTGCATTGTTCTCTATAATATAAAAGCGAAGTTACATAAAACAATAAAATTTAAACTTGGGCTGAAAATTGGGCCCCATGTGGATTGAATCTAGAACCCGTGAATCCCCATGGGCTAAGTGCTATTATTATTATTGTTTTTATTACCTCTGCCAATGAGTTAAATTGCCCAAAGGTGTGAGTGTTGTGTGATCCCTCTGATGGATTTATGAACTCATCCATGGTATGTTGTGATAGGCTCAAGGTTGCGTACAACCCTGACTGGGACATAGTGGGTCAGAAAATGGCTGGATGGAATTTTATTTGTACTGACATCCTCAATTTGCCTGGTTAACCAGTTGCATTATATCCGTCTCTAACTTATGACATATGCGCATTCTAAATTTGAATTTAAGCACATTGGTATTTGTGTGCCGTAAGTACATTCCCTTTTTTAATCTTAGGGGTGCAAATTAAGACTTGCTGATCAATTAGTTTTCTGAAAGTCTTGTGTACAGTTGACCGGTCTGACAATGAATCTTTCCAGTGTGTTTTCAGCTCCCTTATCTGTATTTTGGTGATCAGGTGTTAGGTTCTTTAGGCTATTATCAGATTCCCGCATCTCTGTGCTTCAGACAGAGATATGGAAAAGGTTGCGTCTCCCAGAGTAAAGAGTATTATTAATGAAAATTAACTCATTCCCTACGGAATACTTTTATATAAAATTGTTGTGTTTGTACGGAATACTTTTCCCGAAAATGACACAATATGAAGTATTGAAGTACAGGTGGCCGTCACCGCGATCGTCAACTGATTTCGGCGCTGCTGGCACCGGCTTACTATAGTGAATGGTAGAATTTGCTGCGCCGTTGGCAGCGGCTTGCCGTAGGGAATGAGTTAAGTTCAACATATTCTTTGTTTTCCCCTCATTTTCTCATAGAAACGTAATCTTCCACATGATAAAGAATTACTGAGAATGACTTTCCTCAAAATATTTGCATTTACTCCAATAGAAATAGTTCCTCTCAATCATCACTTATCACCCACTAGAAGTGTGTAGGGGTGTCTTTATCTCCAGAGACCCTGCCATCTGCCTGAATTTTTTCATTTTACTTCACATGAGACATTTCTGAGTGTCAACCTTTGGGCAGTGGGTGTGTAGCCCCCTGCCAACAGCAGCGCACAGGCGACCCAATTTCCATAGCGAGGCGAAACGCCGAGTGGAAAAAGTTTGTTCCAAAATCTGGAGTAAGTTTTGACCCGCTAGCGAACATTCAAGGAGATGATAGGGATTATGGGCAACAAAGAATTGGCCATTTCTCTCTTGGGCAGGTAATTCACAGCAGTTAGCTTTGTTACCCTGCTAAAATATCAGTTTTTTTCTTTACAACAAATGCTAAGTTCCAAAATTTGTAGCTAGCTAGCTGTGTAACTTAGCATGCAAGCAGTGTATGTACACACTAAGTCCTACTATCAACGAATGCAACAACTGTACATGCTGCGAAAATGACCCTTTAAGTATGTTGTGGTAAGTTTGATCTTTGAATCATTGTCTGTCTTAATGCGCCAGTCATGGTAATCACAATAGTGAGTTGTCTGTCATGAGCAGTTAACTTATATAGGCTTGCTGACAATAGATAATATTACCGTTGGCAGTCTGTTTCTTATAAGGTTGCAGAACTGGTATGGCAACATTGTGATATACAGCATTGGTATAGAACTGCAATACAGAGTAATTATATGCTAATTACCTAATATTATATTTGTGCTTGTGCATAGTAGTGCTAAGAGTGACAGAAGGTTTTTGCTAGTTTATGTACTGGCGCAGTTATCGTTATCCTGTCCAGTGCCCAGATTGCATTAATAGCAAATGTTCTTGTGCCAAACTGAGCACTCATGGGCATTTTGGTCTTAAAATGAGGTGTGGTCAGGCGCATTGTTGGAGTGTTGCTATCTTGAGGTTGCACAATGCTCTTGCACAATTGATCTACAAAAACCTGGTCTTTAACTGCTATTTTAAGAACACATTATGAAGATGATTTTTTGCGCCTTTGTAGGCGAGTGCACAACGCACGTACCCTCTACTTGGGACACACACAGGGACAAGCAGCAGCACAGACATGCAAATGATTAAAAATAAGATCACAATGTGAAAGATTATTATTGAGTAAACCAAGATATTTGAAAAATAAATGTCATTATGGTGAGTGCGATGGATTGCATGCTTGTGCAACTGTGTGCCCCATCAGTGAATGCTTTGATTTATTTAAATTGTGGGGGAACATGGTCCGTCAACATCAGGGTGATTCGTGAGTCAGCATGCAAGATTATGCATGTAGGTATTTGCAAATTATTCAGGGTAAAGCCATGACTTCTTTATGCTGGCCTACTATTTCATTCCTGCAGTTCTTTAGGTGAAACCCCCTCCCCCCTGGAGGGATAGCAATTAAGGAACCATTAAAGACATGGCATATCATCCCTAAAACTGCTTGCATTTTCCTTCAGTCGCAACAAGGAAATACAAGTCAAGATAATTGCATGGTCAAAAATAGAAGTGACTGCACGGTCTTGCAGGATTCCCCCTGGGTTCTGAAAAATATTCTTCACTTTCTCCCTCAAGACATAAAGTCAAAAAAATATTCTTCACTTTATCTTAGTCGTCATTTTTTATTAGTCACTCATGGACTTTATAAAACTTTGAAAAGCCTTCAAAGCGGACAAAGTACATGCAGCATGAACAAGGTCAAACCTCAAATATTTGTGTTATAACAGGTTTCTCCATTATACTTTTGATTATATATATATATATATATATATATATATATATATATATATATATATAAAAAGTTTGGGTCCATTCATGTCCAACCTCTAATAATGGGGGCCCTGTGGACCATAAAAGCTAAATTAAAACCTCTTGAGCATTTAGAATGGAATTTATTCAAAAGACTGGCAATAGAAATCCCTTTAAAACCTTAATTTCTTTATTTTTTTCCTTAACATTTTTATCAATGCAGCCATTTTTGGCATCCCAAAATTAAAAAGGGACACACCCTTTAAGGGCAATAAAGAGGCCTGACAAAAATGCTAAATTGGACTTGGAGTGAGCTCAAAATTTTGTACTGTTGGAATCAGAATTAGTGGAATTGTCAAATGTTTATTTAAAATGTTTAACTTTGAAAAGATTTCCATTAACTGATTCCCAATTGAACTTTAAGTGAGTTTAATGTTTTGTGCACAATTTATTGGAATCCTTAATGTAAATCACAAATGTTTAGGGTTTCAAATGTTAAACATCTCAGATAATCACTAATTCCGATGCCAGCAACAAACAAGTTTCAGTACTGGCACCCTCATCCACTTCTCTGTAGGGAGTGCTTTCTGGTTACTGTACTGTCCGAAACCACCATGTGATGCTAAGCCGGTAAACCCAAAGCCCCCCAGCGGTAGCAAGCGCCACGGTATTTACATAATTTAGTCATAATTACAACACCACGCCTAGTGTATTTACACTTATTGTTATTGGTCTAAAGCTTGGCGTCCATTCCTTCATAAGGTGTAGTCTATTTTTACAAACACATTGCTGCTGCTTGCACTGAGTTTTTGAAAATCATTGAATGCATGGCCATTTCAGTCATAATAGAGTTTAAAAGAGAGAAACGCCCCTCTAACATTATAAGCCACTCGTTAAGAAAAATAATTGATTGGAGCTCGTTAAAATTCTGCGATAGCAATTCCAGTTGGAGCAAAAACCATCGCACACAGCGTTCACCCCAGAACCGAGTGTGAGAACTGTTGAGTTAGGCTTCAGCAAACTACCTTACTGGCTGACTGTCGCACTGGCCTGAACATATTTTAACAGCGATGAGTTCACAGACAACCAACTCAGCCGTGTAGGAACGGTTTGTTGTCAATACGAAGTTTTGATAATTATTGATGATGAATCAGATATTGTATAGCGGTGTCTTGTGCCTTTAAAGCTAACTTGGAAGTACCTTGTTTTGCATAACGTTAGCTCAGAAATCGCCAGTCATACTGTGGTAGAAAACATGGCAACAAATGACATGATTGTACGCATCAAGCGATTGTTAAGTCGAAGACTAATCAAACTAATATATGCCATGTAAAGATGCACTCATATCTGCTCATATCAATCACGTTTACGTAACTAGGGACTCATATAGATATTTACACACCTTATTTTCCTAGTTCATTATGAGGGGATAATGGCTTCCACCATTTTACAGGTAAAACTAAAATCCGTGAATATGCACTCCCTCACATGACTGACTGCCTGATAACATCATTCGGCTTTTCAACTCCATGGAGACCTGTCAGCCAATAAGACAGCATTTGGACGTATTTTCCCGTAAAACCCCTCTCTGATTGGTCTTTCTTGGCTCTGTTTATTGAAGATAAAACAATATGAAAGTGCTGTCCTGTTTTACAGACATTCAGTAACGTAGTAAACTGCCCAAAGTGAAGAGCTATTTATTTATTTTATTTATTTATGCATTCATATGAACTATATGGGGCTAAAGAAATCATCTTTGGGGCTACAGCCTTGAATGCTCTGGGCAGACAAAGCCACTATTTGCCATTGAATTTTTATTCGTCATTAAACAAATATATTTGCCACTGTGACAACTGCTCATAATTTTCTCCTCGTCACCGATGAATTATTTTCGTCAATGACGAAAATGACGAGCGGCAGCGGGAACCCTGGTCTTGAATAATTCAGTAGGGCTGCATGTTGCTTCTAACAGCTAGCTTGCTAATAAAGCTAGCTACCGCCTTAAAAATATTACCGATTCAGGCAAAGTCTTGTGAAGGCTGGATTTCACCAAGTGTTTGGTAACGATGTTTGTTTTGTGTTTCTAGCTCAGTACTGCATCAATGCTGCTTGTGCATACAGTACCTTTATTTCACGTCTGCAATAGCCAGCTTGCTAGCTATGGAGCTAACATGAAAACCATGGTGTCTTAAGGT
The DNA here is from genome assembly GCA_029692085.1 of Gymnothorax javanicus. Lineage (NCBI taxonomy): Eukaryota > Metazoa > Chordata > Actinopteri > Anguilliformes > Muraenidae > Gymnothorax > Gymnothorax javanicus. The sequence continues at coordinate 158,683,498 of CM056194.1, read as the reverse complement.
TTTGACTGAATCGCTAATAATTTTAATGCGCTTGCTAGCAAGCTTAGCAAGGAAGCTGATACAAGCAACGAGCAGTCCTACTATTTTGTTAAGGACCGTGCGATGCGGTGCGTTCTTGCAGATTAATTCAGTATGCTGCGACTTCACAGATTCAACCAAATTTGAATCATTTCATCTGCAACCCTATATTTGGCAATGTGCAAAGTGAAACGAGACCCCACTTCAATCCCATAATGCCTAGCACGCACGTCATCATGCAATGGGCTAATTTACAGTACTTCTTAATGCGAGAGAGTCCGGGGGAAAAATTAAATAAATGTGGTTTCTGGCAACTAGATGTCAGGATTTCGACACAAACTACTCATAAAAAATGTTATTTTTTTCACTAGTGGGATTCAAAAAAATTTTTCCGGCGGTAAAAAGAAAAGGCATCACGGGCAGGTTACCGGAAACCAGAATTTATTTTTAGTAGGCCTAAGGAGGACCCTTTTGAATCATGCCCCTTACTTTTTGCCCTGATAATCCACCGTTAAACCAGCAAAAATTGATTTTGTCATACCTTAAATACACTTGCACCACGCGCCTAAACCATGTACTGAGATTGTTAATAAAGGGCCCATTGTGTGTATGTTCCTCGGTGTGCAGTTTGAATCATGGTCAGGGGGTGTGAGCCTCTGTTGTGGTTGCGCCACGGTGGAGGGGCCACTTTTGAATGTTGTGTTTACAAACCCCAACAAACAAATCCTCCTTGCCATACCTTTAAACACAATGTAGATCTTCGGGTTAATCTGTTCTGAATCAAATGCTCATTGAATTTGATAATATTTCAACTGTAAAGCCTAGGATTACTGAATCAACATGAATTGTAACCCAAAAAATACTTGTACCTTTAATTTGAATAAAGTTCCTTTTACATCTAGAGCACCCAGGTAAGAATGCTTGGTTTGGAGAGCATTTGGAGTAAATGTTTCTAAAAAAAAAAAAAAATTGGTTTTATGATGGCTAATACTGCTTTTTGTAGCTTACGTAACGTATTGTAGTCGTAGTCTTTGAGTGCTGCTCACTGTTAGTGTCTATGAATGCCATTCATGTGAATTTTAGTGGAATTGTGCAAGTAATCTGAAATTTTTGTGCTACTTGAAAGTAGATAATTCTGGGCATGCTTGTTCTGCGGTAGTAATTTTTACCCCCTGCCTTGTGGCTGGGGATATCAGAATGACTGTTGTCCTTCCGTGTGTCTATCTGTCCATCCGGTTTGTTCCGCTTCTTTTCCATTCCAAAACTCCTCAACCATTTCGTATTTCTCAGCAAAATTTCATGTATGGGTTCAGGATACATCTAATTATATAGATGTGCCTTTGTCCATCCTCCTATCTGAGTGCCCATCCCTCCACCATGTTTTGCTTTCAGGCCTGATATCAGCCATCACGTGGAGGGAATCTGAGCAATTTATGCTTGTAATGATTAAATGATAAATTCCCAGTTGAATTGCTCGGAAGTTTGCCAATCCATTTTTTTCATACCTATGGGCAATTTAACAATACATATGCCTATGTTGTGAACATGCAAATCCACACAGAAAGGCCCCAGGCCTCTCATTATTATGTTTTAAATGATAAACAGTTTTTGGGAAGTTTTTATGATCGTAAGAATTTTAATCCCCAACATCTTGAAATTGGGAATTTGCAAGAATTTTGATTAAGATGCTGGTCATCATATAAATCTGAAGTTTTTGTGGATTTATATTCTGTAAGAGAAACAACAAGCTCTGGGCAGGAGAAACATGGTATCTTAATTATGCGAAGGTGGTGCTAACAGTATTGTTAGCGAATGCTATAAATAATCAGCAGATATTAAGGACGCCCATAGTTACTTCTGCCTTGTGTTCCAGGGAACCGACCAGCCCTGCCTTCCAGTCCCACATCTGCTGGTAGGGGGCACCCTGAGGGTTCATCTGATTTGGTGGTGGATGCTTCCTATTACAACTTCTACCAGCCTTCTCGCTACCCTGCATACTACAGCAACCTGTACAACTACCAGCAGTACCAGGTGCCCCAGTCACTTCACTTGTTGGCTAAGCCTTATTCTGACAAAAAAAGTTGTTATCTCTCTCCGGCTCATAGGGCTGAAGCATGTATGGGTGAGTGCTGCAAGGGTTCTGTGAATGCTCTTCCCTGTCGCTGTTTGAAATTCCTATTTTTTGTGAAATTTCATAAGGGGACAAAACCCAATTTTCCTCTGAACTACTGCCACTTGAGTGTAATAATGCCGTAGCTGTGCACTGAATAGTCTCATGAAATTTCCTTTTCTGACGTCAGGCCAATTGTGAATGTTTCTCCACTCGGCAATGAGTGAATGCAAATTCTGGCCAGTATTTTGCCTTAATAATGGAAGATATGATGCAAAACACACAGTTGGAATGTATTTCTGATAGAGTAGGGCACATGGTATGAAACGTGGCATTTTGCAGCAATTTGTGTCAGGTAGCACTTTAAGGCCACACTGGGATGTAATTTTATTGGGACTCTCTTATTTTGTCCCATGTTCACACGCCATTTTAAAGCAGTCAAACTTCTGACAGAGACTGCAAAATCGTGCACCGTTTTGAGAGAAATGGCTTGAATAATGATGTCAGCTCATGAAATTGAAATTGTCCCGTAAAATTTGAAAAAAAATCCCATTTTAGGTGCTTGAGTTTGTGTCATAATATTGAGTGCTTGGCAAAACTCTTGATCCACCATACTCAACACATGCCACATAAACAGCGAGTCATTGATCGTACAAAGTGCCACAAATTCAATTTCTCGCATTTTTCTTTCTTTACAAAAACTATTAGTACTTAATTTTCCGCATTTGCAGAATATAACCCTGAACCATATAGTGTTTGTGGTCACACTTTAGATGAAGTGTTGCTCATAAAGGCTTTATACAGCATATATAATGCCTTCATAAATGACACATAGTGTCTTCATAAATCATACATAAGCAAATGTCATGCTTTGTAAAGGGTGAAATAACACATCCTTCTTCAGCATGTGATGCCAGATGATATAAAACAATGTCAATTAGCTAGTGGCTAAATGCGATAAAGGGTGACATTGTCATAATGACATTGTCATTGTCACATCTGGCATCACATACTAAAGAAGGATGTGTTATTCCACCCTTTACAAAGCATGACATTTGCTTATTTATGATTTATGAAGACATTATGTCTCATTTATGAAGGCATTATACATGCTGCATAAAGCTTTTATGAGCAACACTTCAAATAAAGTGTGACCGTGTTTGTTAATTTGGGATTAGGTTGGGGTGTCCCAATAATATAAAACCACGGTATAAATGGTGTCACCCTTCATACACTTATGAGAAAGAGTAGAAATCACGCACCATTCACTTATCGACAATTTAGAACAAAGTCGGTCCTGGGGACCTGTGTATGCTGGTTTTGTTTAACAAGCCATTTTTTTTAATTAGTTGCTTTTCAGATGAGAGGGACATTTTACCCCTTGAACCACATTATAACAGAAATGGCTATGCATTCCATGATGTTTCAAAGTCCAACATTCATATTTTGTATTTTGATGTATTCCAACTAAGCATGGCAAGTGAAGGGACGATGTTTTATGTGATCAAATGCAAGATTGTGATCAATCAAAAAGCTGCTGATTAGGTTTCTGATTGCAGGTGCTGAAGTTCTTTCCTGAAACAAACAAGTAACATTTAACAGGTTTGACTCATTATTATATGCTTTGTCTTCAATTCTAAATTGCCTATTGATAGTTAGTTTAAGTGACCATGTGTCCTAAATTTTATAAATTAGAAGCCAATTCACAGTTTCATGTCATCAATTGCAGATTTCACGTTTTTATGTCAGAAAAGTAATTTCCAATATAGCACACTATGAAATTTTTTTTTTCATCATGGCCATTTTCGGCATGTTTTCTAAAAGGGTAAATAATCAGGATTAACAATAATAGAGCAATTAAAAACAATTAACAACTTGTTAGCATTCTGAGATTTGAGCTGTGGTTTGAGCAAAAACCAACCTACACAGTGGGTCCCCAGGACCGAGTTTGGGAACCACTGATTTAGAGGCTTCATTTGGCATGGTGCATATGTCCTTGGATTGTGGGAAAGAACCAGATTACCTTGAGTGAACCCACATGAACTGCAGAAATAATGCCAGCTCCTCACAGGAGACAGTGGTGCTGCCCACTGCACCACCATGCAATCCCTGGGCGAAGAATAAAAATAGAAGTGGTATACATAGTCCTCACATGTGTGATGCCAGATAAGAGTTCTTCAGGAAGATTTGAGGGTTATATTTCTCAAAATTAATAATCCCAAGTGGTCTAGCTCCAGCATAACATGTGGATCAATGTTTGCATGTTAAGGAGTATCTGTAGCACATTATTTATATCACTCTGCTTTGTTGAACAGGGAATATTTGTGATTGGCAAAGCAATTTCATTTTCATTCAAGTAATGTAGTACGAATGAGTCGTGAGAAGCTGCTGGTGTTTGTACTTGAGCATGATTTTACTCTTGATTTTGCCTTTGCTATGAATGGACAGTCAGTCAGCTTATGATTCCATTTCAGTTTTGTGTTTTAATTTCAGACTATACTAGATTTGCTTTTGTGTAAAGACATATCTCAATAGCATTCCAATTATGTAATGTAGGGTCGTGTTCATGTACATAATAGCAGGCATCTCAAAAGTATAAGAAATTATTTACAGTCCTAATTCAAAATATAGTCCTTTAAGTTCTGTAAACTTTCCTGAAAGTGAGTTTGAATTGAGTGCGGTTATGTCCGAGATCTGTTGATCATGTTCACCAAACCTCTCTGCTCTCACTCATAATGCCTCTTTGGATTTGAACATACTTGTTTCTACGTTGTATGTTGCCTCTTGCAATTAGACAGCTGACTAATTATCGTCTACATTTGATCTCCGTTTTTGTCATTGTCTCTCCCCACTCTTTGCCTCATTATACCCATTTGTGCTGTCCCTGGGTGCACATTCACTGGTAGAGATGGCAGCATGTCATTCTTTAACTTTCCAGTTGTGGTGGGCTTGGAGAAGCAGTGGACCGTGTTTTTGGGGAGTTGTGGTGGAGTCGTCCGGAAAAACTCTCGCATTGGCAACTTTCATCTCCCTCAAGACCAGTTCAGTGATTTCGTCCAAATGACTACATATTGCAATTGTAGATGCACCATTCCTATCTCCACTTCAGGATCTCCATCTCCAGACATCATATGTCCTGTACAAGGAGATTGATAATGCAAGTTGCTAACCATGGGCGGAGTTAAGCTATACGTTTTATGTAACTGAATTCTTATCATATTATTAGAGTATGTTTAGGCTGTTGTTAACATTTAGCACCTATTTTCGAATGGAACTTTCCGCTACCCACCATTGGTGTGTACATCAAATTTGAATTTGATTGGATCATCCAAAAATCCGCAAAGAATTCTCGGACTAGTGGCATTTACAGGGTTGACATTGGAGAGGGGAATAGCTCGTGCTAAAAACATCTGAGTTCTCAAAAACGCATATGTGCATCTTCACCCATATATGATTGTGAAACTTTAATTTGATAACAGTCTATAAAAATTGCATTTACAAGAAAACTCTTCGTATGAACAGTCAGACACACAGACGGACTGACTGCACTATATTACAATATAACATGCCCATCATTACGGATAATGGGCGTATAAAAACATGAATAAAGTGTTGAAATATTTTTAGCTGGTTGCGCTATTATAAATGGCGGTGAGTTTCATTGATTCAGGATAGACTTTTTTTTTGTGTTATTTATTTATTTATTTATTTACTTACTTACTTACTTCCAAAGAGGTTGTGTGTCATCTTTAGTTTGTGGGTATGTTGTTTATTTGTTTGCAACATTATGGAAAAAGTTATGGAAATATTTTTATGAAATTTTTACTAGAGGTGTGTCTTCGCCAATCCTGGAAGGGATTTCATTTTGGGAATGACCCGGATCGAATTCCGAGTCCAGGAATTTTTTTAAAGGATTCTTCACCATTGAGGGATTGGAAGATAGAAATAATAAATGACATACATCTTAAAGTCCACTAGATGGAAGTAAAGTTCCAAATGCCTTGGTGGAGGTATTCGCTCTCTGATACCCCTTTTCCACCGAGCTGGTTCTAGTGCTGGTTCGGAGCCAGAGCCTGACTTAGCACCGGTTCTTTGGTTTTCCACAGCCTAAGCACCAGCTCCTGGCTCTCAAAACTGGTGCTAGAGTAAGCACCAACTCCTTGCTGGTCCAGAGCAAGCACCGATTACGTGGGGCGGAGTTTGACCAACAAGAGCAGCGCGATCGAGGAAGTATTTTGAGCATTCTGCCCGCAGTAAATGTTGGAATAAAAAAGCATCTGTCCTATATCTGCATGATGCATTAATATTGCAACACAAGCATTATTTCAGTTTTAAATTTTTATTTGTGGTTTCCTGCAGTCCACACTGTATTTCTGCAGATGTTTTGGTTTTTTTAACATGCACAGACCACAATGCCAGATAAGGTATGCGCCTTTTATTGCCGCTTTTTAAATATCTGATCTTAATCCAGTACAAGATCTTAGCAATCTAATCGGCTATATTCCTTTTCCCCTCTAAAAATGATAAAACCTCAATGACGATAATAGTATTCCTGAGCATAGAAACACAAGCATTATTTTTGTTTTAAATTTTTATTCGTGGTTTTCTGCAGCCAAAACTGTATTTCTGTTTTGCCAGATGTTACGTGAGCGCTGCTGAGAGACGCAGATCTCGAATGAAGTTTATTTTCTCCTTATCTGTTGGTCTTAAATTACAGTGACGTAATCACGTGGCTCTGATTAGGCTCCTCAGCGGTGGAAAACCAAACAGGTTCTTAGGAGGTGTGTGGGTTGAACCAACTAAGCACTGGCACTAGCACCAGCACGGCACTAGCACCAGGTTCTTTTTGGTGGAAAAGGGGTATGAGTGCTCTTGTTTTATATTCGATTGTTTGAAATCTGAGTGTGTCTGGTATTCTTACTGGCACTCTATATTATTTCATGCCTACTGTTTAAAAATCTACATTGTGGTCACATACACACTGTATGAAAGTCAATGGCTGAAAATCTTGATGAATTCTTTTATTATTTGTTCATTTTGGATTGTGGAGCCTCTACATTCAATCATTGTGATCCACTGCAATTCTTAACCCTCTTTCTGCTCTGCCACTGTGCCTGCATAGCTGCCTCCTGATAATATTTTATTGGATTATCTGCATCTGTATGAATATATTTTTTTAATTATTCCTAATTACATTTTTGTGTGCTTCTAATTTTTATGAACGAACATTGCATGTGCGGTTTTTGAAGTCGAGTGAACTGTAGTTAAATGCTTACTGCAAACCTGAAAGTTTTTGTCAGTCTAGTCCCTGCATTATTCATGGAAGTCTTTTGAGAAACTGCTTAGCTGGATGTAAGAGACCAGTTAAGAGACCAGTGTGGGGATGACAACATCTCTCGGTTGGTTTGCATTTATACATGCAGATACCGAACAGCGAGGGTCGCCTGTCAGGCCACAATGTTTCTCCACAGTACCGGATGCACTCATACTACTCTGCAGCCTCCTACCTGAGCCAAGGCCTGGCAGCCCCAGGCTGTGTGCCTCCTATCTTCTCCCTGGAGGATAATGGCTCCTTCCCTGAGCCCAAGGCTACAAGTGAGTGCTCCAAGTCTCTATCTGCTCTCAGGCAACTTAGTTCAACTCTGACTACATCACTGCTTCTGCTCCATTAAAACTAATTGGACAGATTAAACAGGTAAGTTAAATGACTGAATTAAAGTTGGAGGGGTTTACTCTAGAATTACAGAGCAGTATCAATTCATGGAGTCAATACCTTTTTTTAAACCCATCTTTGAGTCTTTTTCGTTGGGTGAGGGTTCTTATTACTTGTACAGCCTTTTTGTCTTTAAAATGGAGTCGGACTTAAAAAAAACTAGCTTTGCATTTTTTTTATGTGGGTTGTGTTCTCTGTTCATTTTAATAAATTATAGGAATGCTGTGCTTGGCTTATTACTTAGAGAAAGCTGGATGGTCTTTTGAATTTGTCCTCAAAGAAACTGCAGCACAAGGGATGGCTGCATGCTGTGCCTCTGAATTGGGTCAGAAGGCAGTCGTGGGTCTGGTGGTAGCTTGAGTTTCCCTCATCACTTCTTGTATTTTCACCATGAGAAGGAGACTGGTCTTGCATTCTTATGAGACAAAAGCACTCATGCGATGGCTGGTCTTATCCACTGGTGAGCTCTATTAGCATGTCATGGAAAAATGTGTCGATAAGGTCTGCAACTCTGTGGTTTTGTTACTAGACCTGAAGACATTTAGAATGACCAGGCAGAAGTACTTTTTTGATCCGTGACATGAACTATCACATGCAGGAAAATTACTTGGACAAACCAGTGGGAAAAACAAGTGATTTTGCCCTTTTTTCACTCATAGAGGAAAATGCTACATTTAGCATCATGGGGGCCGTATGCAGTGAAAGCAGTGTGTGACCTTGTATGAATAGCATGTCACTGGTAAAGATAAGGCTTTATCTGGCCCTCCTCTGGTCCTGGTACAGCCAGTCCCACCGCCACTGATTAGCAGGCTCATGTCAGTGTGGGGCTGTGTTCATCACTTCACTTAACCTTTCAAGGACCTTTCTCCTTCCCATTCTACTCGGTGTCCAAAGGCCTTTTTCTTTCTTCAGCCAAACTTTGGCCTGATTTGCTGTGACTGTCCTAACAGACATGTAAATTTTAAATTGTTGGTAAGGCTGGAGCTGGGCATCAGAACCCTTCTACACAGCCAAAGCATCCCGCTGATTTACAGGTCCAGTATTATGTCACCGGGTGCACAGCCAATTTGCTATCATTAGCCATTGCAAAATCTCTCCCTCTTGGCCTCTCTAGGGGTAATTACCTCCCAGATTAATGAAGGAACAGATTAACTGGTTGGCTAAAGTTGATCAGTCCTTTTTGCCTTTTAGTGGTCACCTCCTCTTGTGATATCAAGAAGAAACAGATTTGGTTGGCTGTATATTTGGCGACATAGCAGGGTAGCTTTAAGAACTGCTCTAACATTTCAAACTAATGTCTTATGCAGGTTAAATTTTGGTTTGCATTTGTTCCACTTATTTTAAGGCACTGTACATGAGGAATAATCTTATTTATTAAATTTTTTTCTGTCCCACGATGGCAGTGGGAGCACTCAGTGTGGGTCTGATTACCCTCTTCTCTCAGGTGGCACAGTGCCACAGTGGTTAGCGCTGTTGCCTTACAGTTAGGAGGTTCCAGGTTCTCTCTGCATGTAATTTGCCTGTTCTGCCCTTGTTCACATGGGTTTCCTCTGGTAAATCTCCAATTTTCTTCTGCCCAAAAAGAGTTGCACCATTTAGTACTCAGAGACTGTGGCCTGAGTTCTGGAGTTGGTATCCATGTGTTTTTGTGACTGCCTCCTGTGGTTTGCTCAAGGTTTTCTACCTCTGCCCACAGTGTTTGCTCCTACTGGTGGACATGACTCCATCCTGCCCTGCCACCCTGTCAACCACCTTGGTCAACCCCGAAACCAAACAGGAGGGTGAAACCAGCTCTGAGTCTGAAGTTTTCACCGTGAATGGTGTCATGGATGCGGCCAACGAGTAACGACAACCACTCCAGACCATGGCACCTACATCAAGCTCAGAAACCCTGATGATCTCCAGTAACGCGGTCCGTGCTGAAGGATCTGTGATATGTCCATAGTCCTCTGCTTTTTTTCATGATCCAGTTGGATATTTTCATTTAGCATTGTGCATGGTGAATTAAGTGTAATGACATCCTTATAGTGTGCCGTCCATTCAGTGACACAGTGCCTCCTTGTGTTCTGCATAACCCTGGAATGAAATCTGAGATTTGGTTTACAGTAGACATTTAAAAAAAATCTAATTATAATAATATAAACAAGGCATAGTGTCAGTTTTTTCAGCAGCCATGTGATGTCCATTACAACTTACTGGCTTTGCTCACCATTGCATGTATTCATTTTGGCACATTTTCAGAAATGTCTGCATTTTACAGAGAAGCTCAAAGGGCTTTCAACTTTGCCACAGTATGTTTTTATAATATAGTTGCATTACCATTAAAGCTATTATGAATATTATGCAATTTTCTTAATGATGGTATGTTCATGTTCAGTAAATCTGCAATTGACAACTCATATTAGTTAATTACGCCACTGAAAGAGGACTTTTCTATTCTTATTGTACATTGGTTGTACATTTGTTCTGATTACTGTTTTTAATTGCTTTTTACAAAGTTTTATGTTTTAAGAAGCAATATACACTACCAGTAAAAAGTTTTTGCACCTTTCACTTGAATTTTATTCATGTTTTTATGAAATATAAGCGTGTTTAAACTCATAAAAAACAACTCCACTGCTGTTGGTAAGATACAAATAGTGAGAACTCAAAAATAATTGATTTCACAGGTTAGCAGCCTAAATTTTTTGGTTGATTAAAACACATTTGGCTTAATTACCTGGGAAACATATTATTTCCATTTTCCGACAATGAAAGCAGAATAAATCTAGGACAAACTGGGCAGGAACAAAAAATAAACAATGTACAAGTCCAACACATCCTTGGGAATGTCTACTCTAGTGTGGACATGAACTTTCAGAACAAAATGCCATGAATTTGCTTGAAAGTTATCGTTGTAAAAAGTGGTTATATTTATAAATCTAAGATTTAGATCTTAAATTTTAAAATGCATTTAGTTTTCTCTTTTCAATGTCTGACTGCTGCAAAACTGTGGGTGTACTAAAACTTTGGACTGGCAGTGTATGTGTGAAAGTAATATGCACTATCAATTTTAATTGTTTGGGTCTCAGTGACAATGACTCCACATTATTAAACGTTTTTGCTTCTCCCAAAGAAACCTGTCATTTTTATAGTCATTTTGTGTAAACAGCATTATGACTTATGGTTATGTTTGTACTGCCTGGGAATGCCAGGGAATTTGAGAAAAAAAAATATTCTTGAGATTGATTTTTGATTACATGTTTTGAGGCTGGTCTATGTTTTAACAGAAATTAAACTGTAGAATTGTATATGTGTTTCTAGCAACTACCAAGTTCGATGGAATAAAATGTTGATGTCCAAGTTACTGTTAAATCAGGGCTGTACGTTAACTTTTTCTGCTCATAGCACTGGTGCTACAGAGCTTCATAGTCTTGTAGCACAAGACAAAAACTTCTAGTACAGCAAAAGAATCTGTTACATCTCTAAAACCAACAAGTAGTGCAGTTTATCATTTAAAGACAGGGCCGGTTTCACAGACACAAATTAAGCTTAATCCTAGACTGAATTCAATTTTCAATAGAGAATCTCCATGCAAAACTCTGTTTAGTCCAAGACTATGCTTAAGCCATGTCTGTGAAACTGGCCCATAAAATACTAGATAGTGACTTTTTCTCACAAAACGGAGTGTCCAGGGTACTATGGATTTGCGGTCGTCGCGCATCCGCGTCCTGGCCCAGAACTACCCCTGCATGAGGGAAATGATAGAAGATAGATGATAGTGATAGAAGAATAACAGTATGAATATCGTGAAATTTTTGCTTCAGAAAACCGATTTTTCAAAACTACTAATTTGAATACCACTGGTTCTCTATAGATGAAGTGGCTGCTACAGAGTACAACATTTTTTCTGTGACAAGAGAGCATTTTTGGAATTGCTGGATATACAGTATGGGCAAATATATTGAGCAGTTTGCACACGAGGCTTAGCTGAGGAGTTTAATTCATGCAACTCTTGAAAAACAGGATTGGGACTGAACTAGCCAATATTCTAAACTGTTCGAACTGTGTGGTGAATATTCGATAAGTGATCCAGGTGTGCCATCTGGTGAGAGAATAGTGTAAATGCGTGCATAAATAGAGCAGGTCCATGTCCGCTGCATCTGCACAGACGGGTTATTGACCGGACCGGAACGTATATAGAAAAAAAACCACTCGCACCTACGAACTCAAGCCATAAAAACCACCGTTGAAACCAGTGACCACAAAAATCGCGAAACGGTACAAATCTTATTTCGATTGTATTTCATAGTGATTCCACATTAGTTCTTTGTAAGTTTTCTTGATGCAAATAAAATGATTTCAATTCATTTATTCATTCACTCATTATTCTTAGTAAATTATGTACGGCTGGACAGGTTATTTGATTTGTTTAAAGGATTTTTTTTTTTTTTTTACAACAATAGAAGAAAGTTATCAAACACAAGATATGAGACAGAGTTGTGAAGGATTGAGCATATTTCAAATATTTATTTCACGAAATTAACAGAGTAAATACATATCCGCGTTTGCTGATGTGCTATGCAAAGTAAGAGCTACGGGGAACAGAGTTCCTGTCGCTAGCAGTGGCGGCCGGTGGACAGAGAGCCTTAAAGTTATGTGCACGAATATTCCTCGGAGGTTTAGCTTATCTTAATGGTCATGCTGGCAAACAGATGCTGATAACACATGGAATGCACACTCACTCACTGTCCTTATATTTTTTCAATGTAGAACATTGACAACATAATGCCCTACATAGTGGGTGAGTATACATTTCGAGCCTGTATACTGATAGGTGATGACGACAAAAAGATTCACTGACGTATACCCTTCGATTCAAGACAGCAAGGATGGAAATACGTTTAATCAATAGAAAAAATCTCAGCTCTGTAGATAATTTCGTGTTTCGTTTTAACCTTTTGTTCATCAGATTATGAAAGAAGACTGAAAATAAACGCCCCGTTTTTTTGACTGAGGTTAAAAAAAATGCGTATTTAAAGGGGAATATATTGCATATTTATCAAGCATTGAACTCAGCAAAAGAACTGAATGGCATTTTTTGCTTCGGCTTCCTGTAAGCAAGTACGCGCAAATCTGCAGATTCTTGAGCATTTCAGGTTCGATGTACTGAGTGATAACGCCGTGGAAACTTGCACTGGCCCGTCATTCTGCCGAATAGTCTTACTAAATTAGTTAATTGTCTTATTGCTAATCAAGCAAAGGGGAGTAATCGTTTTCTTTACGGTGAGGATTCTGCCTCACCTAACTAACCTCCGGGGTGGCACTGTTTCACGTCTCGCTCTCTCGCTCTCGCACACACACAACGCCTCTGTCGCTCATCGCACCGGTGCTACAGCAGTTCGTTCATTCATCGCACGGACTAATTTTCATGTCGCACTGTACAACCCTATAAATGTGTGTTTTGGGACTTAGGCAGAAAGTATAAAAATTGTCACTGCCTTGTTTTGGAATTGGGTTGCTTGTGCTGCTTTGTGTTGTCCTGTCAATATGTAGCCTAACTACCGGTGTGTAGCTTACCTATGTAGGTTTGAAATGCTCTCCAAATTCTTGAGAACAAGTAGTACAGCAATGTGGATTGATCTTGAAATATTTGGTTGACAATTGTGATCCAAGTTTGAAGGGGGTCATTTAATGCTTTTCCCATTTTTTCCTTTTCTTTAGCGTGCTGTGCATGTAAAGCATGTGCAAAGATACAGTACCCAAAGTCCAACAAAAAACAAAGTTCCTGACTTGCATGAAACTCATTTTAGTCCATCCTTTCCTCCGTAACTTGTCTAAGTCACAATGTAATACATTTGCATAATGCCCAACTAGTGGCTAGCTTGGCACTCCTTAGAACAAAGCCAGGAATAGTTTGGTTAGTGTGTATCGCCATGGTGAGAATACGCTGTTTTCTTCACCTTGAAGGCAAATCTCTCCTGTATTGACATCAAAAGGAAAACATGGTGAAGAATTAGTTGTTAAAATGATTTTTTACACTACTGTTCCTCAGTAGCACAGCCCCCTGTAATGGTTCTGCCTTGCAGTCCCTCCCCCTCCTGCTGTCTTCACCTCCACTTCAACAGGCTACAGGTGTGGCTCGTTGCGGTGGAGGTGAAGGCAGCCTATTTAAGCACTGCAACTGCCAGTGGGCAGTTGTAGCTGCACTCTGGTTTTTATCCCTGCCATGTGGTGCTGCTGCTCCCCTGTTTTTGGTTTTTAAAATATATTTATTAAACCTTTGCTATTTTTATATCAGCTTGTGCGAGTGGGTCCCTGTGCGAGGAATGGGAACCAAAGCAGCCCAGTTCAGGCTGAGTGAGCCTGAAGTGCTGCAAGCAGAGCCTGTATAGCTGTAACTAGATGCTTTTTGACAATAAAATATTGCTAATGTCTGTTAAAAAAAAAAAAAACTTAAATTAAAATATCTCACAGGGAAATGGGTGTAATATGACCCCTTTATAATAATATGAATGTTGTATCATCTGGAATTAAGTTACTGTGATAGTAGAGAAGGATTTTCCTCAGTCAACCATGGAATGTTTGGAATGTTGAACCACCCACATTGTAATTTAATCAATTGGCCCATGGCCCACACTTCCACAAAATATTGAAATTGAGAAATTTGAAAGATCTTGTTTGGACAAACAAACAAACAGGCATGGGTTAATTCATAGCCTCTGCCTAACTTGGTTGGCAGTGGTAACAGCCTGCAATGTGATATTTTACTGGCACTGTTTAGGCATCAGGCAAAACATGCTGTTCAACAATTCATCCCTAAGAAATGAGCAGGCTTCTCCCAGTGATAACATTAGGCAGTCAGTCTAATTGGTTATGCTATTTGTCCACCAACCTGAAGCTGATGTGTGGTTCAGCGAGCATTTTGGCACAGAATGGCTGCTGTCGCATCATCCAGGTGGGTGCAACACATTGGTGGTGGAAAGCTGAGATTTCCCCTATAAAGCGCTTTGAGTGTCCATGAGAAGGTGCTATATAAATGCAGTGTTCATTCATTCAATCATTCACAGGTAGTTATTGTACCCATTTGTGTCATTTTCTTGTATTGCTGATATGTGATTGCGCCGTCTATATTACATTTTTCAGATATTATTAACCAGGTTAATGGTGAGCAGTCTTACGTCCTCAGAGAACACCGCTGGAAAATGAAAGTGCAGTCAGGTAATATATACATACACGAATATTCTTACACCTCCGTAGTTAAACAATGTGAAGCCTGTGAAAATACAACTGGAAATGCCGAGTATAATTAGCCCCTATATATAGCCCCTATTCCCCTATTAGTAATAGGGGAACTGAAATAAAGCACGGCGGATTCATAGTTTGAGCAGTTGCGGCCGTTGTTATTCTCTGTAGATACTTTTGAAAATGTAAATTATGTAGTCCTGGGTCCATACCGCCGTCTGATGGCGGACATAATCTAATGACATTCCTGAAATTAAATTAAATGCGGTGATTCTCCACGCTTCTCCTTTAAGCTTAAAAAAATGAATGTATTCAGTTTTGTCTTTATGCTTCAAAAATTATGAATGTATTTTTCAGTTTTGTTCTTTAATGTCGTTCTTTGGTACAAAAATAATCAATATATTTGAAATGAAGCGTTACCGTTCACGCGTTGGTAAATCGCCCCTGTCCTAATTTGGATTATTGTGGCTGCCTTTCAGCCACCTATTGAGTGGATGGCAATTATGCGAACACCATGTTTATGCGTAAAAAAAGAAGAGATCTCATTTTATAATCGAAATACCGAGCAAATCTTTTTCAATTAGGGAAATGAAAAACTTATTCCTATATTCTTCGTTGACTTTGGAAACAAAAATAATAAAAAATAATGTGAGCGTTGGAGCAATGGTAAATAATGGATAATAATCTCATTTTAAAAAAAATAATTGTAACAAGAGGCTCCTCAGAGTCTGTACTTGGGCCGGGTCTAGGCCTGAGCCAATCGCGAAGCCGCGCACAGTGTTTCCCATACATTGAGGAGATTATGGCGGCTCGCCATAATCCAATTTACCCCCGACATAGTCTCAATATGCGCAGTTGCCACGTGTTGATCATACATGCGCACGTTTAAAAAAAAAAAAGAAAAGAAAAAAAAAACCCGGAAAAATAGGAAAGGCACTGGAAGACGCGGAATTTCATGAGAGATCATGAAAATTACAAATCCAAAGAAAATCACCTCCAAACTATGTAAACTTATATCCATACAAGATACCTCAATTTCACTTCCAACCAAAAAATGGGAAAATGACTTGGATTTCTCTCCCGGCCCCGACTTCTGGATACAAATCAATAATAACATCTTTATGTCCAGTAATTCCAACCTGCAACTGATACAATACAAAACTATCCATAGAACCCACATCACCCAAAGTAAAATGTTCAAAATGGGATTAGCAGACAGACAACTGCATACAATGCACTCTGGACACTACAGACAATTACTTTCACACCACTTAGGTTTGCCAACTGGTTCACTCCTTCTGGACAACAATATCTGGAAAGCTTTCCATGATTTTTGGCTGCAGAATTCCATTGGACCCATCACTCTGCCTACTAGGAAATACTACAGAAATAACCCTTCCACCAAAATTTAAAAATCCGTTACTTATCTCTCTAACCATCGGCAAGAAAATAATCTTTCAAAATTGGAAATCAAAAAAATCTTGTCATGTCACTCACTGGATCAACCTCCTCAAAGACCACATTTCAATAATCAGAACAACAGCCCACAAACAAACACTATATCAGCCTTTAATGAAACATGGAACCCTTTCATAACCCACCTTGAATGCACCCAACCGCCAAACCCACCTCCATGACCACAGACCCCAGTCAAAATAACCATCACACACATTTATTAGTTTTGTTGCTTATTGGCTGATGTAACAATTTTGCTCATTCTTTTTCCTTTTTTTCTTTTTCTTTTCTTTTTCTTTTTTCTCCCTGTCTCCCAATCACTTTGTGTCCTGTCCATGTCTATGCATATCTGTACTTACCTGTACTGATATATGTGTCTTGATTTTTGTTATACCCTCTCCTCATTTTGGGATCATTAATTAAAATAAAAATAAAGAAAAATAAAGCTGACCTCCCAAAAGGGGGGGGTAGGTGGTGGGGAAAAAAAAGGAAGACGCGGAATTTGCACAATCCACCCCCCGCTCAACAAAATGAGAATCATCTAATGATTTATTATTATTATTATATTAATAATAATAATAATATTAATAATAATAGTAGTAGTAGTAGTAAAATCCGGCTGAATGGAAAGAGAGAATTAAGTATTTTCAGATCCGCAGCCCTTTTTCACCGGGCCTGTCCGAATGACATTGTTATGAACTTGGCTGCAATTCACATAGAGGGCGCTCGCGAGATAGTCCAAAATGAATGGGATTGAGTGGAGCTGAACGGCTAAAATTAATTATTTACACCTGCTCCCAGACAAAAAAAAAAAAAATCCAAAATTTTATTTGTTTTGGTGAATACAATATCGATTACACATCAGAATTGAAATGGAAAAAATACCAATGTCCTTTCGTTTTTCTTTCAGGGTGGATGATTTTCTCCCTAAAACCATAAAATGCCAGCATTCTGCTAATGCATTACTGTTTGTAGGCAAACACCCTCCCTCGTCCTTTTTGCAGAACTGTGTGTGTGCGTGTGCGTGTGCGCACATGTGTGCGTATGTGTGTGTGTGTGTGTGTGTGTGTGTGTGTGTGTGTGTAAAATAATAATAACAAGGCAACATTGTCACCAATATCCCCCGCCATGGTAAGAATGGTCACGGGGGAATGGGGAAAACTTGTCCCCATTAAACACCCATACACCAAGTTCAGAGTCAAGGGCCATAACTCTGTAAAAAAAAAATTTCTTGAAATCAATTGTCAAACTCATGCAACAGGGTCATTAGCACTGGCCACACACAAAATGTCACCCATGAAGGTGCAGTAGTTGCCAAGATAACTTGTCCCCATTGCAACACCCATACACCTAAGTCCACGAACAGAGTCAAGGGCCATAACTCTGTAAAAATAAATTTCTCGGAATCAATTGTCGAACTCATTCAATAGGGTCATCAGTACTGGCCACATACAAAATTTCATTCACGTAGGTGCAATAGTTTCCGAGAAAACTTGTCCCCATTGAACCTGGACGGACAGATGGACGAGCGCCATTCCAGTATCCCCCGATCCACTTCATGGCAGGGATAATAATGCATTTCATTCAAAGGTGCCTTTCAAAACACTCAAGGACACCAAACATGACAAAATATTAAGAACAGAATAATTAAAAAGGAAAACATGAAAGAAAATAATAACAATGGTAAAAATTACAATAACAGCAATGACTACAGCAATAACAACCACAATGATAAATAGAGAAAACAATTGTCCATTCTATACTACCAAAAACTAAACAGAGTAGGCTAGTCTAAAAAGGTGGGTTTTGAGCCGAGATTTAAATAAGGACAGAGAATCGGAATCACGGATGAATTGTGGGAGAGAGTTCCAAAGACGAGGAGCTGTACGGGAGAAGGCTCTGGACCCCATGGTAACTAAACGGGCAGGAGGTGTGATGAGAAGCATGGACGAGGAGGAGCGAAGAGTACGGGAGGGTGTGTAGATGCAAAGAAGATCAGAGATGTAAGGAGGTGCCAAGTTGTGGAGAGCTTTGAAGGTGAGGAGAATCTTGAAATCAGTACTGAATTTGATGGGGAGCCAGTGAAGTTGTTGCAGAACGGGTGTGATATGATCAGTAGCGGCGGTTCTAGTGATGGTCCGGGCGGCTGCGTTCTGGACAAGTTGAGTTTATGAGTGACCCTTTGAGGGAGACCAGAGAGGAGGGAGTTAAAATAATCTAAACGGGAGGTGACAAGTGCATTGACAAGGATGGCATTGCTGGTGGGAGTGTGCAACGGACGGAGACGATTGATGTTTTGCAGATGAAAGTAAGCAGAAAGTAAGCGAGTAATGTTATTGACGTGTGTGTGTGTGTGTGTGTGTGTGTGTGCGCGGGCATGCGTGTGTATGGGTATTTTTGTGCTCTCCCATCACCACAAAAAAGCTAACATTGGCTGATCTCACTAAAAGGCCCGTGCTGGATTCATTAAGCAAAGAAAGTAAAAAATCCGACACTGGATTAAAGCTCCCAAACCTTTATTGATGCAATTTTCGACCACTCACAGGGTCTTCATCAGGCAAATGACTGACAGACAGACAGACCAACCATTCACCCCCACTGCCCTACAAAGGCTAAGTGCAGCAACTACGCAATAATTTAAACAGTAGAAAATGGCTTCAGAGTTTGTTTGCTGTCCCAACAAATAAATAGTCAGCACTTCTATGATAGATTATGATTAACTGACTCACCATGGTATAATTTCTGTCCAAATAAATCATGACCTCAATATACTTTCAGGCCCAAAACTGTGTAACTCATTTTACCCAATATGTAGTTACTGCACTTAGGCTTTGTAGGGCAGCCCACCCTCCCCAATTTCTTAAACTTGTATGTTTTAAAGTGCAATCGCATCTGTTTTCCTTTAGTAAATGAACTTGTGTGTGTGTGTGTGTGTGTGTGTGGGGTCCGTGTTTAAAAATGTCCCCATTAAACACGGAATTCCAGATTTCTTTATCCGTATTGGGACATTTTCAGGTCTCCATGAGGGACTCAAGCAATTTTAGGGCTAGGGGTTAAGGTTAGGGTTGGATAAGGTTAGAGTTAGGTTAAGGTTAAGGTTAGGGTTCGGTATGTACTGTTGAGGGATAAGGTCAGGGAAAGGGGTTAGGGAATGAATGCAAGTCCATGGAATGTCCCCACAAGGCATGAAAACCCAACATGTGTATGTGTGTGTGGCATTCAGATGCTTCTCAAAATGAGGGGGCAAAATTTATACAAATGGCCTCCTCATTATTAGTCGAGCCCCTGTAGGGGTTTGCGAGACTATTGTAATCACCTTGTGAGTGAGTCTGCCTGTCTGTCTGTGTGTGTATGTGTGTGTTTCGGGCAGACATCTCCAGAACCACTTGACCGATTTCAATCATTTTTCACATGTAAACACCTTGGGCTGACCTCACGGCATGACATAAATTTCAGGCTGTTGGGCGAGACTGTGAATTCTCTGAATGCTTGTTCCTAGTTGTATTTCAAATGTAAACAACCAGCGAAACATTCTTCTTGCAGTCAGAGACTGAAAACTGAAATTTTAGCACTCTGAATATTTGAATGATAAAAGTGCCCACTTGTCTGGAATTAATCTTTTTTCCCTTGTTTGTCTTTTCAGTGTTTGTTTTCCTGTTCATTTTTGTTTCTCATGTCAAAGTGCTTCTGTTTACCTCTTCTTTATGTGTGTCATGTCTGCCGTCTCTCAATTGTTTCCCTGCATTGTGGCCGCCTGCTTCAGTTTTTTGGCTCAATTTTAATAATTCTTGTTTCATTACCTCCCCATGTTCATTCTCCAAACCTTTCCACATCTGTTCCCCATCGTGTGTATTCCCCTTTGTTTCTCCTTTCCTTTCGCAAATTAATGATTATTCCTGACCTATGTCATGTGAGTCTTACACCTAGTCCACGTGTACATGTGTATTTTTAAAAAATGGCTTTTCCACCTTCATTTTTTTCACAGAAATGTTCGTCCATCGAAAACACAGTGCGCTGTCAAAAGCATGCCTAACCACCAGGCGGTGATATTATGCAATGTAAGACCTTGTAGACCAATCACAAGCCTTAAAACTTGCTATCAGGCGAGGCACACTGTCCGAAGCCAAAAACTTTGTTTTTCCTGGCCCACATGTAAATGGAGTTTAAATATCTTCACCTTTGAAGGCGTGAGTCTGCGTCTGTTATATCTGGTTTTAAGTCTGTTCTGCCCTAGTTTACAGTTGTCGGATTTGCCCAGTTGCCAGTTCGTGCCTGCCTGATCTTAGATAACGATTATAGAGTTTGACGAAGTGCTGCATTCTGCTGGCTCAGCGTTGGGCGCTGCTTATCTGACCACAAATTTTTGCAAAAAGGAACTTTGGTTTATCTCTGTATTTATTTTTATTTACTGCTGTCAGCTCTTGAGTCCTGAATTCCTCCTGAAACCACATTGTTATTACCACTGCTGAGCAGATGCAAAGGGGTTTTTTGGGTGAGGGTTCAGTTTACATGAATGTTGGATGATTTACATACTTTCTTTGAAAATAGGAGTAGTTGGTTCACCTATTTGTTTTTTTTCTTAGATGCATATATTACCTCCATAATTTAGGTCACCATCAAAATTTTACATTTTCTTTATGACCTCTCACTATTCACATCCTGCACTGCACCATTTGAGGTTATTTGCTATAATTAACCCCAGTCCATGAAATGCAGCTGCTGGAAATGTGTATAAAATTATGTACAAGATCCAGATTTTATTTCTTTTGATTTTTTGCAGCTGGCCGCCATTTTTTTTTTGTTTTAATATTTCATTTTATATAAGTGTAATGTAGCTTCAGTGAAGCACTGCAACCTGCTGATACAGAATATCTACCTGTATGTGACATTGTCCTACAATATGGAAAAAAAGGCTTTTTCTGATTTTGAACATACTTATGGGAAAATTTAAGTAAATAGTTTGAGTTTCAGGCCTACCAAAGAAAACGGCCGAGCTGTAACAAACGTTTGTCAGATGTCTACCTTTTTTAAATAACCAGCAACACAAAATCGAACACATGCCACATTCCCGCGAAACTTCGCAACACAACACTTAAAAGTCGATACATTTTCACCGAAACCAAACTCATTCAAATTGCACAGCCTGCAACAAACCCAGAGACGAACCGACTGTGCGTGCATGCTCACGCGTGGGTGAGCATGCGCAGTTGGTTCATCTCTCGGTTTGTCTCTTTGGTAGGCCTGAGTTTACAAGGTTAAAAATGCTCATATTTCTCTAAAATATGGAACAAAAGCATGAGTAAAATATTTAAAATATTTTTGAGTGGTAGTGTATGTAAAATGTGTGTTTGTTTTTAAATACTTTTAGACATTTATAAGAAGTGAATC
Source organism: Gymnothorax javanicus (assembly GCA_029692085.1). NCBI lineage: Eukaryota > Metazoa > Chordata > Actinopteri > Anguilliformes > Muraenidae > Gymnothorax > Gymnothorax javanicus. The sequence continues at coordinate 158,661,590 of CM056194.1, read as the reverse complement.
AAGTATTACAAAATTCAAAGCAAAACATGAAATACATTTACACTGAGTTTTGACTCATATGCAGCATTATGTGTGTGGATGTTTTTGCCTCAAGACAAACATTTGCCATGAGGTCAAACTTGTCTTTGTAAAATGGCAGTATGAAGAATGGCCTCTCTTTACTAAGAGTAATAATACGTGGCCATCAAACATAATTTCTTTTTTCCAAATTTCAGTAATTCATTTCATTCTGCCTCCCTACTAGACTTTTTCAACAGCCTGTTTTTATTTCTTATTCTCAAAGAAGGAAAACAAGTAGAATGAGATGCTGTAGAGAAGAGGAAGAAAAACCAATTGGGGTGATAAGGAAATGGATTCAGCATTATGGTAAGAACAGTAGTTTCCTACCATGGGGATGGAAGATCAGCATGCAGTGCAAAATTGCACCTCTGCTAGGAAGAACCTCTGAAGGGGCTAGAGCCAGAGAGCATGTGTGGAACGTGTGGCTCTGACATGGGTCTTAGAGAGTTGAAGCTCAAATATGCTCCTGCTCTGACTTTTGACCACAGTTCACACCTGTGATGTCGATGCAGAGGAGGGCTGGAAGCTGCTTTGGCGGCTGGTTGAGGATTTGTGTAGCCTACACAGTGTAGGTACATTGAGCTCATGACTGCACAATACCAGCAGCTTGAGTGTACCCAGTTAAGCAGTCTCTGCAAATGACACACCCCCACCCAACTCCCAGGTAAACCCTCAGCTATAGCTCCCATCCCCATCAAGCTGACCCTATGATGGCATCCTGCAGGAGTGATTTCATTTCAACTGGCAGATTGTAGCCTACCTGTGCATGGTCTGCAAACTGTATATGGGTCATTCCATACTAAACTGTGCAAATGTGTTACAATGGTGATGAAAATTCAAATATACATTTTCCAAAGGTTTTCATTGCAGTGGTGAAACCCCATCCATGGGCATCACAAATAAGCAAGCAAGAAGATAAACCGAGTGATCACTTCATTTCAGTGACCCCATAATGTACTAAGGTGGTAGGCGTTGTGGGTGTAACGAGGACACAAAACAGAAATTGAATTCCTAAAAATCAGATACATTTCAAAGTCAATTCTTTTGTATGATAAATGACCTCAGTCTATCAGTAACATTTATGGACAATTACAGCCAGTCAATGTTTTTCATGTCTATTGTCCTCAATGTTTGTATTCCGTTCAGTTGGCTTCAGTGCAAAGCATTGTTAAAATTTTCTAACAGGCTACCTGTTGCTCTAAATCACCAAAGGAATATATTATTTTTTTCACAAGAAGGCATTTCAATGAATGAAATAATAAATCAGGTGGCAAAGTAGGGTCATTTTCTCATAGACTTCAGTAACATTGAACTTCTTTCTGCAACCACCGACGTCGCCATCTGCTGGCCATTAAATATAATGCAAATTTTTGAAATTTCCGCATCGGCCTCACTTTTTAGATCCGGATGCTGCGTCCATATTTTAATACAGTCTATGCGTAGGACGCGATCTACGCATATTTCTTGATGTTGTTATGGACGTAAGACGATATGAGGACACGGAAAATTTTTATTTTTTCAATCATTATTTTTAAATGCATGGTATATATGATTGTCTGACGCCTTGTGAAATTTTGATGCAGGAAGTGAGTACCTTAGTTTGCCGCGGTCATCTTTACGCCATTTGCACACATTATGCAAATTAACCCACACACTGGACGTAACACGTGAGGATGCGACTGGTTACGCCCACGACGGTCATTTCAAATTGCATTTCTGATAAGACGAGTCCCGGTAATTTAGTGCAGACAATTGAAACCGTTATTATGGTTATTTCTCTGCAATATTTCATTTTACTTTGTTTCAAAGTATCAACAGACATGTCATGAGCATTTCATGAAGTTGGCTGCCAAATTTTCTAACAAAATATGGCTTTCACAATGCCTTGGCTGACATCAGGACACCACTTTTTCTGCTGTGTTGTTGGACCGATGACTCTGTTTTTCTCTTATGTATATCTTCAATCCGGGAGTGAATAAATATGAACAATGCAAATCATTTAATTCTCTTCAAAAAAATTTTATTGATCATTCTTCTGCAACACACTGAATTGTACAGTTTAGTATGGAATGACCCATATATCAAATAACTGGATGCAAGTGAAGGTAAGGGTCTATACTACTGTTGCCTTTTATGTCACTGGTATCTTTCATTCTCCAGTGGGAGTCTGTTTTGATGTAGACTTGATTCCTCACAGAAAACATTGCACAGCTTGTGTCAGATGCTCTTGTGAATTAGTTCATTAATTTTTGTACTTCTGTTTAGTAGATGGACTTCCAAGTGTGCTTGGAGCCCTTGAATGCGTCCACATTGCATCAGGTGCCAGGAGATAGACCCCAGCCTCAACATGAGTCATGAGCAGTAATATTCCACGAACCTGCATATCATTACAGCAGATAACTGATGAATAAGCTGCACTGTGGCACACATCGCATGGGCCTTCAGCTGCTCTCATATACAACAAACACAGCCTGCTGGAAGCTGCTGGTGAAATTTTCCCAAGGAATACCGATGTGGTCTCTGAACTTCAGTGGGCCAGACAATCCACGGTGTGTCTCGGGAAAATTTAACCGAGGTTTACTGAGGTGTTGTCCAAACTTAAGTAAACCGGAAAGACTTTGGGATACCTCAGTAAAATTTTTCTGAGGTTTATGGAGTTGGCCTCAAATCTTCAGTAAACCTCGGTGTGTTCTAAGTTTTTGTTGGAATTTCTTGGAAAAAGGTGCACTTTCTCCGTTTTTAGGTGCTACTAGTGTGTCCTGGCTTTAAGTCAGGGATACCTACTGTTGCGTTTTTGCCGTAGCAGTTTTCTATTCTGACACGGTTTGGTTTCACTGTTTCACTCTGATTAAATTCATTGAAAAGATGTGTTAAACATTTGTAAACAATTTATAATGCTACTTGTAATAGCATGAGTTTAATGGAGAAATACTGTTTTGCCTCACCCTGTGATAGATGGGGAACATTTCAGGATGTATTCGTCACTCTAGCCCATTGTATGCCGGCAACTGGCTCCTACACCCTGCAACTGAGGTTAGATCATGGATGGGTAGATACTTTGCCTCAAGACAAACAGAAACATTTTCCATTAAGTCAACCATGTCTTTATAAAATGGCAGTATGAAAAATGACTTCTTTCTTTACTGGGAGCAATAACCCATTGCCATCCAACAAAATGATTTTCATCTCCCTGTCAAACTATGTTAATTCCTTTCATTTTGCCTCCCTACTCTAGTTTTTCAACAGCTTGTTTTTCTTTTTCCATCTCAAAGATGGAAAACTGTTTAGAATGTGATACAGCAAAGAGGGGACAAGAAACCAATTGAAGGTGATGAAGAAATGGATTCAGCTTTATGGTAGGAACAGTCACTTCATAGCATGAAGAGGGAAGATCAGTATATGGGGCAAAATCACAAAACTGACCGGAAGAATCTCCAAGGGGGCTAGAGCCAGAGAGCTTGTGCCAAAGATATGTTGCCATACGAAGAAGGTCCTCTTGGCATAATATGAAGCTCAGAGGTGCTCCTGCTCTGACTTAAATCCGGAAATTGTGCTGATGGTCTGGCGTAATTTTCTTCAGGAAAGTTTCACATGTTGAATTTCAGTTTTGATTCTTTTTTTATATAGCATTAAGACACGTTTTCACTGGATCATTGGAACGAAACATACAGAATGACCCATTGACCAAGTTGTAATTAGTTGTAATAAAGTTAAAAGTTGTCCTACAGTCAATCAACCTGTGTTACTTAAGAAAGAGGAACTGTGTGGTATCACAGGTTTTAGAAAATGGTAAAATGGTTGTCTGACTTGCTCACTGGTCCAGATAAAATAATTCAGTTTAGTGCAGTGAACTATTGGAACCAGGCCGTAGGCTAAAAATTTAATAGTTGAAAAATTTGCTTATACTTAGGAAAATAAGGGCCTTATACTGTATATTTAGGAGACAATATGTTTTGATGGGTACCGTAATACGTTATGTCTCTCATTGCACCCAGAGTTGACCAGAGTGAGGCGGAGATGGACGTCTACTGCTCTGCCGGCCAAAATTCCTTAGGATTAATCTTCTGGTTTCTCCAGTGATACAGATGTCTCTAGTTCCTGTAGAGTGGCAAGAGGTTATTCCAATTTTTTAATATTTTTTTGGCCACTAATGCGATGTCCTTCACTGCCATGCTGAAGACCCAGGTTGAATACAGTGAGGTTTCTGCAGGGGACAGGAGAGAGGATGACCCAGACAATGAGTGCCTGTTTCAGGCTGCAGCTTTTAAGTTACTAACCCCAGGCCACGAGCGCCATGAAGACAGCACTGCAGTGATTTAGCAGCCATCAGTGGCTGTCCATGTTCACACGGGTGGAGGGAAGAATGGTGCTGAGGCAGGTGGTTCGATTCAATTCAACTTATTTTATTTGTGTGGGTCTTTTCACAGAAGGACTATCACAAAGACGTTTTACTGAGCAAAAAATGGGCAGTGCATGGCCTAATCCCCAAATAGCAAATGAGGCAAAAAAAAAAAAAAAACTCCCAGTAGGGAGAAAAATCCTCAAACAGTGGTGAGAAAAAACTCCCCTGTGGGAATAAATCTCAGGAGGAACCTGGCGATGGTGGGGGAGCCCATCCGGCGCTGGCAAGCTAATTAATGAGGTTGGATTAAAGTCTTATAAGGAAATCTTTATAAAATCCTTGCAGTAGGGCCTGTTGCTCCCAGAACTGGCGAGGGAGGATCGGGGAGAGCCGGGTCAGGACAGCAGGACAGTGGCAGCCAGTGAGCACACGGTGGTGGGGGACATGCAAAGGTACGTCGAGCACCGACTGCACAATACTGTTAGATTGAGTGTGCTCAGTGTTGCAGTACCTGAGAGTGACACCTCTCTCCACTTCCCAGGTACACCCTCAGTTATCAACTGTCATCCCCATTAAGATGACCCTCTTATAGAAGATGACGTTCCACTGGGGTGATTTCATTTCGACTGCCTACCTGCCTACCTGTGCACACACTTCAGCACAGCCCGCTGGAGGCCTTTTGCTGTTGGGGACCATCAGCAACAGACACTTCATTGGTAAGGAAATGTTCAGGAAGTGATTGAAAATGATGACATCTAAACTACTTTATTGGTTGTAAGTCTGGGATACCTACTGTTACGTTTTGACTGGATTCTGATTGTTTTGGTGTTACAAGGAAGAACGTGGAAATTCCATGGTGTTACTCGGCACCAAAAATGAAGTGTGGGCCATTTTGTACCCTTCGTTTCAAGCCCAAGTTTGTGCTACTAAGCTGCTGATTCTGAGTCATCCACTAACCGCATTAAATGTCGTGACATGACCTGCCCGTTATAAGGGCACAAAATATTTCTCTAATGAGCAAAATGCACTCTAGGCTTACATTCTGTACACAGGGGAACAATTAGATGCAGAAAAATGTTTACTACATTTCCATTTTACGGTGGGAAAAAACAATTGATTTTGCATTTGTTTCTTGCATGGCTGCTTCAGGCAACTGGTGATTAATCTACTAATTAAACTAAATTAAAGCCCCTAATGAGCATGTTAAAAAGTTCTGAGCCCTCAAGATTTTTCTTTTTCACTGGGAATTGCTGAAAGAACCCCCAGTCCTTGAAATGAGAGATGATTAGTAATTATAAGGAAAGTAATTTTTCATACAGACCTGAATGCATACTGTGCTCCTTAATTGTTAATTACAGCCCACCTTGTTGATAGCTACATCATTTTTAGCACATAACATGTAGTGTGTATACAAAAATATTGTTAATACAGTATTAAATCGACCATAATCTTCTAAGACTAAGTTTTCATAATCAGGAACTTGGATTCTTGGATTGGCTGCACAGCTGTTGCCAGCTGTGTGTCATGCCATAAACAAGTAAGCAGACAATGGAAGTTGAGTTGGTTTCAAGAGACAATTACATTTGGGATCTGCTGAGTATCTGCTCTAAATTTGAAGTCCAAAGACTAATCACAACCAGTGAAGCAAGCTGTTGTTAGGCTGAAAAATCAAAACTAACTAATCAAAGAGATGGTAAAAACATTACATGTGGCCACTTATTTGGTAAATTCATAAAAAGAAACAATGCTCTCATGAGCTCAGGAACACTTAAAGGCTTTTCTTGGTGAAGGAAAAACCCTTAACAATTTTTAACCAGATGAAGAACTCCCTCCAGAAGGTGTGCATACCTATGTTGAAGTCAGAAATCAAGAGAAGACTTCAACAGCAGTCACTGTCTTTTAAAATTTCCAGGCGAGTGGCTAAAAGCTCGTCTTGGAATTCAAGGCGAGCTTTTTTTGCGGCCTTCGCGGCTGGTTCCAAAACTGGGGCAACCAGAAGGATGAAAAGATTGGGTGTCCACTGCATTTTTTTGCAAGGAACTTCTTTGCTGTGATGGGCATGTTACTCCTGGATAGATTTATTCTGAGGTACAGGGCCCATGCTGATGCATAACAAGTTTAAACTTTAGTTTACCTCTTACAAAAAACAAGCTGCGGTTTTGAGAAGCATCCTGAACCTATTCTCCAAAATAAGCTTAAACCTCTTAATGCAATTGCATGGGCCAAATAGAAATCGATCCTGAGAAAAAGAATCAAAGAGCAGATTTGCCAAAAAAAAAGACTTTTTTATTAAAACGTTTTTATCTAAAATTAAAGAAGAAATAAAATGAAAACAAAATCGTCAGCATTATGAAATTGTCAGTTGTATTACTGGGGCTGACCTCAATAGCTGCGAAACCTGACATGGCTCAAAAGAATCACTGAATTACCATCAGAAATGGTAGTTGCTTGTTGGCTACATTCATAAAGCGTGCACGTGGACTCCGTAGCGTAACCTGACCCAAGTTGGAAACCAAAACAAACGTCACTGTCTAAACCTCCTCCACATTACCCACTGACGGTTCAGCCAAGTAGCACTATGCGTGTCAACGGCAAATGAATTTCTTAGAACGAGAATCGTTAATTTATGCACGTATCTGCTGTAGACAAGCGTTCTAGAAAGCCTGAAACATAGATGATTGGTTCTAAAAGGATCTCTTGGTGCGGGTTGTCCAATCACAGAACGGTTACCTCTCGCATTTGGTTTTCCAGGTTCCACGAACATGTGTTCCCATCTTCGCCGCTACAAAGCGCTGTTGGCGTGACCGTTCTGTATCTTACGGAATGTCTACCAGCGGAGTGTAAAGATGGAGACAGTACCAGTGTAGTTTCCATGAGGCGCGCGTTTTTTTTTTTTTTTTTTAGAGTTTTGTCTTTGTGAGGTGCGCGCTTTTTTCCTCGCCTCAATTTTTTTATGCGTGCTACGGTGTGCGCGAAAGCGCGCCTTTAAAGACAGTGACTGCAACAGAGTAAATACTGAGGATTTATCCTTAGATGCAACCAATTTTACACATCAAGAACAAGCAGGACTTTGCCAAAATAAAAAGGCTATACTGTTTTGGAACAGTGTCGTATGTACAGATGTGATTTAGTTCAACTTATACAAGATGAGAGAGAGAGAAGGGAAGGAACAGGTCTTGATCCCTAGCATGCCAGCTCTGTTTGTATGAACTAAGGTCATGTGTGGGCATGAATGGGTGCCAATGGAACTGCTTGCCATGTATTTATTGATGTGACTGCCATCAATAGCAGCTGGATGAACTCTGAATTGCATTAGTTTATACACTGCCTGGCCAAAAAAAAAAAGTCGCTCACTGAAATATTTAGCTGGAACCCCTGTAGCTTTGATTACAGTGCAATTGAGATAGTTGAACCACTCTGTAGTCTTCTCCTGCACATCCCAATAACTTTCAGTGTGGTTAAGGTCAGGACTTTGTGGTGGCCAGTTCATGTGTGAAAATGATTCCTCATGCTAGTTTCCCTCATTCATTGTTTTCTTTGCAAGATAAAGGCCAAAAATTTTCCCCTTCTGAAATACTGTAACATCTTTTCCACCACTAAGGGATATGTCCTCCACCATGATTTTTTTAAGAAATGAGAAGCTACGCACTTCATCAGTTAAGACTAGAATAATTATTGCCAGCTGGATATTCATATTGAAAAGGTGACTTTTTACTTGCCGAAATCGGCAAGTATATTGGTCGGTTGTATTTGTCTGTTTGTTAATCTGTCTGTCTGTTTGTCACACATGCGATTATTTCTTAAACTCTCATATTAATTACATTTCTTTCATCATCAGTTGAATCTCACATGTCCTCGACAGAAGCCTATTGATTTTGCTGAAAATAACTTCCAAGGTCAAGGTGAATATCAGGCAAAAGGTCAAAAACGCATTTTGGTTGATAACTTTGTATTTGAGATAACGACTTGAATCCAATGCCATTTTGTTCACCATACGTAGTCCATTTTAGCGGTTACGGGTCCCGAAGACGATCCTCCGGTCAAAGTACGTCAAAATGATGTCACAAAATGATGAAAATTTTTCATTTTTCATTTGACTAAATTTTGTTATTTCATCGTATTGCCCATTGTTCAAGAACCTCACACACCAAATTTGAGCCCAATCAGTGAAACGGTTGTGACGTAATTCACGTTCGATTTCGGAAAGTTGTCATTCTATGAATTTTGGTCAGTTAGTATATTATGTACTCAGTTTCAGCCAAATGCTTCTAAACCCATTGGACAGCAGATCATAAACACAAGACTTTTCAAAGTCAAAGACGTGGAATATTCTACAATGGTCAAGCCAATCAACTCCAACACGGTTCATACAATAGTTTTGACGAAACCCTCAAGTTTAAAACTCGTAATTATCACTGAAAATCTACACTTCAGGCATATCTTGACCATTTAATTTTTTATCTACTTGGATATACTGAGCCACAATGATGAAAATCATATCGTTAGTCAAATATTTACGGATCTGACTATATGTCAGAATGAAAAGCAGTCCCGTGAACATTAGAATGAAGATTGTGGTATGACTGACATCACAGTTTGCATTTACTATATCTAAAGCGAGTACATCTTGAAGGACCAATTAGTTCACGCTGCAAATCACTGCACTGAAGATGGGTACATCTCTTTTTTGGCAAAGGTATAAAGTATTAAAATACCCACAACAATTAACTACAAAGGCAATTAAATTCTTCATTTTTGTTTAAGGGAAAAAAGAATGACTAAGGTTATTAAAACTGAGTTGCAATCTGTTCTCCTGTTGTCAAACTCCTGCAGAGCCAGATTTATTAATGGATAATTACTTTAGCAGAATTCCTAATTTTTTCTGTCTCCCTTAGCAACTGGCAGTGCTAGTACATTTTCAATGTATTATTTATTGGCACTTCAGTGGTAATGTAAGATTGTCTGCAGTTTGAAGCTGTATTTTACTTTGCTGTCATGTTCAACTGTTTTTACCAAGACTCACCAGATCTCACATATTTCATTACATCATGGAATAGTGTTATATACTTTCTGATATATTCTAATGATTGAATCACCAATTGATTGCCAGTTTGCCATAGGGTATAAATTCCAATACTGTAAATGTGCGACAAGGGAGTCCACAATTGGGTTAATATTTTGGCTCATCGACATCAAGTATCATTAAATCCAAAGGAAATTTTTACGCAGTTGAGTTAATCTGAAGGCTGTAAAATGCTTTGGATTTTGGATTGAAGGCACGCTCCTTTTTTAGATGAGTTATATTTGCAAACAGTGGCGGGCGGTGGACAGAGAAGAAGGAGGGCGATAAACATGTCTTTAAACTGCTTATTAGTCTTGATCTGTTTTCAGTCAATTTCCCTGGTAAAAGACACCTTAACTCTCCCCTCTCAGGTGTAGCTAAATGTCTTCGTTAAGACGAGAAATCAAACGCATCAGTTGAACGCAAAAAAGAGAGCATTTCCATCTTTTTTAATTTAACAATCTCTAGGCTCAGGTTTGACGACTTTCTAAGGATGTGACAAAATTTAACGCGGAAAATCCACAGCAGTGGCGGAGCCAGAACTGAAAATCGGGTGTGCCAGGAACATCCCTTTACAACTTCTATTAGTCCTGACTTGTTCGCAATCATCTTTCCTAATGAACAATACATTCACTCCGAAAACAATCCACACTATCAGGTGTTGCTAGTTCTCCTCTTGAAGGTAAGATGACAATCATTCGTTTGGACGCCGTTGAACAATTATTGCTCCTGACTTGTTCTCAATCATATTCCTAAATTAAAATGTTTTACAATTATAGCAATACACTATTGGCAATTATAGACATGGCGTTTTTCTTAATGCGATCCAAGTGTGACAAAATAATAGGCTAAACTCAGTTCAGAAAAATAATTTACTCGTAGCCGCACGCTTTAGGAAACTGCTCTGGATCTTCCGCGCTACTTTTTTTTTTGGCACATCAGGCGGTCAAACATGCTCTTCATGATCGCTTACATTGTTGGAATTTAATCAAAGACGAAGATGAGAAACACCTGTACGCAATTTTGAGTATGGCTGATTGAAAGGCAAAAAAAAAGCGCGTCCAAACGAATGATTTCCATCTTTCACGAGGAGAACTAGCAACACCTGATAGAGAGGAGTGTTTTCGGAGTGAATGCATAGTTCATTAGGAAAGATGATTGCGAACAAGTCAGGACTGATAGAAGTTGTAAAGAGATGTTCCTGGCACACCCGATTTTCAGTTCTGGCTACGCCACTGATCCACAGTGGTTTTTTCGTGAAGAGTTGCCTATTAAGGCATGTGAATTAAACATTTTATAGAATTTACTATTCACTCACGTAAACATTTCATTATAAGGGGAACTAACATTTTGACCAAGAATAATGATTGAAATCGGGTCACTAATCTCATCCGTTTCAAGGGATGTTTTAAGCCCCCTCGGTTTTCCGTCCACCACCCACCACTGTTTGCAAATACATTTTTTTTTTTAACAGTTGTCCATAATACAGTATAGTATATTGAGTACAGGTAGTATTTATTCTGTAGTCTGTCATACGCTTTTGGTCATGATGCAGTTTTGTGATGTAACACCAGGATCTCTGCACCCATCATTGTACCCCTTGCTACTTTGTTTTTACTGCTTGTTATGCTGGTTAATCAGCAGTTATTTAATCTGGCAAGAAAAAAACACATTTTTAAGATTAATGTTGAAGTGGTTCATTGTTTTTATCTGAAATGCCTGGGCTACATGTTTTTGCTGACACAATCTCAGGAAGAACATGCAAACTCCGAACAGAGATGATCAAGGCTCAAACTAAGAACCACCTTCTTTAGAGGAAAGCGTGCTTAGCTCTACACCATCAGATCATTATCAAATGCCTAATCAGGCTAGTAATATTTCTGTAATCGACCACTGGATTGTTCAGTCCCATTTCTGAAATAGCTGGGATGGTGTTGAAAATACTTGTAAAAGATAAAGAGCGCTGATTTGTTAACCATCTTTTATGTGCATTACAATGGTACAAGAATATTTCTCAGTTTACCTTATCAATTTTATTATTTTGGGACTACATGATGAATTGTGCGCTTTTTCCAAAAAATTAGGGACAGGGCAATATAAGACTCAAAGTGTTGGACTACAAGTGCTACAGAAACAGTTATAATGTCACCAGGTCAATTTGTTCTCTGTTTTGATGTGCTATCTGTCCAGTTTTTTTTTTTTTTTTTTTTTTTTTTCCCGATGCTTTTACAAAATCCCTAATTGGGGCAATAAGACATCAGCACCTCCTCTGGTGCAGCTGGGTGAAAATAATGGAGCAACCTACAGTAGCTGCCACACTTTAAAACGCTGCTGAGAAGGTTGAAACTGAGCACAGTTATCATTTTCAGGGCATGGCAACTGAAAAGCGCAAAGACAATTCATGTTCTCTAGTTTTTTGTTTTTTTTTTTACCTGTTTTTTTGTAGGATCCTGCTGCTTTAGTGGAAAACTAATGCTCCTGATCCATGTGGACTAATTAACAAGATGCTTATGGAGATTTAAAAAAAAAGAGTCTAATTCCGAGTTGAAGATTTGGTGCTCTATCTTTCACACTGCCCTACCTGTTGCCACTACCCGCTACCCGTGAATTACGCATTTAGCAGCTTCCACTATCCCTAAACGGTATCTTGCGGCCACACTACCCACTATACATTATGCCGAATCCTTTATTTGCGCCTGGAGGTGTGCCTATGGGCGTGTTTATGCGCTTTCCCTACAATTTCTATCTTGACCACACACATTAGGGAAAGTGTATAGCGGGTCCTCAAACCACCAGTTAAATTGATCGCCAGTTAAATAATAGAAGACGCCCAGAACGCGTGTACCGCTAGCGCACCAGCTACCTGGGCCTTTCAGGTAAGTCTATATTGTTTGTATTTTGTAGCAATCATTTTTTCCGCTTTTATAATAATATATAATTATTATATATAATATATATTAATGATATATATTAGGCCTATATATAATACTCTAAAATTATAATAATACAATACAAGTATTATTTCCCACAGAATGAGAATGCTTGACAAAACTGCGCCTCTCCCGTCAGGCAGTGACGGAATTATGTCTCCTGGTTGCAGATGATGTATACACCGCTGCCAGCTGTCCGTATGCCTTGCCCGTTGCTGTTAGGGTTACTGTGGCACTATTTTTTTATGCTAGTGGGTCATTCCAACACCCACTCAGCTCAATTAGAGGCATGACCCAATCATGGTGAAACGCATTTTTTTTCTTTTTCTTTTCTTTTTTTTTGAAGTTTCCATCACAAAAGGGGTAGGCTTGATGTTTTTTTTTTATTACATACCAAACATTAAACAATATGTCAATGTCAAATAATAATAATAATAATAAATAAAAATAACATTAATAATTATACGATTCATGATTAACTTAACAAAAACAGATCCTCCCCTGTATGGGTTTGACCTCATGCACGAGCAATTTAACTTCGTCTTCGGAGAAACGTGGCGACCTTCCTCTCTCCATCACGGATTTCGGTTTGAGGATTTGGGATAGTGCAGTCTGCTCCTAAAGGCAATAGCACCTGGCACACTGATTGGTTTAACTGGCGTAACGCCCAAACCACGCCTGTGCATAATATAACGGGTAGCGCAGGTGTTTTAGGGACATAGGCAGGTGTGCAAAATAGCAACTTTTGCGGGGGAACGCCTCTTACGCAATGCTAAATCCCCAAATAACGGGTTTAGGGACTCTGGCGTAAGATAGAGCCCTTGGTCTCTGGGTGCTTGGCCTGCAATCACTCACAGCAAGAACAGAACAGAACCACTGTACAAGCAAACACAGGAAATGATTACCACACCATAGCCAGAAAATTATCCTATAACTCTAACTATTACTGCTTTGTGAGATAACGGGCATACAGGTGCTGAAAATTGCATAATGTGCGGTATCAACATGAACTGCTTTGTATGCTGCGATGTGCGCCCCCTTCTGGTCAAAAAAGACATGACCAAACCTCTTATTCTGTCCAAGGACGTCCATGCACAGATGTAGAGCACTACAAACTGGATTTTGATTCCCACCGAACAGCCTAGTTTGTAACTGTTGGCGTTGATTAGACACATTTTTGAATATTTTTATTCAACATTTGCAAATATTTAGGCTTAAATATGCACTGTAAGACAGAACATTTCCGCTCAACATATACTGTCTTCTTAAGAGATGTTACTGCCCTCATAGCTGCATTATATGGGTCATGCATTACATGGTTTGCTCCAATGCAAAAATGACTAATTTTCCACAGTAGTGTATGGATGTAATGATAATTGGATAGCATAACCAATTACCTCGCTTCTGCTTCTAAAAGGGCTTAGAAACCTCAAGTTTCTACTCTGTGGTCCTCACAAATAAAAAAAGTTAAAAGACAGACACTCTTTAGAAACTCTAAATAGCAAGTAGACATATAAACTCTGTGTATTTGGCTGGACTTGCATGGTCTGGCCCTGTATCCGCTGATGTTCGTGGCTGAGTGCTCGAAGTCCCAATTAACAAATTAATTTGAGCTGTGTAATCCTTGGACTGCATATCCTGTTACCACTTTTTCTTACTCACATTGTATGTGCTCGAGGTGACAGAACACTCTTCCCAACTCAGTGTGTGTTTGATCCATACTCAACACATCGCAGTTCCCTAAGATTCAGACACCTTATTCTATGCTTGTCGTAAATCAGAGAGACAGAGAGATAATCAATTGCGAAGTTCATTATGACTCATGACACCAGCAGTCCCCTGCGAACCATGACCGTAGTTGACCTTGGTTGACCTTGGTTGACCCTGGTTCAAGTAACCGTGGTCAACCCTGGTCAAACCATGGTTTTGACATTTTTGTTAAATGGAACACCATGGTTGACCTTGGTTGACCTCGGTTCACAGTGGTCAACCATGGTTAAACATGGTGCAAAAACTCCCCAAGCGGGTGCAACCATGCTTCAACCATGGTTGGCCATTGTTAACCATGCTTTTGCTCATTGGAGGAATGGTCTGCTCAAGAAGTGCTCTCAGTTGAGTAAATCCATGGCTGAGAAGTAGTACAGCCATTGGAGCACAGCCAATATAGAATGCAATGAATTCTTTTTTACCGTTGGTGACATTTCTTATCCCCTTTGGTCACAACATAGTAATTTTAGAATTTAAAAAAGTAATTTTTTCCGCAATTAATTCTTTTGAGTAGACAAAGTCAAAAACCCAACCTTTTAACGCTAAACTTGGAATTTTTCACTTGTTTTATATTAAGTAGGTTTAGCATAAATTTTTTTTTTTTTTTCCATGCATCTGTACAATGGTGCATAAATATTTTGTTTCTGCTGGCTGTAGCGCTTAACTGAGGCCACATCATGCTTATATTGAGAGAAATATTTAAACCCAGCATGTCATGTTTCATGGCCACAGCGTTACATCAAATGGAAAGTATCTTGCACAGCATTTTATACTCATTTCCCCATAATTCAGCCAGACATTTTTGGGATTGTTGGAAACCTTCTCAGGGGAAAACTGAAGCAAAAAGTTAAGGGGTTAACTGGGAGCCATACATGCCCATGCGTAACACTGCCTCCATCATGCTTCACAGCCGAGGCAGTACGCTCTGGACTTTGAGCAGTTACTGTCCTTCTAGACGCTTCTCCCCCCCCAGTCATTCTGACGCAAGCCAATCTTTGTCTCATCTGCACATAGGATATTGTTCCAGAATTGAATAGGCGTTTTCAGATGTGTTATGGCAAACTCTTAGCCGATCTTCCTTTTCTGAGGTTTGATAATGGTTTACATCTTGCAGTATGTTTTTGTTATATTTACTCTGATTTTTTTTACTTCTGATTTTTCTATGATTCTTGACTTTAACAGGGATATGCTTACCTGCTGGCTCACCTTCAGCCTAATGATGGCTTACCCAATTTCTTCTATTGTTGCTTATTTTTCATACAAGTACAACCCCAATTCTGAAATAGTTGGGACAAAGCATAAATTGTGAATAAAATTAAAATGCAATGACTTTCAAATCACAAGAGCCAGTATTTTATTCACAATAGAACAGAGATAACATAGCAAATGTAGAAACTGAGAAATTTTACAATTTTATACACAAAATGAGCTCATTTCAAATTTGATGGCTGCTACAGGTCTCAAAAAAGTTGGGACAGGGGCCTGTTTAACATGGTCTAGCATCCCTTCTTCTTTTTAACACAGAGTGGAGGCATCTGGGCATTGAGGAGACAAGTTTCTTGAGTTTAGCCATTGAAATTTGATCCCACTCTTGTTTAATACAGGCTTCCAGCTGCTGGAGAGTTTTGGGTCTCCTTTGACGGATTTTTCATTTAATTATGCGCCAAATGTTCTCAATCGGTGAAAGATCCAGACTGCAAGAAGGCCAGTTCAGCACACAGACGCCTACTACGAAGCCATGTTGTTGAATTAGCTGCAGTATGTGGTTTTGCATTGTCCTGCTGAAATGCATAAGGCCTTCCCTGGAATAGATGTCGCCTGTAGGGGAGCATATGTTGCTCTAAAACCTTCATATACCTTTCAGCATTCATGGTGCTTTTTAAAACATGGAAGTGCCCCACATCATATGCACTAATGCATCCCCATACCATCAGAGATGCTGGCTTTTGAACTGAACACTGATAACAGGAGGGGTGGTCTTTCTCCTCTTTAGCCCGGGGGACACAACGAATTCCCTTGATTTCCAACAAGAATGTCAAATTTGGACTCATCTGATCACAGGACACTTTGCCACTTTGCTACAGTCCATTTTAAATGAGTCTTGGCCCACAGAACACGGCGGCGCTTCTGGATCATGCCCAACAATGGCTTCCTTTTTTGCATGATAGAGTTTTAGGTGGCATCTGTGGATGGCACGGCAGACTGTGTTTACAGACAGTGGTTTCTTGAAGTATTCCTGGGCCCATTTAGTAATGTCAATGACAGAATCATGCCGGTGAGTGATGCAGTGGCATCTGAGGGCCCGAAGATCACTGGCATCCAATAAAGGTCTTCGGCCTTGTCCCTTACGCACAGAGATTTTTCCAGTTTCTCTGAATCTTTTGATGATGTTATGCACTGTCGATGATGAGACCTCCAAAGCCTTTGCAATTTGATGTTGACGAACATTGTTTTTAAAGTATTCCACAATTTTTTTACGCAAGCCTTCACAGGTTGGAGAGCCTCTGGCCATCTTTACTTCTGAGAGACTCAGCCCCTCTAAGACATCCCTTGTATAGCCAATGATGCTACACACCTGATGCCGGTTAATGTAATTACTTGCTAAATGTTCTTTCAGCTGATTCTCTTATGTATTAATTGCTTTTTCAGCCCTTTTTTACCTGTGTCCCAAATTTTTTGAGACCTGTTGCAGGCAGAAAATTTGAATTGAGCTCATTTTGTGGATAAAAATGTAAAATGTCTCAGTTTCAACATTTGAAATGTTATCTATGTTCCATTGTAAATAACATACTGGCTCGTGATCTGAAAGTCATTGCATTTTGATTTTATTCACATTTACACTTCGTCCCAACTATTTAGGAATTGGGGTTGAATGATGGATGACATGATGTTCTCATGGTGGAATGCTGTGTTAACTTTATGCCAGATGTAACAGGACCAATGTCTTTCTAATTGTGTAATTGCGAACACTGACTATAACTGAGGCAATTGAGGCTAGTAGTTCTTTTGATGTTAGTCTGGGTTTTTTTTGTGATCTCAAAGATGAGGAGTTGATGCACCTTTGGAGGAAATTTAGTAGGCCGGCCACTCCAGGAAGGGTTCGCATTTTTCCAAGTTTTCTCAATTTGTGGATAATGGCTCTCACTGTGGTTCGCTGGAGTCTCAGAGCCTTAGAAATGGCTTTGTAACCCTCTCCAGACTGATTGATGTCAGTGACTTTGTTCCTCATCTGTTTTTTTATTTTTTTATATCATGGAATCATGTGGTTTGTTCAAATTACAAGTCTCACTGTTCAATTTCAGTTCTTTCTCAGAGATTCCTCTACCCAAAGTAGAAGCCACATATCAAAACCATCCAGAAGCACGTCCTTGTTCTCTGAGCTCGAGCTCATCTGAAATTAGCTGATGGGGAAGTGGACAGGAGTGCTGTGCTTTGACAAATCCATCTTTCAAATTGTTTTTTGGAAATAATGGATGTTGTTTTTTTCAAGACCAAAGAGGGGAAGGGCATTCCCGGCTATTATCTGTGACATGTTCAAAAGCCACCATCTTTCATGGCCAAGGGGCTGCACTGTTGCACCTGCAATGGACAGCCTGAAAATCCATGAAGGCAAAATTGACATGGAAGAGTGCGCAAACAATTTGGAATGACATATGTGCTTTCCAGACATTGTCTTTTTCAAGGACACCATCGCTTGTTCCTGCAGGATAACATCAAGCTAAACTCTGCTCGCATTGCCGTAGCATGGCTTTGTAGACACAGACCGTGGGTACTGCCTGCAGGACGGGCTTGTTTCCTATTGGCAATGTATGATTGATTATGAAGCACAAAATACAACAATTGAGACCCCAGACTGCTGACCACCTGAGGTCCTATAATATAGAAGAATAGGGTAAAATCTGACTTTCAAAACTCAATTAGAGTCCCCAGTTCCAACATGACTACTGAGTATGATCAGTCGTGAACATGCACCTGTCCCAACTTGTTGCAGACATCACATTTAAAAGTAGCCAATGTTAAAAAAAAAAAAAATCAAACTTTATAAATACATTTTCAACTGAGTACCAATTAAAATGGATTTGCAAATTATTGCTTGCTTACTAACATCTTACACATTGTACTGAGGTTAGACGTGTGTATATATACCCTGTATATATACACTACCGGTCAAAAGTTTTAGAACACCCTAATTTTTCCAGTTTTTTAATGGAAAATTTAGCAGTTTAATGTCTCATTGTACTCTGGAATGAAGGCATAGACATGAGAACAAATTAACAATCAAAGGTAAAAAAGAAATCATGGAATCAATTTATCAACCCAAATGTATTTTAAACTTTTGACTCTAAGTAGCCACCTTTGGCAGATATAACGGCTGAACACACTCGTGGCATTCTTTCTACAATGGAAATCAAATATGCTTCAGAAATTTCTTCCCAACTCTGTTGCAGAAGTTCCCATAAATGTGTGGCACTTGTAGGTTGCTTTGCTTTCACTCTTCTGTCTAGTTCATCCCAAACCATCTCATGGGGTTAAGTCTGGAGACTGTGCTGGCCACTCCATGTTTTCAAGCTTACCATCTTGTTCTTTTTTCCTAGGGTCGTTCTGGCAGAGCTTGGACTTAGGTTTTGGGTCATTATCTTGCTGTAGGATGAACCCCTGACCAACTAGGCGCATACCAGAGGGTACTGCATGGCACTGCAGAATGCTGTGGTAGCCGTTTTGGTTCAGGGTGCCTTTCACTCTATAAGTCACTGCCCCTGGATCCAGCAAAACAGCCCCAGACCATCACGCTTCCTCCTCCATGTTTGACAGTTGATGTCACACACTGAGGAACCATCCTTTCACCTACTCGACGGCGTACAAAAAACCTGGGTAACCTTACCTTTTGTTTAAAACTTCTGACAGTTCACCACTTACCTTTGTACCATTTCAAGCTATTCGTTCGACTGGAACTGCATAATTTTCAATAAAAAAACTGGAAAAATTAGGGTGTCCTAAAACTTTTGACCGGTGGTGTGTGTGTGTATATATATATATATATCAGTATATTCTTACGTTTTTACATAAGATTTGGAAATGATCATGATGATGACTAAATGATACTATTGCAAAAAAATAAAAAATAATAATTTTAAAAAAATATGTCTTCATCTATGAGTGGCGGCTGGTGAACTGGCGATAGGGGAGGCTCAAAACAATCCCTTAAAATTAATGATTGGTCACAACCTGTTTTCAAAATTTCATTTAAATTACCATTACAGAAACTCCGATAACTCTCAACATTATCAGGTGTGGCCAGTTTTCATTTATAATGCATACTGATTACGACTCCGGACTTCTCACACTTTTCTTTATTCAGGGATTGGAGGCAATGCATGTGTTTTATGATCGTTTTAATGAAATAAGATCATTTGAAACATCTTTTTGCAATTCCATTGCTTCCAACACCTCCAGTGCACAAGGACTTCAATTCCGCGCGAGAATCTCTTACATACGCGTTGATTGAATAATTGCTGACTACAGCAGAGGAACATAAATATGCCACTTAAACTCCCATCGAATGCGTGAGACTTAACAGGTATGCGTTATTAATGAAAACTGGCCACACCTGATAATGTTGAGAATTTTCGTAGTTTCTGTAATGGTAATTTAAATGAATGATTGTGATTGAAAACAGGTCGTAACCAATCATTAATTTTAAGGGATTATTTTGAGCCTCCCCTATCGCCATTTCACCAGCCGCCACTCATAGATGAAGACATATTTTTTCAGAATTATTATTTTTTATTTTTTTGCAATAGTATCATTTAGTCATCATCATGATCATTTCCAAATCTTATGTAAAAATGTAAGAAAGTACCCATCTCCTGCAATTAAAAGCTGCAGAAAGGCAGAAAGTAATGTTAATTGTTTTGTTTCTATGGGAATAACTAAACATGCTTACATGAGCAAGCAAACCCTCTGGACTTGCATGAAATGTTGCTCTAAAGTCCTGTGCATTTGTATGAAGTGTAGCTCTAAAATCCTCATTCCTGGTGAAGCAACAAATAATGCATACATTTGGTTCTTTTTTAAACACATTATTGAAAAAAATTAAGCATTTAACCTTTGTGTCCCTATGTATGGTTTTCCAGTTCATTCCACAATTAATGTTTAAATTGTACTCTTGTTATCAGTTGCTTATATGTTTAAATAATGACTCTTGCGAGCACGCTAGTGGACGAAAAATGTTTAATTTGCATGAATTGCTTGTCTTTAATTTGTATTCAGTGTTCACATTTACAACCCCAATTCCGAAATAGTTGGGACGAAGTGTAAATTGTGAATAAAATCAATATGCAATGACTTTCAGATCACATGAGCCAATATGTTATTTACAATAGAACATAGATAACATTTCAAATGTTGAAACTGAGACATTTTACATTTTTATCCACAAAATGAGCTTATTTCAAATTTTCTGTCTGCAACAGGTCTTAAAAAAGTTGGGACACAGGCAAAAAAGGGCTGAAAAAGCAATAAATATATAAGAGAATCAGCTGAAAGGGCATTTAGCGAGTAATTATATTAACTGGCATCAGGTGTGTAATATGATTGGCTATAAAAGGGATGTCTTAGAGAGGCTGAGTCTCTCAGAAGTAAAGATGGCCAGAGGCTCTCTAACCCGTGAGGGCTTGCATAAAAAAAATTGTGGAATACTTTAAAAACAATGTTTCTCAACGTCAAATTGCAAAGGCTTTGGAGGTCTCATCATCGACAGTGCATAACATCATCAAAAGATTCAGAGAAACTGGAAAAATCTCTGTGTGTAAGGGACAGGGCCAAAGACCTTTACTGGATGCCAGTGATCTTCGGGCCCTCAGACGCCACTGCATCACTCACCGGCATGATTCTGTCATTGACATGACTAAATGGGCCCAGGAATACTTAAAGAAACCACTGTCTGTAAACACAGTCTGCCGTGCAATCCACAGATGCCACCTAAAACTCTATCATGCAAAAAGGAAGCCACTGTTGGGCATGATCCAGAAGCGCCGCCGTGTTCTGTGGGCCAAGGCTCATTTAAAACAGACTGTAGCAAAGTGGCAAAGTGTCCTGTGGTCAGACGTGTCCAAATTTGACATTCTTGTTGGAAATCATGGGAATTCGTTGTGTCCTCTGGGCTGAAGAGGAGAAAGACCACCCTTCCTGTTATCAGGGTTCAGTTCAAAAGCCAGCATGAATACTGAAAGGTATATAAAGGTTTTAGAGCAACATATGCTCCCCCTAAGATGACATCTATTCCAAGGAAGGCCTTGTGTATTTCAGCAGAACAATGCAAAACCACATACTGCAGCTATTACAACAGCATGGCTTTGTAGTAGAAGAGTCCGTGTGCTGAACTGGCCTGCCTGCAGTGCTGATCTTTCACCGATTGAGAACATGCGGCGCATAATTAAACGAGAAGTCCGTCCAAGGACACCCAAAACTCTCTAGCAGCTGGAAGCCTGTAATAAACACGAGTGGGATTAAATTCCAATGGCTAAACTCAAGAAACTTGTCTCCTCAATGCCCAGACGTCTCCACTCTGTGTTAAAAAGAAGAGGGGATGCTACACCATGGTAAACAGGCCCCTGTCCCAAATTTTTTGAGACCTGTAGCAGCCATCAAATTTGAAATGAGCTCATTTTGTGGATAAAATTGTGAAATTTCTCAGTTTCAACATTTGCTATGTTATCTCTGTTCTATTGTGAATAAAATACTGGCTGGTGTGATTTGAAAGTCATTGCGCTTTGATTTTATTCACAATTTACACTTTGTCCCAACTATTTCAGAATTGGGGTTGTATAAATGGAAAGGCAATTTGAAAATAAATAAAAGGTTATAGGGATGAACGGAAGATAGAGTAAGAAGGACTAAGCAGCGTAAACTCAGAAGCCAGAACCAAATAGAAGGAGGAAAGCCTAAAGTTGGACTGAACTCAAATGGACTTTTACTGAAAGTGCAATACCTTGCATTGGGTTTCTGGACCATCGTTGGGTCCTCCGAAAATTTGCTGATGTCCTCTCCAGTGTACATGAATGGTAAGCCGCTCTGTCATAAACCTTTTTCTGGAACAAGGGATAGCCTTATGATAAATTATAAAATTTCATGTGAATGTGTGTTCCCCAGATATGGGGTGCATCCAAATTCTCTAAAGAGTAAGCAATCTTCCTCGTAAAACGGACATGAACCAGGTCCATTATCATGGCGTGTAGCCATAATAAGGAGCATCTGAGGGTGCTTTCACACTAGGGACCTGGGGACCGATCCGAGTACACTTGACCCCAAAGTCCAGTTCGTTTGCTAAGTGTGAACACAAGCGTACCGTGCTTGGGCATGGTATGCGAGTATGGTTGGAAGAGGTGGACTCGGGCATGGTTCATCCATACTCGGGCACGGTTCATCTGTACTCGTACCAGATGTGAAAGCAACCGTACTTGAGCACAGAAAATTATGTTATGTGTTACAGCTCTCTTGTTCTACCAAATGCAGCGGCGAAAAGATATCTCCATTCAAACAAAGAAATTCAATGCTTGCTCGAAATGTTGGCGGACGAAAACATACAATCACAACTGAATATGACACGCAAAAACTCAGAGATTTATGGAATAATTCTTCATTAGTTACATTTGTGTGGTTATCACAGAACAACAGAACATGAAGAAAAGGAGGCAATTAGTTTTTTCGTTGCTGTCCTCCAGCAACAAAACTTTGGACTAACCTTGAAAGAAAGGGAAAACTGAATATGGATCATAATCCTTTGACACTGTAGCAACTGGATATTTCATTTGCATACCAAATATTTCTAATAAATTGCGAAGGGTATCTGCACCATTGAGCGCATGATGTATTGAAGGAAAGAACATCCTATTTTTTCCTCAAACATGTCCCAGGGTACCTTTAAAATCTGCCTGCAACTTTCCCTTGACCCATGCGATGTTTTCTAGAGAGGTCAAGGAAAAGTGGAGAAGAAAGGAAGGAGGCTGCCTATTCAAATGAATTCAGATGAAGCCACGGCTGCATATTAGCCACAATATTGCAACTTCGAGCCTTTTCTGGCCTTTGAATTTTTGGCTGAGGGTCACCAAATGTTTTGATCAACCTCTTATAATACTGCTGAAGTGAGCTACTGAAATATGGCTGACTTTCTGTTCGGTCTTAGCACTAGGTGGTGACAACTCAACATTTATTTAGTTGCATCAGGGCATGGGCAAATGTTACACATCAAGTTTCATGGTAGTGTGCTCTTGAATGGCAGAGATACTGCACTACTTCCTGTTTGGCATCGTCGTAATTGACGTCATTTTCAACATGAGGGTTTGTATTGATGTGCATCAGCATCGCAGAGATATTGTCAGGATGCAGAATTCGGGAACCAAAGGCAGATCGAGGGCAAAACCCCATAGGACACATTTAATATTCAAAACTGGGAATAATCGAGTCCTGGCAGAATACAAGTCAAAAATGGCCCGAGGTCTGGCAGGAGATATCAGGCACACAAGGGGCTCAGGCTTAGACGAGGTAGGTGGGCTAGTCAGTGATCGAAAGCTGAGGTGTTCATCCAGAGGGAGCGAGGACACTGGGCACAGGAAAACACTTGTATTAGGATGAAGACGATGCTGGGAAAATGTTTTTTGCAGACACTGGAACCAATGGGAAATAGAGTCCCTAAAAAATAGTAAAGAGCACAAGATTTAAATACTGAATATGGGACATAACAACAGCTAATAAACACAATTAACAATCAACACATGAAACACGAGAGTAAAACAGCAAGAACAAAGACTAACAGTCTAGCAAGTAGTAGATGAAAACTAGGAATTTAAATTCACAAAGACAAAAATTAGAAAAGTAGGTTCAGGTGTGCGAGTGGACAGGGAAGAAACTCAAGCGGATGGGGCAAAAACATGAGACAATAGTTCAATTAATAAGAACAGTTAACAAATGAAACCGAAACTGACACAGATGGCTAGACTGCGGGGAAACACTTATAAACAAAGGGAAAGGGATGTGACAAGATCTGGCCTCTCTTCCTGTTGGTTTTTTTGCCATCTTTATTTGTACCCTACTTACATGTTAAAAGCATGAACCTTCAATTGTCGTAGCAGTTTGACTCTGACCTTTTTATGTCACTGTGATGATTGATTACTGAGTTACAATGTTACTTCCTGTGAATGAATAGTAAAGCTAGTATCTCACTGAGCGGCGAATGCTTACGAATGTAGCGCATTTTGGATTCGCCAACTTTTCTGACGAAAAAGTTTTTTTTTTTTTTTTTTTTTTCTATCCCGCCACCACCCCCCACTTTGGAGGACAACTTTATTCATTCAATCAGTTATATAATTAAGTATGAATCCTCCTACCATCACCCGACAAAACATACACACACGAAAAAAAAAAAAAAAACCATAAAAAATAAATAAAATACAATACAATAAGGATTACATTCACAGAGTTTTATACCTTTGGCATTTGTGATTATTAGCTCATCCATTCCATCTCTTATTATTCCCAACCTTCAGCCTCCCGAATTTTATCCCATCTTTTGGCATAAATTACAAGTCCCGTCTCATGGGCCATCGCACACTCAATTCTACTGTAATACATGACACAATTCTTGAATCTCTCAAGTCTTAACTCCCCAACAGATGTCAACCTGAAAATAAATATTTTTGCAAGATATACAATTATATTACATATTTGGTGTTTTTCTTTTGTTACATCACCCAGTAATAGTTTAAATAAATCTAGTTGTATACTATTATACTGAGATATCCAGTTTTGCACCTTTATCCAAAAAAGGGCTGTTACAGGACAGTACCAAAAGAAATGGTCTACTGACTCCACTTCCTCTTGACAGAATCGGCAGAGGGGTGATGGCTCAATTCCCCAGATATTTAGCATCTTTTTTGTTGCTAGAAACTTATATATTAGCTTATATTGAAAATATCTTATCTTCGGATCAAGTGATGCATTGTAAAGAATTTTGAAGACTTTATTCCATGGGACTGGTGTGTCTAACAAATTTTCCCAACTGTTTAGAATTCTATATGGTGGAGCAACTAAATTCTTTATTCTTAAGTAAAATTTGTATATATGTTTATTAATCTTTATTTTCTTTAACCATTGTACCATTTTCATATGAGGCAGACAGACTAAATGTCCTCCTGGTCCTTTAATAATTTTTGATTTCCAAGTATTTGGTAAAGCTCCAATAAGTTGATTATATTGTTGCAGTGTGCAGACAGTTCCATAAAAACTAGTTAATTGTCTGTAGGACATGATTTTTATTTTCCTCATTCACTATATCCTTTAAAAAATAATACGTTATTGAACATGCGTTTCCAGAAAATCATTCTTCTATCAACAAGTATATTGGAATTTAACCATATTATTTGTTGTAGAACTTGTTCTGCATTTTCTGGTGGATGAAACTGAAATTGCAACCAACTTTGTAGAGCTTCTTCCAGAAAGGTGGAGACACTGAAAAACATGTCAGTAATTAACTTGACATGCATAGGTTTAATCTGCAGAAATGGAGAGAAGCCTTTATCAAACATAGGATGGACACTTTTAAGTAACTTACTAGAAAACCAGTTTGAATTGAAATAGAATTTTGGAATAAGGGAGGCCTTCAGTGAAAGATTTAAAGCTTTTTAAATTTAATAATTTTAGGCCACCAGATACATAATCATTGTAGAGATACACACGTTTAATTTTATCAGGTTTGTCATTCCATATAAATTTAAATATCTTCTGTTCATAGATTTTGAAAAATGATTCTTTAGGAGTTGGTAATGCCATGAATAAATATGTAAACTGGGATACAATTAATGAATTAATCAGAGTTATTTTGCCATAAATGGTCAAATGTTTCCCTTTCCATGGGAGCAGAATTTTTTCAATTTTACTCAGTTTATTATTGAAGTTAACCGTTGAAATTTCACTAATATTTTCTGGGATGTGTATACCGAGTACATTGACCGGTCCATCTGTCCAGTGAATTGGCAGATTGCATGGATGAGTGAAATTTTTTTATTTTCAGGGAACCAAGTCTCAATATTTGACATTTTTCGTAATTTGGGTTCAGCCCAGATTGTTTTGAGTATTCATCCAGGTCTTTTGTAAGACTCTGAAGTGTTTCATAATCAGAATTCAGTAAAAAAATGGTATCATCGGCATGCATTGAAATTTTTGTATTTAGATCTTGCATTTCTAGGCCTTTGATATTATTATTTGTTCGTATTTTTTTATAGCAAGTACTTCTATTGCCATAATAAACAAATCACGGTGATAACGGGCAGCCCTGTTTTTACTCCCGTGAAAGTACAATGGGGTTTGAGAGATAACCATTATTTATAATTTTGGAAACAGAGTTATTATACATTACTTTAACCCACTGTATTAAAGACTTACCAAAGTTAAAAAATTCTAAACATTGGTAAATGAAATCCCATCTGATTTTATCAAAGGCTTTCTCGAGGTCTGCTATAAAAATCAAACCTGGTTTCTTTATTTTATCATAATATTCTATAATTTCAAGTAATTGTCTTATATTATTTGAAATATTTCTACCTTGTATAAAACCAGACTGGTCATGATGTATGATATCATGCAGGACATTCTTTATACGCAATGCTATGCATTTTGCTAATATTTTCGCATCATAGCACTGAAGAGTGAGTGGCCTCCAGTTTTTTAAGTGGACCGGATCTTTATAGTGGCCACTAGCTTCTTGTTTTAAGAGCAGAGAAATTACACTTTCTCGCTGAGTCCCTGTGAGAATACCTTGATCATATGAAAAATTAAAACACATAAGCAGGGGGTTTTTAATCTGTTCATAAAACGTTTGATACACCTCTATTGGAATACCATCCAACCCTGGCGTTTTCCCCAGCTGAAAGGACATGATTGAATTGTAAAGCTCAGTTTCTGTAAGTAGCCCCTCGCATGTTGCTCTCTGTTCCTCTGATAATTTAACTTGATTGTGAGGGAAAAACGGATTACGATCAGTATTACTTAGTGGAACAGCTGATAACTGGGGGGAGAAGATCTCTGTAAAATATCTCTCTTCCTCATTCAGAATATCTGTAGGAGAAATGAGAATTGTCCCATCATTCCTTTTTAATCTCTGTGTATTTTTCTTTGTTGTATTTCTATGTTGGAGGCTTAAAAATAGTTTATTGCATTTCTCTCCCTTCTCCATCCATTTTGCTTTATTATTATAGTACATCATAGTTGACCTGTCACAAATTATTGTTCCAATTCTTTTTGCTTTCGGTCCAATTTGTCGGTTACATCGCGAGTTGCTTCTGAGCTGTCAAGTATTGATGTGAGAATCTCAATTTCTTTTTTAAGATTTTGTTCTTTTAATCTTAAAAGTTTTTGTCTTCGTGAGGCAAATTGAATTGCGTGGCCTCTAAAAACACATTTAAAAGTATCCCATACAATAAGTGGGTCTGCTGATCCTATATTGTGTGTAAAAAAAATCTGTAAGAAATTCTTTTGTACGCTCTACAAATGTCTGGTCCTCCAGTAACTTTTGATTAAATTTCCAATATCCCCGTCCTCGTGGATATTCAAGTAAATCTAAATGAAGTGATACAAGTTGGTGATCAGATTTAAATTTGTCTTCAATTATTGCCTTTTTTATTTTAGGTAACAAAAGAAAAGGAAATAAGAAAATAGTCTATCTGGCTTGCCTGATTCTGTCTTCTCCACGTGTACTTACGTAATTCCGGATTCCTTAATCTCCAAACATCAACCAGATCCATTGTATTCATTATTGATGTAATTTCTGCAGAAGCATGTGGGTGATGATTAGTTGAATTATTTCCCTTACGATCTATTAAATTATTCTGTACTGTGTTGAAGTCTCCAACCATTATGAGGTATTTACTTGTGAATTTTGAAGATTTTATGATATTGTAAATTGATTCAAAAAAAATGTGGCTCATCGTTATTTGGACCATATAAATTAACTAAACATATTTGTTTATCCTCAATGACCATATTTAAAATGATCCACCTTCCTTGAGGGTCAGATTCTAAAGCTTGAAGAGTATAATTAAAGTTATTTTTAAACATGATCATGACTCCCCTTGAATTTCTTAAACCATGTGCATATAATATTTGTCCACCCCATTCCTCCATCCATGTAGTTTCATCTGTCGTTACCGAATGAGTTTCTTGAATACAAAAGATAGTGTGGTCTTTCTCTTTTAACCAAGTAAATATTTGATGTCTTTTCTTCTTATCTGCGAGGCCATTACAGTTATAACTGGCGATAGTGATTACATCTATTCCCATTTTTTACAGGCTAAGCTTTTAAGATTGATGGAGTAGGATTTTGGATGGTCAAATATTCCAGCAGAGTGCTTTCTGGGCATAATGGAAGAGCTAATCGTAAAATATAAAATGTTGTCAACACAGGCGCCATGCCTGTCAAAATTCGTATGGCAGTTGAAGAGCATAAACAAAGAAAATAACATGATTAAGTGAGAAAAAACCACAAACACAAACAAAACGACTTGCTGACAAAGACAAACAGATAACATAACAACATATAAAACACCCTTTGTCCCACACCCCATCTCTTGGGTCAAACTACCACTGCGTCCCATAAGATTATAATTATTGTCAGTAAGAAATTAGGGGAAGAAAAAAAAAAGGAAATAATGATCATAATAATAATAATAATAATAATAATAAAACAAAATAACAACAACAAAAAAAGTAAATTAAAAAAAGAATAAAATAATAGCAAGAAAAAAAAGAAAAGGACGCAATAATAACAATGACAACTATAATTACCACGACTCATTCCATCATTATCATTCCTATAATAGCAAGAATCGCAACGAGAAGAGATTGAGATCGCGTCTCAGCATTTTAGCTAATACAGCCAAGGTGTAATCGCTGCGTCCCTGTATAGCTGATTATTTATGTACAACCTGTCAACTGACAGGCGTACTTTAAGTTTTTTGTCTCGGTTCTCTTTCATTACAGGAAAAAGCTACCTTCTCCTCTCCATTATTTCCGCCGGGAATTGGTCATTTATAGAAAAAAGTTTGCCTTTCAGCTCTTTACCTCGATCCAATACGGTTATCTTATTTTTAAAGTACGTGAATTTGGCCACAATTGGACGAGGTCTGCCAGTAACCATTTTCCCGAAACGATGGACTCTCTCAAAGCGGATCTCGGATACTTCCCCATTTGACATTGCAAGTTCTTCCCTAAAAAATCGTCGGACTTTGCTTTCGGTGTCGGCATAACTTTCCTTCTCATCTTCTTTTAAACCCGTGAGTACTATTTCCCGTGAGTATTTCTCATACTTCGGCATTTTAAATCGAGGAGCTCATTTTGTATTAGTCGATTTTCTTTTTTCAAATTTTCCGTTGCGTTTGTCAGCGCATCTACCGTGGCCTTTAAAGATTTATTTTCTTTTTGCAGGTCTTGAATTAATTCATTGTTCAAGCCAACCGCATTTTTAAAATGGATAATGTGCTTGCTCACCAGAGCAAGATCACCTATAACTTTTTCTAACAACTCGAGCTTTGACAGCTTCGCGTTGATTTCCTCCATAACTTCAGTACTCACGGTACCGCTGCTGGACTCTGCCATATCGGAGTCACTTGAACCAAGATGTGATCTGGTCCTCTTCGATGCCGGCTGATTAGGCATTGTATCGTAATATTTGTCTAAAAATTCCTCCAAACGGGCGATCTTATCCAGCTTGGGAAATTTGTTGCACCGAATTGTTTGATTTATTCGGGACGTTCAAAAACAAACAGGCTCTCACATGAATCTCAGGATGGCAGCCATCTTCTTCCGGCAGATTTTGGGGTCTGTTTCTGACGAAAGTTGGCAAAAATCAGGATAGACCTAGGTGTCATTAGCGACATTTAGCAACGTTTAGCATCAGTTAGCAACATTCGCGTAACTGTTAGCGAAAGAATAGGAAATGGCTTTCTAGAATATGAAAATGAACTCTTTGCGACCCTAAAAACCGTTTGCAAACTCTTTTGCAATCTTGAGGAAACCTTGATGGTATCCTCACGAAACCCAATATTTGTCTATATTCATCAGTATTCGTTGCTCTGTTGTATAGTAGTCACTACTTCACGAACCAAAAAGAACTTTAGCGACATGTGTTACAACCGTTTGCAAATGCTTACAACTCTTTTACAAACGTCTGCAACTGTTAGTGAGAAAATAAATTCGCAAAGAAATTTTGAACACGCTCAAAATTTCTTTGCAACAAGAAAAACTATTTACGATCCTAAAAACTTTTAACGAACTGCTTTGCGCCATTTTTCGAGCTCTGACGAACTCAAAATTCGCTACATTCGTAAGCATTCGCCGCTCAGTGAGATACTAGCTTAATGGGTGCTGTCACAAAATGTTTGAGCCACCATAAGGGGTGTAATTCTGATATTTCAGGTACTGAATAAATGCCAAGTGTATGGTGGCAGTATTACTGAAAAACCATGTTTGGCTCTCTTTGTATTGCAGTGCTGGATAGGTGCTAACTGCACGGTGGCATTGCTATCAACGAACTTGCGTATTACCTGGAATTACAGGGCCCCAAACATGGCACTGCGCTCTGAGGTTCTGCTAATGAGACATCTTATGGGGGATGGTATATCCACCACTCTGTCCAGTATGTCACTGTATGCTGGCATTATAGCGAAGCTTGGTGTGTCAAACTCTTCTGGCTCACGGTTTTCGTGGCTAGTATTTCCCATCGGTTCATGCGCCTCATTGCTGCTGTCAGTGCTGGCTGTAGTCTCTGCTTAAGTGTTCACTGTCCAGCCATGGATAATATTCATTTATGGTGCAGTTAGCTCTGGCAGCTTCTGCTGTGGATCGTGAAATACAGTCTGAGTAGGCAAGGTAGACAGTACCTGCCCTTGCTATCTCGTATATCACATTTTCTAACCCAATAATATTTCAAATTATAAACTTGTATTTGCGTTATTAGGCTGCTGTTTATTTTGTTTTTCTTTTATATATATTTCCTTGCATACTACTGCAATAATCTAAATGTTAAGTTGAAAAATGTAGCACTTACGTGTCATTAAATATGAGAAGAATCAAGAGAATAAGCATTGTGCCTGCACATTTTGATCGTATTATGCCAGATCATTAACATAAGGCGGAACTACTCTATGCCTTTTTTATGTAAATATGCTGTACAATGCCGAAAAAGTAATTGTCGTTTTATACGCAATCAAAAGGCTACTGGAAATTTGAGTAGTTGTTTGTGGGGGTTACTACATCAACTCCAGTGATCAGCATGGCGGGCATCTCACAGCTGAAACAATTTTAGAACTTTGATTTTTAAAGCAAACAAAAAAATAACAGAGGGAGGTCAATCCCTGCTTAAACCAACCTACATCAACAAAAGGGACAGAGAAGTATAGAATTGTATCAAATGGACTGGTATAAAGGAAAAGGCTGGCTGTGTTGCAGTGGTATCAATCAGCAAATATTCTGCTTCTCCAGCTTACTCTTTCCAACCAGTGATAGTGAGTAGATGAAAGTGGGATACTGTGATCTCAAAAACCTGCCAACAGTTTTGGCTAAGCATAAAAGGTTGTGAGTACACATACAGAGATATTGTCACCAAACAGTCTCTGAAATGTCCATCTTCAGCTTCAATTTTGCGCTGCAGCTTTTTGATACACTTGGCCATTCATTAATTTTTCCCATTTTTCGCTATCAATTTTCCAAGTAGAATGAATTGGGAACCGTACAAAAGAGATGAGGCTAATGGTGCCCCAGTAGCTTTGCAATCACTCTCATTTCATGAAAGAAATGATTCTCATTTTGCAGTGTGGATGTTTCTGTCCGCTTAACTGATGGCCAAATGATTCATTACCGCACTTCCATGTTCATTCGCTGTAAAGGTTGATCTTTGTTATCAAACTTTATATTTGGCTTCATATTGAATTGTTTGTGTTTTAATCCTCTCTGACTGAAGGCAAGACAGAAACATAATTGGCCTATGTGCTATAATTAAGCATGAAGATACCTGTATTCTACTCTGTCACTGGGGTGATTAGTAGCCTTTGTTACATTTCTGAAACAGGAGTTATGTATGTATGCCAATGTTGTATTTGATTCACGTGTCATCAGTGACGTATTAATTTTTTCATGAGTAAATTCGGCTTTCATAACAGGCAGTGCCTACTCTGTCACTGACCTCACTGCATGTCACTGGCTATAGAATAATGCAATAATCAAAGAACATCCAGTGAGCAGCAGTTTGGAGGCTGAAAACTCTTAATAAAAGAGGTCTGAGGATAATGAGCAGACGTCTTCAAGCTATCGGAAAGGTCACAAATGCTGAAAAGCTGTGTATAACATTGCTGCAATGGGAGATGTCTCTGAACAGATTGTCTGCAGCAGCAGAAGACCACACGAGGTTTAACTCCTGTCAGCCAAGAACGGAAACATGACTACAGTGGGCATGTAATCACCAAAACTAGACAGTTGAAGATTGGAAAATTGAGCCTTGCTCAGAAAAATCACAATTTTTGTGGTAATATGCAAATGATAGGGTCAGAATTTGATGTAAACTGCTTGAAATGTATGCTGCCTTGTGTCAGCTGGTTTTGAAGGCCTAACAGTGCAAAGAATGTCTCATCTGCAGATGTTATGCTGTGTAATACAGAGCTGCATTTGAACGCGACCTCATTTCTAGGTGGTGCTGACAATGTGCCTCCCTTTGTAACAGCAGTCTATAATTTATTGAATACTTCGACTTGGAAAATGCATCATGGCACAGAGCAGTCATCATCTCAAGCAGATTCTATGGAGCATGACAGCACAGACCCAGATCTCAATCCGCTATCACCCTTGGGATGGGATTAAATGAAAGTTTTTGCAGCACAAATGTATGGTGAGAGTTACGCAGTGTATGATGCTTTTGAGTCAGCTTGGACCAAAATCCATGATGTTTCCAACATCTTTCTGAATCCATACAGTTACGATTTTAGGCATTGTAGGAGGCAAAATTGGACCTGCCCAGCACTGCATGGGTGTACTTATAAGGTGGTCTGTGACCATATTTGGAAAAAGTCGCAAATGAATGGAATTACTTCACCTCCTACTTCTGCGATGATATTCATCTGGTTATACCGGCTTGCATTTGGAGTCAGCTGGTTTATACCTGCTTATCAATATTGCCTAGTGTCATATCTGTTCACGATTTTGTATTGCACCCATAATTTGTCACTAATAATGCATTTCCCTTGGTTTTCCATCCTTGTATCAACTAAAGAGTTTATCATTAAACAAGATCAAGTGCCGATGTCATTTTTTAATTTATTTTTTACAGAATTTCACACAAATGAGCTTCAACAGTCACCTATTTTTAATTTTATTTTCCATTGAAATATCAAGTAATAGCTATGCTCCTCATAATTAAAGGAAACCTGGTTTATCAAGCATTTCATACCTTTCCATGCTGGTATGCGAAAGGATGTTTGAATCTACATGATCACAACTTTCATTTGGTGGATTTTTATCCCCAAAAATCATGCTTAATGGGGAAAATCATAGAAAAAGACAAATATGTGGGTAAATAATGGATTTATTTGCGATTGATGATAGCTTGGACAATCACGTTCCACGTGTTTTCTTTCTTTTGTCTTTTATTATTATTTATAAAGTAGTAATGACATGCTAATTAGTGTTTTGCATGTATAATTGTATAATGGTCTGCGCAGCACAGTTTACAATGACTATTTACAAAACATAAAAATAAAATAGCATTCAGTATATTCAGGTTACTCAAATTTCTGTAATATACATATTGAAAAATGAATGGAAAACTTACATCATCAGTTGCATATGTACTGTTTTATGGCTCTGTGGACTGGTTGTTCTCTCTCTCTGCCTGTTCAGCCATTGCTTCCGGAATGTGCCATAGACTTTATTGCACTACCTCAGTAAACTGGAAAGTGCGGCATAATGTCCTCTGAATTTCCTCTGGACACTGAGTAGTAGGCACACATCTGTGCCCTTTGGCCAAGTAGATTGGGGTCAAGCAGCAAATGGTGAAAGTTTTCATGCCATAATTCAACTGATCTCTCCTTCCTTGAAAATTCATCTACTCACAGTATTAACAATGTGTAACCTGACTTATAAATGACAGTTTTTAATCATAGATATATCTGCACCCAATTTGAAAAAGAAAAAAAGGGAAGCCTTTGTCAATATTTATTTTTAGTAAGCAGAGAAAGCAGAAGCAGAGAGGGCTCCAGGCCCTGCTCTGAGAAGTATGAAATTGCTGAACTGGAGTCTGCATTCTACTCACTATTACATTTTTCAAAAAGAAAAAAATACTTGATTATGAAAACGTAGCATTCCCCCAGCTCTCCTTTTTGACTGATCAGCTGATGAAGAGACTAGCTGCACGCTGCTCTGCCGGGTTGTTAATTTTATCCCCTCTAACAGTGATTGCTGATAGCCGGCCTACTGATTTCAGACAGGTAAATATCCTTCTTTATTGTCTTCTACAGGATTCAGCAGGGCTACAGCTTAGGCACAGGGTGTGTAGGTGTGCAACAGATCAAATGCTTCTTTCACAGCCGAGGCTGTCTCGTACTTGTGAGGACGGCGATGAAATGAAAGAGTGAAAAAAAATGCAAGCTGCAAGCTTTTCTATTACATATCATGCTTTTATGCTCTGGAATTATACTGAAATAACTGCATCACTCGGAGCAGATGCTCTCTGCGTTGTAAACCGCTGGCATTCGATTAGTAACAGGTTTTTTTTTTTTTTTTTTTTTTTTTCGCTGTTATGATCATTTCTGTACTCACTCATCTCCAGTAATTCTGGCTGGTCTGCAATTTTTCTGCATTCCCGTGGATTGTGCTGCAGATTTTTGCTGTTGATTATTAGGCCTGGTTTCATAGGATCCCCGAGAGGATGTGCGTTTTTCGTTCGCTCGCTCGCTCGATCCGAACGTTCGACTGCTCAGTCTCTGCGTCTAAGACCTTATCCCTGAATCTTTTTTCTTTGCTCTGCGGCGGTTTTGGCTGAATTGGACGCATTTCCCTTAGATGGGTTGCTTTTTTATATTTATATGCGCTGGAAAATCACTCGAAGCATTAGCTCGGGTACAGGCAAAGATGAAAAAATGAGCGAGTGAGGTAATTGCATCTGCTGATGGGGGATGGGAAGGAAAAGCCGTGTCTCATACATGTGTGAGCAAAAACAATGAGGTGGCGAGCCGGAGTGGATCACTGCAGCAGGGAGTGCGTTTCATTCAGATTACATGTATCAGATGTAATGTGCCGAGTGTAACAGACTGTCATACAGTGCATGCCTGATTCCCATCAGAACTGTATGTCTCATCTATTGATTCTTAAATATGGGAAATGCAAACTGTGTGCATGTGAACATGTGCTTCTTTGCTCATAGATACACGCATGCATGTATATTCATTTTGCGGTGATATTTAGAAAAGGCATAATTTTATGTTCGGCAGTGTTTAAATGATGCTGGATTTTCTTTTTCAGTCTGCATGGAATTGCCTGTAAAAGAAAAAGGAATGCAAAAATATGCATTTATATTTTATACAAATGAGTTCTGTTATGATATATCCACACAACTGCAATTGTGAAAATATTCAGCGTGTGCGAGTAAGCACGTCATCTCCATAGATTGATTTTGTCTTGTTTAATAGTAGCTACTGTAAATGACATGCCTATCTAAACGGCAAACTGCATTTTCACATGAGTATCATGTTGTACCCCATCAACTGATGGAACTGCCTGTCAGACATAAATTAAGTGACTAGGATCAAGGTGACATGTGTCCATAAGCATTTTTACTAGGGGTGCAAGAGGTGAAATTGCACCCCCTACTGTGGGGACTAAAATTAAAGAAGAAAAAAATGGTGAATGTCAGAAAATATTTGAAATAAAAAATACAAGCCATGCAATGTTTTAAGTGAATTTGAGTTTGTGCATATTTTATCCTGCGTCGTATCTTCACTTGTACTCTTTAAAAATTTCTTATTTCCATTGTGGGTGGTAATATTTGCTTACTGACCTTCAAAATCATGTTGTCAATGGAACTTGCATCCAATATCAATCTGATATACGGGCATTTTGTTGTGTTACTGACAGAAGAGATTAGATGTCTTCACCAGTTAAACGTGCTGTGGTTTCCTCACAAATTAAAAGTAGCAAGCAAAAGAACACCTGTTCCAACCGCACTGACCAAAGCAGACAGTGTCCTCAGTGACAAAGATGGCAGCCTGCTTCGTGCAGGTTAGCAATGCAGTTGGTCGTCCAGAGGAAAATCCAGCTAGCCCCAATAAGCATAGCCTCAGCCCACCATGATAAAAAGCACTTATCATTACTTCCCACTACTTTCCTCCTTCTTTCATGCCAAGTGTACTACATCCCATTAATCTCATCTTATACCTTATTAGCAAATTGCAACTTGCTCTAGCTTAATCCTCTACGATAACAGAGCAACAAAGTTATATAATATTTGAACTGTATTTTATTTGGTGCTAAAGTGTGAACTCTTACAGATTTTTTGCATCCCAGTTCATGCTCAGCAATTTTGTATGTACATAACGGTAGGATAGGCAACTGAAATTTCCAACCTGTCTCTCTCAACCTGCCACCAAATCATCCCCTTATCTAATTTGCTGTGTGATTTGTCATCTCCCTGATGTGTGGTGCATGCTCTGGTGCAAAATGGCTGCCATTGCATCATCCAGATGGGTGCTGCACATTGGAGGTGGAAAGATGAGACTTCCCCCATATGACTGTAAAGCATTTTTAGTTTCTATGAGAAGGTGCAATATAAATGCAATGTTCACTCATTCATTCATTCAACCTTGGAAAAACGATCAAATGCAAAGCAGATTTTGAAAATAGCTAGCCGGAAAAAAACACCTCCTGTTTAAGTCCTTGCCCTAAAGCCACTCCCCCAAAAGACATTAAAGTGCGCTTGCCAACTGATGAACAAATAGCAAAGATAGGCCAGGTGCACAGCATATCATTAGTTTCCATCTTAAATCTCATCCAACTACTTGATGTTATCATTCATACAGTATGTCAGAAAAAACAGCGCATTATATGTAAAGAACATAAGAATAAATAATCTGAAAGCAATGAATGTAAACCATGACCACATCTGAAGTTAGTAATTGCAGCTGTCATGCAAGCATAGTGATGTCAGCATTAGCAAAGTTTGAAGAATGTAAAGTTTTAGCCAGCAATACTTTGTTGGCTAGCTTGCTTTGCCTGGTTGCGGCAACATCATATATCTAGTAAAGCTAAAATCAACAAGGCTAAGGTACTATGCAGCAAAAGTATGTTTGGCATTTTAACGTATTGATCACATGTGAAACCATTTTTACCATTCTCGTACAATCAGCTCTCTAGCTGTAACAATGTTTTGTCTAGCTCGCCTAACACTTTGGGCATGCTAAATGAGTGCACGGGCAGGGTGTGCACTGATTGGTAGGTAAGTTGGTAGACAGGCGAGTGAGCCATCCAATCATTTCCTTTGGGCTGAAAGAAATTTTTGGATGGACTTATTACAGGCCTGTGACAACCACAGATACCAGATTTCTTTCTTTTTGGTCATACCATTTCAATTATGGATTGCTGTTAAGGTGTCAGGAGAATTTCATGAAATTCAGATAATAGATGATAAATTTTCTGCAGAAAGCACATAATTTTCATTATGTGCAGTTTTTTACCCCATTCAGTCATAATAAAATGCAGAGTATTACATTATTAACTGTAACATACCGTTATGATATAACTCTAGTGCACTGTGGGCAGAGGGCTTGCTGGAGTATTTCAGGCTGAAGTGCAGTCCAAAAACAGTCCAAAAATCAGGGTCAGAGGAAAGGCAAGAGTTCATCATTGTTGTTAATAGTTGTCAGATATGTATGAATCAGGTTTGAATATGAACCAGATTTCACCAGGAGAACAGTGATGATCAGACCACCATGAATTTCGAAGGATTTTGAAGAGTAATAAACTAATATTCTGCAAAGAAACTTTCACTCTGTGAAAGTCAATTTTCCACTGCTAATTGTTTGCCTGCAGAGTGCTTCTAAATGTAATTACGAATTATTTGAGCTCTGTGGATGATTGGGAATAAATTTCATGCTATATTTTCTTGCAGTTAAGATTTTTCAAGCGCAAATATTTGAAACAAAATATGGATCTTTTTGTTGGTCTGTTTGATGATAGTGAATTGCTGTAATCATAGAAGAGCAGGAATGAACAAGTAGATAAAAAGGTAATCACACCTAGCCCTGTTTGATTTCTGTGTATTTACGTGAGGCCAAAGAGTAGAAAATTCAATGTTTGTCAGGACCCGAAATCTATGACCATTAGCATTGTTTCTGCTGAGGAATCTCTGAAGCTCTTTGTAGATAAGGGAGATGCAGCAATTTACATCTTTATGTTACTTTGAAAATATTCAATGAAATGACAGGATGTACACTGGAGTGCATCATTGAGAGATATCCAGACAACGTTGAGTAATTCTTTTAAGTTTGAAAGAATTATGGTGAGAACTGCCCATTCCACCCATCAAGAGGTATTTACCTACAAAATGAGCAGCCAGCTCTGTCTCAAACTTGAATACCTATGCTTGAACTTGTGCACTTTTATTTGTGAGAATTGGCCTTAAACATGATACTTCTATCAGTGTCTGATAATTTTTCAAAATAATCTCAATTAACTTCACCTGCATGTGGCGATCTTCTAAATATATTTTGAAAATTCTCCTCTAAAACAAAACTTCATTCAAATCTACAGTTCCATGCACTGTAATTATCGGCACCCCTTTCATTATAGAGGGCACTTCAACTGTTGGTGTTATTTTGAGGTCTCAACGTAGTCACAAAGAAGTGCATTTTGAGTGAAATACATGCATTTGCCAAAAGTTATGAAAGACAGGAACTGAATTAAATTTGATCCTATGTTAATATAAGCCTGCTCTTTTTCAGTATATTTTAGTACTGGTTTTTAGCAACTTACTGAATTTTCAGCCCTTATGCACATCAGATTTTTATGTAATCACTACTGGGGAGGCTGCTTCAAACCAATCAAAGTGCAAAATGCTTTCTCACAGTGCCGTGGTCTGTACAATATGCTAACAATATTAAATAATAAATCCGGTATGATAAATTAACTTGCAACTTTTATTCATTTATTTTTTTCTATGAAGCTTACTACATTTGCAGCATTCTAGGGCAGACTATTTTCAGACTACATACCTTGTGTCACTTTGGGCTCTTTGGTTCTTATCTATATATTGTTAATTAACCCACATAGCATTACATTATTAAACTGGTGCTTATTCTTGATAGATCCGGAATTATTGGGCTGGTTTATAAAGAGGGTAGTGTACATTGACATGATGTCTTAAATGATATGAATCTAATTTTCAAGTCCTAACTCCAAGTCATACAATTACATCATTACATTATGCAACTTTATGAAGAGTAGCCTCATGTGGACATTGGGATGATTCAATTAGTTTACATTAATTTCCTCTCTTGAAGCAAATGCAAGCATTTAACTTTAAATTTTTTTTTGTGATTCATTTCAATAAATGTATCAATTGTAATGATTTAGCTGATGTGTTCTCTGTTAAGGAACTTTGGCCTGACGAATCTTGAAAAAGAAAAACGAAACAATAAATCATTCACAAGATTCCAAATGACCTATTAACAGGATACGAGGGGAAAGAATCTGGAGGAGATGGAAGAGGAAGTTGTAGAAAAGAAACGGAGAGGGAGACGACGCATCCAGAAGGATCCCAGCAAGGAAGAGGGAGAGAAGGTGAAAAAGAAGCGAGGTCGACCCCCGGCCGAAAAGCTCTCCCCAAACCCACCAAAGCTCACCAAGCGCATGAATGCTATCGTGGACACCGTCATCAGCTACAAAGACGGGTACGAGACACTGAAAATGCCAAATCACAAGAAAAATCTGTGGAATATTCAGTTCAATAAGGCTATAAATGTGACTCCTTTGACCCCACACAGTACAGTAAATGGTGAACAGGAAATGTATTGTGTGGAGACCTTGCCCTGCTTAATTTTGAGGACAAGTATCTGCATAGACTGTGGGCAGAAGTATGTCAGACAGCAGCTTTGCCTATTTTTTCATAAGATATACTTAATGTTTCCTTGTTGCCATGGCAACTCTTGAAATTGCAACATTCAGAGATCCCAAGCAGTAAAAAGGTAGTATTTAATGTTCCACGTCATCTCTCCACTGTGGTGCTGCATCATAGATGCATTCATTTTCTATTGCCTTGTTATACATTTTGGGATTCATGTAGAATTTATTTGTAAAAGGAAAGAATAATTTGATGGAAAATCAATTTAGCATGACTGAAGAAACTATACCTAAAGATTTACCTGCTGGATTGCAGCATCAAAATATGTATTGTTGATTTCTCATGCTAACCACCACAAAGCATAAACCTGACTGTAACTTACCTAGATAATTATACTTAATAATTTCACTTACATGGGAAAAGGCTAATTATAGTGAGAGTGTCCTGGAAAATGAGTTATGTACAAGACATGAATTCGGTAGCAGTCAGTAATATAAAATTTCATCTTCGCTGTACTTCTTTGATTATTGATCGTGCCTTTTATTACCTTTCATTACTCAGTAGGACTTTGGCAGCAGAATACACAAGAACCATATTCTTGTTTCTTAGGCTCGTATCATGTTTGATTTCAGGTCTGGCCGACAGCTCAGCAAAGCTTTCATGCAACTGCAGTCCAGGAAAGAACTTCCAGAGTACTATGAACTAATCAGGAAGCCTGTGGACTTCAGAAAGATCAAGGTGGACTCATCAGATTTCTTGGAAATGATTAAAGTGGCCAGAGATGACCTCTTATAATGAACAATTAAGTAGTTCTACTTACTACTGTGAATTTATGCTCTATTATTAGTTTGTATATCAAATTGGATGGGGATGTAGGAATGAGTGTTGTCCTTCCGCATGTCCGTCCATCCACCCGTCATGCTTTTCCAGGCCATAACTCCAAAACCATTCAATATCTCTCAATGAAATTTAACATATGGATATATTTTTTTATGTCAAGGGCCTTTTCCTACTTCTGTTTGTCCTCCTGTCTGTCTGTCCATCCCTCCTTTGCATTTTGTTTCCAAGCTGAATATCAGCCATTCCATTCTTTTCCAGGCCAGAACTTCTAAACTGTTCAGTATTTCTCAACAAAATGTTCCATATGGTGACATCTTATGGAGTAAATGTGCATTTTCATACTTCCATCTGTCCTTCTGTCAGCATTTTGTTTCCAGACCAGACATCAGCCATCCCGTGGTGGGGGATATGAATATTTCATGTTTCTTGTTGCTTTTATTATTATTATTACTATTATTATTAGTAGTAGTAGTAGTAGCAGTGTCAGTGGAGTAGAAGTAGCAGTAGTGGTAGTTATAGTAGTATTAGTAGTAATAGTTATAGTTTTATCAATAGTAGTAGCAGTGGCAAAGGTGGTGTTGTTGATCGTAGGTTTGTATTATTGTAGTAATTTTCTAGAAAGAAAAAGTTATGCCTTATAGCTGCATTTATTAACTATAAACAATAACTACATAGAAGAACTTGACTGCAATTCTGAAAGTGTTTCTCTTCTATTATAAAT
Organism: Gymnothorax javanicus; assembly: GCA_029692085.1. Classification (NCBI taxonomy): domain Eukaryota; kingdom Metazoa; phylum Chordata; class Actinopteri; order Anguilliformes; family Muraenidae; genus Gymnothorax; species Gymnothorax javanicus. The sequence continues at coordinate 158,619,722 of CM056194.1, read as the reverse complement.
CATTATTAAGACCAATAATAAGACAAAAAAAAAAAAACCCTAACGTGTATCATACCCATGCTTGATTGCAAACTGTATGCCACACTTCAGGATTATCTTGTGTTTTACCATTTTGCAGGAACAGCTTTTTTGTGTAGGTATGGTAGGTATGTTTGTGCCGTACTGTGCAAAAGTTTTAAGCACCTTCTTTTACTTATTTGAATTTTGTCTTAGATTTTTTAGAGTCCTGATCTCAACATCATCATGGCTACCTAGAATGACATGGAGAGACAGAATCAGTAAGACAGTTAGTCAAAAAGAATTACTGTGGCAAGTTCAATATGCTTAGAACAAGCAAAAAGCCGGTCATTTCTGAGAACTATCGAACTACAGGACAGTGTACCTAATTTTTAGGTAAAGGATAGTCACAGCAAATGTTTATTTGGAGCCAGGCAGCCTAAGCTGCCAGGACCCTATTGTTATCCTGCATGTTCTTCTCCTTCTTCTTCCGAGGAAATCCTATTTTCCATGCGCAAAAAATCATCAAACTTTGCACAAAGGTCCAGTCCCGTGTCAGATTGCCTCAGCTGCAAAAACAGGCCAGTAGTCCTGATGGTGGCACTACAGCAAGCCTCTAAAGTTCAAAATTTTGAAAATTTACAACAAATCAACCATACGTGCTACAGATTTGCAACTTTCACCAAAATGTAGCCCCAATACTGAAGAAACTTTTATACATTTAAACTTATTGCAAATTATGAAGTCCATCACTCTGTTTTTTTTTTTTCAAAAACTGTAAAACTTATTAAACCTATCTCCTCCCACAATTTTTGCTCAATTGACTCCAAACTTGCTTCAGAGCATCTTCAGACTGTCCTGCACAAACGAACCTCACAGATTTTTGATTTATCGAAAATTGAGTCTACAGTGCATCAAAATGTTTGACTGTAAACGGTATTGTAAACACTTACTTGCAAATTTTTGCTATACACATTTTCAATGTTCATTAAAAAAATGACAAAATGTTGGAGTCATGGTACATGATCTTTGATTAATATCAGAATTTTATCTCAAAAACTGAATTTTTTACAGCATTTTGAATTTCGCTCTCATGCGAACAATTAGAGTCAATGCAAAAATGGTATTTTTGAAACATCAGTTTTTCACTTATGGAGCCAATAAATCATTGTGAAAAACAAATAACCGACATCTCCATGCTGTCTAGATGCAATTTGTGTATTTTTGGATTTTTGTCTTAATAACTGAATTTTTGACAGCTGTTTGAAATCTGCCTTTACCTGCTAGCAGCTGCTGTCTTGCACACAGGTGACTGGCTTAGTCAATTTGTGAAGCTACATGTGACATTTTCATTTGCCAATTAGCTCAGTGAGCAGTGGCGGGTCTAGAATTGGGAATTGGGGTGGCACAGACACGTCCCTTTTAGTCCTGGCAAGTTCTCAATCATTTTCCTTTATTGACACGTTTTCCAATTATTGTAATTGGTAACTGAAGACACGGTTTCTCTCCATATGCGATCTAACAGCGATAAAATCATGGACTAAATTCAGTACAGAAAAATTATTAACTTATTAATGGGCCAGTGCTTCGCGTTGATTGAACTGGTCCGCGTTCTAATGAAATTTTGCCTTTTGCTCTCAGTGTTGCGTGGGTTGATTAAAAAAAAGTGGCACTCGGCAGTTAAATAGGCTATGAAAAGCCTGTGGCTCAAGCTATTTGCTTGAGAGTCAACAGGTATGCAATTTTGAACAACGTTGATTTAAATACAGCAAATACGCGTCCAGATGAAAGATTGTCGACTTACCTAATTGGGGAGAACAAGCAGCACCTGTTAAGTGTGGAGTGCTCTCGGAGGGAACCTTTTGTTAATTATGAAAATGACTGAGAACAGGTCAGGACTAATAATTGTTTTAAACGGATGTTTTGTGCATCCAATTCTCAGTTCTAGCTTCGCCACTTTAGCCTACTGAATTTACCCAATTTCATCGCTGTTAGATCGCATACGGAGAGAAACAGTGTCTTCAGTTGCCAATTACGATAATTGGAAAATGCGTTAGGAAAAAAGGAAAGGAAAGGAAAATGATTGAGAACTTGCCAGGACTAAAAGGGACGTGTCTGTGGCACCCCAATTCCCAGTTCTAGACCCGAGATAGAGCATAGTCTCTTGTGCCAGAAATTGTGAGTTCAAGCCTCAACTGATGTAAAATGCACATTAGAATGCCACCTTTTTTTCATCTTCCTACTCTCTGCTTGTTGCTCAGAATTGCCTAATTTTTCCTAAAATAGCCCGGCCCTGACCATTGCAGCGCAGCCGCTATAATTTGATTTGGTTTTTAACAATTCATGCCTCTTGATGACATATTTTTCAGTATCTAAAAAAAACCTGTAATTTCATGATTTTTTGAAGCATCTTTGCCAAACTGAATAGTTTTAAAAATGCGGGAAACTTTTGCACAGTACTGTATTGCAACATATGGTTTTCTCACAAGCATGGCTATTATACATTGTGCCATTGGTCATGTATTTTGCATACAAATTATAATACTTTATAAAACATTATAAAATTTGTTACAATTGTTATGAAGACATTTTAATGGAATATTTATAGTGCATTACACCATAAATGAATCATGCAGCAGCATATTACAGTATGGGCAACAAGTAAGCATAATATGCTTTCTCATCTTCAGACATTTCGCTGTTTGAGAGTTGTATCTGTGGATCAGAGGTCGCGTTAACCGAATATTTTCCATCATTGACGGATTTTTTTTAACAGTGACGGAAAATTTTAAAGGCAGTCCGTCATTTTGACGGAATGCAATTCACACTCCCGTCTAATTGGTGGTGGGTGTCATATTGTCTCGAGAATTTTCTTTGATCTGTACGACGGAGATGCCAAGTCTCGCATTCGGCGTAGGTCTCACGCATTTTTTAGGCTTATTCATCGTAGTCCGCAATTATTCAATGAACGCTTATTAATGAGATTCTCACGCGGAATTAAAATCCTTGTGCATTGAAGTTTCAGTTTCACTTGCGTGAAGGTGGACCTCACCATGGAAAGCGTCTTTAAGCAATTCCATTGCTTTCCCTGCAATAAATGTACTATAGGAATCCAATAGAATTCTATAGAACTTTAGTACATCAAGTCCTATAGAAAAAAAAGTTCTATAGAAAACAGTTCCATAGAAAATCTGTAGAGGACTTTTTTTTCCAGTTTGGCATCTTAAATCCCACCCAAATTTGGAAGGCAACCACTTTATATGACATTTCCCAACCTGCATCTCTGTAGCACAATGACCTCTTGTGTGCTATTCTGACCGGGGCTCGATCCCAGACACTTCTGCTCTACAATGCGGTGCTTTAACCGAATGAGCCATTCAGGAGCTTGTACACTAGAGGTTAGAAATAACCTTTAGATGTATAAAGATGGTGGGAATAAGTCTCAGCAGACCTCAAATTGTATTCAAATTAATTCTAAATCTGTATATAATCTGCAATCACATGCATGTGAATGGAAAGGCATAATTTGATTGAATTTTTAAAATTAAGGGAAAAGTTCAAAGGGTCAAAATTTCAACGTAATTCTGTCTTCGTAAGCAATAGAGGAACACAAGTTTTCCATTATAGCATAATAAAGTTGTAATGCCTTACATTTTATTTTTGAATTGCTGCCAAGAAAATGGAAAGAGGTCTTCATATACCGTAACTGAAATACTGCTAAATTGTGTGGTCAGTCAGTCAATCAATCGTCTGATCAGAGAATCAATGAGTAGGTATGTGCCCCATGTGCTTAAGCACACCTTAAAGTTAAAAGGGACACAATTTCCTTGCTACTTCAGTATCGTGGATATCACTGCATATTGCACATTTTCATACCATTAGTCCAGTTTCTCACCTCTAGAACCCGGTACACATAAGGTAAATTGACCCTTCGACAGAGCATTGCAAGGATTCATAAGATTTATTTTTATTTTTATTTAACCCTTATTTAAGATGTCTTTCCCATTAAGCTTTTGTTCTATTAGAAGGTCCTAAAGACCATCAAAGTCCTATAGAACAGGTTTTTCAACTAGGGTGTTCTATAGGAAGGTCTTATAGAACAGCAATAATCTTATAGGACTTTCTTTTCCATAGAGGTGCTCTATAGGTTTCTAGCAAATTCCTATAGAACACACGGATAATCCTATAGAACATGCTATTCTACTAAAATGTTCTATAGAGTTCCATTGATGCTCTATAGAGTTCTAGAGAATTCTACAGAATTCCGTAGAAGTCCTACTGAACATTTTTTGCAGGGTTCAATCCCTCAGTAAAGACAAGCGTGAGAATTCCCGAGTCATAATCAATTTCCGTGTCACTAGTGGGGAAATCCACCATAATGCACGTGAAACTGATTAACTTAATGCTCGATGACTTGAATTCCGCGAGTGAATTTCTTCAGTTCGCATTGATTGAATAATTGCTGACTACTGCACAAGAACGTGAATGCCACTAAGAGGCGAGAGACTCACGCCGAAAATGCGTGAGACTTGGCATCTCTGGACTATGATCCTGTATTCCTCATATTTTTGTAATATGATAATTTGCTCTTCATTTGTAAAATATGCTGCTCTGCTGCCGGTAGACAATTGGTCATACAAACGCAGTCTCTGTTATGTGAACACCCAGATATCTAGGTCGGGAAAGCCCCGATTGACATAACGAGTTGATAAGCAGCTTCGTAGGACCGCTTAGCGAGACTGCGGTTGTTAGGCTTAGTGAAGCCCAGCAATAACTGAAAACATTGTTCATTTGCGAACTGTTACTGTGTGGGGGGAGAAATCATATATGATATTTTATAAAGTTCATATAGCAGTAAGTTCGAAAATCCACGCAGTGCTGTATTTAACACAGTGGACAATGTGTGTCTACATGAATCACTGTCGGGATCAGCTAATGCTTAATCTATAAATTATTCTGTTTATTTTATTTAAAAAAAAATAACATAAATAAACCATTGTCGTTTTAAAAAATAAAATTACAATGACGGATAATAATTGATTATGACGGAATTTTTATGCCCCAGTCCGTCACGATGACGGACATTCAGAAAGTGTAACGCGACCTCTGCTGTGATGTGCCAGTGGTGGTGATAATCCATGATGTGGGGAAAGCATGTGGATTTAAAGATGGATCTTTATTTGAACAGATTCACACTGAATATGACTGACATTTTTAATGCAATTTCAAGGGAATAGTACAAAAGAATTATGTCATATTTATGGAACTTTTTATGCCCAAAGATCCACTTGATACCTTATTCATCAATGTTGCCTTGGTCATCTTGGGAATACTATCATAAACATATAAAATGACTGTTTTTTTTTTTTTTTTTGTGCCATAAGGAACGAGTTCGTAACCACAAGTATAGGAGTGTAGAGGATCTGGAGAAGGATTTCCTCCTCCTATGTCACAATGCACAGACCTTCCATCTGGAGGGTTCCCAGGTGTGTTTATATTCAGAATCTCTCCCAGGCTCTCCTGTACCGTAAACAACAAGGATTGGTTATGCAAAATCTGGTGGAAGTAGTGCAAATATTGTGACACAGCTATGATGGCTTCAGATGAATGACGCTCCATGAATAGGAATCAGCTAGACTGTGAATTTAAATGCTCAAATGGAATCATTTGAATTTCTCTCAGGGAATTCCACTCATGTTCCAATCAGTCATTAATTGACCTGAGCATGTTCAGATAACAGACGTTGGAATTGATTTGCAAATGTTGAAATGATTTTAAACTCTTTCTGTGCGGCTTGTGCAGGTCTATGAAGACTCCATTGTACTCCAGTCGGTGTTCAAGAGTGCTCGGCAGAAGATTGCGGAAAAGGAACAGAGAGAAGGGAGAGCGCTGATGATAATGACAAAATTGAATCAGTTTCAGAGTGTAAGATTCTTCTCTAAATTTTTCCTATGTGTGATCCGCTGAGGTAAAGATGTGTCACTGTAAAAGTCTCAGGATCTCTTGAGAGTGTTTGCTAATCATGTTTATTATTTTTCCCCACAACATAATACAGCAAAACCTACAGTGAAACTTCACAAAATGGAGCCCTGGAATGACCAGGAAAAGGAAAGTCAGAGCAGACACATAGCCAAACCCACTCTTAATGAGGAATACGGAGATGAGGATCAGGACAACAATGTAGGTCATGAAATCATACCTAAATAATTTATGGTATTGTCCATAGTATCAATCAATTGTTTAACAAATCCACAAAGAATTTTGTTTCAACTGCATCCCTCTCTCCCTCCCTCCCTCTCTCTCTCTCTCTCTCTCTCTCTCTCTCTCTCTCTTCCAGCAGGTCCAATGTAAAATGTAAGTTTGTTTTTTTTAACATTGACTTGTTTTTTTGTTGTTGTTTGTTACTGAAATTGGACAAAGTATGTACCATGCTAATGAAATCCAAATAGGACCCAGAAAATCATATTAGAACTTCATGATGACAAGAGTACAATTGAGTTCAATGTGTGCTCACAGAATGATGCTGTTCCCACTAACAGTTGCCTGGTGACCTTTTCCCCCACAGTCCCAGAGTGAGGGGCGTTAGGAAGACTGAGGAGGATGCAAGCTGATGCTGGCCTTTTGAAATATTGTGTTCACTCCTCTGTACTGATTCTTTCTTTGAGAAAGTTTGCTTTTGAGTCTTCTCTCACATCCAGCTTTTTGAATTCTAACGTACTGCCGATTCATGGCTGATACAGCTCAGTTTAAGCACTCTACCATCCTGCCATCTTAAGAGATTGCGAACATCTTTATGGTACATTTTGTGCATCTTGTCCTATCTTCCCAAGCAGTTGCTCTGTCACTGTCTTTTCAGCATCTGCTACACATTTTTAAACAAATGTCTCCTGAGCTGCTTAATGTCAGCGACAGTTTTTTTATGTCAGTTTTCAAAAACCAAATTGCTTACAGGAAATAGCATAACTTGATCTAGCGAGATTGTCTCTCAACTTGATGGGGAGAAAAAAGTCCCCTATTTGATCTATTCTTCAGCATTTAGCTTTGTAACTATAATGTGCTATTTATTACGTTAACAAATGAAAGTATTTATCTGTAGTGAAAATGGCATGTAACAAGAATGGCTCATAGCCTTGGCTTCTCAACATCCCGTTGCCTAGAAGCCTCGGAAATTTGAGTTCCAATTCTATTACAACATTTATTTGTGTCAATAAATAAATAAAATAATAAAACAAAACTCTAAAAAAGGTTACAATGTTTGGTATAAAAAGAATAACCTTTACCATCAAGTTGCAAATGTCCTCTTTGATGGGCAATGTAGCTACATAGTATCGCTGTGAATAATACCAGTTTATAGCAAGTATTGCAAATGGATAGGTAAAAAAATAATGATTTTTTTTTTTTAAATACTACTGTAAATTTGATATTAAAGTATCCCAGAGAAAGTTAGATTTTTTTTCCCGACCACTATAGAGACACTTGAAAAAAAAAAAACAAAAACAAAAACAATCAAATTCCCATTACTTTTAATTGACTGCCAGATCTAAGGGACAGAAATGTATTTTTCTTATCATATTAAATGATGTATGGAACAAAGAACATAATATTTATTGCATATTAAAGTCTCAAAATTTTTTTGGGAATAAGAAACTATATAATTACACTTCTTCTTTATTCAGTGGACTGTTGACCTATTGTGTAATATTGAGGCAAATTTTTATATAAACATTTTTTTCTCATAAGGCACAAAGCCTCTGTTGGGTGCCAGCACAAGTAAAAAAGAAAATTCTCTTGTTAGACTTTCTATGCTCAATCTGCAGCATACATCAGTGTTGACTGTTGTTCAGCGACCCTGCTTCTTATTGCTTGGTAAATGCTTGAAAGCTGATTTTGAGATTATTTATTTGTTGTTACACAAAATGGTGAGCACTTCCTCAAAGAAAAACTTGGTGCCCATTAAGTGTTTTAACATGTCTAATTAAAATCACATTAGCTGATCAAATTCTTGCGTGCAGAAGTTTCAGGCAGTTTAATTTTGGAGGTATGTATCTACAACAGTTCAGGCCTGATCATTAAGGCTCATAATTGCAGATATTCAGTAAAACAATACAAGTATGACTAATTAAAGTCCACAAAGTCCCCGTGCACAAGCCTGTTTAAGTGAATCAGGTGCTGGCGACAGCAGGCAGGACTGTCAAAGTATGAAATAAAAAAAGTCTCTGCACACTGATCACCATTGACTGAGTTTTATTTAGGAGCAAACTAAATAAAACTCAGTCAATGGTGATCAGTGTGTGGAGATATTTTTGTTTTCATACAAGTATGACTAATGTTTACACTGGTTTAATTCTGATGTACTTGAAGAATCAGGCCAATGACGTGAATTATGGGTGGTGCACTAAATAGATTAATAAAAGATACTGAGACAATCCACCTATAAGAGAATCTGCCAAAATCAAATAGGACATCAGAATAAATTTGTTTGGTTTTATAAAATTACATGTAAGTATTTAACTGATATTCAGGACTGAGATTAGTTCAGGACTTAGCTTGACATGTCTCTTTAAAACTGGCAGCTTGTGTTTGGTATATTTGTGGTTGGTTGATTGCAAAAGGAAACTGCTTCACACCTCCCACAATTTTAGTCGTTCGTTGATGCTAAATTATCGACACTCCATAATTAGAACAATACATACAACTTATTTTAAGAATTTCTGCCCTACTAGGGGACTGAAATATTTTTTGGATCTTAGGATGTAAAGTATCTTGTTTACAAATAAAAAGGTACCCATTGTTGGAATATAATTTTCCAGCAATCTTTATCATTTGAGAACAGGGGGCATCACATCATTGCTTTCAAGGAAACCACAAAACATTTCAATGTGAGGTGAACTGTTTTTTTTTCTTTTTTAAAGTTTGTATAAATATTTGTCAAAAGTAAAATGTTAGTGCAAAAACATGATTGGGACATCTAATTTCATCTTGCATTGTAAATAGAATACAGTCATATTGCATGGAATACTTTGCTAAGTAAACTGGCTGAAATAAAAACTTACTTGCATAATGTGCTTGCAAAATATATTCAATGCTTTGGCCAAAATACATTGTAACTACAGAACACTAATGTATAATATGCTGTATGCTACATGCACAGTAAAATTCAATGACATAACAGTACTCATTCATGATATTGTGAAAGGGAGGCTTGTCTCTATGAACTTGTCTCTTATAAGTGACTTGAATGCACTGCCTCAGAAAAGATGTTAACAATGAGCATAAACATTTTCTCCATAAAACAATGCAAGTCAGTTTGAAAAGCCTCTCTTTTTTTCTGATCACCTCATTTTATACACTTTACAAAATATTTGGTAACAACTTGGTGTACCTTGATGATGACCCTACAATTTATGATTAGATCAAATAAAAGTATTTTTGCTCACCTTCCACAAATGAGAAAAACTTATTTTTACCCTCATTAAATGAAGATTGAAAGGCTGGAGACAGATAATGGTTGATCAGTAGAAAACAAATTTAAATACAGCACAGCTGGAAGTTTCTCCCCTAGAATTTAACAAAGCAGAAATACAGCTATGATGTAATATCAACTACAAACATGCTATTAAAACTATTATAGCCCAACTGTGACCTGTTTTACAATTAAAATCACTAGATTCATGAGAAACACATGTAAACACATGCAAATCCAGTTGTTTTGAATGTTATGATCAGCTGAAATGGTGAACTACTGTGCTATGAAAAGCTATTTGCCCCTTCCCGATTTTTTTTCTTTCTTTTTTTTTTTTTTTTTTGCTTATTTGTCATATTTAATTGTTTCAGATCATCCAACTAATTTTACCATAAGACAATGGCAATGTAAGTCAACACAAACTGTAGCCTTTAAATAACCGTTTCATTTATTGAAGGTAAAGGTAAATCAAAAACTGTATCACCCATGTGAAAAAATAATTACCCCCCTAAACCATCATTGGAGACGACTCCGGCAATCAGATGTTTGCGGTAACTGGCAACACATCTTTAATATTGCTGTGGAGGAATTTTCACCCACTTTTCTTTGCAGAATTGTTTCAATTCAACCAGTTTGTAGGGTTTTTTGAGCAGAAACTGCCTGTTTTAGGTCATTCCACACCATCTCAATAAGATTCGAGTCAGGACTGTGACTTGGCCACTCTAAAACCTTCATTTTGTTTCTTATGAGCCATTTAGAGTTGAGCTTGCTTGTGTGCTGTGGATCTATGTCCTGCATAACCCAACTGTGCTTGAGCTTTAGGACACAAACTGATGGCCAGACACTCTCCTTCAGGATTTTTTTGGTAGAGAGCAGAGTTTATGGTTCCATCAATAATGTTGTCGCCCTGGTCTTGAAGCATCAAAGCAGTTCTAAACTATCACACAACCACCACCGTGTTTGCCCATTAGTATGTTGTTCTTATTTTGGAATGCTCTGTTAGTTTTATACCAGTGAGATGTTTTTTAGGCAAAGGTGAGATGAGCCTTTGTGTTCTTTTTGGTCAGCAGAGGTTTTGTTTAGTTATTCTCCCATGGATGCCATTTTTTTCCCTAATCTTATTCTCATTGTAGAATGGTGAAAACTGGCTTAAACTGAGGCAAGTGAGCCCGACGGTTCTTTGGATGTTAGTCTGTGTTTTTTGGTGATATCTTGAATGAGCTGTCGATGCGCTGTTGGCATGATTATGGTAGGCTGACCACTCCTGAGAAGGTTCAACACTGTTCCAAGTTTTCTTCATTTGTTGGTAATGACTCTTGTTGGAGCCCCATAGCCTTAGAAATGGCTTTGTAAACCTTTCTCGACTGATAGATGTCAACGACTTTGGTTCTCATCTGTTCTTGAATTTCTTTACATAACAACATCTTGTGCTGCTTTTTTGCCAACTTTGCATTGCTAAACAGGCTTTGTTTAAGTGATGTTTAGACTCAACAGGGCTATCGGTAATCATGCTTGGGTGTGTCTAGTGAAATTGAACCCTATTATCAATTAAATTTGTTAATTGGATTATTCAGAAACTAAGGGGGCAATTACATTTACACATGGGGCCAGGTAGAGATGGATCACTTTTCTCCTTAGATAAATGAAATCATCAATTAAATACTGCATTTTGCATCACCTTTGTCCAAGTTAGTTTGATGATCAGATACATTTAAGAATAACAAATATGCAAAAATAGAAGAAAGCGGGAAGGGGAAAATACTTCTTCAAAGCACTGCATGTACAAAAAGAGCTGTGATTTCTACATGGTGAAAAATAAATGTATAAAAAATGATTTAATAAAAGCTGAGCATCTGCACTTTAAGTACATGTGGATTCTTTAACAAATGTTTTTTTGTCCCAAACATTATGAAACTTGTCATCTAAACTATCCACTGACACCTGATATGATGATCAATTTGTACTCAATAGGCTTACCACATCAAAAGGTTAGCCCAGAGACATCCTGAAAACTTTCTATGTGAGCAGAAGAGCATAAATTAGGAAAATGTTAGCAAAAACTGAAATTGAAGCGATGTCAGTTACAAACAGTTTGTGGCATGGCAGGCACAATCCAATATTGCCATGTAAGTGAAAACCATGAAACCAGGAAGGCTCCATTACTGTACACTGTACGCCCCCAGAAAGAACCTTTGGCAAGCAGTTCAAATCTTTGTAATCCCTGAAGGTGAGCAATTGAAGAGTGACAGTGATGTGGAAGTTACATAAAATTCACAAGGCAAAAGTTATGTTGGGTTTTCTTGATAACAAGCATCAATGAAAATTTCTGTTCATCTAAATGAAAACCTCGGCAACATTAGCTTAAGCTAACTTTAGACAACTAAACACATAACATTTGTGAGCAGAACATAGAGAGCTGAAATTCATTGGTGGACCATAAGGTTACTCCTGGAAGAGCATTACTTTGTTGATCCCGGAACAGGACTTAAACGGTGATGCCAGACTGCGGTATGCCAGATGGAGAGAGGTAGATTCCCAGGGCAAACTGCTATATGTCACGCATTCCAAAAAATATACTCCCGCAGAGTCGCCTTGATTAAGTTTATCTTGGAGAGCCTGTATTCCTTCTTCCTTACTCATTTAACGGATTGAAATCTCCTTTAATGACAGAGCTTAATCATTTCCAGGTCAGAAGCAAGGATGGGAAGACAGGAGTGAAAATAAGTCAGTGGAATGAGCTATTGTAGGCTTTGCAGTAGAGGGATAGGAAGCCCAGGGTGGCATTCCAGCTCCAACAGTCGCTCAAAAGATGAGTAACTGGCGAACGCAATCTAAAATTCGGTAATTACAAAATGTTTTACCTTGAGTTTTTATAAGCTAGACATTATTGTTAAAACCATAAAAACAGATTGGACACACAATGCAGGAATAAGCCAAAAATAAAATTACAACACTACAATTGATACAACTCCACTTCCAGAAATGTTGGCAAGCAAAATGTGAATAAAACCAGAATGCAATGATTTGCAAATCATTAAAACCCTGTATTTAAATAGTCCAAAGACAACATCAAATGTTAAAACTGAGATATTTTATTGTTTTTTTTTGTTTGTTTTTTAAAATATCTGCTTATTTTGGATTTGATGCCAGCAGCACATTTCAAACATGTTGGGACAGAGGCATGTTTATCACTGTGTTGCATTATCTCCTCTTTTAACAAACAACCCTCTGTAATTGGTCAGAAACTGAGGAGACCAGCTACTGTGATTTTGAGAGCAATTTTTTCCCATTCTGGCTTGATGTTGGATTTCAGCTGATCAACATTTTGGGGCCTTCATTGTCATATTTTTCATGTCCCAATGCGCCATATGTTTTCAGTGGGCAACAGGTTTGGACCGCAGGCAGGCCAGTTCAGCGCCCAAACTTTTTTTTTTACTATGTAGGCATGGGCAACGCTCTGCATAAACTCTAATGGAATGCGTAACAGCTGAACTGGGGCGGTAAACAAGCCTCAGAAAACTTATAAAAAATGACGTAAATACCATTTTCATACAAAAAGAACACCATGGTTTGATTAATAGCAACCTTTTCAATAGGATACCCGCATTTCATACATGAACTCTGCGTATTACGGCCAAAAACGCGATTTGAACAGAGCTATTGTTCGCCCGTTGGTTGAATGCGTGACCTCAATTTGCACCGTGTTTACAAATTTTCAAGTGCACAGCGTGTCAAAAATAACCATTTAGGAGGTAGATTTCAAATAGCCCGCGCCAACGTCTTATCCCAGCTACGGCCCTGATTTGCTTACAGCCATCTAATTTGAGAAATTACGAGTCTGTTCGTCCAGGCTAGACCTCCAGGGGATGTGAAATAAGTTCGACAGAAGTTGGTGAAGTTCGTCGCGTGTTTGCCGTGATTTCTTCTCAACAATAGCAAGAAAGGTGAGCGTATTTTTACTCTACCCTACATAGTTTGTTGACAGAATATCCTGTGACCCTATTTGTGAAGTTTCAGTAAAATATACCAAGGAATAAACCGGCGCCAGACCTTTGAAGCCCACCGGTCACAAGATTCATTCACGTATACGCTTCAATTCGAGACTGCAAGGATGGAAATCTGAATAATCAATTAGGAAAAATTCTCGGCTCAGGTAATTCTGTATATCGTTTAAACATTTTGTTAATCGGATTATGAAAGAAGACTGAAAATAAGCGCCCGCTTTTTGTTTGGATGTAAAAGCGCGTATTTAAAGGAGAATGCATTGTATATTGATTAAGCATTGAACTCTGCATAAGTCGAACTGTTTTAATATTTGTTGATGACATTGCTTCGGCTTCCTGGAAGCAAGTACGCGCAAATCTGCTGTCTAGGGAGCATTTCAGGTTCGATGTACTGAGTAATAACGCCGCGGAAACTTAAACTGGCCCGTCATTCTGCCGAATAGTCTTACTAAACAAGTTAATCATCTGATTGCTAATCAAGCAAAGGGGAGGTTTCTGCCTCACCAAACTAACCCCCGACTGCACGTCACTGTGTTTTACTATGAATTATTCACAGTAGCTCATTGAAACTATCATGGGAGGAGGGTATATGGACATAGTAAAAAACATTGCAAAGTTGTTTTTTTTAATCACCACAGGTTATTGAAGGGGGAACGTTTGATTCATTTCGTAGCAGTGGGAGGGCAAACAACTGCCGGCATCAGTGACTTCACTGCATTTTATATAGTAATGGGCGAGTAGCGTTAATGTTTGCCTTCCCACCGATAATTTTGACATTTTTGCAGACCATTGATCCAAAAAAACTTCACAGGCAACCCATTCATACCATTTTTTAATATCAATGCAAAACCTAATGTTTGTTGAACATAATTGGGTGAAATTCAATGCATTTTCCATTAAAAAGGGCCCAGGGGGCGCTGCTGTACTTCAGAAAAGGGGTAGATGACTTTAGCATCAATTATTTCTGTTAGGGTACCCTAATGGATAATTTGGCCTGGTTTATGTCTGAATAGACTGTATTTTCGAAAATGCCCTCAGGCTTCACCCCCCAATTTTCGCAATGGGTTTTGTTGAAAAATGCCAAAATCGGCTATTTTTGGGACCCTGTGGCTCTAAGACCCTTTCCTGTAAAGGCATTGGACTTGTGGCAAACTCTTCGTCTGTGTCTTCTGTATTTACCTGCAAAAAATCATTAGAAAATAATAAAAACTTTGTTCTCAGCAACTCAAGAAGTGTTGTCATTTTATTCATTTGTATTGCCCATGCCTATACTATGGAGCCATGTTGTTGAAATACAAGCAGAATGTGGTTTGGCATTGTCTTGCTGAAATAAGCAAGGCCTTTCCCAAAAAATACATTTTCTAAATGGCAGCATGTGTTTCTCTGAACTGTTCAGCATTAATAGTCTTTACAGGTGTGCAAGGTACCCAGTCCATGCGCACCCCCATTCCATCACGGATGCTGGGTTTTGAGCCATGCACAGATAACAAGTCCCTCTCCTCTTTAGCCCTGAGGGTGCAGTGTCCATGATTTCTTTTTTTTTTAAAGATTATTTTTTTGGGAATTTTTTTCCTT
Source organism: Gymnothorax javanicus (assembly GCA_029692085.1). NCBI lineage: Eukaryota > Metazoa > Chordata > Actinopteri > Anguilliformes > Muraenidae > Gymnothorax > Gymnothorax javanicus. The sequence goes on along the minus strand of CM056194.1, from coordinate 158,604,683 downwards.
TATTTGACAGTTATACAGTGTAGAAAGGCAGGAAGGTTGGGGAGAAGAATGGGGGAAGACATGCAGCAAATGACCTGAGCCGGAGTCGAACCCGGGTCGCTGCGGGAAGGACGCAGCCTTTATGGTGCGCGCGCTTAGACTGATGAGCCACCGGGGCGCCCCGTATCCATGATTTCTAAAGAGAATTTCACATTTCACATAGTTGTTCAGGCCGCAAAAAAGTTTTCCACTTTGTCTCAATCCATCTTGAATGAGCTTGGGCCCAGAGAAGGCAGCAGCGTCTCTGGATCTTGTTTTTACTGTATATGGTTATATCTGTACTTGGTAGAGTTTTAACTTGTGTTTGTGGATGCAGCAACAAACTGTGTTCTTAGTGTTCCTGAGCCCACGCATTGATTGCCACAACAGAATCTTATCTGTTTTTAATGCAGTGCTACCTGAGGGCCTGAAAATCACAGACATTCAATATTGGTTTTTGGCCTTGTCCTAAGCATACAGAGACTTCTCTGGATTCTCTAAATCATGTAATTCTTTGCAATTTTATGCTGGGAAAGGTTATTATTAAATTGTTGTACTCATGGCCTTGAGTCTTTCAGAAGTGGTGAAGCCCTCAACACTTTTTACTTCTGAAAGACTCAGCCTCTCTGGGATGCTCTTTTTATGTGTAATCATGTTACTAATTACCTATTGCCAATCAAACTAACTAGGTGTGAGATATTCCACCAGGTGCCATACAGCTTTTACAGTCTTTTGTTACCCCGGACCCAGCTTTTTTGAAACTTATTGCTGACACCAAATTCAAAATAAGCAAATATTTTTCAAAAAGCAATAAGTTGACAAGTTGTCTTTGTACATTATTCTCAATAAAATATGCAAATTAAATTACTTGCACGTAATTGCTTTTTTTTTTTTTTTTACATTTTACAGAGTGCGTTAACTTTTCAGGAAATGGGGTTGTATATGGAGATCTTTGTGTGTTGCCTGAAAAATTATAGGCTAACACAATGATTAAGCGAGAATTAAGTTAAAAAAATTCATAATGATGGTAGAAGGTCCAACAAGCACAAAATACATTGGTAAATGAACAAAGCCATTCCTACCTCCCCCCTCCCCTCAGAACTCCTCGATGCAGTGCCTTACATCTGTTTCAGAGTGGTGTGTGCCTTATGCATGCACTTATACTGTTGTATTTTGGATAAGTTCGCAAAACCATGACCTAAAAAGTTGTTTATTGATCTAGACCTAGCCTTTATCCCAGGATTAAACCTACAGGAGACCTAATGCCTAAGTGTAATTTCAAACAGAGGTCATTCTTTTATTTCTGTGATCATCAATTGACGAAGGGCACTGTAAGCTTTTTGCTCCTGTATTTGCTGGCGGTTGTAAATGCTATTAGACTACCCCTGACTTATACCTGTCTGTCAATACATTCTCAAATTAACCATCATGAGGTTATACAGGAAAATATTTACAACTAAATTGTGCTAAAATAGTGTATAATGACATTTAGATGAGCCAACTTATTCCCAACAAAAATATACTTGGATGGGGGTCTGTACTCTGGTACCAATGTAGTAGTATCTTACGTCAATATATACAGTGAAATGGAAGGTATGCAGCTGAATAAAGGTCACAATAAAAACCAATCTCCATAAATTATGAATGGGTAGTACCACCATCCAGACAGGTTTATAGACTTCATTCGTTATCAATAGGGATGTGGTGTGGTAATTAGAAAGTTCAGCCAAAGAATAAGCAGCTAAAAAAGATTACCTTTTGTCAGACTTCTTTTTCACTTGTTTTTAGCTCGTTTCTGGCTGCCTGTGTCTTTTTTTTTTTTTTTTTTTAGCTCTTTCGGGTTGAGTCCATGCACACACAGACACACACAGACACACACACACACACACACATCCTAGCCTGTAGAGTCAGCAATTTTGGTTAGGTAAGAAAGCTACAGTGGCTGCTATTGGCCAACCAATCTTCTAAGCGATGGTTTGACTGGCTAACTGGACTTGTGTACTTGTAGAAGTTTTAGACAGGACTGGTCACCGCTAGAAGTAGCTTCTTAGGGAATTTCCAATTCACTGCTCATTATTATGTCTCCCTCCTGGAGGGAGAGGGGAGACATATTGTTTTAGGCTCGCTTCCTGTTCACATCAGCATCGGCGTTCCCACTTCGTTTCCGGAGCGTAACTCCAAAACCATTTGCATGATCTTAACGAAACTTTGCATACTTACTACTCAGGTCCTGAAGTGGTGCCTTTTGGTATGTGCCTGTCTGTCTGTCCATCCGTCCGGTGGGTTTGGCAGGGTAGGGGGCCAGGGGGGAGACGTACATTTTTACAAGTAAAAACACATTCTAGTTTATATTGTGCTTGAGTGCTCCTTGGCCAAAATTAGCTTATGTGGCTGATTCCTCATTAATGAAAGAATGGATTTGTAGTGTTATCTGATTCTTAATGAATATAAACTTCAGCACTTATGGAAGCCCTTCAAATGCTTTTAATTGAGCCATTTAATAGAACTATTTATAAATAGGTCAATAAATGAGCAAATGAATGGCTGAATTTAGAAATTGATTTGCAAAATGATATTTTAAAAGACATGAACAATTTGCTGAGCATTTATTTATTCATTTTCATATTCTTTTTCCTTTTCACAATTGATCTTGGACTTTACTTATCCATTAACCAACTCTCTTATTTAAAGCACAAGCACTGAAAGTGCCAGACTAACAGTAATAGCAGCAAAGTTTTTTCATTGACGTATTTTAATGTAACTGATGAATCAAATGTGAGCTAAATCAATCAATTCAAACAATTCTTGGACACATTAGTTGGGCATTATTATGTACCACCACGCAAGTAATAAAAAATTCCCAGAACTGGGATTTGATTTGGATCACTCTGCAATGGCTGGTAAAATTGAGAGGCCAAGTGCAGCGGCCAGAGAGAAAAGAGCAGCATGGACACAACACAAACACAGAGAATTATACAGACCACCAGAAAGTACTCGCGCTTCCAAAGGACGTATAATAGTCTGAAACACGGAAGCAATGCGAGAGAGAGAAAAGTAGAAAAGGTAAAATGCCTAAGAAGAAGGAACTCCAAAAATAATGAGAAGATATAAAGTCACGCAAATCCTGACTACAGATATCTTCGGCTATAGTGCTTAGCTACAAACAGAGACTCTAGCAAAGGAGGCATGGCGGACTACCGGCTTATATAGAGTCCAGGGAAGCGCCGCCTCAGTCCAATCAGCCGATTGAAAAGGAATTCGATATCGTCCCTGAGAGCCACAAAGAAAACCAAGGCACCCACACACCTCACAAACCATGACAGGACCCCCCCCCCCAACCCCCCCAAGGAACGGCTCCAGACGTTTTCAGAGAACCTCGTACACAGAACTCTGAGATAAGGGTGGGATCCAGGATATCCTGAGAAGGGACCCAGCACCGCTCCTCAGGACCATATCCCTCCCAATCAACTAAAAACTGGGCCCACACGCCTCTCAGTCAGAATACGACGCACAGTGTAAACCAGCCTCCCCTCAATCATCTGCAGCAGCGGCGGGGGTTTGTCGACCGGTGCCAGGACACTAGTGCTAACCGGTTTAAGCCTGAAGACATGAAAAGAGGGGTGGATACGCAAGGATCTAGGGAGCTTTAACCGGACAATGACAGGGTTGATCCTCCGCATCTTAAAAGGACCAATGAAGCAGGGAGCCAACTTCCGTGACTCCACTCTTAAGGGAAGGTCCCAAGTGGAAAGCCAAACTCTTTGGCCAACCCGATAAGATGGGGCCAAATGGCACCTTCTATCAGCGGCGGTCTTCTGTTTCCGCCCAGAGCCCAACAAAGAGGAACGGACCCTGGCCCAGACCGACCGATAACGCCGAACGAAGTGATTGACCGAGGGAACTTCTGAATCCCTCTCAGTCTCTGGAAACAGCGGAGGCTGATAACCCAACTGAGCCTCAAATGGGGAAAGGCCTGTGGAGGAGTTGCATAGTGAATTGTGGGAATATTCAGCCAATGCCAAAAAACAACTCCACGAAAATGGGTTGTCAGCCACTAAACACCGAAGAGTGACCAAGATGACCATGTTGCCTTCAGAAATAGGCAGGCCCGTAACAAAATCCAGAGCAATATGGCTCCACGGGCACTTGGGGACAGGCAACAGCCGGAACAGACCAGAGGGGGGGAGATGGGAAACCTTGTTCCTAGCACAGATACAGCACGCCGCAACAAACTCCCGGATGTCCTCAATCATGCTGGGCCACCAAAAACGTCGGGCCAAGAACTGCTTGGTCCGATGAACCCCCGGGTGACCCACCAGGCGGGAAGAGTGCCCCCACTGGAGAACTTGGGACTGTACCGCTATCAAAACAAACAAACAGCCTGGTGGCTCCCCACCGGGACTGGGATCAGATCTCAAGGCATCCCGCACAACAGACTCAACGTCCCACTGAATGGGAGCCACAATCTGAGCTGCCGGGATAACTGGCTCAGGAATAGGATCGCGACCAGAGCGGTCATAAATCCGCAAAAAGGCGTCAGGCTTGATGTTTTTGGAACCCGGGCGATAGGTTAACGTAAAGTTAAAGTGATGGAAAAACAACGACCACCGCGCCTGCCGGGAATTACGTCGCTTAGTCTGTTGGATGTATTGGAGATTTTTATGATCCATCCAACCCACAAACGGATGTTCAGCCCCCTCCAACCAATGGCGCCACTCTTCTAATTCCAACTTGACATCTTACAACTCCCGGTCACCAATGCTGTAATTCCGTTCGGCCGCCGACAACGACCGGGAGAAGTAGGTGCATGGGTGCAACTTAATGTCCTGATGGAGGCGCTGGGACAAAATGGCCCCCACCCCGACCTCAGACACATCCACCTCCACAACAAATGGGAGGGAGGGGTCAGGCAAAACGAGAATGGGCTCCAAGCTAAATCGTTTCTTCAACTCCTGAAAAGCAGCCTCAGCTGCTGGAGACCAAGCAAACGACGAGGAGGTATTCTTCTTAGTGAGCGCGATAATGGGGGCAGCTACCGCGCTAAAATTACGGATATTATAAAGTCACACAAATCCTGACTACAGATATCTTGGGCTATTGTGCTTAGCTACAAACAGACACTCTAGCAAAGGAGGCATGGCGGACTTCTGGCTTATATAGAGTCCGGGTAAGCGCCGCCCCAGTTCAATCAGCCAGCTGGGTAAAGAATCCGATTGAAAAGGAATTCAATATTGTCCCGGGACGAGAGCCACAAAGAAAAGTCCAAAGCACATGCACACCTCACAAACCATGACACACTCCCAAAATAAAACCACTTCTAAGGTGGGCCTAAGTACACCATTGATAAATACTTCACAAAAATCTGTCCATAACTTTTTCCATAATGTTACAAGCAAAGAAACAAGCATACTTTTCCACGAACCGAAGGTAAAACATAATCTTCAAGATGGAGGTGAAAAAAAAGCACTGGATTATTAATGTGGCAGAATGGGAATAAAAACAATCAAGTAAAAAAAAAAAAAAACGGACAGGACAGCACAGGAAAGCCTACAAGACGGCGGTGGCCAAAAAGATCAAAAAGATTGACATATATTTGCATATTTCATTAGTGGTGGTCAATATTTTCAGCTCCCTTGTGAATAAATGGTAAATTTTGAATTTTCTTAGTGCACTGGCAGTGAGTTTCTTTTTTTGCCTTGATAGAACAGGCTGACTGATTGAAAGCAGTTCTTGAGTAGAAATCATGGCTCCTCACCTTGTACCTCTTAACCTGACAAATATTTCTTCTGTCTGTGCTAAATGTTTGATATAAGGTGGTGGTGGAACAGTATTATGTACAAATGTAACATTTTAGAAACAGGGTTAAGATTTCCTAATGTTTCGCCAAATCAGATGTTACATTTATATATATATATATATATATATATATATATATATATATATATATATATATATATATTTTTTTTTTTTAATGTGACAATTGTGAAAGTTTGTCTATCTTCTTTAAAATTCAAAATCTTAGGAGTTTAAATTATGTTCCAAGTGACTTATGTAGTATAAATTTATTTGCTTCTTCTGACCAGCTTGGCTACAATATCCAAAATGTAGAATAATTATAGCATTCATGTATAACTCAGCTGCGTTGTTCAAAGAATCTTGAATAAATCTGAAATTAGTCAGAAGCCACAAGTTGCCAGTAGTTGAAACAATAATCGGTTTTATTTTCTTAGGTTACAGATATTTGAAGATAATGTGCAATATATCCTTAAGATTATCTCCTCCTGACATAATGTATCCAGCTTGTGCATAGGTGACAAGTTAGTTTATGACTGGCACTTTCCAATGGGGATAAAAATAGCCAGTGGTAGAAGTTTGAATATGCCACTAGGAATCTAAAAGCCACCAGATGTCATCAGTGAGAACTACTCACTCTCACATCATGTCTTGTCTCCTATAATACCACCCTACTTGGTGAATGACTTCTAGTTTGTGAGACATTAAAAAAAAAAAAAAACATTGCAAAGAAATGAACTTGGAGTCAGAATTAGCATTTTCACATCGGGAGGATAAGGAACATATATTTAAGAAAGTTTGTTACAAAGATTGTGAACATCTCATCATGTTAAGGTACTGTTTTATTGCATGGATGGTTAGGTATCACATGGAGTGTGATCAAAACCCATCAGGCCCCTTTCATCTATAGGCCTTGGGTTTTGAGGGCAGTATTGTTGAGGCTTGTTTAAAAGCTCTGAATTGCTATGTGTATATATGTGTGTTCACATGCATGTTTGTATGTACATTAGTGTACATCAGTGCACTTCATAGAGAAAAGCCTGTGGACCCCTTTGAGATTTCGGAGGGGATTGTCTATCTATTTTTCATTATTATTATTTTTATGTTTTTATTTATTTTTTTTCTTTCTCCTTTTTTTTTTTTTTTTTTTTTTTTTCGTCCACTCAATATTGTTTATGTCTGGTTGGTAGTATTGCCATTTTTTTTTCATTTATTTATTTTTTGTTATGTTACACTACCTGATTTTCTTTGTTGCTGTTGCTATTATTGTCTAATTGATGCTTGCCACATCTCTTTGTTTGTTTGTTTTAAACTAAATGGAAAAACCAATAAAAAATTGATCACAAAACCCATCAGGCTCTTTGGTATCAGGCCCCTCATTATATTGGGAACAAGTGCTGATTCCAGCACAAAATATCACTCATGACAGCATCTCAACCATCAGACACGATGGGATTTTTTATAGCGTGCCAAATATTACATTTTCTTATCATTCAGAGCATGCCGGTGGAGACCAAATACATGCAAATCCATAGCTATTGGGAGATATTTATTTATGTATTTATTTATTTGTTCATTAATTTATTCATTTATTTATTTTGAAAACTAAGAAGGACACATTTTTAAATGGACTTGCTAAATCCTAGACTCTCTCTAAATCTCTATTGTTTGAATCTCAAAATCTGTCATATAGCCCCAAAATTTTTGCCCTCCAATATTTTCAATTTCTCTTGGCTATGTTCAGTGTTAGGAGGAACTTAATACAGAGATATTTTAACTGTAGTAAAACAATGATGATATAACAAGTTGCTATTAAAATGTGGGCAACATTATTATAGTGACTACACTAAGTAATATATTACTCTACCTTCAGTTACCTATTATGTTTATTTGAGTATAATAAGTAATAAGTAACATATTATTTTTGAAATCATCCTTCCCAACACTGGCTATATCGCAGATTGGTAGAAATCTGAATAGAAAAATGGAAGACCATTTTTAAGTAAAATTCAGCTAAGCTTACACAGGCATACTAAGCCTTTAAAAGACTCAGACCTTTAACTGTTTGCAGATGGCAACTTAAAAAGTATAAAGGTAAATATTTGGTGTTACATAGTACATTTCAGAATGAAAAATGCACACTAGTTAATATTTCTGCTCTAATTTGAGCCCTGGCATCTTTTCTATGTCTGCTTGGCACCCTCTTGGCACAGTGCACAGACAGCCCAATTGCCATATGGTGGGTGGTGATGTTTATTTAGTTGAAGATGTCTCAGTAGACCACTCTGGCCGCCCTCCTTCAGTAGACAGATCACTATCAAGTGCCTGTAGGTGAGAATCACTGGTATTACTTGATGAATTATACTGTAACTACTAAATCCTCACTCCTGTGAATATTCATTTTATTCCAAGTTGAACAATTCTTATTCCAAAATTGGTGACTCATAATTTTACATTTTCATTTATCTGTTTTTGGTCATTTCAATTACCTCAGGTTTTGTGTGCATGGTTTTGTTTTTGAGCTCCCAGAGCAAAGTAATGCAGCCAGTGATTAAATTATTACTCATTCATACTTATCATGTTGATTGGTTATTGTGTTGCACAAATGTACATTAGCAGCAAATAGCATTTCACAAATTATTTATAATAGAAATTCAGTTGATCTTTCGTGTTCATATTGCATTTGATGGGTTGGGGCTGCATTGTTTTATTGTTTTTCATGGGGTGGGTGATGGTCAGTGGCTTCTTTTATTTTTCGGAATTTACTGTTTAGCTTAACAACAGCCCTGGGGAAGAAACCATTTCTGGGTCAAATTTGTGTGAAATGTGACCTTCTATGCACTAGTAGCACCTGATATATATTGTCAAACAGTGCATAGAATGTCAAAATTTTACGCCCGAGAAAGATGAAGCAATATATATTTTGCTGAGCCATATATATTACCCTCAAATTGAATTATTATAGCAAAATAACACTGTTTTGCCTCACAGGATGAATCAGAAAAAATGGTTTTACATTCTTATAATATGCACCTAAAGATCTCCAGAAATCTCTTTTCCTTTTAACCTTTTGGTGGCTGGAAATTTGGCAAAGCCCATGGAAATGTTTGCTCGAGTGGTTAACTGTCTGAAACATCTCCTTGTTCCGTACAAATAAAGAAGGCCTTAAAAGGTTTCCCTAACTACATGATGACTGCAGCTCTGTACCACCAGGGCTTTTAAGTAACAATCTTACCAGCTTTCATGACAAATAAATGCATACATAAACAATGCAATTTCTTTTGATACAATTGAAATAAAGAAAGGCTGCTTTAATACAAAGTAACAGGAAGAAGCATTCTGTTCAAATACTACCTCATAAACTAGACTGAAATGTGCAACCCCAATTTCAAAAAAGTTGGGATGCTGCGTAAATTGTAAATAAAGACTTAATGCAATGATTTGCAAATCTCATAAACCCACATTTTATTCACAACTGAACATAGACAACACATCAGATGTTGGAAGTGAGACATTTTACCAATTCATGAAAAAAAATTTGCTCATTTTGAATTTGATGGCAGCAACACCCCTCAAAAAAGCTGGGAGAGGGGTAACAAAAGGCTGGAAATGTAAGTGGTACAAATAAAAAACAGCTGGAGGAGCATTTTGCAACTAATTAGGTTAATTGGCAACAGGTCAGTAACATGATTTGATATAAAAAGAGCATTTTAGCGAGGCAGAGTCTCTCAGAAGTAAAGATGGGCAGAGATTCACCAATCTGCAAAAAACCGCATTTAAAAATTGTGGAACAATTTCAGAAAAAGTCATATTCTATGAATGTAACAACAACAGCAGGGCTTCCAAATTGGAGAGCGCAGCTGCTAAACAAGCCTAATGGCAATCCATAGCTGTATCCCATAATATGTTGTGCTTTAATGTTTGAGCAACTGAAGGCATATATCAAAAAAGAATCCTTCTAACCTGGAGCAGTCCTCTTAGTGTCCTCTTGTGAGGCCACGCCTCCAGCGCTCAGCCCACTGGTCTATTAAGACCCGGTCTGCATTCTTCTGCCCGGCAATTATTGCATGCATCTGTGGATCATTTCCACTGTGTGGTAGAGTTGGGCTACTTAAGACCAAGCCTTGCACTCATTCGGGGCGAAGTCTCGTAGAATGTGTAAGCCTTGTTTCCATGTTATGTGTATTGTGTCTAGACTTTTTATCCCGGCGCTGCGTCTCCGTGTAGTCAATGTGTATTGTGTCTTTTGTAGAGCCTCATAACTACATGCCTTAGTTGTATTCTTAGTCTTGTATGAGATGTATTCCCCGTGTTTCACGTGTACTCTAACTCTAACTTAGTGCTGTTCATAGATTTATCCAGCACTTTATATTAAGGAACCTCGATTCCTGTTTGTTTTCTATTTGTAATACATTGTTACTGCAGCTAACGCCCAGAGTCTGTCTTACCAATAGTGTTTATCAAGAAACCGTGATGCCTATTTGTTTGTTATTGCTTTGTTCATGCCTTCTGCTGTGCAGTAGGCATAATAAATACTACCAAGTCAATCCTTGCACCTGAGTCCAATCCTCAACTTCCTGTCTTCCATGCACCTGAATTGTGTATGGAGCACAACCCTTACACTTCTATAATGATTACTTGGAGGGCTGTTCAAAGGAAAGGTAATGTAACACAGTGGTAAATACAATACAGACCACTCCAAAATTTTCAGGAACATCTTGCTGGCATAATATGTCAAATGAGTATTAATTTCCAAAAAAAAAAACAAAAAAACAAAGAAGATAAGGAAAAAAGAAGACCATCCAGACTGTCCCACCAACGAGTCCAAAAGCTATACTCTGTCATGGAATGGGGTTATGTTTGTGCCTTTAGCTAGGGTAACTTGCTCTTCTGTGAAGGCACTATTAATGCAAAAAAGTACACTTAGATTTTGGAGCAACATTTATTGCCTTCAAAATGGCATCCTTTCCAGGAGTGCCCCTGCATATTTCAACAAGACAATACAAGGCTGCATTCTGCATACTTTAAAAAGGCATGGCTGCATAGGTAAGTAACTGCAAAAGCAACTCCACCTCTGAATGGCAATGAAACAAAATGGTTTTGGGGTGGCCTTGTCAAAGTGCTTACTTGAATCAGTTGAGATGCTGGGCCATGACCTTAAACAGGCAGTTCATGCTTGAAAACTCTCCAATATGGCCAAATTAAAACAATTCTGCAAAGACCAGTGGGCCAAAATTCCTTCGGAGCAATGTAAAATTCTCTTTGCCAGTTATCACACACATGTTGGTTGCTGCCGCCAAGGGTTAGGGAGGCAATTATTATTATTATTATTATTATTAGTTTTTTCACATGGATAATATAAGTTTTGAATAACTATTTACCTGCAGTGAATGAAATGATCACGCAAAAAGCTACATTTTCTGTTTATTCACATTGTATTTGTCTAACGTTTAAATTAGTTGGACGATCTGAAACTTCTAAATATAACAAATACGCAAAAAAAGATGAAATCAAGAAAGGGGCAAATACTTCACAGCACTGTACACTAAGACTATTCTATGGACTTTCAGTATAAGTCAAGTATACTTTACAGACATTTTGTTAAATGTCTTTAACAGGTACAATAAAAAGAATAGCTCATGTGAATAAACTTCTTTTTTACAAGGGATACTTCTAAAATACGTTTTCTGTTCCAAAACCTGTTTAGGAAAGAACATGAACGACTACGAAGGCCCTGGAGGAATGGGGATTATAATTTGTTCTATAATTACATGGTGATTATAATATGCGGGAATGGACAGAACTGACACGCAAACACCCCTTATGTCCGTGTCCAAAATGCTTTTGTTTTTTTCCATCTTTGCGTGTGAAAGCAGTAGGCTAACTCTTTAGAAACGCATATGAAATATCACGGGCTTAGGCCATGTGAGTCACCTCGGAGTTAAATCATTTCAAATCAACTGAAGATACCGCAAAGTGTGCGCTCCATTTAAAAAAAAAGAAAGAAAATAAGAAGTTGACGTCAAACGGAGCTGGTCTGTGGTTGATTATACCTGAGCAGTGTAAAACTCAGGCTGACCGAGTGCGCCAGCCTTCAAGGAGCAGGGCTCGCACTAAAAATGGGCCAAGGATGTGTAAATTCTCCAAGGGCGAGTAAATGAAAGATTAACCTCAGTGATCTAATTCCATGTTATTGAAAATACCCTCTCAGACGAAAAAAATATGCAAAAAGTGTTGAACGTAAAAATATGCCAGATGTAGTTTCGCAATTTTCTAACTTTTAGGGGAACATTTTAAGAGGTGTAATCGTTTTTTTTTTTTTTTTTTTTTCTATGTGAAGTCGACCAGTGATGTTTCTACTGTCATTTTGGTTCCTTGCTGGAATTCAGTTCAGCCTGACTTCAAATAAGGTAAGCGAAACTTTCTTTCGGTTTTTAACACAGTGTAAACCCAAATTGTTGAGTTATCATCGACAACTCCGCTTTTTTTTTTCATACTTTAAGTAGGTGTTTATTCCATGGCGTGCAACACCTCGATATGATTCCCTAATTAATGAGCTTGGTGAAATGTAAGGTACCTTGCTTGAAAATGCATTTTCGTGTGCTCTGTGGTCGACGAACAATTACCCTCTGTCTTCTGAACACATGATACTGAAAGTTAGAATGAACTGGGTGCTCCGACTGGATTTCCAAGGTAAACAATTTCATGTTATCGGCTTCTGAATGAATCTGGAAAAGTAAAAGAATCAATAACTTGTATTGTTGGCTATTCTTTTGTTATCATTTTCCATACAGATATTTTCATTTATATTTATACGTAATCTTTACCTATTTTACTTTTTGTGTTCGAGGTTCGTGGAGGAGATAAGGAAGGTACGATTTTTTCCCCTCATTAATTCCAGTGAGAAAAACCTCTACAATTCAAATTGTAATAAATTCATATTATCTAATTACCTCGAATTTGATGTTTTCAATAGTGTGTTGCAGTTAGAGCACAATTGTCAGCTCTTGTTCATGCTTCTTACAGAACAATTAAAAAGAAGATTGAGGGAATATGGACTAATTACACCCATCAGGACAGACTCTGAGGGTCAATTCTTATCACACCTTATATCAGCCAATCACAAGCCACGGGTGAAGAGGGGGGCTGAACTGAATTCAGAACTACTGTTCTTCAACATCACAGTTTTTGGAAGGGAGTACCATCTGCGACTGAGGCCCAACCGAAGGCTTGTTGCCCCTGGTGCCACTGTAGAGTGGCATGATGACATGGAGCATCTTGGGACTGCTGCCAGCACAGAGAGTGGAGAACAGTCTGACGTTAGCATGAAACAGATACTGACGAACAAGCAGCTCAGAACAGACTGCACTTTTGCTGGGGCAGTCACTGACCTCCCTGGGGCTTCAGCGGTCTTAAGCAATTGTGATGGACTGGTAGGTAACCATTTTCTCACTCACTGTATCTTTCTTTAATCTTGGATTTCTTGTGAAATGGTCCATCACCTTTCAAAGGGTTGACAAAATAACAGTGTGCGGCCGAAAGCATCAATAGTTTGGTCTAAAAAGCTGGCAATATAAGGCTACTATTTTTTTTTAAATACAATTTTTTAAACAAAAAAAATACATACAATGCAAGCATACCACATTACAGAAATATAGAATGTAGTCTAAATAGGTGCTTAGAAGGAATGACAAAGTTCACTAGGTTTAGACATTCATGCATTGATAATATTAAAGATAAATTTTGACAATAATGATAACAAGAAAAAAGAAGAGGAAATAATACATTTAAATTAGATAAGCGGGGGACAGAGAGAAAAAAGAGGGAGACTGCTCAGAGGGGTCTAGAATTGCTGGTGAGAGAGAAAGAAACAGCAGAAGGAGAAGAAAATATATAGAAAGAAGAGAAGGGAAAAGAGGGAGGAGACTGCTCAGAGGGGTAAAGATGCAAACATGTTGGTGAAAAAATGCTAAAAAGTTGGTGAAAGAGAGATGGAGCGGCAAAAGGAAAAGAGAATGTAAGTCAAGAATTTAGGAGAGGTTCCTCCGGGAGTCTCAACATATTATGTATATGTGACAAGAATGACTGCCATCTACCTAAAAATTTCCCAGAGGAGCCCCTAAGTGTGAATTTAACCTTTTCAAGTTTAATAAATTGCATCATATCCTCTATCCATGAATTTATTGTTGAAGGACTAGTGGACTTCCAATGTAAAAAGATTCTTCTCCGTGCCATAAGAGAAGAGACTGCCATCACATCTTTTTGACAAGAGTTTAATTTGAGAGTGGATTTGGCGACTCCAAAACTGGAAATCTGAGGGCAGGATTGTAGGTTTATGTCCCAAATAGTGGACAGAGTCCTAAAAAAAATTCCCAAAATGGCTGCAACTTGGGGCAAGAATAGAACATATGACTAAGGTTGGCAGGGGTGTGGCCACACCGATCACATCTGTCATCCAAGTCTGGGAATATTTCTGAGAGTTTGGTTTTAGAGTAGTGGAACCTGTGTAGCACCTTAAATCGAATGAGGCCCAGTCTTGCGCATGAGGTACTGGAGTTTATCCTACCAGTTGCCTCCCTCCACCAATCATCCTCGAATCTGTTTCCCAACTCTTCTTCCCAGGCTAGTCTAGATTTGAGGGGAATTTGTTCCCCAAAGGACGTAAGAAGGCAATAAATATGAGAAATTAATGAATTATTAGAAGGTTTAAATTTGAATAATTCCTCCCAGGGTGACAGGACCGGTACAACAAGAAATTCTGGGAATTGAGACTTTACGAAGTTTCGAATCTGAAAATATCGAAATTGGTGTTGCCGTGGCAGGCTGTATTTATCCAATAGGAGTTCAATGTGGGGAAAATTCCGTCATGGTACAGATCCCTAATATGTCTTATTCCCTTCCTCTTCCATATTGAGAAAGCTGTGTCGATCAGGATGGGGGGAACAGATGGTTTGTGGAGACTGGCCCTAAGGTTGAAGTGGAGGAGAATTTAAAGTAACGCCGGAACTGAAACCAACTTTTCAGGGAGGCTAAGACAATGGGATTCTTTGAATATCGAGAACCAGGAATAGGGGAGTAAGAGGAACTTAGAAGAGCAGAAAGCGAGGTTCCTGTGCAAGATTTTTCTTCTATCCTAGACCAAAGAGCCTCCAAAGTATGGAACCAATACTAAACTCTCATTTTGTCATTGACTTCACATATACCTAGTTGGCTATGATAATCTGTTATCTATCTGAACTCAAGTCATTTTTATAAAAACATTACAAAGTAGTTGTTGTTTCTTTGATTGTTCACAGTGAACAATACTGAATTCATTTTTGGTTACTCCAGTCCAGTATTGTCAATACAGCAGATGATGTGCTATGAGCTGGATTAATGTGGGGGATTTAGCTATCACTCTCTCCTTCTGTCCGTCCATTTATCCACCTGCCTGTAAATATGTTTTTGTCTTGGGCTTAACTTGAAACCCACTCGATATTTTGTCATAAAACTTGGCACACACATCAACCATGTGCTAGGGTAGTTCTTTTAGCTATTTTTAAATTTTTATATCAGTTGACCACAGGGTGTCACTTTAAAGATAAACTTTACATTTTGGCCAGTAATGTTTGAACTGTTGATCTCAGAAACAATCTTTTTTTTGGATTCTGTGGGTCCACACATAAGCCACTCACCTTCAGTTTTCGCCATTTTAGATGCATCTCATCCCCACTTTTCGCCATTTTTTTTTTTTTTGTAAAACCTTGAAACTTTATCTCCTCCTACAATGTATGACCAATCGTATGAAATTTGGTACACAGCATGTTAAGATCTTTTCATTTTATGCATGAAAAGATGCTGCTTTAAAAGATGTAGCTACAGCAAGTCATTGAATGTTGTGGGTATGGTATCTGTTGCTATAATGAGCTCTCACTCCTGAATGCAATGGCCAAACATCACCAAACCACAGATTCCTCGTCTAAAGCCCAATGGACTTGATCCTATCCAGTTTGGTTCATATCTGTTCATAGGTGGCGTTATAACAAACAAATTATTATAACTCTGAAACCAATTGTGCAATCAGAAATGTTGAAAGCGACATGCTGATCAAGAGTCCTTCAGATATCTATAAGTACAAGGTGACTGCTTTAACAAGATGGTCACCATAAGCCAATCACATTTCAGCATCCGTTTTACCCTCTGAGCTATCATACATCATCATGAAACTTAGCAAGATTATTTAGGATGTGGGAAAGACCAATCAACCATGTGTTAGAGTACAGCTTGAATTTATGTGCATTTTCCATAATGGGCCAATTTTTTTGAAATTGGGATTGCACTAAAGCACCATCCTATGCCAAAACTCTACAGCACAGCCAATTGGTATTGACATGCTATCAAGGAGCTCAATATTAATTATATCAATCAGAACAGATAAACCAAAAAGAAAGAACCCTAATGGCCAACTTTGGGTACTCCCAGTTTTACACAAAGCGCAAATGGTAACATGCATCCTTCGAAATGCATGTGTGCTGCCTGCAGCTTCTTTTCATTCTATAGTCCACAAGCTGAGCTGTAACATAAAGAAAGAAAAGAAACAAACTGGAACAATCATCTATTTTTTTTATTTTATTTGGCTCATTTTTGTGAACAGATTGTGAGTAATGCCGTTCATTACACAACCTCGCATTTATTTATGCTCTTAATAGGCTGTTGTACACAATGGTCATCAAAATATCTTTCATCCCAAACTAAATTAAGCAATTCATTGAGCAGTTTTTGACAAGCTATACTACTGTTGCACTCTTCAGTAAATTGGATTTGATATTAAAATTTTAATTATCACGCTAGATATGAGCAGATGCATGGCATAATAGGAGCTTTGGGGAATATTTTTCCTTGCTTTTAATGGAAATGCCTGCATTTCCTGGGACCAAATGGAACCAGAATGTCTGGAGCACATAGGGGTGGTTCGAAGTCAGGCCACTTTTCAGACGTCTGTGTGGTCACAGCTATAATGGCAAAGTACTGAGCATTTTGGAGACTGACCGAGGAACCATGAGAGGTCACGTAAATAACAGTTTCTCATTTTATTCCATTCCACACATCTTTTGCTAGTTTTTCCATTCCAGCTTCATGCGGTATATTTTCATGTAAACCATTTTCCCATAAGAATTAAAGACCATATCTGCCATAATGTGACTGATGTTTCTAAGACCTCTGTTTTGGTCAAAGCTTGATTCTCTGAGCAGCTTTTTTCAAATCAGGTCACTGTATGACTTTCTCCCACCAAAGCCCTGAATTCAGTTGATGTTTACCTGAATGCTGACATTTATTTGATGTTGCTGCCGCATCAAAAGATCAGGAAGGGGAAAGCATGTCCAGCTGGAAAGACAGACCGCTTTATACAGCTTTATACAGGCAATAGTTTCAACAAAGTATGCTGGCTGTTTTTATTTATACATTTATGCAGTAAAGGTTTAGCCAATATAAACCCACATTTCCTGTTGCTGCATTGGTTTCTTTTCAAGACAACTGAGGTTTATTTTGACTGAGCAAGCAATTTCTTATACTGTACGGCCTTTAGAAGCCATGTGGAAAATTATCCAGAGTTGATGTTCTTAGCTCTCTTTATATTAGTAAATGTGGCAGTATATCTGCATGTTGCAACATTCAATGAATGGCTACAAATACAACACTGATTAGGGCACACACAACACTGGTTGGGAATATTCTTATCCTTTAAGAGTTGGATCTACATGGTTATTCTGCCGACTGTTAAACTCAATATTTCATGAATAATGTGTTCTTTTAATACTGTAGTTATGTTCTACATCTGATATCACAGTATGTGATGAATTTAAATGAACAGATTCATAACTGATGAAACTACGCTCAGAACAGAGAAAGAAAAACAAAGAAATGTTATTGCCTTTGCAAGTATTCTTTACAGTTCTCATTGAGAGGAAGGTAATTGGAAGGTAACCCAGAATGAACAGAAAGAGAAAGGTGCTAGTGTCCCTGCTACGCCTCTTAAGAAGTTTACTCTGGAGAGCTGTGTAGGAAAAGTGGAGCCCCTCTGCTGAATCCCTTGTGCTTATCTTGGCAGTGCAGCAGTGTCTGCTGGACGGATGAACACACCTGGCTGTTATGCTCATACAACACAGAACTTTCCAGGCTTTTAATAGAAGAAACGGCAGGCTGGAACTAATGTCAATCATATGACACAAAGCTCCCTAAAACACAGCATAAATTAATAGATCAATATGACAGCATCTGGGGGTGGCTCATGAATTGGACTTACTTACTAACATAGAAAGCTCTGAGTATTTATGAAATTTAGCTTTTGTAGCCGTTGTCAAGCTGGTTTTATGTGTTGAGTTGAGCCCTGATTCCTATAGGATCATAATGTTATCATCAACAAAGAGCATCTCATCTCAGCAGTGTTCGAACTTAATTGGCAGCAGAACATTCAAAAATATAACATAAATTTTAAATTTAAAGAGACATTCACTTTCAAAAACTGACTGTCTTCAATTATTCACATTTAAAGGAGATACTGCATGATTTAACTGTGGTTTTCCCATAAGTGTTTGCTATGGTTTAAAAACTTGTATTTATAATGTATCCACTGTGCATTATCTGGAATTGGACAGGGCTTCTTTCAGCAATTTGGTGAGAGGTCTTACAGAAAGTAAAGAAATCAATATACACTACCTGGCAATAAATGTTGCACTCACTTATATCTTGTCAGATCATCATTAGTTTTTATTGCGGCAGGCAACGGGGCATTGTTTCGATAACCTTGTGCATTAATTTTTGGCTGAAATCTTGTATTGACGCAAACAAGTCAAATCACTCTGCAGTCTTTTCCAACTCATTGCTAAGATTTTCAATGGAGTCACGAATGCGTTGATCCGTTCATAACCCCATTCCTGTCATTTAAAAAGTCTCCTTAGTTGTATTCTTTGCTTGATGAACGTCAATAATTTGCCCTTTCTTAAACATGATAATACATTTTCCCAGAGGATGAGATACCGCTTACGACATGGTCAGAGCCTACACAGAGTTAAAAGAATTGTTGCGAGATGAAATTTAATAATCATAGCAATAATAATCTATTCATTGGCTCTTAAGTTCTTGATTAAATCCAAATGGCAACTTTATGGCTAGGGCTCTAGAACTACCTGCAGTATATTATGTTCTCTGAGTGGTCCTGGAAAATATATATTATATTGATTTTGTTTAGAACTTCTATTTTGTGCAAAGTAAGACTGGCCCGACATCCTAACTTACCCACAGGAAATCCTGAATAGTCCCATATTTCGGTTGTACCATTTTTCAGTGGGCTTTCTGGATGGACTTGCCATTATTACATTATTATTACATTGCAGGATGTATCACCAGGGAATGTATTCACCTTATAGTGCAGTTCAAAACACAGAAGGTAAGTTGTTAATTTCATCTGAAGATGTTTTAAATTATCATACACTTAAGCTATCATTTTTAACATTTCTGTAAATACTGCATAATTAGCAATTACAGTGGCTTTGGATGTAATTTTGAACCCTCTACCTTTTATGTGTGTCATGGATTTCATTTAAATTTGACCAGCGTCACTTGAAAAACTTGTTTTCTGTTTTCTCTGTCAGTATGGGTTAATGTGTGCTGATACACTTTTTTGTTTTTAATCAATGACAAAAATGTGAAGATGCCTGAGGCCACTTTCTATCCCACTGTTGCACCATGTGAAACTGAAAATTTTGTACGAATAGCATATGTATCCTGACCAGTATATTAGGTACACCTCAGTTGTGTCATTTATAACCTTAGATTACAACCAAAGTAGTCTGGATTATTCATGACACATAATGGACACCTTCCAAATAGCATTCCCTACAGCATCTTAACGCCCAAACCTCTGGAACTGTTGACAAATGGGAGGATGGATCCATGAATTTATGCTTTTTATTCAAAATACTGTCCACGCCACCAACATTCTGCAACAGAAATCGAGATCCGCTCGACCTAACAGTAGTTTTCCAATTTTTCATTGTCCACTTTTAGTGATAACGTGCCAACTGTAGCCCCAACCTCCTGTCTTTTGCTGACATTAGTAGAATGTGGCATAGTCTTCTACTGCCCATCCACTGCCAGGCTTGGAATGTTTTCATTCAGGGATGAAGTCCAGCACACCTCTGTTGTAAACAGTGTTTTTTTTTTCCATCATTGTCTCGGTGAGGTGCGCCTGTTGATCTTCTGACCATTCTCATCAAGTTTTTTTTTTTTTTACTTCATCGTCTGGCAGCTCATAAAACTCAAATAATGAGTTAAGTCCCAGAGCAGCTCTAAGATTCTGGAATCACCACTTCTGGTACCAACAATTATACCATGGTGAAAGTCATTAAGCTTAATGAATTTTATCCATTTTAATGCTTAGTCAGACAAAAAATAAAACCATTTACCCATGTCTGAAAACCACGTGTAGATTTATTTCACTTTTAAGGGAAGCAGCCTATTTTTTCTTAATGTTAGGACCATGAGAGGACCATATTTGCTTATTGCCTATCAGAATAATATGAGAAAATGAAGAGGTTGTCTTTAATACTCCAGTGTCATGCCATCGGATGTTCAATGGGCTTTCAGTAACCTCACCTTTCACGGCATGATTGTACTCAAGCTTCTCCTGCTTAAGTTTACCTGATTGATATTCAAACTATTTATTTTATTTAATGATCAAACCCAATAAATGGCCTATAATGATTGATAAATGATAATGACAAAGTAATTGTCTATTGGCTATATCCATATTATTCCTGTGACATTGCAAGATGGCAATAATCTGAATAACTGCTAAAAATCCAAAACTTCCAAAAACGTACATCTCTTGTTCAAGCACTTTTTCAGAGGCATGAAAAAATGCTGAAAGCAGAGATGGAAGTGAACAAAGTTTTACATTTTTTGCATTTATTATTGCCATCCTTAAAATGCCTCGCATTGTGCATCGTGCCTAACAGCACCCTTTAGCCATGACTGTATATACAATAGTACAGCCCCTTGTACATTATTGCATAATAAGCCTCGCAATCTAATTTATGTAAGTCGGTGTTATTTCTTTGGCTACATTAGTTCAAAATATTCTAAATGCATACTGATGTTTCACATTGTCATTTATATGCAGAAGAATAAGCCTCATAACTTTGTGATGTGATGCACAATAGCCTAATTCCATCAAAAATAAGTTTGACAGCCATTCAACTGATGTTAATCATGCAAAGTAAATTGCAACAGGATTGGGCAATTAAGTATGAAAGGTGAGGTTATCGAAGGCCTTTGTTACAGCCGACGGTCAGCGACTGTAATTTACTAAATGTGAATGTTCTTACTCAAGTGTTTAAGGTTAAAAAAAAAAAATAAATGAAAACACGGATCAAAAGCAGTCACTCAGTATTTTAATTGTTTTGCATAAACAGGCAGGTATGATTCGCACCAGCTCGGATGAATACTTCATAGAGCCACTGGAGAAAGGCTTACAGGATTGTGAAGAGAAGGGGAGAGTCCACATAATTTACCGGAGATCAGCCATCCTACAGGCTCCATCCAACTTATCCACTGACCCCCCGGCCAACGGTATGATTCCCTCCTTAATTAGCAGAATGATCGAGACAGTCCATCAAAAGATAAACCCAAGTAATTTTTATTTTGTATTCTATTATGCAGGATCATCTTTGATTTTTTTTTTTTTTTGGAATCTGGGACTTGGTGTTTTTGCATCTAGGACATGCATATAACTTATATTGTACCAAAATGGTGGTGATTCAACGGGATATGTGGTCAGAAGGAACAAGATAGAGATATGACGTGAAATATTTAATATTTCTTACAGTAGGCACATCTTCCTCTGTGTCTTTAGAATAACAGAGGTGATCCCTTTATAAAGCTAAAAAACAAGAATGGCATGGCATACAATTAAGTAAATTATCCCTTGTGCTTCACTTCAACACGTAATGATCTATGCTGTGTCAGTGGACAAAATTGAACTTAGTGATGATGTTGTGCTTTTTCCTTTTAAGTTATTAATAGTGACAAAAATGACCATTAAAATTCACATTGCTTTGAAAGTAATTTGATATTATTTCTATTTATCCCGAAACACAAATTAAGAATAACACAGATAAGTCACTATTAGTGATTATTGACAACTGCTACAGCGCATAGATGTTTTTATTTGTACCTTAATTACTCATCCTGCTTACCTGTGAATTATTAGGTGAGGTGGCAGAGCTTTGTATCTTCATCTGGTGGTTGATTCATTTTATATTAGAGGGTATTGTGGAGGAACATCTGTTCCTGTTGTTGAAGGGTGGGAAGACAGAATTTTGAATAAACATCAGTCAACTAGTAGCCGGCTTACTGGCTCATGAGAGTGGAACAGAGGATTATACTGCTATGCGTGAGTCTTTTGTATGTCTGATCAGAACAACAATTATGGAGCAGTGGAATATTTCGAAATTCTAGCACTGGTTTGAAAATGAATGGAATTTGACTTAAAATTAATGTTTAAACTACATCAACAAGCTTACACTGTAGCTTGTTGTTTCTTGTTGTTGTAACGATGCGCTCAGAGGAACCAATCACAACTCAGGGATAATCCAAAAATTGTAAGCCTTTATTGCAAAAAGGGTCAGGACCAGAAGACACAAGAAATGCCAAGCCAAAAACAAAGTCCAAAAAGCGAAGTCGACTAGACAGGCAGGGGTCAAAACCAGTAAGGCAGATGTGCGACGGTACATAGACAGCAAGCCAAAATCGTAGTCGAAATCCAGAACAGAGGTTCATACACAGGGCATCCAAAACAGTAATCGTGGTCGTACAAAAACAGGTCAAAATCCAAAAAGACAACAGGAACATAAGGGCAAAGGCAATCTCAAGGTCAGGCGAAACAGTCGTGACGAAGCAATAGACAAAAGGCATACGGGGAGCTCTGCACAAATGAATATTTATCAACGTTCTGACAAGGAATGAACTGTAGTGAAGACTTTAAATAGACAAGAGGGAAGTCACATGCTATGCAGGGAACAGGTGAATTGGATAAGACTAATTACAGAGGTAAGCACACATGGGGAAGTCCTAAACCACAAACAATTGGCAAAAACCAAAACGCGGACAGGATCAACGCAGACAACCTATGACAGATAAACAGCTTGGGTCAAGGAGTTCTAAGTGCACAGTTAAGATTACAGGACAGAGAGAGAAGCGCACCTGAGGTGCGTAAGCTGTAATCAAAGCAGAGCACAGGGAAAGCAAAAGGGGCGGAGTTACAGAACAGAGTAGAGCAGGGCAGAATTAGTTATATTAGTAAACGGTGATATCTACACACCTAATCAAAATACGTGAATGTTAGTTGGTTAGTTTATGTGCAGACAAAGGGATTAGTCTACAGTAAAATTACAAGTGCTAACTAAGCAGCCTAGCAGTTATTTAATATGGTAATTTCAGAAAAGCGGGAAGGAAGGTAAAACGAGACTTGAAGGAAGTTCATGAAATACCGGAAAACTTCCAAAATCACCCGAAGTGTGTTTACCGCAGATGGGGGAGTGCACTGGCATGAAGACACAGATCACATCAGGCATTACAGGGGAGACAATGTGCAATGCAATAATGGAATGGATGAATAAACATGAAAAATAATAAATACAAAACCAGACAGATACAGAATCATAACAGTTGTTGCTTGTTGTTGAGTGAAATAGCTCTGGAATTAGCATGTGAGTTTCTCTAGATAGTTAGAATGGATTCGGATGGTGTGTTTTATAAGAGGAAAATCTCACTGCTGGGTGTTACTGTTCTTACACATTAGTATACACCAGTGGTGTCTGGTGCTTCGAAAAAGTGTGAATTTCCTGATGTGGGAGGGGTGCCTCAGTGGTTCATTTAACAGAAATAGGATCTTAATGGAGCATTCAGGACATTGTTTGGAGGCATAAGCTTGATTTTTATGCAAGTAATTTGTTCTCATCTGTGCTTTAAGTACAATTTATATTCTAATTGGTTGCATGAGGACAGTGACAACAGCATTAACAGTAAAAAAGTCAACTTACAGTGATCATCTGTAATCTTCCATTCATAATAACAGTGTGGACATAATACAAATGAGCTGGGAAGGAAGACACTGCAATAGAATGAGAATTGGAAAAGAAACTTACTGACTGAGCTTGTGCTCCTTTGCTCCTATTCTGCACTGTCTGCCATTACCTTTGCGGCTTCTTGCTTCCCATGCAGGAAACTGCTCAAAATACACTGTAATAACACAAAATGATAAGTGTAGATTGCTTTGAAGAGACCCTCAAGAGATAAGTGCGCAATATGTGATGAGACATAAATGTTGTCGTTGGTTAGGAAATACTATGCAACTCAGAGGCTGTAGTTTGATTCTGAGGTGGTGCCTTGTTGTTGTTGTCTTGAACTATACGCTTAATCTGAACAAATTCAGGAATTCTATGGAAGCCTCCTCTTTCTAGTAAGGCTGAAAAAAAAAAAAAAAAATCAATTCAACAATCGAGCATTTCACTGAAGGGCCGATGAACGCAGAAATGAAAGAACTGAAAATGACGTGGAAAGACATGTAACGCTATTAAATTTTTTAATATCAAATGAGGGACACTTGAAGCAGATGTGGATCGATCTAGGTCCATAGCTCACATGCAGTAGACCTATAAGGCCGAAAAGAAGATCAGAAATTTAGCTACTCTTCAAAAAAGCAGGGGATATTGAATTTGCAAGGTCAATAACAATCTAATGATGTAGAATAATTGGTTCCAAACTAGTTGTATCTAACAATAAGGGAATTGAGTAAACAATGCACCCGATATTTCATTACCTTAACGGTTTTGCTCTTGTGCTTGGTAATTGAGAAATGAGAGAGAAATTAGGCTGTATATCAGCCCAGCAAGTGAGCAAACTAACATTGCTACACAATTTAGAATTAGGTACTAAACTTAGTAACTAGCCGTAGATATTACAAAAGCTAACTGTGAATGAATAACTTTTTTTTTTTTTTTTTTTTTTACATTATAAGAATGTACAAGATGAGAGCGTTGGCTCCGGTAATAACTTTTCTCCAGGTCCAACAACAGGAAGAGGGAAGCCGATTGACTGCAAGAAGACAAGCTAGTTTGCATCCCTGTGTAAAGTTCACTTCCCAGCTGCTAGTTATGGACTGATCTAGTTTTATGTGGATATTTATTTTCACCGCCTCACTGGACAAGACCACAGAAAGTTACAACGCTATGCTTGGCTATCAAACATTGGTAGGCACCAGTTATTAGAGCTACAGTTTCTACGTATTGCACACTGTCAATTATTCTGTTACTGATGGGTTGCTTTTAAATTACAATAGGAGCCCAGTTGCTATAGCTAAATAAATGTGCAGACCAGTGCTAATATAGACATATGCTAATAAGCAACTAACCAATACATTGCTAGCAGATCATTCTAACACGTATGTCTAGTTTATGCTGGTCTCAATTATTTCAACCAAATCCCACCTCCTTCTTAGTTTACTGCTTTTCAGTTAGTGTCTTTCGTCTTTTTTGCTGCCACTCGAACAGTCGCGCAGTTGCTGACAACAGAGGAACTGGAAGTGTTGATGAAAAGATTTGGATGTTTCTGGACTTTCACTGTCTAGGACTGCCAAACAGAGATCCAAATTTGCAGGCAGATCATTTCAACAACTGAAGAGGTATTATGATATTTTTGCTGAATAAAGTGCAAATATAGCTACTGACTGCAAATTTAAGCTCCTCCAGGACCCAGATGTAGGAGAGAGCATGCATGGAGGAGCAGGACTGAACAGCGTGTGCACAAGCAGAGATTGACATGGCATTAGAAACTCCACCAGGCCTTGACGGGTTAATTTTGGTCAGGTGCAGTGGATTCTAGCTAATGCCAGCAGAGGCACTGGGAGGAGCCAAATGCACTGCTTTTTTTTTTTTAAAACAGATTTCCTGTCTCGTGCACAGCTGTCAGTATAGATTTACAGTCTCAGCACATATGAAATAAAGTTATTAGTTTCCTACTGCACCTTTAAATCTATCTATGCTGGAATTTAGAAACCTGTGTAAGCCAAATCATTTCAGTGCTTGCCTGCCCCAGAGGAGGTAAATGTTATGTTTGATATCCACTCTTATCATAATCTGTGTCATGGGTGAGCATTTTGTCATGCATGCAGTTGGCTACAGCTTTATGCCAGTGGATATAGTGGACACAGTCAGATTTCTTTGCAATCATATTTTGTGCAACCCAATCACCATAAATAAGGGACTTTCTGTAAACCAGATGAACAAAAAGTTGCATGAAGCAGTGCTAAAGAGAACTATAGCCTACTACTTCAATGTAATTTCTTTGTCGTATTATCTGCTGCAGAAATCCCACATGCTGTGTTTTCATAACTGATTCCACGAGAACTCTAAAAGAGGTAGTGATGGGCTGGATTTAATTTGTATGCATTTGACTATGTTTGCTTATCTTGTGTACACTTATGTTCCTGCCACAGTCATAAAAAGCAATTACCAGCACTTTGATGTCCGAAGACCCATGCGTGTCTTTCTACAGCTGAGTTGCACAGTAGCAGTGGCCACAGCTGCCCAATACCCCCACAGGATACTCTCCAAGGAAAAGCTGCTGTGCAAGGCAGTTTACATTAGAGGCAGATTAAAGCACATTTTAAATGACTTCCACATTGCAGTCTGTGGGGAACATTAGTGTTATAGTGCATTCTCCGACAGCCGTGATTTTGGAGTGGACAGGCAAATCCTGTTGTAAAAGAACCTTCATGCTGAGTTTGCAAGCACTCATTTCCTATTGCTTGTTAAGCCTGGATCCATACTTCCAAACCCTCTTTCAAGTGCTAGTCTAGAATAAGCTCTCCCAACCCCTTAACTGTCTTCATCTAAAAGACAGAACTGATTCCAAACCTGCATTCTTCTGAAATGTTTTATGAATGCAGGCCCTGACCAGCTGAGCAGTGAAACTTTTGGAACTTAACTGTTTGATCAGTTTTGTTTGTTTATTTTCCATTTCATTCCATGAAAAAGGAGAGTGGGATCATATTTGATCCTACTGTTCCTAACAAGGATGGGTCAAAGGACAAATTATCCAATAAAGATCTTGTCTTACCTTGTATTACATATCCACAGTAGTTACTATTTGGATTGTAAATTGGGGAGCAGAGTGTACAACTGTTTGTGGCATCCTGGGCCAAGTTGCTCCTAAGCAACTTTAGGAAATGCTACATGCTACATGTTTGATGATAATTGGTAGCCTCAGCTCCTGCAACTTGGTGTCTTGTTCAGCACCACTATTAGCAGTCCAGCATTTGGCTCAAAAAATTGTTCGAACACGCATGGTATTGAGAATGATGATGAAACCATTATCTATTGGGTACAGTACAAACAATACAACCCCATTTCCCAAAAATGTTGGGACGCTGTGTGTAATCTAAATGAAACAGAATGCAATGATTTGCAAATCAAATGAAACCCTATATTTAATTGAAGACAGGAAAAACACGACATTACAAATGCTGAAATGGATTATACAGTTTTTGAAAAATATCTGCTCGTTTTGAATTTAATGACAACACTGTGTTTTTAAAAAGTCGGGACGCGACAATATAAGACTGGAAAAGTTGCATGATGCTAAAAAGAGACAACATCTCACAGCTAATTAAATTATTTAGCAACAGGTCAGTGACATGTTTGGGTATAAGAAGTGTTTCATAAGTAAATATGGTGAGGGTTTAACACTCTATGAAAGACTGCATGGGGAAATAGTTCAACAATTTAAGAATAACGTTTTCAACTTAAAATTGAAAGGAATTTGGAGATTTTATCCTCTATGTTACATTATATCATTAAAAGATTCCGGGATTACAGAAAAATCTCTATACACATGGGACAAGGCCAAAATCCAATTTTGAATGGCTGTGATTTTCAGGTCCTCAGGCGGCACTCCATTAAAACAGCCAGGATTCTGTAGTGAAAATCATTGCATGGACTCAGGAACACATCTGTAAACTATTGTCAGTAAACACAGTTTGTCCCTGCATCCACAAATGCAAGTTAAAACTCTGCCATGTAGAGATTAAACCATATGTAAATAAGATCCAGAAACACTGCCCTCTTCTCTGAGACCAAGCTCATTTAAAAAGTACTGAGGCGAAGTGGAAAACTGCCTCGAGGTTTGACTGATCAAAATGTGAAATTCTTTTTGGAAATCATGGATGCCACGTCCTCTGGGTTAAAGAGGAGAGGGGCTCTCTGGCTTGTTATCAGCAAACAATTCAAAAGCCAGCATCCATGATAGTATGAGGGTGCATTAGTACACATGACATGGATAACTTGCGCATCTGTGAAGACACCATTAATGGTGAATGATAAATACAGGTTTTTTCGCCACATTTACCGCCATCAAGATGCCTTTTTAAGGCAAGGCCTTGCTCATTTAACCTTTGTATGGTGTTCGGGTCTGTGGGACCTGTTTTCATTTTTTATCAAAGGAAGAATGATACGATTAATTATTTTTTCAAACTCAGATTCATTGGCCTTGGCTCATTTTCTGTGAAGAACATATATCAGAACATATTTTCAATGACCACACACTGTACACCCCCCCTACACATTTATATACTATTCAAAAAAAGTAGGGGATATTTTATTTTGAGATCAAAATTTTCACATATACAAAGGGATACGAAACCATGTTGTATAGTTCCTTACTGAGGAAGCATTTCCAAAGAAATTCATCACCCAAACACATCAATGACACTCTCACGATCTGCACGGGATGCTATTGATGATCAAGGGGGTTGTGCCACAATTTGCATGACTCTGAATTGGAAGGTTAGAGCCACTGTAAAGGAAGATTTTGAAGAGAAAGCATCAGATTATTAGTGGTTGAAGTCGTTAATTAAACAGAGACCATGCTGCCGTCTAACACAGGAGGAGAGGTTCGTGCCCTTGGCATGCTACAGGTTGGCACAAGACAGGTCGTTGTGGCAAGGGCAATGAATGTTTCCCAGTCTGTCATCAGCAGATTATGGTCCAGACATCGTGCTACAGGGTTTGTTCAGGATAGACCACGATCCGGTCGACCAAGGGCAACAACTCAGGCTCAGGACAGATTCATCCGCACTATTGTCTTGAGAAATCGTATGGTAACAGCAAATCAGATAAGGTCTCAACTTCAAAGGGATACTGGCTTGGTAGTGAGTGGCCAGACCATCAGGAATCGTCTGCACAGATTTCACTTACACGCCCGACGTCCTCGTGTCATTCCCTGTTTGAGGGATCGTCACATTTCCAATGGTGTTCATCATCAACGCTGGGATAATCGCCGATGGAACAACTTAATGTTCTCAGATGAGTCGAGGTTCACTGTGGACTTCCTTGACAGAGCGCAGGAGGGTTTGGCGCCCGACGTAGCGAACGTTTTCCATGACGTTAACGTCATTAGACATGATGCGTATGGGGGTGGATCTGTAATGGTGTGGGGAGGCATCACTGCTGCCGGCAGAACAGACTTGCATGTTGTTGCTGGACGTGTCACAGGGCAGTACTACCGGGACAACATCTTGGCACCCCATGTTGTGCCGTTTGCACGTCGTTATGGCCGCCGTTTCATTTTCCAAGATGACAATGCCAGATGTCATAGGGCCAGGATCGTTACAGATTACCTCCAGCAGCAGAATATCACCACATTACCATGGCCAGCACTCAGTCCGGACCTTTCCCCCCATCGAGCATGTCTGGGACATGCTTGGACAGCAACTACGCCAACGTCAACAACCTCCTGCCAATGTCCAAGAACTTGCTGCAGCATTGCAACAGGAATGGAATAACGTTCCCCAAAATGACCTGGGACGTCTCGTTAGGAGTATGCCACGCCGAATTCGAGCTTGTCTAGCCAACCGAGGGGTTTTACCCCTACTGACTCTGTTTCACAATGGTGGTAAATTTGCTGTGTGACCCTGTGTTTGTGTGGAAGCCCTTATTCTGGAGAATCTGTCCTTTACTGACTGTACACAGGGTTTGAATAAATTGACAAATGTTTCCTTAATGTTTT
This sequence comes from Gymnothorax javanicus, assembly GCA_029692085.1. Classification (NCBI taxonomy): domain Eukaryota; kingdom Metazoa; phylum Chordata; class Actinopteri; order Anguilliformes; family Muraenidae; genus Gymnothorax; species Gymnothorax javanicus. Next base: position 158,574,770 of record CM056194.1, on the reverse strand, counting down.
TATATCATTTGTTTCCTTCCTGACCTCATGATCTGCATTTCATGGTACTTGTAAATCCAATATCCCCTACTTTTTTTGAATAGTATATAACATACAGGATGTTCGGGTCCACTGGTACACCTGTGCTAATAAAAGCGTGTACCTTCACTCTGTCCTCCTCCTGTCTGGGCCTGCTGTTAGTGTGTGTGTGTATGTGTGTGTGTGTGTGCGTGTGTGTGCGTGCGTGCGTGTGCATGCGTGCGCGCGCGTGTGTGTGTGAGTTTTGTGTTTCTGCACCTGCCGTTCCCAGACAAGGTTGCAACATTGTTGCAAAATTCAAGCACGGACACCTGTCTGCTCTCACATTCCCGCACTTTTTACCCTCTGTCTTCTGGGAACCAAGACAGGTTCCCGCAAATTGGGGGCGGGACACAATAAATATAGCTTTTCCAAAGTGGTTCCTTATCTCAACTGATCAAGATGGTCAAAAGAATTTCTGCTCAGATGGCCTTGCAAATGATTTTGGAAGAGAGAGAAGCTTTTGATGATGATGTAGAGGAAGAAGTGTCCTTCTTCCTTCCTTCCTTCTTTCTGTGCGACGGAGAGACAGAGAGAGGTCACTTGGCAAACTTCGGCCGATTCGTTCTTCATCTAACCTCGGATGCATGATTGCGGAAGCCATTAGCCAGAACTTTTTTTTGTGGATAAACACGACGGCGTCCAGTGGCAGCAGCGCTGGGTTTGATGTCAAATTGGTGAAAACATTATGTTGCCTCTTGTGTCAAGACAAAAAGAAGCATCACCACACATAGATTTTGCGAAGGTCAGTTTTGCCTCCATTTTTAGGTGGCAATGTAGCGCGCGGATTTAGTCAACTGCGTAAATCGGTCTTCCGGCAAAGAAATGTCAGGCAGAGCAACATATCAACTTTCTGTCACACATCCGAGGCTTGATGAAGAGTAGCAGAATCTGACGAGAAGTTCCGAGTGAGAGAGAGGTGTTCGTAAAATTCCTGATATTTTCATTCTAGGCTGCGGCCAGCAGCAACAGAAAGAAGCGCTGCAAAGTGTGTGGACCAAAGACGGGCAGAAAAACACAATATACATGCATCATGTACAAGAAGTACATATGCACACACACACACACGCACACTCACACACACACACACACACACACACAATAAAGCTCTGCCCCTCATGTGTTGTGTAGCGTGCTATGAAAAGGCAATATGTTCAATGGGGATGATGTGTTGTATAGACTGACATGGTTACTGTATGTGTTCAGCTTGTGTTGTGTAAACTGAACTGAATGGGTTAACACAGTGGTAAACATGCCCCATGCCAAATTTTTTGAGACGTGTTGCTGGCATCAAAATCAAAATGAGTACATATTTTCCAAAAAAACATAAAATGTCTCAGTTTCAACATCTGATATATTCTCTTTATATTTATTTGAAAATAGTGCAAATAGTTTCAAATGATTTGAAAAGCATTGCTTAGGGCATTGATACATCCCCATACCATGACAGCGCATGGCTTTTGGACTTGTCGGTTACAATCTGGATGGTCATTTTTCTCTTTACTCTGAAGCACATACTGTCCATTTCTTCAAAAAAAAAAAAGACCTGAAATATTGACTTCTTTCACAACCCTCTTGTGAATCCCTTGTGTGTCTCTTCACAATTCGACAGCTTACGCGTTTATTAAGTGCATGTGTGCTGTGATCAGTTCACGTCCTGTGTGTCTCTCCCCCTCAGCTGAATCTCGTTATGCAGTTGTACTCTTAACAACGGCATAACAAGCATTTAAACCCTCTTGTTCAAGTTGCTGGATTGTAAACTTGCTTTCATGCATGTTATCCTAGTCAATGTTAAGTTCTAGAACTCTTTTCTTTACGTCTAATGCAACAGTTACTTTAGAGACAGCTTATTTTCTGGAAGTTATTCTAATCATTTAATTGATTTGCATAAGCTTCCAATCCTAATCAGGGTCCAGGATTGGGACCAAGTTCAAGTTAACTTCATTTAAGTCTGTTCATATTCTTCTACTCAAGTTATCAAGAACAAGCTTCCAATCTTAATCAGGGTCCAAGACTGGGACTGCATCCTTGCTAACCCATCTAGTTCGTTAGTCCTTGTCCAGTTTTGTTAGGATCAAGCTTCGAGTCCTGAACTGAAGCCAAGACTGGGACTGCATTGCCTTCAAGCAACCTCTCCATTCTCTGAAGCAGTTCAGTGCTGGCAGAGCCTGTGTAGCACCTGGCAGCATCTCAGAGGCTTCGTTGGCGATTGCAGCTCAAGCTTAGCCTATTACCACTGTGCTGAACTGTCTATCCTCATCGGAGTTCCATCCCCGCTATCCTACCTCAAGGTTCTGCTCCAAATTTCTGCCGTATTGCTTTCAATAAACAACTAGTTGCATTGTGCTTCTGACTCCACGCTTGACTCCCAGTCTGGACCGTAACAGATTTGTCTGACTACAATACCTGTTTCCACTCTGTGACTGTCCCTACGCAGATGCCTTTGAGCCCAGAACAATTGACGCCGCTTCTGGCCACTGTTAAAAAAAGGCTTCCTTTTCACACAGTAAAGTTTTAACTGGCATTCGTGGATGTATCTACATATTATTGTACTTCACAAAGGTTTGCCAAGGTAATCTTGAACTGATGCTGTTATGTCACTTATAGATAAATGTTGGTTTTTGGTGCAGTGCTGTCTGAGTGATCAGAGAGCAGCTCAAGCCTTGGAAACACTGCTTGACTTTAAAAGTTGTCAAATTGCTGTACTTTTCACACTACACTATTTTTTTGTCTTATAATTGGGGAACTTGAATTTGTCATGGTTTGCACATTACTGATCAGCAACACAGGGCCTCAAATGACAAGACTTTTCACTTGGTTGATTCTCCACGGAGTCTGTCCAGTCTCCATACTATGTTTTGTCTCAAAAACACGCCCAAGAGGTGACAATAGAAAATGTCTAAGAATTCCACCAAACGTTTCTTGTAACCTTGTTGCAGTTGTTGATGTTTGTTGCTGTCATGTTGCATGTGGTTACTGGCTGCTGTTCTAGACCTGTTGCATCTTCCTTCTAAGCTCCTGCCTTCCTTCAGCCATGTCTGCACTCATAGCTTTTAGCTCATGGCATGGCTTCCTGATCCGTCCCTGACATGACCAAATATGCAGCCTGCTTGATTTCTTTCCTGTGAGATATCAGTGAGCTGTTGGATCACGTTTGGACAATTCACCCATAACAATCAAATGCTCATTTGTGAGCGCTGCGCAAACACACATTTGCCTATGATCTGGGAGCTTTTTTTGGTGATCTCCAAAAACTGCCCGTGATTTGAAAATCCTGCGGCATGAACTCGCTATTTGGCTTACATCCATGCTTTTTATGCCTGGAAATTCATCTAATTTTTAGATTATGTTTTACTGTGTTGTGGATGAAATGTCTGCATCAACATTGTTTTTAAGCCTTTCAAAGATTTTCTCATGCATTCGCGGGTACTGTAGATTGGTAAGTCTTAGCCCATCTTTGCTGCTGAAGGATTAGACCTTTCCTAGATGCTGTTTTTGTTCCAAATTACATTCACAATCTCCAGCAGACATGAGCTGTATCAAATAAAATTATAATTCAATTGATTTAACTCATTTAATTGCCCCTGTCCCAACATTTTTGGAGTGCACTGTGGGCTTGAATAACAGGAATGGAAATAAAATTTTAAAAAAGTAATAATAATTAGATAAGATACACTTTATTGAACTCTGTGGGGCTATTTGTCCTCTGCATTTAGCCCGTTCTATAGTTAGGAGCAGTGGGCAGCCACACAGCAGCACCCAGGGACCAAGTCCAGTTCTAAAGCCAGTTCCTTGGTCGGGGGTTCTGGTGGGAGTGTTCCTATAATGCATGTTTTTCTGGATGGGGGAAACCAGAGTACCCTGAGGAAACTCAAGCGAACACGGGGGGAACATGCAAACTCCACACAGAAAGGCCCCAGGCCGGATTCGAACCCATGACCTTCTTGCTGTGAGGCAGAAGTGCCGCCCAACAATAACAACAATATATATGACCTGATAAAACATTATATATCTTGTCTGCAATGACATTTAAGTTTATGAAAATTCAGAAATCATTGTATTCTGTTTTTATGTGCAATTTCCACACTGTCCCAACTTCTTCCGAGATGGGGTCATAATATTGGGAATATTGACTGCTGATCCACAAGTTTCCCCGGTTTTTCTTTCAGAAATATTCTGACCTCTCCCTTTTGAGATAGCCTGCTGATATTTTAATTAGTTCTTGTGGAGCCATTGCTTTCCCTCAGTAAAAGTGGTGATATGTGCTACATTCATTTTTGTAGATTTACTCTTATTTTGCCTTGTAGAACAAATGGCTCTTTTGACAATTTTCTGTGTTCTGTGTGCTGTTTGAAAAATGGTTCTTTAGAAAATTTTCTATGTTCTGTGTGTTATTTGACAAAACTTTATAATGTAAGTAAACATAGGTGTACAAATAGTAATGCAGTATATTCGCTGAGTATGGGCTAAATCTTAAATTTGGCGGTGTTCACATGTTCTTCTTCATTGCAACCTGGTCAATAATACAAACAGTGCCCCACCCAGGGCATATTTGTTACATGTCCCAAAAAAAAAAGCAAAAAATGTTTCTTCTTTAGCCATGTATCAGCATTCTGCACATTCTTATCCACCTTTTTGTCCCTCTCATGCATTATTTATGATAAACTCAGTCAGGATTTTTTTACTAATATGCAGCAGTGCCCCAAATTGCAGGCATTTATAGAGAAAAAACACTTTTAAACAGCTGTACACTGTAGTGACCTCCATGCATGAAAAGGTTATTGGTCTCACAGAGTTTCTTGACTTTGATGGAGCGCTGAATGGCATTGCTGAGAAGTTGAATGAGACGATCCGGAAACGTAGACATGCAGGGGCGGACGACTACAACATTGAGGTGCTCCTGGGAGTGGATGACTCTGTCGTGAAATTCCATGGGCGAGAGCACATCCAAAATTATCTGCTTACCCTGATGAACATTGTGAGTACTGTTTACCACCATTTCTATGTTTTAGGAAAAAAAAATTATTATTATTTAATTGTGCCTTCAATGTCTTGTGACCATTGTTTAACTTGGATACTAGAACTTCTCAAAAAATGTTTGATTAGGCTGACCTAGGCATAGCAAAGCATCCCAGTTTTTACCTGAGCATACCTTGTATGACACTCAAACTCGCTACCGTTTGTGTGTGGTCCCACACCCCAGTGAAGCTACCAGCCCATGGCAACAATAATTAAGGCTTCCCCATTGTCAAATGAAAGTAGGGAAACAAATTAAAGCTGCAGTTACATGTAAATACAACCATTCCTTACTTTAAAAAATTGCTGTTCAAATAAAGTGCAACTATTTAGCTTTAGAAACAGAAATACAGTACATATGTGTGCATTGGGCTTAGCCCCCAATCCTTGCTTATAAAGTACAGCGATTTCACATTACCTTTGATGGTATATCTGTAAAGCCCTAAGTGTATGCCTGTGCTAGACAAATTATTAGTGCCATTACATACTGTTACTACACCAGTTACATTTCTGTTATAACATTTCACTTTTCAATTGGTGGTGAGTGCAAATGCCACCAGCATGTAAAAGTCTACAGTCCTGAAAGATTACCGCCTCACTTCTCAAACTCAGTCAATGAATGCAAAATGCATTATTGCCATGCAGAATATAAGCTATTGGTTAGTCATGGAGGTGCACATTAAGTAAAACTCCTGCCATGAAATTAGTGAGCTGATTATACTAATTAGTTCAACCTCCCAGCTGAATTGTCCTTTATTTTAAGCAAAATCCAGATTGTTGGATCCAAAACTGAGAAGGATTTTTACTTTTTTAACATGGATTGGCCTTCTCCAGTTTTTCATTACACATATATGAGCCCACAGCTAACTAGTACAGTGTACAATTTCAGCCAGAACAGGGTCCAGCTAAACCAGGTGTTCCCTGGTCATTGTGTCTTTGAAAATGATGACATACTGTGTGTAAAGTTGCTGTATGTAACCAGTAGGTGTCCCCAATAGACTTTTGGAAAATGATTGTGTATGGAGATGCTTAAACTCTTAGATGTATTACCCTGCCCCGCCTGAAGGGGGAGGGCAAGGGGTATTGTTTTTGGTTCGGTTTGTTTGTGTGTTTGTTTCTTTGTTTGTTTGTTAACACTTTAGCAGCAAAACTGATGACCAGATTCACCCCAAATTGGGTTTAGGGATTGCCACTGACCCAGAATAGATGCCTATTGAATTTAGGAAAAGTAGGTCAAAGTATGTGCGAGGGGCGGGGTTTGTTACACCTGGCACCACTTGTTTACTATAAATTTCTTATAGATTATGGTGTGAAGGAGGCAAGAGATTTTATTAACTCTCACTGTTCTACAAAAATGATTAAGATCCTGGCATATCATCGGAAATTGGAAGCTTTGTCCCTCAAAGAAAATTGTTCTGAATTAAATTCTGGTCAAATTATGTGTGCGGAATTCACTCGGGGATTGGAGAGGTAATGGGGCAATAACTGAATGATTGGAATCAATCGAAACAGAGCCTAAAACCACATACAGTTAGGAACATGGTGAAAGTAATTAACAAAGGACAGGGATGTCACTGACATGATTCAGACATGACTGGTCAAATCTAGTGATTAATAACCTTCTTCACTGGCAACACTATGTGGTCCTTCTGAGTACTGGGAAGTATTCCCTTTCACACTGCATAATGCTATTTGAAAAATGGGCCTTTAACATGTGTGAACCAATTTGCACCCAGAAAAACTAATAATATGACTTTTGCCTGGTCATAGTGCTTGTTTTGCATCAAATATTAGTGGTGTTATAAGTTTTACTTGTAATAAATTGTTGTAATGTATGTTGTAGTATCACAATAGGCTCCAATATGACAACTGTTGATTAGCTTATTATCAATAGTTCCCCCGGCTTATTATTGCTTATTTCTCACAAATTGCCATTAAATGAAACAATATACAGTCAGGTCCATAAATATCTCAACATTGAAAAAACTATTGTTATTTTGGATACCTCAGCATTCCAAAAATACAAATTATTAAATTATGAATGTGAGAGCTTAAACGTGACTCTCAGCTTTATGTCCATATTGGGGGAATGATACTTTTTAAGTGTAATCTGTAACACCCCCCCAACACACACACACACACACACACACACACACACACACACACACCCCCACACACACACACACACACACACACACACACACACACACGCACACGCACACACACACACACACGTTTTTAAAGGGACCATGAGTAATTTGACAATTGTCTGTACAGCTGTTCCAAGGCCAAATGTGTGTTATTTACAAATAAAGTTGACAGTCTATAATTAATCTTTATATAGTTGATTTTGATATTTTAATATGATGTCACAGCCTGTGAAGCAAGTTATCATTGGGCTCATAAATGAGAACACAGCATTCAGGGTTGCATTTCCCAAAATCACAGATGCTAACTCACATAGTTGGGACCACTGACAATGTGAATGGACAAACTATGCAAGATGATAACTTAGTTAGCAACTACGCTATTGGGAAACGCACCCCAGAGCGATAGCAAAAAAACATTTGTTGTAGCTAAATCACTTCCTTAAAATGAAAGAATGTACACGTGAGCTCAGGAACACCAAATGACCCAGTCTACCATGAATAATAATTGTTTATTCAAGTAAAATCCCTTCACAACAGTTGGTCAGATCAAGGACACCCCCCAGGAGGTACAGTAGATGCATCTGCATCAAAGTGAAAAAAATCTTAGTAAATCCAAGGGTTTTTATGTAAACCATTGACATGGTTTTTTCAAAATACATCTCATATGTAGTTATATGAAAAAACAAGGCTTGCAAAATGACAAAAAAAAACATGGTTGTTTTATTGTTTATTGGTCATATGGTTTAGGCTGCTGACAGAACTGGTTGTTTTCTGTTTATTGATGGTTTGACTGCTGACAAAAATTTCTGAATTATGTAGGGCCTCATTATCTGCTCAAAGTCTGTCAAATCTTCAAAGCACATCAAATAATGCCTCAAACTGTAGGTGGACTATGGCCCAAAGTTTACTGTGAAAGCAACCCAAGACTTTTTAAAGGCAAAGATGTTGAATGTTCTCCAAAGGTATCAACGTTGTTTTACTTACGAAAATATATTTTTGAAGAGTTACATTTAAAAGTATTTTGTATCACTCTGATGATATTTCTCACTCATAATAATACATATTAAGTAAAAATTAATTCAAAATTTTGTTTTGCACTGGAAATTTAGTTTTTATGTAGAATACAGGCTAATAAGAATATAATTAGACACCAGAGGCATATTTGAATCAGAGCAGTTTGTGCACAGTCAGATTCCATATGTACTGGTGGTTTAGCCCCTTAACTGTTACTGGGCCCTAATTAGGGCCGGGCAAAATGTGAGAAAATGCAGGCTACAGTCAAGAGGTTAATGAGCATAAAATACTCTGGTGCGGAGTATTGACAAGACACAGAAATGGAGAAATTGTACAATTTATGTTGTCCTTTATTTTCTGTTTTGAACTGAAGTATTCAGGAAAACAATGGATAAATGAATCAATGTTACATTTCATTAGTTAAAAATGTGCAGAGTATTGTAAGTAATGGGGGGGGGGGTCTTTCTGTATGAATATATATGTTTGTATGTCTTACAGGTGAATGAAATCTACCATGACGACTCACTTGGTGTCCATATAAACATAGTCCTTGTAAGAATGATTATGCTTGGATATAGAAAGGTGAGATCTGTATTAAAACCTTCCTTCACTCAAATTCATGTACTCATACAGCTGATAATGATATACTTCACTATTTCTTCACTATTTCAACAGCTGTACAGTAGTCATTAAAGTTCAAGGGGTCTTTGCACCAACACCATAAATTTTTTGTATTTTTCACCTTACACATAACTATAGCATAATTGTGACAAAAACACATGCATATTTGAGGTCTTAATGATCATTTTCAGGGGAGAATAATCATTGGTGGTGATTTGCCCACGTTTACAAGTTTTGTGGAAATTTTTGAGGGAATACTGAAAATGTTGTGCATACTAATTGATTTTTGCTAAACTTCCAGGAAACATGAGCTGTTAAAATCAGTTTAACTGAAAAACTGTGTAAAAAAACTGTGGGAGAGGCATTATATTACAATTATTAATATTACCTCTCAAAAACTTTTAAATCAGACTACCTAATTTACTATTTTGCAAAAAAAAAGTTTATATCTCATTTTTGAATTAATCATCCTGCAGTTTTCTCATTTTTTTTTTTTTTTGTAGCTTCTAAATTACTTCATCTGTAATCATAAGTTTTTAATTAATAAAGGGACAGTCTATTTTTTAAACCTCTGGAACCAATCCAAAAAATGAATAGTACCTATCCAGTTTAGGCTTCTGTTGGGTGTTCTGTTGTAGATGCTGAAGTGTATAGTAGTGTGAAGGTATTCATTTGCTGCTTATTTGGTGGCTGCCTCTTTAAATCAAATCCTAAGGTCCATGTTTGACCTATTATTGTATACCCTTATATATGTGTTTGTTTATGATTTATTTACATCATTTGCAATTAAATAATGTACATAGGTGCATGTGGTTATGTGTTCTTAAAGTACAACTGTAGATACACACCTACAATGCTTGCACTTTAAAGTTTAAAAAATATGAGCTTTGAAGCAGACTGTTTTGCAATCTTTTTGTCCTATTAGTCCGTCAGTCTTATAGAGAGCGGGAACCCTTCAAAGAGCCTGGATAATGTCTGCCGATGGGCACTCCTTCAGCAGAAACCTGAGGTGCAGCATGCAGAACACCATGATCACACCATCTTTCTGACCAGGCAGAGGTTTGGGCCCACACTCATGCAAGGTAGAGTGATTTGGATTAAGAGCAATATTACTTATGCATGCTTTACTTGGGTGGTAAAGTTAAAAGCTGTCATTTCAGTCAATTTAATGGCCTACCACAAATCAAACATTGTATGCTGATGCTTTCACAGGCAATATTTTAAAGCAATATTTTCACAACTTTGAAAACAGGGCTTAATATTCAGTTACTAATGTGTACAATACATTTTGAGTTGACTCACCAAAATTCCACGCATCTGTGATGAAGAGACAGCGTGTGAAATTTACCTCCCCAGTCACTTGCATTGCACCAACAAATATCGCAGGATATATAATTGTATGCATTGAAGAACCCATCAGATACTAGGTGTTTGTTCTATGATTTGTTTTTCTCAAAATGGTCTGTAAAATTTTTACCAAAAAGTGTTTTTTGGTTCGGTCCAATTTTTATTTTGCCGTGCTGCTAAAAGTTACACTAATAAACTGTGGCAACATAATCTCACCCCGGAACTGCTGAGTTTGTTTACTCCAGAGCAGACCCGCCCCCTCTGGTAGTCGGATCAATGAGAGAACATCTACAGGCGCATTGAGGTCGTGACTGAGGTCAAAGGACTTCTTATCTGAAAGACCTGATCCATTTGTGTTTAAAAGTATTTAAAAATAATAATTACACAAAACTAAGCACGGAAATGACTAATTAAAACAGACCCTTTAATTATTGAGTGTATAAATATCGTGGCATATCGGCAACTTCAGATTTTATACTCATTGTTCAAATTTTTGTGAGTCTTTAGCATTTTCAATGCTGAATGGGGAGATAAATTTTAAACACCTCTCAATCATGGAGGCATGGAACCTTGGTGAGCTTGGTGAGATCCCTGCCTGTCCTAGCGTGGAACTGAAGGTAGGGAGCTGCAGCTAACCACCCCTCCATAGAACAGAGCCTACAGCAACAATGACCTCAAAAAGGAGAGACATTGTTATTGAACAGCAGTCTTAAAAGAACAGGGTTACAGAATGCCAAAACAGATGGGTGGAGGTGGGGAGGAGGGTTGTTTGGCATATGTGGTGAGAAGGTGCTTCTCAGGGTGACGAGTTTAAGTAAGCCAGCATATTATCGGTCAAGCAATCATGTGCGAATATTTATTGAAAGCATACAGGCATACAAAGGATACATTGAGTTTTGCGGAATGGCTTTGTTCGGAGAGATCCCTGCCTGTCCTAGCATGGAAACAAAGGCAGGGAGCTGCAAATAACCCCCAAATAGAACCATGCTGGGCATAAGCTAATGGTATAAAATATGAAGCTTTCATATAAGTTTACCATGTGAAGTGACAGCCCAACGGCTGGCACAATTTCTCTGGAAGCAAAATACAAGAGAAAGATTTATTGCAAAGTGCACTATGTGTCAGCCCGGCAGCTGGCACAATTTCTCTTGAAGCCAAATACAACAGAAATGTTCTATGTGAAGTGTACTATGTGTAGTGACAGCCCGGTGGCTGACATAATTTCTCTTGATGCCAAATACAAGAGAAATATTCTATGTGAAGTGTACTATGTGAAGTGACAGGCAGCTGGCACAATTTCTCTTGAACCAAATACAAGAGAAATATTCTGTGTGAAGTGTACAATGACAAGTGACAGCCCGGCAGCTGGCACAATTTCTCTTGAAGCCAAATACTAGAGAAATATTCTACATGAAGTGTACTATGTGAATTGATAGCCCGGCGGCTGGCAGAGTTTCTCTCGAAGCCCATTCAAATGAAATATACTATATACTATATGAAGGATGAGTATTACGAGAAGACACATCTTGAAAGCTAGTGCCTTTTTTAATTAAATGAATTTAAGTGTATGTAGTGGTGAGTGCCCTGACTGTGTATAGAAAGGTGTTCTAAATGATGCATGCACCAGATGCAAGTACAAGATGGATGTCACTTAACATGCAAACATAGTAACAATTTACACAATCTTACTACTTAATTTTGAGCTTCCAAAAGGTCCATAATCCCTGGGCGAAGGTATCATTAATAGTCTGAGGATGTCCAATGTCCTGTGGCCTTCAGTGTCATAATGGAGGCCATTGAGGCAGCAGTTGTTGCTGCTCAATACAGAATGAGTGAGGATGGTAGAGCTGAGGGAGAGGCCGCAGTACTGTCAAATGATGCAGAGGTGAGCAGCGAACCAGGACTGAGTGATGGGGTTCCTAGCCTCTGTGATGAACAAGGGAACTCAATACGAGAGAAACCTTTCATTTCATCAGAACTGCGCATATTTAAAATATTGCCATGATGCGCTTCACAGTAAACCCGGGACTGAAGCCCCTCAAAAGCAAGCCAGCGGTGACAGTGGCAAGGAAAAACTCCCTTTGTGGAACAAAATAGTAAGAAACCTTGGGAGGAACCAGGTTTTTTTTTTTTTTTTAAGTTTGGCATCTCCAATCCCACCCGAATCTGGAATGCCCAATTGGTGAACTATGTACAAAGCTTGCTCGTGTCGACCCCTTGCTGCCAACTCAGGAGAGCGAAGACAGTTCACGGCTCTCCTCCGAAGCACGTGCCTGTCAGCCACTGCTTCTTATACACTCATTGGTTGAATCTTCGCAAGTTCAGAACGAGGGCGGAGGATACCCGGACATGAACAGACTTAGAATCTTCCTGACGGCGCCCGCCTGGCCAACAGGAGGTGCTTGAGCAACTAACAAAGCTATTTAGCTATTTCCCTTTTTCCGCAGTCCTTCCCAATTTGAAACCCTGTAGCGCGATGGCCAATTGTGCGCTACTCTGAAAAAAGCTGCCGACCACTGCCGGTTGGTACGACCGCTCGGGCTCGTGATAGTCACTTCTGCACTGCAACGCAGTCACTGAGTGAGCTATCCGCAGCTCGGGAGGAACCAGGTTGAAGAGGGGTAGTCCAACCTCCTCTGACTGGCCCAGGGTATGAGTTCATAGTTGCCATAAAGCAAAGGGAGTCCATTGAAAGCAGTCCAGAATTTGTAGTTTGCTGGATAGATGCCATGGACCAGACCGTTTTTATGGTGGAGACTGGGTGGAGGCCAGGTGGCGATGATGGTGAAAACCAGCAGCAGCATGCTCAGGGCAGGGCCTCGCCGCAGACGTTGAAAGAATAAAAATCCAGGCAATTAGTGATGAACAGCAGGTGGAAGTGGTGCTGGGGATATACCATGAGATAATATCGTATACTTGATAAAGATTTGATTTAACAAGAAAAATACCATGATTTGAAACTGTAAAGAGTGTTCTTGAATTTGAAAGCTGAGAAAGCCTGCTAGAATCCCCCCAAAAAACCAACAAGACAGTCCGTTTGCTCACGACTGTATGGGTGTAGCTCCTGAAAGCCCGCATCTCCAGCCTGTACTGCATCCACAAGGACATATTTCAGCACAAATTTGCGCACTATTCAGCCAATACTGTCGCCATGGCAACCAAAATTGACAGGTGTCACAAGTGAAGAACAACACATGTATGTACCAAATATGAAAGTAATCGGTCAAAAACTGTAGCCCATACTGCATTCACAAGGAAATCTCAATGTTTCAGCACAAATTTGCGCATTATTCGGCCAATACTGTCGCCGTGGCAACCAAAATCAGTAGGTGTCACGAGGGAAGTACAAAATGCTCGCACCAAATATGAAAGCAATCAGTCGAAAAGTACAACCTGTGCAGCATCTGCAAGGAAGTATCTATGGATGCGGACGCGATGGCGGAGACGACAAGCATGAATCCACAGTAGCTACCCGACTTTGTTCGGGGGCTGCAATGATGCAGGCATAACGCGAAGACCAGAGACTAATGATAGTGAGCCTTTAGAGCCAGAGACCATGTGATCTTGTATTTATGGCTTTTTGAGTTAACCCAGCGACTGGCACAGTTAGAGGCTTTAGGACATACTGAGCAAGCAGAGGCAAAGCAATTTTGAATTAAATGAGTAGATGACCACAAAGTGCAAGCTAGTTTGCTGATGTGGGATAAGTATTAGCGAAGCATCAGCAATGTGCTGCCGCATCATGGCATTGCTTAGCGTGAGCAAGATAAGCCACAGCTTGAGGATGCAAGCTTGATATTAGAAAGCACTCTGAGGTTTACTTACCAAGCAAAAGCACAGCCATCAAAATTTTACCCAAACTAGGGTGCTAGTGCGTGTACAGTTATACAGTACTGCCAATGTTACAGGGAAAACCTGCCGATTTGGAAAGGAAATGCAAATACCATATTAGTTAATTTACTAACAAGGTTCAGCATGACCTGCTCCATCGCAGAAATTCTAATGCCAACTGAAATGGCTGCTATGAGCCCTGATTATTCCACAGTATTTTACATTTTTTTTCCCCCCCATCGCTGAGCACTCCAGTAGCTGGCATTTGCCATCTGTTTTATTGATGCAAGGTGTATGCAATACGATTTGCAAACCCTTACCTTGACTGGACACTGCTAATAATGGTAGCACTTACTAGGGATTGAGGAATAACACAAACAAGGAAGTAGTTGCGGCATGACTATTGGAAACAAGGAGAATTCAAGCAGCATATCGCAATTTTAACATTAGTGTCAAAAACAATTTGGACCAGTCATTTGAACAGCAGTAAGACAACCATCATCTGAATAACACTTCATCTATTTTCGGCCACGGTTATTCGAATGACGGAATTGTTAAATTAACATAAACAATTTCCTGCACCAAACATACCGTTGCTGAAGCATTGATGAGGAACCAACCACTTTAAATGAACGTGATCGAGACAATCGAGACGGCCAATCCATGTGACGACATATTTATGAACCCAGGCTGAAGTAGGAACTTAAGTCACTTTTTTTTTTTTCCTTTCCACCCCCCCTCCCCCATGGGAGGTCAGCTTTATTTATTATACAGAAAAAAAAGGATTAACCCAATCAAGTGGGGGTCAAACAAAAACAAACAACAACAGAAAAAAAAAATATGAACACGTGCATAAACAGGGGACAGACTATCAGACAGACAGGGGGGTCGTGCAAGTATAAATACTACGAGAGAAAGAGGAAAAGAGAACAATACAGCAGAAAAGAGAAAGAAAAAAAACAATCAATGGAAGTGAGACAGGTATCAAATGGGAAGCAATATGATCTGAAAGATGCCAGTAAAAACAATCAGAATAATAATAGTAACAAAATACTGTGCAGTACCACACAAAAAAATTTAAAACATAACAGAAACAAAGAATGACAATGTACAGGTATTTATACAGGATAAAACTGAATTTGAATATTTCAGGGGATGGTGTATATGCACATTAATATGAGGAAATGGGATTAGTTCACAGGCAGGTTTAAAGATTTTATAAAAGGTGCCCACATTTTTTCAAGGGATGAGGATTGCTGCTCATGAGATGTAATTTCCATGGAAATGTGCTCTTTGAGAAGATTTAACCATTGTGTTATGTTTATTTTTTTCCTTGTTTTCCAGTTTAGAAGAAGAGCCTTCTTGGCGACCACTAGAGCAATGAGTACGGGTTTTGTATTTTGAACTGGTGGGTTGATTTCTGAGAGGTATCCGAGCAGACAAACCGATGGGGAGAGTGGGATACTACAGCCCATAATAAGTGATATTCTGTCAGTGACTTGCTTCCAGAAGTTATAGGTTAGTGGGCAGTGCCAAGTGGAGTGGAAATAATCATCTGGGGTGTTCATTGTGCATTGTGAGCATGTGTCTGACTCTACAAATCCCATTTCAAACATCTTGTGCTGAGTGATGTGTGTTCTGTGAATTACTTTATACTGTATTAATTGTTAGTTAGTATTTTTGGTCATTGTGAAAGTGTTCTTACGTATCTGGGCCCAAAAGTTTAAGTCGGGGGAGAGAGATAAGTTTTTTTTTCCCAGGCTTGGATGGGAAGGGATATTGATGAATTTGAGTTAAATATCAGTTTGTATAATTTAGATAGCCTTTTTTGGGGGGTAGTCATTTTTTATTTCTTCTGTTATTGGAGGAGGTAGTAATTCATTATCTTTCAGTTTACTTTTTGATTTAAGGATAGATTTTAACTGGAGATATTGAAGATACTGATTGTTCCCGATGTTATACTTTTGGGTCAGATCCTGAAATGTAATGAATGAGCCACTTTGGAAGATGTGTTGCAGATAAGTTATACCACTGTCTTTAAGTCACTTGACTGAGTAGCATCCATCCCAGAGGTTGTAACAAAAGTTTTAATTTGCCATCTCTAAATACTTCATTATAGCCGAGGGAATTAGGTCCAGCTGGAATGCCAAAGTTATTATTTGTAGAATCCTTAAAGGTATCAGACATGAACGTGATTCAAAAAAGCCGTGAGCTTGTTCAGTGCCATGGTGAGATATCATTCACGATGCGCTTGCAAGGGCTTCCTAATTACATCCCAACTGTGCAAAAGAAACTAGCGAGCATCCCGTACATAAAGGAAAACTAGCAACTCAAGTAACTTCACGAAATGAGACATAACAGCAGCTTACTGCACCGTGAGTACAAACACTGCCACGACTCCATGAAATATTTGTACTCCAGCACACTTTTGTTGCAATACATGCAGGTCTAAGCACCCACGCTCCCGATAATGGCAAAACCGCATTACGTTTACTGTGTTTTGAAAGCATCCAAATTCTTTTTTGACACCCAGAAAAGACCAGCTTTCGAACAGTGGCGATCGCCAAAGGTGGAGCAGATCACTTTTTTTTTCTTCGCCATAGAAGTAATTATTCACTGACAAGAGTACTGCCTCGCTAAGCGAGAACTGAAATGAATGGACGAGCGTTCATGGCTGCATCCGGATTAGCATGTGCTGCTTTAAATTTACGGTTTAACAAATGACAAACCAATTACGGTTTAACAAATGACAAACCAATTACAAAAAAAAAGTTCCTTCAGCAAAACGCATTGGCAATGTTTATGAAACAAGCCGCATTTAAAACATTTAAGTAAGTTTTTGCACAGCCTAGCCTTCATAACCGAGCACTTCCAGCATGGCAGCATAGGTGAGCATATCATCAAAGACCAAGAGCTGCATCAACTCCGCCGAAGTGCGGTAACTAAATTAAACATTGTTAAAGAAGTTGCAAGAATAACAAAAACCACAAACCTTGTAGCAGGTGGATGCTTCCTGTGCGATCCATTGTTAAGCTTATGTGCTTGTGAAGCTTAAGTGCTGAGGAGGTGCTTTTTAGGATGATGAGCTTAAGTAAGCCAGCATATTATGGGTCAAGCAATCATGTGAGAGCAAAGTCAGATGACAGTCATGTGCACTCAGACGATTCTTCGGTGGGCGAAGCGGCTTCTCTATGTTAGCAAGTTTGACTCCGTGGCCTATCAGAATTTACGTCAAAGCTCCACTTGTACACATTGGTAACTGCACAGTAAGCCCTATATTCAAATTTGTGAAAATATTTGGCTACATACATAATTATGATTACACAACAAGACTTTTACTCATTTGGTGATGAAGTTGATTATCAATGCTGTAAAACCACCAATGTCAAGAACGATAGATTAAGGGAACCATGTACAACCCCCAATTCCGAAATAGTTGAGACAAAGTGTAAATTGCGAATAAAATCAAAACGCAACTTTCAAATCACACCAGCCAATATATTATTTACAATAGAAAAGAGATAACATAGCAAATGTTGAAACTGAGAAATTTCACAATTTTATCCACAAAATGAGCTCATTTCAAATTTGATGGCTGCTACAGGCCTCAGAAAAGTTGGGACAGGGGCCTGTTTACCATGGTGTAGCATCCCCTCTTCTTTTTAACACAAAGTGGAGGCATCTGGGCTTTGAGGAGACAAGTTTCTTGAGTTTAGCCATTGGAATTTGATCCCACTCTTGTTTAATACAGGCTTCCAGCTGCTGGAGAGTTTTGGGTCTCCTTTTACGGACTTTTCGTTTAATTATGCACCAAATGTTCTCAATCGGTGAAAGATCAGGACTGCAGGCAGGCCAGTTCAGCACACGGACTCTTCTACTATGAAGCCATGCTGTTGTAATAGCTACAGTATGTGGTTTTGCATTGTTCTGCTGAAATACACAAGGCCTTCCCTGGAATAGATGTCATGTGGAGGGGAGCATATGTTGCTCTAAAACCTTTATATACCTTTCAGCATTCATGGTGCTTTTTAAAACATGCAAGTGTCCCACACCATATGCACTAATGCATCCCCATACCATCAGAGATGCTGGCTTTTGAACTGAACGCTGATAACAGGAGGGATGGTCTTTTTCCTCCTTAGCCCGGAGAACACGACGCCCATGATTTCGAACAAGAATGTCAAATTTGGACTCGTCTGACCACAGGACACTTTGCCACTTTGCTACAGTCCATTTTAAATGAGCCTTGGCCCACAGAACACGGCGGCACTTTTGGATCATGCTCAACAATGGCTTCCTTTTTGCATGATAGAGTTTTGGGTGGCATCTGTGGATGGCACGGCAGACTATGTTTACAGACAGTGGTTTCTTGAAGTATTCCTGGGCCCATTTAGTAATGTCAATGACAGAATCATGCCGGTGAGTGATGCAGTGGCGTCTGAGGGCCCGAAGATCACGGGCATCCAGTAAAGGTCTTTGGCCTTGTCCCTTTATGCACAGAGATTATTCCAGTTTCTCTGAATCTTTTGATGATGTTATGCACTGTCGATGATGAGACCTCCAAAGCCTTTGCAATTTGACATAGAGGAACATTGTTTTTAAAGTATTCCACAATTTTTTAACGCAAGCCTTCACAGGTTGGAGAGCCTCTGGCCATCTGTACTTCTGAGAGACTCAGCCTCTCTAAGACATCCCTTTTATAGCCAATCATGTTACACACCTGATGCCAGTTAACTTAATTACTTGCTAAATGTTCTTTCAGCTGATTCTCTAATTAATTGCTTTTTCAGCCCCTTTTTTCTTGTTACCAACTTTTTTGAGACCTGTTGCAGCCTGAAAATTTCAAATAAGCTCATTTTTTGGATAAAAATGTAAAATGTCTCAGTTTCAACATCTGAAATGTTATCTATGTTCTATTGTAAATAACATTCTGACTCATGTGATCTGAAAGTCATTGCATTTTGATTTTATTCACAATTTACACTTCGTCCCAACTATTTCGGAATTGGGGTCGTAACAATTTGACTTCATAGTCAATAAATAAATAAATAAATAGATAGATAAAATTTTTACTTTTGAAGTAGTCAGTGCTGTACAGTATTTTTTCCCAGAGAAACACACAAACCTTGAAAAATGTAGGTCATACTGAGTGAAACTTGTAATCTTTGTTCTTAGTTTTGTAAATCTTGTATTAACAACGTAAATATCTTCAAAGTGGTTGTAATTCTTGGCTGCATTTGGTCATTTATAATGACTGTGCCTGCATGGACTGAAATTGGCTGTTCTTCAGGGCCATGAATAATTGATTTCATCACAAAGGGTTTCAGTCAAAAGCAAAATCCACATCTCATCGAGCAAAAGCTTCTCCTTAGTGACCAACTGCGAGCAATCTGCACCCTCCATCACACAGTGTGCTCCTCAAATGAAACTACTCCCAGGTAGTACAATAGCTGATGTCATTCACAGCTGAGCTAAGAGATTGCAGCCTTGTCCTTTTGTGCTCTTTACCAGGTTATGCCCCTGTTAGGGGAATGTGCCACCCCATGCGAAGTTGTACCCTCAACAATGAAGATGGCTTCTCCTCAGCCTTTGTGGTTGCCCATGAGACAGGGCATGTGTGAGTGCTTTGCATCCACAGCATGACATCACCCACAGAACGTTATATCACAAAATACACAAAGTGTGTGAGTCCAGAAAGCAGTATTTGTCAGCCCCTTGTTGTGTAAAGAATCAACACACAGTGTGCTCAATAAATATGAGAAATTGTCCTGATTACCATGATGCATCTTTAAAGAAACAGGGATTGTTCAGGATTCATTCATGATCCAGTTGATGTGGTATGAATGTTCTAGTTACCTGTGCTTATTTTGCCTGCTTTCTGATGTCAAAACTTGCTGTACCCTCTGAAGCTTCTTATGACATTCCATTTGTTTCGTAGTCTCACTAGCTCACTGCTGACTCTTTACTTATTGCAGAAGATGAGTACACTAACAAATATGCATATATGAGGTCCTTACACTGCTTGGGAAGCAACTCCTTCTGAGATTAGTAGGCTGGTGGTAGAGAGGTCAATGTCCTGTCATTTATTTGGAGAAAAAACAGCATTTAAAAAAAAAAAAAAGTCAGCTCAGAAATTTGAACTGCATGGATGTTCTACAGGACTATTGACAGACGGACTACAAAATTTTTCCATGTGATATTAATGAAATTGATTTTTTCAAAGCAACAAAGTATAGTTCATCAGCAAGACTAATGTACATCAAGCCTGAATTAACCTTTTGTTGGCCATATTTGCCTAGCAGCGTTGCTTCAGAATTCATTTGATTGGCTTGTGTTCATAAATAGACTGTGACCACACAAATTTATTTGTTTTCATGGAGTTAGACTTGGAACAGGGGACCCACACGCAGAGGACCCGGAAACAGAAATAATCAGGTTCTTGAACGGGTGATTGACAGTCCAGGTTCAGTACATAGCAGAAGGATAATGCAGGCGAGACACCTTGTCGTCAGTGAACTACCAAGCGGGCAGGCTGGGCAGGCAGAACAAAGATGACAGGGTTGCAAAGGACGGAAGTGGTAGATGAATCTGAGGGGTTCGGAAAGGAGATGGGCTAGGGAGGAGATGGAGAAGGGCAAAAACAGGCACTGGGCACAGGAGGCAGGAAATGCTGAAGTGGGAGCAGGTGCAAGAAACAAGTAAGCAAGTACTGGATTATAACACTGGAAAGGAAAGGATCAGCAGGATGTTGGCACAGGACAACCTAAGGAATAGATGAAACATAGACAAGCTGAAATACACTGAGTTAATGAGTAAACAATAGGAATCAGGTGCACAGAGTTGGACAGATGGAATGAGGAATAGGTGAGAGAGTTACAGAGACAATGGACAAGGAATGAAACAAGCAACAGAAAGCAACATGGGACAAAAGATACAAACAAAAAATGCAAAAAAGAGCTTAGTTCTGGAAGATACAGGTTGTGACATATTGTTTCGCAAATAAATTCGGAGTACCCAGTGGAACACATTTTACTTCTAAACTCCTTTCTAGCTGTATGCTGTGAACTCTTCCTCACAAAACCTGGGCGCTGCAATCCCACTAGAAAAAAACAAATGGACAGAGGAAAGAAAGCGTATTTAAATGACATAGGCTGCCATTCAGCAGTAAAGGATTGCTATTTCATTGGTAAGTAGCTGGCACTGCTACCCTTGCCTGGATGGGTCACCAGATAGTAATATGATACGGACAGTTGTTTAGTAAATCCTCAAGACTGTCCCCAAGACTGAAGAATTTTTCACTGAGGCTACATAATCAGCAGAAGTTCCAAAAATTTAAACAGGGATTCAAATATTATCCACAAGTAGAAATAAAATGATGATACAAATTCCACTCGTGCAGTTGGCCACCTCTTTTCTCTCGTTCCACCCAATGTTCTGAACCGTCTCTACATTGCATGCCATTCCAACAGAGTTGCACTGTTAAACAATGCCAAAACTGCTAACACAGCTGAATACCATTATTTCCAGTGATTGACAGACAGTGATGAAATGCAAAAATAATGTATGGTCTAATAGGCTTGGGATGGAGCATGATGGGCAAGGGAATCGATGCGGTGATGAGACTGAAATGGGCAGCATCATGGCTCCTCTGGTCCAAGCTGCCTTTCATCGCTACCACTGGTCCATCTGCAGTGGCCAGGAGCTGAAGAGACACATTCAGTGAGTTAGATTATAATATGGGGCACACTACTGTTCTAGTTTAACTCCGCAATCTCAACCTCTGTTTTATTTCAACATATCTACTGTATTTTACTAATGATATGCACCTAATATATTTGACATAGAAATATGTTATAAAGGTAGTAACCTATCAAGGTTATAAAATGAGAGTTAATGTTTTATTCTACCTTATTATGCAATATATGATTGATATTGGAAGCAATCTTCAACCTTTATAAATAATGTTTTAGTGTCCATGACATCATTAGTGGTCATGACAGGTGTAATTATTTTATAAATAATGTAATAGTGTGCTATTAAAAAGCATAATGTGGCTCTAGAAAAAAAAAGATGGATATGTGGTTGTGGATCTTTTAATTGATTTGTTATGTTAAATTGATAAGCGTTCTTGACACTAATAATGATGCAGTGACGTGTCTGTGTTTTATGCATTTATAGAAAGCTTTGTTTTTAATTGTGATTTTTTTTTTGAGCAGTGTGCTTTCAAATTCAAAATTAAATATTTTGTAAAATGATACAAACCTGTTGTTGTCCAGTGAAATAATGACATGTTTTCTTTCTCTGTTTGTTCTGCATGTTAGCTCGTATGATTGCTTACTGGATGATCCCTTTGAACACGATTGGCCGGGAGTTCCTGTGTTGCCTGGAATAAACTACTCAATGGATGAACAGTGTCGTTTTGACTTTGGAGAGGGATACAAAATTTGCACATCTGTACGTAATGAATTAATTTCAACACAATATTGCAAAATGTGCTTTACCAAATCTTTTTTTTTTTTTTTTTTGGGTGGGGGGGGATGAGAGCCAATGCCATGCAGAGTTCACTTAAACAATAATTTCTTTACCATTTTTTTCATCAGCTTTTCAGACGACAAGATTGCTTGGTTCAAATGGAAACAAAAAACTGTATTATTTGCCAATTCTGTCAAACTGTGTCTCATTTGCTCTATCACATTTGATCCAGAGACTGTGTTAATCCTACGGGGAAAAAAAAAGGATGTCGACAGACAATTATGTCTAATCACTCTGTTAGGGTATGACTTTAGCCTCCTGGCATTACTGCACTGCATATGGTGGCTCAGAGTTTTCAATGTGAATGGATGTAGGCCAATGATTGTCAATTAAACCAATTTTTTTCCAGAGTAAAAATGAGACAAGGTGACATGCTTTTATTGTTTCAGTTCGACTCATTTGATCCATGCAAGCAGCTTTGGTGCAGTCACCCTGACAACCCCTTCTTTTGCAAGACTAAGAAAGGACCTCCATTAGATGGGACTGAGTGTGCCCCAGGGAAGGTAAATATGCCATTCTACAATCCCCTTCCTTAATCTCTCTCTCTCGCTCTCTCTCGCTCTCTCTTACTCACTCCTCTCTCTCTCTCTCTCTCTCTCTCTCTCTCTCTCACACACACACACACATACGCACACGCGCACACCACATAAACACATGCACACACTAGCTCCGGTATGTTTCATCTGCAGTATTATAATGTTGCTAATACATTTATTTCTACATATGCCAATGATAGTGGTGCTACAAAGGTTACTGCTTGTGGAGAAAGCTCAACCCGGTGAAACAGGACGGAAACTGGGGGCCCTGGAGCCAGTATAGCACATGCTCACGGTCTTGTGCAACTGGAGCGCGATTCAGGACCCGTCGTTGTGATAATCCAAAGTAAGCTCTCCACACAGTCCTTACACTTCAGGTGCACTCATTAGAAGACATAAAGACATATATTTAAGGTTACAGCCAGCTCTATGCCAAGTCTCAGATACACAACTAAAACTGAGAAACCAAGTGAGAGAGATTGTTACCCTACCTATATTTTCTTAACTAAAAATATTGAAAAGATTTTCATGAGATATTTGTAAATTGGTTTTAAACTCAGGCATTACTGCACTAATAGCTTGGTAATTCTGTGAGAATACCTGTTGGGATTAGAGATAAAATGAATTTCCACTTCATACATTTATGATTATAATAATCGTTTGATCAATCCTCTCAATCAACTATATTTGATTTATACAACTCTGTTGCATTTATTACATAAATTCTTGTCCAGCGCTGGCTTGCCTGTTGGCAACGAGATCAAATATTGTGTAGCTTAGGCAAGCGATATTGTTTGAAAGTGCAAAGACTCAGCATTATAGCTGAATTATTGATAATGTGATGCAACACTATTGTACAAACAGTATATGAGATTGTTTAATGATGACCCACAGGCTAAACCATTTAGTCACTCTGGTTTTATTGAACATCGATATATCGATATCAATGTTCTTATCAGTGAAGGTTAATTAATAAAAATCCACGACATACAGATGGTTGCAGCTTGTGGATTCCACATAATAAACTCCTCTAGCGTACGGTCACGGCTCTTGATTATACTGCGGCCTCTCAGAACCAAAATAAGCCCCCCCACTAATTATTCTTGCACTGTTATAAACTGGAACCTTTTTTGCCAGTTATTTCAACTGTAATTCTACAATCAGTTTATAACAGAGTTTCTGTGTATGTTAACTGTAAACCACAGTTAAATGCATGCAGGACTCTACTTACAGTTAAAATAACAAGGAGACAATGCATTCATTTAACTGTTAAATTGAGTCAATTTATAACAGTGTGGCTGATATCACTGAGCAGAAAGCATTTTTAGCCAATCTGCGCTCACTCAACAACTTCTTTCAGTTAACAGACAGAAATGATTGGCAGAAAGAATTGCCAAAAGAATATTTCTTATGACAGTGCATAGATTGAATGGTTTTGCCTTTGGAGTTTTGGTGCAACAAAGGAAAGAGGTTTCAGAGATAGTGGAGTGAGACACACTGGAGTACACAGTAGTGCTGGAAATCAAAGACTGTATTCAAGGGTGATAATTTGCTTAGCGATGGAGAGAAAGACCAAGAAATTTTTTTCTCTAGAAGATAAGAACTTTTGACCCAATGTGACAGTGAGAGGAAGACTGGGAAATTTTGAGGCTCCAGTATTGTACTTTTGAGAAATGGCTGGAGATTGCCGTCGACAAAAAAAAAAAAAAAACTTTAAAATATTCATTTTTGATTCTAATACCATAATACTTGACCTGCAGTTGGTCAGCCTGCTGATTGTGAATCCACTGAGTCTTTCGGCTGATAATTTGGAGTCACAAGGCCATAGGACCAGAAGAAAAAAGAAACACTTTGTCTGCCTGGCAGAAAAAAAACCTTATATTTTCAGTGTTGTTACTCAGTTTGAGTAGTATTCTCAGGAATTCTGAATGTTTGAGAGCAATATCCTGATATTCACCTTTCAGCAGACACCATAATTATGCTTGTGCTGAAAGTGCTACGAAAACTGAAAACTGAATGCACTTTATTTTGGATGGGTCATACCTCAAAAAAGGGGTTGCTGGTTTAAAGCATTAATTAAAGTTTGTGAGTTGTAAACTTAGTTATTCATACGGAAATGGCCAGTAATCTCTAGTGTCAAGTCTCATCTGCTTAGCCCCACACTATGGCTCATGAAACGTCAGGGTTTTAAATGGAATTATGGCAAAATGGGAGTGGTGCTTTCTGTCGTCCTGGACTCTAGCGGTGGTGACTTTATAGTTCTTCACACTGAAAAATGTTCAGAGTTGATTCAACTCTTTCAGAGTGAAATTGGATATTACAGAGTCTATTTTAGCCTACTTTTTTCTGTGCATGTACTTCTCTTTAGGCCATCGAATGGAGGCCAGGACTGCCCCGGAGTAAACTTTGAGTTCCGGTTGTGTAAAGTGCGCGAGTGTCCAAAGCAATCTGAGGACTTCCGGGCACTGCAGTGTCAACAGCACAACACCAACTTTGACTTCCAAGGCTCCAAACACCATTGGCTACCATTTGAGCATCCTGACTGTAAGTACAGCAGATTCAGGTCATCAACAGTGGCTACTGACAGATCAGTGACTATATGAGTCAGTACCAATTTATTTCAGGCATGTGAAGACTAGGTGACCTAGGTCTCAATACTGTGCTTTTTTTTTCCCTCTCTATTTCATGCTGTTTGCTGATCCTTATATGTTGAGATAAGATTCAATGTTCATTTACAACTATTTTCCTTTTTAACCATGTCTGATGCATGAATGGAAGGATGATGCACTTATGTCCATTGGAAAGGTGCTCTTATGTCCTTCTTAATCTGAAGATTTTTTTGGGGAGGCATAGAGGTCTGTCCATGCTCTGACAAGTTTTATGCATATTTTTTAATGCGATATGATTAATCCATTGCACATGGCTAACATGATCAAACTTACAAAATTATTGTACATATAAATGTGGTGTTTTGAGAAGTAGCGGTTGTTCATGTAAATTCAGAATATATTAGAAACATATTTACAGTAATTGTGCTTGTGACATGCCAAAGCAAACAACGCACCAGTCATTCTATATGAAATCAACGTGTACCTCCCACCTAACCCCCTTGGAATCAGCTGATTTTTCTAGTACAGTAACTTCAGTATACTTAATGAATCCTTGCTAAAATTTGCTTTGATCTTGTGAACATTTTTTGAGTTACAGGCTATAAAAGTACAACAAACACACAGGGGTAGGTCAAAATTTTGTGCTTTCTAACTCGTATAATTTTTTCAACCATTTTTGAGCTCTACATTGTCGAGTGTGAAAATTATTTGACACAGAAGGAATCATGGTAAGAAGATGACCCTGGTATCAAAATGTAGATCAAAATGAGATCTTTCATATGCTATGACTTGGTTTGATCATCAGCTTATCCCACATGGTGATATGACCCCTTGAAGTTTTCCTAACATGCACTTTTTGAAGTTTTCTCTGGAAAATTACAGGAAAAAAAATTACACATCCATGGTTCCAATACTTTTTTTACATTAGTTTTTACTTCACTATATCATAGTTATTGAATTGGTGCAGTGTTGCTATTGAAACCTCCATAGTTCCATGATATAGGCTTTAAGTTCGCTACTGAGCAATCTTGTTGAAGAAAATCTAGATTTTGGTTTAAGATTGTGACGCCTAGACTGGGAATTCAATTGATTGAATTGCAGTTTTTAACAGTTATCCAATATGTCATTCAGTTCTGAAAATTTCATTTGCTATCTCTAATACACATGAAGTTATGAGGGCTCAAAAATGACAGAAAAAATAATGCGAGTTAGAAAGCACAAAGTTTTGACCCACACAGGTGTACTGTGAGACCCTGTAACTAAAAAAAACATACACAAGTTCAAAGTAAAATTTGGCAAGGATTCATTAAATATACTGAAGTTATTGTTTTAGAAAAATCTGCTGATTCCGATGGGGTCCGGTGGGAACTTCTTTCAGATTTGGTTGATTACCTCCGCCACGGAGGTTATGTTTTTCTGTCGTTGGTATATCTGTCTGCCTGTATATGTACAAGATAAATCAAAAAGTGATGAACGAATATCTATGAAATTTTGTGGGCAGGTTGCTATTACATCAGGGATGGACCCTGTTGATTTTGACCGCAATCGGTCAAACAATATATCCGCCACGGTAGCCATCTTGAAATTCTATGTTGCAGATACCTTAAATTTCTTACGAGCCATGTTCGCTCAGCAAGATTTTGACGGTTGCCTTGGCGGAGGTTTACACTCTCGGTGTGCTTCTAGTTTTATATGGAATGACCCACCAGTTGTTTTATAAATTCCTGATATGATCATTCCTAAGCATAGGATTTTATGCTCTCCTTGTAAACTTAGGACTGTATTGACACCTTTTTTTTAAATCCTGATCATGTAATAGGCTACAGTATCTGCCTTGGGTATAAACTGAAAATATTATTCAAATTAGAATTGTCAATAGTTTTAAATATTTTAATTTTACTGATAGCTGAATCCATCTTCAGAATCTTGACTAACATGAAATAAAATGCATTTGTAATTTTTATATCTCAGCAAACAGAAGCTGTCATCTGTATTGTCAATCAAAAGAAACCGGAATTGTGGCTTACATGAGACAGGTGGTCTCTGATGGAACACGATGTTCTTACAAAGATTTGCACAGCATCTGTGTACGTGGGGAATGTCTGGTAAGTGAATAGGCACCATACTAAAGCATAGCATTCAGTAGCTTTGCAGGAGGGACTGAAAATAAAATTGCTTCAAGTTAGACTCCACCAACCTTGTTTTCCTTTTGTAACCTCAGAGATTCACACTGTATCCTTCTTCAAAGACAATTTCTGGCAATACTATGCAGATGTAAGGTTAATGTACATAAATACTTGAAGTGGATCTGGAGTGAACATTTCCAAACAAGTAAATTAAAAAAAACTGTTCAAGAAAAAAAAAAAAAAAAACATGCAGAGAAGGGATATGAAAAACAGAAGAGCTGTTAGAATAGAAATAACTTTGGATGTGCTATTCCTGTCACGCCCTGGCACCCAGAGATGTTCAAAGGGTGCCAGAGCAAGGAGTGGAGCTGAGGACCCAGGTGCAGGGATGTGGATCTATTAAATAAAGAGTGCAATATAACCAAAGTAAATACAAATCTTGGAGGAGAACTGAAAGGGAGTACACTATTCAAAATGGGGAACAGACTATGGCTACCTGCTCGTGAAGGAAGGAACTAAGCTTTAAATAGAAAACGGGGTCTAAATTAACTAAAAGGAAACAGGTGACAACCATAAACTGGGGAAAACTAAGGATAATTGAATAATTGGGTAAGGGCAGGTAGCTAGGCAAAGGAGGGGCATTACAATCCATATATAATCAAATAAAGCAAGATAATTATTTTGCCAGAATAATGAATGATAAATAAAACACATTTTGCACCACAAATGAGCATAGTTTGAGGGTGCAGGAACAAGTTAAATGCAGTATGACATGGTTGACTGATTGAGAAAGACAAATTAAGACTTTTAGCAATACAGCAGAGAACATCCTTTTGCTATGGGACATTTAATGCATAGTTAGCATTGTGATGCACTATACAGCGCAGCTCTGCATGACAGAATGGCAATGTCCAATCTGTAATGAATCCGTGTCTCTGAAACAGCTGAGCAGCAGACTGTGGCGAGCAGCTATTCATCTTTGTCAGACTTTTCAGATCTTAGCAGCAGTGGGGGAAATGTGGACACTCAATTCATCTTTAAACTGCTGCTTTTCCATCATGCAGAAAGTGGGCTGTGATCAAAAAATTGCTTCGAACAAAGCGGAAGATAAGTGCGGAGTGTGTGGTGGAGACAACTCTCACTGCAGAACTATCAAAGGAACATTAACCCGCACCCCCAAGAAAGCTGGTACGTACACTCCTTCCTGCCTCTTTTCTGATGCAGTTTAATATATTACATGATTTATATATAGAAGCAACTATATTTCCTTGCAACCATGATGTCTACTATTTAATGTATTAGTTTTATAGCTCTGTAATGCCGATTGCAGCAATACGTGGAGTTAATAGTGATATATTTGTAGGCTGCACCTCAAAAATGTGACAATTAGCGATAAAATTATAGTGGAATGCCTCTTTATTTCTGCATTCTTCTCCAATTGCTGTTTTCTAAAAAAAAAAAAAAAATGAAAAACTGGCAACAGATGTCTATAACGATATTATGCCATTGCAAAATTATAAGTTGTAGTCTCATATTGTTTCTCAAGAAGCCTAGTTTGCACTTAAATGAAGCCGCAGAGCCACAAAAACTCAGATTAATATTTTCAGATGGGCACAGGCTGGGGCTGCAGAGGTTCAGTCCAGATCAGGTGATGAGCAAACTGGAATCTGGGGGGAGCGCCAAGCTGTGGTCAGTGGTCAGTCCATGGTCTGTAGCCACGTAGTCAAGCCAATGAGCAGCAACTGCTGGACTGTGTGTCCACTGGAGATCCAGCTCTCAGCAGAGGAGGGCTCTGTCACTGCTCTGGAGACTGTTAGAGACCAGGGAGAGGGTGTCTCTAATAAATAGTTGCAAGCTGCATTTTCTTAAGAACCTAAGTCAGAGGAGAGTTTCAAGCTCGGAACTAGAACCGGCTAGATTTACTCTAACAGGCAAAACAATCCAGCAAAGAATGTTGCAGATGTTGCAACATGGGTTGTATTCATAGACATCACACATTTCTGGGTACTTTCTCACAATGCATACCAAGCTGGCATTTCTTTCCCTATGCCCCTGTACCACTGCAATACCATGTATTATTACTGCAACAGCAAATACACGCAAGAAATTGTTGTAGCATTTAACCTTAGGCTTCTGACTTAATTTTAGCACAGTGCAGTTTCAAATACATACTAGCTCACTTTGCCGCACCATGCAAAAAAAAAAAATTGATCCCACATAATGCAACAGATAGCTAGCTAGCCATCTTACTAGTTCTTTTATGGATCTAGCCCCAACTCTTCTAGATTCTTGCTTCGTCTCTCTCACTAAAACCAGAGTCCCGCCTCCCGACGGAAAAAGGTAGCCTCTGCTGTTTGCTGTTATTTAAAAATAAACATTCTCATTGTGAACTATCAATGTTGTAGCTAATGTTTTGTGCTGAAAGGCTATGTGATTGCATAATAACCTACCTCTTTTAGCAAACAGGCTAATGTAGAAAAGTGTGATTCCACTTCAGTAACAATCCTATTTATAGCATGTTTCCACAACCATCTTTTTTCTTTTACCTCATACATTTTCTCACTCTGGTTTGAAAGAACAATCAGGGAATTATCATAAAGAAGGTCATAAAGAAGGTCTTTGATGACCCCTGGTACGGTGAAAACAATATATTTTCAATATAGAAGAACCACAAGCTAGGGGGAAAAAATGGCTAAATACTCTTTGCATATTGACTGATGACCTTACAAGAATACCACCCAAACATTTGACACCAATCAACATTAGAGCAGGAAACACAAAGGAAAAAAGAGGGACAGGGAATGAAATGAGAAGCTAATTAAATAATTAAGAGTGATGAAACTTCAAAACAACGAAAAGACTTCTGGAAAGGGCAGCAATTAAGAGAACAATAGGGCTCAGAACCAGAGTAGTCTAACCCACAGAACATTGTTTTTGAGATAATAAATGTCAACGTTTTTAAAACATTAAAAAAAAAAAAAAAATCTTACAATGTTGTTCACAGGTATAATACTCACAGGTTGCTCAGCTGTACGTCGTTTGTGTGCGTCATCATAGAGGATTATCCCATTCTACTGTAGTTTGTAAGGTAGTTGATCCAGAGATGGAGTACAGCACAGCTTGCACAGTTAAGTGAGATGAGGTCCAAGAGTAATGGAATAGAAGATCAATTTATGGCAAGAGAGAGATGAAGGCTTGCCTTTGAGGAATGAAGCACTGAGTGAAGTTTAGATTCGGTATCCTGGTTCCAGGAGCCCCGGTTAATGGGAACTGCTGGGGTGACTGGGATTTGGCACCGGGCGGCACTGGCATCCCAGTGGCAAGAGCCCTGGTTAAAACAAACTGCTGTGGTAATTGTTGGTGGCCAGCGAGAGCACCTTGCATCTCGGCGCCAGGAATCCTGGTTAAAGCACACTGCTATGATTACTGTAGGTCGGCAGCGAGAGGCCCTGGCATCCTGGTGTCAGGAACCCTAGTGAAAATGAATTGCTTTAGTTACTTTTGGTGGGCAGCAAGGGCACCTAGCATCCTGGTGCCAGGAACCCTGGTTTATACGAACTGCTGTGGTTATTGTCGGTGGGTTTCTCCATGTGTAGATAATGGCTCTCACTATGGTTTGCTAGAGTCCCAGAACCTTAGAAATGGCTTCATAACCCTTTCCAGACTGAAAGATGTCAGCAACTTTGTTTCTCATCTGTTCTTGAATTTCTTTAAATCATGGCATTGTATACTGCTTTCTGCCTAATTCACATTGTCAGACAGTTCTTATTATAGTGATGTTTAGATTCAATAGGCCTGGCAACAATCATGCTTAGGTGTGTCCAGTGAAGCTGACGGCATTTATCTATTAAATTTGTTCAAGTGTTTGATTTAGTAACAAAGGGGTGGTGACTTTTTTACATAGGGACAGGTGAGGTTGGGTAAATATTTTAGTAAAAAACTGTATTTTGTGTCTACTTGGGTTATCTTTGTCGAATTTCAAAAATAGTTTGATGATCTGAAACATTTATTTATGACAAATATGCAAAAGTAGAAGAAATTTTGAAGGGGGCAAATATTATTTCAGACCACTGCATTCGATTAAAGTTAATTTCAATGAATATCAAAATGGCCATTTTGTTTGAAACAAATAATTCAGTGTCCATTGTTTGAACCAGACCAGTGGATTTACTATGGGAAGTTGAGAGCTCTCTGACAAAATAAACGCAGGCAATTCATTTTCTGCACCAAGTGTGACACAGCACCCCATCTACCCACCTCCAATTTGTGACACCCACTGGCATCTGTCTCGAAACATTGCACAATGCCTTGAGTGGTGTGTTTGAAAGCAATTACAGTTGGTGGTTCACTTGCACTCTTGGCAGGATGGTTAATCATCTCTCAGGTACTCTGGACCACACTGCTGGATGTGTTTGTTTGATGCAGAGTTTGGGGCGATAGCTGAAGGAAATAATTGTAATGTTGCAGATGCTGCTCCCACTGAACATGGCTGGGTCCCCACGGAAATTTACATATCGTCAAATAGTTAGTAAAATTACGTAAATTAATAAATGCGATGAAGAATGGAATAATAACAAAAACTTAAAAGTTCTTGGAAGCACAGAATCAATCTTTCAAATTAATGTAATATTTCAAAATGAACTTTGTTGTCAAATATCCACTAAAGTTTGAATGGATTAAAAAGTTACATGCATATGACAAAATGCGCAACAAAAATATCTTCATACGCTATTCAGAACTTTTGTGTGGACTGTGTGGGCGTGTTCATAATGAGCTCCTTACCCATGTATTAATGTGGATTACTAAAGTATGATGTGACATTTCCTTGGGATAAAAAGGTTCACGCCCGATTTAACTCCAGTCATTGGTAAAGGAAAATATTTTAATTAGGAAATCTATTATTGAAAAAGTAAATTATTTCTCTTACTTTATACTGTATACCCCTAAGGTCCAAAAAAGCAGAGAAAAGAAAATTGATGATTCAGTTTTTCAGGGACTTAAGTTTAGCGACTTTATTAGTGATACGTTTACATGGAATATGGCCTCCTCCACTTCAGCACACCTGGCTGCTCCCCCCTCAGTCAACCCACAATGTTTGTCATGTCTGTTGTCTGTTCAGTATGGAGGGTGATTTGTGCCATAATTCAATACAATACACACATTGAAATACAATACACTCATTGAAATACATGTGTAACAGTAAATACAATACAAAAATGCTTAAATACAATACATATATTGAAAATACAATACATGTGTAACAGTAAATACAATACAAAAATGCTTTGTTTTTCAATGTGAGTCAGGAATATTTGTGCCAAAATTAAAACAATACAACCGTATTGTATTTTTGAGATGGGTATTGTATTTCAATAAGTGTATTGTATTTCAATGTGTGTATTGTATTGAATTATGGCACAAAGCACCCTCCATAGTTCTGGCTCCTTCATAATGACCTTCATATTGAGGCCACAGCTGAAAAGACTCTGACCACTTTCTAGCACAGACTGAAGACTCGCCTCCTCTGCCTGCATATAAAAATATTTTACTATTGCTTGCTTTATGTAATCTTGCGATCTGGAACAAGCAAAAAGCCAGTAATCTTATAAAACTATAACACAACAGGACAGTGTCCCAAATTTTTAGGCAAAGCGTGGTCATGCCAAATATTGGTTTGATTTAGTTTTTGACTGTTTACAGCTCTGTTTAGTACATTTCTTAGTTATTACAAACTTCCAATTTCGTCATTTTTTGGGAGAATATTTGCCCTACGAAATGCAAATGTACCGAACACTTTTGTTCAGTACTGTACTTTGCATCTTTTAAATGTCTTAAATGTAATTAATTAAAAATGTTTGTCTTTCACACCTTTCTGTGTGAACTGTTGAGCAGAGCCTTCAATTTTGTTCCTGGAGATCCTCCGTCCTGTAGGATTTCACTCCAACCTTAACCCCATAAACTCTAATTTTTCACTAATATTTCCTTTAAGTATGTTAAAAAAATGTTTTTTTCATATTGGACAATATCTGATACATAATCTGTATCTGCTAGTTGGTGCGCTTCAGTGAAGCTACTTCACACACACGATATTGAGGGAAATATTCAAACTCTAGATGCCTTTTTTATGGCAACAGTGTAACATCAAATGGTAAATATCTAGATCTTGTACTTTGTACATCATTTTATACACATTTTCCTGTAATTTAGCAGGGCATTTTTAGCATTGTTGGAAATCTTGGGATCACCACTAAAATTTAAAATAGGTCTGAAGTTCCACAGGTTTGAATACAACAACTGCATTTTGTGGATCCATATATGGGCCTGTAGGTTTTATGGGGTTAACTTGACACCCTGGACTCTACAACTCCATTTCTGAAAGGTTTGGGTTGATTTGTGAAATTTAAATTTAGAAAAACAGTTATTCATGAATCATCCTCAACCTTGAACATCCTTGTCCCTTTAGGTCACTTTGTTTCCCCATCCTGGTGATTGATGTGGCCATTTGCTACAGATTCTGATTTGTATCTGAAATATCTTATGAACTGCATGAATAAGCAAGTGTACTGACATTCTTAATAGAGCATGATGAGTGTTAGGATGTTAGGATTGAAGAGTGCAGATGTAAAATGTATAAATTCTGCTCTTAAACTCCTTCAAGTGACAAAAAGAACCGTATTTCTCCCCAAGTTCAACAAGGAATTCAGTTTTGAAAGTATCTTACTTCATATTAGTTGGTGAAAATATTGGGTTTTTTTTTTGTACGTACACTCATAAATGTGAAATTCATTTTGTGCAGTTTGCAGAATTTGGACGTTCATTCAGAGGTTACTGATATGTTTAATATCATTAAATATCAAATCTTCGCTCTTGTCTAACCATTGTTTACAAATCAATATTTCTATATTCATTTCTATCACAAAAACACATTCAAAGGCTACCTCAAGATGTTTCTCATTCCACTCGGTGCAAGGCATGTGATCATCCAGGAACTGGAGGCTTCTCCTCATATTATTGGTGAGTAGCATTGCATTTTGCATTTCAGCTCTGAATTTTAACTACAGTACATTTATTATGCAAATACGGCCTTTCCGAGATAGCTGTAAAATAGAAAGTGATGTGGGCGTTCTAATTGCATTTTCCTCGGCTAAAGACAAAATGACTCAGATGAAACCTTAAGCTAACAAATATTTTGTCTGCCAAATATCTGAATCTTGAATATTTTATTTTACTAGCATCTAGTGCTGTGGTTCTCAACGTTGGTCCTGGAGTACCTGTGTTCATGCTGACTTTCTTTCCAATCTTAAGGGCAATCCCATAACTCAAAATGCCAGTTAATTTATTTGCAACTATGTGCTTTTAATATGGGATTAGTTGAACCATTACTTGAACTTCTACATCATATTCTGTCATAAATAGCTATGGATGTCATGGAAAAAAAGAACATTACTGTGGTCACACAGCATTTGTGCAATGGTTGTTGGTCAGTGATACTATACATTCATACTGTACAATTCATAAAGGGAGCTTATTTATTTGTTGCCTCTTTTATGCAATTGTGCACCATATTGTGCAATAAGCACAATTTGTATTTGTGAATTTTATTCTTTGCGGCATTGCACAGCTATTTATGCCATAAAGATAATTAAGAAGGTAAATAAATCCCTTAAACATCAAAAGCACATAATTCATGAAAATGAACAGCTTGTTAAAATTCTGGGTTCGCAATTGAGGTTAGAGAGAAAACCTGCATTCACAGGTCTCCCAGGACCGAGTTTGAGAACCACTGATCTTGTGTATGCTTTTAATTCTGTTGGCCTGGTTCGTGCGCTTGAAGGTCTGTGATCTGATTCGCTTCCTGGAAAAATAATCTCTGCTCGAAGCTCGTGCCGTGTGTGAGCCCTTGGCACTGCTGCGTTATTTACCTTATCATCTTTCTAACCTGGCCATCTATATTGGCTTGCAACAAATTTAAAAGCATGGTGCTAACCTATCAAAATACTTCAGGTATCCCTTTGTCTTCTAGGTGATATTGGCCTTTTACTCCTGAGATTTACTCCTTTTATTAAAACATGTCCCAGCGAACCGCTGAAAGGTTAAATTTTTCTTGGACTGGCAAGTTCCATCTCTGCCATTCAGTGCATTTGTATGCATATTACTGTACAAAACCACAATTTGTTGCATTTCATTGGTAGAAAGAATTAATTAGTTTATTGTTGTATGTATGTATTGCATGTGCAATTAACATTGTTTTTGACTTCAGTGGAGTTTAGTAGGTACTCTAATATAATTTGTGCTGCAGAACTGCTCTGTGGGCAGCCACCAGTATGATGCAATACAATTAACGAGGTCCTAGTAATTTTTTATATCTAATTTTTTTAATTTCTTCAATGTTGTTTTGTCATTTTCTATCAGTGATAGCATGATCATGAATAATTAAGTGCGCAAGCCAAAAAAAAGGTTATTGGTATGAAAAATTTAATGTAGAAATAATGGACTTTATTACAGATGCATGAATATTTTGGTTAAGACAAATTATGTCCTCATTCCTTTTTTTATTACATAATAAGTGAATTGTTAAAAAAAATATTGTATAGTATGCGTCATTAATCTGCCATACTTTTCTGGAAAAGAACAAAAGCCATTTGTTTTCTTCGACCCTCTTTGAAATAGGGTAGATTAGGGCTGGATGATATGGCCTATAATTTATTAATATATTTTGAATTATAGATGATTACAATATACATTAAGCACCGTAATTTATCAGACAGTGACACTTTTTTGGTTTTGTAAATGCACTTCTACATGCTGAAGAGGAGACTGTCAAGCAAAAAGTCTCCGAGACAAGCAGGAACTAAAGATGGCTTCAGTATAGGCATGGCTGACCATGACCACGCGAGATACCCAGTGTCTGGTGATATCTATGCATTACAGACTTCAAACAGTGACTGCATGGTGCTATGGGTCCAGGACGAGAGGTTGCCTGTATAAAGCAAGCTTAAAGCAGTCTAGGGGCTGAAGGAAGGCTTTCTCCTTACCTCCTGTATCACGCTGTAACATTCGGAACCACCACACAGTGGCTAAACACAGCTAACTCACCCTTTAGCTTTGGAAAAAAAACCAAACAGGTGCCCAGCTGTCAGAGACTCCACACACCCCTATCAGCCCAAGCACAGGCATCCTCGACTGGACAGCCCTGTCGTCTTGTTCTGTATGTCAGATTTTATTGTTTTTTCTATAAGTAACCTGCTTTCCATTTTCCCTCTGAGTGGTTTACTTCATTCTCAGCGGTTCGTGCAAGCATCCCCACCGACAGCATTCTTTTCTGTGTTCTTTCAGCATGCTTTCACTGTTTCCTGTCTTTATTTTTCCCATGATTCCCTCCATCTCACACCTGAGTCAAGTCTCTCAGAAGCTCAGCCTGGCCAGTCTTAAAATGCAGCGTGCACACTGCCTGAGACATGCTTGTTCCAAAGCCAAAGGGAAAACAGCTGGCCACTGACATTTTACAGGCTTTATTAGCAATCATAAATAATATTGAACCAATCCTGGACTTAAGGCCAGAATGCCAATCTGTGCACATCTGATTTACAGGGGACAACAACACCAATCTCCCCACTTTCAATGAATATACAAACTAGTATGAAATGTGATTATTTCATTCTGCATTATGTTTAACTTTTCAATATTCTTTCACGCACACAAAATTAGGTAGGACTATGTACAAAATGTGCTATCATTGTAGCCCCCTAACGAAGCCAGGCGGCTACTATGGATTCATACTTGTCGTCTCCGCCGCCGCATGCGAGTCTGTAAACACTTCCTTGTGGACGCTGTACAGGCTGTAATTTTTGACCGATTATTTTCATATTTGGTATGGACATGTGTTATACTTAAGTTATGACACTGATCAATTTTGGTTGCCATGGCGACAGTATTGGCCGAATAATGTGCAAATCTATGCTAAAACATAGAGATTTCCTTGTGGACGCAGTACAGGCTGGAGAAGTGGGCTTTCAGGGGCTATACCCATGCAGTCGCTGGTGACTGGACTGTCTAGTTTATAAACAGTTCGTCAGATATGGATGAAAACACCTTCTAGTTAAACCTGTCAGTCTGGACTTCAAATGTATTGTCATTGTGTCCTTTCATACTCGATGTGCTAGAGTACAGAACCAAACTATAAAATGTGTCACTATCCAATGAATATGGTGTTCACTGTATATCACTGTGTATCCTTTTTCTTCTAATGTCCTTTTTAAATCTAGTGCAGTAGCTCTCTTCTTTACAATATAACACTGGCATTCTTTTTCAAATATATAAATATACTGTATATCTTTAAATGTACCGCTGTAGTCTTCTGGTAAAGTTTCAACATGCTATGCATTCACAGATTCATCTACAACAAATTCAAGTACATATGCTCCTATAAACTGTGTGGCCACTTTAGTAGATGCACCTTTATAATATTCAATGGGACCCCACTTTGACTGCAGTGCAGCCTGAATTTGTCTTGACTTGAATGCAGTTCTTGACAAGCGGCAAAAAAATTAATACTTTCAGCTATCAAGAATCAAGCAACGGGACACTACATTCTTAATGGAAAAGGAGAAGATGCGAGATCAAAGAAATTCATTGATTTGGGACTGATGTGGAATTACACAGCTGAGAACAGCATTGAGACTATACGCACAGATGGACCTCTGCCTGATGCCCTAGCTGTTCTGGTAAGACAGTTAAACACTTTAAAATATTCATGTGTTGCCGCAAATATGATGTGATGTGCGCAGAATTTTATCCCTATTCTGTTGATGATTGAAAGATGATACTGAAATGTAATGTTATTGTTGCATTGTTTCCTGTTTTGATCCAACATTGTGCAGGAAGTTTTAAGTGTCACCCCATTTAGAAGTCTAGGACTTTCCTTGTCAAACAGTAATTGTCAGGGATAATGTTTAATGAAAGATCCCACACAATGCCGACATGGAAATGGAAACTTTGATTTCATTTGCGGAGTGCAGGGCAGGCTAAATGCTTTTTATCAGAGTGACGTTACTGTGCTGTTCGCGCGTATTCTGAGATCTACCTCCAGTGCAGTCTTCCACAGTCCTGAAAGCCTATTTGAGGAGTCCACTTGCAAAGTCTTCTTAATCAAGTTGGCCCATTTTTTGGAAAAATCTGATTTTTTGGTAGGCATAGAAATTATCTTCCATAGATACCAATTTTCACTATACTGAAACTATTAGCCTTGCAGACATAATCCATGAGGCAATTCATTATTTTTTAAGAAATTACTTTGATTTTGTAACGCAAAGTTTTGACTTAGCAGGTTTTGAAAGTGGAGTGGAAATTTAGCAGGTTTTGACAGTGTTTAAACCAGCCCCGTCTCTCAATAGGTGAAGGTATTTGACTCAGGACCCACTCTACATGCAACTCAATGCTACAGACAGTACAGTGGTTGAATAGCTGCTATGACAATGACAACATAAACATGAATCTATGGGTTCAAATCCCCCTTTTATGGTATCACTATCATCACACTTTTCTGAACCACCCAAACCAACAAAGTTAGAGAAAGCAAAAGCTGAACAGGCTATAAAAGCTCGACTGTGATTGGTTCCTTCTAGCGAACGAAAACAAAATCACGTTTCCACATTGGCTGATGGCTTAGCAGAATTTGACAGAGTTTTCCTCCTTGACTTGGCGGGTTTTGACAGAGTTCACTTTTTCTGTTACAATTTATAACATGATTTAGTAGGTTTTGAAAGTGGAGCTATCAATGGAACATTTGCAGGTGCCTGAAAGAGAGGCTAAGGGAGATAACTCATTTATTTTCAAAACTTGACTTAGCAGGTTTTGCAAATCGACTCCTCATTTAATGTCAGGAGTTGAATTTTAATACACTGCCAAGGAGGTATAGAACAAAATATCTGCGGAATTGCATAGGTGAAAGTGTCACATTATTTGTAATCATGCATGCTTAAGCAAGGAATATACAGTCAGGTATATGGGTATTTGGACAGAGACACGATTTTAATCATGTTGGCTCTGCATGCCATCAAAATGGTTTTGATATGAAAAAAAATCAAAATCTGCTGAAGTGCATACTTTCTTCTTAATATTAACCCCTTTGCACAGATATAGATGCCAGCGTCCATAAATTCCGAAATTTAATTCCTAAATAATTCTGTAATTGGATTTCCAAATGTCTTGCTTCACTGGAATAATTTTCCACAGTCTCTGTGACACAAATACTGAGTAACAGAGCCTTTAATGAATTCTGGACCACTCCCAAAGTAGAGGAGAGTATTGGGTGGGATTGCCGATAGGAGATCGGGTGGATATGAGATCGGGCGGGTGTGGTGTTGGACTTGGTCTGTGATTGTGCGGACGTTGGGCGCCACCCGGGCGGCGAGACTCAGGGTGGGGCTCGCATCTCTTGTCGGAGTCCGTGTGGCTCCCAAGCCCCCGGGGTTCCAGGTAGTGGCTGTTTCTTGCTTCCTTCTTGGAGATGGGAAGGGTGGGAGGGATGTAGAAATGAGATGAGCGGGGATTGTGGGACTGTAGGAGGTATAAATAGGCGTAAGGACGAATAGGAAGGCACATTGGGAGTGGCCCTGTTCATTAACCTACGTTATCAGGAACTCCCTAAATAGGCTCATGCGTAACAGGAAAAAATTGGCATTATTTGTATTCTACACAAAGGGGTTAAGGAACCGTTAACCCAAAATAAAAATTTTGTCATTATCTACTCACCGCCATGCCAGTTGAAACTTGGGTGAAGTTTGTTAATCCATAATACAAATTTAGAGTATACCGGCAAAACTCTGCAGCAGGCCTCTCCAAAACTACTGATGTCAATGGATACTCCCCACCATCCTTTAGCTGGATAAATGAGGACATGCTGGGGAGTTCATGAGAGGCAGAGGTGAGGTAGGTGCACAGAATTGTGATACTTTTTTGTTCTTTAACCCCTTACCACTCCGGTAACATTTTCTTAAAATGCCTATAAAGGACGTACTCAAGGTAAATTGAAATCTTTTCTTGTTTTTAACTTCCCTGATGGGCCCGTATTCGGGCCCTCGGAGTGTTAAGGGGTTTTAATACTACAGCTGCTCTTAATAATGGTGTAGTACAGGTCTTTTCCAATCACAATGCAATTTTTTTGGCTTCGGGAGATATGGATTATGCTGCACGAGCTGTATGGAGTAATTTCATGGTCATCTTTGGCTGTTTTTTGCACTCTTAAACACAATAATGACCATGTCTCCATTCACGTCAGTTTTCTTGGAGAAGGTTACTGCAGAGTTTTTCTGGTATACTAAAAATGTGTTTAATGGATTAACAAACTTCCATGTTTCGAGTGGCATAGAGGTCAGTTGATAGAGACGAAATTTTCATTTTTAGGTGATCTGTTCCTTGAAGGGCTTTTTCAGAAATTTTGCACAAACTGCGTTGGAATAACATCTACTTATATATGGTCCCCCAACTTTAGGGGGTATAAGATAATTGGACTGACTAACATAATCATAAATGAAATGGTCTTTTAATTCTTTATTTCAAAGCCCTTAAAGTCAATGGTTGTCTAATGTCTAGAACCCATTGGCATCAACCCTG
This sequence comes from Gymnothorax javanicus, assembly GCA_029692085.1. NCBI lineage: Eukaryota > Metazoa > Chordata > Actinopteri > Anguilliformes > Muraenidae > Gymnothorax > Gymnothorax javanicus. Next base: position 158,533,317 of record CM056194.1, on the reverse strand, counting down.
GTCTGCCAGCCTATCACTGCAGCTGTTTTTAGTTCCTGCTTGTTCTTGGGGCATGTTGCTGAAAGCCGCTCGTTCTTGAAAGCTGAATGTTTTCACTTGAAGCTATTTTTATTTGATTTCAACTCCAATATGCTGGGATAGGCAGGAAAAATACCAATAACTTTATCTGTGTCCTAATATTACAGACCTTACCTCAACACCTGGTTGGATTTCCATTTCCTTCTTAATGACTGATAAAGGCAGACAGCAGCCTTTAAAGAAAATTTCCTTTGGCAACACCAAAATAACACTTTTTCACTTTTCTCTTCTTTCAAGATTATACCTCGGGAGCCTGGTACAAAGTCTACATTGATATATAAATACATCATGCATGAGGACTCTGTGCCAATCATCAATAACAACGTTATTCAGGAGGACAGTTACGAGTGGGCCCTGAACAGCTGGTCTCAGTGCTCCAGGCCCTGTGGAGGAGGTATAGTACTGGTCTTTCACAAATCACAGCCATTTTACTATATAAATCACTATATCAAACTATATAAAAAAAAAAAAAAATGGGCCAACAAAATGGCAAAATAATTGCCTTAAGAACAAATCATCAGTCAGAAAACTAGCAAGATTTCAACAAATGTACAGCTGAGAACACCTTTGCTTGTAAACTTTTGCATGGTGGCACAGTGGTTAGCGCTGTTGCCTCACAGCAAGAAGGTCGTGGGTTCGATTCTGGCCTGGGGCCTTTCTGTGTGGAGTTTGCATGTTCTCCTCGTGTTCGCGTGGGTTTTCTCCGGGTACTCCGGTTTCCCCCACCCACAAAAACATGCATCATAGGAACACTCCAACCAGTACCCCTGACCAAGGAACTGGCTTTAGGACTGGAGTTGGTCCCCGGGCGCTGTTCTGTGGCTGCCCACTGCTCCTAACTATAGGATGGGTCAAATGCAGAGGACAAATTACCCCACGGGGTTCAATAAAGTGTATCTTATCTTATCTTAAACCCCCTGCTTTGTGTTGCAAGTTGCTGGATTGTAATTTGCTATTTGTGCTTACAATCAGTTCGTATTCCAGTTGGAACTCTGTTAAGTGTAACTTGTACTTTAATGACAGCAATTCCCAGAAGCTTTCCTCTTTACTCAGTTAAGTCGAACAAGCCTCCAAGCCTACTCAGGGTCTAGGATTATGACCGCCTTCTTGTTAACCTTTCCAAGTCTGTTCCTCTGTCCAGTTTGTTAGGAAAAAGCTCCCAATCCTTCTGCGGTCATCAGGATTGGGATCAAGTTCCCCTCAAGCTACTGCATCCTCCCGTGGGACTGAACTGAACTGAACTGTGCTATCCTTATCCGGTGGTCCATCCCCACCTCTTTCTCTGAGGTTCTGTCCCCAAATTACCGTATAAGCTGTCAATAAAACTACCCATTGGATTGTAATCTACCTTCACACTTGATTCCTAATCTGGAACATAACACTGTTGAAAGTACCAAGATAAAGGATTGAGAAAATATTCTGGCCAATTATAGCTATTCTAAAATATATAAAACCTTAAAGGCAGAGAAAATCCATATTTCTCTATCAGCTAAGATAGAGAAGGCTTTGAAACAGCAAATGTTTTCGTGAGAGAGAAAGGATCTCGAATCGCCGAAGCCTCGTCATGCCCAGGATGACTGCCTGCTAAAATGAACAGTTCTCAAAGACAGGAAGAAAGCAGAATTTAAGAATTTAAAGACAAAATCAAGAGTTTGGTTCAGTAGAGTTGTATGGAGTGATGGATCATGATTTGAACTGCACAGTGATGCCTCAAAGAGCTGCCTTCAAAGCTCTGGTGAGAAATGCTGCATACTGGATGCATCTCCACCTCAGTCAAGTAATGAGAAGGTATCCCACTGTAGACAACCTTTTCGGAGGCTGGTATTAGTGAGCTTATTTGCTGTAAAAATAAAATCAATGAATGCTCAAGTATATTGCAGAAAGGCTTAATAATTGGTGAGGGACAATCTGATGTTATTCTTCTAAAAGAAAATGTTCCTGCCCACACTGGAAAAACCATTGTGAAGTGGCTTGGGAACAAGTCCCTCAGGATCATGTTTTGCCCTGGTCAGAGTCCAGATTTGAGCCCTACGCAGAATTTTTGGTCTCATATCAAACAAGCACTAACCGGGAAACATTTTTCAACAACTCATGAACTGTTTGAAGCAGAACTTGAGAGTTGAGTGGAACAACATTGACTTTTCTTTCTGTAAAAAGCTGTCCTCAAGTTTACCCACAAAACATGAACATCTAAAGAAATAAAAGGGACAAGTTATCCCATGCTAAATTACTTTATCTTTTTTTAATGCTAATTTCCTGACCACTGATTTGTTGTTTAGAACATTAAGAATTTCATATTTGCTGTATTTGGCTTGACCCATTTTTTTGTATGCAGGAGTGTCAACAGACCTGCATAATGCAGTCTGGCAGAGCTGCTTCTTGGTCTTCATTATGAAGAGAAATCCCTTTGGACTATTTATCGCTTTGCTTACTGCATTGATATGATTGGCTGGCAGTAACTTACCAATGGCAGACTTACAGTTTGATCATTATGAAGTATGGCATTATCATTCTTATGACTAGAGGGCACTCAGAGAGCACATTCCTCCGCCAGCAGCTTTTGATCCACTAGCACATAAAATCAGCTGCAGAATCCGGATCTGTGTCCAGATTGGTCTGGAAACCTCTTCCAATTCATACAGTTCAGCGGTTTTTGAATGTGAAAATTTGATAACTGAATCAACTTGCATTACTATTATTTTCAGATTTATGAATAAGAGAGATAACGTTACATTTATTAATCTAGTTTATTACTGGCAGACTATGGTGATTATCGGGCCGCTGTATTTTTTTCCATTGTGACATTTTTTTTTTTTTTCAGGGTTCCAGTACACCGAATATGGGTGTCGCAGAAAGGGTGATAGCAGGATGGTTGCACATAATTACTGTGATGAGAGCAAGAAGCCCAACCCAATCCATCGTGGTTGCAATCTACAGGACTGTCCACATCCACAGTAGGCAGTATTTTTATTATCTGATAAAATCCATTGTGCTCCTCTCATTTATAGTATATCTCATAGGGCAGAATCAATTTAGGTTGTTTTTGATCATTATTGTCAATTTCATAAAGGTGCTGGGTTTGTTGGGGCACAGTGCATCTGTGACGCATGCTCATCTTTGGAATTGGCCTACAGGTATTTATACATTATTCATGACATATGTTGTATTATTGCAGAGTAGCTGAGTCTTTTGAATCCTTAGAGAATGAATGAGGCATTGCGTCAAAAAGCAGTCCGTTTAATCACTGTCCAGTAACTCTTGTTTTTCTAATATTCTTCTTTATTTTCCAGTAGAGCCTTTCAACTCTCAAATATGTTTTACTGAGTGACATAAAACCAGGGGTTGCATTTAAAAAACTATGAATACTCTATTGTTCAAAGGTTTGAATCTCCTCTCAAATTTTTCTGTTTTTTAAAGAAAATGCTACTTTTATTCCCTAAGGTAGCAGTACATCAATCAAAAATAGAGCCAAGACATTTATTATGTCACAAATTACTATAACTGCAGGGAGCAGTTGTGTTTCATTCTCTATTTGCATATGGTTGCAAGGCCTAATTTTAGGAGCCATTACTCCAGTGTAATCACAACACACTTATCACCTTGTTTTTTTATTTGTGGTTGTGTGGTAATTTTGTGCTTGAGAAACCACTCCAATCAGTGCTGTCTGTTGCTGCACAGTCCAATACCTTCACAATTATGGAGCTGAATTTTGGTTTAAAAATGGCCGAATATATATTTGCTGTTCATGGAGCTAAGTTTTTCATTACCTTAATAATCTATATATTTAGCTCAACTCAATATTTAGTTGAATATTTTATAAATTTAATTACATGCGAATGTTCCACACAACCTCTGAAATGTTTTATCAATTTAATATGATTTAACGGCCAGCACTGGTTGTGTCCTGTGGACATATTTTTATGCACATACTGTATAATGTCAAGATAAAATCAAATCAGAATGTGGTAGGACACCAGTGACATGGTTTTACTGCATGCGCTAGGTTACAAAGACTGATCACTACCTGTAATCCTATTTCCCCAAGTCCATGCAATCTAATTGGAAGTTATGTGCAAGTCCATTTTACAACTGGGCTCAGAGTTGGATCTTGAGGATGTAGTTTCATTTGAGGGGCAGGATTTCCATGCAAATTTGATGGCAGCAGAGCAAGCGTCATTTAAATTTGGCTGCACAAAGTGAGATTTGGTATTTTCCTGAAACATAAGGCCATCCGTGTATGCCTTGTGAGAACCACATCAAAAGTGAAGTGCGACCCATTTCAGGATTTTACAAGTAGGTGCCAAAAAACTCTCAGCAGCTATGCTTGTTATGAAAAATTGAATAATACACTGCCAAGCCATACAACATTTGCACAATCCAGTATTTTGTTGGGCCCCCTTTTGCTTTAATCAAGGTGTGCATTCATCGTAGCTTTGTTTTTGAAAATCAGTGTTACAACATTTGTGATCAGAGTTGCATTAGTTTTCCGCTGAGATCATGTATTGATGACGGAAGAGTCAAATCTGTCCGCAAAGTCTTCCCCGACACATCCCAAAGACTTTCAGTTGATTAAGGTCAATTCATATGTGTAAATGATTCCTCGTACTCACTGAACCACTCTTTCACAATTTGAGCCTGACAAATCTATAAACATAGAGTTTTTGTTTTTTAGTTGAACATCTTCTTTTGAAATTAGCATGTTCTAAGCCAGGGGTGGGCAATTCCAGTCCTGGAGGGCCAGTGTGTATGCAGGTTTTTATTTTTATCAATTACCCTGACTAATTGACTTAATAGGTTGCATACACAAATATAGATTTGTCTAATGATTAGATCAAAGAAAAATGTTTTCTGAAGGGCGACAAGAACAGTCTTTGGGGGTCATTCATGATAATTTAAAGAAATGTGCCTGAAATGTCAAATTTCATCAATGGTTTGGCAAATTAAGACCATCAACCATCTGACCATTAAAGGCCAGAAGTTGGTGTGAAAACCATGGACAGATACGGCTCTCATAGCCCACCTCTGTTCTAAGCACTACCCCATGTCTGGCTACAGCAGAATGCATGCAGGCGTAGAATAAAAGTCCCTCCCGCTACCAGGTTACCATAGCCCTTAGGGAAAATTGGGCTTTTAAACTCATTGAGAGCAGATTGTTTTTTGCCACCTGTTCCTTAGCCTCAACTAAGATCAGTGTATTATTGATCAATATCAATAAACACAGAAGTGCCAGAACATTGCGACCACTAACAGATGAAGCAATAACATTGACATAACATAACATTAATAACAATAACATTAATATAATAATGGCACATGTCAAGGTCTGCAAATGGTCCTCAGATGGGGAACAAACAGTTGAGTTTTGTTGTGTATATGTTGGATGCGGGAGAAATGGGACCTGACAGTCTTTGACAACGGCCAAATCATTATGGCCAGATGACTGGGTCTGAGCATCTCCAAAGCTACGAGGCTTTTAGGGTGCTCCCAGTCAGCAGTGATGACTACCTAGCGACAGTGGTTCGAGGAGTTAAAAACCACACACCAGCGACAGGGTTTTCTGTGGCCAAGGCTCATTGATGCATCAGGGCAGCAAAGGCTATCCTTTCTGGTCCAAACCAACCGAAGGGCTACTGCGGCACTAGTTGAGTAGTGAGTGTGAAGCTCTGGGAGATGTTCTGCCTGGTAACCCTTGGTCTGGGCATTCATGCAAATTTCAATTTTACAATGATGTTTTGCCGCCCCTGGGGGTTCCAATAGCATACTAGGCAGGTGGTCATAATGTTTTGGCTCATTGGTATATACAGCGCCCTCCATAATTATTGGCACCCCTGGTTAAGATGTGTTAAAAGCCTTAAAATAAATTCAATTTTTATTGCAGAAGCATACTCTCACACTGAAAATTGTAGAAAAATGTAACCTTCAACTCAAGTGAATTTTAAGGGAAAAAAAAATCCCTGACTAAGAAATAATTATTTTCATAAAATCACCTGTTCCACAATTATTGGCACCCCTAACAATTCCTAGGAAATAAATGTAATTGAAGTATTTCTGTCATTTCTACAGTAGTTTACAAAGTTGATCAGAGTATCTAGGAACATTTAATTAGTAATTCATCACTTCCTGTTTCCCTGGGGTATAAATATGACGTGACACAGAGGCCATTTCTCTTATCCACTCTTCAACATGGGAAAGACAAAGAAACACACCATTCAAGTAAGGCAGTTGTGTGTCGACCTTCACAAGTCAGGCAATGGCTACAAGAAAATAGCCACTCGCCTGCACCTGCCCATATCTACTATCAGAGGAATCATTAAGAAGTTTAAAACAACTGGAACAGTGGTGAACAAGCCTGGACGAGGACGCAAGGTTATTTTGCCACCACGCACAGTGAGGAGGATGGTAAGAGCAATAAAAAGTTCTCCAAAGCTCACTGTTAAAGAATTGCAACAAATGGTAGCATCTTGGGGTCACAAAGTCTCCAAAACAACCATCAGGCGCTATCTACATGCCAACAAGCTGTTTGGGAGGCATGCACGGAAAAAACCTTTTCTCACTCACAATCATAAACATAAACGTCTGGAGTTAAGCTAAGCGGTACTGGGACTTCAACTGGGACCGTGTGCTTTGGTCAGATGAGACCAAGATAGAGCTTTTGGTAACAAACACTCTAAGTGGGTCTGGCGGAACACAAAAGATGAGTATGCAGAAAAGCACCTCATGCCCACTGTGAAGTAGGGGGGAGGATCGGTGATGCTGTGGGCCTGTTTCTCTTCCAGAGGCCCTGGGAACCTTGTTAGGGTACATGGCATCATGAACGCTTTGAAATACCAGGACATTTTAAATCAAAATCTGGTGGCCTCTGCCCGAAAGCTGAAGATGGGTCGTCACTGGGTCTTTCAGCAAGGTAATGACCCTGAACATGTGGCCAAATTTACACAGAAATGGTTCACCAGACACAGAATCAAGCTCCTCCCATGGCCATCTCAGTCCCCAGACCTCAACCCCATTGAAAACCTGTGGAGTGAGCTGAAGAGGAGAGTGCAGAGGAGAGGACCCAGGCAGTGGATGATTTAGAGAGACTGTGCAAAGAGGAATGGTCGAAGATCCCTCTTTTTGTATTCTCCCATTTTGTGAAACATTATAGGAGAAGATTAGGTGACTGTTTTGTTGGCAAAAGGGGGTTGTTCAAAGTATTAACATCAGGGGTGCTAATAATTGTGACACACATGATTTGATGTAAAAGAATTATTTCTTAATGTGGGATTTTTTTCCCACTGAATAAATGCACTTGAATTAAAGGTTGGATTTTCCTCTTTTTTTCATTGTGGTCCTATATTATTTAGAAAAAAACTGAATTTATTAGAAGCTAAAGAACACATCTTAACCAGGGGTGCCAATAATTATGGAGGGCAGTGTAGATCAACGTGTGAGTTTGCTCCTTGTTGTTGGTGGATTGCATATTTTGTATCTTTGGATTGTCCAGAATGACTGCTTGTTTCTGCTCTTCTAGGTGGACAGTGGATGAGTGGCGGCATTGCACGAAGACTTGTGGGAATTGGGGGTATCAGACTCGTGCCGTTCGCTGTGTACAGACCTTCCATGATGGCACCACCCGCTCCATTCACAGCAACTATTGTGGTAGAGACAAGCCAGCTAGCCAGAGGCCCTGCAACAGAATTCCCTGCCCTGCCCAGTGGAACAGCTCAGCCTGGTCTCAAGTACATGTCAATTTCACTTTTGCAAACACACCAGAGCCACCTTTTATGTTTCTTAAAGGACTGTGCCAGCATTTTGGAAGAAATTTCCATTTTCTGACTTACCCAGACTGAGACAAAGATGTTTGATATTATTTCCACCTCAGTACATCCAAATGTTCAGTTTTGATTGGTTGCATTTTAGGTTATATTACCATAAATAGTTGAAGCCTATAGGAGTCATTAGGCTAGTTCCATCAATGTGAAAAATAAAGCTTACAGCAACTCCGACGCTGTCTTATTCATACATTGTATCATGTATTTGAAATACACATCCTGGATTTCTTTTTCAAATGAGAGTTGTTTTTTGGGAAGTTTGATTGATGGTTGGGACTATAACCACTGAACGCAAGTATTATTTCCATTTAGCGCAGTGATCTGCGCATCACTGAAGGTATAGTTAGATCTGGCAAAAAGTGCATTCATTTCCTTGTAAACAAAACTCAGGTAACCAGTTACACTGTAATACATTTCAAGCTGGTTGAACTTAGAAACAAAAGTTCACCAGCTGCCTTAAAAATGGGAGTGAAATTAGCTAGATATGAGCTTTGTTTCGACTCACAATTAGTCAAGACATTAGACAACTCTAACTTTTTGTGGCAGGCGGAAGGAGGGCCTGGGCAGGGGATTGAACCCAGACTCCCAGGCACGAGTCACACGCGCTGCCCATATCGCCAAAGATCCAGGCTCGTTGGCAAGGTAGCCAGGGCGCGCACTTATTAGGAGGCATTCTAGTGACAGGACCCATCAACTGTCACATCTGTCCCCCTCTTTTGGGTGCGTGTCCTCACACTCCATGCTTTGCAGTACACATGCTGCCATCCATTAGGATTCCCCGAATCCTGCCGATTATGCCAGAATGTGGCAGGCCAAAGGAGGGCCCGGGCGGGGAATTGAACCCCAAACTCCCGGGTATGAGTCACACGCGCTGCCCATATCGCCAAAGAGCCAGGCTCGTTGGCAAGGTAGCCAGGGCGCACACTTATTAGGAGGCATTCCAGTGAGGGGACCCATCAACTGTTACATTTTGAAAACTTATGAACTTGAGTTCGATATCTAAAGCTTGTTCTGACTAGTAGAGCCAAAGAGAAGTAATAAGTTCGCAGCTCTTAATGGGGCTGTCATGTTTTACAGTGCAGGTAGCTAAAAAAAATTACTTCTGAACATAGACATGTTTGTAAGAGAGTGAGAAGACAATTTCCTCTGAACAGACAATGATCCAAAACCTTACCTGTTTGTCTGCGTATACAGATGAGGAGGTACTGCGGGATCTACTTAAACCTTTAGCACTGTATGGATTGCTGCACTAGCAGGGATTTCGGTTAGAGCTTTTGTTTTGATTTTGGTTTTGAGTATTTATCTAGGTGTTTCAGGAAACCCAAGAATAACCCCTTAAATTTAGAATGTACTATTACCCACCTTTATCACAGGCACAGGGAGACGGCTAATGGCTAATTTGATTGGTAGGTATGTGTGTTTTTTATTTAGCGACAGTGTTGATTATGACTTGGAAGAGTTGGGTATCTTGTCATGCTGTTTTGCAGTGCTCTGTCACATGCGGGGAGGGACTGCAGCAGAGACTGGTGGTATGCCTGAATGGTGACCGGTGCTACAGTGAAAAACCTGAGGCCACACGACCATGCATACGTAGGCCCTGCAGAGGTTAGTGCAACTGAGGGAGCGGATGAGAAATTCCATTTCATCCAGGCTCCACATGGTGGGCCATTTTTTATAATGGAAGCGCTAAACTTAGATTAACTGACACCTCAGGCACGCATAGATATTAGATTTGCATAGCGATGCGCTATTAACATTTCCATTAGTTGATGTTTATTTCATGAGATTTTGCCTGCTGTGTCTGCATTGAATTGAAGCCATGTTGATAAAGCTCTAAGATCTGGAGCCTGGGAAGAGGTCCTGGCAAAGCTAAGTGAAAAGACACGCTTCAGCAAATGGAGCTAGAATAAATCCCTCTGTTGCCAGTCACGAAAATCCCAGCTCTCAAGTGTGATGAAAGCCACATAAGATGCATTCTCTTAATGCAACAAAACATAGTCGCTCATAATCTCAATGGAAAGAGTTTTGGTGGAGCAGAAGATCTTGCTGTGCAATTTATTCACGTGGTTTTTAAACTGCCCTTGGGGTCAATGGTGTTTTTTTTTTTAAATTACTTTTAAATAATTAAATCTATCCTGGTGATATCTGAGAAAATGATAAGACTATATCCTATTAAACAAACATGTTTTTGAGATTTCATGTTTACTGCGGAAAGTAAATCCTTCTGTTTGTATTAAATGCAGATTAAAAATAGTTATTTACTAAAAGAAACATTTCCATTTATTGTCAGTCTTCAAGCAACCACCTCCATTATGATCTGCTTTTAATTTTACCATACTGCGAAGTACAAAGTTTGTCCTTTTGTTTATTTTTGTCTTACAATTGATTGTCTGACTAATGGTTCATTAATATTGTTCAGTGAATGACGTTCACTCTGTTAAGCCCTTGTGTCTACATACAGTATCGTATTTTATCATTTGGTTTACAAGGTGAAGTGCATAAATTAACTGAAAAATTAGCAGTTTTGATTAAGTCCTGACTCTCAGGTAAAATGATGGTGGAAAACCAGTTGTTCTCGAACATACATATTCAACGCCGTATGTTTTTTGTTAGTTTGTTAATGTAGAAATTAAAGTTATTGACCTTTCATCACAGAAGTAACAGACATGTGAACCACTTCTTAAATAAATTTGTTTCCAAATGTAAATTGACTGTGTCACTAAACAAATGCCATTATTTATGAAAATAGATTTACTAAGTGTTTATACAGTTATATTTAAACACACAGCCAAAATAAATGAATGGTAATATATTGTATGCCCCCTTTGCTCCACAAAATGTTGACTAGTCACAAGACAAAAAACTTCCTTTCAAGAAAATCCAAAGTAAGCACACCTTGCACACAAGAGACATGAAATATATTGCTACATTAATATATGATATATTAATATAACAGTTAATTATGTCATTTTCATAATCACAGTTTTCATAAGAAGGCTTGAGTAAAGTTACAGCTCTTTTCCAGCTGATATTGCATGATGTGGGTAATTCAATTAACCCTGTAAAGCATGAACCATGAAATGATATCCAGAAAATTCTAAATTTTTGAAACAGATGTATTTATTTGACCTTTAAACAAAATGAAAAAATATATAATGTGAAAAAATTATTTGCATACATGAAATTCATATTTTTATACAGTGAGGTCGAGTTTCAAAAACGGGTCAACTGCAACAAAATTGCTATTTTAGGAACGACAGTAACATCATCAAACATGAAGAAAACTGGGCTCATTGAATTCACAGAAGTCTCAAGTTTTCTGGTCATACCCAATTTATTAAATTCCAAGACCGTTTAGGGACCCCAGTATGAAGAAATATTCACATACAATCGGTGAAAATAACACATTGATACTGCATGCAAAAAATTTCTTGTTTTTTTTTTTTTTTTTTTTTTTGCTGAAATCTACTTAGGATTATCGTGAAAGGGCATGTCTGTTAGGGGGAAACTCACAGGTATAGGTATCCCAGTTTCATTCAGATATCTTAAGGTCAAAGGTCAAAGGGCCCCTATGAAAATTTGACATAACGGTTTTTTTTTTTTTTGTCAAAATTTAGCCTAACTTCGGAGCATCATCTGGCCCCCTTGCTTACAAGCTAGCATGACATGGGTGCTACCCAATGCATGCATTAAGTTTCGCAGCTTGCCACTACCCATGTGAAAAAATGAGCCTCATAAATACAGTAATGATGGCAGAGATCGCCAGTGCTCTTGTGGATCTTTCAGGGTTAAATACCAGTAGTATCACATTTGATACATACATTTTCAACTTGATTTTACCATCAAATAAGCAACAAAATGTTATGTATTTGTTAGTGGCTTCAACCCTGTAAATATTTGTGTTGTAGTACAACTATTAGTAATGATATGAAAGTCATTCTCACCATAACTTTGTCAAAGTTAGCAAAGATTTTTGTGGAAAAAAAACCTCCTGGTCAGTGAAGGGGAACATAAATCTTTGATTTTGTATTCTACGGATCTCTACTGCCTGCACTGCATAGATGTCCTCCGGGGGCAGATGATATGTATCAGAATGCATACTAGTTTTTGAGGAAAGTTTTGATCGTGTGGATGACAGAGGTCACAGAAATTCGCGTTTCAAATGTGATACAAATGGCGTTACTGGGTAAATTTGGACAGTGTAACATTTATCTAATTTTGTATTTGCCTTTTTTCCTGGAAAACAACGTTACTAGGAAAGGTATTGGCCAATTTTCTAATATGTATCTTCAAAAACATTACATTTCAGAATATATAGGAAGTCTACTATAGTCTTTAAAATACGCTAACTGTGATATTAGCTAACTTTTATTAACAATATTTTTCAAAGGAGTTTAACATTTATCTGACAGCAGTTTTGCAGCTTCCCCTTAGAATACATTGATGGGCTGCATGTAGAAGAATTTTTCTATTGTAAAGGTCATGCCTCGGCTGAAACACTTTCCGCAAACATTGTGAATTCATCCACAGTGTTGCCGACCCCTAAATTGCACATGCCACATATTTTAAAACATATTAGTTGTGTGTTTTATGCGGGATCTTTCAGGCATTGATGAAGTTCGCATTTTGATTTAATTTTCAATTAAACTTTGCTTCTTTCAGGGGATCCTTGCATCAAGGATAGGTCAGCATTCTGCAAACTGGAGGTTTTGGGTCAATATTGCTCCATTCCAGGCTACAGAAAACTCTGTTGTGTATCCTGTGGTAAGAATCATGGAGCTTTGGCTGCCCTTCCCTCCACTCCAGATGGGATTAAAAAATTCAGTTCAGGTCAGCCGATGCTTCAGAAGAGTTGAAATTCTGCTGCCCCTTGGTAGCCGTGGAATCTTTTGAAGATCCCCCCTCAAAGCTTCAAGATAAATACATCAGCAGATAAAACTTGAATAGCCAGACCTCACTACCAGTTTAGTCCCGAAGAGTGAGCCAGCTGAACAGGGAGCACATCATGGCCAGTGTGATGCAGGTTGTTTATGTTTGTCTTGGGTCACATTGCGAGATTGCTTTGAACAAGGCAGTCCTTGTACCTGGAGGATTAAAACTTCAAATGGTAGAACAGGTCTGGGCCAGAGATGGCAGAGAGATTGGCGCTTCCTGTCCATGGCTTCCCAAGCTTAATTCACTATTCGTTGGCTGATTTAAAGTTGGGTTCCAGCATCTGTGACTTTAGATGGTCTTTGTGCTGGCTCACATTTCTTGATGCGGACTCATTGTCTGAAATCTGCTTGTAGATACAGAAGCATTCAAATATTTGGTTCACTTAGAAATTTTTATTGATTTATTCTCTTTAAATTGATACATTTGTCCACGGAGGTTGCGTTACATCATTAACAGCTTTTTCTCGAAACATTAAAGCTATTTCATGAATAGCCAAGAAACTGGTTTTCACATGAAGTTGTGCAGCAATGTCTGGAACAAAGAGCACAAATTGGGTCGCACCAGGATAATGAGAGAAGTGGAAGGCCCAAGTACAGAACTGTAAAGGAGTACAAGTACATCACTCTGTCTAGTCTGACATAAATATGCCTCACTGGTCCACAGTGAGCAGCTTCATTAAATAGTGAAGCAGCAGGATCCGCAGCAGTGAAAATAGAACATAGGATAGGTGATTAATTCAATTTTTCTCTAACACTAAAATGGTACAGTATATTAGCAAAATTACATAAGCATGGGGTGGCACAGTTTACTGTTATTTTCCCCCTGAAATGGTTGTTGAAAATTGGGCTTTGTGATCACATGTAAAGACTGAATTATTCCAATTAACTTTTGTAATTTATATCATTATCAATGTCTTGACTGTATTATTCGATCAATTGATTGCAACCTCTGTGAATCCATTTCTTTTAAATTCTTTAATATTTTTAGGTGATTTCAAAGCCTTAAATGATGCTGTGAGAAATTTTTACCATTATGTAATAAATAAAACTAAAATCTCTGAATGGGAAATCATTCTTCGTAGTCTAAATCCCCCTATAATCAGAAGTCAGTAATTTGACTCATTCTGATGCAGTGTGAAATATACCCCAAAATTAACTCTGCATTGTAAGCCAGTTCAGCCAGCCACCCTTCAATTTCATCTGTCTGTGTAGAATGCAGGTTGTTCAATCTAAAGCCAGTCTATTGTTATCAATGCACGGTGGTGATGCAGCTTTTGTGCTGAGAAAATGTAATGTTTAAAAAGAGCAGAGTTGCTGATTACATCGCTGACTTGTTTGCTCCTTGTAACATCAAGGCAAGTCTCCATAGGCAAATATGTTGGCTGAGATTTGCATAAACCTAAAAATAATGAAAAATTTGATAAGATTTATGAACATAAATAACTTCACTATTTCTTTTTATGGTCAACCTGCAGGTGTTCCTGCCAGTCAGAGCCTAAATTGTGTACTGAATTATTGTCACGGTGCCACACACGGTGTTTGTATACATAATTCTGTTTATATTAGGGGTAGTTACTCTATGTTGATGTTCCTTTGCTATTTATATTTTCACTCATTTATGGTTATAAATGTCATATTATAATTTTACTTGTATGGAAGAGTCAATTACAATTGATATGAGTTTGTATTTGGTATATGTCATGAATAAAATATTTTCTGCAAAACTGCTGAAAAGTTACGAATAACTTGTTTTTTTTTTTTTCGGTCAGTTACTGACTTGGATTAGCAATGATTATCTCAGGTTTTTCTTCCAACACATTGTATTGTTAAATCTGTGATATCTCAAGAATATACAGTAGTGTGCAGTGATGATTATACTCCACCACTTTCATCTAAAATGGGTCCTAATATATTACTTCTCTAGAATTTTTTTGTATGAAAATGCAACTGAAAAATACTATTGTAAGCAATGAAAACAAAAAAATTGTTCCTTCAAGTATACAGAGGTGAAAATATGGGTAGTGAACAAAAACAATGAAATCCTTGATTTTTTTTTTTTAATAACAATTGAACGATGTTGCAAATTATATATTTCTTTACTCTTGCATGGCATGAATGCATGTTTTAAGGCTTATTCCATGATTGTTGATGCTGAAAAATATGTTTAAACCGGTTTGAGGCAACATTATTCTGCAAAATTACCTCTGATGGTCAGTTGTTTCGGGACGTAAGGTGAAATGAACTTTGAGCAGTGTCACAGTGTTAAACACAATTGCACAAAAGGAAGGAGCTCTCTGAGATTGTTAGTGGCTGCATTATGACCTTACATGATGCTGAAGACGCTAAATGCTGCCATGGCACTGTAAAGCACCATCAAATAGACCGAAAACTAGTGGCAATAGAGGTGCAAAACAGAAGTTAAGTGCCTCTGATGTTCATTATCTGTGTATGACAAGTAAAAGAAAAAATGGCAGTTGACCGCACAACAACTCCGTGATGATATTAATAGCGCTAGAAGTGAAGGGATGAATGTAACAAGATCTACTATTTCCAGACGCCTGTGTGAAAATGGTTTGATTGGTCATGTTGCAGCCAAGAGCTGGCAACAACAAAAACAAGACTTGAGTTTGCCAAGAAATTCAAGGATTGGGCATCAATGGACTGGGAACAAGTCCTTAGGACCAATGAATCAAAATTTTAAATTTTCTCATCAAAATGCAAGATTTACGTGCGCCGTAGAGTTGGAGAACATTTCAAAAATGACTGTTTAACCCCTTCAGTAAAACATGGAGGTGGTAATATTATGGCTTGGGGTTCAGTCTGCTTGAAAGGAGCAGGTGATCTCATAAAAATCAACAGAATCATGGATCAAATAAAGTATCACAGCATCCTTGTGAGGCACACATTGCCATCTGGAAAGAGACGGATTGGTCGGGAATTTTATTTTTCAACAAGATAATGACCCTAAATACACTTCTAAGTTGTGCAAGAATTATATTAGTTGGAAAGAATCATCTGGGGACATAAAAAATGGGATTTGGCCTGCTCAAAGTCCAGACCTTAATCTGATTGAGCAAATCAGTTGTAACATTGAAAGAATCTCTTTGGAATAAACTTCAAACCATACGGAATGCTTTAGCGAGTGAGGATATAAAAAATGTGTGAAAACTATGCCTGAAAGATTAAATGCTGTAATCAAAGCAAAGGGTCGCCACACTAGATATTGGATTTTTCTCCCAAAAATACATTATTATTTTTGTTTTGACTCTATATTTTTATCTGTTTACTTATTTTCATCTGTATGATCCTATATTACATGAAATAAACACTTGAATAGCACTTGGTTTCTGATTTATTGTAATTTTTTAAGGGTATAATCATCACTGCTTACTACTGTATCTATGGTACAAAAATGCATACACAGCTAGTATTTCTTCTACAATGGAATGATAAATATAATAAAAAATTAAATTGCATTCCATTCTCAAGTATGCTTGCTGCAGAACCCACAGTGTATCTAATAAAATGTGCTATCTACAGATATCAGGGCTTGTTGCACGCCACTCTTACTTTTGCTTGCAAATGCTGTTCCCTAAAAATGTCTTTTTTCAGTTTCAATTAAAATTAAGTTCACAAATGAGCCTTGTTCTGGAGGGACATTTTCGATTATGCATGTCTTTGCATATTGAATCTGGACAAAATAGTTTAGGTTATTTAATACATACACACTGTTCATTTATATTAAATTGTAGACACGCGAACAAAGCAATCTAGATATTGTTGTCCTAATACAGATTGACACAAGGATTTACAAACATTCTTGGTTTCCTCATTGCCCAATGCTTTTGTGTTATTTCTGATGATTAATTATACATCTTGCCAACAGGCTTGCTACAGTTTTTTTTTTTTTTTTAATATTAAAACAAGTAAGGTAGTTTTAAAGTTCTGTTGAGCGTGAGTAATTGATTTCATCAGACCTTTGAAAGCGTGCCTGGGGTCACAGACAGTAAAAGTGAGTGCTCGTCTCTGCCCTCAAAGAAAACTTTCATGTCTAATGTGTGTGGGTTTTTAGATGAAACGATCCCTTTTTTGGTAGTGTTTGAGAAATGTATGTGTTAGTCAGTGTAAGTGTGGTATATTTAACTGTTATGGCTCTACAATGTTATTTTAAGGATTTTAATATTGTTGACATCTTGTCAACAATGTGTCAAAGTTCCCAATATGTCATTGGAGTTTATAAACAGGAATTTTCCGTACACAAACTCTCTTCAATTTACTATGTATATTTAAGCATTGGCTGGTGAAACCGTTTTATCTACAGCTCTGTGCCGGTCTATGAGAAGAATTTTATGTTGAATTCAAAATCATGTTTGCTAAAGCTAATTTCTAAGATAGAGGTGATGAATGTACAGATAACTTCTCTCTTTGTCTCTGTTTCTCTCTCCCTCCCCCTACCCCCCAACCCCGCCCCCCCCCATAATCACTTATATATTGGATAAACACTGTTTAGTAGTTACACTTCTGTAAATGCCATCAATTGAACAACTGCTTTGTGGAATCATTGGTTACTCTAGTTTCAACCAAGCAGAAAAGCCATACCATTGCTCCTTGCCAGTGGGATAAGATAAACACAGTACACAGCTCTTTCCCCCAGAAATTCTTGGTTAATCACAAATCAGGCAAAGCTCTCATTTCCTTTGAGTCTGTTCCTGTTTATTGACGTGCCATGGCTCAGTATGAATCACACTGCTGGATTGTTAAGATATGTCTGACAAGCATTCGGAGTCTTAATTTCTCCTTTATTATTGTGAGTGGCATATTAAATAGGTCAGTGAAAAGGAATGGTAAAACTTCATGTCAGTGTCATAGGTGAAAACATTTATTTTCCAGCTGCGTTGGATATGACATGACATAAAAGTCTCACATTGTGTTGTAGGAGTACATAAAAAAAAAAAAACACGACCTGTTATCTAGTTCATATACCTGTTTTAGAATGCCAGTGATGGTGACTTCTTTTTCGACAGACAATGAACATAACATCCAAATCTATTTCACAGAATGCATCAACAAACCAACGCAATAATATTTTAATACAATTACATTCAATAAAATGTAAACACAAACCAACCATCAGAGATCTTTGTTTTTTTAAAATCTTTTTTTATCATTTTTTTGAAAAAAATTTATTTGGTGTTTTAAACAATAACCTGCCATAGGACCACTCCTTTTTCCACAAGACTATCAATAAATATTATTAAAACAATAAAATTATTATTATTATTATTATTATAAATAATAATATGTTTGCTTGAATCTTGAATCCCTAAAATCTCTAGGTCAGGAGTATCATAATGCAATACAAGAATAGGCTATGAGGAGCAGCCACACCATGAAGACATGTCATTTAGAGATTGTCATTTCTTGATAATGTATACAGTTATCAGCAGGGTATCTCAGAGAACTGAAATGGTCTAATCAACCAGTTTTCTCCATTTTGATGACACTGCAACCAGTTACAGTATTCAGCAATGATATATACTAATTGCAAAGTAATGACTATGATACACAACTGTTTTAAGAAGAAAAGTAAGATATGGCCCTGTAGCTCAATGGCAGGCAATCAAAACCAGTGTCGGCAAAATCCACATGAATCTCACTATGACACGGCGTACTTAGCAGCCACTGGAGCGCATATTTGCATCACTTTTAGCCATAACTTAAATAGACAAATATTCTAAATGGGGAAATTTAAATTGGTTTCAATGGAGAGCACTGCAATAGATTTTGCTAATAGAAAATGACCATGACCTTGATGATGACACTGGACGCAGCCTGATCCCAGTAGCTCAGCCAGCATATTGGCCGGTAAGCCAAAAATAAATATATACAAACACCTTTAGATCTAATAACCACCACCATGTAATTTTATTTTCTATGAATTTGATGACTGGGAGCCAAAAAAAAGCATGCAACTCAGTTTGAGAATAACCAAGTGCTGTATTACCTGCAAAATAATGGTTATATACCAACAGTTATCACTATATATAGTAGAATATTTCAAAAATAACATTTGCATTTGATTACATTAACAGTAATTACAGTGGGTGAACAATTATACGGGTGCTACTTTTGAGTTTGTTTCCATTTCACTAGTCTATATGGATCTATATGTAGCCTATGTGCGCAGATTCAAAAAAAGAAATAAATAAAAAACACAAACATCATCCATTAGTCCCCCACGTAGGCTTAGACTACAGGCAGCTGAGTGTACATAATTCAATGGACATGATTCATATAAAATTTCATTTGTACCTTTGGAAAAAATCTGAATAAGAGAAAATTGGTGAATGCGGTAAGTTCTCCTAGTAACTCCTACATGCTGTTTAAGAACAAATCTGTTTGTACAATTGGCTCTTGCATGAGGCCCAATGTGTAAAATGTAAATAAAAATA
Organism: Gymnothorax javanicus; assembly: GCA_029692085.1. Taxonomy (NCBI): domain Eukaryota; kingdom Metazoa; phylum Chordata; class Actinopteri; order Anguilliformes; family Muraenidae; genus Gymnothorax; species Gymnothorax javanicus. The sequence continues at coordinate 158,514,042 of CM056194.1, read as the reverse complement.
GCAAGCAGTAATTTGCACATTCCTTAGAACAGTATTCAGTTGAAAAAGTACAAAGATGAAATAAGTAGTGGCTTAACTCATCAACTTCATTGTTATTTGGAAATACTACCTATCTTGAAATGTGATGTCGACAACACATTCCAGTGAAGTTGGGACAGGTGCATATTCATATTTACAGCAGTATAACGTCACCTCTTTTCATAATAATGCAGAAGTACTTATTTAAAACTGAATACACCAATTGTTGGAGTTTCAAAAACAGAATTTGTTCCCATTCCAGCCTGATTTAGAACTTCAGTTGATCAACAGTTTGGCAATCGCCCTCAAAATCAGCACTTAATTACACATACCCCTTTAACATAATAACGCATTATGGGCCCAATTTTTCCTATTGTATGCAATACACAAAGGACAATTGCGACCTGATTCGCAATTCATGAATGGGAGAGGTTCTTCTGAGTATACTTAAAACTATGCAGGTGCTATGTGATAGCCCCAAGTAGGCGTAATATGAATCATGTTTCACTACTTATATTAATACCATTAAATAGGAACAGATTATTGTTTGTCTGCATCTTCTGGTGAAATTAGAAAGTGGTTGCACCTCAGGTTAGAAGTAATTCTGACAAGTAATACCTGGTCTACTTCATGTATCAGAAAATTACCCATGATCACCTTGAGCAACCTAATTTAAATAGCACTCCTGCTGGTATCATCTAATTTGCATAGAACACACCCCCTGAAATATAACTACACCCTCGATGTTCATCTTGCTGTCCATTACTGTGTGGCCCTGGCAGAGAAATTCCAGTTAATCCTTGCTGCTGGAGGAGTATCGGAATGGGCGTATCGATCGGGCTGTGCATGTATCATAGCACTTGCAGACAAATCGGGCCCCAGTTGTTTGATGCACAAAATAAAATGAAAAAATACAATTTTCGCCAATCTACTACATTCCAGAACCAGCCTAAAGATAACAAGTACTTTTCTAACCTCCAACCAGTTTGGTAGTAGTCGATACAACCTTTGAGCCTAGTTGTGAAATATCCTCCATAAATTTTCTTGAATAGTTTTATGCTGCCTTACAGGACTGAAGCTCTCTATAGAGTACTACCACAATCTGCTTGGTCAGAGCCTCTGGTCAGAGGTGAACTACAAAGCTAATGTGTGCCTTGAATGTTACTTATATAAGATATGATACTTAAATATGATAAAATGTAATGTAAGCAAGTAGGGTAGTCATCTCATTTTCAATATTAGCTCAGGCCTGAGACTTATCTATGATGTTATTAGGCTCTATCAATAACCAGTCTTCTTGCATGCTGGAGCACGAAAAGAATGATTAAATTAATAATGAATGAATAAATAAATAAATACAGCTCAGTATGGCCATTTCATGTTAAATCCGTGGTAGTACTACCAGTGACAGCAGACATCATTGAAACAGCTAAGTGACACGAGTATACATAACAGACAAGTGGTTTGTATTTCAAAGCATGAATACCTTTGCAGCAGAATTAGCGTGAGCTAGCTGGCCACTGATTCACTGACAAGTGAATAAGTGACTACCGTGAAATGTGGTTAATTAACTGAGTGATGGACCACGGGCTAATCTGGTAGGTGATTTGAGTTTGGCTAAATGCAAGTGGAGATAGGAAGCCTCCCAAGCTGTAACTAATAGCCTGTATAAAGTGTTTGCCATAGGATGAAAAAATAAAAAGTGATTTAAAATAAACAATAATACAGTAAATCCATTAAATCAATTGCACACATTAATACTAAGACGATATTAACCTACTGTAACTTTAAAAAATATTTAATCTGTTAATCCATTACTTTTGACAGTCCTTATATAAATATACTTAGCGCTATTAAAAACGTATGAGTAACAAATGCATGCACGTACGGGAAATTCTAAATTGATTTGATTTTCATGAATACATTTATTTCTATGCAGCATATCTAGTACCAATTTATACAAATCTAAATAATAATGGGCAAACAATGAGACCAATTGCATCAACCAAAAAAATTGGGGAAACATCTTTCAAAAACTGGTGGATTTATGGAATACAGTCCTGTTTCTCTTATACAGCCATGGTAACTTAACACCGGTTACATGCAGGAGGCTGATGTTGGGTAATAGCTGTCTTTGACTCGTCCCCCAGATTGACGGGGGACACATCTGGCGGGTTGGGAGGGCAGTCTGTTACGCTCATGTAGAGTTCACGTCAGAGGTTACGTGTCAGACGAGCAGTGCGCAGGTGGATGTTATCCAGCTGAAAAGTTGTGACATCATTGGTCCTTGTATGACATAGCAACAATATAGGTTGGAGGATGTTCTTTACGTATGCTATGCTGTGAGGGGGCGTCAACAATCACAATGGGGGCTCCTCGACCCGCCAAGTTGCCTCCACAACCCATGACTCTCAGCAGCAGGTGTTCTCACGGGCATTGGCATAACGTTCACCACCCCTGCACCAGACATGTTGGCATCCATCTAGGCGATTAATACAAATCCGTGATTTGTCAGGAAAGACGACAGTGTTTCAGTTGTTCAGACTCCATCGATGGCGTTGCCATATCGTCATGTATGGTTTTGGCATGCGGCAAACCTCAGAATAGGTCCTCTGTAGGGCTCGTGTGCATACATATTTTGATCACGAAGACAGCCTCATAGGATGTTGGTGCTTACCGTCGGATGTTAGCGCAAAACCCCCATTTCACAAACAGTCTGGATCATGTTGTGTAACAAAATGTGCTGGCCTCTGTCGTCACTCATGGCTGCCTATTCTCTAACACCCAGATGACTGACTGTTGACCGAAGACAGCATAGTCGACGAGCCACCTCGGTACAGCTAAGACCTGCATGTGACATGCCAATAGCACATTTTCTCTCCAGTGTCGTAATTTCTGCCATTTTATTGTAGTCCCAACATTTTTGTGGTTTCTTTGTTGGCTTTAAATAGGCTAATGACCACATTCAAACTAAGCAGTCAAGCATGAACATGCTTATCACAACAACTCAATGTCTGATAATAAGGAATTGTTTGGTGAGCCAATGTTGCGCATTTTGGGATGACAAAATGGCATGCTTTTTTCTATTTTACACAATTTCTGACAAGAAAAACAATATCAACAAATGTGGGAGTTCAATTTGTAAAAAATACGATTCATGCCTCACTAGTGTGTTTTAATGGCACCAAGTATACAGTAGAACCACACTGAATCAAACCAGATCAATAGCCGGTAATATATCTTAATTATAATCATATGCTTACAGCAGTGTAAAAGTATTGGAAACAAGACTAGATTTCTTAGTCCATTCTTTGGTTACATGGAATCAAACACCAAACACACATTTTGGAGGTGCAGTTTGTTTGAGTGATGTTTGAAGACATAACAATGGAATCATCCTCCCAAAATCATATTGGAATCATTGTACCATCCTTCTATCATCTGTGGAGCTTGCTCACCATTTTTTCACAGTAACTCTTTACTGCCAACAGTTTCTAATTAAGCAGGTCTTAATGATAGAAGCAATTTTCTTACTGAGGCCTCAAGATTTTATTTTAAAGATCCTCCATGATTAAGTCTTGCTCATTCAGAGCATGGCTCCTCATGGAATGGCTATTTGCCCGGCTGTGGACGGGATTTGTACCATTAGAAGTTTGCAGGTTGGCTGGACGAACAACATTCCCTTGAATTCTATGTGCATAAGTCTGTCCCCGAGTAACCTCCGCTGAGCACAAATGGAACTTGCTGAATGCTGCCTGAAACCCCCTTTGGAAGTTCTCGTTGAAGAAGCCATAAATAATGGGATTGATACTGCTGTTGAAGAAGGCAAGCCAATGCGCAAAAGGGTAGATATAAATGTTAATCAATTTGTGCTGATATTCAGTGAGGCTAGCGTAGTCACTCAACATCATGAGAGCCCACAGGGGTGACCAGGACACAATGAAAAGCAAGGCAACAATGAGCAACATCTTGAGAACCCTTTTTTTTTTCTTCGATACTGTCTGACGGGTGTCCTGACCAGGCTTCTTCCCTGTAAGCATTGAAGATTTGAAAAGGGTGATGCCTATCCTGGCATACATTATCACGATCAGGGTGAGAGGGGCAAGGTAAATGTTGGCAAACAGAATGGTGGTGTAAATCTTTCGCATCTCTTGGGTGGGCCAGTTTTCTCTGCACCAGTAAAATGGGATTGTCTCATTGTCTCCAAGAAGTATCCGTATGTTTTGTGCTTCAGTCACTTGTAGCATGACACCAGAGGGACACATTATTGAAACGGCGAGAACCCAGATAATCACAATGATGAGTGTAGATGTTGATAATGTCAATTTTTGCTTGAAAGGGTAAACGATGCACCAAAACCTGAAAATAAACAGCATCACAGTAAAAATGTCACATTCAGAAATGGAAAGGGTAATCACCACAAAACCATGAAGTCAGGCACATAAAAAATCCTAACACCTTGGGTTCAAGAGCTTTGTTAATTCAAGTTTTTTCAAATACACCATTAAAGTATGGAAGATCCATTGATTTTTCAACTATATTTAAAATTTCCATGTTTTGATATTATTGTAACAGTGATGAGTGATACATTTCAAATAACAATTTCTGATTTTTTAAAAAAAGGAACTCACCTGTCAACAGCTATTGCAACCAGAGTGAATACTGATGCTGACACTGAGATTCCTTGGACCATCCCACTCATTTTGCACACCAAACTTCCAAAGGGCCACCCTGTGGGAAACAAAACCATTTTGAATGAAATTCATTTTACAACCAAAGTCCAATAAAATGGTAGGGTAGTTATGTTACAGAATGATTACACTAAACAATATTAAGAATGCAGGAATCAAGCCACTCGGCCCTATAGTAATGCACGTAACATCGAGCAATATTGTCAACCAAGTCTACGGTAACCAGTTCTGATGACAATTAACTGTGTGCATTGAAGTAATTCTCACTAAGGAAGTGCACTCTCATTGTATAATCTATCCCTTGTTTTATTGACGAAACTCAAATTAACAGTGCTTCATTTAAAAAAAAAAAAAAAAAGAAATAAAAAATAGCCATTGGACTAATCTTGCAGCTAGTCTACAGGCACTAGGGGTCCAAAAGTCATGGAAATTCACACATGTACAAGCCCTTCAGACCTACAGTTCCTGTACAGTGCTTCCATAAAGGAAGATAGGATATTTCTATCATTTTATAAAACACTCCGTTTGTTGGATTAATGAGCCACATTTTGTTGAAATTGAATTTCTTGTCTCTAGACGCCCGGATAAGTCTGAACCCTGAGGGGAATCCCGAGGTTTGCATGACATTATGAATTCTGTCAGCATGGTTGGATAGAGCACATTCTTCCAGAAAAAAAGAAAAAAAAAGTTTTAGGTTTACGAGAATAAATACCATGCAGTTCAATATCACCAATGTTTCACCAGACAAGCTGGCTTCCAAACAAGCTTGTCTAGTGAAATGTTGGTGATAATAAACTGCATGGTATTTGAGTGTGCGACCATTTTATTCTTTTTAATTCTTGAATCTTAGAGTATGCACCTCACACTATTAGGTGTGCGCTTCCTATGTTTTAGCTTTACTAGAACAATCAGATCTTGCCTGTAGCCACCTAGCTAAATATGAACAACCCCATTTCCAAAAAAAATTGAGACGCTGTGTTAAATGTAAATAAAAACAGTATGCAATGATTTACAACTCATTTGAACTCTATGTTTAATTGAAAATAGTGCAGAGACAATATATCACATGTTGAAACTGAAAAATGTTATTGTATTTTGAAAAATAAACTCATTTTGAATTTGATGCAAACAACATGTTTCAGAAGTTGAGACAGGAGTATGGTTACCACTGTTTTGCATCACCTCTTCTTTTAACAACACTGTATTAGCATTTGGAATCTGAGGTGATAAAACACTGTAGATTCAAAAGCAACATGGTTTCCCATTCTTGCTTGAAAGGATTGCAGCTGCTCAATGGCCTCCTTTGTCAAATTTTTCCTTTCATGATGCACCAAATATTTTCAGTGGGTTTCATACGTTCATATTTTCCATGGGTGACAGGTCTGGGTTGCAGGCAGGCCAGTGTAGTACCCAAACTGTTTTACGATGGATTCACGTTGTTTTAACACATGCAGAATGCGGCGTTTGGCATTTTCTTGCTGAAATAAGCAAGACCTCTCCTGAAAAAGATATCTAGATAGCAGAACATGTTGGTCCAAAACCTCTGTATGTTGTTCAGCATTAATAGTGTCTTCTCAGTTTTGCAAGTTACCTATGCCATGCGCACTGACACACCCCTGAATGCTGGCTTTTGAACTTGCACTGATAAGGAGCCTAGATGGTCCCTCTTCTCTTAAAGCAGAGGATATGGCATCAATGATTTCCAAAAAGAATTTCAGGTTTTGATTGGTCAGATCATAGGACAGTTTTCCACTTCTCCTCAGTTCATCTTGAATGAACGTGAGCCAAGAGAATGTGGCAGCGTTTATATATGGTTTAATCTTTACATGGCCAAGTTTTTAATTGCAATTGTGGATGCAGCAACAAACTGTGTCCACTGAAAATGGTTTACTGAAACCAATGGTTTACTGAAACGGTTCCTGAGCCCATTCAATGATTTTCACAACAGAATCCCATCTGTTTTTAATGCAGTGCTGCCTAAGAGCTTGAAGATCACACCCATTCAGTATTAGTCCCTGTCCCTTACACACAGAAATGACCCCAAATGCTCTGAATCATTTAATGCTATTCGGTACCATGGAGGACAAAATCCCAAATTCTTTCCAATTTTACATTGAGAAACATTGTTCTTAAGTTGTTGAACTATTTGCCCATGTACCCATGCAGTCTTTGACAAAGTGGTAAAGCTCACGCCATCGTTACCACATCAGTTTCAACATTTCATACGCTGTCTTAGTACTATTTTCAACTAAATATAGGGTTTAAATGATTTGTTGAGCATCCCAACTTGTTTGCAAATGGGGTGGTAGTTACCTATGCAAAATGTCCCAGATAAAGTTGCAGTGGGGGAACAGTTGTAACAAACATTTTGAAGTAGCTTGTAGTTTATGAATGCTCTCTAAGTCAAGTCTCATCTAAGAATACTTTCTTAAGCTCCACAGTGGTGCTTAATACTGTTCAATTCATGTAATCAACAACAGGTGTATAACAACCAACTGTGTTTTGTACTTCTTTTACTCTAAATGTTATTGTTTTGTTTGTGAAAAGAAAAGACTTTCTTAAACAGTGGCATGTACGTACAGTCTGAATGTGCATTACATTAGAGGCTAATGGAGTCTACATGATCCCACCCCTGCTGGTATAAAACTTTCAAATACCAACAAGTGCAAACTGAGTTTAAGTATTCAGAAAAAATGAAACAAAAATTTGTTTTTGCAACTTCTGATTTTGGCCACTTCCACTTCCAGTTTCTACCCTACTACGCAGGCAGATGCATAAACATGGCGGTTAAACAGAAACAAACAGACTTTGTTGCTCGTGACTATGCAATGGCTTTTTTGTTTGTTTGTTTGTTTGTTTCCGTTCCTTTCAAACAATTTTTTTCAATATCACCAATTAACTTCAAGATGATGCACAAGTACCGTAAATTGAAAATCGAGTTGCAATTTTCTGCATTTTAAAAACTTCATAAGTTTCTGAAATACAACAGTATGTTCTTGTGAAATTCCTTTTTCCAAAAAACACTTTGATGAGTGAGTTGCTGGTAGAAGTTCCTCCCCCGCATTTCTGTTAGACCCTAACTGGTAATTACAGAAACAGAGGTTATAGGATTTCAGACTGAATTCTGGGAAAAAAAATTACCATTCAGCAGTGGCGGTCCGTCGGCAGTAACAAAGGCCTTCAGAAACCTCACCCTTCAACGGTCATTAACCCAAACCTTTCGCAGTTTACTTTTCCCGATCAGTAACAGTTGCCCAGACTAATTGGTAGGACCGACGACAGTATAATTTATTTTTGATAGCATTGTTATACAATCCACCACAAAATTATGAGGCGTTTTCTACCATACAAAAATGATGATGCAAAATATGATTATGTCTTTATAATTTCTGCGCTTTTTAGCTTGTGAAACAGCACAGATTTGCTTAGTTTACAAGGCTTATTAAGCAATTAGCCACGAGAATCTGTTCTATATTCTAAATGTGGTTGCAATAAAGGGTGTTGTTGGGCATGCTGCACAGCTGAGTGATGGCGAAAATAAATGCTGCAAAGTACGCGGAAGTTTAGGATTTTTTGCATTTATGTTGCTGTTGCCGTCCTTACAGTGCCATATCAGTTATACTGGACAAAGAAAATTAGGGATCACTCTGATTTTTAATATTGAAATATGATATGGAACATAATTTGAACTATCAAATATTTCAATTTCGAAAATTGGGGTGATCCCTAATTTTCTTTGTCCAGTATATATAAATGTAGGCAATAGGCATTCAGTTTTTTCATTATTATTTCTTATTATAGGCCATGGATTGTTTTTGGTTGTTTAGTCGATAAATGTTAATCAGGCGAACTTGAACGAGAACAGCTTGAGCACAATCGAGCGGTAAGAGTCAGGTTACTGAAGACCTTCTGAACATCTGACGGCACGCCGCTGCCATTCAGCAATCCAGGCCATTGAATGATTACAACCCCAATTCCGAAATAGTTGGGACAAAGTGTAAATTGTGAATAAAATCAAAATGCAGTGACTTTCAAATCACACCAGCCAGTATTTTATTCACAATAGAACAGCGATAACATAGCAAATGTTGAAACTGAGAAATTTCACAATTTTATCCACAAAATGAGCTCATTTCAAATTTGATGGCTGCTACAGATCTAAAAAAAGTTAAGACACGGGCCTGTTTACCATGGTGTAGCATCCCCTCTTCTTTTTAACACAGAGTGGAGGCGCCTGGGCATTGAGGAGACAAGTTTCTTGAGTTTAGCCATTGCAATTTGATCCCACTCTTGATTAATACAGGCTTCCAGCTGCTGGAGAGTTTTGGGTCTCCTTTGACAGACTTTTTGTTTAATTATGCGCCAAATGTTCCAATCGGTGAAAGATCAGGACTGCAGGCAGGCCAGTTCAGCACACGGACTCTTCTACTACGAAGCCATGCTGTTGTCATAGCTGCAGTATGTGGGTTTGCATTGTCCTGCTGAAGTACACAAGGCCTTCCCTGGAATAGATGTCATCTGGAGGGGAGTTTATGTTGCTCAAAAAACCTTTATATACCTTTCAGCATTCATGGTGCTTTTTAAAACATGCAAGTGTCCCACACCATATGCACTAATGCATCTCCATACCATCAGAGATGCTGGCTTTTAAACTGAACGCTGATAACAGGAGGGGTGTTCTTTCTCCTCTTTAGCCCAGAGGACACGACGCCCATGATTTCCAACAAGAGTGTCAATTTTGGACTCGTCTGACCACAGGACACTTTTCCACTTTGCTACAGTCCATTTTAAATGAGCCTTGGCCCACAGAACACGGCGGCACTTCTGGATCATGCTCAACAGTGGCTTCCTTTTTGCATGATAGATTTTTTGGTGGCATCTGTGGATGGCACGGCGGACTGCGTTTACAGACAGTGGTTTCTAGAATTATTCCTGGGCCCATTTAGTAATGTCAATGACAGAATCATGCCAGTGAGTGATGCAGTGGCGTCTGAGGGCCCGAAGATCACAGGCATCCAGTAAAGGTTTTCGGCCTTGTCCCTTACGCACAGAGATTTTTCCAGTTTCTCTGAATCTTTTGATGATGTTATGCACTGTCGATGAATAGACCTTCAAAGCCTTTGCAATTTGACACTGAGGAACATTGTTTTTATAATATTCCACAATTTTTTTTACGCAAGGCTTCACAGGTTGGAGAGCCTCTGGCCTTCTTTACTTCTGAGAGACTCAGCCTCCCTAAGACATCCCTTTCATAGCCAATCATGTTACACACCTGATGCCGGTTAACTTAATTACTTGCTAAATGTTCTTTCAGCTGATTCTCTTATATACACTACTGCTCAAAAGTTTGGGATCACTTGGAAATTTTCTTGTTTTCCATGGAAACACACATGAAATTAGTCTGAATAGGAGATATAGCAAATGAACAGAACATGCTGACATTGTCTGAGTTAGAAATAATGATTTTAATGGAAAATGATGAATATGTACTTCAAACTTTGCCTTCATCAAAAAAGACACCTTCACTGTTGATACTGAAACTGGTGTTTGACGGGAACTATTTAGCGCAGCAGCTAGTTGACAACCTGTGAGGCGTCTTTATCTTAAACTACACACTCTCAGATATTTGTCTTCTTGCACAGTTGTGCATCGGGGCCTCCCACTCCTTTTTTCTGTCCTTGTTAGTGCCAGTTTGTGCTGCTCTCTGAAGGGAGTAGTTGACAGCATGTTAAGAGATTTTAAGTTTTCAATTTCTCGCATTGAATAGCCTTCTTTTCTAAGCACAACAATAGACTGACGGGTCTCTAAAGGAAGTTCTTTCTTTCTGGCCATTTTGAGCCTGTAAACAAACAAACAACTGCTGATGCTTCGGGTACTAAACCAACCTCAAGAATGCCATGCTCCCTTTTGCGCTCACTTATTAGTTCAACGGTTTTCAGCTGTGCAACACATTTGCAGAAGGGTTTTCTAATAATCAATTAGCCTTATAAAATGCTTAACTTGGATTAGCAGCCATACCAGGAGATTGATGCAGAGGACTGACAGTTGCTGATAATAGGCCTCTATGCAAAAATGTAGATCATTCTTTGAAAATCATCTGATTAATTTTAATCATTTGTGAAATGGATAAAATTGTTTGCGAAATGGAAAAAAATGTTTGTGAAATGCATGAAAATGTATTTTACTTTGGAAAACAAAGAAATTTGCAAGTGATCCCAAACTTTTGAGCGGTAGTGTATGAATTGCTTTTTCAGCCCTTTTTTGCCTGTGTCCCAACTTTTTTGAGACCTGTTGCAGCCAGAAAGTTTGAAATAAGCTCATTTTGTTGATAATAATGCAAAATGTCTCAGTTTCAACATTTGAAATGTTATCTATGTTCTATTGTAAATAACATATTGGCTCATGTGATCTGAAAGTCATTGCATTTTGATTTTATTCACAATTTACACTTCGTCCCAACTATTTCGGAAATGGGGTTGTATATACTTAAAATGGACTGATAATGTTGTGACTTCATGTCACAGCACTTATGAAAATGTACTATAATGTTATAATCTGTAATTGTTCTTGGTAACATATTGTGTTCTTTTTTCCACTTTTCCCGGAGTATGTATACATCAACATATTGAAATTTCCTTAAATCAAAGAATGATGGAGTTGATGATATGAGCAATTATGACAAACAGCTGAGATTTCTTGAATGGATTTATTACAGCCAGTTATGAAACAGTTTTGTACCAAACTTCAGAGATTTTTCTAGATAAATAAGCTTACATAGGTTTCAAAGAAAAAGAAGGGTGGGCTTTATCCTACAACGTATATGAACAATGCATTAAATTACTCGTACCCCCCCCATATTGTTTTAAAAGGAATATGAAACATTTTAATGAACAAGCATTTTTAAATGGCCTGTATAGCAGCAATATTCACCGCACCTCTGAAATCAATGATATTAAGATAGCCTTCGACTTTTTTATTGAAACCTTCCTCTCTGTTGCAAATACTCATGCCCCCCCTTAAGAAGTTCAGGATAAAGGACAGGAACAATCCCTGGTTTTCGTCTGAATTGTCTACGTTATTTCAATCCAGAAATAAAGCTTGGACCATAGCCAGGCGGACAAAAACTGCCTCTGATTGGGCCAATTTCAGGCAGATCAGAAATAAATGTACATCTATGTTGAGACAAGCTAAATCTGCCTATCATCTGAACTTGCTATCCAGCTCCTATTCAAATCCCATACTTTTCTGGAAAGCTTTTAAATCCATCAACTGCAACTAGGCCTGGGAATTTCAGGAATTTTTTTAAAAATGGGAACCCAACGATTTTTTGGGCAGGTACCCGGGTATCCGAAAATCACTTAAATGCAGGGGCGGTCCTAGACCTGAAAAATCGGGGGCAAATATCTATCCCTTTATTGACAACAATTAGTCCTGGCTAGTTCTAGATGGGTCTCCTTTATTAACATGTTTTCCAATTAAAGAATAATCAAGTGGCAATTGAAGACACGACTTCTCTCCCCATGCGATCTAACAGCGACAAAATAATGGGCTATATTCAGTACAGAAAAATAATTTAATTATCATTAGGTCTATGCACTGGCACTCAGCGACGGTAACTTTTTTCCAGTGAGAGCGGCATTTCAGAACTCTTCAGCGAATTAAGGTTCTGGTGACAAGTACGTGGTTTCGTCCATTTACATTTTCCAATCGGACAGCTGTCTATTTTTTACAGCAAGTTGCGTGACCGTGCTGCAAAAACAGTGTACATACTTGTCGCTGAAATTACTTTCATTCACAAAGGAGTTCTGAAATGCTGCTCTCACTGGAAAAAAAAAAAATTAACGTTGCTGAGTGCCAGTGCATAGACCTATTTTTAATTAAATTATTCTTCTGCACTGAACGTAGCCCATTATTTTGTCGCTGTTGGTTTGCATGGGGGAGAGAAGCCGTGTCTTCAATTGTCACTTGATTATTCTTAAATTGGAAAACGTGTTAATAAAGGAAAACCATTGAGAGCTAGCCAGGAATAATTGTTGTCAATAAAGGGATGGATCTTTGCCTCCGAATTTTCAAGGCAAACGCCGGCCCTGCTTAAACGAACAAAAAGCTGGCATTTTTGATCTAGACATCTACTAGCCCACTGCCCCGAGAATAAAGTCTAGATGAAAAGCAGTCTCCATAGGACACTTCTTTAGTGATTGACAGTTGAAATAAACCATGGGCAGAGAAGAAAAACAGGTGGAGGAAATTGTTGAGACAAGATAGAGTAAAGATGGAGAGTGAAGAAAATATGTGCGTGTCTCTGCGTCTACGAGGCATGCATGTCCGTGTTCATTGTTTACCTCAAAGTTTCAAACACGTTTACGTATACTAAAGAAAGAAAGACCGAGAAACAGAAAGATAACTTAAACGAAAAGCTCGTTCGAGGTGATAAGTATTTCATTGTCAACTGTCAAGTATGAATAATGTCCAAGTCCGAATCTTGTAAATCACATTGTGATCGACAGTGTAGGCTAAAGGAATTAATTCGTTAACAAACTTTGCCGCTCAAGCAGGTCAACGACCGTCCGATATCACTTCAAAGTCGTACATGTACTTACACACACACAGAGCGTGCCTAGTCCCTGATGGACTGATCAGGTATTTTACGAATACGATATTTTACTTTCCAAATGTAGCCTATTTTCCAAATTCATTTACTATATCAAAGTGTACGGATGTCCGACTGATATCATTATTATCATTAATAAGTATTTCATTATACCATCATAACAATCCCATCGTCAAAACTCCAAATCATATCTGCATCTCTGAATTTCCCATTTCCTAATTATCATCATCATTCAATCGTTATCGAATACCGAATCGCCGTATTCATCATCACTATTACTATCAACCAGGACTATCAATCACAGCAACAATAAATATATCATGTAATTTGTATCAATATCATCAAAATTCATTATCATAACTGTTGAAAAGAAAAAGAAAAAAAAAACCATGATGCCGATGAGATCGAAAGGCAGCTAGCGAGCGCGAGCTGACTAGACCAAGGAGGTAGGGATTAATACCTCCTTATATAAAATCTCCGAATTGCCACTGATTTATTCTCCATCCGTTTCCCATTCAAGTAAGTTGATAAACTAATCGTTGGCGCACGACAGTCGTAAGCTACAGGAATAAATAATGTACATGTTATTAGCGAATGTCTGGGTGATGCCATGAATGATTATCCATCATTTTATCATGTGCACAATCAATGTACTGACTTTCGGGAAACGGGTATCGCAATTTTCTTCCTGGGGCCCGAACCTTTCGGGCGGGACCCAGGTACCCGGGTTTTAGTCGCAGGTCTAACTGCAACTCAACTGTTTCTGCTCCTTCCTCCATTATGTCTGAAAACAGCAGACTGCAAGACCTCACTGAGATTTGCTCAGCTTTTAACAAACACTTTGCTGTAGCTGGCCACATTTTTGAGGTTAACTTGAATGGGCAACAAAACATAATTAAGGAACAGAATTGCACCCTCTCTCTCAGTGAGGACCAGGCAGACACCCCACTTCTTGATGCCCAGTTCTCCTTAACTTCTGTCACAGTTAGTGAGGTCCTGAGGGCACTTAGTGCTGTGGATCCCAGGAGCTCCACTACAGAAGACCATCTAGACCCTTTCTTATTAAAGCTATCTGCTCCACTAATTTCAGAGCAAATAACTCATATTTTCAATCTCTCTGTCTCTTCTGGTACATTCCCATAAGTCTGGAAAATGGCTCATGTAACACCGCTATACAAAGGTGGGGATAGACAAGAATTAAATAACTATTGCCCAATTTCAAAACTACCCTGCTTATCAAAAATTTTGGAATCATTAGTTAACAACCAACTGAAATCATTTCTCTCAAGTCACTCATTACTAAACTCACACCAGTCTGGCTTCAGAGCAGAACACAGCACAGTCTCAGCTACGACCCTGGTTACTAATGACATCATATCTGCTATAGATAGTAAGAAACACTGTGTTGCGCTTTTTGTTGATTTATCAAAAGCATTTGATACAGTTGATCATACACTGCTCATACAAAAACTAAAAATCATTGGTTTTGATTGTAATACCATTAGTTGGTTTCAAAGTTAACTGCCTGAGAGGTTTCAATGTGTAAAATCAGGGGATGTCAAATCCAACTTCCTGCCACTGACTAAGGGTGTCCCACAAGGATCTGCACTAGGACCAGTACTTTTCACTATCTACATTAATGATATAGCTTCCTCTCTCAGTAACTGTCATGTCCATCTCTATGCTGACGACACCATATTATACTGTACTGCTGATTCTATCAAGCTTGCTATTGGCAATCTGCAATAATCATTCAACGCTCTACAGGGGGCATTATCTGAACTTAAATTGGTGCTAAATGCTAGCAAAACTAAATTCATGTTGTTTTCTACAGCAAAGAACATTGACCCTCGCAGCTTGCACATAAGTACGATTAATGGTTTAAAGATTGAACAAATACCTGTATACAAGTATCTAGGAATATGGCTTGATGAGAAACTAAAGTTCTCTTTTCATATTGACCATCTTGCTAAACAACTAAGGCAAAAGGTTGGCCTCCTTCATAGAAACAAAGCAAGCTTTTCCATGCCGTGCAGAAAAAGGATTGTCAAAGCTGTTTTTATGCCCATTCTGGATTATGGTGATGTAATTTATAGGAATGCTACTCCTTCCTCTCTTAATGTCCTTGACACAGTCTACCGTTCTGCCATCAGATTTGCAACTGGTGCTAGCTATAACACTCATCATTGTACCCTGTATGATAAGATTGGCTGGCCATCCCTAGCTGAAAGGCGTTCAAGACACTGGGTGTTGGACATCTATAAAGCTATCATTGGCGAACTCCCACCATACATTTCTTCTCTGTTGAACTGGCATTCAGGTCTCTATCATACCCGCTCCGCTAACTATCTCTGGCTCAAAGTCCCCAAGGTCCGCTCTGAGCTGGGTAAGACTGCTTTCTGTTTTGATGCCCCCACCTCCTGGAACTCTATTCAACAAACCCTTAGGCTGAACTCACTCATATCCTATGGACAATTTAAGTCATTAATTGCAAACCTGCCTTCTCCAGTCTGTAACTGTTTTACTTGATTTATTTATGTTTGTATTTATATTTTTTATTTTTTATTTATTTATTTTTTATCTCTTATGCACTGTATCTCGGCTACATTGAAAAAGAGGACTGCCCTCAACTGTACCCCGAGAATTGTAAATAAAGGTTGAATGAATGAATGAATGAATGAATGTACCAATGATATGAAGCATCTAGCTCCCTTGGATGAAAAGAGAGAAAGGAGAGCTCCTTTTGTCCTTTTGGATCCACGAGAACTGAAGATAGAATAGTATATTTATGATCTGGCTTCAACTTGTGGATTAAATCTTGATCCTTCCTTGTGTTTTTGGAGTTTAAATAAACTTACATAGAGTTCAATAAACTACAATTTTTACATCGAAGTCTCAATGAGTTCAACACTACTTCCCTTAAACAGTCCACCATCCATGTGTGGGAGGCTGTGATGTACAGCAAAAAGTTTCAGAAAACAGTATCTCTGCGAGATACTTAGAGAAGGTTATAAATCAGTGGCTCTCAATGACAGCTATAGAGCTCCTCTGTGAACACTGGTTTTTGTACCAACCGCAAACAAAATAATAATTTTGAACATCCGATAATTCTTCTTGATTAAGTGCTTTTCATGTTCATGTTTTCATGTTTACCCCCTTTGGGTGCATCGTCTGAAATAGCTGTCTGTCTGTAAAGTTGGCTCAAAATTGCGCTTATTTGCAAACACTTGCCAAAAGGGTACACATACATTGGCCTCCAAAGTTACTGGCACCCCTGACAGGCAATGCACAAGCAATACTTTAAAAAATTCTACAAAGTATATTTATAGAGAAACTATATATAACAACATGCGAAAAATAATGTACAATATTAATGTTCCAATAGAATCAATTAAAATAATTTACTGATTTAATTAAAAATCAATTTCCTCCAAATAAAGGTTTCACAGCTAGACAGTCTGGTCAGCTGCAACTGCATGGGTGTAGTCCCCGAAAGCCCGCTTCTCCAGCCTGTACTGCATCCACAAGGAAATCTGTGTTTCAGCATAAATTTGCGCATTATTCAGCCAATACTGTCGCCATGGCAACCAAAATTGATGGGTGTCATAACTTAAGTATACAATTAATGGCACCCTTAAAGATTATTGTAAATAACATCTACCAAAATTAAACCAGGTATTAAATTCCACTTATTTAAGTTTTATCTAAGAGTTAAGGAACTATATTGCGCCTTTACCTCACTTCCAGTTCTACTAGGGTATAAAAAGGAGGTAAAGACACATGCAATATCCCTTTGTCATCCAACACCATGAATAAAACAAAATAATTGTCAACTTAAAAGAGGCAGATGGTCATAGACCTTCATAAATCTGTTAATGGCTACAAGAAGATTCACAAACGATTGAATATGCCACTGAGCACTGTCAGGCCAATTATTTAAAAATTCCTATATGGATCTGTTGAAAACCTCAAGGATAGAGGATGCAACTGCATTTTGCCCTCCAGGATACTAAGGAGGACAGCGAGAGAAGCAACAAAATCCCCCAAAACACTGTAAAGCAACTAAAAGCCTTGGTGGCATCTTGGGGTCACCATGTTTCAAAAAGCGCCATCAGGCGCCACCTCTTACAGGCTCTTTGGAAGGGAGTTCGCCAAACGCTTAAATTATGACTGGAACAAAGTGCTTTAGTCAGATGAGACCGTTTCAGTTAGATGCAGCATCGACATGTTTGACGTCGAAACAGAGATGCATGTAAGGATAAGCACCTCATATCCACGGTGAAATTTGAAGGTGGGTTAGTCATATTTTGGGGCTGGTTTAATTCAAGAGGGCCAGGGGCACTGGTAAAGACTGATGTCATTATGAATTCCTCCAAGTATCAGGATATTTTGGCTGACAATCTGGTTGCCTCCACCAGAAGGCTGGGACTTGGCATCGGTGGACTTTTCAACAGGACGATGACCCAAAGCATACCTCAAAGCATACATTGAAAGGATCTGCTCAGAGGAGTGGTTCAAAATCACCCCAAATGTGTGTCTCAACCTTGTCAAAAATAACAAGAAAAAACTCCATGCTGGTATCCTTATCAGAGGCGGTTGCCCTAAGTACTAAATGAAGAGGGCCAATTATTATGAAACCTTGATTTTGTTGAAATTTATTTTGTATGAAATGATAGTTATCGTTTTGGTTATTTCTATCAAAACATTAATAAAGTATTTCACACATGTTGGTATATTCTGTAGCTCTATAATTACATTTTTCATACTTTTTTGTATTGTTTATGCATTGCCAGTCAGGGGTGCCAGTAATGTTGAAGCCCACTGTATTTAACAGACTGTATGAGAGACAGGTGAATTAATAGGGTCCTGATTA
Source organism: Gymnothorax javanicus (assembly GCA_029692085.1). NCBI lineage: Eukaryota > Metazoa > Chordata > Actinopteri > Anguilliformes > Muraenidae > Gymnothorax > Gymnothorax javanicus. Next base: position 158,495,849 of record CM056194.1, on the reverse strand, counting down.
CGTTGCTGAACATGTGGTTTTTCTGTTTTACACAATGCAGATTTGGCTATTTTTCATTTACCTATTCCTTTATTTTGTCATTAAGAGGCCATGCGTCCACACTTTTACGAGAAACCAAAAGAGGTTATTTCATCAGTTACAATTTTCCACACTACATGCACAGGGACTGACAATGAGAAACAGTAAAATGTTTGACATTAAATCAACTGTTCAGCAAATTTAACTCAAAATGCTCTGTGAGAGTTGAGAACTAGACATTTCACTGCATGAAAACCTGTGCTCTGCTTATTATAACCTAAACTCAGTTACATAAAACTAACTTATCTCTTATCCCTAGCCTCCTAGAAGTTGGGATATTGGCGTCCCAAATGTTCATAAATCAGTTTGAGTTTTTTCATAGACAGTCAACGTGGGCAGATTCATGCTTCTTTTCTGCTACATGAAGGAAAATTATGCTGAGTAGCTGCCCATAAAATTGGCACCGGACATCATACTGAACATTCCACCTGTGCTGTGAGCAAATATCACATTTCCGTACTGGTTTTAAAACACAAACACAGCATTTCAATTTTTCTTTGAGTTATGAATGTGTCATGGCATGTACAGACAGGAGACAAATTAATGGAATGATCAACATTATCTTAGTATTGTGCTGGGCCTGCCAGATCAACTTTAACATGCTTTGTCACAGAGCCTACAATTGTATAACTTTACTCGGTGGGATTGAGTATCTTTCTTCCAAGAGATATTCCCTCATTTGGTGTTTTGATGATGGTGACAGAGAGTACCTTCTACCACACTGTTCCATGATCTCCCACGTGAGTTAGTTCGAGATTTGACAACTTGGAGGTCAGATAATTTTCATACTCCTGAAACTATTCACCTTGTGCCCTGTGGGGCTTGAGCCATTGTCATCCTGGAAGAGATCAATCCTATCTAATAGGAATGCTTTATCACGGGATATAAAGGAGATCACACAGAATAACTCTTCATTGATTTGCAGTGACACTTCTGCCTTTAAGGGGATGAGTGGACCCAAACCATGCCAGGAAAATGAACAGAAGCATCTGTGTTTGTCCATGCATTTATTCAGATTTTTTTCCCTTTAATTTGTCTCCCATCTGTATATCTTTCAGACACCCAGTTTAAAAAAAAGTTTTGCAAATTTTTTTTTGGCATTGTAGATGTGTTATAGGTAAATAAATACAACGTATTTTCAATAAAATATTTTCAAAAAAGTTTACACATATTTTCAAGAATGTATTGTGTTTTTAAAAAATGTCTCTCAAAGAATAGGGTTCTGCATCAGAGAATATGTTTTTTTTTAGAAAAAATTAGACAATTCTGTGTCTTTCAGGGAAGTAAATTAAAGCAAGGCTTCATACAATTCAGTCAAACCAGATGGTTTAACTTGGCATCTTCTTAATAACCACTACTTTAATTCCACTCAATGTAGCTACAAGAAGAGATTCATTCAGATTTTTTTTTTTTCAGAATGATTTTATGCATCGAAAAACTATGAGAAATTGGACATGCCAGCATGTTGTCGTTTGGGATGCAAATTTCTAGCTGGCTACATTCAGTGAAATATCCTCCACAGCAAAGGAGATGGAAAATATAAAACTACGCCTTCAGTGCGACTTTTGACCATCCAGGAACTGTAATAACCATGCTAACCAGTCATTGAATCAGGACATGCAATCAGAAAATGTAATATACAGCAGCGCACCACGAGTGCACTTCACTTTCAAATGCAGCTTTCTGCTCTTACCCGTTATAATGTTGTCCAGGAGGGTTGTAGGCATGCAGAAGATTCCCACGAGGAGGTCACTTACTGCAAGATTTAGTATGAACACGTTGGTGACAGTCCGCATGTTCTTGCTTCGTACAATAGTAAAACAAACCACTCCATTCCCGACCATACACACCAGGAAAATAAGCAGGTAGGAGACGATGAAAACTGCAGCCACAGAGGGTTTGTGCAGATAAAACACAACATATGTGACATTGCATTGGGGGTCAGAGTATTCCTTGGAAGTATTCATAGAATAAAATGTCCAGTCCTCTGAGATGTTTCTTTCAGGTCTCCGTTCCATTTTCTGCTCTGAAAAACAAAAATGACAATAGCATTCTTGTATTGCCTGAATATAGTACAAAATTACATTGCACACACTTTGAATGTATTCTCCACTGATAAATTTATGGTATGGGTGCATGCTGTTGTAAACAGGTAGAGATGAGGTAGAATGCAGGGGCAATTTATTTATTTATTTATTTATTTATTTATTAAATATCAGATCGTTTCACATGGACATGCAGCATTATGCATTATTTAAAGATCATAAACAATATGCTGCTCTCATATATAATGATTTTTTTTTCCACATCACACTAAGATGCATTAATGTGACAGCCACAATACTCTTAGACCACAGAAATATTTACAAGTTCATAATAGTTAATTACATCCCACTGCCTGTGGTATCATTTGTTCACATCTTGACATTTAATTGTTATTATGACTACTCAGTCTTAATTTCCTATTTTTCCATCTGTTAATCCAACCACATTCATTCCATTTTTGCAAAGCATTCAGTTTGAAAAGCATACAATATACAGTTTAATTTATTAATCAAAATGTATACTTCTATTTATTTATTTATTCGTTCATTCATTAATTCATTTTGCTTTTACAGACAATGTGGAGATGCTTGACTTGCCCGCCTCCAAAACGAATGATTAAGCAGTTTTGAGCGATCATTAATTTCAACTAGTGTAGTGTCACCGTCACTGATGCCACCTGCTGTAAAATTGAACCCACTATTTCAAACAACCCTGACTAATACCAGAAATGCATTGTCCAGTAGTCAGTCAAAACAAGTCAAATAATTTGCCCGGCTGCATTGGACGTTATTGCTGCCCGAGCTCAAAGGCAACAAAAAAAAAAAAAAAAAAAAAAAAACTGCGATTTTGTCGCAATATTTCGTTAAAGGATGGCAACCTAGAAAGCACCGTCTCAGTCCAAACTGCCGCTCAAATCCTCAGAAAGCAATTGCAATGCGTTACAGTTTTTAACAGCCAATGTTTACTTGGCTGGATTACTCGGCCAAACATTATGATGAATAACTCTCCCTCCAGCTATGTGTCTACGTCAAATTAATGTTGAGGAATTCGTTAGAGATGGAGTTCAGTTCACTCTTAAATGCCACATTTATATCGTTGCAACTTCATTAGTTCATGACTTACCGCCTGTCAAACTGGCATTCTTCGAGCTTTCATGATAAACACGAGTATGTTGCATATCTGAAGCGATTAGATGGGAAAATTGATACATTTCATCAGAAGGTTTACAAACTTACCTTGGAACTGTCCGACGACAAACCACTCCGCTCACTTTTTGCAATATAAGATGTAGCCAGTAGAAGAGAAAAGGCACCTGTTAAAAACTATTTTCAGATTTAGCACTTTAGCTGCCACACTTGCCTAGGCGACGACTGCTCGGGGCTTTGAGCGTGTGCTGAACAACTAACAGTTGTGCTCCTGTGCTGAACAACTATCAGAACTGTGCAAGCGTGAGAGAGAAAATGCCCTGATATGGACGTGTCCTCGACACCGTCATAGTGAAGGGACGGACTACAACGTTGGGGGAAATCTGTGCATCGTGGAATCATTTGGCGAAAAAAGCATTTGTGACTGACAAGTCAAAGAAATTATGTTTATTGCGATAAGTTTCCTTTGGTCTATCGTCAGTGTGCCTCCGCTGAAACAAACAAGCAACATTATATCGATAGTAAACCAGAGTGGTTATCTGGTTTAATATAATTTTATCTTCGAATAAATGTCAAAATACTTCTTAAATATGAAAGGAAATGTCTTTTATGGGCAAAACTTTACAAAATACAACAGATAAAAGAGACATCTTGACAGCTTCTGTATTTATTTTATTATGTTCTTATGTATTCGTTTATGTTATTATTATTATTATTATGCTGACTGACTGACTGTCAGACTGATATACCGTGCTAAATCATACATGAGAGGTTTTGGGGGGGACTTGTTGGGGCTGTGCTGATTATGCGTACTGCTATGCTACTTTAACAGTCAAAATTAGATTTCTTAGATAGGGAAAAATGCAACCTGAGGGTTCCTGAAAATCTGGACATAGAGCCACTTTGTTCCCGTCGCATTATCGGACACCATCTCACAGTGAATGAGTTTTTTTACTTCACCCCACGGAGTGGGCGTGAAGTACTGTTTTAGCGGCTCTGTGTGTTTGTTTGTCTGTCTGTTTGTGTTTCCGCGCTTGCCAATGTTTGCGTGAATGGCTGAAGTCTGCCATCTAGTGGCTCTGCGTGTTTGTTTCTGTTTCCGCACTTGCCAATATTTGCGTGAATGGGGTGAAGTCTGCCATATCTGATTGCCTTGTTTTTTCTGTTTTCTCTTCCGTCATGTCTGAACACTTCCTGCTCTTATGTTTGTTGAAACTATTGCTTGCTCGTTTATTTTTTTTCCCCACAAAATTGATTTGTTTCTCTTTCCGAGAAAAGAGTGAAAAATCCAACCATTTCCATTGTGTGAAATGGCTCATTTTCGTGCGATGCAAACAAAAATGGCTCCTATTCTTTAGTTGTTGCATCCTTATCAATGGACTGTAATTAAAATGTTGCAGCATCATAGCAGAGGAGCCAGAGTTTGTAGCTTCACTCCTACACCTGGGTGAACGTAAATGAACAATGGTTTTATAATTCAAGTTCACCTCGGAGCGGCCAACTGAAAGCCAGCCAAGCCCCACATAGCCAGATCCACCTGCCCAATACGCTGTTAGTCCTCACTTTTCAGAGCATCACACACCTCTGTCAGCTTTTCTTCTTCCTACAGTGCATCACCTGTATCCGACCAGTGTGCAATACATGAATAAAAATTGGATCGATCAGCGTAAGTGACCTTCATTCATTGCTCGCAGGTCTACTTATGACCTTGCTGAGCCCATTGTAGGTGCTAGTGATGGTGGATAGGGGTTAGAATGGGCACTGAGCAGTCAGTTGTGACCAAAGTCCCACATGCAGCAGGGTGAGATGCAATGTGTGTTGTAACACATTCCTCCCTAGTGTAATCATTTAAATTTTCTGTGAGAAGTGCCACAGTATCACTTCTGTTGGTTTAAACCATAACCTTCATTACACTCAGACATCGATGAGTCTTGGACTCGCAAACGCCCTGTCACTGCTTCATGGTTTGTCTCTCCCTGGACCACTCAATCAGTGGATACTCGGCACTGCTAACCAGGAGCACCTCTAAAGCCTTGCCAGTCATATTCTCTGACCCAGTTTTCAGGCCATGAAGATAATCAAAGTCACTCAGCTCCTATTTCTCCTGTGTGCAACACATCGCCCATGAGAACTACTTGTCCGCGAACCATCTGAAGTCTGTCTGGAGGCCTTGATATGTGTCGATTTTAATGAGATAGTGAGTGTTCTTTCATTTACTTCTTCTGTGAGTGGTTAGTATGTTTTAGGTAATCAGTGTGTATGGACATGTGCCGTGTCATAAACAGGTGCCTTCTTATTTTATTGATAGTTTTTCCACTCACATCCCTGCACCATGGATTTCCCCAGTCACGTATTGTAAGTGAATGTGGTAAGCCTCAATTATAGTCAATTTGTTGATGTGTTTGTAGTTTCAGTCAAAAGTAATGGCTTGAATTCTGGTATAACAGAGCATGTGGTTCATTCCATGCCAAGTCACCTAAAAATCAGAAAGTTGTGCCGGTATCTCCCTTGGATTTTACTGAGGAAAAAAAAAAAACTAATCTAGAACTGTTTTATGAATTTTATGAAGTCCCAAGTTATGCGCCCAAGAAATCAATGGTTTTTAGCCATTAAATTTTTAAAATAGGGTGTCCCCCACCTTCTTGGTACTTGCAATATCCCTTTTCTGTTTGTGAGTTTTTGGAGGTCCACGACTCTCTAATAAATAAATGTACAGAACTGAAATTTGGTACTCTGGGTGATTCTGGCACAGGCTTTCTGAAAGTGCCATCAGAAAGAGTGTAGAGTGTATCAGACTCCAGACATTGCCAAATGAGGTGATTTTTGAGCTGATCATGTTTTAAATTTTTCCCTGCCTCCCTAACCAACAACAGTTGCACTAAGACTCCAAAAGCACTTATATGGGAAAAGGACTGTGGACAGGAGGAATGAAAGCTTTATCAGAGAGTATATAAATGTATGGTGGGTACCTGAAGTTGGTCACAGGTGAGGGGGGAAAAAAGCATTTGTGCACCTCTTTCTGGGTAACTAATTCATTATTCCTTCTATAAAAACTGAATTTTGAAATATTGTTGATTCTCCACAAAAATGCATTACTTAGTGTACCATGCATGTGTTACATCATGTACGAAAGTATGCATATCATGAACATAGAATTGAGTGAACGAATATTGGATGGATCTGAAAGTTCTGATTCAATTATTTGGTGGACAACTGAAACAGAAAATGAATTGAGGATGAAAAGACTATCTGCTGATAATGATTATATAATAGCTATTGAACCAGTAGCTGGAAGATTAAATTCCATTTCTCCTGACCAGTTGCTGCCATGGAAAGATACGTATTTGATATGAATAAAATATGTGGTTATGATATTTTTAAAAATGGCGCATTGGTTGTTTTATTCATGTCTCAGAGGAAAATAAAGATAAGGAAATCAGCTTTATGAAACATTCAAATCAAACTGGATTATGCTCCTGTACTGATTCCTTCAATTGATGCTGGAGATTTCAGAGCCTACGGGCAACTGCTGCTGATTAGGGAGGCTGGGAAAAATAGGAAAATAGAAGAAAATGGTCAGTTCAAAAATCACCTCATATGACTATGTCTAAAGAATGGTGCATTGTACACTCTTTCTGATGGTATACTCAGAAAGCCTGGGCCAGAATCAGCAATAGTACCAAATTTCAGGTCTGTGCATTTATCTATAAGGATGTTTCAGACCTCCAAAAATGCTCCCAAACACAAAATGTGGGTACCAAAATGGAGGGTGACACCCTATATTTAAAGGTGCCATAACGCAAAAACTATTGGATTGAGTTTTCTACATAAAATGCTAAAAGACATTTTTAGAATTTTTTTTTCAGCATAATCCATGGGGGGGTCACTCACGGGCACACCTTTAGGTGATTTGCCGAATGACTCATATGTGTATACGTGCATGTTCATATGTACTGATATAGACAAACAAAGGGTTTACAATTCTAGTTTTCATCACACTGGCTCATTTAAAGCTAGGCAGCCAGAACCCCAAGCTGGGCTTTTGACTTGGGGCCATGAGACAGTGGAAATATGACCTATATATGCTTGTTCTCTGGCTAAGATATTTTCCTTCTCTCTCTCTGTCTTGATTTAATTGCACACAGAAATTACACAGTGGGGTAGGACTGTATAGAAGAAAAAGACAAGAGAAACTCCAGCGATAATTAATACTCAATATGAATAAACAGCAATTTAAAAAAAATCTGGCTGGGTTGAAATAGCTCTTACATTAAATTTTCCATGGTGAACCAAGTAAAGACCAAAATAAAACAAAAATTGAGCTGTATGGCAACAAACACTAAGGGTGTGTTGGGCATAAAAAGAAAAATGGCTACAGTGGAAAGAACCTGATCGCAGCTGTTCAATATGGAGGAGGTTCTCTGATGTTGCGGAGCTGTTTTTCCTCCAGTGGCCCAGGGAATCTCATTAGGAAACATGCCATCATGGACTTCATGAATTACCAGGACATTTAAAAATTTACTCTGGTTTCCGCTGCCAAAAAATCTAATACTGGGTCATCGTTGCATCTTCATGCAAGACAACAATTCGATTCAAAACTTATGTACAGATCAACACAATAATAGTGAACTGAACACAAAATGCCGCGGCCATCTCAGTCTCCTGAACTAAACCCCTTTTAACCAGTGGGGGTGAGCTACAGAGGAGAGAGCCCAAGAGAAGGTTTTGGACCCCGGATGATCCAGAGAGATTCTGGAAATGGGAGTGGTCTCAAATTCCCTGCTCTATACACTCCAACTTGCTCTGTACTCTCCAACCTTCTGTTTAAGGATAACATTCAGTGCTGTTTTACTGGCAAAGAGAGGTTGTACAAAGTATTCAAGAGAGGGGTGTTGATAATTGTGGCACATGTGGCTTTGATAAAAATAATTATGTTGGCACACGTGGCTTTGTTAAAAAATTTTTTGCAGTACATGTGGCTCTTTTAAAACTAATTATTTCTTGCAGAGGGATTTTTTTTCCCAAGAATGAATTTACTTAAAGCATGAGATTAAGCTTATCGTGGAAGATTAATTTTTAACTACCCTTTTTACTCACCTTTACCAGGGGTGCAATACACTGCAGGGCCGAACTGAGCTGAAATTTGGTTTCTCTCTAAAATGAATCGTGTGGCTCAAAATTCGGGTCAGAACATAGACTGTATATTAAATAATGGATGTAGTCTCCATGACGTCACCCACAGAGTTCTGAAAACCCAGAATGAAGCTCGATTTGTGCTTGCCTGCGCTCCCAGCCGTCGCAATCTTGGCAGTGCCTGACTCCACCCAACTCCCAGCTAATCCAGAAATAGGCAAAGAGGTGGAGCGTTGGTAGAGCTGAAGCGGGCCGAATGAAGCTGGGTTGTGTGAACCATGCTAACCTAGCTCAATGCTACATAGTTCTTTATGACCGAGAAGCTAGGTCATATCTGCCCCAGTAAAGCGATGGAGCCTGCTAATAGAGTGCGGTGGTGGGCCAACCACTGTTCATGTCTGTGACGTAGTTGCATGACAAACACTGTACATCATCAGGAAGTGGTGGCGGTTGTCTCATTGTGTAACAGTATTCCCCAGGGAAAGCGAGCAGAGGGCGCGACTTAGCTTTTTAACGCACCTTAGCCACATCAAACATTATGATCACAATAACAATGGTATGCCCAGACCAACGTTGACAATGCATAACATTAGTTAACTAATTATAGTATACTGTATAATTACAACATTCTCTGGGCGTGCCCTTCAATGCATCAGATTGACCGCGTCACCTGGTAACGGTGCTCTTTCTGCTGAGCTAGCTCTTCAAAATTTACTGTCAGATTTTCAAATATTCCAACAAGTTATTTTAGACCTTAAACTATTGTTAAACTCTAAGAAGACTAAATGCATGCTATTCTCTCAGAAACCTGCTGTAAAGTTTTATAATGGTAGCATCACTGCAACAAGTAGAATACAAATTGAAATGGTTCCTTGCTACAAATAACTGGGCATTTGGGTTGATGAGAAACTTAATTTTAGGAAGCACATTGATGAGCTAAATAAGAATTTGAAAGTTAAATTGGCTATGCTTTATAGGAATAAAGCCTGCCTTCCGAGGAGTTGCAGAAGGCAGATTGTTCAGGCAACTATTCTCTCAAGAATAGATTACGGTGACATAATGTATATGCACTCTACTCCCTCATCGCTGAAGCCGCGTGACGCAGTTTACCATGCTGCCTTAAGGTTCATAACAGGAGATGGCTTCAGAACGCATCACTGTAGTCTTTATTTGAAGGTTGGTTGGTCTTCGCTGGCCATGGGAAGGGAGCTGCATTGTTGCCTTGTTATATACAGTGCTGTGAAAAATTGTTTGCCCCCTTCCTGATTTCTTTTTCTTTTTTTTTTTTTGCATATTTGTCTCACTTAAATGTTTCAGATCATCAAACAAATTTTAATATTAGACAAAGATAACCTGAGCAAATACAAAATGCAGTTTTTAAATGATGATTTCATTTGAGGGAAAAAGCTATAATAGATCCCCTCTTCTTCTCTAGCGTTTGAAGGCCAGTGGAATCATTTTGTTGCACTAGAGCCTCCTAAAATTATACACTTATATGGCCTTATCTCCACCTGTCACTCACAGCCATTCCCTTAATTATGCATAACTTTAAACCTTAATATAACGTAAACGGGTGAGTTTTATTAAAATTTACCCCTTAACAGCTTTCATGGAGGAGAAAATTAGATTCAGCGACTAAAACTTTTTTTTTGAACCAGGCTGTAAATATGTTTCTTTCTGCTGTATTGCAAGGCTTTTTTAACATGCAGGTCAATGGGGATCGACTCGCTTCTGCAGCCAGCCTCAAGTGGTCATTTGAGGAACTGCAGTTTTTTGGCACTTCCGTGCTAGCTTCCAACCCAGAGGTTGCCGTTTGGGTCAGAAACGGGCTGAAATCGTACAGTATTTGCCCAGCCTTAGCGTGTTTTCACGCTAGGGGCTCGGACACGGATCCGAGTACACTTGACCAGTCCAGTGCATTTGTTAAGTGTGAGCTCGGGCACAGTACTCAAATCTGTTTGGAGGAGGTGGTCTTGAGCATGGTTCATCCATACTTGTAACAAACGTGAAAACAACTGTACTTAAACACAGAAGTGGACTGCTACTACACACAAAAAATATGGAGATTTATGGAATAATTCATGAGTATTTACAGCACTGTGCAAAAGTCTTAGGCACATTTAAAGTAATTTCATAGGCCAAATATGATTTCAAAAATAATGAAATTAAAAGTTTCTAATAATTAAGAAATGTGTTATTTGAAGCTGTAAATGTAAAAACTAAATCAAACCAATATTTGGTGTGACTAAGCTTCGCCAAAAAATTTGGGACATTTTCCTGTTGTTCTATAGTTTTATAAGATGATAGGCGTTTTGCCAGTTTCAAGCAGAGTGGAAAACTTGCCACCATTTTTCTGCAGACTAACTGTCCCACTTGCGTCTATCCCCCCAATTAATTGCAGGCAGCCATGGTGATGTTGACGCCAGGGCTCTAGCAAGGCTATATTATCTGTATTAACTGTTTTCGACAAAATGCAAACATTTATTTATGATACTACTTTTTAAATTAGAATTTATAATTTCAAATATACTTATTATCTTAAGCTACCCCAATGTGGAAAACAAAATGTAAACGACTGAGGCCGATTTAAATAAAAATGCAGGATGCCTAAGACTTTTGCACACTACTGCACATTCACGCGGTTATCACAAAACAATAGAACAGTGCCTTGACAAACTAAAGAAAATACGGCTGCAATATCTCAAAGTGTCGGACGCAGTGCGAAAGACTGGCAGCTCAAGTAATAAAAAAGAAATTTCCGTGGTCTGAGGCAGTGGACAGCATAATCAGCAAAAAACCAACGAGTGAGCCAAACGTTATTGATAGCGCAATAGTTTGCTTCTTCATCTTCGTGTATATTCCCCTATTTAAAACCACCTAGGTGCATACTGCCACCTACTGGCATTTTGACATACGCAAGTGTACTTAGGTACGGAACGACATTACCAGTGTGAAAGCTGACCAGTGAGAGGAGAATGGCGAGGGGACAATGGTACTGTGGCATGATACGGAACAATCGTACCTATCAATCAATTAATTAATCAATCAAACTTTATTTATATAGCACTTCTCATACAATAATAAAACAATAAAAAAGTAAAACAACGCCTCCCACCCACCCCTGCACATACACACATACACAAACACAAAGCAAAGACTTTAATGGTAGAGACTAAAATAAGAACAGCACCCATTAAAAACAACAATTGAGAAAACGTGAGGAAACATGAGGAAACACCAGAGGCAAGACAGCAACCCCAAATAGAAAATAATTTTAGAACAATCTATAAATAATTAAATAAATAGGTAAATAGATAATAGATTAATATATTAGCTAAGAAAACAAATGAATGAAAATAAACAAATAGATAAATACACAACAATAATAAATACACAATAAATAAATAAATAAATACATAATACAACTAAAGAGATCAGTTCAATTAAAAGCCAGGTAAAAGGTAGGTCTTAAGTTTGCTTTTAAACATATAAACACTCTCTGCGACCCTCAGGTCTTCAGGCAGGCTGTTGCACAGACGTGGACCATAATAATAAAATGATGCCTCACCATGGGTTTTTGTTCCACGTTTGGGAATGATTGAAAGGCCACTACCAGAATACCTGAGGGTTTTGGAGGCTTCATACAATAAAAGCAAGTCAGATAAATAGGTTGGACTAAGACCATAAAGAGCTTTATAAACCAGTAAAAGGATCTTAAAATCCACTCTGAACAAGACAGGAAGCCAATGCAGAGACTTTGTAATTGGTGTAATGTGTGATCTCTTTCTGGTCCTCGTCAGCACACGTGCAGCTGAGTTTTGTAATAATTGTAACTGAGCAATGCTTTTCTTAGGAAGACCAGAAAGTAGAGCATTAAAATAGTCAATTCCACAGGCAATGAAAGCATGCATTAGTGTCTCTATGTTGGCTTGGGAGAGAAAACGGTCACATTCTGGCAATGTTCTGAAGATGATAAAATTCAGTTTTGGTAGTATTTCTGTTATGTTTTTCAAAATTAAGATTTGAATCAAGGTAACTCAAGGGTTTTTCACTAGTTGACAGAGTTTTAGTGCCAGTTTTTGCAGTTTCGCCTTAAGTTTCTCTCTCTGAGCTTCAGGACCAATAATTTAGACTCTGATTTTGTCCTGGGAGAGTTGAAGAAAGTTTTCTGCTATCCAGGACTTTACATTTATAATCCAGCTAAAAAGAGTGTCAGTTGGCCCAGAGTCATCAGGAGACACGGCAATGTACAGCTGTGTATCATCAGCATGACTATGGCAACTTATCCTGTGCATTCTGATGACGTTTCCAAGCGGCAGCATGTAAAGATTAAAAAGCGTTGGACCTAAAATTGAACCCTGGAGGACACCAGAATCCATTTTATAGCTTTTTGATGAACATGCACCCATTGTTACATAGAATTCCCTATCAGAAAGATAAGATTTAAACCAGTTGAAAACAGTACCTGAGAGGCCAACCAGACTGTGAAGTCCAGCTAAAAGAATTGAATGGTCAACTGTATCAAAGGCTGCAGTAAGATCAAGTAGTACAAATATAGAGTTTTTTATGTCCATATTTGACCTCAGGCCATTAATAACCTTGAGCAGTGCTATCTCTGTGCTGTGTTGGGTTGAAAGCCAGACTGGTATGTTTCAAAGATATTTTGAGAGGTCATAAAATCATTTAACTGATTAAACCTTAAAGTTTCTCAAAAGTTCTGCTTAAAAATGACAAATTGGACACTGGTCTGGAGTTAAGTACTAAGGGATCTAAATTATTTTGCTTCAAAAGAGGCTTAACCATAGCAGTCTTAAAAGCAGCAGGGATAACACCCATCTGAAGCGAATAGCAGCAAACGCGGCCTCTGCTTAAATCAAGCAACAATTCCCCTGGCAGAGTAATCCTTTAATAGTCCAATTAAGAGACCGTCGAGGCGTAACCATCATATTTGTAGGACGACATAGCGTGCATTAACATAGGCAATTGATTTCCTAGATCATATAGACAACTATTAAATCAGACAATGCTTATTTGCTAGTCACTAAATGGGTTTAAGAAACAGTGCATTCTGATCATTGCCAAGGCCTGATTAAATTAACTTATGTACTGGCTACATAATTCAGTTCAGTTCAAGTTTATTGTCATATGCATATTAGTACAGAGTACCACAGCAGTGACATTTAAAATGCCCTGGCACTCTCTCAGCGCCAGTTAATAAATAACAATAAATACAATTGCAAACAACATTTAAAAACACACTCAGTACAGTAAACACTAAAGCTGAACTCGGCCCTCAGCCCTCCTTCCTGTTGAACTATCATTCAGGAGCCTTATTACCTGTGGGTAAAAACTATCCCTGAATCGTGAGGTGCATGTTGGGATGCTCTGCAAATGCTTCCCTGTTGGAAGGTAGGAGAAGAGACTGTGTGTGGGGTGATTTAAATCCTGCAAAATACCAAGTGCCTTATTGGTGCTGTGTTTCCAATAAATGTTTTGGAGAGGTTCAAGTGGAACCCCAATGATTTTAGATGCAGCTTTCACTACCTTTGTCAGAAGACTAAGGTCATGTGAAGAAGCCCTGCCAAACCACACTACCATGTTACCCTTCAGTATACTCTCAAATGTACAATGATAAAAGTTCTGTACAATGTTAAGGGGCATACCATATTTCTTAAGACACCTGAGGAAATAAAGCCTCTGATGTGCCTTTTTAATTGCACAGCTGATGTGGAATGACCAATAGAGGGAGTCAGAAATGTGGATGCCTACACTGCAAAAAATGATAAGATAAAAATACTAGGTCAGATGAATTTACTTATTTTAAGACTTAAAACATTTTTCTTAGTAAGACAAAAAAATTTTCTTGTTTTGAGATAATTTTTATAAGCTTGCCAATGGGTTAAGTAAATTTCACTTGTCAAGTCAAAAAAAAAAAAAAAACTTAAATCAAGTTACTATTTGACTTGACAAGTGAAATTTACTTACCCCATTGGCAAGCTAGTAAAAATGACCTCAAAACAAGAAAATTTTTTGTCTTACTAAGAAAAATGGTGAAAGAAATAAGTGTTTTAAGTCCTAAAATAAGTAAATTCATCTTACCTAGTATTTTTATCTTATCATTTTTTTTGCAGTGTAAGAACTTGAAGGTGTTGACAATTTCAACTGGAGTGTTATTTATATGGACAGGTGTATGTGTGGGTTTGTTCCTTCTGAAATCTATAATGACCTCCTTAGTCTTCACCACATTGAGGGACAGATTGTTTCTGTGGCATCACATGATCTAATTGCTCACCTCATCCCTGCAGGCAGTTTCATTATTGCTGTCAATGAGTCCTACCACAGTAGTATCGTCTGCAAATTTCACAATATTGTTAGTGGGATGTTTTGCAACACGGTCATAGGTATACAGATATATAATAGGGGACTAGGACAGCAGCCTTGAGGTGCTCCGGTGTTTAACACTATAGAGGCTGAGTATGTGGAGCCAACTCTCTCTTTCTGAGGGCGACTTTCTGAGTCTTGTATCCACCTGCAGATGGAATTGCAGAGGCCCAGGTCTAACAGGTTTGGTATTAGAATCGAAGGTCTGATAGTGTTGAAGGCACTGCTATAATCAACTAATAACATCCTGACATATGTATCCCTGCCTTCTAGGTGTTGCAGTACAGTATGTAGGGCCAGTGATACAGCATCATCCATAGATCTGTTTGATCTGTATGCAAATTGTAGTGCATCAGTGGTGACAGGTATGCTGTTGTTAATGTAAGTTTTCACAAGTTGCTCAAAACTTCATGATCACAGACGTCAAGGCTACAGGTCTAAAATCATTCATGCAAGTAGCAGTTGTCTTCTTAGGCACAGGAATTATGATAGATTTCTTAAAACAGTTTGGAACCAAACAGAGAGAGAGTGAGAGGTTTAAAATGTCAGTGAAAACAGAGACAAGTTGGCTATAGCATGACCTTAACACCCGTGGAATACCATCAGACCCAGCAGCCTTCCCTATTTTTACAGATTTAAAAACTTTACATGTGTCAGTCACTGAAACCTGATATGCTGGCCTGCCTAATGCATCCCCAGTTGGAGATGATGTGTATGTGTGTGTATCCCCAGTTGGAGGAGCTACAACGTTCATATCCCCAGTTGGAAATGGTCCCAGCGCCAGTGTCTCAGCAGCACATTCGAAACGAGCTAGTTTGGGGCCATTTAGTGGCTGTTTTGGTAAGCAACTGGAACCAGGGCGAGAGAGACAGGATCCGGAATTCGATGGATGCGCCAAGCTAATAAAAATGCGGTGAAACTTTTTAATTTAAAGAATATAATTATATACGTCCATGTTTAAATGAATAAAATGTTTCAAAACCGGAGAGGGAAATCGATGTTGCACCAGAATTTAAAGTTTTATTTTGGTGAACACTTTTACTTTGGTGAATTTGGTGAATTCCGGATCCGCTCTCTAGAACAGAACCAAAATCCAGACAAAATTCAGAGTGAACGGAAACCAGGCTCTTCTCCCCTGTATGAAGAGCCTGGTGACGCGAGGCTAGAAACGAGTATAAAAATTTTTCAAATCGTCTGGGAGGGAAGCCGAAGTTGTTGTGACGCCACTAGGTTTGGTCTTATAGCTAGAGACAGCTTGTAGGCCTTGCCAAACGCGCCTAGAGTCCCCTTCAGAACAATATCGCTCTATCTTGTCCCGGTGTTGTTTTTTAGCCGACTTGATTACATTCCTGAGCTCGTATCTCGCTTTCTTGTAACAAGCATCGTCCCTAGATTTAAAAGCCACTGTCCTCTCCTGCAATTTCACGCGTACGTCGTTGTTTACCCAAGGCTTTTGGTTAGGGTATACACGAAAAGTACGCGTTGGAATACAGCTGTCCACGCAGAATTTAATACAATCAGTAACTGCTTCAGTGTATTCAAGCAAGGTAGCAGAATGCCTAAAAACTGACAAGTCGGTAGATTCAAAACATCCCTGCAACATGAGCTCACCTCCTGCAGTCCAGCGATGTACCGTCCTCACGGTGGGTTTCTCCCTTTTCACCTCCTGCTTGTACACAGGGAGCAGCAGTACGGAGGAATGATCTGATTTCCCAAAGTGAAGCCGGGGAACAGATCTGTTAGCTCCCTTGATGGTTGAGTACCAGTGATCAAGAGTTTTGTTGCCTCTGGTGACACAGCTGACATGTTGATAGTATATCGGTAGTACTGTCTTTAGGTTGCAGTGATTAAAGTCACCAGCTACGATGGAGATGGCTTGTGGGTGCAGCCTCTCACACCTGTTGACAGCGGCGAGAGCTCATTCAGGGCTGCCTTGGTATTGGCTTGGGGAGGGATGTATACCGCAGTGAGTAGAGTAGATGGAAATTCTCGTGGTGAGTAAAACGGCCAACATTTGATGGTAATGTGTTCGAGGACCGACGAACAGGAGTGGGAGATTACTTCCGCGTCGGTGCATCACGAGTTGTTCACCAGAAAGCCCCGCCTTTCGACTTGCCAGTCGTGCCCTTTGCCCGGTCCGAACGAAATACGGAGAAGCCGTATGGCACTGTCCAGGTAGTCCAATGTTAGCCATGTCTCTATGAAGCAGAACACACAGCAGTTCCTCAAGTCGCGCTGAACACTGACACAGCAGCGAGGCTCGTCCATCTTATTGCTGATAGACTGCATGTTTGCCAGCAGCATGTTTGGTATAGGTGACTTGCAATAGTCACGTGACCTAACGCTGGACTGCCTCAGTAACTAGTAGCAACGGCCTGTGCCGCCATTTGTGTGACCAAGCACATCAGCAACGGAGGCAGAGGACAGTTCGGCTGAGCCTAAATCAAAGTATTGTACTGTCTCGCCTTGCATGCATGCGGTTGTAGCTGTACTGTTATATCTAATTGGCTGTGCAAATTGCCCTCTCCCTCTCCACCTCAACCCCCAGGGCTCCCTTGAAAAAGAGATTTCAATCTCAACGGGACTTCCCTGGTTAAATAAGGGTTAAATAAATAAATATACCCACTTTTCTGGAAGATACTTTGCTATAAGCTCCTGATAACCATTTCTTCCAAAACGAAACAATTCCAACAGCAAGTTACTAAATGAGCTCATAGCAGAAACACGCAAATGGTCGAAAGCATTGCTTGTGTGGAGCTCGCGAATCGGTAACTCGTACCAGGAAAAATTCCGAATCCAGTTTCCACTTTTTCAGCTTGTAATTCGCCAAAACATTTTAAAGGGGATAAAATTCCGCCACGGCGATGCAGAGAAATCGTTTGTTATACCAGACACAGCTTTAGCATCAAAGCTAGCCCACCCTTATGAAAATTCTCAATGGTAAATGAATGGTATCCAGTGGTAAATCAAATAGCATTTTTTTGTAAGGGCGCACAACGGCAAAGTTCCCGGCCGACCCCGGATGAGCAAAACGATCGTTTCACTAATTTCAGCCTTATCAGCCCAACTTGGATACAACGCCTCTCCGCTTAGCTTCAACTGTAGCAGCTACGATCAGGTAACATTAAGACGAAACTACCACCTTGATTGCTAACCAAAGTAACACAAGCATACCAGTCAGAATTACTGCAAATAAGTCAACCAGGAGTGCTTCCAGTAGCGAGACACGCGAACACACATGCGATAGTGACCGAGCGGTCATAACAGCAGTTTTCTTAAATAGGCCTATTGTTATCAGTTTGCAACTCTAATCCAATACAAACTGTCTCAAGTACATAATCACAAAAAACAAACCACGGATGAAGTGGTCACTACAAACATGGATTTCCTTCTTGTGTATGTCCATGTCGGCCCTGGAGATGCTTCAAAACCATTTAGCTCGTCGAATTGTTGACAACTCAAAAGTTTTTTCACCCTGATTCCGTATAATACCGGGCACACGGTAAAATCGTTTCTCCCTCTCCCGGGCAGACCGGTTGGAACAGTCAACGACGGCACACTTACTCGGCATTTTCTCTACTTTCCTCTGTGTGCAGTGCGTAGCGTCAATAGCCTGGGGCTTTGTTTGGCCACATCAATGGTGGACAAAGCTTGACCTCGTATTCGCCACCGCTAGGCCATGCCTATTGCAAGAGAGCTAGTGGAGGCCACATAGGACGGTTCCGTAACCTCACCAGCAGTCCCCCACGTCTTCCCCTCTTTCGCCCGTATCGCCTTCGGCAGCCAGTGAGCCAGGATTCTGATTGTTTGATAATGTCCACAGGGATCGCAGATGTTGTAGACAACTTTGGAGCATTTTGCCTGATGTCCAATAAAGTCTGGCGATCGTATGTTCTTAGGGAGGACGTAGGCCGAGTTATTAAACTAATAAGTAAAGTTAAAACTAAGACTAAGCGCGGCGTGAGAGAGGCTCGTAGCCTGTCGCTATATGACGGCGCCATTGACTTGAAGGATTAGCTTGACTGACCCTTAAAACTTTATTGTTTCCCATTTATTATAAGGCGCAGTCAAATTGATGATCTCCAATAAGGTTATTAGCAGACTATTATTTAGGTAATTCAATTGTATTTCCCAACTTAGCACAGGTATGAATAATGCCGCTTTCTCCAAATGCATGGTGCACATAGGTAGAGTCATATTGGTAGTAAGCAACAACACCTATGCTGTAGTTGACAAAAACATAAGAAATAATCTGTGTATTCTAGAGCTATACAGTCTTGGGACAGTACTTCTGCAAACAAAAATGAAATGGCCTTAACCTTTCTCGCCAAATGAGATTAACTTTTCAATGGATTTTCAACTAAAATCCATTTCTCTTTAAAAAAGCATTGCTGCCGCACAAGACAAAGATTCTGGGTTTTCTCTACATGGTCTGATTTCCATCCACGCTCCAAAAACATGTAACCTAAGGCCCACAGATGAAAAAAATAGCCTCCCCAGCTAGATCTAGCGCCTTTGCAAAAATGCTCATTGAGGTGCATAACCATTCCAAATGCTATACATATATATAAGAATGGAGTTTCAATTTCAAATATCAGCAAGACATCAATAGCTCAAAGTTTGCCGAGAGTTTCACAATTCCATCACTTATTGTTGATTCACCCAATACAGTATTCAGGCCACGGCAGAATTTTAGCTGCCTGGATAAAGCATGAGAGTGTAAAATTTGGCTGTTTAATTTTTGATCCAAACAAACCATACTTTTTAAAGTTGCTTTAGCAAAAGGATCAGAGAAATGACTATATTATTAATAGAAACTCAATAGACAAACATTTCCAACTGTGATTGTGGCAAAGCCTTCAAATCAGAACTGCTCCCACTTGTCTTTTCAAATTCACTTTGAGAAAAAGTTTCCATGCTTCCCACTAAGGCACATGCTCAGGCAAACATTTTTATTTTACACAGCATCTTTGAACTAGTGGTATAGTTTCAAAATGAATCCCTTGTGACTGTAAAGAGCAAGAGTACCAAAGTGAGGTCCAAGACTGCCGAAGAGTCTGCAGGTTTTTGTGCTGCCAATGAAAACTTTGAGAGCAAGTTGTATGGATTATTTTGCCAATCAATCACTTACATGAAACAACCTAAAAACAGCAGACCTTACAGTCCGCCCGGACAGAAGTTTGATAGTTGCGCAATAAAGAATCAATAGCCTCAGAACAACACTGCTAATTAGATTTATTGCACTAGATGTGAACTGGTATGCTTTCTTATGGCAGGTTGCATGTCCTATTAAACTGCAAAAACAGAACTGCACATTGCTTCAAAAAAAAAAAAGAAAAAAAGAAGCATGTTCTCACTTTCCTCAGTTGACTGCTAATTACACAATTAAGGAATAAACAGCAAAGTCTGGATTAGTTTTGCTTAAATACACTCATGAAAATTGAATTCAACAGATTGGAATTGTTAATATACTGCACATCAATTTTCATCAAACAATAATATTGAGATATACTTTTCAAAGAGAAAAGACAAGGCTACATACTGAGAGTAAACCAAGGAACATAGTGCTTGTCATTAATGCAAGTGATTACTTCGGACCAAAGATCTCTTCCGCCAGGGATTTCTTACAGCTTTGTGCAGGTTAAAATGGGGATTTGGACATAAATGTTTTCCCTCTCCAAACACTGAGTTGGACATAATGGCAGGATTAAAGCCATTAAAAGATTATCATTTAACACAAAAGATTTGTACCTGTTTATGAACATATCTTCGTGGCAAGTCCAGAGATCAGTATCTCGGGACTCCTATAAAAAATTCATTAATTCTTTTAGTGTTGTGACCATCTAACTGTCCAGTGTAACCATAGAAAAGGAGCAACTGTTTACCACAGAGCGACACAGCAAAAAGTATTACCATGCCAGCAAATTTTATTTGTCTGACTGCTATTCAAGCTTGAATTTTCATTTCAAACTCAAAGCCTTATCATTTATCATGCAGATTGTACGGTCTGTACATAAACCCACTGTTCAGCTAATTTAAATATATGAGTTTGAATAATCATCGCTTAATTATTTAATGTCTGTTACAATGTCCTTGTCTACTGGATGAACTATGGTGCACTTGTCTTACATCCAAATTTCAAACATTTTTAATGAATTGAAATGGAGTTTGCATAGCCTGTATTTAGCTACATCAATGAATCATCAGAATTGTAAAATCCAAAAGCTCCAATGCCTTTGGATATGACAAGATGCAGTCAGAATTATCGCATCATATATGACCTAGTAAACTTACAAGAATTATTTCAAGGTAAGATGAATATTTATATTTCCATTCATGTACTTATCAAAAGGACACCAAAGTAAAGATGATTGAAGATATTTTCGTGCTCTCCTCCTTTGTATTAGTAATTAACGCCCTGTAAACCTGAAAACAGGAGTGCCTGAAATTTTTTCAGAGCATATACTTTCTGCGGACTGGGAATGAATGATGTGTGTATTTATGCATAACTAAAGGAAGTTTACTTCAGCTTAGAGTCAGCAATTCTGTAAAAGCACATAAGTCTTTACAGATCCATCGTGTGGGATATTGAATTCAGTCCCAACAGTGCCCTCGGGCCGGGCAGGATTGACAGTGATTTGCAGTAGTGTTGCCAAAAGAGCGGATTCCTGCTTCTGCTGTACTTCAAGTGTAGTCCTACCTCACTCATGAGCCAAAATATTAAGACCACTCACAGATGAAGCAAAAACCATCAATTATCTCGCAACCATGACATGTGTCAAGGTCTGCAGAACTGTCAGTACTCGGAGTCGAAGTGTTGGATGGGGAAGAAACTGGACCTGAGAGTAGGGCTGTGCCATATCATTTTGTTCACAATACCGGCATGAATTTGTACCCAAAAAAGTGTCATATCATGTTATGAATGATATAGCAACTTGATAACAAGTTGATGCATTTGCATACCCTACTGCAAAGCCTACAGCCTTCTCTCTCCGCAAGGACATGGCTGAAAGTTAAAGCAGCGCGTTAGTTATTGACAAGAAACTAGTCCCTATAGGGGGAAGCAACGTCCGGATATGGTTTGACTATAAACAGTGTTGTAGTTGTGTGTACACGCTGTTACCTGCCATGCGCACAATTTTTTTAGTAGGAGGGTAGTGAGTAGCCCACTCACTTTATTTTATATACATAGGCCATGTCATGGTTGATCAATGGGAAATTTCATGATTAGCTGCTTAAGTATCTGTCAAAGTGTAGTTATATTAATCTCCTCACAAGCATGATTCCGTAACAATTGAAAAACAGCCTTATACAACAAGCTGGTCAGAGACCTCGTAAGTCCCCAACCAAAGGATACACGCATGGACGGAGGCACGGATGGACAGACAGACCTTTGAACAGATGGACAGACGGATGGACACGGCCTAAATCAGCAGTCACCTGACTTACCCGCCGGGTAACGGAGGACTAAAAAGGAACTACGAAAGGCTCCTTCAAGCAGTTTGGCAGATATTCTCTAGAGATGAAACTGAGGTCAAGGTCACGAGTAAAAGGTTACATAAAATGTCCTGTAGAAGTTGTAGGTCCATTTTAACATACGCATTGGTTTTCTTGACCAAAACTTGGTTTTTGATGTGATGCATTAAAAGATTGGATGATTTTTCAGAGTTAAAAATTGCACGAAAGGTGAAGGACATAGGTAAAAAATGTCAAAGGTCACAGATCAACAACCCATTCAAAAGGCACAGCTATAGAATTGGACCAAACTACACAAGCTATTTCGAAAGGCCACTTTCAACAGTGTCAGAGATATGCTCCAGAAACAAAAAACAGTGATGGAGCTTATCGTTGAACAGTCAAAGGTCAGAGGTCACAAAAAGGTAACAGATATCAAGCTTTAGTAAAGGTCATAAAGTCAGCGTAAACTGGTAAAGCTGCATATAGTTTCAGAATAATAGATCTGGTTGGACGGACGGGCGGACGGACTGACAGACTGACACTGCCTGAACTAGAAGTTCCCCGACCTGCCTTTCGAGTGGTGGGGACTAATAAGCCATATGAATGGATAATGCCAGTTAGCTTGAGCGTTACGTCCAATCAAGTTCCAGCTTTCATATGGGTCATGGAAAACTGCTGTTTAAATACACCTGATGACAGTCCTTTGGTCCATACATTCCTACACTTTTGAGCAATATTAATCTTTAGTTGGCATCAAGCAAGTCCAAATTATATGCACAAAATCTTTCCTAACAAGAACTGTATTTGAGTCAACTCATTTCCGGGATAAAAAAGAACATGAATATTGCACCAGTAATTAATTCATTGAACAGCTTAACTGAATAAAATTGTCATTAGGCAACCTCAGATTAATTAATATTCAGGTTGAAAATATGCTGTAAATGCTCCAAAATGCTTCTTCTAGCCATCTAAATTTCAAAATGTTCCGAGAGATTCCTGGCTTCATTGTCATCCTGTACTCACTTGTTTTACCACTATAGCACTGGCTATTAGAGGTCAGACCTCCAGTGAACCACAATTTTCTACCAAATATGCAGGAAAACTCATAGGTGGAAACACAACTAATTATTTTTCTCACCACCTGAAGCAAAAACACACACTATTATGAAGAAACTCAGGAGTGTGAGGAGGAGAGTTTAGCTGCTGCTGCTGGTGACGTGCAGCCTAAAAGCAAGCAAATGATGCAATCGCCAAAATAACCATTGTTCAGAATTTTTGTCCCCATAACGGCTTGAATATTTCGACCACAAATGAACCGGAAATATTGTGATGTTATTTTTTTTAGGCAATATCGCACCCCCCTACCTGGGCGACTTTGACTAGGGCCTAAATGTTTTGACCATATGAGTGGTATGAGTGGATCAGAACATCTCCAAAGCGGCAAGGGTTCTGGAGTGCTCCCAGTCAGCAGTGGTGAATATGGACAGTGGTCTAAGGAGGGAAAAACCATGCAGTGGCAATAGGGTTTTGGGTGCCCGAAGCTCATCGATGCTCAAGGGCAATGAAGGCTATCCTGTCCGGTACAAACCGAAAGAAGGGCTAAAGCAGTGGCGTGACCAAGGGGGACACATCTCGTTTAATTTCCAGGCGTTGTATTTTATGCAGGCCCCACTCACATAGCATCTCTACATTATCTTGTAATGCCATAAGCCAGGTCTCAGAACTGTATCAGGCTTGGCTGTCTCACTGAAATAGCTCACAACAATTCCATATATTGCAATAAGCTTAAAATATGTGGCCATTCCATGCATTTCAATGAGCTACCTACCATGCAATGTATTCTATTCCAGAATACTCTGGTTTCTCTGGTTCCCCAGAAACTCCATCAAAGCCTAAAAGCCTGATGGGCCTCTGACCAAACTGTGTGCTTGCTACCATCTCCATTCGGTCATTGTAATTAAATAGGAGGCGTTTGTCTCCAGTGCCATGATGGAGAGTCCCTGGAAGCAGTTTTTTTGTTTTGCTCGTTTGCTTGTTTTTTTCATGCTATAATTGAGTGACAATGAAAAAGGTAATAGATTGACATATTTTCATTAGGGATAGAAAATTATTTTTCAGAGGGAAGAGTGTTGCTTTACTCCTCTCATACTGCAATTTCTCAAACCTCCAGAGTTTTTAAAAAAATAACTTTTCGCCAGCAAAAATTTGCCTGCATATAATTGGCAAGGGCCAAAACCATACTGCCCCCCATTGTACAATGAATGCACAAAACAAAGTGATCCGCGCTGTCCGTCGATAATTTCATTTGGTGTCAAAGGCTGGCAGCTTGTGGGCTTATTGGCCAATTATCCCAATAAAACTTAGTGTTTTCTGGAGGATAAACTTGTGCAAAAAAATAAATAAATTCCTAGCTTGTGGTCATCATGCATAATATTTCTGAAATAACCTTGCTGTTCTGTTAAATACCTGATATACTGCAGCCTCTGACTGGAGCAGACTAGCTAGGCATACTTGATGAGTTGCATTCATTATTAGTTGTAGTTTGAGAGTTTTGACAAAAACAAATTGTTAAAAAAGAAAAAGATGAGGAATTTGCCATGGTGACTTTACCATTACTTTACCATGAGGCAAAATGTAGAACATAGTGTTAAAATATTCACAAAGAATCTTTGTTAAACAGTACAACCCTTGGAAAAAAATTTTGGAATTCACAAAAATTTCAACCTTTTGCAGATATGACAAAACATTTTTTGTTTATTAGATTAATATTCAGGCTGCATGAAGCACACCTCAAACAAATTGGATTAAATTATTTCAGTCCATGGCACATTTTTTTCATGACCGAGTAGAGGAGAAAAATGATGGAATCAACAACAACAAAAAAAAAAAAAATTGTACTTTGAATTAGTACTTTGTTGCTCCTCCTCGGGCTTTTATGGCCTGAATTTTTTGAGGCAAGAACAATATTCTCCATTCAATTTAGTTCTAGCCTTCTCAAATAGCAATTGACAAATCAGCTTTGCAGGATGGGGCCTCGTAACAATTTATCTTTTTATTTCCACCATAAATTGTCATTTGGATTGAGAGCTGGACTGTTTGCTGGCCACGTCATTGAGTTGATATGTCCTACCTGAAGAAAATAATTTGCTCTCTTTGCTCTGTGGCAAGACGCATTGTCATCCTGAAAAATGACTTCATCACCAAAGCTATGTTATATTGATGGAATCAGAACAAGGCCCATAATTTCAGGGTACACCTGTGCGTTGACTGTCGAGGTAACGATTGTTATCTTCCCTAGTCCTTTACCTGACATACAACCCCATATCATAAATTAATGGGGAAATCTGCTTGTTTTTTTCAAGCAGTCAACCTTGTTAGTTTCATTGGAAGAACATTAGACAAAAATTCCAGCGTCATCATCTTGGCCTATACAGATTTGTGATTCATCACTGAATGCATTATGCCCCAGGCCTAGGGGAATCCAAGGCACAACATGAGGGCCGGCCGGCTGCCGCCGCCCCCAACTCTTCCCACTCCCAAGAAAGCCAGCAGCACAAGCCAAATCAGGTTCAAACAGCAGTTTCAGATGCTCCAAAAGTGAGCAATAGCCAGAACAATAAACACGATCATCTAACACATCCTGAACTTCCCTAAAAAAAAACAAAAATATGAACTAAACGACAACTTACTTACCTGACTCCAACCAAACAAAACCATGAGATAAAGGACAAAACAAAAAGGCTAGTCACTCCTACTCTGCGGTTTAGGTGCTCTGTATGTGTGTCTATTGACAGCTTTTTACAAACTTAAGGTGGACAAATAAATAAAAACTTAAGAATTAAGCAATACACCAAAATGGCTCACACAGTTTACAGAAACAGAGTGCCATAGGACATACTAATGCTGGCTTGTTGGGAACAGCAAGTGAAGGAGGAAAACCAGAACAGGCTGCAGCAGCTGAGCTTTTAACCCCTTCTCACTCCAGTAACATTTGCCTAAAATGCCCCTTTTAAGGCGTACCGAAAGTAAATTGAAAGCTGTTCTTGTTTTTAACTTCCCTGACGGCCCGTGGACGGGCTGTCGGAGTGACAAATTAAAGTGGTGATGTTGCAGTGGTCCAATCAGGTGAAATCAGTTGCATTCAAATGGTCCAGTTGGGCTGCAGCAATTCCATTTGAATGATCCAATCAGCAGCAGCCTTGCATTACCTGTACAGCACCTGATACAAAACCATCCATAGACACAGACCCACACACTACTGGGGAGGAGACAAAGGTACGCAGTAAAAGGAAACAATGGCAAATGACCCACAGTCCTAACAAATGTCACTTTCATCCAATCATCCACACTCCATGATTGCTTCTCTTTAGCCCAATGTGACCTTGCTCTCTTGTAGGGATGGCAAATTTGAAGCTTCGAAACGTTTCAAAACATTTAAACCATTATTTCAAAATGTTTTGAAACATTTCAAAACTTGCTGGCTCAACATTGGCATCCACTGGCAGAAGTTGTCATTGCAGCCTTGAATTATTGTTGGTGTTGATGTGCTGAAGCTCCCCTTTTCACAAATCCAAAAATATTAATAGTTTTGACACAGGCACGATCAGTCAATTATTTATTTTTTGTACGATATGACTATTTCTTATTGTATGGCACTGTTTGTTTATTTTGCCGTTAAATGTTCTCATTCATTCATTCATTGAGAATGATTGTGTCAGGTCAGGCTTTTTATATATGAATGGACTTGACAATTACAATCTTTGATTCTGCCTAGTTGGTATTGCACCTCATTGAGATTATACACATCAGTAAAATGTGGTGTAAAGATTTAGATTCAGAAACATTTTGCTCAAAGATTTTTATTCAGGGATAATATATTCTGGACTTTTTTTTCTATTCAGCTGGCTTCTCTAAATCAAATCACAAGTTTATTTAAACAAAAAACAAACAAATAAACAAACATGCTTCAACTTATTGACGCATTGGAAAGAGTTCCTGGCAAGATTTAGAATATCTATCTATCTATCTATATCTATATTGTATTTTGAACAACTGTAGCAAAATCCTCACAAAATCTCTCATCACAGCTCAACGCAACAAAACACCTGTAGCCTATTCTCCCTTGGCTTTTTAAAACCTTTGGCGGTGGACGGATAGCGATCACATGACGTTTCGAAACATCTCTCGAACGCCGTGTCGGAATCGGAAGTGTTAAAACGTTTTGAAGCCGTTCGAACTTCGGTGTCGAAATTGCCATCTCTACTCTCTTGTGTTTAGGTAGGCTATTAGTGCTGGTTTTCATTGGCTTTTTTTTGTGATCAATTTTTATTGACAGATTTTCCCGGGGAACAATAACAGTCGCCTTACGTGGCAGATGACATAAATTGTATTTGAGGCATGTCCCGCATTTCAGTAGCTACCCCCCTCCCCTCACCCCATTACAGCCCCATCGGTCCTTAAACCAAAAATAAAGAGGTGCAAGACTGTACACACACACACAATAAATAAATAAATAATACAGGAAACAGAACAGAAATAATGATAATTTAAAAAAAAAAAAAAACATTGTGGGGGCATTCTTGAATTGTTGGCTCTTAAGACATGTAATAGTACAACCCCAATTCCGAAATAGTTGGGACAAAGTGTAAATTGTGAATAAAATCAAAACGCAATGACTTTCATATCACACCAGCTCATGTTAAATTTGATGGTTGCTACAGGTCTCAAAAAAGTTGGGACAGGGGCCTGTCTACCATGGTGTAGCATCCCCTCTTCTTTTTAACACAGAGTGGAGGCGTCTGGGCATTGAGGGGACAAGTTTCTTGAGTTTGGCCATTGGAATTTGATCCCACTCTTATTTAATACAGGCTTCCAGCTGCTGGAGAGTTTTGGGTCTCCTTTGACAGACTTTTGGTGTAATTATGCGCCAAATGTTCTCAATCGGTGAAAGATCAGGACTGCAGGCAGGCCAGTTCAGCACATGAACTCTTCTACTACGAAGCCATGCTGTTGTAATAGCTGCAGTATGTGATTTTGCATTGTCCTGCTGAAATACACAAGGCCTACCCTGGAATAGATGTCATCTGGAGGGCAGCCTATGTTGGTCGAAAACCTTTATATACCTCTCAGCATTTATGGTGCTTTTTAAAACATGCAAGTGTCCCACACCATATGCACTAATGCATCCCCATAGCATCAGAGATGCTGGCTTTTGAACTGAATGCTGATAACAGGAGGGGTGGTCTTTCTCCTCTTTAGCCCGGAGGACACGACGCCCATGATGTCTAACAAGAATGTCAAATTTGGACTCGTCTGACCACTGGACACTTTGCCACTTTGCTACAGTCCATTTTAAATGAGCCTTGGCCCACAGAACACAGCGGCGCTTCTGGATCATGTTCAACAATGGCTTCCTTTTTGCATGATAGGGTTTTAGGTGGCATCTGTGGATGGCACGGCGGACTGTGTTTACAGACCACGGTTTCTTGAAGTATTCCTGGGCCCATTTAGTAATGTCAATGACAGAATCATGCCGGTGAGTGATGCAGTGGTGTCTGAGGGCTCGAAGATCACGGGCATCCAGTAAAGGTCTTCAGCCTTGTCCCTTACGCACAGAGATTTTTCCAGTTTCTCTGAATCTTTTGATGATTGCTGAAAGTTCTTTCTGCTGATTCTCTTATATATTAATTGCTTTTTCACCCCTTTTTTGCCTGTGTCCCAACTTTTTTGAGACATGTTGCAGCCAGAATAATTGAAATAAGCTCATTTTGTGGATAAAAATGTAAAATGTCCCAGTTTCAACATTTGAAATGTTATCTATGTTCTATTGTAAATAACATATTGGCTCATGCGATCTGAAAGTCATTGCATCTTGATTTTATTCATAATTTACACTTCATCCCAACTATTTTGGAATTGGGGTTGCATTTATATGCACAGCGATGATTATATACCATATCCATTGCTTTAACCAAGCCGATTAAATTGATATTGAGGGAATTTGTAAATAGATTTACACTTAGATTCCCTGGGTTAGAATAGCTGGCTAATTTACCACCATAAACGTTAGCAGATCAAAAGTTTTCCCACTCACAGACAACAGTCACAAACAATCATAAGCACGCCATCCCAATGTACCTACCAATCCCCACCCCCCCCCCCCCCCGCTGGTCCAGAGTCCCACGTTTTTGCATACATATTAGCAGCAGAGCAAGCACTGGTTCAGAGACAGTGATTTAAAAAAAAAAAAAAAAAAAACCCCTCCTCTATCACCAGAATAATAATACCCTTGCAGATACAAGATAACTCCTCCATCATCCATTTGGCTTTTTTTAAAATGTAAATCCCATTTCATTCAGCCGATTTCTGACAGTTTTGTCACAAACATTGACTCCTGTTTCTGCCCATTTGTTGTTCATTTATTTTGTTGTGTATTTTCTATTTTCAAGGCATATTACTTTGAGTTTTCTGTCCTGAAACTTTGACGTCTTCCGTATTTTCCTTTTATTACCTTCCCATTTTGTTAATACTTGCACAAAATTTATAACACAGCTGCCTGGGGACAACCAACATCATTTTCCACTTTCAGTGTTGAATTTCCTTCTTGGAGCAGTTTTATAATACCTTCTACTGTTTCAATTGCCAGCTCACTTGTTAGTACCATATTTTCTCTCAATTAGCAAAGCCCAACACCTCATTAAGGTCAGCAAGCACGCTCTATTAACTGCAGACTAATTTGAATATCAGATTTGTGCTGGTATTATTTATTTATTTTTTTTAATTAAATGCCAATTACAAGATGATTCCATAATTTTTCTCCTGAACATTGAACGATTCCATATTTTTCCCCGTTACTTGATTATGAAAAAAAATAATCTTTTAATTAAAATTATGTAATATTATTTGGGGAGTGTTTCATGAAGCCTGAGTGTTAAGCAAAAAAAAAAAAGTGCCATATCTGTGATTTCTTTATTTGCCATGAAGTAAAAAAGTTGGATGAACATCCCTACATGTGGTGATTCCATTTCTGCCAGGGGTTGTAATGTTACTTCAGGAAGATCTTCTTGCCAAATTCTTTCTTGCTTTTGTGGGTATTCAAGCTTTGGTATAAAGTGAAATACATAGCTACTGCAAATCCTTTGTGAAACCTGCTACGTAAGCCGTTTAAGTTTGATTAAGACTCATTTAAAAAAGCAAACAAAACATTCATTTATCAAGAAGAAATTTATTGGCTGTTCATGAGCTACATTCTATACTTCAAGTGAGCAGTTTACTTATTTACTTTTGTCTCCAAGCATACTTTCCATGAGTGTGACATTCAATAATTTAAGCCAACAGGTCAATACTTATTAGGTAAGCTGCCAATATTGTGTGGCCAAATTAGTCTGCACATTTGCATTATCATCAAGGAATAAACAGCATGTCATCAAAATGTACAATTTAACTTCTTCAGGGGTTTCATCATGGTAAATTTACAATATTTCAAAAGAAGACAGCTAGATTCTTCTCCTTTTTATATTTGATATCATTATTATCATTGTTGTTGCTCTTACAACAACAACAATAATAATAATAAATAATTGCTACCACCATCATGACTAGGGGTCCAAGCAGCAAAACTGTTGGAGCCAAATTGTTGTTGGTAGTATTATTATTAGTATTCTTGTGCAATTTTTCAGATTTCAGCTGCCCCACCTGCTTTGACTTCTAGGCAACTTGGCAGGCTTATAGGGCCTAGCTCAAAAATCTGCGTAACCAACGAACCCGTGCCTCTTGTGCCACCAACAGGCCACCATCAGGTCGAACATGAGACTCAGGAGTCAGGACATTTCACAGAATAAACGCAAATAAAGGGACACAATTACTACAAGGTTACTATTGTTTTGTGATACTATAAATATGCTGGGTTTTTTGTATTATTCAAAATAAATTTGCTTTTTAATTATTTACTTTGCCTGTTGTTATTATTAATATTATTTTTTGCCCGTCATTAGATTAATCCAAAGCCTGACATGACAAGCTCATCGGGGATACCTTGA
The DNA here is from genome assembly GCA_029692085.1 of Gymnothorax javanicus. Classification (NCBI taxonomy): domain Eukaryota; kingdom Metazoa; phylum Chordata; class Actinopteri; order Anguilliformes; family Muraenidae; genus Gymnothorax; species Gymnothorax javanicus. The sequence continues at coordinate 158,464,570 of CM056194.1, read as the reverse complement.
AATATGCAACCCTCTGGGAAAGTCTGCTATGCAAGAGGGATTCATGAGATGACTGGTCTCCTGCGGTCTGATTATAAGTAAATATTTTTAATGATCCAGCAGTTGAATAACTGGAATCTAGTGGTGCACTGTACTTCTCCAGGGAACTCTCCTACATGCGAATTCACACCTTGCCACCCGCTACCACCACCGCGCGCATAGGGCCGCAAATATCCCACCCCACGTACACATACATTCTGGAACAAACAGCCTCCCCATCTTGCCACCGCACATTCCCTCCTCACCTTTACATAAATGTATAGACCCACATACCCACGCGCACACTTCGCCATCATCCGCGCATGTGCCCGCATTCATTCGTCAGTTCAGAGGATGTTTCTGTCCATGTTGTCGTTTGGGGGCCTTCTGCAAATACTTACAATCATGCACGAGCCCAGAAAAAGAACGAACAATGGATACAAAGTCAACGACAGTTACTCGTTGGTGTGCTGACGACCAGCGCCCTCATGTTTGGTAAATCCCACTTTTCTTGTTCGAAGGGATGTTTTAAATTTTGTTTCTAGTAGCACATTTTGCCGCTTTGCAGGACACTCATGAGGTGAGACCATGCCCTGAATCGAATAAAACACGGCGCACTCTGTGTAAATGGTCGCTAGATGGCAACCTTGTTCAAGATTTGTATTCACTACTTCAGCGCACAGCTGTGTAACAACAGCCATCAGGAGATGGCATTGCCCCCCGGCCCCACATCAATTTCAGATTAGCAAAAGGTAGCTCTTCAGGTCATGACTAAAGTGCACGCCAAGTTCTGTTGAAAAATATTGAACTGTTTTCAAGTTATGCTCCGGAAACAAGATGTTCACAGACGGACGAATAACCGCACTCATGACTATATCCCGCATTATATGCCGGGGGGATAATAAATCAACAAGTAAACAAACAGCCCTATACGTTTCTTACACTCCAGAAGTCAATAAAGGACGTCTAAACACAAGCATTCTCCCAGAATTGTTCGAGAAACAGCATAATCTTGGAAGGGCGCTGTCGACAGCTGGTGGCAATGAGAGTTATCGTATGTTAGGGAAATGTGAGAAGTCGGGGCGAAAAATCTAACAGAACACTATCTTGCAGAGATACCAACTTCTGCAACGATAGACAATGTAGACAGTCCGGCCACGATGCCTCTACATACATGTCCCTTTCTCTTCCGATGCTTTTTCGAACGCGGAAACATCGAGAAGAGTGAAGGAACCAGAGACGGACACAGTGCATTAATAAGGCAGTGGCATTATGAGCCAAAATTGTTTTAACATTGCCAACAGAATTTGTTGAGGCTGTGATCACATCTACCTGTAACAGGCCATACTTTAACATGAAGGCTATTGACTGAACTAAGTCATTACTTTGAACGGGGTAAAGCCAGATATTATTTCACTCCAGAAAGTGGATAGAGATGTATGAATGATTGTTGTCCTTCTGCATGTCTTCGAGTCCATCAGTCTGTCTATCACGCTTCTTTTCTGGGCCAAAACTCCGATATCGTTCTAGATTTCTCAATGAGATTACATACGGATAAATCTTAATTTGTAGATGTGCCTTTTCATACTTCCGTCTGTCCTCCTGTCCATTTGTCAATCCCTCCTCGGTGTTTTGTTCCCATGCCAAATATCAGCCATACCGTTCTTTTCTGGGCCAGGACTTCTTAATTCTTCACTATTTCTCAACAAAATTTCATATGGATACATCTTATTGTGATGTACCTTTCAATATCTCCATCCATCCTCCTGTCTGTCCCTCCACCATATTTTGTTTCGAGGCTAGAAATCAGCCATTTCATTGCGTCAAATCAGAGTATTTCATGCTTGATGCGACTTTATTAGCTTGGTAGGTATTTCAATCATGAAATACAGTTGTTCACTTTGACTGCTCTGTTCAAAAGTCTATCATCCTCAAACCATCAACACCATGTACAGTTTTTGCAGCTGACGTACGATGCAATTTATGTCGTGTCTATCAATTTATTACAAAGCCACAGAATGGTTTTTCTTGTTGCATCACTCAAAACGACTGTCAAAAGCGCCCAATGGTTGCAATTATTTTTAAGGCACCAGTTAGATATTATGTGGACTTCTGAGGGAAACCAAAGCTGATCAAAGCTAAATCCAATTTTTGGCAATTAGCAGTCTCTGCTTGCAAGCAGTGATGTGTTCAAATCGCTTTAAAAATGTGATCCTATTCTCACGATTCAATTTCGGCTGGCTTATTTAGAGTGGAAAGAATTGAGCCAATAAGCCATCATCAGCCCTTTGCTTGGCTCCTTAGTTTAATGTCATTTTTTTATACTGGACAAAGAAAGTTAGGGATCACTCTGATTTTTAATGTTGAAATATGATATGGAACATAATTTGAACTATCAAATATTTCAATTTCGAAAATTGGGGTGATCCCTAATTTTCTTTGTCCAGTATATATTATCAATGGGTTTAATCCCATTGAACAATGTAATCCAGACATAGTCCGGTCTCTCCCCTGGCTTGTGCTCACATATCATCGAAAAGCTGCAGTGACGTCGCCATACCTCCAACAGTAACGGTTTATCATTCTCCTCATATCATTACCTGTTAAACCCACTTGACTCAGTATAATGGACTTTCAACTTGCATCTAATTACTAATCACTTTGCAGGCAAGCAAAAGATGGGGCCCCAGTACAGCCAGGTTCGTCCACAGATTTCTGCCCCAAGGGGCGTTTCTCAGTGTCAAATCCAGTAGAATTTTAATTATAGTCAGTGACATGAATTGGCACAGTCCAACAAGAACTCATAACAGCAAAGAAAGTTTTATGAACCGTTTATTAAGATACATAATTTAAAACATAAATGCCACAGTACATCATACTGCCTACATTAAAGGTACCAGCTTTCACAAATAATTTCTCTCACAGAAATATTTCCAAGCCATTGATGTGCTTAGTGCATTTATTTATAGTTATCCTCCGTTCCAAATAACATTAAATTTATAAAGTCTTTGTGGGTGCAGCAGCTGGCTGCCTCACTTGCTCCGGACCTCAAAAGTTTTTGCAGGCAACACACTGACATCGGAAAGCAAAAGTCTTGAAGCTAAATTCTTTTAGTATCTTTATTACAAAACTGAAATCATACAAAATAGAAGAATAATAGACTTCAGACTTTTCTTAGTAAACTAACCGAAATTAGTGCGCTGGTCAAAAGACCGTGTTGCATCAAGGTCCAGTGGCTTCTGCCGTTTCGCGGGCTCACGATATATTTATACTATACACACAGCAGCAAATGAGAAAACACCATTCTATCGTGCCATTAGTCACTGGCCAAACCTTCATTTCACATTACAACACGGAACAGAAAATACTTCAAACCCAAACATCTCAGAATATTGATTCAAATTATCTTCAACTATTTGTGTAGAAAATGGCTACAACAGTCTTTATTCTCAAAAAATGTAACAATGCATGTATATCAGTGGCAGCTGGTGAGCTGAAAATTGGGGAGCATACCTTTAAACTAATGATTGGTCTCAACTCATTTTCAATCATTTAACATAACATGAACGTGGGAAAATAAGACTATCAGATGCGGCCTGATGCAGCCTGCATTCGGGATGTGCTAAAAGTAAACAAGAAAGTTAGCTGAGTAGTTTCTCTTTTTTTGTGTAAAGTGAACAAAACGTTTTACTTAATTGAATTTCCCATTTAATCACCGCAGCACTGCATTAAGAAAGAAGCTATACGTTTAACTGCTGACTATTTTTATCATTGGAAAACTTGTCAAGGAAAATGACTGAAAATAGCTCAAGACTACTTGTCACTCAAAAAGGATTGTTCTATCCTCTAATTTCAGCTGAACAGACGCACACACGCAACAAAATTAAAAGCCATTCATGGATGGAAAATATAATCATTTTCTTGTGACAAGAGCTCATGTTAAGATTTGCAGACAGACTTTTGAAGGTTTTAAAGTCAATATTTTAGATGGGACCGGAGCGACTTTAACAAGAGCCAAATAATTATCGCCAGATGAGTGGATCAGTGGCAAGACTTCTGTGGTGCTCCCAGTCAGCAGTGATCACCAATCCACAGCGGTTCAAGTAGGGACAAACCATGAATCAGCAATAGGGTGTTGGATGCACAAGGCTCAAAGCAGACGTGTAACTAAGGCTATCCCGTCTGGTCCACACCGACAGAAGGGTCACTGGGCACGTCTCAGAATTTTAATGATGCTTGCGTGAGGAATGAGTCACAACACGCAGTGCAGCATACTCTGCTGCGTACTGCACTTTGTAGCTGCAGCCAGGTAGGACTGCCCATTCTCGCCGCAATTCACCACTGAAAGTGCCGACCGTGGGCAAGTAAACTGGACCTTGGAGCAACTGAAGGTCACCTGGTCCAGTGAGTCCGTTTTTTTTTTTTTTTTTTTTTATACACCATGAGCTTTGGCCAGGTACATGCGCACCATTAACCAGGGGAGATGGCAATAGGATGCACTGAGGGAAGACGACAAGCTGGTGGAGTGTATGTGACGTTCTTTGAAATGTACAGCTGGGAAACCCTGTGTCCGGGAATTTGAGTGGACTTCAAATTGACGGAGCCGTTTTTGCAGCGTGGGAGGGACCTATAAAGTATTGGGCAGGTGGTTTTAATTTTGTGGCTGATTGGTGTATATGTACACAGTACACACACAGTGAACACGATAATTCATTGGACAGAGAAATTATTTTGGCTCAGTACTCTTGCACTCTCATTGCAGTCTTTCAAACTCAATTGCTGAAGTGCAGACTGCAAGCTTAAATTTGAGGGCATTTTCATCCATATTGAATGAACTGTTTAGAAATGATAGTACCTTCTGTGCATAGTTATCACCCCCGTAATGAAGTATTAAGCAATCATTTTAAAAATTTGGTCACATATGCTTTGCATGCACTGACTGATGTACATCTCCAGACGATCTTCCCAGGCTAGCTTTGTCAGGCCTGTACAGCAGCCATTAGTTCAGTTTCTATGGACTTCTTGCCTTCAACCTCCTCTTCAGCATGTACTGAGTTCAATCGTTCAATCATGTAATCGCATTCAGATCTATAGAACGAGTCAGCCAAGCAGAGTTAAAAAAAAAAAAAAAAGTGTCGCTGTCCAATGAATTATGGTGCTCAGTGTACATACTATAGCAGATGGCATACACTTATGTATAAAAACGTTTGCTGATGTGGAAAAGAGTAAAATAAGTAACCACTATATCAATTGCTTATACAGTTAGGCCCAAAATTATTCATACCCCTACCAATTTTTGTTTTTTTTCGAGATATTTTTTGCAAATCAAGTTTATTCTTGCACAAATGGCACAGTAAGTTGACATGAGGGTGTAAGAATTACAGTAAACAATTTTTTGAGAAATACAATACTTTTTGGTATTTTATTTCTCAGATTTACAAAAAATGCCATGTCCAGAGTTATTCATACCCTTTTCTCAGTAATTGATGGCAAAGCTTTTATTCATGATTACAGCCTCCAAACGCTTCCTGTGGTTGATCACAAGGTTTCTACACATTTCCATGGGGATTTTGGTCTACTCCTCTTTGGCAAACTTCTCCAGGTCCTTAAATTTTGAGGGTTTACTTGCCATGACCTTGGTCTTCAGTTCCCTCCACAGTTTCTCGATAGGATTGAGGTCGGGGCTCTGGCTTGGTCACTCCAAAACGTTCACTTTGTTGTCCACTAACCATTGCTTGACTGATTTGACCATGTGTTTAGGATCATTATCCTGTTGGAAGATCCATTCCTGCCCAAGACCAAGTTTTTCGGCAGATGATGTTTTCAGTGAGGATCTGGATATACTGGTCCTGTTTCATAATGCCATTCACTTTAACAAGGTTTCCGGGCCCATTCGCTGAAAACTTTAAACTTTAAACTTTTTTAAACTTTAAGGACCTGGAGAAGTTTGCCAAAGAGGAGTGGGCCAAAATCCCCGTGGAAACGTGTAGAAACCTTGTGATCAACCACAGGAAGCGTTTGGAGGCTATAATCTTGAATAAGAGCTTTGCCATCAATTACTGAGAAAAGGGTAAGAATAATTCTGGACATAGCATTTTTTGTAAATCTGTCAAATAAAATACCAAAAAGTACTGTATTTCTTGAAAAATTGTTTACTGTAATTCTTACAGCCTTATGTCAACTTACTGTGCCATTTGTGCAAGAATAAATTTGATTTGTCAAAAAATATCTTGAAAAAACCCAAAAATGGGTAGGGGTATGAATAATTTTGGGCATGACTGTAATACTCCAGCATTCTAGAAGAGAGCAGCTGAAATTACTGCATGAGACAAAGCTGAGCACCAGGGCTCAGGGAAGACTGAACACTCTTAGGAATAAAGGTAAGACAACAGACAGGAGAACATATGTTCAGTAGTGGAAGACTTTGGAAGAATAAATGAAAGCCATTTTAAATAAATGAAAGAGAAAAAACAAAAAACATAAAAATACGCTCACCAATAAGGCAACTCTTCTTGAAGTACACAAAATCCACTTGCATGACCAAGATGAAGCCAAGTACTAGTGAGGTTTAATGCCTCATTTAACCCCTTCTTGGCATTCATCACATCTTGTCAAACTCTCTCAACTAACAACAAACTACATCCAAGATTGCTAAAGTTATCACACCTACATATAATTATTAAAAAAATTGTGTGAAACCTCATGCAGGCATTCATGTACTTCAAGTCAGGTTTTACCATTTACAATTAAAATGAACATTATAATGAACTGAAACAAAGATCAACGTCCAAAAAAAAAAAAAAAAAAAGTATGTTTCTTCTATGTAAATTCGTTAGACATTTTTTTAAAAAATTGTAAAAATTGAAGACTGGACTTCAACCTCTATTGAACAAGACCCATTATATACATATTGGATGAATGCTACAACTGAATAAATTCTTGAAGCCACTTTGGTAAAGAACAAAGAACATTAAACAAACCAAGAAATCACTTGGCTCCAGTAGATTTGACTGAGAGACTTAAAGTTGCAGTCATAACTTTGGCAGCCTAGTTTTACAGTATGTTCAAAAAAGCATTTTGTTCATCAAGTCGATTTAATGCAATGTTTGAAATTTGCAAAAACTGTGAAACTATCCCATTTCTTCAAATTACTACAAACTGAATAGCCCTTTACACATGCGTAGGAAATTTATGATGCACATAATTTATGTCCTAAGTAATACACAAGTACTATCATTCAGGTCTTTACAACAAACCCTAATTTGGAATTTCCAGTTTCAGTAGTGTCTCAGCTCAGTCAGTAAAGATCACAAAACATGTTTCATGCCTAATACTGAATGCAGTCTTCAATGCTGTGATAAAATCAATGATTTAAAAAATAAATGTCATTAACAAACCTTAAATACATTAAAACAACAGTACCATAGCACTGAATCCATCACCAATAATGCCTGTTCATATATAGCATTATTTCTTCAATAGACTGTAACTGAGCCAGGGTAACACAATGAAAATGAATGTCAAATATTGAAACCTTATTGCTGTGCCCTGAAATAAAATGGTTAAATTAGTGTGCACACATGCAAAAATGTCCTATCTAAAAATCAAGAGGTAGAGCCACAGTACAAAATCATTAGATTTCCTATGACAGGATTCGAATATGCAGTATATATATAAAAAAAAAACAGCATATCAGGCCATAAATCCATTGCCAGATGTTTTGAGAAAGGCTGACAGTATAACTCCAGTAGAAAGTGCCGGAGACATTTCATTAGGCAATGGAAGAACACTTGAAGCAATCGCATCAATGCCAGAGTGGTGAAAAAGAGGAATAAAGTAGGAACGGCATTCACATTTCCTCTTGCTACTCATGTGTCATGGCATCTCGTGAAGTTCTTCTGCTGATGCATGTTTGTTTTCTTCGCGGAGAGAAGCCATTAGTGGATAAAGTCCTTCATGTTCCCTCAAAAACTTGTTTGAGTATGACCGCATTTTATGAGTTAAAGGAATTCCTTCAATTGTAGCTACAGGAATACCACAAATGAAAATGGATGCAAATGAAGATGGGAAAGCATCTTGTGGTTGTGCAAGAGCTATCTGGTTCATCAGCAGGACAGTTCTGGAAGGTGTTCGGGGCACCTGCTTCTCCAGAAAATTCCATCCTCCTGTTCCAGACCCATCTTATTGAGGCACAGGTTTCACTGCATTTCATACAAGACTGAAAAACAAAGACATTCACATATGGATTTGTGTTTACAATTCAACTGTCAGGGATATGAGAACTGAAAATGACAAACATAACTGGGTCTACCGTACACTAATAGAAAAACTACTCACAAAGGCAAAGAACAGAAGCAAAAATGAAATGTGAACACCCACAAGTACAACACCTGAAGGCCAATTTCGAAGCTGGAAGATCAGGTGCAGTCACATGTTTTCCATCTGACAGGTCTACAAATACTTTGTGACCATTTCTGTTCCCTCACCATTTTAAGCCTGTCCTGGCCCACAGCGCCTGAAGACAGCAAAGGCAATTGGCTTAGCTTGTGTAAGCCAGCCAGTCCTTGCATATACTGAGCAAGAGGCTTACTGCAGGAGAGGAGGCATGCATGCATATGTTTGCACCATACACCATTTACTCTTGCATGCACAAACGCTCCAACTATTGATCAAAAAGAGTGTCCGGTGAGAAAATTATGTCAGTGACACTTTGAACCGCCCACTTAGGGGACGGGGGTCCAATGTGTCATGGGACCCAATAAGCCATATCGCCATTTTGCCCATTTTAAGCAAATGTGTGACATGGCACATTTGTGTCACGTGTCCTGCCAAAAATACCACTGTGATGGTCTGAATTTGATATTTAACATGAGGGGGTAGTTTTTGCATCCTCTTAAACAAGGAATAAAAATATACTATTAATTTCTAACATTTTATGACACCTATACATTGCATAACAATAACAAGAGTCATCAGGAGATGGCATATCCCCCCGGCCCCACGTCATCCACTTCGCATTAGCAAGAGGCACCATGTCAGGTCATGTTTAATGTGCCCACCAAGTTTTGTGGAAAAATATTGAACAGTTTTTAAGTTATGCTCCGGAAACGAAATGTTCACAGACAGACGGACAGACAACCGCAACCATGACTACATCCCCCCGCATTATATGCCAGGGGGATAAAAAGGGTGGGATCAGCATATTAACACAAAGACACATTACTTTTCTGTCTGTCTTGCTAATTAGCTAATCATGCCTTTGCCTCCTCTTCTCCTTTTAACAATCCTGTCGGCTGAAAGGAACAGGATAAGGGCTCTACAATCACTTCCTGTGCTGGATACGTGCTTTTATCCCATCATTGATCAAAAATCAGTGTAAAACAGCCATGTCATACGAGTTTGATATTGCACACAAGTAATACAGCTTTCCAGTGTCACGATTGGTCAGAGTCCATTCATTGGCAAACTTAAACCAATAATTTTGCAACGATAATGCTGCTGGTAACTGTTAACCATCACTAGCGTTCGCTTCCATTTGGCGGTCTATTCAAGTAAATGGGATGAATAATTCGCAAGCTAGCATGCTAACGCTTTTCACCATCAAAGTAATAAGTTACGTGTAACTTGTCGTAGAAACTTGAATATTAATTTAATGGAGAAAAGCTAACTAGTGAATTATTCATCCAATAGACCGCCAACTAGAAGCAAACGCTTTTTTCCCCCATTTTCCAAATAATATGAGACTGACATTCATGGGATTTATTGGATCTCAAATTTATGAGCCCGAGACATCAAATTGGCAAAACTCGAGAAATAATTTGCATTAATTCCTCATCGACGGCTCGGAATAAATATAAATTGCTACTCTTGTTATATAAATTTGCCACCTCGAACTCAATCATTAGAAATCCTCTACGTATCATCCTGTTAATGCCCTTGTAAAGGGGCTGGTCTGTATCTTGCATAGGCAGTCATGAGCAGATAGTAGCACTGTCATGAATGTGAGCTACAGAAGGCCTTACCTGATCACAGTGCCAGACTGGAAAGAGTTTGGCAGCTCAGCAGGCAGAATGCTTGTCAAGGTAAGATGGTGGCTTGTCTGCTGTAAAAGTAGAGCAATAGAACAAATTTTACTCAGTCGTACAGACACTTTGTGGAAAGTAAATGCTGAGTGGCAACCACACAGTGAAATGCAATGGTGGCAGAAAAGCTAAGATGATGTTAAGAAGCCAGTGCGGTACGTATTTGTGTGTAACAGATATTACTGGACAGGTGCACAAATACCAGCATTCGTTCATCGAGGAAAGAATTATGAGTTAGTTCTACTCACAGGCAGAGGTTTTTTTGCCTAAGAAAGGGTCCCGTTCCATGATGTCCATGGGGATTTTGACACTGGGAATGCTTCCTTGATAGTGATAGTCTGACTGAGGAGGGAAATCATAAGTTTTCTGTGCTCAGGTCCAATAAAGGATCCAATGCACACAGCGCTGATGCAGCTGTTTCACATCTGGACCTACTTTAGATCAGTGGTTTTCAATGTCAGTCCTGAGGACCCCCTGTGTATGATAGTTTTTGTTCCAAATTAGTATTACTTTTAGCACAACCAAAGCTGAACAAAAGTCATCAGAAGATGACGTATCCCCCCATCCTCTGCAATCTAATCTCAAAAATCCCAAAATATCAAAAGGCACCAGTCTAGGACCTGATTAACACGCACAGCAAGTTTTGTTAAAAACATTCTGAACGGTATTAGAGGTCAGCTCCGGAAACAAAATGTCCACCGACGGACATATGGACGGACAGACAGATGCACTGATGACCATGTCGCCGCATATTATATGCAGGAGGGATGAGTACTCAGCTGGAATTAAATACGCAACAACAAAACACAGCAATGACTGCCAACACATTTTGCAATTACTTGAGGAATGTTTCCTTTTTATCAAGCAGACGTCTTATTTGATGCGGCAAGATGTCCCGTATTGCTTTATAATGAACCCTTTAAGGCCTAATGCAAAAATCCCAGCAGAGAATCATGCTGCCATGTTTACCATAGTAACCTGTATTTGGGCTGAAGCACAGCTTCTCAGCTTTCAGGAACAGTTGGAATTTTTTTCTATTGCGCAAAACTTACAGTAATTACGGTACTTTCAAAATTACGCGCATATCTGTGTTGGCAATGACACGTTCTTAAAATGCGCACATGCTGTCCCGGTTTAAATGGGTTAATTCAACTTGGCTCCGTTGAAACACTCACAAAATCATTTTCACTGTCCACGCTTCCTTTCTTCTTCTTTTTCTTCTCATCCTCCTTCTTTTTGTCCTTCTCAGGAATGACATCATCCAGATAGCCGAGGTCATGCTGGGAGAAGATGTAGTCCATGGCCTTCCTCATGGCTACCAGGGCCAAGATCTACACCACACCGGGAGAGCCAATGAGACTAGAGTTTATAAAGGATCAGTGTAATGTCCTTGTGCATGAGAGAACGAATAAATGAATATACTAATTAATTAAAAAAAGATAAAAGTCATACTAAAAAAAATTAACTGATTGATGAATATTCATTTAACTGCAGAATGTCATTAGTCATTAGTGCATATGGTGTGGGACACTTGCATGTTTTAAAAAGCACCATGAATGCTGAAAAGTATATTAAAGTTTTAGAGCAACATATGCTCCCCTCCAGACGACATCTATTCCAGGGAAGGCCTTGTGTATTTCAGCAGGACAATGCAAAACCACATACTGCAGCTATTACAACAGCATGGCTTTGTTGTAGAAGAGTCCATATGCTGAGCTGGTCTGCCTGCAGTCCTGATCTTTCACCGATTGAGAACATTTGGCGCATAATTAATCAAAAAGTCCGTCAAAGGAGACCCAAAACTCTCCAGCAGCTAGAAGCGGGTATTAAACAAGAGTGAGATCAAATTCCAATGGCTAAACTCAAGAAACCTGTTTCCTCTATGCCCAGATGCCTCCACTCTGTTAAAAAGAAGAGGGGATGCAACACCATGGTAAACAGGCCCCTGTCCCAACTTTTTTGAGACCTGTAGCAGCCATCAAACTTGAAATGGGCTCATTTTGCGGACAAAATTGTAAAATTTCTCAGTTTCAGCATTTGCTATATTATCTCTTTTCTATTGTGAATAAAATACTGGCTGGTGTTAGATTCTAGTGTTCACAGCACATATAGTGATATATGATGTTAGGTTGGCAGTAATCTAGAATCCTTACAATCAGTTCATCTGTCTCACCCAACTACTTAATCAAGGCAGTTTCAGTCCACTGCTGGATTGATGTAGTCAAGCATGAACACATTGATGGATTATGTACTGTATTCACTGAGACAATGTCATCTGTGTTTAACCCAATGAGTTAATCAGGCACTATTGTTTCTGCACCATAGCGAAACTCCTGGGTCAATATCTTTCGTTCACAACGAATACTTAAAGCAGTGTCTAGAGATACGGCAGTTTTATGGGTACGGCTGCCGATTTGAAGGGATTAGGATAAGGATTAGGGATTATGGTTAAGGTTAGGGTCAGGGTTAGGTTAGGGCAGGATTTGAAATTGGGACTGCCGTACTTCTCTACATTGAAATGTATAGGAAAACTGCCGTACCCGTAGCAACTGCCAATACTTAAACCCTGTTGTATCCCAATGAAGGGAGTCAGATCATAATTATACTGGACACTGCGCTGGTCGAGACGACGAATAAACTCAGTTTCTTCTGGTTTTTCTAACACGGAATCTGACTCCGTCTCTTCTCTTGAAACGCACCACGAAGTCGCGGCTATTTTGTTTTCATGAAGAAAACAGAAGAATTCTTCATTTGGAGACTCCACCGAGATCGACGAAGATAACCAAGGCCAAAGATTTTCCCCGGTTTCTGGAAAAACTTGAACTGTTCCAGTGGACTGTTACTCCAGCAACCAGAAGTTGCACGTACCGGTGGAGTTTTGAGAGTTTATTGGTGTTAATTGCCTCCGCTCGATAAAAAACTAGGGATAGAATCGCGGCTGGCGTGGTTGTAATTCAAGGGAAAGCCTCATGTTGTGGTGATCAGCGCGAACGTTCGTCCGCGTTTGTTTGTTTGTTGAATAAGTATATTGAGTCTTTGGAACTCACATTGTATTACTTGCGGGAGGCAAGGGCGTTGAGCGTGTGTGAGTCCTAAATTTGTTAAATTAATATTACTTGCGGGAGGCAAGGGTGTTTGCTGAGGGCAAGCATTAGAATATTAATGTTAAGAGTCAGTGCACGTGTGTCCTCAGTTGCTACAGATGTTGTGCTTGTACTATTCCGTGCTGTAATTCATTGTGGGTGCTATGCAATAATTATACCACTGAGAGGCGCTACGTATGGACGCATGCTTTCGTTCCTACTGCAATTAAAAGAAAAGAAAAGAAAAGGAAAGACGCCTCCCTGATAAATGAGTTCTATATGCACAGTGTCGATTCGTGCGAGCGCGCTGTTAGTTGTGCTAAATGAAGTAGTCTGAATTAGAAATAGAAACTAAGTCTCCACAAGTTTATTGCCTCCGTCAAGTTGTTCCTCCGTGTGTCCACGCAAGAAGCTTTGCATCTGTTTTCATTATCGCCACAGGTTATGGGCCCAGTATTCACTCGGGGAAAGTGTTTTTGCCTTATCACCGTCTAAGTCGCAACGAACCGCGAGCTAACGGGGTAAGATAGCAACTTAGCGAAACAAGCTAACATCATGGATTATCAAGGAACAAGTAGGTTACCTCGACTTACGTTCGACGGAGATGAGACAAAGTATGAACTGTCGGGGACTAAGCTGTTGGGTCATCTTCACTTATTAGGGTTAAAGAATACAATTTTAAACGAGCCCACTGCTGATAGTTTAGAAGCAGACGGCAAGAAGAACGCCGATGCGTATGCGGAGCTAATTCTATTTTTAAACGATAAAAGCCTCTCGCTAATTATGAGGGATGCGCCCGACGATGCCAGAAAGGCGCTGAAACTATTAAGGGAGTATTATGCCGGGAAGGGAAAACCCCGGATAATGAACTTGTACACCATGTTGACGTCGTTCCAGAAGGCGAGTAGCGAAAGTGTTACGGACTATATTAAAAACGCAGGGGAAGCGCTAAGCGATGGGCTGCTGATAGCTATGGTTTTGAAAGGACTGCCAGAGTCGTTTTGGCCATTTGCTATACACGTAACGCATGACGAAGATCAGATAACTTTCGCAGAGTTTAAAACGAAATTGCTAAGTAATGAGGACACTGAAAAATTAACCGCAGCTGAGCAATGCGACAACGTGATGAAAACGCTGGCTAGGCCAGAACGGCGGCCCAGCAAGTCAGGTGCGTGTGATCGCAACAATGAAGACGCAGATGCAGTGTGTTTTGAGTGCGGGACCAGAGGCCACAGAGCGAGGGCGTGCCGGCGAAAGACTTGGTGCAGCCATTGCAAAAGTGACACTCACAAGGACGCCACTTGCAGGCGAAAAGGCCGACAAGGTGGCGTGAGAAAAATCTCGGAGGAAAATGGCGGCGCAGACTACGCATTGAAGGTGAGGGACGGTGACACCGGAGTCCAGCAACAGCACGCGCGCTGCATCCAGGAAAAGGGCCTGATGGTGGACACCGGAGCCACCTCGCACATCATCGCGGACGTGACCAAGTTCAAAAACTTCGACAGTTTCAAGCCAGAGACACACTGTGTAGAGTTGGCAGACGGTACTCGGTGCAAAGGCGTCGCACAACGCAGAGGCGATGCCGGAATTTGCCTGGTTGACAGCAGAGGACGACGGCATACAGCAACGCTAAGGAACGCGTTGTTTATACCATCGTATCCCCAGGACATCTTTTCAGTAAAAGCGGCCACTGCCAGTGGAGCAACGGTCATCTTCAAACAGGGCGAGGACGCCCTGATACCAAAGGACGGTACATGTTTTGATATTCATGTGTATGGCAGGTTGTATTATTTGCATACTGAAAATGAAAATGAAATGTGTAACGGTTGTCACGATATACAGACGTGGCATGAAATACTGGGACATTGAAATTATGAGGATGTCCAGAAATTGCAAACTGTGGTTGACGGCATGAAAATTAAGGGTAAGACAGATAGACCCAACCAAGAATGTGAGATATGTACTCAGGGAAAATTTATCCATACCAGGAATAGAAACCTTGATGGTAGAGCAAAGGCTCCCTTAGAAATGGTACGCACGGACCTAGCTGGTCCGATAGCTACCGAATCCATAGATGGATATAAATATGTGCCGTCATTCACTGATGACTACTCGAGCACTGTGTTTGTATATTTTCTAAAATCAAAAAGTGACACAGCACAGGCAACAGAAAAATTCTTAGCCGATACAGCTCCATATGGGAAAGTAAAATGTATCAGGTCTGATAACGGTGCGGAGTTCTCAAGCAGGGATTTCCTAACACTTTAAAGGAAAAACTGGATTAGACATGAGACATCAGCCCCGTATTCACCTCATCAAAACGGAACTGCCGAGAGAGGTTGGTGTACTCTCTTTGAGATGGGTAGGTGCATGTGAATTGAAAGTCAGCTACGAAAACGGCTATGGAACTATGCAGTTCAAACAGCGGCCATAGTGCACAACAGATGTTACAATAGACGTACAGGACAAACCCCTTACCAGATATTGACAGGTAAAAAGCCAAACTTACCTGCAATGCAGAAGTTTGGGTCTGCACGTTACACATACAAACAGGAAGAGGGAAAACTTGACTCCAGATGTGACCGAGGATGTTTTGTGGGTTATGTTAAAAACAGCCCAGCTTATTTTGTCTATCACCCAGATACTGACAGAGTACAAAAGCACAGGTTGGTAAAATTTGTGAGCAAGGTAACTGTGGACAAACAAACCCAAACATGTGAGCCAGACCCAAATGATGATGATACCAGTGCAGTGTTTCCCACAGAATTTTTGGAGAGTATGGTGAGGCAGCCTAGAGCTAGCAGAATCACACAGGAGATTCAGGGTAATCCAGGGAATGCGGAAGAGGATAGTGAACAAAATCAAAGTGTGCTAGGTCAAGGGTCACAGAGTGATAGCCCAATGACTATTTCTGCAGACCGTAACCAGACACAACAAACTGTGACAAACGGTGAATCTGGGAGGGGGAGGTACCCAACTAGAGACCGGAAGAAACCAAACCACTTACAGGACTTCTTAACTGAAGACAGTGATAGTGGTGAGAATCAAACTACAATAGATTACTGCTACAGAGCAATATGTGGCATACCACAGACATTTCAGGAGGCTGTGACATCAGCTGACACAAAAGAGTGGGTCAGAGCTATGGATGACGAAATCCAGTCGCTAAGAGCGAGCAACACATTTACCCAGACAAGTCTGCCAAAAGGCAAAAAGACAGTAGGGGGTGAATGGGTTTATTCAATTTAAAGTGACATTGGAGGGACTGATAAATACAAAGCCAGGTTTGTGGCCAAAGGCTACAGCCAGAGGATGGGGATTGACTACGGTGAGACCTTTTCCCCCACGGCAAACCTGACTAGTGTAAGAATATTGTCACAAAAAGCAGCACAGGAGGATTTACTCCTGCAGCAGATGGATGTAAAAACACTTACATGCTCCCATAGACTGCGAAATGTACATTGACCAACCGGAGGGTTATGAAGTAAAATCAGACACCAGTGGAAGTTTAGTGTGTAAACTAGAAAAATCTTTTACACAAAACCCAGCAGACCACTGTGTATATACTAAAGAGATGGAAGCTGGGAAGATAATAATAATCATATGGGTCAATGACCTGATAATTGCAGCTAGCAATGAAAAGATACTGAGGGAAGTGAAAGAATTGCTTTCAGCCAAATTTAAAATGAAAGATTTAGGAAGGCTAAAACACTTCCTGGGTATTGATTTCGAACAGTCTGATGGATGCATAAAAATGTCACAGGGAAACTATGTTAACAAGATATTACAGAGGTTTAATATGCAAAATTGTAGACCAAGAGAAACGCCCTGTGATCAGAAGCTAAATTATACTGAGGATGCGGTGAAAATCGATGATGCCAGGATGTATAGGGAGGCGGTAGGCAGCCTTATATACTTGTCCACATGTACAAGGCCTGATTTAAGCTTTGTGGTGAGCAAGCTGTTACAATATTTTGCCGAGCCTACAGAGGGGCAATGGGTCACTGTGAAACACGTGCTGAGGGATCTATAAGGCACTAAAGAAAAAGCGATGCATTTCAGAAAAAATGACAGCGAGAAGCTAGGCCTAGTAGCTTACAGTGATGCCGACTGGGCAGCAGACGCTTCTGACAGGCGCAGTACCACGGGATATACGGTTAGCCTCAGTAAGAACAGTTCTTTAGTTTCATGGAAAACTAGGAAACAGCCCACAGTGGCACTCTCCACTTGTGAGGCATAATGCATGGCTCTGACCTCAACCCTACAAGAGTGCATATATCTTGAGCAACTGTTGGAGGGTATCGATGGGTCCAAATACTCAGAAACGATTGTCCATGAGGATAATCAGGGAACAATTGCCCTTGCCAAAAACCCTGTGAGCAGACAGTGATGTAAACACATAGACATAAAATACCATTTTATAAGATGTACTTGGAATGAAGGGAAAATTGTATTGGTGTATTGTTCTACTGATGAGATGGTTGCAGATTTAATGACCAAGCCTGTAACTAAGCTGAAACTGGAAAAGTTTGCAGGAACCATGTTCGGAGTTTAAAATGTGTGAAAAGATCCACACTATATATTTTTGTTTAATTTTGGAGTTTAGCAACTTGAGTACAAGTGGGGGTGTTACGAGTCAGTGCACTTGTGTCCTTAGTTGCTACAGATGTTGTGCATGTACTATTCTGTGCTGTAATTCATTGTGGGTGCTATGTAATAATTACACCACTGTGAGGTGCTATGTATGGATGCATGCTTGCGTTACTACTGCAATTAAAAGAAAAGACGCCTCCCTGATAAGTGAGTTCGGTATGCACGTGTCGATTCGTGCGAGCACGCAGTTAGCTGCGCTAAATAAAGTAGTCTGAATTTGAAATAGAAATTAAGTCTCCACAAGTTTATTGCCTCCGTCAAGTTGTTCCTCTGTGTGTCCACGCAAGAAGCTGTGCATCTGTTTTCATTATCGCCACATTAACTGTGAGAGGTTTTGCGAAACGTATCGGAAAGAAGGCCACACAGTGGACAAATGCTGGTCACTTGGTAGAGGCAAACCTCCTCCTTACTTTCTCAGACGACCACGTACATTAGACAGTGGGCACTCTAAGAGCAGGAAAAAATGGGAGTCTGAATTTAAATTTGAAAAGGCAACCAAATTCATATTGAGGGACTTGACTCGAATCTTTCCAGCAACATAAACAATATGAATTGTATCGCTCGTACATATTGTTGCAGACCTTCGTTTTTCGTAAACGAGGACTACGATTAAGTTGATGCTTGATTGGTTTTGTTGACGTACGTTCTGTGTAATCAAAATGTTCAGCATTTTTAAGTGTATGCTGATGTTTTATTGTTGTTGGCACATGAGCAATGCACTTCTTAGACTGCAGGTTGTTTGTGTTGCATACACCTAGGCTGTGCAAGTTGTTGGAAGGCGTATGTCCTCGATGCAATAACGGAAACAAAGCATTTCACTTGAAATGTTGAATATTTTTTGTATTGTATTTGAAATTGAGAATCTGCTCTTATAACAGCTCTTAAATCACTTCTGCTGTCGTTCACAGTGCACTAACATAGTAATGGCTGCTTATGTGTTATTTTTGGAGATTTCTGGTAGTCCTATTTTCGGTTTTGGTTTGTTTAAAATGCATGTTTCTTTTGTTTAAGGGAATCTTTGGGTCCGACGGCCCATTGCGAGGTTGGCCCGATGATTTTCCTTCTTCTGTTCTGTTTGGCTGGGATCTCCACTTTCCTTTTTGTTTCCATGCGTTGAACTCACTTATATTTCATGTATTAGAGAAATCTTCAAATGCTGAAATCCGGATGATACTTCCACACCTCTCTCCCCTTGATAGGCAATAGACGAAAGAGAACCGATCCGGGAACAAGCACCCACCTGGAGCCAAGGTGTCACGGTTCATAAAGAGAGACATTCAAAATAAAATATAACCCATTACACATCCATGGACGCCAACAGACTCTTGCCCCCAAGGAACCAGAGACTATACATTCATTCCACCGTGTTTATTTTAATCAGTTTTCCAGGAAGTGTCTGTATTCCCATGGCTTACAATATACATGTCACCCAGTATTCCAAACCCGCATATTTATACCTCTCTGTAATTATGGTTTGATCATAGATATGAGTGATCATATGATCAGAGGGGGAAATTGTTAGATTCTAGTGTTCACAGCACATATAGTGATATATGGTGTTAGGTTGGCAGTAATCTAGAATCTTTACAACCAGTTATTCTGTCTCACCCAACTACTAAATCAAGGCAGTTTCAGTCCACTGCTGGGTTGATGTAGTCAAGCAGGAACACATTGAGACCACTAATTTAATTCAATCAATCACAGTATACATTGCAATTTAGTTTACAAAGTTACAACCCATGGTTATATCCACTAGTGGAACCTGAATGGCTCGGCTTTAAAAACTTCAACAGTTTTTGAGAATATTCACAAACGTGCAAGAAGTTCACTTCATGTGACTTCAGAGAGCACCACGCTCATCCAGAGCACATTTAATCACTTAGTCTGTCCACTAGGGGGCAGACTGCAAGCAGAGGAAGATCGCCACATAACGACCTTGTGACAATTTTAACTGGAGTTGGATATTTGTGCTTGTTAGACATAATCTGCAGTGAACACTCCTGCAGACTTCTTATATTCAAAGTAACTTATTGCAGCATTAGAGAAAACATTTTGACATAGTGGAGCATGTTATTGTCCAAGCAGTACTAAATGTAAGGACATTTTAAATGAGCGGAACTGAATATCTATGAGGGAACACAACGTTCTTGCCTTGAGAACTGGAGCCATGAAAACTGACAGTCCAGTGAGGAGGAAGACACAGATACCAGTGACCTTTTGCTCTGTGGAAAAAGCAGCAGTGATTACCTCAGACAATTCAAACTCTACAGCAATTCACACACAGCAGAGATAAGCAAAGAGCCGACACTTTCAAAAAGACTGGAACATTTTGCTCAAACCAATATTAGCTTTCAGATACAGTATCACCAGGAAACTTATATATATACACATTTATTTGTAATATAAAACTTAACAATAGTGGCCCTGATAGACCCAATACATCAAATATCAAGGAATAAAATTAATTTGTACATAGATCATTTAGCAAAATCCGAAGCTCGGAGTCATTGGAATCGTAGCTTAAGGGCAATGTCACGTATAATAGCAGTCTCTCGATATGGCCGAACATGATCATTCCATCAAGGGACAACTCGCTTTCCAGATTTCATTTTCGGAATAGCCTTATCCGAAGCTTGTAATAAGGCCGAAAAGATTTCGTTGACATACTTCTGAATGGCAAGATCATGCTCACAACAATTGAAATCATTACAATGCACTGCATCATAAGGAATGGCTATCAAAGACAAAAGTTACAGTTAGAGATTTGTCTGCTTTGTAAACAAGGCATTACATAGCAGGCAAGATTAAATGTATGAAGTTTTACAGCATGCATTTTACATTCCATTGTGCATATTAAGAGTTCACCCATTCAATGAACATGTGTTTATGCAGCAGAAACATTATGTTATAGCTTACATCTGTTGTAAAGAATACCAATTTTCACTGCGCAAAGCACAATGACTATAGAACCACATGAAGCAAACATCATTGTTTGAACCTAAATTTTTACCTCTGCCAATGAGGTTATGATTGGCTGTGTTTGTCAGTTAGCTAGCAGGATTATACAAAGTCTACTGGCCTGACTTCCATGATACTTGGCAGAAGGGTGAAGCATTAGATTCATTAAATTTAGCGTTTGGCCACCAAGGCGGAGTAAGAGCCATATATCTTAAAACCCAGTAGATGGTAGGGAAATTCAATAATGAAAAATGTGTACCCAATAGTTGAAATACAATGGCTGTGCGTGCAGATTTGCGCATCACAAAAGAGTAAACACCTGGCCTTGGCTAAGGTCTAAAGCCTATTTCATGATGCATCCTTCATGTGCCCGACATAAGATTAAAATTGATGTAATTTATCTGCATACGTCAAAGATGGTACGGTACTAGAACACAGCGGCGTGTGCATGTCCTCCGCAAATGAGTGTGGCAGGAACCAAAACAAAGCCGAGGAATGAATAAGAGCGGAAATGGTTGACAGCAGCATCGTGTTAGCAAATGTTAATTTTGGCCAACCTGTGCTTGTGCAGAAAACAGGCAGCAGAAGCAAGATATAGCACAACATGGATTAAAGAGCTAACAAAGCAACTCCCAAAAAATACAACAGAGTCTCCACTTGGCAAGTGACGAACATCCCAAAACATGATAAGTCAGTGCATGAGTCTCGCATAAATGTTAGATCAATGTTTATTATTGACCAACGTCAATTAATCTTTGAGAATTTACTCATCCACTCAAATGAGCTCAACATCTTGTCCCATCATGTGTGATGTGCTACACAAATCATCATCATAATGCAATTCCATCATTAAATAACGCATGTAGATCAGTGTCCCTCATGACCAAACTCCTTACATGTAATAAATTTTTTTTGGGGGTTTTTGTAATGGTGTTACCTTAATTGCTATTGACATGGAAGCAACAAAATGTTTTTTATGTCAATAATGTGAATGCCTGCCATTTATAATGGAAATTGCATGCAGTACCTCGCTCCTAAAAACTTGGGCTGCTCCCCAGGAGCTGATGTTTCCGTTTCCATCTTCAAACTGTCAATGTGGGCGATGGATATGACCATGGCTGCTGCATACCAAGGCAACCCCATGAAGGAGCAGATCATCATTAGAATGGCAACCCAGAACAGGTCGAGGTGATAGCCAGCGCCTTTCTGCGTGAGAGGGCAGACAGCGTTTCTTTGCATTTAGTGTTCATTTTCATGCACTGTGTGGGTGCAGCAGCTGGCTGCCTCACTAGCTTCGGACCTCAAAGTTTTTGCACGCAACACACTGACATCGGAAAGCAAAAGTCTTGAAGCTAAATTCTTCTTTTAGTATCTTTATTACAAAACTGAAGTCATACAAAATAGAAAAATACCGGTAATAGACTTTCGACTTTTCTTAGTAAACTAACCAAAATTAGTGCGCTGGTCAAAAGACTGTGTTGCATCAAGGTCCAGTAGCTTCTGCTGTTTCGCGGGTTCACGATGTATTTATACTATACACACAGCAGCCAATGAGAAAACACCATTCTATCGAGTCATTAGTCACTGGCCAAACCTTCATTCCACACAGAAAATACTTCAAACCCAAACATCTCAAACAGAATATTGATTCAAATTATCTTAAATTATATGTGTAGAAAATGGCTACAACACACTGAGCAGCACGGAGATACATGTATGTTACCATCAACTGTATCAAGGTGAGCTGCCATAGAAAATCCACCAATTCATAGTGAATCTCTGGACGTAAATGCAGCACTCCCGAGTAAGTGCAAACACCTTCAGCTTACGTTTGGGCTAACTATCCCTTTCAGTACTTGTACGGTTTTCTTACAGCTTACAAACCATTTGCAAAGATGTTTAGAAGCCTCCAGGATATACACACATATCTACCTCCTACCATTTCCGTTGTTTATGGACAGCATTTGCAGTACTTCAAAATGCGCTTCCCATTTGGTATAGAAACTTTCCACATTCCAGGCAATTCTAATGCACTAACTGTTTGGTATAAACAAACTTCCCACATTCCAGGCAGTTATAATGCACTAACTGTTTGGTATAAACAAACTTCCCACATCCAAAGCAGATATAATGTGCTTACTGTATAGAATAAACAAACTTCCCACATTCCTGGCAGTTATAATGCACTAACTGTTCGGCATGAACAAACTTCACGTAACCAAGGCAGTAATAATGCGCCAACTGTTTAGTATAAATAAACTTCCCACATTCCTGGCAGTTATAATGCAGTACCTGTTTGTTTATACCAAACTTCCCGCATCCCAAGCAGTTCATATGCGCCAACTGTTTGGTATAAAGAAACTTCCTACATCCAAGGCAGTTTTAATACACTACCTGTTTGGTATGGACAAACTTTTCACACCCCAAACAGTTCTAATTACCTCTGCCAAAAAGGTTATGTTTTCACCCGTTTGTGTCCGTTTGTCCTACTGTTCACAGGATAACTCAAAAAGTTATGAACAGATTGGCAAGACATTTGGTAAGATGGTGGGTGGTAGTCCAAGGATGAGTGGGTTCTATTTTGGAAGCGATCAGGAACATTCTGGATTCTAGATGTGGAAGAACCAATAATACTGACATATGGCATGGCAGAGGTATGTGCTCTACCAAGTGCACTTCTAATTATTAACGTGACCCACCTTGAGTTTGTGCTCCTTCCTGTTGACGATGACGGCAGTGATCTACTGATCCAGAAAGATCAGAATTGTTACGAGCAGAGCCGGGAGGATAGCTGCCAGGAAAACCCACCAAGGGTTACCTCCGAATGGAGAGACAAACCAGCCTCTGAGTGGGCTTGTTGGCTGAAAAACAGCAAATGGAAGAAAGTAAGGCGTGCAATAGGCCTCTAAAACACAAGCAGTGGATTATTCTCCGTATGCCAGTTATGCCTCTGGTTGCAGTGTTACTACAGTCATAAGTTGAAAATTTCCATTTTAGTAAATTTGAGATTTTGTTCATTGCAGGGCTTAAAAAAATTACTTGTACAACAAACCATTAATTCACAGTTGGGTAACCATCACAGCAAAGAGCAAAAATAGTGATGTCGGCTTGTTTTACAAAACATGTGAGTTGTACTTGCATGAATGAAAACAAAAGCTTGTGAGGACATGCATGAATTGGAGTGCCAGACTCCAGTGGAGTACCTTGAATTCACTTGGCACAATGAGCTTTGGCGTGTTTACTCCCACCAGGGCATCCGCACCACAGAAAATCAAAATGGCCAAGATAATCGCAAAATCACTGATCAGTTTCCTCACCTACAAGTAGGAAATGCATGCACAGGATCATCATCCATTGTCAAAGGGCATAATGTACACATAAAGCTATACATCCATTAGCTTGACAATCAGATATTTTTAGTGTAAAAGATCCTGTTCCTGGGCATCTACACCTGTTCCATGTGTCTGAAGAAGTTCAAGACGAGCCACTTCTTTCCTACTACTGTAAGCATTCACGGCCACACTCAACTGTAACGTGTCATTCGTAAGATCTGCTTTAGTCATTGATAAAAAGTAATTGAACATTTTGTGTGGAATTTCTTGCATTTGAAAGCAACTTATGTCCTCATTTTATGCAGTTGAAAATCCGGTATATGTAATTGGATATCTGGTTAAGATTGTAAGTAGCATTGCTTGGCTCCATCTTTTTTCCTAGTCCAAGTGGCCGCGTTTGACGTTTACCCATAGATTTGGACTTGAATCCAATATATCGAGTCTTGTGCGAAAAAAAATACATAAAGCTTGAAATGGACGCAAGAAGTTCTCATGCTCAAAATTTTTAGCTTAACATATGTTACATGTTTATTATGATTACTAGATGTGGTTCTTTTACACTGGAAATATCTGAGTGTCAAGCTAGTGGATATTACAATATTCATTGTAATATAAAAATACAAATAAAAAATACAATGCAATTTGCAACTGTAACTTTACCTATGGCCTTTAACTTTGACTTCATGACACCCAAATTTTACTTGGTCCTCCTCTCAAGGTCTTCTACATACATACCAAGTTTCTTTAGGATGCAATTATCGGCTTTTTAAGTTATTGCGCTCACAAGGCTTTGGATGGACAATGGGACTGACGGACGGACTTACAGACAGACAGGCAGACAACCCAAAAAAGTAATGCCTCTGGCACAACTACAAGGCAGAAGCTTTAAAGCAATGAAAAAAAAAAAAAAAAATTGTAATCATCAACATCTTTATAATTCAATGTTTTTCAGTTTTCTTATATATTCAACTACTTCTAGTATTCATCACTAAATTTTAATCATCATAGTTATTAAAAAAAAACATTTTATCATGGTAAATAAACAAGTTTCATACAGCGTGGGGCGGGACAGATTTATAAAAAAACCTACCTGTGAGCAAACTGGATGTCAGGACAAATAGCCCTATCAGCTGCCTTGATGTGGTATTCTTCCCCATATTTGAGCTGCAACTCATATTTCATCATTTCCACTGCTTGGGTGGGTCCATATTTTCTGCCAAACAGTGACACTAACTGCTCTTTTGCCTCACTGGAGACATCACGGAACTTTAGCGCGTCTGCACATATCACGGGATGATTGTGAAGGTACTTGATTACTACCTCCGTTGGATAGGCAGGAAGGTGTTTGTCATTACCCCTGTTGAAAAGAAAATCAAAAATGAAAATAATGCACAATCATGAGTAGAGACCATTTTTTTTTGTGGGGGTGGGGATTTGAAAATAGTCACTAGAGAATATTTATTAAAAATACAGTGCCTAATTGTGCCTTTGCAATGAACAATTTAAAAAAATGTATGATATCAACTAAGGTCAAATTGTGAACTACCTGGTGACACAACACCTTTTTTGATATAATGAACAATGACAAAAACATACAAATTTCTACATGAAATGTAAAGATATGAATAAAAAGTAAAAAAAAAAAAAAATTGCTCACAACTTTCATATAGTATATCCATAAACTAACATTTGTAAATCTGGAAAATGGTTAAATGCCATCTAAAACCCTGTTCAGATCTAGCCAAATCGCAGCACAACACAAAGAAGTAGAAAAAAAATAAATGTAATAATAAAGCCTGTAGGTAATATAAAAAAATTGTGGTGCAAAAGAAAAGTTTGATAGCTCAATTTAAATAAAGTGCTTTATAAATTTATATGCAATACCTGCTCTTGGTGTGACTTTTATACGTTGACTTTTTGATGGTCACGGCCATGTCTGCTTCACAATTTGTATGTTTCGATGAAATGCGACGCTTGGAATTGGTTGTAGGTTTTTGTTGTGCTGACAACGGAAGAATTTCTGGGAAAAATAAATGCCACATATACATTATGCAAAAGATTGAACAGAGAAAAACAGGTAACTTTATTTTAAAACCCAAATCTATGATTTTTGGACACAAAAATTCGAACATCATGGATGTAAATTTTAATGTATAATGCATGAAATTTTAGGCTTTTACTTTTTATTTTTTTATGCGATCAGTTAAAATTAATAAATCACCTAATTGCCAGTATACATCTTCTTACTTAGTCTTAGTCTTGAACCCCCAGCCTGACATCTAACAACTGCAAATTAACTCACCAATAAGTAAACCTATTATAGGCATTAACCCAATATCTACAAAAAAAGTATGACTTCAACTAAAACTTCATCTTATTTGCATTTTCTTCCCTTACCAATAATTTCATGAATTTACACAGATTCTGCTTTCTTCCCTAGCACCCCAACCAAAAAAAAAATGGCAAGCTAATGGCTAAACCCATAATTTTACATACCTTGAAGAGAATTTTTCTTCCATCCGTCGGTACAGTCCGTTTAACTGGCCATGTTGTCAAGGAGGTTTCTTCAAACTTTTGCCGCCAAGTTCGAAACTCTTCCTCGTTGTAAACCTCAAGTCAAAGAGTGGCTGTAAAATGAACTTCTGTGTCCCTTGCTGATGTGTTGTCAATATGACACTGGCAGACGTGATACCCAGCAGGAAACATATTCTGAAAAGAAAGAACCAGTTAAACGTGTTGACATTGACATCACTGTAATAGTAGCATATGAATTAGATTATTTCGGTGACGTTATTTTATAGTAAACGCGTTTGCTCGTCCTATATCATTGTCCAGCTGGCTGGCTGTGTGTGTGTGTGTGTGTGTGTGTGTGTGTGTGTGTGTGTGTGTGTGTGTGTGTGTGTGTGTGTGCGCGTGTGTGTGTGTGTTATACACACAGTGGTTAAAGTGGGATTTGACAGGTGGGGGCACCCTAAAATTCAGTGTCACGGCGCAGTGGGGGAAAACGACACAAATGATGGCAAATAACTGTATTCGCTTTATTTTTGGCCCATTGGGACTATGACATTGAATTTTCGTATTCACATAATCCGGAAGTGGGCAAAACAAGAGAAAAGCAGGATGGATTTGGCTGAAAACTTGCAGAATAATGGGAAGTATGACAGTGAAGATATTCCACTGTTACAGTATTTTTCATTTCCTAAACCATACTTCAAAACTATTACATAATTACAAAAATGAACAAGTAACAGAAATCTATGAATCTTTTTGTGATTTCAAGACACTGTCCTTACACTGCACTCATAAACCATGTTCTACTTCCAAAATGTTCTGATTTCCAATGCAAAATTATGGCTAGATGTATCAAGATGGATCTCTAATAATTTCATGCTCTGATGCAGTTAGCGACTATGCTTTTGGGAAACGCATCCGTGGATAGTACAGGACCCTGCAATGCTGCCAGCATGATATAGCTTGCTTGCCAGCTGCATAAAAAACGTGCTGCTCAGCGCAATGATTTTCAAGTAGCTCTGCCACTAACTAGCTGGCGACTGTAGATGTCAAAGAAAGATACGCACAAGTAACGTTACTGCTGAGCCAGAAACACAAACCAACATTGCTTGCATGACTATCGGTGTAACTGAGCCTTTGTCAGACTTTGACTGAATCGCTAATGATTTTATTAATGCACTAGCTAGCTGGTAAGCAGCCTGGTTAGCGTTTTGCACAGAGCCTAAAGCAGCTAACGTTAACCCTTTTTAAATTTAAATTCTATTAGTTGGCCAGTTCGAATTGTTGAATATTACAAAACCTCACCATCGACTTCAACTTAAGTTAATCCACTTACTTTGGCTATAAACGCCGTTTCAAACACTGACAATTCCGCACGCTGGTACTCGACCAATGCACTCACTCAAATGAAATTTAGCATACGATACAGCTGCGTTTTAGTGAAAGGGCTAGCAGAGACTGATGTAGCGCTCCGATTTGTTGAGCATCTTGGTGCTTTTGAGAGAGTGGCAGGCAGGCTGTAATTGAAAGCAGCATGCGAAAATGATTTGTAGTCAGCGTTAAGGCGCTTTCACACTGGACGCGAAACGAATTTTTCGCACAACAGATTACATTCAAAGTCGATGCAAAGAGGCGAATACACGCGAAACGAGTTTGTGTTCGCGTCTTTGCATTGATTTTGAATGTAATTTGTCGTGCGAAAAATTCGCGTCGCGTCCGGTGTGAAAGCGGCTTAAAGCCACTTTCGCTGCGAGTTCCATGAAACGGAAGTTGCTGACCGTCGACAATGGCGGAGGGTCAGCTCAACTGCTGTCACTTCTCGTCAATCCAAGTTCATTGCTGCCAATCTATTTTTTTTTTTTTTTTTTAGCAGTTGCATAGCGTCGCTTCCTTGCGTTCCTCCTCCACTACACCCCGCATAACAGTTAATTAATTCACCATAGACCATACAATTTTTTTGTACAATATTCTCTAAGTTAGACCCTGGATCAAGAACAGAAACATTTAACTACTCCTATTTCACAATCGTAGACATAGTCACAGGTGACATAATCACATAGTCATTGGTGCTGACTTACCAGAAGTAGCTCGGGTACTTTTGCATCTTCACATTTCATTCGTTTTGACATCTGTCGACTCTGAGACTGATTGGGAGTCTCCTGAAAATCATCCAGTTCATTATAGTCCTCCATTGGGGATTTACTTGTATCTGAATGTACAGTGTGTCGTTCTTTTTTGCGGTTTGACATCTGTCGACTCTGAGACTGATTAGGAGTCTATTGGCTGACTTTGGCCACCAGTGGCGCCACCCTTAAGGTGTTTTAAGGAATAATAGTTATGCCCATACAAGCTCCATATCTATCTTAATTAGTAGCCCAAAGATTTAGTTGCTGGAGATAGAATTCTAATTTTGACAAATTTTTTGATCATTTAAAATTTGTTATGACCCATTGATTTTTTCCCATTTTCCGAGCCTCGGCGCATCAGCCCATGACACAAGGGGTATGATTTTAAGGGTGGCGCCACTGGTGGCCAAAGTCAGCCAATTTAGTGAAATAGCCTAATTTCAGCGGCCATTAAGGCCATGTGGCCCAACTTTTATCGATTTGCAATATTTTTTCCTTGAAAGACTACATTTTAAGCTTTCGATTGAATGTGGTTTCTAAGGTGTTTCTTATTTCTTTCTGGGTGCAATAATTTCATCAAAGTGTGGTATTTTGTCTATCATTTTAAGCTTTTTCCAACCATTTCCCACATGGACCACCTTAGGATACAGTTGTAATCAGTGTTAGAAGTACTAAAATAGGTACCAGGGGACATGTTGATGCCCACTAAATATATCTGAATAAAAAACATCATGGGCTGGCATCATTTTTTGGCACAAATATAAGCTCCAATGTGCCTGGATCTGTGTCAACTCAACCAGACCCCCCAGATGATCATCTTGGATTTCCTTCTAACTCAGGAATAAGATTCATCAATGTATCTGAAGTACTCTCCCAAAATATCTCACCATATTTTTACATTCATCATAATAACAGCTAACAGGACTATTGGGATGAAAATAGGTCATGAGGTTCAATAGCAATGAGACTACTCTAGTCAAAGTCTGTAAAGTCATACTGTACCTGAACTTCAGTAGATTGTTCTGCTCATAAATGTCACAAATTGTTTTGAACTCATTGTTCTGAATTTTGTATTTCCTTCCTGTGTTGGTAGTTGGCGGTGTAATTACACATAGAATATCACCCTTTGGGATCCACCAGATATCCTCCCTGGTAGGCCACTTGAACGATTTTGTTGGACCCCTGGGTGACATAAATTTAATGCTATAGTCCTCATTGTCTGCGCAAAATTCCAGAACCATTCCAATTCGCCTGTGTCCATCATATGTACAAGCCACATACTGTGCAGGACTTGGGGTAGTGATTTGTCTTGCAGTGTGACAGCCTTGCACATGTACCATTGTAATGTTATCGTCAGTGGAGATTCGCTTGGCTATGTGTCCTCCCTCTGTTGGCTCTGAGATGTAACACATCATCTGTACCATATAGCTTTATGTTTCTTTTTTGATGAGTGACCAACTAGTGACCATTGTGAGTGGTTGAAGTCATAATGTAGTTCTGATTCATTCTTCTTTCATTCCAATATTTTAATATCTGAACCAGTATTCCAATCAGTGCCTAAATCTGTTAATTAAGTGATTATCTCCCTGTTTTAACAGGTCATTATAGCCATGTTATATGTTGTGGAAAAAGAAAATCAACAGGAATCTGGTCATCATAGGTGAGTCTTAATATGGATTGATGAGGGATATGTGTGATTTTCACTGATTACAGCTGTATGCTAAGG
Source organism: Gymnothorax javanicus (assembly GCA_029692085.1). Classification (NCBI taxonomy): domain Eukaryota; kingdom Metazoa; phylum Chordata; class Actinopteri; order Anguilliformes; family Muraenidae; genus Gymnothorax; species Gymnothorax javanicus. The sequence continues at coordinate 158,434,081 of CM056194.1, read as the reverse complement.
TGTCTATGTGGGAAATGGTAGGAACAAGCTTAAATTGATAGGCAAAATACGGCACTTTGATAAAATTATTTCACCCAGAAAGAAATATGGAACACCTTAGGAACCACATTCAATCGAAAGCTTAAAATGTAGTCTTTCAAGGAAAAAATATTGCAAATCGATAAAAGTTGGGCCACATGGACTTAATGGCCGCCGAAATTAGGCTATTTCACTAAATTGGCTGACTTTGGCCATCAGTGATGCCACCTGTATGGTGTTTTAAGGAATAATAGTTATGCCCATACAAGCTCCATATCTACCTTAATTAGTAGCCCAAAGATTTATTTGCTGGAGATAGAATTCTAATTTTGACAAATTTTTTGATTATTTAAAATTTGTTATGGCCCATTGATTTTTTCCCGTTTTCCGAGCCTCCGTGCATCATCCCATGACATAAGGGGTATTTTATTTTCTCCCTGGTCTCTGTAAGTAGCACTACTTGTGTAACTAAACTTAGACCTGTACCACTTTTGGATTTCTCATCGTAGCCCCCTCAAAATGGCCCAGAAATAAGGATTTGCTCAGGAGCGCAGACCCCCCTCACTTAAAGGCCTGAAACTCGAGGACTATGTGGAATTTTGATTAAATATTTGGGGAGAGTACTTCAGATACATTGATAAATGATATATCAAAGTAGGAAGAAATTCGGAGATGGTCATCCGGGAAGGTTAGTCCAATTGACACGGAATGTCTCCATTTTATATCTCACCTCCTCATGATGTCACATGAAATGTGATTAAGATTGTAGAGTTATGTATGGTATTGGAGGACAGTATTGTTTCTTGGGGCGTATAAAAAGCACTGTTTAAAAATCCTGCAAGCATGAGACTGAAAAGAACTACTTTACAGATCAATCCACAAAATAGATCAAAATTTGTGGAAAGAGTAATAAAAACTGTTTTCAGCCTTTTTTTGTTTGACAATTTCTTATGGTGTCCTTTTCACAGGCTGCATTTTTTTTTTTTTTCTGTGCCGTTGATGCATCACAATTTCGAAGACCAAGAAAAAAAAGTCCCCTAAAAGAAAACACTTCCACAGTCCACATTGTTCCTAATATCCAATGTGAAAAAAGCTTTATGCAAAACCACATACTGCAGCTATTACAACAGCATGGCTTCGTAGTAGAAGAGTCCGTGTGCTGAACTGGTCTGCCTGCAGTCCTGATCTTTCACCGATTGAGAAATTTGGCGCATAATTAAACGAAAAGTCCGTCAAAGGAGACCCAAAACTCTCCAGCAGCTGGCAGCCTGTATTAAACAAGAGTGGGATCAAATTCCAATGGCTAAACTCAAGAAACCTGTCTCCTCAATGCCCAGACGCCTCCACTCTGTGTTTTTTAAAGAAGAGGGGATGCTACACCATGGTAAACAGGCCCCTGTCCCAACTTTTTCGAGACCTGTAGCAGCCATAAAATTTGAAATGAGCTCATTTTGTGGATAAAATTGTAAAATGTCTCAGTTTCAACATTTGCCATGTTATCTCAGTTCTATTGTGAATAAAATACTGGCTGGTGTGATTTGAAAGTCATTGCGTTTTGATTTTATTCACAATTTACACTTTGTCCCAACTATTTCGGAATTGGGGGTTGTACATTAAATGTGGTGTTACAGTATTTCTTCTATGACTACTTCTGCAATAGCTCTATTATTTTTTAACTAAGTTCTTGTAGTCGTGTGGTGATTTGTCCAAGACCGGTTAACATTAACAGGTAAATTTTCTAAACCTTTGCTTCATGCCCTTTGCCTTCTCCAGCACTCCTGATCTGGCCTCACCAGTGCCGCCAACCAGTGCCTGTCTCTCAGACTCATATACTGATGTGGCTTCTGTGTGGCTGAAATTCTGATGTGTCCTGATGAGATGAGTTAGTGGGGCAGGGCAGTGCTGTGGAGGGACCAGACTGCTCCTCAGAGACGGAGAGCAGTGGATCAGGGCTCTCCTCAGAGAAACAGGGTACTTTCACCCCCCTGTGCAGATGTAGACGCCAGTGGACATGGAGCTGCTCTATTTTTGCACGCAGTTACACTATTCTATCACTAGATGGCACACCCAAACCCTTTGAAGCAAATCTTCTACAAAAAGTACAAGATAAGAATTGAGGGTATCGCCAATACGCAAAAAAATGCCCGGATGTAGCGCTTTCAGCAAAATATCTTGCTACTTCCGGAACCCACTTACTTCCGGTGCGTTACTGAGGTCACGGCTATCGTTTAGCGTCAGCTAGCTGCAGCTCGGCCGTGCACGCACGCATACGTAAATCAAGCCGAGGATAATGTAAACATTCACCAAGCGCACAGCTAGTTTCATTAGTGTACGGGCGAGTACGCAAGTAAGTACCTGATGCGGTCGGCGGAACCACGCACGCCTAGGCAGCGTTCGATTTTTTCCCCTAGCCCCGAAAAGAGACCGGAAGCGACTGGGTTATCGAACTATCCCATAATGCATCTGAAACGGGGCAGGAATGCAGCATCCGGGCATTTTTTGCGTAAAGGCGATACCCTCAATTAAGTCTGTGTTTTGTTGGCATAGCCTATCCTATTTAAGCTTTGACTAAATGAATAAATGACATTTGACTAAATGTAAAATGAATATAAATGCGCTCACCTGTTCTCTTATTTGTTCTTCACAGGGTCAGATGGAATGGCAAATGGAAGAACATCCCCAAAATTAAATTCCAAATTATTTGAAATAAAAATATAATAAATTGATATTTGTTAGGGTACAGCTGTCTTTTCTTTTGAATAGGCTTGGGGTCAAAATTAGCAACAGCCATCAGCCAAAATGCAGGTAAAATATGAATGTGGCTTGTAGATTTCAGACAACTTGATTTTGTGGATTCTATAAAAGGCAAATGAGGACTGCACCATGCAGATCCGCCCTTAACCCTGTCATGACTGCTTACTGGGAATAAGACAACCCTTGCTTACCGTAAACTTTCGTGCTATCTCAGCATGATATTGCATGTGGATTTTCACCCCCTTTTTCTAACTAAAAAATGCCAGAAGTGGACAATTTTATGTACAGCAAACATGTTCAAAATACATTTACCTTTCCATTGACACATATCTTTGCTTAGTTTTTCCAAAAGTAAAAACAGAAAATGAGGATAAAAACCATATTTTGGTTTGTCAAGACAAGACGATTTCTCTATAGGATTTATGTACAAACGGAGATACACGTGCATTTGTGTACAAACGGAGATACACGTGCTACAGCACGCACTGCCTGCAATGGCGGTGAAGTCAGCCAGGGACTGTGCATAACCAGAGGATTGGGAACTACGGGAAGCCCGATGACATCACTGACATGTTGTGCGATACCAGACTCGTCCAAAGGGGTGTTTTGCTTTGTTGCTTTGACAGTTTTTGTGAGGGACTTTCTCTAGGCGCAAAATATCGACAATGGTAAGTGATGGTTGCTGTTCTGCATCGGAGATAAAAACACAAGTGGGTTATGGTCAGAGTAAACAATAGTTGGAGTAGAGCAAGACCCAATGTAAACCTGAAAGTGCTGGAGTGCTAACAGCAAGGCCAATGCCTCTTTTTCAATAGTTCTGTAATTAAGTTTGTGTTTTGACTTTTTTGAAAAGTAACATATGGGATGACCGATGCCACGCGCATCTTCTTGCATGAGCACTGCCCCTCCTGATGCGCAAAGGTCTACCTAGAGCTGAAAAGGATGTGCAAAATTTGGGGCAGCGAGCACAGGGGTACTGCAGAGTAGAGCTTTAACAGCTTCAAAAGCAGATTGATATTTCTCTGACCATTTGAATTGTACTTTGGGAATGACTAAACTTGTCAATGGAGCTACGATAGTTTTTGCAGAATGCACGATAATAACCAACCTTCCCTAGGAAACACCGGAGTTCACAATCAGTTTGGAGAGCCAGAAAATCTCAGACTGCCTGCACCTAAGCAGCAAATGGACAGATCTGGCCCTGTTCAACTTGTTTACCTAAGTAGGTAACAACAGTGTTCCCAAATTCACATTTTGCCAAATTTAGAGTGGCAGCAGCAATTCCATTTGAATAGTGTAATCAGCAGCAGCCTTGTATTACCTGTACAGCACCTGATACAAAACCACCCATAGACACAGACCCACACACTACAGGGGAGGAGACAAAGCTACACAGTAAAAGGAAACAATGGCAAATGATCCACAGTCCTAACAAATGTCACTTTCATCCAATCACACTCCATGATTGCTTCTCTTTAGCCCATTGTAACCTTGTTCTCTTCTGTTTAGGTATTAGTGCTGGTTTTCATTTGGCTTTTAAAAAAAAAAAAAAAAAAAAATGAAAATCCCATTTCATTCAGCCGATTTCTTACAATTTTGTCACAAACATTGACTCCTGTTTCTGCCCTTTTTTCATTTATTTTGTTGTGTATTTTCTATTTTCAGGGCATATTACTTTGAGTTTTCTATCCTGACACTTTGACGTTTTCCGTAGTAAACCTGTGTGTTTTCCGTTTATAACCTGCCCATTTTGTTAATACTTGCACAAAATTTATAACACAGCTTATTGGGGACAAGCAACATTGTTTTCCACTTTCAGTGTTGAATTTCCTTCTTGGAGCAGTTTTATAATACCTTCTACTGTTTCAATTGCCAGCTCACTTGTTAGTGCCATGCTTTCTCTCAATTAGCCAAGTCCAACACCTCATTAAGGTCAGCAAGCACGCTCTATTAACTGCAGACTAATTTGAATATCAGATTTGTGCTAGTATTTTTATTTTTTTAATTAAATGCCAGTTACAAGTTGATTCCATAATATTTTGTTCAACATTTAACTCCTCATTTTTTTCCATTGCTTGATTATGAAAAAAATAATCAATTAATTAAAATAATGTAATCTTATTTGGGGAGTGTTTCATGAAGCCTGAATGGAAGCAAAAAAAAAAAAAAATTGTGTCATATCTGTGATTTGTTTATTATTCATGAAGTAAAAAAGCTGGATGAACATCCTCTATATGTGGTGATTCCATTTCTGCCAGGGGTTGTACTGTTACTTCAGGAAGATCTTCATGCCGAATTCTTTCCTGCTTTTGTGGGTATTCAAGCTTTGGTATAAAGTAAAATACATAACTACTGCAAATCCTTTGTGAAACCTGCTACGTAAGCACATTTAAGTTTGATTAAGTCTCATTTAAAGAAGCAAACAAAGCATTAATTTATCAAGCAGAAATCTATTGGCTGCTCATGAGCTACGTACTATACTTCAAGTGAGCAGTTTCCTTATTTACTTTTGTCTCCAAGCATAGTTTCCATGAGTGTGACATTCAATAATTTAAGCCAACAGATCAATGCTTATTAGGTAAGCTGCCAATATTGTGTGGCTATTTTAGTCTACACATTTGCATTATTATCAAGAAATAAACAGCATGTCATCAAAATGTATAATTTGAATTCTTCCAGGGTTTCCTCATGGTAAATTTACAATATTTGGAAATAAGACAGGTAGATTCTTCTCCTTTTTAAATTTGATATCATTATTATTATTGGTGTTGCTCTTATTATTATTATTATAATAATAATAATAATAATCATATCATTATTGCTACTACCATCTTGACTAGGGGCCCAAGCAGCGAAGCTGTTGGAGCCCAATTGTTGTTGGTAGTATTATTATTAGTATTCTTGTGCAATTTTTCAGATCTCAGCTGCCTCACCTGCTTTGACTTCCACGCAGGCTTATAGGGGCCTAGCTCAAATATCTGCGTAACAAACGAACCTGTGCCTCTTGTGCCACCAACAGGCCACCATCAGGTCAAACACGAGACTCAGGACATTTCAGATAATAAATGCAAATAATGGGACACAATTACTGTAAGGTTACTATTGTTTTGTGATACTATAAATATATTAGGGTTTTTTTTTTATTGTATTATTCAAAATAAATTTACTTTTTAATTATTTACTTTGCCTGTTATTTTCTTTCCCCAAGACGCCCGTCATCAGATTCATCCAAAGCCTGAGTTGACAACCTCATCGGGGATACCTTGAAATATGCAACCCACTGTGAAAGTCTGCTATGCAAGAGGGATTAATGAAATAACTTTTCTTCTGCGATCTGATTTTAAGTAGATATTTTTTATGATCCTGCAGATGGATAACCGGAATCTAGTGGTGCACTGTACTTCTCCAGGGAACTCTCCTACATGCGAATTCACACCTTGCCACCCGCTACCACCACCGCGCGCATAGGGCCGCAAACATCCCACCCCACGTACACATACATTCTGGAACAAACAGCCTCCCCATCTTGCCACCACACATTCCCTCCTCACCTTTACATAAATGTATAGACCCACATACCCACGCGCACACTTCGCCATCATTCGCGCATGTGCCCGCATTCATTCGTCAGTTCAGAGGATGTTTCTGTCCATGCTGTCGTTTGGGGGCCTTCTGCAAATACTTAGAATCATTCACGAGCCCAGAAAAAGAACGGACAATGGATACAAAGTCAACGAGAGTCACTCGCTGGTGTGCTGACGACCAGCGCCCTCATGTTTGGTAAATCCCACTTTTCTTGTTCGAATGGATATTTTAAATTTTGTTTCTAGTTGCGCATTTTGCCGCTTTGCAGCACACTCATGAGGTGAGACCATGCCCCTAATCGATTAAAACACGGCGCACTCTGTGTAAATGGTCACTAGATGGCAACCTTGTTCAAGATTTGTAATCACTACTTCAGTAGCTGTGTAACAATCAATCAACAAATAAACAGCCCTGTACGTACCTTACACTCCAGATGTCAAGAGGACGTCTAAACACAAGCATACTCCCAGAATTGTTCGAGAAACAGCATAATCGTGGAAGGGCGCTGTTGACAACAGGTGGCAACGAGAGTCATCGTAGCGTATGTTAGGGAAATGTGAGAAGTCGGGGCGAAAAATCTAGCAGAACAATATCTTGCAATGATACAAACTTCTGCAACGATAGGCAATGTAGACAGTCCAGCCAGGAAGCCACATACAACGACATGTCCCTTCCTCTTCCGATGCTTTTTCGAACGCAGAAACATCGAGAAGAGTGAAGGAACCAGAGACGGACACAGTGCATTAATGAGAGGCAGTGGCATTATGGGCCAAAATTGTTTTAACATTGCAAACAGAATTTATTGGAGCTGTGATCACGTCTACTAGTGACAGGCCATGAAGGCTACAGACAGAACAAAGTCATTACTTCGAGCGGGGCAAAGCCAGTTATTATCCCACTCCAGAAAGTGGATAGAGATGTAGGGATGATTTTTGTCCTTCCGCATGTCTTCGAGTCCATCAGTCTGTCCATCACGCTTCTTTTCCAGGTCCAAACTCCTATATCGTTCTAGATTTCTCAATGAGATTACATACGGATAAATCTTATTCTGTAGATGTGCCTTTTCATACTTCCGTCTGTCCTCCCGTCCGTCTGTCAGTCCCTCCGCAGTGTTTTGTTCCCAAAATATCAGCCATAGGGGAGACTGGGGTCCGATGAGCCATGGGGACCGATGAGCCATATCACTATTTTGCGATCAATCGATGACAGACCTGCTTAAAATAGGCAAAATATTTGACCATTGACTGATGAGTCACGGGGATAAATGAGCCATCACTATTTTGCCAATTTTAAACACTTGGCATCGATTGATTGCAAAATAGTGATATGGCTCATTGGTCCCCATGGCTCATCAGACCCCAGTCTCCCCTACCATTTCAATACCATGTAGTTTTTGCAGCTGACATACGATACAATGTGTCATGTCCATCTATTTATTACAAAGCCACAGAATGGTTTTTCTTGTTGCATCACTCAAAGCTACTGTCAAAAGAGCCTAATGGTTCCAATTATTTTTAAGGCACCAGTTAGATATTATGTGGACTTCTGAGGGAAACCTCAATAGACCTTGAGATCAAAGTGAAATCCAATTTTTGGCAATTAGCAGTCTCTGCTAGCAAGCAGTGATGTGTTCACATCGCTTTGAAAATGTGATCTTATTCTCACGATTCAATTTTGGCTGGCTTATTTAGAGTGGAAAGAATTAAGCCATCATCAGCTCTTTGCTTGGCTCCTTCGTTTCATGTCATAAAATCAATGTCTTTTTTTTTTATATTATTAATGGGTTTAATCCCATTGAACAATGTAATCCAGGCATAGTTCGGTCTCTCCCCTGGCTTGTGCTCACATATCATCGAAGAGCTGCAGTATCGTCGCCATACCTCCAACAGTAACGGTTTATCATTCTCCTTATTTGGACTCGTCCGGTTAATATACAAACCATTACCTGTAAAACCCACTTGAATCAGTATAATGGACATTCGATTTACGTCTAATTACCAATCACTTTGCAGCCTAGCAAAAGATGGGGCCTCAGTACAGCCAGGTTCTTCCACAGATTCCTTCCCTCAGAGGCGTTTTTCTCAGTGTCCAATCCGGTAGAATTTCAATTATAGTCAGTGACATGAATTGGCAAAGTCCCGCAAGAACGCACAACAGCAAAGAAAGTTTTATGAACCGTTTATTAAAATACACAATTTAAAACATAAATGCCACAGTTCATCATACTGCCTACATTAAAAGGTACCAGCTTTCACAAATAATTTCTCTCACAGAAATAGTTCCAAGCCATTGGTGTGCTTAGTGCATTTATTTATAGTTACCGTCCATTCCAAATAACATTTAATTTATAAAGTATTTATTATATATATTATTATATATATATATATATATATATATATATATATATATATATATATATGCATATATATCTATATATCAGTGGCAGCTGGTGAGCTGAAAATTGGGGAGCATACCTTGAAACTAATGATTGGTCTCAACTCATTTTCAATCATTTAACTTAACATTACATTAACTTGGGGAAACAACACTATCACGTGTGGCCAGTTCCCCATGTTAAGGCAAGACGAGAAAATAAAAGCATAATTTCAGTGAAAAGTTGCATTAAGTTAGCGTTATTCAGTTGTGGATTCTTGTTGCTAATCTTTGTTTTCTTTGTAATTCAGACCCTCATGAAGTGCAGGTTAGATAGCCTGCATTCAGGATGTGCTAAAAGTAAACAAGAAAGTTAGGAGAGTAGTTTCTCTTTGTGTGTGAACAAAACATTTCACTGAATTGAATTTCCCATTTAATCACCGCAGCACTGCATTACGAAAGAAGCAATACGTTTAACTGCTGACTATTCATCATTGGGAAACTTGTTAAGGAAAATGATTGAAAATCGCTCAAGACTTCTTGTCACTCAAAAAGGATTGTTCTATTCTCTAATTTCAGCTGAACAGATACAAACACTTCTCACACGCGCGCACGCACAAATTAAAAGCCATTCATAGATGGAAAAAAATAACCATCTCATAACAAGAGCTCATGTTAAGGTCTGCGGACAGACTTTTGAAGGTTCTTCAATATTTTGGATGGGTCCTGAGCGACTTTAACAAGAGCCAAATAATTATCGCCAGATGAGTGGATTAGTGGCAAGACTTCTGTGGTGCTCCCAGTCAGCAGTGATCACCAATCCACAGCGGTTGAAGTAGGGACAAACCATGAATCGGCAATAGGGTGTTGGATGCCCAAGGCTCATCAAAGCAGAAGTGTAAAGAAGGCTATCCGGTCTGGTCCAAACCGACAGAAGGGTCACTGGGCACGTCTCAGAATTTTAATGATGCTTGCGTGAGGAATGAGTCCCAACACGCAGTGCAGCGTACTGCAGACAGGTAGGACTGCCCATTCTCACCGCAATTCACCACCAAAAGTGCCAACAGTGGGCAAGTGAACTGGACCTTAGAACAACTGAAGGTCACCTGGGTCCAGCAAGTCCTGTTTTATTTATTTTCTTTACACCATGAGCTTTGGCCAGGTACATAAGCACCATTAACCAGGGGAAGAGATGGCAATAGGATGCACTATGGGAAGACGACAAGCTGGTGGAGAGTATGCGTTGTTCACTGAAATGTACAGCTGGGAAATCCTGTGTCCGGGAATTCAAGAGCCTTCAGATTGACAGAGCAGTTCTTGCAGCTGGGGGCGGGGTCCTATAAAATATTGGGCAGGCGGTTTTAATTTTGTGGCTGATCGGTGTATATGTACACAGTACACACACAGTGAACACAATAATTCATTGGACAGAGAAATTATTTTGGCTCAGTACTCTTGCACTCTCATTGCAGTCTTTCAAACTCAATTGCTGAAGTGCAGACTGCAAGCTTAAATTTAAGGGCGTTTTCATCCATATTGAATGAACTGTTTAGAAATGATAGTACCTTCTGTGCATAGTCCTCACCCCCATAATGAAGTATTAAGCAATCGTTTTAAAAATTCGGTCACATATGCTTTGCATGCACTGACTGTTATACATCAGACGATCTTCCCAGGCAAGCTTTGTCAGGCCTGTACAGCAGCCATTAGTTCAGTTCCTACAGACTTTATGCCTTCAGCCCCCTCTTCAGCATGTATTGAGTTCATGCTTAATCGCATTCAGACGATTCAGCCAAGCAGAGTTTAAAAAAGTGTCACTGTCCAATGAATTATGGTGTTTAGTGCACATACTCTAGCAGATGGCATACTCTTATGTATAAAAAAAAAAAAAAAAAAGTTTGCTGATGTGGGGGGGGGGGAGTAACCACTATATCAATTGCATATAATACTCCAGAATTTTAGAGGAGAGCAGCTGAAATTACTGCATGAAACAAAGCTGAGCACCAGGGCTCAGGGAACACTGAACACTCTTAGGAATAAAGGTAAGACAACAGACAGGAGGACATGTTCAGTAGTGGAAGACTTTGGAAGAATATATGAAAGCCATTTTAAATAAATAAAAGAAAAAAAAAACAAAAAAACACAAAAATACACTCACCAATAAGGCAACTCTTCTTGAAGTACACAAAATCCACTTGCATGACCAAGATGAAGCAAAGTACTAGTGAGGTTTAATGCCTCATTTAACCCCTTCTTAGCATTCATCGCATCTTGTCAAACTCTCTCAACTAAAAACAAACTACATCCAAGATTGCTAAAGTTATCACACCTACATATACAAAAAAATTGTGTGAAACCTTATGCAGGCATTAATGTACTTCAAGTCAGGTTTTACCATTTACAATTAAAATAAACATTATAATGAACTGAAACAAAGACCAAAATCCAAAAAACAAAAAAAAAAAAAAAAAAAAGTATGTTTCTTCTATGTAAATTCGTTTGACATTTTTAAAAAAATTTAAAAATTGAAGACTGGACTTCAACCTCTCTTGAACAAGACCCATTATATACATATTGGATAAATGCTACAACTGAATAAATGCTTGAAGTCACTTTGGTAAAGAACAAAGAACATTACAGAACCCAAGAAATCACTTGGCTCCAGTAGATTTGACTGAGAGACTTAAAGTTGCAGTCATAACTTTGGCGGCCCAGTTTTACAGCATGTTCAAAAAAGTGTTTTGTTCATCAAGTCGATTTAATGCAATGAAATGTTTGAAATTTGCAAAAACTGTGAAACTATCCCATTTCTTCAAATTACTACAAACTGAATAGCCTTTTACACGTGTAGGAAATTTATGATGCAAATAATTTATGTCCTAAGTAATACACAAGTACTATCATTCAGGTCTTTACAACAAACCCTAATTTGGAATTTCCAGTTTCAGCAGTGTCTCAGCTCAGTCAGTAAAGATCACGATGCATGTTTCACACCTAATACTGAATGCAGTCTTCAATGCTGTGATAAAATCAATGATTTAAAAAATAAATGTCACTAACAAACCTTAAATACATTAAAACAATAGTACCATAGCACTGAATCCATCACCAATAATGCCTGTTCATATATAGCATTATTTCTTCAATAGACTGTAACTGAGCCAGGGGAACACAATGAAAATGAATGTCAAATATTGAAACCTTACTGTTGTGCCCTGAAATAAAATGGTTAAATGAGTGTGCACACATACAAAAATGTGTGATCTAAAAATCAAGAGGTAGAGCTACAGTACAAAATAATCTGATTTCCTGTAACAGGATTCGAATGTGCAGTATAAAAAAAAAAAACAAAAAAAACAGCATATCAGGTCATAAATCCATTGCCACATGTTTTGAGAAAGGCTGACAGTATAACTCCAGTAGAAAGTGCTGGAGACATTGCATTAGGCAATGGAAGAACACGTGAGGCAATCGCATCAATGCCAGAGTGGCGAAAAAGAGGAATAAAGTAGGAACAGCATTGACATTTCCTCTTGCTACTCATGTGTCATGGCATCTCGTGAAGTTCTTCTGCCAATGCATGTTTGTTTTCTTCGAGGAGAGAAGCCATTAGTGGATTAAGTCCTTCATGTTCCCTCAAAAACTTGTTTGAGTTTGACTGCATTTTATGAGTTAAAGGAATTCCTTCAATTGTAGCTACAGGAATATCACAAATGAAAATGGATGCAAATGAAGATGGGAAAGCATCTTGTGGTTGTGCAAGAGCTATCTGGTTCATCAGCAGGACAGTTCTGAAAGGTGTTCGGGGCACCTGCTTCTCCAGAAAAATACATCCTCCTGTTCCAGGCCCATCTTATTGAGGCACAGACTTCACTGAATTTCATGCGAGACTGAAAGACAAAGACGTTCACACATGGATTAGTGTTTACAATTCGGCTGTCAGGGATATGAGAACTGAAAACGAAAAAACATAACTGGGTCTACCACAGGCTAGTTTGATTGTCCAAAATCCAGAAAAGGACTCCCTGCGTTGGATAATGTATTTACACTAATAGAAAAACTACTCGCAAAGGCAAAGAACAGATGCAAAAATGAAATGTGAACACCCACAAGTACAACACCTGAAGGCCAATTTCGAAGCTGGAAGATCAGGTGCAGTCACATGTTTTCCATCTGACAGGTCTACAAATACTTTGTGACCATTTCTGTTCCCTCACCATTTTAAGCCTGTCCTGGCACACAGCGCCTGAGGACAGCAAAGGCAATTGGCTTAGCTTGTGTAAGCCAGCCTGTCCTTGCATATACTGAGCAAGAGGCTTACTGCAGGAGAGGAGGCACGCATGCATATGTTCCCACGCACGCACACACCATTTACTCTTGCATGCACAAACGCTCCAGCTATTGGTCAAAAAGACTGCTCTGGTGAGAAAATTATGGCAGAGCATTTAGGGGACGGGGGTCCAATGTGCCATGGGACCCAATGAGCCATATCACCATTTTGCCCATTTTAAGCAAATATATGACATGGCACATTGACATTGATTCTCATGGCTCATTGGACCCCAGTCTCCCCTACTCACGTGTTCTGCCAAAAATACCACTGTGATGGTCTGAATTTGATATTTAACATGAGGGGCTAGTTTTTGCATCCTCTTAAACAAGGAATAAAAATATACTATTAATTTCTAACATTTTGTGACACCTTTACATTGCATAACAACAACAAGAGTCATCAGGAGATGGCATAACCCCACAGCCCCATGTCATCCACTTCGCATTAGAAAGAGGCACCACGTCAGGTCATGATTAATGTGCACACCAAGGTTTCTGAAAAATATTGAACGGTTTTCAAGTTATGCTCCGGAAATGAAATGTTCACAGACAGACGGACAGACAACCGCAACCATGACTACATCCCCCCGCGTTATATGCCGGGGGGATAAAAAGAGTGGGAAATCAGCATATTAACACAAAGACACATTACTTTTCTGTCCGTCTTGCTAATTAGCTAATCATGCCTTTGCCTCCTCTTCTCCTTTTAACAATCCTGTCGGCTGGGAGGAACAGGATAAGGGCTCTACAATCACTTCCTGTGCTGGATACGTGCTTTTATCCCATCAATGATCAAAAATCAGTGTAATACAGCCATGTCATACACGTTTAATATTACACACAATACAGCTTTCACGATTGGTCAGAGTCCATTCATTGGCAAACTTAAACCAATATTTTTGCGACGATAACGTTGCTGATAACCTATCCATCACTAGCGTTCATTTCCACTTGGCAGTCAATTCAAGTCAATGGGATGAATAATTCACAAGCTAGCATGCTAATGCTTTTCACCATCAACGCAATAAGTTACATGTAACTTGTCGTAGAAACTTGAATTTATTAATTTAATGGAGAAAAGCCAACTAGCAAATTATTCATCAAATAGACCGCCAACTAGAAGCAAACGCTTTTTTTTCCCCCATTTTCCAAATAATATGAGACTGACATTCAAGGGATTTATAGGATCTCAAATTTGTGAGGCCGAGATATCAAATTTGCAAAACTCGAGAAGTAATTTGCATTAATTCCTCATCGACGGCTCGGAATAAATATAAATTGCTACTCTTGTTATATAAATTTGCCACCTCGACCTCAATCATTAGGGATCCCCTATGTATCATCCTGTTAACACCCTTGTAAAGGGGCCGGTCTGTATCTTGCATGGGCAGTCATGAGCAGATAGTAGCACTGTCATGAATGTGAGCTACAAAAGGCCTTACCTGATCACAGTGCCAGACTGGAAAGAGTTTGGCAGCTCAGCAGGCAGAATGCTTGTCAAAGTAAGATGGTGGCTTGTCTGCTGTAAAAGTAGAGCAATAGATCAAATAACAGATTTCACTCAGTCCAATAGACACTTTGTGGAAAGTAAATGCTGAGTGGCAACCACACAGTGAAATGCAATGGTGGCAGAAAAGCTAAGAGACATTAAGAAGCCAGCGCGGTACGTATTTGTGTGTAATGGATATTATTGGACAGGTGCACAAATACCAGCATTCGTTCATCGAGGAAAGAATTATGAGTTAGTTCTACTCACAGGCAGAGGTTTTTTCGCCTAAGAAAGGTTCCCGTTCCATGATGTCCATGGGGATTTTGACACTGGGAATGCTTCCTTGATAGCGATAGTCTGACTGAGGAGGGAAATCATAAGTTTTCTCAGCACTCAGGTCCAATAAAGGATCCGATGCACACAGCGCTGATGCAGCTGTTTCACATCTGGACCTACTTTAGATCAGTGGTTTTCAGTGTCAGTTCTGAGGACCCCTGTGTATGATGTAGTGTTACCTTCACCACAAACAAAACTGAACAAAAGTAATCAAAAGATGACATATCCCCCTGTCCCCCGCAATCTAATCTCAAAAATCCAAAAATATCAAAAGACCCCAGTCTAGGACCTGATTAACACACACAGCGAGTTTTGTAAAGAAAATAAAATAAATACTGAATGGTATTAGAATTCAGCTCCGGAAACAAAATGTTCACCGACGGACAGATGGACAGACAGACACACTGATGACTATGTCCTCCCAAATTATATGCACGGGGGATAATAAGTACTCAGCTGGAATTAAATACGTAAACAAAAAACAACAATGATTACCAGCACATTTTGCAATGTCTTGAGGAATGTTTCCTTTCTATCAAGCAGACTTTGATGCGGCAAGATGCCATGTATTGCTTTATAATTAATTCAACTCGGCTCCGTTGAAACACTCACAAAGTCATTTTCACTGTCCACGCTTCCTTTCTTCTTCTTTTTCTTCTCATCCTCTTTCTTCTTTTTGTCCTTCTCAGGAATGACATCATCCAGATAGCCGAGGTCATGCTGGGAGAAGAGGTAGTCCATGGCCTTCCTCACGGCTACCAGGGCCAAGATCTACACCACACCGGGAGAGCCAATGAGACCAGAGTTTATAAAGGGTCAGTGTAATGTCCTTGTGCATGAGATAACGAATAAATGAATATACCAATTAATTAAAAAAAAAGATAAAAGCCATACTTAAGACAAATAAACCAAAAGCAGATTGATTAATATTAATTTAACTGCAGAATTAGAAAAAAAAAATTCAGGAAAAGTTAAAAATTTACATCTCTTATTGAATTAACCCAACACTAATTTCACTGATATTTCCAGGAGTGCACAGTTTCAAAACATGATCTGGGAAAATAAATCAAAATGCAGATGACAGTTTTTGAAAATGGACCCTTCCATACAAGCACATATATACCTTCTTATGAAGGGCCATTACACAAGCTGTGGCTTTGCTACACTTCTTGCGTAACTACCCGTTTTAGCAAAATACCTGTGATTTCACACTTCTTCATAGGAGAATGAACCACTACATGCATCACAATTCTTTTCAAATATCAGCCACGCTCAGCTTGAAAGCAGCATAGTTAAAAAAAAAAAAAAAAAAAAAAAAAAAATGCTCCTCACTGGTTTTCTGTAAAGCCACATCAGTTCAAAGATGTACACAGTCATGTCATGACTGAGGACCCACCATGACAGGGAAGATGATGGCAGCTACAGTGGACTTGAGGATCCAGAGAAGAGCCAGGCAGAGCACCTGGATGAAGGTGAAGAGGTGGATCTTGCGCAGGGGAACATGCCGCAGGTAGATCAGGTCCGGCTGGTGCTTGGGCGGCATGAGAAGCAACTTCAGACGATCCATAAACTGGGAGAGAAAAGAGATAATGGAATCAGCTGGGCTCCTTCATGTACAATTCAAGCAGTTTTGAATGACAAGAGTGTCATCACAAGTTTAAAGTTCATGCTTGAACCTGCTGAAAACAACTATATGACCGTAAAACTAAAGGTACTTCAATTAATAAAAATGTTTAATTTGACACATTGCATTCATTAGATTAAACTTCAAACCATATGTATTAAAATTACAAAGTTAAAACAAAAAGACAATGTCATCAGTATCACCCGTCACTATGGAGTTCCATTTTTGAACACCATCAAGGTCATGACTATTAGAATACACTCAAAATTTCATTAATCAAAGTAAAGTTTCTGAGGAAAAATGGTCTCTATTTATCTGGACAGATGGACGGATAAACTTTGAGGCTATATCCCCCGCTCCACTTCATTGTGCGGGCTAATACATGCAAATCAGGATATGTTGTGTCATCATATGAAACCACCAATGGCCTTTTTTTTTCTTGGTAGCCTTCAATACTGTCAATATCACCGACACTGGGAAAGATCAGACTTAACTTACCTGCACACCATTCAGAGAGGCCACACCCATGTAGAGAAAAACTCCATACAGAACAGGCATGGGAATGAACTGGAGGACAGAACAGGAAAAACAGATAAAATCAGGAAATAAAGGCATAGTTAGTGGTCTCAATCACAGTGTACACTGCAATTTAGATCACACAGTTACAACCCATGGTTATATCCACCAGTGGAACCTGAAACTGAAACTTCAGTTTATGAGAATATTCACAAAGGCGCAAGAAGTTCACTTCAGGTGACTTCAGAGAGCACCACGTTCATCCAGAGCATATTTAATCACTTTTGTCAGTCCCCTAGGGGGCAGACTGCATGCAGAGGAAGATCGCCACATAACGACCTTGTGACAATTCTAACAGGAGTTGGATATTTGTGCTTGTTAGACATGATAATCTGCAGTGAACACTCCTTCTGCGGACTTCTTATATTCAAAGTAACGTATTGCAGCTTTAGAGAAAACATTTTGACACAATAGAGCATGTTATTGTACAAGCAGTACTAAATGTAAGGACATTTTAAATGCACGGTACTGAACATCTATGAGGGAACACAACGTTTTACCTTGAGAACTGGAGCCATGAAAACTGACAGTCCAGTGAGGAGGAAGACACAGATACCAGTGACCCTTTGCTCTCTGTGGAAAAAGCAACAGTGATTACCTCAGACAATTCAAACTCTACAGCAATTCACACACACGGCAGAGATAAGCAAGGAGCCGACACTTTCAAAAAGACTGGATCATTTTGCTCAAACCAATATTAGCTTTCAGATACAGTATCACCAGGAAACTTATAGTCAGAGATTTGTCTGCTTTGTAAACAAGGCATTACACAGCAGGCAAGATTAAATGTATTAAGTTTTACACCATGCATTTTACATTCCATTATGCATATCTCGACTTCACTCATTCAATGAACATGTGTTTATGCAGCAAAAACATTATCTTACAGCTTACATCTGTTTTAAATGATAACAAATTTCACTGCACAAACCACAATGTGACAATGGAACCACATGAAGCAAACATCATTGTTCCAACCTCAATTTTTACCTCTGCCAATGAGGTTATATGATTGGCCGTGTTTGTCAGTTAGCTAGCAGGATTATACAAAATCTACTGGCCTGACTTCCATGAAACTTGGAGGAAGGGTGCAGCATGGGATTCATTAAATTTAGCGTTTGGCTGCCAAGGCGGAGTAAGAGCCATATATCTTAAAACCCAGTAGATGATAGTGAAGTTCAATAATGAAAAATGTGTACCCAGTTGTGGAAATACAATGGCTGTGCATGCAGATTTGCGCGTCGCAAAAAAGTAAACATCTTGCCTTGGCCAAGGTCTACGCTCCGAGTGCGTACACAGGTTTTTTTTCCTTTTTGAGAAGAAGCCAAAATGCCTCCAAGCAAACTTTTTTGGCAATATATGGCAAACTGCTTGCATGAGGTATATGAATTCATCGGCATATGACCGTATTTCCTCAAAAAACCAGTGTTTGATAATCCTTCCTCATTTTGACAGTGTTCACAAAAGCAGGTTAGGAGCTTCAGTTCTCCTATGCTGGTTAATTTGAAAACCAGTCTGTGAATCAGTGTTACATGGTGTCAGAACAATCCTTCCAAAGTGCAGCAGAGTGAGACGGACTTGAAAACTGTTCCTTTTTCATATAAAGGTCAATAAAGCCCATTTCATGATGAATCTTTCACATGCCCTGGATGAGATTAAACTTAGTGTGATTTATCTGCATACGTCAAAGATGGTACAGTACTAGAACACAGCGGCGTGTGCATGTCCTCCATAAATGAGTGTGGCAGGAACCAAAATAAAAGCCGAAGAATGCACAAGAGCGGAAGTGGTTGACAGCAGCATAGTGTTACAAATGTTAATTTTGGCCAACCAGTGCTTGTGCAGAAAACAGGCAGCAGAAGCAAGATATGGCACAACATGGATTAAAGAGCTAACAAAGCAAATCCCAAAAATACAACGGAAAGTCCACTTGGCAAGTGGCGAACATCCCAAAACACATCAAAAAATGACAAGTTAGTGCATGGGTCTCGCATGAATGTTAGATCAATGTTTATTATTGACCATCGTCAATTAATCTTTGGAATTTAGTCACTCAAATCCACTCAAATGAGCTCAACTTCTTGTCCCATCATGTGTGATGTGCTACAAAAAGCATCATCATAATGCAATTCCATCATTAAATAAAGCATGTAGATCAGTGTCCCTTACGAGTTACGACCAAACTCTTTACATGTAACAATGTACTTATTTGGGTTCTTGGAATAGTGTAACCTTAATTGGTATTGGCACGGAAGCCAAAATGTTTTTCATGTCAGTAATGCAAATGCCTGCCATTTATAATGGAAATTGCATGCAGTACCTCACTCCTAAAAACTTGGGCTGCTCCCCAGGAGCTGAAGTTTCCGTTTCCATCTTCAAACTGTCAATGTGGGCGATGGATATGACCGTGGCTGCTACGTACCAAGGCAACCCCATGAAGGAGCAGATCGTCATTAGAATGGCAACCCAGAACAGGTCGAGGTGATAGCCAGCGCCTTTCTGTGTGAGAGGGCAGACACCGTTTCACTACATTTAGTGTTAATTTTCATGTACTGAGCAGCACAGAGCAGTGTTTCCCATACATAGACGAGCACAGAGCAGTGTTTCCTAATTTACTCCGCCATAGTCTTCATATGCGCAATTACCGCGTGTTGATCATCGATGCGCACGTTTGGGGAAAAAAAAAAAAACCAAAACAAAACAAAAACGGAAAAATAGTAAGCGTACTGGAAGACGCGGAATTTGCGCAATCCCCCCCGCCCCCCAACAAAATGAGAATGACCCCCCCCCATATTCTCCAAAAATTCTGTGGGAGACACTGACAGAGATATATGTTTGTTACCATCAACTGTATCAAGGTGAGCTGCCATGGAAAATCCATCAATTCACAGTGAATCTCTGGACATAAATGCAGCACTCCCGAGTAAGTGCAAACACCTTCAGCTCACGTTTGGGCTAACTATCCCTTTCAGTATTTGTAAATAGTTTGGAAGCTGTTAGAAAACAGTACAAAGATGTTTAGAAGCCTCCAAGACAGACACACATATCTACTATTTCCGTTGTTTATGTACAGCATTTGCAGTACTTCAAAATGCGTTTCCCATTTGGTATAGAAACTTTCCACATCCCAGGCAATTCTAATGCGCTAACTGTTTGGTATAAACAAACTTCCCACATCCAAAGCAGATATAATGTGCTAACTGTATAGAATAAACAAACTTTCCACATTCCTGGCAGTTATAATGCACTAACTGTTTGGCATGAACAAACTTCCCATAACCCAGACAGTAATAATGTGCTAACTGTTTAGTATAAACAAACTACCTACATTCCTGGCAGTTATGATGCACTAACTGTTTGGTATAAACAAACTTCCGCATCCCAAGCAGTTCATATGCGCCAACTGTTTGGTATAAAGAAACCTCCTGCATCCAAGGCAGTTATAATACACTACCTGTCTGGTATAGACAAACTTCTCACACCCCAAGCAGTTCTAATTACCTCCGCCAAAAAGGTTATGTTTTCACCCGTTTTTTCAGTTTGTCTAACAGTTCACAGCATAACTCAAAAAGTTATGAACAGATTGGCAAGAAATTTGGAAGGATGGTGGGTTGTAGTCCAAGGATAAGTTGATTCAATTTTGGAAGCGATCTGGAACATATTCTAGATTCTAGGTCTGGAAGAACCAATAATACTGACATATAGCATGGCAGAGGTATGTGCTCTACCAAGTGCCCTTCTAGTTATTAATGTGACCCACCTTGAGTTTGTGCTCCTTCCTGTTGACGATGACGGCAGTGATCTGCTGATCCATAAAAATCAGAATTGTTACGAGCAGAGCCGGGAGGACAGATGCCAGGTATACCCACCAAGGGTTACCTCCGAATGGAGAGACAAACCAGCCTCTGAGTGGGCTCGTTGGCTGAAAAACAGCAAATGGATGCTAATTATGTCTCTAGTTGCAGTGTTACAACAGCCCACCCCATACAAAAGAAGCATACCTTTTTCCTTTCCTGACATTGGTCATAAGTCAAAAATTTCTATTTAGTAAATTTGTGATTTTGTTCATTGCAGGGCTTAAAAAATTACTTACACAACAAACCATTACTTCACAGTTGGGTAACTATCACAGCAAAGAGCAACAATAGTAATGTTGGCTTGTACTTATGAGAACATACAAAGCATACATAAAAGCTGTACTTTCATAAAAACCAAAGCTTGAGAGGACATGCAGCTTGAGGGGACATGCATGGAGTGCCAGACTCCAGTGGAGTACCTTGAATTCACTTGGCACAAGGAGCTTCGGCGTGTTTACTCCCACCAGAGCATCCACTCCACAGAAAATCAAAATGGCCAAGATAATCGCAAAATCACTGATCAGTTTCCTCACCTACAAGTAGGAAACGCATGCATTGGGTCATAATGTACACATAAAGCTATATATCCTTTAGCTTGACACTCCGATATTTCCAGGGTAAAAGAACCACATCTGGTAATCATAACATGTAACATTTTTGTTAAGCTAAAAATTTTGAGCATGAGAACTTCTTGCGTCCATTTTTAGCATTATGTATTTATTTTCGCACAAGACCGGATATATTAGATTCATATCCAGATCTGTTGGTTAACGTCAAATGCGGCCACTAGGACTAGAAAAAAAAAAAAAAAAAACATGGAGCCAAGCAATGCTACTTACAATCTTAACCAGATTTCCATTTACAAATACCGCATTTTTAGCTGCATAAAATAGTACAAAAAAGTTGCTATCAAATGCAAGAAATTCCACACAAAATGTTCAATTACTTTTTATCAATGACTAAAGCAAATCTTACGAATGACACGTTACAGTTGAGTGTGGCCGTGAATGCTTACAGTAGTAGGAAAGAAGCGGCTTGTCTTGAACTTCTTCAGACACATGGAACAGGTGTAGGTGCCCAGGAACAGGATAAAAGAGGTGAGTGTGATGTCAGGAACAAAGTGGCAGGCCTCCCCAACCAGCTGCCCGCCAAACTGACTGCACTGCGTCATCGTGAGTGATGACCAAGTGGCATTCATGGGCTGGGACATAGAGAGACACATTAATACACAGCGCCGAAGCACATCCAAAAATGTCGTAAGTGCACATACGAAAACCAAGAAGAGGAAAGAGTAAAAACAAGAAGCTACTCTGTGCTGAACAAAGAACAGATTAAACAATGAAAGCATGAAACGAAAAGGAACAAAGCTGGGCCCAGTGAATAACAGCATCTTTCAGATGGCACGTAAGAACAACTGTTACATTAACTGCTCAGTCACATAAAGGGTTTTAGTTGAATGAGCAGGCATTGTCCATCCTGGCCTTTCAATGGGGTGATATCCCAGTATGATATTTTTCCAACCGAGAGACAGGGAGAGTTGATGCCAAATGAGGCAGTGATCAGATCAAATTTGTGAGCTATACAAGTAGGTGAATGACCAATGAATAACCCTTGAGGTGCTACATCCTCCCAGTCATAACAAGAGGAGGTGAATGAAAAACAAACATCAAGGCCTTGCCATATTGACAATAGGTGGCAGAAATGAAGTCTTCCCAAAAATAACCAGGATTATACTTTGGAACTGTGATTGGACATTACCTTTCAATGATGCCAGAATGAGACGAGACTGATGTCTGGGATGTTGCATTTGAGCAATTAACCCTTTACCTCCGATATAATGCCTTCGTATTCCGAAGAGCGCAATACGGCAATCCCTTATTTGCTATGTTGAGACCAATCATGTGTTTTATGACTCCATTGGTTGCCATCCTGTCTTAATCAATCAAAACAAGCCTCACAGATAACATAAACGCGTGGCATAGCTACAGTCCAAATTTTGAAATTTTTGCCCACAATATTGAGCAATCAACATAGCAGAAAATGTATTTGAGAACAATTCAGATGCATCAGACTTCAAAGGATTCTTGCCAGAGCATCTAAGCATAAAATAATTTTTGAGCACAGATTTTTTTTTTTTTTTTTTTTTTTTTTTTAATGATCTCTTTATGATTGTATAAATTAAAACTTTGGTCAGCTGCAAGTCAAATGTGTGTCCTACAATTTTTCTTTATAATTTAATGTTGTTCAGCTTATAGTTTTGCAGTACAGAGCTTTTGGTGAGGGCATCATAAAAAGAAGTTAACTGGTTGAAGCTGCCTTAAGATGGGGCGGGCTGGTACATATTTCACTCCTCGAAACTAAAAAGGTCAAAGAACTTTAGAGGGACTTTCATAGACACATTCGGAAAATACTGCGAATAGTAATTTTTTCTGAATAATGACTCAAAAACTTTTATAAGCAGAGACCGTAAAATGGGTAAAACAATAAAATGCAGTACCAGATGTGTTGAGTTTGTCATCCAGTTGGACCCATCTGATGAATTGCCCTCAAGTCCAGAGTCATTTCCTGCGTAAATGATTCATAAGATGCTAGTCAAATACGGACATTTCTAACATTGGCAATGAAGATATGCACTGAAAAAAATGTACACAAATACCCTGACCACCCCTGCACAAATGTGTCCAGGAAGAAAAGTATGCTCTTATGAACTTTAAGGGGAGAGAAAAACAACAACAAAATGACAAAAAAAAAAAAACAAAAAAAACAACACTTTGTGGTGTTGCACGAAGAAGTTTCAGCCAGCAGGGTCCTGGGCAGAGATCTGGCAGTAAGATCCACAACTGGACATGTCACCACACCTGGGCTAAGCTCAATGTTGATACAAGAATTATCAGAATACAAGTCCATTTGGCTGACTAAGAATGCCTAAATTCTAATCTCAAGTCTTATCAACAAGAAACACTGAGTACAGACCTTTCATGCATGCAATTATTTTTATCTGATCCACGTGTTTTGAAACCATGTAATCCACATCCATTTTTGACCAAAATGAATCAAAAATCATTGCTCATGAAAATCCATGAAGTAGCTTAGGATATGAGTATTTTCTAAATCAATATTATGTAATCAAACCTGATGTACAACCAAATGAGGAGGCTGAATATTACAAACGGTATTGAAGCAATACAATGCACACTTCTCAGACACTATACAAGGAACAGTTCAGAAAGATCTCTGTTAACAATACATGTAGTCAAACTTCTTCCAATTCAACCCTACAAAAGATAGGCCACAAGACCTGATTGCCCGGGTGGCTCCATGTCCACTCTTTTTGACACAGCATTCCTGCCAAGTTACCAATTAAACACAAAAGCAACTGTATCATGAGAAAGCAAACAATGGTCTTTCCAAGAACTGACGTCATAACACTACCTACATTTCTCAATGTTACATATAATGGCTCAATTCATAGAGGAGATAAAAGCTTTACGGATTATAATAATAATCATCATCATCACCACCATTTGGAATATTGAAAGTACTTTGAAATCAAACTTCTATGACCTTGTAATTCTATTAGTTTCCTAGACCAGAAAAGTGGGTGTTTTGTTAAAAAAAGGAAAAAAAAAAATTTGTTTATCATAATGTACACTACTGACTAATACAACAAGAATAGGAGGTGTAAAAGTTTACTAGTCTGGTAAGAACAGTTTACAGGTGGGCCCTTACCCAACAGGGGGAGGCAAACAGCGACAGCTGTACTGAGTCACATAGTCCATTCGAAAGTTGGAGTTGATGGGGTGGTGACGGGCCAGGTTGATCATCTTCTTGAAGGCATCATAGATAAAGATGAAGCTGATGAGGGCAGAAAAGCCCTCTTCAGTGAAGCGGGTGAAGTACTGGACCAGGAAGCTGGCATCCGTAGCCACCAGAATTAGGCAGAAGAATGCCGACCAGAGTCCAATCCACAACCGAAACTCCAAATAGTCAAAGCTGTTGTCCCTAAGAAAATTAAATACGGAGATTCTGATAAGGGAAGTGTAAGCATTTCAGTCCTCTTCAGGAATGCAGTCCTGTGAAAGCATTACATACTCATGGCAAATCAGGCTCGATGGGCTATCTTTCAGTCAATTTCAGAGTGATACCCCTTTCTGTCTCCAGGAACATATGCATTGAAGATATTTGAATCATTCAGGGCAAAACAACTATGATTTATTGTGTGGCTGTAAGGTTACAACTCCTCGTGCCAAGTTATTTGAGGGGATCATCCACAGGACTTGAGTCATTTTGGAATGTCCTCTGTCTGAACAATTCAGTTACTTTTTGTGCTTCACCTGAGCTATAGATGGGTGACTGGTTTGACATGTTCTGATTAGGGTACAAACCTTTACAAGCATGTGTTGGATCCTGAGGGGAAATTCTATACAGAGAACAGGGCAAGTGTTTTCCGTGGGTTACAAAACATATATTGTTTGTTTGAATGTTCACTTAACCCTTTCGCACCTGAATGCATAAATTTCCGTTTAATGCCAATTGACTCCTCTGCCCGGATAGGGATTTTTCCGTGTTATTCGATTCCCTTGGGGTCCTCAATCTTATCCAGAGAGGATTGGTGAGGATGCAGGCTTTTGTTCCAACTATGTGGTTACACTACAGATTCTACTAATTACGATCTTCAGCAAAGATTCAAGTTCAAACTAATCATACCTCTGAATATTAGCTCTCAATATGAAAAATCTGCTGCATTTCGCTGTAAATAAACACATCAAACTTGTGCTGAAATGTACAAGCAACATTTACTTTTACCATTTCATACCATGAAATGCTATGGTTATCTCAGAATCTAATAAAATCTTTGAGCATATCTGAGTTGTCTAAATTCACTTGGGCTGAGCAATCATGTTTGGTTTTGTAAAAGCTGAGCGTCAAAGGGTTAATGATGGCCTGCCTCCATGTGCTCAGCTCCCTCTCTACTTATCCCCTGCAATTTTAAGTACTGAAGGAATCATATAGTCTGAAACACAGATAGATGTTATATCTGTTAACGATCTTCATACCTTAAGCACTACAAAGTGAAATGCTGAGAGGAGGCGTGCTTGTTAAATATGAGCATAGACCAGCTGCTATATTCCGGGTTTGAAATAAATATTAATTATTCATAGTGGAACAAGCAGAATTCATCCTGAGGTAATGTTAGACTACCATAGCATCAAGAGAGAAAGGGAGCCACAATGAAACAAGTCATTCATAAGGCTTTGCTTGGGACCTCCCAGCTGCTTATGTTACAACTGAGCACGTGCAGCTAACGGAAGACCAGCAGTTTTTCTGCAAGAACATTTTCTTGAGATTGAGAATTTTTTAGATACCTCAATCCTCCTCGGTATACGAAACCTGTAAGGGCACCTCAGTTTCCACAATTAACATGAATTATGTAATGAAACCATGTACTAGAACAGGCACTTCATATAAGACCAAGCAACACAAAAATTCCTTCATTTTGAGCAAGCATGAATTGGTACCCAGTATTTTCTTTGGATAAGACATCACCTTAATGTTCCATTTATATTTTTCCCTTTACCCTGCAGGTTTTGTGACATCGCCCATCTCTGTTGGCAATTTCTTCCCTTGTCAAATGCATATTGGGGTTGCTTCTTTATCTGAAGCTGTTGGGAGGACCTCAAAACTACAGAACGTTACATAATAAAGGTGGGGACACCCACTTGCTGAAATTGAAGAGCAGTCTCTCGAAGACGAGCACGGGTCCTGTGCTGCTCAGAATGGTGAGAGGCTGGCCGGCGAGCAGGCAGAAGACTGCCCCAGAGATCGCAGTGCCCAGGAAACTCTCGAGTACACCCTGAAAGAGAGGCACGCACACGTAAGAGCTGAGAGGCCATAGCTTATGGGGCCTCTCTAAGGACCAAGAATGCCCCTTTTGACCCAGTGTTACAGGAAATGGGGGCCACGACATCTGTTCCCCATCTGACATTTTCTCCAGCAAACTTCATGTTAACTGAAAGCAACATAAGCCCTCACAATATATTAGATAAATGAACTAATTTAATTCACAAATGAATGTGTAGAATTGTAATGCTGATTATGAGCAATGTCAGCAATGAGCGTGAAGGCGTTTTGCATTTGCTTTAATCATACAAAATACACTGATAATAATAATGAGGGACTTCCCTTAGAAATCTGAAAATTCCACTGTTTCATTTAAATCAACCTGTTGATTTGGCTCAAACCTCCAATTAAAACGAGCAATTTAAGATTTAATACAGTCACTCAGATTGAACAGTCTGCCATTTGTCAACACCCCCAAAAAAGATTCTCTAATTTAAAAAAAAAAAAATTTATGTAGAATAAAGCTCCATTATCTCAGCAATAACTAACTGGCAGTTGGAAGTCTTTCCCTTACTTTGTTACCTCACAATAGCGACATGTATGCACCTCAATTTTGCGCAGGTTCGGTCCCTGGATCCAGAATGATATCCCAATCCACATCAGTCTGTGACATTTTTCTGATATTGCAGAGGTAATGCCCCCCCCCCCCCAATTTTTACCATTTGAAATCATTATGCATTTGTGAAAATGTGGCTCAAAATGTCAAATTTTGCCCTCCTTCATGATGGTGAAAGATCCCTCAAAAAAAAAAAAAAAAAAAAAAAAAATCCTGGATCTAGATCTGAATCATTCCCAAAATCTAACCACCTCCAAGTCTGTCCAAGATCTACCTCTGGCAAAATGATCAAGCAAATCTGTCCAAATCTGTCAGTAGTTTAACCCTGCCAACTGGCCAACAAACAAACAAACCAAAAAGACAGGGGCGATCGCATAACCTCCACAGCAGTAAAAATTGAGTTGCAGTTTTTAAGAAATAAAAGAAACCATCCCAGGGGACACAATTAGGAGAAGTCTAAAGAAAAAGGAATGAATAAATTTGACAATAGTAATATGACTAAACCAATTTTGTAAAGAAAGATTAAATTAGTTCCAAGCCCTTGCTTAAATTCAACACGTCTTCAAGCATGTATGCACTGGGGTACGACAATTATATTGATTAAACCATACTAAATTTTACCAAATGACAAGCTTTATTTGAGACTAAATCTTGTATTAATGCATTACATGCATTTTTCTCTTGGGTTTTATCAGCTCTTTCATTTCTTCAAAATTTATAATTAGTCACCATCAAACACAAACATTTTACAGATCTCTTTCCTGCACCCCCCATAGGCAAGTTGCCCCACCTGTAAACCCATGACAAGCACCTCTTTCTAATCAGGATCAGTGGATATTTATAACCCTTAAATCCACTGTAACTGCTAGTAAAGGAGCACCACTGCTTTTATAAAGGTCAGCTGCCCAAGGAAAGGCTATCAATACACCACACAAAGCCAATCCAAATTAGTGGATACTTGTGGTGCAGCACCCCTCTAGCTACAAGATAGTGCTTGGTAATTGAGAATCAAAACTGAAAGTCCAGAAAATAGTTCTGAAAAGTAGTATTGAAGGCCATCTACTACTTTTGCTGGCTGTTGCGACAGGAAATCTCTTGGGACAAAGCATGTGTTTGTGATCAATATTTCATGAAATTTAAAAAAAATATATATATATTTTCCTTCTGATCCTATTCATACAATGAGAATTCAACAAGTAGGCAATTTGGAAATCAATGCTTATGATTCCACGTGAACATACACGACTAAAAGGTAATACTGACACCTCACTTCTTGGAATGAAATTTTTCATAAGTATTTGATAGCCGCCAAATACTGTTTACTTCGGAAATCTGAACCCAAGCTGGTCAAGAACTTCAATTTTAAAACCAAAATATAAAATTTCATGCATTATCAGGACTTATGCTCAAAATGACAATAGTAGCCTGTTACAAAAAAAACCAACCTGCATATTTTCTGTTGCATCCCCCAGAAGACCCCCAAATGTGATGGCATTGGTGACTGTCCCAAGATAAATGAACAAGATTGTTGACAGGGATTGAATGTGTATGGCATCCAAGAAGTCACTGAAGAAAAAAGGAGCTTTTCTTTTGATGTCCAGAATCAGACCACCACAAAACCTGATGAAAAATTAAAAAAAACAAACATGCAAACTTCAGCGATGATGTACTGCTAGATAAAATAAATGCATTTCCTCCTGACCGTATCAACTATCTACTGTACATCTGCAGCAGTGGCGGCTCATGAGCTAAAAATTCCTATATGCCCATCCACTTTGTGATGGGGTATGATACTTGGTCTAACCCATTTTTCAATCATTTAAGTTAACATTATGTGAACTTAGAAAACACCCAACAATTTCAGTTGTGGCCTGTTCTCCTCATTACGGCAAGGCGGAAGAAATAAAGTGTGATTTCAACATAAAATTGCATTTCAGTCAACATTGTTCAGTTCTCCTGTGATCTGGAAAAACCTAGTGAATTTATCAGTGGCAAGGACTCTCGCAAATGAACAAAAACCTTTGGATTCTGGACTTCTAACCGAAAAATATAATAGAAACTTGATCTAGACAGTTCAAAGAACACTAATAGCTAGTGTTTTAAGATTTTCACCACTCTAAATTACTGCAAAAGAGGGTCAAACTCAGTTTCTCCCAAAAGTGTACTAGGTTTTTACAGATCACAGGAGAGTTGTGGACACTTGTAGCCAATCTCAGTTTTCTTTGTTGTAATTTTAATAATCAAGAAGCACAGATTATGATGCCTGCATAGTAGGATGTGCTAGAAGTTGCAGAAGTTAACAGTAGTCTTGTAATAGTAAACCATTTATTCGCCACAACGTTGCATTAAGAATAAGAAAAAAAAAATCATTGGAAAACTTGTTAATTAAGGAAAATGACTGAAAACAGGTCAAGACTATAAATTGCAAGATATTTTTATGTCCCCCTCAAATTTCAGCTGAGCAACCATCACTGGTCTGCACAAGCCATTGTAATTTCAATACATACCTGAAACTACTAGGACACATTTTCAATAAAAATTGTACAATCCAAAAGAATGAATTGAATTTAAAAATCTGCAAATTCCCAGAATGCCCTCAGGACTCAAGGATGATAACGTTTTCAAGATCAAAGACATGTCACCATATAGATGAAAGACATGTCACCAGTGTTGTCTGCGTGCACTTCTCAGTAATAGGGCAGTAATTGTCATTGCAGTTCACAGCAGGTTGCTCAGGAGCATCCATGAGCATGTGAACAGGCCTAACCTGCCAGTCCTCTGTAGCTCCTCACCGACGACATGGCCACCTCCTCCTCCGTGGCCTCCGTCCTGGGGTGCGTCCCCATTCACCTGCACTCCCTCAACTCCTGCGTACATGTTCTTCCTGCCAAGAATTCATAGCTCATATAAATAATCATCTATGAGCGCGCTTCCCATCAAGACACACCCTCACTCATTTATTGACACAACGTCCACTCTGTAAATCTAATGTAGAATCCAGAACCAAATCATTTACCGATACAGAATTCAGCAAAAATTTAAAATGTAATCAGAAGTACACAAGACAAGACCCACCACCTGAGGTTTTGTACGATAGAGTCTCCACAAATATGCAGACAACCACGTCTGATTCTATTCACAGATCTATGTTTAAAGAATGAGCCAATGTAACAAAAATATTAAAACTGTAAATGCTGTATATAGTCCTGCCAGAAGGGAAAGACTTCACTCTTGCTGCACACAAACTTAAAGCATACACTACAAGTCAAAGGTTTTTGCACACCCCAATATTGTCTGTAATTGTTACAATTTTTATATTTTGTTCTTGTGTAATAGTCTCATATTGGTTGAATAACAGAGAGGTAGGAAAACTGAAGCCCAATGTAAACCATGTATATAACAAAACAAATCAAGAAAAACTACAATCAATCATTTTGTTAATATTTAAGCAGATCAGTAATGGTGATCTAATCCAGTGCTTCTCAAACCTCTCCTGGAGGACCACCTGTCCTGCATGTTTTAGATCTCTCTCTGCCCCAGCACAGGTGATTCAAATGATCTACTCATTATCAAGCAGCTTCAGGGGGTTGATAGCGAGCTGATTATTTCAATCACTTGTGCTGGATTCCTTGTGGATTTTTCTTGTAAATTTATTATTTGTAATAAACAAGTATTGGGTTCCAGTGATTTCTTTGTTGTAAACATACATGTAAGATAAAGACTTGACCAGATCTTAGGGTGTGCAAAAACTTTTGACTAGTAGTGCATCTGGTTTTAGACAGCTGATTTTAAACACCGGTATTATTCATATATTATTACAATAAATATACATACATAAATCTTACAAAAACAATCTCCAAACCATTGTGACACTGTGCAAATAAAGAACTCTGCCAAGCAGACCAATAAAAAAAAAAAAAAAAAAAAAACAGTCCTTAAACCAGAATCCACCCTGATGGTAAATACATCTTCACAGAAACAGCACTCCTGACCTTTTGTCTGGAGAAGGCAAGGACTTCGGTGGTTCTATTCGGATTTCCGGGTCCCATTCTCCAGGAGGCAGGACAACGACTTCATCTAAGAACTCCTCTATACCAGCAAGCAGGTCCTGTCTATTCTTGGCTTTGTAAGCGATGTCGTGGAACACCTATGCGCAGCAAATGCAGGCTTAACTTTATCGTGGAGTATAAATATTGAAACAGGATAGAAGCAAGATACAGTGCATCTATTGCAAGTAAGGCTTTTGGGATGCTGTTCAAAACAAATTCTTGACAAATGTTGCTCAACTTCTTTGAAATTCAAAAAAAAAAAAAAAAAAAAAAAAAAAAAATTGATTACAGGTCATACTTATACAGATGAATAATAATTTTGAGCTTAGCACACTCAACGCGCTGAAATATTCCACTGAAAAGATCTCCATGCGTATAAAATATTAATTGTTGCTGCATATGGGATGTATACGATAACACTAGGAATACAAGGAAACATTGGACTGCGGAATGCACTTTTAATAAGTCAGGCCAAATGTGAAAGCAACCCCATACCCCCAACCACCACTGCCCAACCCATTTGCCTTCCATTATGGCTCAAATATCCCTGTGCATAAAAATACATTAGGTATAGGTTATGAACTCGCTGAGTCAGATCTTGGTTAGCTGCCATATTTACATATGTTCAGTTCCTGCAAAAAACAAGTGGTGGGTGTATTACAACCCAACTTTGACTTAAGCCATTTAAATCAATCAGCAGTCCTCAAAATTCAGTACTGCATCAGCCCCCAACATTTTATGAGAGCAGAATCAAGCAGTTGATCAGATTTAGTGAGATCCACACAACACTTATTTGGGCAGAAGGTATGGGCTCCGAAGCTCGAGGAATGAGTTTGCAGCGCTTCACTTTTTTTTTTTTTTTTTTATCCATTAGCACTGTCCATTGCTTCCATGAAATAAATATGGCCTTCTACTTAGAGCAGTCTGTTAATATTTGCCGTACTAACACAAGGCAGTGCAGGTCGACCTCCGACAAAGTTTGGCAGCATTACAAACAAATTGGTAGGATAATCAATCCCTATAAAGAAAGCATTTTCCAAAAAGATTTGAATTTTTATATCATGACGGTGATAATATCAATGCATGAGGGCCAGGTCACACGGTAACAGAGTTACAAAATTGGTGCATTTTATATCATAGCTCCAAAACTAAGTAAGATAGTTACAATTTAAATAGCTTTGTGTAGGTCTTCCCTATTACTTCAAAAAACAAAATAGCCAATTTTGTTCATTTGATCCATTACCGACCAGTTTTTTACAGACCAAAATAAATCAAATGAACAAAATTGGCCATTTTGTTTTTTGAAGTACTAGGGAAGACCTACACAAAGCCAATTAAATAGTAACTCTCTTAATTAGTTTTGGAGCTCTGATACAAAATACACCAATTTTGTAACTCCGTTACCGCATGATCTGGCCCGTGAGCTAAAACAGGTCAGGCAATGGCCTTACTGCCACCCATCAGTCCATACTAGGAGATCCTGTACTCTAGTGCAGCTATACATTTGTAAGAATAAAAACATAAAATCATGGATTTTATGGTAATTGATACACACCGATATCCTTTATTACATCCTTGAATGTGATATACTTTTGAATTCTAAGAATACCAGATTGAAATACAATGAAGACTGCTTATATTTCAATGGATAGGAAACTAAATGAAAGCAGAGTCCCTCGTAACTTCCTGAACCAACAGGGGAAAAGACAACATGCATGCACAATATTGGGGTCAAGAAAAGATCTGTATAACCGATAAGTTTAACTGGCATTAACAGATGAAAGTCTTTAAAAACCCTTACTTCATCAGACATTAGAGTGGCAATGGATCTTCCTATTTCATGGTATGACTTTGCTTTTCCTTTTGGTCCAAGCAGAACAAACAGGAACCTGGTTATAGAAGAAGGAATATAAATAAGAAGAGCAGAAAGAACCCCAAAATTGACACAGACAAAGCCTGTTTTTACGTATGATTTATTTATTTATTTTTTTACAAGAACAGAATTTCCTTACCCTAGTGAACATTTAAGGTTGAAAACAACCATTTATGATCCTTGGAAAAAAAGTTTTATGCATTATGTGATAATGTTTCAAAAACAGTTTGTGTTTCATATGAATATGACTGAAAAGCCGTTTAAAAGAAAGACAAGTTAATACTTTCTGCTCAACTGGGAATTTGTGACCAACTGAACAGTGCACAGGATGCATTATGATTATGATCCTTTCAAAAGCCACAATTGTCTGTAATATCAACACCATAGGCCTAACAAAATTTGAAATCCTCAAAAATGAACAGGTATGAATACAACATTTATGCCAAGCTTAAAATGGCATTAGTAAAGAAACATGTCATTTATGAAATTATGACATTGGTGAGTTTTAGAAATTGTTAAGGCCGCCTAGTCTGTCTAAACACAAAGAAGATGCAAAGAAAAACCAAACAAAAACTCGAGCAAGTACACACAAATTCCAGGCATACCCCCAAACAAGATCCCTCAAGCCCAACAAACAGGAATTGAAAAAGTGTGTAACAAGTATACAGAATATGTATATTTTTGTGTGCAGTTGGGATGCTTGGATTTTCCACTACCTCGTCGGAACAGGAACTTCAGTCAAGGACCCCAGCATTACCGCTTGCTGTAGGCGGACAAACGCCACGAAAGGGCAGTCCAGGAAATCGACTTCACCCACCAGGACATTGGAGGCCTCAGCGTCACGCGGCAGCTTCTTCATGAATTTATTCTTCAGCTGAAGATGTACATGTGAGAAATGAGGAACCAATGGAAACCACACTTGGAAACCCAAAAATCTGGTTTTACATAGGAAGCATGAATCATAAAGCCGCACGATTTAATGACCCTGATTTTTTTTTTTTTTTTTTTTTTTTTGCAGACTCTGCCTGTAGTGATCACGATTTAAAAGTGATGAGAGCTGTTCTCTTCAGTGGCATGAAAAGATACATTGTGACACATGAATAGTGCTAGTGGAGCTTTTAAGCGATTTAAGCCAATCTTCCTTTTAAAACACGCTAATCCTGCAAACTTCCCCGACTGGAAATTAAAACCTATAGTAATCTCGTCAAGGAATCTTTGTACCAAATGCTTTCCTAGCCCTTCCTTCATCTTCATTGACAGATTAATTACCATGGAATTCTTGAAGGGATAGTTAGGGTTTTTTGAGGTGGGGTTGCATGGGGTACTTTTCCCCAGTCAGCGCATTAACTGCAGTAGATAGCGATCAGCAAGCTCCCAGTCTGTAGTTAGAGTGTAATGGAGGCATGGAAGCAGAGAAATACACTGCTGTGGACAGGGACAAAAGCAATATGCATGTTAGCCACCTAAAATAAGGACTACCTTTAAAAAAATGAATCTCTGTTTCACTGTACGCTATATCTGGAATATTATTGCTGCTTTACATAGCTGTCAGACTGTTCTTTAGCTTGGCGATGTATTCTCAACCATATGTAATAGGGCTATGGCAGTTCTACGGTTGAGAGAATGTAACGTCACTGTAAAGTGCTGAAAATATTCAAAATGACAACCTTATATTGATATTGATTTATTGCAGGTGGGGCTTCTTTTAGGTGGCTAATATACCATTTGCTACTGCCCCCATCCACAGTAGTGTATTGCTCCGTGTCCGTGCCAGCACAACACCTTTTATTCTAGAAACTAAGAGCTTGCTCACTGCCATCTACTGCAGGTAATCCACTTACTGCGGATAAGCATCTCATACAATCCCACTTCAAAAAACCCAAACTATTCCTCTAGGCTTTGACTGAAGTTCTGAGTGTTATCAGTAACCATGAGCAGCAGAGCCTAAGTGACTTGTCTCGCAGACAAATGTATTATGTTTGTTGAAAGACAATGCGTATAATCACCAAACATTAACACACAGTTCATTTTGGGGAAGGAGTAACTTTCTTGAGTTCACCACAAAAAGAGCACATCCATGGACAAGGTGTTCCTCAAGTTCCAAGAACTAAAATGATAATACTGAAATGATTTGGAATGTAGCCTGGAAGTTCTGAGCAAAGTGAAAGAAACTTGGGCAATCATGATTTTGGAAAGAGTAGAGATTTCAGAGGGTTCATCAAGTACATAACGGCACACGCAGAGCAGAGATAGCTCCTTCCAGAAAGAAAAAGTATCTTCCTTTGCTTTAATAAATGAAAAGGAGATATTTCCAACAGACCACATGGGGAAAACAAAAACCACATTCACCATTAGCAGAGCATGCTCAAGTAAGGCATACATTTCTACACCCTAGCAATTTAGTTCTTTGTGACCAGAGAAGCCAGTGAAATCACAACAACAAAATATTGTGCCAATCTAGAAAAGAAAACATGCACTGATCAAGATGAAGAACCAAAAATAATCTAGTCAGTGAAAAAGGCCAGCACTGATATTGTAAAGTTTTAAGCCCCAAATACATTCAAATTGCAGCCAGGTTCCCTTCAGGATCATTGGTATTTGATGGCATGACAAGGCCTTACTATATATGTTTCATCCATGTGATCAGTCGAAGGTGAAAAAGAATCACTTCAATTTTATGAATGACAGAACGGGGGGGGGGTTGTGGGGGGACAACTGGCCCACATGAAAGTGTGTGAAAGTTCAGTGTTTCTATGGGACACAGCTGAGGCAATAACATTACACAACCACAGACAATGCAGGAGCCTCATAATAGTGGCGATTACAGGTTTCTATTGTGGTAACAACCAAATTTTATCTTAACAATGGATAGTGGTCCTTTCACTTATAGCAAAGAAAGGCAGGATTCTGATTGGTAGCTAAATGCTTCCTGCAGGTTTTCCCAGAGGATGCAACTGTGGATTTACAACAGAAAATGTTTAGCAGTGAACTGACAAGGATGAGAACAGAATGAAGCCTCTCCCTAAAAGCCTCTCTAAAAAGATAATACCTCAAGCTCAAATGGGATTCCATGACCTACCGAAAAGAGAAGGCAATATGATTCTCATGATCCCTGTTAAGGCATTATGGGTAATTATATCAGAGCCAAATGCCCTAAAATTTTTTATTTGTTACAACACACACAGGTCTAAGAATTAAGTCTTAAAAGCACTTTTATAATGTGTAAGACACACATCAATTACATGTAAAAACTGAGATTTTTGGAAAATGTTAATGCAATGATTCGTGGCTCTTGAGCTCTGTAAAGAGGAATTCCTGTGTATTTGGATTTTTGTTCCAACTGCAGCTGCTACCACAGAATTCTGAGAAGCTGTTCAGTTTCTCTCTTTTTGGGGAGATCATCTACCTTAAGACATTCCGTATGCCAGAAATAGAATTGCAGTGTCACACAGAATTATTGCTTATTGCATTACCTGGCCAACAATGACAAATCTGCAACTGTTAAGAACCACATATAACTTCGTACTTGGATACAGATTAAGGGCAAAAGTTGTCAGAAGTATACAACAAAGAATCAACAGGAAAATGTGCCAGCATGCCAAAGATCCCTGTATAATATGCTACCTTGGCCAAATTTCACAGTTTGCAGCCAGAGCTGTCTTCATGGTGTACGGTAACCCACAAGGTAATGCTGTAACTGGTAACACTACTAGCACCTAAAAACCGAGAAAGTGCACCTTTTTCCGAGAAATTCCAACAAAAATTTAGAATGCACCGAGGTTTATGGAAGATTTGAGGCCAACTCGGAAAACCTCGGAAAAATTTTACAGAGGTATCCCGAGGTCTGTCCGGTTTACTTAAGTTTGGACAACACCTCGATGATCACTTTCTCTCAAGGTGCCCACTTTTAAAAATTACATTGTATCTGATTTTTTGTAAATTGGTGCTTTTGCAGATTGAATATATTCTGAATACTGAACATGTTTTTGTTGTTCTTAATATAATGGCAGTGGTCTGCCCTTTGCCAGTTCCTGTATGCAGCACAGACACAGCAGGCTGAACTACAGTACTGACCATTCCAAAGTTCCCAAGAAATTTGGCGAATAGTCATGTTTTTTCCATACATCTGAAAATTTTTCAGTCTACCTCTGTAAAATTTTTTCCAAGGTTAACAGAGTTGGCCACAAATCTTCAGTAAACCTCGGCGTATTTTAAGTTTTTGTAGGAATTTCTCGGAAAAAGGTGCACTTTCTTGGTTTTTAGGTGCTACTAGTGTAATGTCTCACCAATACTCAGGTGATCCTTACAGCCTGTCGGTCATGTGACTGTCATACGCAACATAGTTATACATACTAACCGCATAGTACTATGGAGAGGAGAGTACCATATAGGATCCAGTCCATACTAAGTTTTGATGATGAAACTGGGAACACTGAGGCTTGAGTGCTCATTAACACTGTTCAAAACTTTGAAAATTATGTATATTTAAATAAAGCTAATTCCATACTGCCATGACATACAAATCAGTTATCAAGTTAGGAGTGTGAAGACAGAAACTCCTTTTCCAAATAAAAGCAAACTCACCTGTTCCTTTTCAGGCTTGTCAGAAAAGTCATTCAAGCTGGTTGAGGTCAAATTACGACGGGTGGTTGTTGGGCTGCCTGCAAAAGTCATCACAGATATTAGCACCATATTAGTAATCCAAAAATTAATCATGGAATGAACATCAATTGTAGCAGCCCAATTCACCTCAGAATCAGAAGACACACTGTAGACTGGATCCTAAGGTGGGCTGTAAAGAGTACGCCCATTTTAAATTTAAGGCAGCTTGCTCGCAATTGCTTAACGGTGTATTTAAATATTCAAAAATCCCAAGTTAATCAATCTTCATTCCATAAATACCATATGCATATAAGGTCCTTAGTGACGATAATACATTACAGAGTAGTCTTCAATTCAGAACCAACCTCCAATGCAAGAGAAAGCAACGTGACAAATATTGCCAATTCTGTTTTTCTACTTTTGTAAGTCTGTTCACAAATTCAAAGTATATATACATTTTATGAGACATC
This sequence comes from Gymnothorax javanicus, assembly GCA_029692085.1. NCBI lineage: Eukaryota > Metazoa > Chordata > Actinopteri > Anguilliformes > Muraenidae > Gymnothorax > Gymnothorax javanicus. The sequence continues at coordinate 158,395,686 of CM056194.1, read as the reverse complement.
TGTACCAAGAAGACTGATAAGCTGGAAAGGATGAAAGCAGAAACAAAGTGCAGAAGAAGGTATAGGAGCCGCCACTCTGAGTGTTAAAAATCTGACCATCTGTTCCTGTAAAGGTTCATGGTAATATTTATGACATCAGTTTGATGCAGCCACCGGAGGAAATGCTCTCGAACAGGTAAAAACGATTAACATTTGGGGGATGAGGGAGGCTGCTTAACTATATTAAAAAAAAACAAACAAGCGCATGTAGCCTTTAGACTGGAGTAGTGATATGCCGCCCATTTCATAATGTTACTCAACTTTCTACCGAACAGAGACACCATTGTGAGCTTGTCGTAAACATATACAAGTTAGTGTAATTTGCAATGTTCCCTACATTTAAATGTGAAATTATATGAAATTCACCAAGATTTTCAAGAATCACATGCTTCCACTCCGTGGCTAAGCAACTGTAACTCAGCTAATGGGGATGGTTGTAAAGGTGGCACAGATGGGACTATAGTTTCTTTGGACTTACTGAGCCATTCCATGCTGGAACTCCTCGGCATCTGAAGCCGCACTTCAGAGTCACGAATTGATAGGCAAGGCACCGAGCTTTCGAGTGAGCTACGTGCTTTTTAGTGGCAAGGGAGAAGGTCAGGCCAAAGGAAGGAAAATGAAGGAAAGAAAGTTGATAGAGCCCAAGATCAGAACAGTACAAGTCAAGACAAAATTGCACACCACTAAATACCAGCAGGAAAGATCGCAAGCTTTGTGATATGAATGGAAATAAAGGTTTGTTAAAAAAATAAAAATTAAAGCCAAAGATTGTGAAATTAACCTCCTAATATGGTTTGCATTAAGTTAAGAATAATCCAGGTCTACTACTAACATACCAGTGATACTGGTACACAAAAAAGCCATTGGTTTTGTTTGAAGTAAATCAACACATTTCCTAATATGCCATTGAAGTTTTCAAGTATGTACAGCACTGTATAAAAGTCTTAGCTACCCAAGATTGTTAATACAAGATTCATCTTCAATTTTTACCAATATCTTTTTCAGAATTTTGTTATAGTCAGTAGAGGAAAGAAAAGTTGATACCTCCAAATATTAATTTTATAAAAAAGCATGGCAAGGACAGCATACTGGTTGAATTTAACACTTAGCTGTTCTTTATGGTACACTTAGATATTTAAGAACTACGCTCTGCTTAATGCTTTCTTGTCCATGTTAACAAGGCTTTTGCACTGTGCTGTATAAATAAACAAACATTTTATTGACGAGGTTAACAGGCAAAAATGCCCATTATGCAGTGATGATTTAAGAATCAAATCATACTGAAAATTAATTTATGCTGCTTATAAAATGGCTTTCCAATGGCTCATATAGCGCACTCCTGGTAAACAAAAAATGCATCAAGCACCTCCAAAGTAGTTTTTTGTTAAAACGCCAAACTTGAAGTTGGTATTTTATGAGCATGCAGTACCATATTGCTGTTTGTCATTATGGCAACTACTGTTAGAAGGCTGAATTTTTCACAAAGGTTTGTACACTTGATAATGTTAAAGGAATGTCAACCATCAAATTTTTAGTTAAAAACCATGTCAAATGGCACACAGACAGACAGTGCACAAGAATTAATTTACAGCTGAATGACAAAGAAAATGCAACTGGGAATGGACACTGACAATACTCCAATACAACTGCAGACGGCATATAAGGTATTCATGCAATGAATAGATACATTGATTTAGCTGCTTGTCACGACTCATTTCTGTTGAATTGTTATTCTAACTGACAACAGGGAACACTCCAACCTGATAAGGATACAGGAACCTCCTTGTCACTTAGAGAAATTTTGAGGATTATGGGAAATCAATCACGGTTAACCAACATGTTACAACCAAGGCAGAGCATTGCTCAAAATAGTGTTTTTATGCCTTGAAGCATTATTGTGCTATTCCTCCTTGACCTAATTAAATCTATGTCATCCATAATGCCTCATTTTTTCAGTAAGATAAGAACCATAATTACCATTCTGGCTTTCTTTATTAGGTTAGTCATACCTGATATAATAATGAGTCACAACTTCACAGGCCAAAAATTCTACCAGGGAGAATAATACCGCCACTCCTCTCCAATTCTGACATGACAGCTAATAAACTGCAAGGCTGGAGAGCATTTTTCCCATGGCAAAATTTCACTCAGCAAATTCAGTGATTCTTAATTTTCTCAAGAGTTTAGATAATTGTTACCATTTATTACCAAGCCCAAGTGCACAAGTACCAGCAACAGAGTAATAATAATCAATATCGCACATTAAAGTAGAATATTAATTTTTTGACGTGTTCTGCCTGAATTGTTTTTTCCAGTCAACAGCAGTCACAATCCAACTGGTAAACACCTCAAGTGGTAGAATATCATCAGTGCTGAGATTCTGCAGAAATGTTAGTGTTTGTCTTTTAAACATGCCATGAAAGACTAAAAATTGGCATATTCGGTCATGTCCGAAAAAGAATATAGAGAGAGCAGAAAAGGGAACAAGGTCAAATAAAGAAAACAAAATGAATATGAAGTAATATGAAGACTGCACCAAACTGGCATCTACATTACCGTTATCCGGGTTGGAAAACAGCCTACTAGCACTGGAGACCGTCTTGCCGATATCTGCCAGTGAGCGAAAGTTGGATTTTTTGGTCTGGTGGCGATGTTTCCTCAGTAAAGTGTACATCACCATGTCCTTCTGGTCAGCCCTCAACTGACCACTTTCAATCTGACTGTCAGTGATTAGCTCTACAGTGGGGAAAAAAAAGTGCCCCAGGGTCATGACATGTTAAGGGTAAATATGTTTCCCAATAAACAACCACACAAATGGCAGGGACAGGGGAAAAATAAAATTTAAATAGAAAATTCAATTCATAAGTGATGAGCAATACAGCACTGTACATCGAGCATACCATGTTCAAAACTAGTATTGCCCAAGGACTGCCCAAAAACTTAAAAGCCCTAGACTCTCCCACAATTAAAATATCATTACACTTATACATGGCATCCAAAAGAACTCAAATCAGTATGCATTGCTCTAAAAGTGAACACTTGATTAACAAAAACATAACACCCACATAAACAAGTTATTCATTCCGACCTTTCAAAATCATACAATGTTTCAACAAATGTGAAACTTTGATCCAGAAAAAGGAAAAAAATATATATCTGAGCAGCAAAATACAACGGCTACAATAGAACAAGATAAGCTAGTAAAAGTACCAATAAAATCAGAGTAGCCTCATGAGTCCACAACAAAGACAAGTGCATAGAAAGTATACAAACTACAGACACTACTGAAGAACAAATCAATCACATCAGTAAACATGATCCATGGGGGAGACTGCCTTTGCTCAACCAAGTGCTGAGCATTCTCCTTCTCAGCATATTGGCCTAATGTATCCTGGACAGGGGCGGCATAGTGAACCCAGCCTCATTGCCAAAACTCACCGACCAACTGTGGAAGAGTAGAGGCCTCAAGGTCGAGCAAGATTGTGCCTTTCTCAATGCAGGTCCTCAGCTCAAACAGACTGTGCAGGGACAGTGTGGCCACATGAGGTTTACTCCAGCGGTCTCCCCCCTGCTCCACCGTCTCCTCAAACTTTATCCACCTATGGGAACAACATACATTAAAAGGTCCCCTATCATGTCACCAAGTGCATAGCCGATAAGCCATTACGAGCAATTTCAAAAATCTGTCCTTTGTGACGTCACAAGCGGGAGGGACCACCCAGAATGATGAAGGAACTGATAAACTGGTTAGCTGAGGTTGGTCAGTCCTTCTTGCCTCTGTGCAGTGACTTCACAAAAAATTAAAAAAAAAAAAAAAAAAAAAAAAAAACTTTGAAATGGCTTGTAATGGCTAATCCTCTGTGAACCTGGCGACATAAAAGACCTTTAAATTCTGAATCAGAACAAATGCGATAAAAGGGGTGTTTTCAGCCAGTTATCAAATTATGATCCCTTGGATGCAATTAGTATTTGCAAACAATAATTGCCAACATCTGAACAGCTGATGCACAGGAATAAAAATGCATCCAGTATTATATTAATACAATGTATCAATGGATTAATACAACGCTGCCATGCCATTAAAATACAGCCCGTAGATCACGTTGATTATGAGGGCAACATGAGTAATTTGACCCTTACCATTTACCCACATGGTCAAGTGAAGTACAGCATCTTAAAGACAATTTCATAAGATAACTAGATAACTCGGTCGCCACAGGGACCGAGTCGTGTATCTCCCTGACAAAATGGCCACCGGCAGCCATATTGGACGTCCAAAATTGCCGAAAATCGGTCTTGAGCATTGCAAAATAAATATCTTCGCCTGTGCAAAATTAGAAAAAATTCCTATAATAATTGTCGCTTCCAGAGCCCAGAACAGAAAATCTCTGCGGGCGCGGCGGTAGCGCCGGAACTAAACCATAGTATCTCCCGACTATTGTCGTCGGGGAGAAACAATAAGTGTTTATAGAGAGCCCAGTCAATAAGGGAATCTGAGAGAGAGGAGAGGGATATTTTCTTTACTTGACAAATGACAGCAATTTATTTGAACTCTGCTGACCTCGTAGACAAGTAGCAAAAGGAGACGGGTTGCCGTACTGCATTCCTCCTTGTTAAGTGATCTTGCTTCATACAAGGAAGCTGCTTCTCCAAATCGCCAAAATAAAACAGCTAAACTTGCTTACGCAGTTGAACAGTGACTCCTGTGGAATTCCAGTCATTGCTCCTAAACAATGCCGTATTCAACAGAAGAACAAGGATGGAGTTACATCAACCAGGTCTCACGTTTGACTTTGAAAGACAGCCATAATTCGGCAACAGTTTCAACAAGTCAGATAAAGCCCATAATTCTGAAGTCCTATGCATTTAAAACCACATTTACGAGCAGCATCCCACCCAGATAGAAGAACCATGAATTTTATTACAAACCTGTGCTGGGGCTACATGCATGTGTGTGGTCTGTGACAACAAACAGAGAGTTATATCTCTGAGCATAAGGGGAAAAAAAAAAAATTCAAATCACCAAAAACCAAACATAATAAAATTCCTGGATTAGGTCTCAGAAAATAACCTGTAGTAGCACAGAGTCGGCACAGGGAGAGCAGTGCTAGCACTGAACAGGCCTACCACTTTCATCACACACCTAGGGGCATGTTTTTTTTTTTTTTTTTTTTTCCCAAGAGATGCCTGATCCAATCCACAATAAACCCCATAGCCATTTATCTCAAACAACACTGCAGCAATTGCGCAGGCTGTAACAACTACTGAAGCATTCCAAAAATGCCCAAGAACCATGTAAGGCTTTCCTTTCATTCCTCCACATAAAGATGACTTAACACTGTAATAGGACAAAAACATTGTCAGGTAATTCAGCAGTTATGTTCTCATGGTCTACTTATTACAGAAAGCGCGAGGCTAATAAAGGGCTATTGGCCCATATAAAAAAAAAATTATCAGATTAGGGCATGTTAAGGGGCCAAAAAAGGTTATTCATTTTTGACACTGAAGATCCTTGATACCATGTTTTGGTGCAGCACATTTATGTAATAAATTATACATCAGACTGCAAAATACTTACTATACATTTTTATCATCAGAAATACAAACACCCAGCACAGAAATTTCCCTTAACCACCAGAGAAAGCAAAGAAAGTGAACAGGAAAAAAAAAAAAAAAAAAAAAAAAAAAGAAATAAGGGAAATGGCATGTCCTTGCTCAAGCAAAAATCTGTTCAAAGCCATGTCTGTTACAGACATGGCAAAGGCAGATGGGCAGACGTCGACACATAAGTCTTTCATTTGCGATACAACACGTAGTCCAACAAAAATGCCACAAGGGATGTGCTCGAATTCATGTATTCAAGATACCAGTGGGAAACTTCTGGCTCCAACCCTCCTGAAGGCAACCAAGATGGATGTCAAAGTCTTAACAGGTGGCAGTCAGGAGAGGGACGAGCAGACAAATGGCAAAATAAGAAACTGAAATAGGCCAATATTAGCACGGTCAGTGTGCCCTGAACTGGCCTACCTTGCAGTCTCCTTCCACTCCATCTCCTGCCCATCCACAGCCAGCAGCTCGTCCAGCTCGGTGAAGAGCTGCGGAGGAGGAGGTCCATCGTCCTCCTCACCCAGGATGAAGCGGATCCTTTCAGAAGCTGGAGTGACTGGAAGAAGCAAGAACATTGCTTTCTCAGAGTGTCATGACCATAAGACCAAGACCACATGACTTTTACTGTACAAAAGACCCAAATCTGAGCAGGAATCCCACCTAAGCCAACCACAAAACCCAAGCCAAATACACATTTCAGATACATACACTGGGCCATACATTCTGAGATTTGACAAGCAGGATTGCTTTGAGTCTGCAGCCCCATCGAAGAGAAAATCATCACCCTCTCTTTAGCCCTCTGGAAATTTGTCTTCATTCCCACAGAAATTGAGCAGTGTGACTGGCCACAGGCCTTTTTGGCCAAGACTATAGCAGTTTTAACTTGACCTCTGACATGGTGAACAGAGAAACCAGCTTTTCTGTAACATCCATGACATCTCACTAATGGAAATACTTGGCATCAGAGCGATCAACCCCTCTTGACATTGTCCCTAGTCAGTCATTTCATTCTGTGGGAACGTTCCTCTACCAGACTACTCCTAATGTGTTTATACGCAAGAGAAGTCCTTAAAGTTTGAGCATGCAATTACCAGCACGTACTGGAGTATTTTAATACCGAAGCGTATGTAACTCATTACAAAACAAAGAAAAAGCCCAAATATGATGCTTTCACATGGCTGAAAATACGTTGTGTTGATCGTTTTCCAAACCCGTTCCCATTTACAAAGACATTTTAGACAGTTTGAGAATGCCTTACGCATAAAAGGAAACAAATTTGACCAGGAAGAAACTGCTGAACTATTCCAAATATTCTTTGCAAACATCATGGGAAAAAAAACCCCCAATGAGGCAGTGTAAAGTATTGCACAAGACTGTATAACAATGCAGAACTTCCATGAAGGTCAGAAAGTCCCGCTTTGTTCCATTATGCTGTGAGAAACCTCAGTTACGCCACCAGTTGTAAGTGAGATAACAATTTATAAAGAATTCTAAAGAGGGATCCAGTTCCATGAGTGCTGCCAAACAAAACAAGTATTCTTCACGAATGCAATCCTAGCCAATCCAATAATTGTAACATAAACCATTTCACTGCTTGTACTTGCTACATATTACAATTACACATTACAACAAATAAAGATAATGCATGCTAAGAATGTGCATTAAGATTACTTTATGGTTATTCAGTGTCAGTCATTCCATATCGTTGGCTAAAACTAGCTCAACGCAGCATCCAAATTTCAGGTGAAAATGCTGCCTCGTCATTCCCAAGCTAATTAGTTTGATACAGACACAGAAGGGATTAGCATAAGGGATCTTGCCACTTCACCTCACAGCGAGGCACCTAGTTATGCAATATAATCATTGATCCTCACACAGCTCTTAATCCAACTGCCCAAGAGACACAGGGCCCCTCCCCACACGTGTCTCATCATTACGTTCTCGGGTTAATCAGCTACTCGAACAGCTTGAACTATCCACTTATGTGACAAGCCAAAGTGGCCTTCAGTTGCAGTTTGACCTCTGTTTTGAACCTGGTCCCGGGACATGCTTGAAATTTCAGTTTCAGGCCAAATGCTGAACAGCTTGCTCTCTCTAAATAATAAGCAAAGAGGCAGCTGATGAATCAGTGCCAATCAATCCACATCAATATGTTCATTCTGATGTCAGGAGCAAAGAAGATTTTCAAAGCAAATCAATGGAAAGCTTGAGAAATGGGACAGTGGGGGAGACCCATCAAGTGGTGAAGATGCCTCCTCGATTGAACATTAAAATCTCACGCACTGTCACACACTCTCCCCCCCCTAAAAGAAGTTATTTCCCTGTTCTGCTTTCATGGTTCACACATACATCCTGCTCTGGGGTAACAATGCTTCAAAGATAGACAGATGCATGACTGCACGCTGTCAAGTAAACATAAGCCATCAGATAATGTCACGAAGTACTCCACTGTCGAGCCAGCTTGCCTGGTAAGAGTCTTGAGCACAGTTACTTCCTTGCACAGAGTGCAGAACCGAACCACGTCAGTCAAGTCTTGTGAAATAAAAACTGCCCCATTATTCTTATCAGATATAAATGTAAGAGGTTGGCTTGATGTGCTTGCATGTATTTGCTAGGATTAAATTAAATGAAGGACTAAACCAAAACTGCTCTCAATTGAGTTTTCACCATCCCTGCTAAAATTCTTTCACAAAATTGGAGAACAATTCAATGTTCTCAATTTAGAATTTTATACATTTCCACATCATCTCCACTCTGAGGGACACAAATTCAGTTCCCCATTGGTAGTTACAATCCATGGCCCTCAGTTATGAGAAGTACATGTTATGGAGCAATAAGACCACTGGGATGTGCATTTGGTTGATGGCAAAAGGGATTCAGGATAACTTGGAAGGATTAACCTCCATGAATATAGCAAATTTTGAAAACTTCCCACTAAGAAAACTGCTAATTTTCAAACAAGGTTTTCGTAAACTCAGCTTGATGTTGCAAAAGCTCTTTGGGGAGGTGGGTTCTAGAGGAAGTCCTGAGGAAGGGAGAGGATGTAGATCCAAAGACATTAAAAACATCTTCAAGTCTTAGAATTATTCCATACTTATAAAATCGTGGCAAACACAACATGATGTTCCCTTTTCTAGAAATTTCCAAGCATCTGAATCTCATCCCCTAGGACATGTCCCCTCTTGGGGTGAAGGCAGAATTTTTCATTCAAATACTTTTCCTGGTTGCTTAAAGGAGCAGTCTGTTCAGAAGAAGTGGTCCACGAACAGGAAAAGCTGAAATGGGAAAAGGCAGGTCTCAGGTTTCTCCACACAGTACACTTTAGCCTGTGACCATATCCACACAAAGATGCCTTTGTCCCTTGTCCAGAGTTCATGGGAGGGCAAAAGCTAGCTGCCCAAGAGAGCCGTGTACTGCTGCCATCCCCAACTGAATCTGTGCGCCCATTTCCTCCATTGGACAGCCATCCTCTCAAACACACTTAGACATACAGTAATTTTTCCAAACAGCTAAATAGTAAACAATACTAATTGTAATTGTATGGGATTACTGTAATAGGCACTTTCGTGCCAACACTATCAGGTGTACTTTAAGTGATGTCATGAGAGCAAAATTCCACTCCGGTGAGCCGAAAGTCAATCTTTGCATATAATATGATGCAACAATGGTAAGATAATGCCATCTATTCACAGACTGGAAGAGTGAGCGACCTCATCACAACAAGAACAAAAGAGGTTCGATCAACACCACTCACACTGGCATAATCCTATGCCACTTCTTTATTCTGATCTGTGGATGGATCAGTGACTCATCAGGGGTAGAGTTAAAAATATGGGTACAATGACAGAGGTACATTATAGTTAAAACTAGCACTATAACCTCGGGAGTTTAGAGGTTTGCAATACCTTGTGTATCGCGCCCTATTCAGATGGGGTTAGCTTGACGTGGGAAGACGAGATAATGTGGCACCTCCGTCAACTTAATCCCTTCTGAATTGGACATGTCAGTAACTTTTTATGGACTACTTTTTCAGGTTTGAGTAAAGATTTAAGTATCCTTTACCTTCTATAAAATGTCTTGCAATAAAACCTCAGGTTATAATAGCCCCACACAAACTGACACATCAATAAAATTTGGTTATTTTCCCAAGAAAACGAGTTCTCTCAGTAGATTTGATGGGTTTCTCTAAAGACTAGAGGCACTCAAGAAAGCTTTGATCGGTTTTTTTTTTGGTGAGGTGATGGTCCTCAAATCGGTTACAGGAAGAACAGTCACAAGATTTATTATCCCATTTAGTTAATCGCTTGATCTCAGACCAATGGAAGTCATGCCACAAAATGAAAATTCCAAATTTCACTGAGTGAAATTATGAAAGGGGCTTCTTCGTCGTTGGAGTTGATGTGCTACTATGGATTGGGCCATTTTTATGAGACGGCATTTTGTCAATGTCAAAGACATCCACCTCCCAGCAGCTTCTCCAAAGTTGGCTTAGACTGTGAAAACTGATTGTAAATATTATGCAGGTTCAGACATGCGTCTGAAAAGCTAATCCAGCCCAAACAGTGGTCTAGTCTTTGCAATAGCGCAGTATTACTGCCCCTTATATACGGAGCCATCAATACATTGCAACACAGCCTTATCATAATCTGGCAGCAGGATGTCTCCGAGATTCGTCGCGTTTCTTCAAGCATGTATGTGTAGATACGTGTAGTGTAGAAAAAAAGTGTAGAAACTTTTTAGTCATACAGGTCAATTGCTGGACATAAAATTGGCCCGAACTAAAATCACATCAACACCACATCTTTCCACCATGTCAAAAACTGTTGTCCTTCAGGACTTCCACAGTGGTGCATTGTTCAACAAAATAATACACTATACAACTCAAGCGTGGGGTATTCTTTGGATTAGTGGTTGAGCAGAAATCTGTACTATGATTAAGGGAATTGCATTGTTCAAGATTATAGCATTTAGTAAATGTTAGTACATGCATCTTTGTGCTACCAGGACAAGTAGCGGCATTACTGGTCAGCCAACAAACAGTATACAAAACATTAAAAATAACACAGAAGATTAATAACGGAGTGCCTCAGACTCAATTACATACCAGCAAGAAAAGCTGAAATTTAGTGCAATGTTCGTACATGAGCTTTCCAATACGTGGTTCTCAAGCACAGGAGAAAAACCAAACCAACGTAACTCTAAGACAGTCCCTTACACTGGCTATGATTGGCTGAACAAACGTAAATGTACTATAACCGCAGGACTGATGCATCTCAGATGCCACAGAGTCAAATTTCCCAGAGCAGTGCATGCAAGTTAAATCATTACCGTTTAGCACAATGCTCATGAAAAGGCAAAATCTTAAGGGGTGATCTGGGGTTTAATGGACAAAATTTGATTATTTTTCCCCAATTTTTTTTTTTTTGAATAAAATTTTCTATAATAACTCCTTTAATAAACACTAATTGCTACAAGGATTTAAGACTGAATTTTGCCATAAAATCATGATTTAAAAGCAACTGTGATGATGAAATTTATGCTTTTCACTCCAGGAAAGTGATAAACATTTGAATAATCAGATAATACAGTCTGAAAAATGGGTGTAAGCCACAGACTAAGACTGAACTCAACTTTTCAATGCAGTCTAATGCATTTTCCATTGATTTCCTACTTTTTCCACATTTCTCATGTTTGTGGCAGCCATAACTTTAACTATCATTGAAAATCAATGAAATTTGGGCTGCAGGTACTTTACTTCATTAGAAATGCAATGACATAGGCAAAATTTCCCTATCCGTTATATACTTTGAATATTTTGAGTATTCGTCAGATTGTGCGCAAAATAATTTCAAAATTTGAGTAAAATGCCCCAAAATCACAAAACTGATAAACTGGGCAAAGAATGGCTATGTCGTTGCATTTGGATAAGCAATGGCTTTTAAATGATGAAAGAAAAACTGAATTCTATCATAGAGTTAAAGAGGAATTGGTGCCAGAAGTTTTCTGCATATTTAATGCACTTGCTCGGTTACCATGGCAACTGCATAAATAGAAAAATGCCAACTTGTATCTTTTTTGGTGGTTATTACATATCTCTTTAGATTAATTCTGAGTTGTTTCCTGGTGTCATTTTTCATTTAACCCCAGATCATCCCTTAATGGTCTTGGGTTCAGAAGCAACACTGAGCTGTAATTTTTTAATTAAACTTTTTGAGGAGTTTTATTTACTGGAAATTCAATTTTCTAATGACAGACAAGCAGTGGTAAAACAAAACGTTAGCAAAATGCACATTACAGTCAGTAACGCACATCCGGTAATGGTAATGTTTCTCCAAAGCATGAGAGGACAGAAATACATGAGAAAGGACAGATCCGTTCTAGTTCCTCATATTTACAGCAAACCTAAAAACACTTCATGACTGGCCATTTTAAGTCAAGATCATTTATAAGCAATTGGCTCAGATGGCCCTGAAACCCACTATGTGTGTTCAGGTCTCTGATCAATGCAATGCAATGCAGCCTGGGAAAAATAGCAGGTGGCATGTGTACAAGGTCCACGTGAGACTGGGCTAACCACTACTTAACCCCAGTCAGGCTCCCATCGCCTCTTGAGTGCACTGTCATGCAACCCAATGTGGAACACAAGATCAAGTCCACACTCCTGCATTTACAGGATTACAATGCTTAAAATACAGAAATCCAGTTTCCATGTTGGTGCCATGGAGGCAAACCCGATGTCAAGGAGGATGAAGGCAGTACAGCAAATGTTCCAGTATCAAAATGTGCTGCATGATGCCAAAAACTCATTCACTTGTAATGACATGGCATGGGGAGGAGCAGTGGTGACTTAATTTATGACCAAAGTCTACATTCCAAAGGAGTTCTGAAGACTATTTTAAGATGGTAGATGATGGAAAGTGGTCAACTGTCAGGACAAGCAATCAAGAACACTGCCATCTGAAATTGACACTTCTGGGTGCTGTAATTTTATTGTTCCCAGATTCTAACAGAACATACCTTTAGAAGTAAACAAAGTTTCACATGCTTTGCTATGTTACCAGTGACAGAATTGACATGGGGACAGGCGATGCAGTTATATCCCATCCTGATTTTACCACAAACAGCCGGGAATGGACTGATGCCGACAGATGATGCACCGACAGATGCAGAGCATGACTAGGGGAAGAATAAGGTGAGATTATGTTGTTAGAACTTCTAATGGAAGGCCGACTAATTGCTTGAGAGGATTAGGAGAGCAAACTCCAGTCAAGGGAGGAAGGGGGAGGAGTTCCCCTTACTAAGCACGTACAGGAGTCCAGCATAGTACAAACTTCATTGAGCAGGAGCATTTTAGCGTAGCATCTGAGAAACTCCATACCATCCCACTGTGAGGCAATATAACTAATGGAGCAAACAAATATAACCCATAAAGCCTACAATGGTCAGTTAATTTCATCTGTAATAAATAAAGAATGCAGGCATGAATGTAACCTGGAGGTATTTTGTAGAGTAGTGTTTCCCAAACCTCTCCTGGAGTACCACTTGTCCAACTAACAGGTTTTAGATCTTTCCCCGCCCCAGCACAGGTGATTCAAATGATGCCCTCGTTGTCAAGCAGCTTCAAGAGTTCATAAGTTCATTAGTCATCATTTAAATCATCTGGGCAGGAGCAGGGAGAAGATCGAAAACATGAAGGACAAGAGGTACTCCAGGGGAGGTTTGGGGAACACTGTTGTAAAGGACCAGAGCTGCTATGTACGAATAACATTTTTATTTTGAAAAAGGAGGCCTACAGCCAAGTGCTATGAAGTGCGAACTCTAACCAGGCCCCGGCAGCGCCATAATTCATCTGCCAAGCACGGGGTTTTCAGGGAAATCAGCACTGCAGGAAAAGGCCTGGCACAACATTAGATGCCAAGCAGGGCTATGGTTAAAGACATTGCAAATTGCTCTCTGTTTTCAATAGCAGTTCAGCAGTGTTACCCTTTGTTTCACAAGTGTCTAAACACTAAAAAAAGAAATGACTACACAGACACATTTGATTTACATACATACCCTTCCATGATAATCCTGAAAAACAGGATTTATGGAAATTCTCCACCAAGCAAGAACAAACCGAGATAAACATATATTCACACCAGACACACTGACAGGTCAACTTGAAGGAGCTGCGTCACGATTACTGCACATGCTCAGAGCTTACATCCCAAGAAAGTGAATCTGCTTGACTGCAAGTCATAATCTGATTCCATCCTTGCCAATCATTCTTTGTTTTGCATTGTATTTATACATTTTAGTTACTCCAGCATAATGAGTTTTATATTAAGGAGCTTTACGGAAATTTGAGGAATCAGAGTGCCATTTTAAGCTTTAGCCAAGGGATACAAAGAATTTAAGCTGGTTGCCACTGCCAAGAATCATAGAAGAAGAAAAATACCTTCTAGATTTTGACTTGCACTTGAGTGGATTTACTTTGTTCAAAGTTGAGAGCAACCGCAGTAATCCTGACACAGCTCCTTTAAACACTCAAACATGAGACTTGCAATAGAATTCATAAAGTAGGCTTCTGTGTCCTATCCCACATTAGTAGATTGTAGATGTGCTTAAAAACTCTAGCAAGTCATACATTGATATATAAATGTGGTCAGTGTTAACCAGTTTATGTATCCAAGTACATTTACTTTTACTTATTTTTATTGTATGAATACATGAGTTTGAGTACACAGTAAGTGTACCTTTCTGTACATCTGCACACTGTATAAGCACATGTATGGATACATGCATGCATTAATACATACATAAATTTCTTTTTTAAAGCACTCGTATGTTAATTCAATTTGAGTGCATGGCTTGTGCGTGTAAACTATAAGTGTGCCCGTGTGCATACTGTATGTAGGTGTCCATGGAGGCTTGTATTTACGCATTCGTGTGATTATACTGTACACATCTTTTTCAAAGCATTAGTATATTTACTTATTTTCATTTTTGTGTGTATATTGGCTTCTGTGCATACAGTAAGTGCACCCGTATGTCCATCCGCATACCATATTTGCATGTAGCTGTACACCAATGTATGCATGCAAGTCCTTCTTATTGACAAACCTATGTAAATCATCTTTTCCATGTTCCTGCCGGAAGTGTTTAGGCTAACCAGTCTATGCGTACTGTCTGGAAATTAAAATGATGCCGAAACGGGGTATTGTAAGTCCGCGGAAAACGCATGGTACGAAAATACAATAAAAACTCAAAGTCAAAACTCAAAACATGCATACTACGAAGCAGAACAATTGGGCAAGAAATAGGGACTGGGATGCAGGAGCCAAAAAGAACCAAATTTGCCATAAGCCGACAGCATAGACCTTCCTGTAAGTTCAGCTTGCATGTGTCAACTTTGGAGGGTGGAGTGAAAATGTGAGGGCACAGCTATTGTACAGCTTGGCCATTTTCAATAAAAATAAAAATAAGAGGCCCCTAGATTATAATTTTAAAACTGCTAATCTGTCAAAAAATGCAGGTTGCATGCAACATCTTATTTATACAGGAGTATAACTGAAACTTTTACCTACAATGAATGAATTTATTCAGTCTGCCAGAACCTTGAATCATGACATTGTTTTCTGCAAATTTTGAATCAGCGCAGTCTTTGTAAACCATGATGACAACCATAGCACCAGTAATTTAGAGAAAAACAACTATGTCTACTGGGGACAGCAGTTTCCTTTATCAAGTGGAACTACCATAATTATCAAAAAACATCAAATTCACAAACACTGCACAGTGATGTAAGGCAAAAAAGGCTATGGTTCCATCCCCGTGGGCAACAGCAATAGCTAGTTAGTTGGACAGGAGCCTACAGTACCCCAAGGTAAACAAAAATAGAAGAAAACAGATTACCATTCATTACAAAATTGCAGTGAAAATATGAAAAAAAAAAAAAAAATTCCAGCAACAGTAAACCTGTAAACCTACAAAGAATAATTAATAGATAAACACTGATCCTGCACCTCATACGTCCATCACAATTGTCAAAGTGGATGAAATATAAACATTGGCCAAGCTTACCAAGTGGCTTGAGTATGCTGGTGCTGACATCATCAGTGTTTTCTCCATCTGATTTGTCATTTTCAGTTACTCTCTCTTTCCTCTCCCTGTGGCTGGACTTCCTGCGGTGGCGTCTTCGCCTCCTGTAGCTCTTGGGCACATGCACGCCGATGTACACTGTGTGGTGACCTGCAGACAGATCGCAAATTCAGTTATGACTGGCAATACCATCCATCCATCCATCCATCCATCCATCCATCCATCCATCCATCCATCCATCCATCCATCCATCCATCCATCCATCCATCCATCCATACCACTTTTTCCTCAATAGGGTCGCGGTGGAGCAGAAGCCTATCCCAGCTGACTATGGGCGAAAGTCAGGGACACACTCTGGACAGCTCACCAGTCCATCACAGGGCACACACACCTTTCAGTCACGCACTCACAACTATGGGCATTTTAGAGTCGCCACTTAACTTAGCATGCATATTTTTGGCCTGTGGAGGGAAACCGGAGTATCCAGAGGAAACCCACCCGAATACAATGATAAAATGTAAACTCAGAACACAGAAAGGCCCAAGGCTGGGCAACACCTTTGCAAACTCAAAAATTAACCCAAAGAAACTGTTGTCAAAAGTAAGAGTTGAGGCATGAAGAAGAAATGAAAAAGGTAACATTCTTTTGCCATCACACCTGCATCTACCCACTCTCCAAGCCCACAGACACACACACACACACACACACACACACACACACACACCTGAGATGGAATTTGTTAAGCAATAATGATGTATATACATGCCAAACACTTCCTTACTGCAGGTTAGACAGGAAATGACTCACAGTTGTAAGGAAGCAGCTTTGAAAAAATACCATTAGTACGAGTCATTATCAATCTGTCAAGCTAAATATTATGCTTGAACAAAAAGTAGCAGGAAGTAGTGAACATTCATTTTAGTCCCCAAAGCACTAAGGAGAGGAAAAAAAAAAAAAAAATTCACAACTCAGCCCTTCCAAAGCCAGATAGTCAAACCAAACAGACCTACATACGTCTTATGAAGTATTTACCGTGCAAATGCAATGAAACCACTTCCTGGAGTAAAACTGTAAAGTAAACTAAAGATAATGCATTCTTACAACTTACCAAATAAATGCTGTGGTTAAAGTACAGTTTTTATGCTATAGCTCAAGAGCTGTGCATAAATGACCTACTTAGGATGAACACAGCTAGCTCTTGGTGGTTGCCGTGGCATTTTGCAATAAAGACTCCCCTCAATTCATTCATTTAAGACTGATCATCTGCTTATTATCTTCCTATATCCAACAATACATTTCTCCAAAGCAGTGCCAAGGCCTATGAAAATAGTGCTTAGCTGAGCTTTTGAATGCACTGATGAGAATAACAGGTTTTTAAAAAGTAGAAGTCAATGCCAATGGGTCCATAGATCAAAACATCAGTGCCAATGATTTAAGACAAAGTACGGCTAATGGAGACTGAAAGTGCATGGTTTTCCAATATAAACACTGTTCTGACACTGGTAGGGGATCTCTGGACAAACTGAACAAGTATTCACTTGACAAAACACACAGATCAATGTTAGTATGTTGAAGTCAAGTCAAATAAATGCCCAGAACAAGAATGCCCAGAAGACTATAGGTTATGCAACTTAAAATATTCATTCAGTGACCCAAAAAAGAAGCAAATTATTTTATGCAAGTGTAGAGGAAACTGAAATCAGGAGCAAAGGCTGATCAAAAATATTACCCCCAAAGTTACAAAATGATGTTGAATTTCACAACAACAGACATAATTCATTCTTGCTGGCAAGGTAAATCAAGCTCTGTAGAGACATCACAAAATAAAGGAACCCCTTGCGCTTCAGCCCCTCTCTAGCCAGAGGTCGGTTCTCACAGAAAAGGACAAATTCAGAAGAAATGAAGGAACAGACTGGAGCACTCAGAATCAAACTTGATCAGTTTATTGAGATGCCAAAACGTTAGTCTTGGCATCTCAATAAACTGATGCAAGTGATTCGAGTGCTCCAGTCTGTTCCTTCATTTCCTCTGTAGAGAGATATTGGGTTACAAAACTAAACATAACGCATTGCTGAATACCCCTCGGCCTATGCTATGCACATCTATGGGTCACCGAGAGTTACCATACCAAAATTGAAGAAGCTGCCATCAATAGTTACTGAGTACTGGGCTGGACAAGATTTCCACGTTGAAGGTCACAGCGCTAAGGTCAAAGGTCAAATCCAGCCAAAACCCTGGCATTGCACATCTATGGGTCACAGTGAGTTACCATACCAAATTTGGTGAAGCTATGATCAAAAGTTACTGAGTGCTGGTCTGGACAAAATTTCCTGCATCAAGGTCACAGCGCTAAGGCGAAGGAGAAATCCAGCCAAAAACCTGACGTTGCACATCTATGGGTCACAGCGAGTTACCATACCAAATTTGACAAAACTACGGTCAATAGTTACTTTGTACTTGGCCGGACAAGATTTCCACGCTGAAGGTCACAGCGCTAAGGTTAAAGGTCAAATCCAGCAAAAAACCTGATGTTGCACATCTATGGGTCATAGTGAGTTACCATACCAAATTTGGTGAAGCTGCGATCATTAGTTGCCGAGTACTGACCCGGACAAGATTTCCACGATCAAGGTCACAGCGCTAAGGTCAAAAGGTCAAATCCAGCAAAAAACCTGACGTTGCACATCTATGGGTCATAGTGAGTTACCATACCAAATTTGGTGAAGCTGCGATCATTAGTTGCTGAGTTCTGACCTGGACAAAGTTGTGGACAGACGACAGATGACAGACAGACACGCAGGTGACGACAATACCCCTCTGGCTAAAGTTTGGCCGAGGGGTAAAAACTGCAGAAGAGGCATGTGTTAGTGACATGCACTTCTACCCACCCTTGTCCGTGAAGAACGAGCAGGCTGGACAACTTTAATTTACAAACAGCTGTGAAAATGGACAGCTTCATGCCTGCTGAGTTCAGCCACTTTGCAAGTATGAATGACATTGTTTAATGTGGACCGACAACACGTTGTACGAGCCAGTCTGTTGAAGCATGCAGCAGCCCACCTGGACTTTGTGGTCTCTAGGAAAGCAGGTACCTCGGGCTGACACAGCAGTTTTGGGGCATGTTTCTGTGCTGGCAGTCAAGCTAAGCCAGATACTGCAAATAGTGTTGTGAGGCAAACACCCCAGGGTAACCCTAACCCCAACAACTAAATGAATATTGCCAATATATCACAGTAATCAAGCTTCAGAGGCTCAATATCAATTGATCTGAATATGTGCAAGAGCAGGTGGCCAAACTGACAGCAACAGAAATATAAGGTTCCCTGATCACCATACATAAGTGACTGGATGATAATCGTATTCCATCATAACCTTAGATATCCCGAAAAGGCAGATTAATACAACGATCAAAATATTCAGTCACTATCACTACCAACAGTTTATTCCAGGTGGGAAATATGAAATGCTTACTATGGACTGGCAGGACACCAGCAGCTCATTAATATTAAACACAAAGGACATAAAATTCTGGCCGTGAGGTGTGGTCTTAAGCCTGCATAGAGATGGTCTCAAGTAAGTCCAAGCACACATCTGAACCACGATCCTCTTCAGCATGAATAATACAAAGCCATTTAAAAAGCCACAGCGACTCAAAGTGTCAAGGATGAACATGTAACTGACAGGGCCAAAATCTTGAAACTACGTGTGGTGGAGCATAGCCCCTTCTCAATAGAAGGCCAATTATTAAACTGCAATTTGGGCAATTCTGCAAAGAAAAAGCACTTCAGTGGGATAGCCTAAGGAGCAATATCAGATGTATTATTTTAGTAACCATGGGCAAGAAATAGAAATTAAATCTGCATGTGTAATTAATGAACCACACTTGAAGCAAGTGAGGGTCAAAGACTACAATGAAGAGTTTGGTCTCTCTAATCACACACCATGAGCAGTGATTAATTTTTGATGTATACCACTGCATTACTCACATTTCTGGACAGATTCTTAAATTAGAAAGAAGATGCCGCACACCAGCTGGTTGCTCAGGTGAACACCTGACAAAGACCATTCTGGTTTAAACGCCAGGAATAAATCACTGTCAGGAGCAACAGCCTGGTGTGCGGGTATCTTCTTTTCTCCATTCTTATGGTACAGTTTTATCCAGCACCTGTATTCATTTGGTGTGCGTGCACCACTGTATTTTCAGATTCTTAAATTAGCCTCCAACACAGACACAACCATGAACTGCCCAACACTTGTCTGAACACTATTTAAATCAGACAACGACTCAAAACAGTGACGGACTACCAGCGAACAGCATCATTCATTTTGCACACCAACTAAAATACAGCAAACAGAACCATTTTCCAAAAGTTGCTGAAAAACAGCAGGAATATCCGTAAAACTCAGTTCCTTACAGTCCCTTTGCAAGCTATTAAAAAAAAAATAAATAAAAAAAAAAAAAAAAAAAAAAAAAATTTTATTCCAATTTCTTCAAAACAAAAATTCAGAAATTATATTGTTTTAACCAATGAGCATCAGTTCATTTATCAAATGGTGAAAACCGAGCACGGAGGGAAGGAATGAACCATGCGGAAAGAATCTCATGAAAGTCGGAAGAAAATTGTTGCGATGCCAACAATGACGTAAACCCTGGTCGCTAGCACAGAACAAAATTAATTGGGCGAGAGCTAATGTCAGTTATAAAGGAGCCCTCACCTTGGGCAATGCACAAAGCTAACACTCACAGCATAACAGATGATGACAGAATTCCTCGATAAAGAATTTCCCTTTCATGCCAGAGATAGTGTCCACAAAAAAAAAAAAAAAAAAAAAAAAAAACACACCAGAGACCTTGGGAAACACAGCTCAAATTACACAACCACTGTTTTCAGATAGATCACATGACTAACACCTTATAACAATCAAAGTCACCAAACCAAACACAGGATAAGTTTTGCTTGACCAGATGCAGGTTGCAGGTACCCATATGTTATGCATTTACACATCAGCAATATTTAATCTTGTCAGCACTGCCAAAAAAAAAAAAAATTCTCATGGTCTATCATGGCATTAAGTGTTGAACAGAGCACCATTCCACACAGCCTTTGCTGTGGCTATTCATACTGCAGACACGGGCAAGGAGTGCTGCATCTGTCCCTAGTTTTCACAGCAACTTCTGGCCTTAAATGCGTTAATTATCTTAGTCAAGCCATTTCTGAATTTTGATGTTTCTGCGGCATTTCTTTGAATTCTCAAGAATGACCAAAGACTGTTTATTGTCTCCCTTATCTAATGTATGCACAAATCAATGTTTGTGTACAAAAACAATTGGCTAAATTAGTCAGGGTAACTTGTGAAAATAAAGCCTGTATGCACACCGACTCTCCCGGACCAGAGTTGCCCACCCCTGAGCTCCAGACTAATACACCAATACAGGACTCCAGTTCATCTCCCAATTACAAAATGGAGCACTTAAGTACAGAAAAATTTACTTCTCAGTGGTTTGCACACTGGTTCATGAAGAAATTTGGGCTTATGCCATGATTTGAGTGCACCAAGTTGAAGCTTGTCAAGATGTTGATGCAAAAGTAGAACAATGCACAATTTCTACTGGACTTCATGTCGTCTTGATCACAATCTCATTTGTTCTCAATTCTGTTCCTTTTTCCAATTCAAGAGCTTGATGTTTCGTGGTGTGCGATTATTATGGCTACAAAGACCTGAATTGGATATATGTGCATATGAAAACAGGTGCAGGAGGGTGGGTACTAAACTATCAATTCATAAAAGTCCCGATCAACACAAACATCTAATCCCAACTCCCATCCCACTCACCATGCCCAGAGGGCCTTCCGAAACCTGCTCATGTCTATTTGTTTGCCACCTAAGGCAAGCTCCTAGTGTTTGCAGTCGGATGTGTTCAGACTGTTCAGTTGGGGCCATCGTGCGACTCGTGTGCGTCCTGTTACCCCAGTTACAGGGACCAGGGAGCATTGGCAATGCCCACAGAGGGCATGTAGCAGGAATCCCAAGAGAGTTTCTCAGACAGTGCAGTTCATTTCTAACATCTTCAGCAGCTGAAGATATAGCCTGAGGACTCAATATTTCACCACCAAGCAAAAAGTATGCTAGTTATGTAAATACTTTGACCCATAGAAACCCTAAGGCAGGGGTCCCCAATCTTTCCCAGAAAGGGCCAGTGTGGGTGCAGGTTTTCATTGCAACCAAGCAGCTACACACCAGATACTACTAATCAACCCCTGGACTCTCTGCTAATAAGCTTGATTAGTAGCATCAGGTGTGTAGCTGCTTGGTTGCAATGAAAGCCTGCACCCACAGTGGCTCTTTCTAGGAGAGATTGGGGACCCCTGCCCTAAGGCTTACACATACAGTTAATTAGCCGCCCTCTTAACCATTAGGAAAAACTGAAATTCTCAAAGCAAAAGGCCACAGAAATCCAAACTAACAGGGTTTATTTCTGCCGGGCGGAAAGGGTCACAACAGACTGAGAAACTGCATATTGATGCCATTTCATCTATTTATTTATTTGCAATTGCGCCACTGTCAAATACAGGGAGCAAGCCTGTGCATGGGGTACAAAAGAGCACATATCCATACTGGCAACAGGAAGTGAATGTTTTACATTTAAACCCCTGCCACAAAGTAGCTCTGGGGATTTAGGATTGGGTTCTGTCCCCATGTCGGTCCATCACACTTTCAATGGAGACAAGTTATCTTGAAAACAATGACAGTTACAAGGGTCAAATTTTGTAGGCTTAATAAGCTAGTCAATAAGCACATTGAGTTCAAAAATGGATGTCGAAGCATATTTATTGACGGAGTTATGGCCCTTGATCGTGGCAGGGGATAGTGATGACCATGTCATCTGGTTTTTTAGGTTTGTGCATGTGCAACTGCGAGCATGTACACGCACTGAAACTGGAACTACAGCATCCCATTTTAATGTGTGCGTCTCTAGCACAGCGATTCCCAAACTTAGTCCTGGAGTCCCTCTGTGAATACTAGTTTTGCAATCAAAGGGCTTTAAAAAGCTGTAATTTTGTCTTAATTAAGAGCATTTCCAGTTTAGAGCTGGTATTTACCCTTTCAAACTTCATTTGACAGAAAAAGCCATGCAAGCCGTGAAGAATAAAAGACCCATGAACACATTTTTCTATATTGGGAGCAATTCCTGGCAATTACATTTTTAAACAGACAGATTAGACGCTGTGAAAATCAGTAAGCTCATAATTAGGTAGCTGAACAGGAGTGTTTTGAGTTGTTTCAGAATAATCTGTGAGCTTAAACATGAGACATAACAGGTTTGACTCCATCATTTGCTTGCTAAATAAACACTTCTCATGACTATGTGTCCACAGCACCGCTAATTAAGAACCGACTGCTTCTTCATATTGATCAGTGACATTCTTCCCCTCTGGTCATGCAGCAGTTTTCAAAATATCACAACGTGTTAACAAAATTTTCATTCTTCATGGCATGCGCGGACATTTTCACGGAAATGAGCCTTGAGGACAAATGGCTCCAATAATGAAATGACCCCAAATAGTATGAAACAGGAGAATGATAGCTGACTGACAATACAAAAAAATTATCTTATTTTCCTTATTCAGCGTTTTCACTACTGTAGAATCATTCATTTGAACTGTATATGGCATCATGTTGTTGCTGTGAGGCTAGACCAAGTTTTCTTGATTAATATACCTTTATGAAATATTCCCCAGTTGATGCAATATCCAGATATGTTAGGCTATGTCAAATTGAGAGATTTGATTCATGCCTTCTCTATAACACCATTTCAGGCAGAAGAACTCCCATCTTTAGAATAGTTTGAAGGCCCGAACTCCTCATAAATATTCAATCTACAGTTATGAATGCCAGGTACAATCACAATTACTGCAACCATTTGGATGCAAGCATCCAAGGTTACTGCTCATCTGTGCATAGATGTTAAGATAAATTAACAGCTTTTTAAAATTCCATGATTGCAACAAGCACCAGTATACCCAGGAGGGCCCCAGGACTGAGTTTGGAAACCACTATTCAAGCAACAGCTTTACTTTTACACTGCACCATATTTAAAATGTTCACATTTATGTTTGAAAAGTAAGCACGCCGGCACTTTGTGTGCAATTTCCATGAGCCATTCCTTCAACAAACCTCACATGAGGCCATGAAAGATGTCAGAAAGTATTTCTCACATTCATTGAAGGCAAGAGCAGGAGCACAACTGAATGGAGAAAGGATCTGCAAAGCTACAGTCAGCATGCAAGGACAACTTTCACAGTGAATCCTGTCAGCTAAGATGTCATCTCATACAATAATTCTTCATTCATTCCATCAACCCATATAGATCAAACAAAAAAATGAATAATCAACTTCCACTCAAAAGTACCAGACTGGTATAACCAGCAGGTATGGAGGCAAATTTGTTCATTTCAGTTGAACCACTCCACACCAAACACTTGAATGTCTAAAACACAGGAACATCAAGGAAACATAGCATTACCTTCCACCTCCTCTTCGTCACAGACGTGCTTGACGAAACATGCTCCACGATCCAGCACCGCCTCGTCCTCGACCCTGTGGCAATACAAGAGAAAAATGATTCACACACCGCACTTATAAAGGTTCTGTACAGCTGAGGAAACTTCAGTAAGGTAAGGTTAAGTGGACTTCCCCTACTGACAGTTGCGCTATCAAGATTTGCCCTGGAAACAAGGCCTTATCCAAAAATTGGTAAAACTGGACCCGTAGAACAAAATGAAGTGAACAAGAGGCAGCATTCCTTGTACTAGCTCCTGTTTTAGCTTGCTTGAATTTAGGATCTTAACAGCCTGCAGCACTGCCCAGTCAATTTTCTGGACTTGTACTATGGCATATTGAATTTGCAGATTTACAGGTACTGGTCAATAAGGCTCATGTGAGCGCTAGTCCTCACCCAACCAAAAAGGCATGAGTAATGTGGCTCTTATAAAGTTTTTTTTTTTTTCCCCAGATTAGCCCAGCTTTGCTAACAACATGCAGGCACTGCAGCCACCAGCTCTTCTAGCCTCTGGCATAAAGTAGACAGCTACAAGCACATTTCACTCACTCCTGAAAAGGGTCAAATACCTGGGCTTTTCAGGAACATCCGTTGACTGGTTCAGTTCCTCTCATTTTTATTGGCCCACTTTACTTCATTTCTTTATGTAATATGCTTGATACTTGCAATGCAAAAATGTTCAATAAACATAAAACTTTAACCCAGAAGGTTTTCCACATGCAGAACCAAATTAAATATTGATCTACCACACACAGACATCTTATCTCTGAACATGGCCCAAAATACAAACAAAATATTTAATAATTAAAGAAAATAACAGGGTTTCATTCAAACCTGACCAAGTTAAAATGTGGTCAGGCAAATGGTGTCATTTTATGAATTCAACCATTCAATTTTTTTTCTTTTTATTAGAACAGGAAAAGAACTCTGAAAAAGCAATATGGTAGAAAAGCAATCAAACACACAAACTGCATTAAAATTTTAATTATAATTCCAATAGTTCCTCAGTGACCGGGGGCAGCCTCACTGCTCAAAGCTTATCGAGGGCGCTCGGTGCAGCTGATGAAATATAGTAGTTCCACAGGGCATGACCTATCTGCGTTACTCGAAACCGCGCAGTCTAGCGGGGGAGGGTACATGGCAATTGGCAGGACAGAAGTGACGGCTCACCGAGCTGAACGACAAAGAGCCCATTTGTCTCTCTGTCCTCACACACAAACTCACAGCGGTTTCCCTTACAGTTGCACGGAGTGCCTTCTAATCCTGCTGTATCCTTAAATCAGTTTTTAGGAACCTGGCCAGGGATTACAGATAAAAGGGGCAGGGATGTTCCTTCAGGACATTTTATCTGGGCCACTGCAGTCTCATCCCGTGGTTCAGACCAACAGCACTTATGCAGAATGGATGAATATTGGGAATCAGAGCAAGACAAGGTGGGATGGTGCAGAGATATTCGAGTGGCCGGGTAGAATTGGGGTTTTATGGTCAGCACTTTCGAACGCCTAGCTCGCCTGCCCATTGCAGTCAGTTTGAGTTGGCAGGCCTTTATAGTTATCGTCATGAGGATTCTGTGAACATTCTCTCGTTAATCAAGTGCTGACATTAATGGACGCATTCCAACATTGAGCTGGGTAAAGCACTAATGAGTACAACATTTTTAAATGTAAGAATTTCAGCAGTACAGTAGGAACAAATGCAGATCAGGCCAGACGTGACCTTTTGCATCAAATTCATCTAAGAGAGGACCCTCCTTCCTCCAAAGCCTAGGGCTCAAATGTGCAATAAAAACGGGAGCGGGTGTGGAGATAAACAAAAACAGGAAGGATACAAGCTGCTCCGCAGATAACGCCATCATCCCATCAGCATTACCCACGAGAATCCTCCATCCATAAAAATATTGCCAAGAGATGTAGATAGACATGATTGAATCCAATTTTAAAGTGCTTTACAGCACAATTCCCCTCAAAATTTACTGAGCAAAGCAGATTAGAGCATAAAAGATGACGTTTCATGATAGTTTGATTTTTTTTATACAAAAACAAGAAATCCTATTACCTGGGGTTTATCAGAAAATACACAGAGCAGCCGTTTGCACTGGACTTTGTGTGAGGTCAAAAAAGGAAATGCATGATAGCACTAATCACACTTCATGTGCTCACTTTTGCTTCTCTTTACTGGGAATGTGTGCGTGACTCCGAACATTCATGTACACAAAACAAGGAGAGTTTATTTCATCTCCAAGGAATTTCTAATGGCCGTACCTGTACAGGCAAGCAGGCCAACTTGCCAATATAAGTCAGTCGGAAAGCTCCCAAGTGCTGCAAGTTCAGCAATCCCACTCAAATCGAATCTTATGCAGACTACTGTACACGCAAGCCAGCACAAACTCACCCTGTGCCAGTCAGGGTCTGGGGACAGATGATAACTCCATTCGTCTCTGACACAGTGCCAGCCAGCAGCTCCTTACCACAGCAAACAAAACAGTCAGGTTGATCTCCCTGATAGTCATTAAGCACTTTATTTGGAGCACCACAGTAATACTGGGTAAGGCCTTAAAACAGCTACAATTCTTCATATGATAGATGTTCCCATAAAGATTTTCATGTTGACATGATTGCATCTCACAATTTCAAGAGATCTGTCTGCAGCACATTCATGCTGCAAATATCCTAATCCACTGCATGAATTGGACTGAATTCCACTCTATTAACTGTGGAAACTTTTGAAGAATGAAATTTAAGTCGTTTTCATGCAATGAGATTGAGAGGTCTTTGTTTTGTGATGCATCATCACGCTGGTAGTAGCCATCATAATAGGGGCTAATTGCAGCCATAAAGAGATTCAGATGGTCGGATAGGCTGCTCGTTAAAGTGATGATTGATTGTTATTAATGGGCCCAAAGTACACTGCCCGTCCAAGAAAAAGTCGCCATTTGGATTTAAAAAAAGCAAATACTCAAAAGCCTATGAATGAATCATTATAGCAGTGATGAAACCGTTTCAGCTGGCAATAATTATTTTAATCCTGATTGATTCAGGGCATAACTTCACATTTCTTAAAAAAAACCATGTTAGAAGACGTATCTCATGGTTGGTGAAAAGATGTTCTTGTGCTTCAAGAGGGGTAAATTATTGGCCAGCATCAAGCAAAGAAAACAGCTAAGGAGATTGCTGCAATCACTGGAATTGGGTCAGGAACTGTCCAACAATTTATTAAAACCTGGAAGGATAGAGGTGAACTGTCAACTTCTCAGAAGAAATGGGCTGGAGAAAAATCATGACTGATCCTGATCAGGGATCACTAAAATGCTTAATGAAGTCTCATCTGTAAAAAAAAAAAAAAAAAAAAAAAAAAAGAAAAAAAAACAGCAGAACTCAAGGACATATTTGATTATGAAGGTAAGAGCATTTTCACATCCATAATGCAACAAGAACTTGTCGGATTGGGACTAAACAGCTCTGTAGTCACATGAAAGCCACTTGTTACCGAGGCCAATTAGGGAAAATATGAGTTCAGTTTGCGAGGGAGCATAAAGATAGGACTGAGGAGCAATGGAAAAAGGTCATGTTGTCTCATGAGTCCAGATTTACCCTTCTCCAGAGTGATGGGCATGTCAGGTTAAGAAAGGAAGCCCATGAAACGATGCACCCACCATGCATATTGCCCAGTGTACAAGCCTCTGGAGGCAGTGTTATGATCTGGGGTTGCTTTAATTGGTCAGGTCCAGGCTCAGCACTGCTCTGCAGCAAAAAATGAACTCAGCAGACTCCCTGAATATATTGAGTGATCAGTAACCCATCAATGGACTTTTTAATCCATGATGGCACAGGCATATTCCAGGATGAAAATGCCAAGATTCATCCAGCTCAAATTGTGAAAGATAGGTTCATCGAGCACGAGGAATCATTTTCCCCACATTAATTAGCCACCTCACAGTCAGGACCTTAATGAATTGAAAGTCACTGGCATGTGCTAGAGAAGGCTTACCGGAGTGGTTTGACTCGCTCATTGTCAATACAATATCTCGGCCAAAAATGAACGCAAATCTGGTCGGAAATAAACGCTGTAACATTTTATCAGACTGTCGAAACAATACCACAAGGAATGTGTGCTGTAATCAAAGCTAAAGGTGGTCCAACAGAATATTATAGGGTGCGACTTCTTTTTTTGAACTTCAGTTAGGTATGGTAAAGTGTGCTTCGCCTGCTGATAATGGAGCGATTAAGATCTAAACTGGGAACAAGGCCTTATCCGATAAAGGGTAAAACTGGATCCGTAGAACAAAATGAAGGGAACAAGAGGCAGCATTCCTTGTACGAGCTCCTGTTTTTAGCCTGCTTGAATTTAGGATCTTAACAACCCAGTCAAGTTTCTGGACTTATAATATGGCAAACTGAATCTGCAGATTTACAGGAACAGGTCAATAAGGCTTGTGTGAGCGCTACTCCTCGCCCAACCAAAAAGCTATGAGTAATGTGGCACTTAAGAGGTGCTTTTCCCCAGATAAGCCCAGCTTTGCTGAGGTGCCGTAATCAAAGCTAAAGGTGGTCCGACAAAATATTAAAGGGTGCAATTTTTTTTTTTTTTTTGAACAGGCAGTGTATATCAAGATTACATTCCCCTGTGCCACAAAGCCACCACCACCCCCACCACCCTGAACTGTTAACACAAGGCAGGCTGGATCCATAGATTCATGCTTTTGATGTCAAATTCTGATCCAATTATTTGCAATTTGCTCAGCTGTTGTAGCCCATCCTCCTCAAGTTTTGACATGTTGTGCATTCTGAGATGCTTTTCCACTCACCGCAGTTGTGAAGAGAGGTTAAAAAGATATGAGTCATTGCAGAGTTTCTTTCAGCTTGAAACAGTCTGGCTATTCTCCTCTGACATCAATTAAAAGGCATTTCTGTCCACACAGATGCCACTCACTCGATTTCTTTTTATTTCCCCCTTTTGCTTTATTATCTATTTATTTATTTATTTATCTCAAGGGATAAGCTCTTTCTAAATACACTGCCACATCTGGCACCAACAACCACGCCACAGTCAAAGTCACTGAAATCACATTTCCTCCCCAATTATGATTTTAGATGAGAACGGTAACAGAAGATGCTGACCTGTAGCAGCATGTACTTATGCATTGTACTGTGGCCGTATGATTGGCTGATGGACAACTGAATGAGGAAGCACACCTGCAAGTGTTTCTAATAAACTACTTGGTGGGTGTACCCCAATGTGCAAATTCTAACCTGTCAGTCAGGGTCGTTTTCAATCGTCGGAGCAGCCCCTATTAGCACTGGCTGGAACCAGATGCTTCATGTATCCTGGTCTGACACCTGTATATGAACAATACTTCTTGCCATTGAAAATGTAGTGGAATGAATGAGTGAATGACAAGATAAATTAATGAACAAACCAGAGACCATCTTACGATGGAGATCACAAGAGCTACTCTTCCCTTCAGGTGCCCTTGCTCGGACCACACCCACCCTTCATTTTAAACTCAACTACACACCTGCGAAGTTTCATGACGGTTCCGACGCGATTGCGGTGGCTAAATTGGTTCACAGACAGACAGACAGACACCTGGCAACAATACTAGCTGACGCTGTCGCGACCAGTAATACAGTATTGTCGAGGGTATACGCTATTTTTTTCAAAAATCCAAAACCAATTTTTGACCTCCATGACTGAAATTTATCACATCACTTCGCCGTATACAGAACAATTATCTGTATTTAACCCATTTAGCGAATAACCACTCAGAAGACACCGTTTTAAGCGGTAAATTATGACTGAGCAGATTTAATTCCAACTGCATCCTCAGACCTTCAAAGCATTTTTTTTCTTTACAAATTACAAGACAGCCTCGCAAGTGGCCGAGGCTAAACACGTGCGTACACTCCATTTGCTGCCAGCAGTTTAATTGAAACCGCAAAGGGACGTGTCAAAAGTTACTCATCACCAAAATCTCACGAATTTCCGTCGATTGGCTAACGTGAACTTTACCAAATAGCCCTTTATCATTGCAACACTGAGGACCAATTCCTTTACTACTGGCTGTTGGGTGTGTGTTCTTGGAAATGCATGATATACAAGAGGAACTTGACAAGACGTTTTCAAAATAATTCAAGTCATAACTTGACGGACGTGGCGTTGAAAAACTCATACACAAGTCCAGGACCAGAGAAAAAGTTTGGATCCTGAAGAAAAAAGTAGGCTATACCATCGTAAATAGGTGACAGTCCTAAAAGTCTGTGCATGCAGGGACAAAGCGATTAAACAGCACGTTGAAATACGACCCCGCTGTAATCGACTTCTCATGCTGTTCTGCTTGAAGATATTAGTTCACCCTCATAGTTTCGAGCTAAGTGGAAAAACGTTAGAAATTACGCAATGACAACTCATTTTCAGATTTAGGCGGGGTATGACGAACATGTTACAAGTGCTCATAAAGAATTTTGAGATCAGCCCTTTGACGTGCAGTAACACTTACTTGTTTTTATCGCTGCTCATTTTCTCTCGTTTGAGAAATTCCCTCCAGAAGTCCAAAGGAACTTGTAGTCGCCGTCTAGCGGGCTTGACGAGAGTCCAAAATTCTTTTGTTTTCGTTTGATCCTGGAGTCACTCGACTATATGGTAACGAAGATTACTAGACCACCACTCAATCCTATTTCGGTCTTACTCCCCTCGAAATAAAAATGTAAAAAAAAACTCAGACACCAAACCCAATTAGCTACTGAAACAAATGACAACACACGCAGAGAGTGGCCAAATCCTTATTTGAGCCTTTAGAGAAATAACATAATAAAACGACCAAGAAAAATACACCAGACTGGGGGCCATAACCCTCCCAGGCCGACTAACTTAATAGTGTTTTCAGCTTGTTGTTTGAAGTATTCGATCGGTGTATAGGTAAAGTCAGAAGCAGTATTACCGCAGCCCCATGCTTACCATGTCCTTTTTCCAAATTTAAAGCACCGTCCCTCTTCTAACGTCACGCCACAAGTGGGAGGGATCTGAATAAGAGGTCAGAAAGTTGCAACGCCCAGCTTTATCTTCAGCCTGCTTTCTTCCCGTGAAGTTTCGTAAAGTGAAGAGTGTGTGAGCAGGTGTCAGGAGAGAATATCACAGGCTATACACCGATAGGGTAAATCAGTGATTCAACATGTAGGTCACTCTTGTCCATGCTGGTTTTGTTTCAACCATTATGGCAATCCCGTAATTTCAGCATGCTGGATGTGGACACCTGGCCACAGGAATTAAGCATTTGAGCACAGAATTTAGTGTGACAGCGAGTCAAACATGCGTTACACCATCATTTGTTTCAAATGTGTTCAATACATTTTAAGCGCAAATGACTGGCCGAAGCTATATAAATGAATAGATAGCCCGTACATCGGTGCCCTGGTCTGAGAAGCACCGACTTAAAAGATGCATAAAATTCCTCTACTGCCAAAGTTGACGAAAACTCTAAATCTTTCTCTTAAAACATTGTTTTCGTAAAACAGCTAGCCAGTGACGAATCTGGGGCCGGTTGCATAAAGCAGCATGGTAAAGTTAGCCAGAAAACTGATACCCAGAACAGCTTCTCGCATTAAGTCCATGTTCCAGATTTGGGATGCTTCCAGGTTTTACGCAGTGCAATTATCCAGCTGAGCAGGTGTGCTTTATAGAACAGGACCCTGATCATGTCATTTAAGGTTAATCTATTGTATTTGTTTAATTTGTAGTACCGGGGGGGACTAAGATATTCTTTCAATTCCGAGCTTAACTGCATAATCAACATTCAAACTTTGAAAGAACTGATGTCGCAGGTAGCAGTAGTGATGGGCATAAACGAAACGGCGATTCTAAACCTCTGCAACACTGCCCGTTCTTCGAGGCGTGTATCAAAAAACTGCCGCAGTCACATTCTCGTGCGAGGTTTCCTACAGTTTCGAAGCATTTCAGAGCTTTGGCGGTGACTTACTTGGACAGTGGTTCCCAAACTTGGTATCCTGCATAGTCTTTTGGTTCCAACCACAGTTGCGAACGTATGAGTTCAACAAGCAGTCAATCTGTTCTTGATGTATGGCATTTTATTAATAATTTACCATCGTAAGCCGGTGTGACAGAAATATCAGTGAATGCCAGGAAGAATAAAACGACCATAGGCACATTCTGATACATTAGGGGGAAAAACGCGTAAAAAAAACTACCAAATTACATAAATGGGTTCCCTCTTGATGAAACCATGTACGGATAGATGTTCGCCAAAACCATGAATCAGGCGAGCAAATGATGAATCAAACCTGTTTTGATTCACGTCCATGTTACATTCAAACAAGTCTTCACTAAAAACTCAAAACACTTGCCCTCAGCAACCCAATTTGGAGCTTACGGATTTCCTGAGTCCAATTTCATCCGTTTAGAAATGTTACCAGAGATTAACACAATCAGTTAAAGGGTATTCATTCTTCGTGGAGTGCAAGGATGTTTCTGACAAAATGTGGCTAAAGGGGGTTAATAACTGCTTTAAACGAGAGATGCACGTAAGACAAATGAACAACTTGTAAAAATCTTATGATTGCCAGTTGGCCATCCACCCCACCCCGCACCCAGGACTGAGTTTGGGACCCACTGTTCTGCACGGAAACCATTCTCGTCAGTTCCCTTAACTATGGCACATACTGACTGACTGACTGACTGATTCAAATGGAGGCGTCCACTTGAAACTCAGTGATTCCAGATTTCCCATTGTTTCCATATACAACCTTGTTGCTCTCTCATGCATGGAAGTTCGGGAGTCAGAGATAAACATTGCTGCCATATAAGCAATACACTTTTCAAACATAATTCAGTGTAAAGAAATTCAGTAAAATATAGCAACATCAAGGCATACCTCCGCATGAAAAGCTACCTGTTCCACATAAATCAGTTTCAATATTCCTGGATATGACAAAAATTTCTTCTATGATGAAACAAAAATAACAAGCAAGTTGTTGAATCATTGAAGGTTTTTTAGGTTTGTTTTTTGGCGGGTGTCCATTGTAATTACACAAAATTGACCAAGAGATGTCGCTACAATGCTTTGACCGTTTGAAAAGAGACTAATTTTCGAAGCAATAGGTTCACAGCTTCAGAAAGCCTAGTTTCTTCCATCATGGAGTAGCAAACGCTTAAAAACCCCTCGGTCAAACTTTCCCCATCAATGGCGTAGCACACCAATGCTTTATAGAGTTTGGGAGAACTGCAACTTCTTATGGAATTATTCTAGAAACAACTCAAGGCTTCCAAAAACCCAATGACTGAATCGGTTAAATATCCAATGAAAGGGGGAACATTAATTGATACAGCATTTGTCGATAGGAGAAGAATCTGATCAACTCCACAAAAATGTATCAAATTAAACTCTTTAATCAAATACAGTGCTTGTTATTGCATATGGTGCTTTCAATTTCCTGTTTGTGGTTGGTGGATCATACTTCTGCAATTTCACAGCAGCAGTGTTTAGACTTCATGCCAAATGGATAATGCAGAACTTAATTCAAGGAAAAGTGCTGATAGGTAGCATTTCTATGCTTTGTATCAGTAATTATACATCCAGACTCCAGAAATATAAAAAGGATAATCTTTGGAATACATGTACAACACATTATGAGCTTGGTCCATAAACCTCAGTCTTTACATGGAAAATAACCAATTTATCCTAGTGCACAGAGAGGGTTCTATAAACTAAGGTACGGTCACCACTTCCCTTCTGCAGCAGTATTATTGCACAAGTAACATAGTGTGACACTTGCTATGCGTTTCTTGACGGCAATAAATAAATTCATCACTGGATGGCAGGTAAGCAGCAGGAATTATTACATCAGTTTCAAAGGCAAATAACAAGCCATTGCATTAAGAACATTCAATGCATGAAAGTTATTTTAATATTATGTAATTTTATTTTAATCTTCAAATAAAAAGAAAACATATACCGCAATCGCACTTGACAAGTCAATAATTAGATTAAAAAGTGCTACAATGTAAAAATCAATGAATTGTTACATGCTTTACTGATACTCTGAACTCATGTCTCAGCTAAATAGTTTCTCATGACTGATTTCAGCACACGGTCCACGCTCCAGCACACGTGTTTATAAGGTACTCAGGAACTCTTTGACCTAAAAGAGGGACAACAACATGAAGTATAAATTACATGGCATTCTCAGTGATTCATCAACACAATTCCAATGAATGGTTCATATGTTCCATAAGAGCTAAAGGAAGCAATTTGAAGGGGCTGCCTGAAAACATGATGTTAACCCTTAGAGTGCTGAAATAAACTTTTAGAAAATATAAATTGAATTATCTTGTGCTGTTGAACACCTATCATGTGGCAACTTTTTCAAAGGAGCTCCCCAGCGGGAGCTCTTTTAAACAAGTTGTCACATGATAGGTTTTCCACAGCTTTGATTTTGATATCTTAGATCACTGAGCAACAAAAGCTGCATTTAGCACTGTAAGGGTTAAGCTGATTATTGGGACAACAGCATACCAGCTCCCAGGTACAACAGGAAAGCATGAAGGCAAACAGTTAAACCGCACTAGTATCCTTGCCAGGACAGGGGGGCACTACAGAGTGTAAGGCACGGTCATTAGGTCAGACTGAATGTCCACCATCCTTAGTTTACACTAGCCCTGACCGTGTATCACCTCGCAGGACTGCCTAATGGCACTAATGCACTCCATATCTGAAACCGTACTGTGGGGCACATCCGTGCACTCAGAGCCTCAACAGAGGATGAGCCACCCAGCAGTTAAAAAACAAAATGTGTGAAAGCAGTGCAGGATTGTCAGATCAATCAATGGCAATCTGTCAGGCACTAGTGACTGATATAACCACGGAAACGGGATATTTGGTTTTGTACTGACCTTTTCAATCATGTTGTCGTATTTCATGTTATCTCCTTTAAAATCTTCATTCACATCCAGAGTCAAAACGGGTACATCACACAAATAATCAAAGTCCATGCTGTGGAAAAGGAATCTAGAGTTAAGTGGGGCAATCTGAACTCTCTTAAATCTGCCCATATATGAACACACACACACGAAATAAACACTTTGTTAGGAACACTGTTCTAACACCGAGTAGGGCCTGCTTTAGCTCTCAGAACAGCCTCAAGTCTTTGTGGCATGAAACCCAAAGGAAGCTGGAAACATTCCTTTTTAAGATTCTGGTCCATGATGACATCACACCATTTCTGCAGGTTTGTCAGCCACACATTCATGCTCCAGATCTCCTGGTCTAGCACACCTCAGAGGTGCTCTACTGGATTCAGACCGAGTGACTGAGGATTACGGCTGCAGCCAGATTAACTGTTGAGACAAGGCAGATTGGATCCGTGGATTCATGCTGTCAATACTGAACTCAGACCTCACCTATTCTGCATATCATAGCAGAAATGAAGATACATCAGACCAGGCTGCTTTTTTTCAGACTTAAGCTGCCCAGTGTCTTCTGTTCTTGGCTGACAGGAGTGGAGACCTGTCCTCTTTCTCACCCATTTACCTAAAGGTTTGATGTGTTGTGCATTCAAAGGTGCTTTTCTATTCACCACAGTCAGAGAGTGTGCAAAGCTACTGCAGGCTTTCTGTCAGTTCAAACCAGTTTGGCTATTCTCCTCAGCCCTCTCATCAACAAAGCCTCCTCCATCCGTTAACTCCCGCTCACTAGATGTCTTTTTGTTTTTCACCTCATTCTGAGTAAACTCTGTAGACCGTTGTGACAGTAAATCCCAGGAGATAAGGTCTTTCATAAATACTCAAACCAGCCCATCTGGCATAAACAACCACACCACAGGTCAAAGTCACAGAGATCCCCCCTCCCCACATTCTGATGTCTGACGTGAACATCAACAAAAGCTTCTGATCTCAATCTGAATGATCTTGTACATTTGCATTAATAAGCAGGTGTACAGATTTTCCAAATAAAGTGCCCAGTAAATGTGACACCAACACACTTACAGATGCGCTCAAAGGCTGTCTTATTGAGAACATCCATACACCTCATTAATACAAACATCCAATCACCTAGTCATATGGCAGCATCTCAATGCATAAAAGCATAATCCGCAGGTTCAGTGCAAACCTCTGCATGGGGAGGTAACATGATTCAAGTGACTGACTGCCGAATGGCTGTTGGTGCCAGACCAGCTGGTTTGAGTCTCTCAGAGACTGCGAATCTCCAGGGATTTTCGGGCATAACAGTCATTAGAGTTGTTGAGAAAAACCATAAACATCAAGGGAACGGCATTTCAGTGGATGAAAACGCACTTCTATTGAGTAAGACCACATTTTGACACTAAGAGACACCATTTTGATGGTGTTTCAATAGATACATTTATACAGAAATTTCATAGCAAGTCCAATTTTCTTTATTTCTTAGCAGGGTTCCCACACTTTTTTCCCAGTGATTTTTCAAAACTTTTCCATAATATTTTACCTAATTTCCATGACTTAGTTTAAAATAGATAAGGCCTACAACAGCGAACACAGAGCGCCATAATGAGCTTCTACAGTGTGCTAAGCCCTAAGCAGTGTAGCAAAAATGTAGCATGGAGAATGGAAGGGAAGTTGTGTCTACCTACCACCTATCCTAGGGCATCACACAATGGCGTAAGGGCCTGTGGCACCATTCTTGTATTTTCTCAATTATATTTAACAAACAAACAAACAGCAATAAATAACCAAGTGCTACATTTAAATGCTCAAGAAGGCAAAAACATTGAAGAGGTAACAAACAGATGGCATTTAATATATTCTGAGACAGATGTTGAACAATTGCAAATTATTATTTAAAGTGTATTATCCTTGCTTGCGTGCATTGTTCGCAGAATCTGGGGGACGTCGTCGAGTTAGCGAAGTTTAAATGACACTGACATGACATGTAACCATTAAAGACTGTAACCGAGGAAAGGTTTCATAGAAAAGCTAACCGAGGAAAAGTTTCATAGAATAGCTGTCTTTTGAGAGATTTTTCTTTTTCGTATGAGCGATATGCAAAATTGTCAGTGCATTTGTCTGTAAGAGGCCTAGTGCTTATCGCAGTACAGAAAAAAATATGTTTCTTACAAAGCTGCAAACTAATTGTTCTCATTAGCGTGCATATACTTTTTTGAGAATATTTTCATTTTATAATATCTGCACATCATACTTGTTCTGATGGAAAAATACTTGAACTGCCCTCAGAAAGTTTCTACGAAGTGTCAATAAAGGATCCAGGTTTTGGCCCACGGCATAACGTACTTTTCTGGTGAGCATGGTGATATGGAAGCATTCAGTGTACATGTAAAGAGAAAGTTAAGGTCGACGTCCACCTTTTGACACCACAGTAGCCGCTAAATTTGATATTATTATCGAAGTGGCTACTCGCGCTTATTTAAGTGCGTCCAAGCACAAAAATTGATCGAAATTTGCGTTAGACGCACTTATAAATAGATGCACATTGCTCCATTGCCCACAATTATTTTAAGTGTGTCCAAAGCTACATTTTTTTTCTTGGCCAAACTTATTTTAAGCGGTACTTTTTCTAAAAACTGGAATGGTCATCAACTGGCGCACTTATAAGTGTGGCCAAGAAAAAAAATTCAGCATTGGCCACACGTAGAAGTGCGAATAACATCGGCCTATTATTCGGTTGTGTGGGCCGAGTCCTATCAAATTAAGCTATCTGTCAATGACGTATGTTGTATTGCTACATTATATGAAAAGGAAATTTGAAAAAACGCAAATTGGTGGAGTTAATGAGGTTCCGACCCCCCCCCCCCCAAGATCATGAAAATCATTTTGTGCAAGTTTTCGCAAACGTAACAAATGCCACAGTCATGAACCAAAGCGTATATTGTTCAAGATGTTGCGCATGTTCGTATTGAATTACCATTTTGAAATTTTGCGTGATTAGTGAAAAAAATAATGATATGTTTTAAGCCAGAATTGGGGTCCTTTCCTTCACTTTTGGTCCCATTTTCTCAGAAAATCAAAAATCCGGCGTTTACACGAGCATGCATCACAATAATGTGAAACAGACACGCTTTTTTAAAAATACAGAAAATATGTTATTTGGAATGAGAAAACTTGCAGGAGAATTTCAAAGCAAATAGTGAAAGTATTTTTCGTACACTCCGTTCTGCCACAATCGGGAATCGGGTTTCTTTGCAGTCTGATCAATTTACTTGCATGACGTGTTCATCGACCTGAGAAAATCATTGAGTTTCACAAGCGAACCTGGGTATTCAAACAAAAAAAATGCCAGGATGGAAATGAAATATTGTTGAACAGTGTATAATGCAGGAAAATGACTTGGAGAGAAACCAATTGGGCCATAGGTGGACGTCGACCATAAATTTAAATAAAGTTGTGTGTTTATATTGAAATCTTATTATGTTCACGTTATTTCATTCATTATTCTGATTGACGTTGATGCTATTATTACACTAATTTGAAGCGAGGCAGTGGGAAAATTCAACTGGGGTTATTAGAAAAACGGTGCCCTTTAAATTCCGGCGAACAGCGTACCAAGTTACCACGTGCATGGAGGGTACAAGCCCATGTGCGTCAAAAGGTAAACAAAAGCATGTGCTCGATTCTTATTGGCTGTAATCTAATGAGATAAAGTTGGTATTAAGAAGTCCGGCAGGAAAAAAATTTCGCTGCCCGCCAACTGGCTGCATAATATAACCCTACGTGTATCACGAAACGTCATGTTAGTTTCAACGGTGTCGCGTTCGATTTTAAATAATAGCTTGTAGTTTTGCGGGAAACTCGACATCTTTTGGGGATTTAGTGAACATATTATAAGCATTAGGCAAAACAGTGTATTTTTCCAAACCTTTCCAAAACCGTTAGTTAATTCCATAACTTTTCCAGACTGGAAAACAGGTTTTTCAAATTCCATAACTTTTCCAGGAATTTCATGACCGCGGGAACCCTGTCTTAGTGTCTGAGGCCTCTTACCGCATTGTCTTGTGCTGTAGCCAGCTCTCGTGTTTGAAGTGCAGCTTCTCCAGATACTCCAGAGGGATGCCCTGCTCCTCCTCTCGCCCTCTCCGGTGTAACCTCTCCAGACATTTCTACCAGACCAGGGAAAAGGTTAAGCCAAAAAGCATCTTTATTAATGACAGTCCAGCCAAATGCCTTTCATTTCTGCTTTCATTCTTCATTATGACCAGCTCAATGTGGGGCCTGGTGCTGATGAATCATTTCAGCACAGAGAAATGATACATTAGAAAGAGCTGTGGCTGACAGGCGTGTTTTGAGATATTTTCTAGTAAGAATAGCTCTGAGAAAAGTAGGCAGAGGTCAACCTTAACTGACCATCATAAACACACTGACAGAAATCCTGAACTCCACCTTCTGTGTTTGGCAGTGGAGATGGTGACTAAGTTAATGCAGTCCTGTTACAGTAGCTGCAGCACAAATGGTCCGTACCTCGGGAGATGCTCTGAGGTAGATGATCCCATCCAGCTCAATGTGCTTCCCAAACTGCTCGTGTAACCACCCGTGCCAGTCCTGATAAATGGCCCACTCGGTCTCATTAAAGCACTCGCTCTCATACAGGTTTGCTGCAAATATGTATCTGAGCGGGGGTAAAAATAAACAGATACACTCATTACAATTTTTACATTTGCAAATTACAAGCTCTAATCTCCATGGCTTTTCATATGGTAACCCTCTGAGCAGTGCATAAAACACATTTTATTTTTTGTTAAGAGGAAACATGGTTCTATTATGTTGAAACCATTGTTAACTGCATTTCACATATCCATAAAATAAAAAAAGTTGAGTGACTGTAGTCTGGGAGAGGTCTGGGGGGTCTTTTGAGTCACTCTTTAAAGAGCAAATCACAAGCACTTATTTCGGGGGTCTGCTCTTAAGAAATGAGTCATCGCTCCATTTGGAACATAAAGAAGCGGACCTGACACACTTGTAGTTAGCTTTGAATCTAATCAACTTTTACTTATCTGAAGGACTGCTTTATCTGGGCAGGAATGTTCTAGTTACTGCCTGTGTGAATGTGGTACATTCTGTAGAACAGAAATATACATCTTTGAACTAACACTTTGTGCCCCCGTTTAGTGGGGTCTATTTGAACTTCAGTCACTAAGCTACATAAAAAAAATTTCAAAACATTACAAGCTACAACAGGAGAATAGCTTTGAGAGAAATTCCTAGATCTATAGGTGTAGTTCATCAATCTCAAGCAGACCATGAAGTTATTTCAACGTAGTTTATTACCTATTCATAAAAATTAATGGAGCTGTGAACACACAGCTTACAGATCAATAGAAAGAGACAAATCGCCAGCATCACAAGTATGACATGAAGGTCAGGCAAGGAGAAGATATAGTTAGAAAGTCCAGCAGAAAGTTTTAAAAAAAGCTGCCGTTTTCCAGTGTGATTGCCGGACATACCTGTCGCTGTACACGGATCTCTCAAAAAACTGCACAGGGTTCTCAGCTTGGCAGAGTTTCCCGTTGGTGGATTTAATCTGGGCCCGAATCCTGCTCATGCAGGCGTAGCTCTGGAAGGTGTAGGCCCATCTCTCCGGCTTTGCATACAGCATCTGCAGGACATTCCCCCCGCTTTTCTGAGAGGTGGTGAGCTCCTGCAAGAACACATCGTATCCACATTACATTAACTCCACAAACTATTGCAAATCAGCAGTAAGCTACTAAAATTGCACTGACTTCAAGAAAATAAAAAGTCATTTGGTTGAAGCAAGAATAGAGGATGAGTAGAGTGAATTCAAAACTAGAGTATCAAATTGATTACACCAAGTAAAGCCAAGAAAAGCTCTTTTCGTGTCAGTGAAATTACCAGAATTTGAGGGCCAGTTGCCAGTGTTACTCAGCGATGTTGCCCAATCAAGCGAGTAATCTCACCAACATGAGACAGACCTCTGCTCCCTGGTAAATGTCCATTGAAATAACTCGAATTATGTATAAAGTGAAATATATCAGCTGATACATGAGTACCAATTTCAAATTTTTTACCTAACCCTTTTTTTGTGTGTGAAGTCTCAAGATGTTGTTCCTTGTTGTTAGAATCTAGCCCAGTAATAGTAATACTCAGCATAAATCATTTTAAAACAATGACAATTTGTTGGTTTTTTTATAATCTTTCTTTAGTTCCATCTAATTTCTCCATGGCTGGAAAAGATAAAAACAAGAAGTTTCAGGAAATAACTATGGAATAAAATATGTTAGCATCTTTAAGGTCCAGCTCAAAGTCTGATCAGAAAAGAGCAAAGCAGAAAAGACTGGTGAAATATGGTTTTTACAGTGTACTTGAGCAGCTCTCAGTTATTGACTGCAGCACCAGGCATGAGTCGGATGTTTGTGGATTTTTTTCCATGACTTGTTACCCATTAATGTTGAGAACAAGGTCATCCCAGGCAGCGCTGATCTGGGGTGAGGTTGTGTAGCACAGGGCTTTGGAAGAGCACTACAGTACTGGATAATGGGGGCAGTTGATATCTAGCTTTGAAATCAGGAATCAGGCTATTCATTCATCTAGCACTTCCACAGAGGTTCATGTGAGGCAACGGCAAGCAGCTCATTTGTGACTACTGTAAAATACAGTAGCAGGGGGGACATTGTGCAACACTGACTGTGTTTAGGGACATACTGTACTTAGCAATTATAGAATGATCTAAAAACTATCCAAAATAACAATGCAAGGATGATGAAAGGGCTTATTAGCACCAAAAACAAATAAACACCTTATTCTGTCACTGGCAAACAAACTCACCTTTCACTGAGAATACATTTCCCAGTCATTTTACGAGGGCACAGCCTTACCATTTAAAGATTAAACACAATCTGAAATTTGACCCTCATTATTCACTGAGTAGACTTCCACCAGGAAGAAAATCATTTGGTCTTATCATTGCCATCGATATCAGGCTGACAACTCAATTAATTGCTTCCCTCATCGGAAACAGGAAGTCCTCAATGACGCCGTGATTGTTTTCTATCGACACGATACAATGGGCCTTGTGTGATACAGCTCCAGGACAGGTATACCTGATAGGACTCAAACATCACACTCTGCCTACCTTAATTGCCTAAATACTCTTACAGTTATAACCAAAGTCATATAAAACATGTTAAAATATTCTAAATAAGTATGAAATACACTACAAAATTAGCTAAAACATATTTTGCAGGTATTGGAAACACTGGTTTGGACATACTATTCATTTTCTTTCTTGTACTCTCTCAAGTTGTTCAGTACCATAATTTGATTAAAGAATCTGGTCAAAAAAGATGACCAAACTCCCCAGTATTTCAAATGGGATAAGAAGACGCTTAAAAGTAGAATGTTTCTGCTTATTTAAGTTCATCCAATTAGCATTTTCAATCCTCTAATCATGAATGTCTCTAATCTGAAATGGGCCAGTGTTGCCAGGAACATTTTTTGCTTTAGCTCAAACAACGATGGTGAAATTGCGTACATGGTGTCCTAACTCTTAAAGAATACATTCTGGGAAGCGTGAACACCATGTTGAGTCACTGGTAACTACTATTTGTAAGGTGCCTTTTGTACAAAACATTCCAGAATGCTACACAATGAAGACAAAATGAAAAAAATACAGCAAGTAAGAAGTCTTAGAGAAACAGTAACAACCGGCCCAATTATAAATAACCATATGAAACAAATTGGATAAAAGCTGAAGAAAGAACACAAGTCTAAAGCTGCTTTCACACCGGACGCGGAACGAATTTTTCGCATGACAGAAACGCGTGTATTCGCGTCATTGCATTGACTTTGAATTTAATCTGTCGTGCGAAAAATTCGTTCCGCGTCCGGTGTGAAAGCGGCCTAACATTGAGATTTAAAAGAGAGGCAAACTGGTACGTGAGACCAAAAAGCAGCAACCTTTATTTCCCAATGAGTGAAGTAACTAGGGTCACTGCCTTTGCTCACAGAGGGCTGCCCTCGGTGATAAACAGTCATTCATTAATGAATGCATCTTCCAAATGATTCAGTGCTCACAAAAAAACAAAATAACCTGAAAATCAACCTTGCGACATACAGCAAATACACAGTGAGAAGAACAAGGCTGCGATGTGAGCTCCTTCAAATCAGTGTCAAAATACTTGAGGTTGAATACTGGACGGTCGTAAGATAAATACAGTAATTTTCTGACAGAAAAGTGAAATAAACAGACTTGTGACAAATTC
This sequence comes from Gymnothorax javanicus, assembly GCA_029692085.1. NCBI lineage: Eukaryota > Metazoa > Chordata > Actinopteri > Anguilliformes > Muraenidae > Gymnothorax > Gymnothorax javanicus. Next base: position 158,352,183 of record CM056194.1, on the reverse strand, counting down.
CTTTTCGTCAATTCCAATTCCTTTTTAAAAATATTCTTCAATTCCAATTCCTTTTGGTCAATTCCTTCAATTGGAATTGAAGACTATTTTTTAAAAGGAATTGGAATTGAACTTTTCGAGGTAAAAGGAATTGTAAAAGGAATTGGGGAATTGGAATTGGAATTGACCAAAAGGAATTGGAATTGAAGAATATTTTTAAAAAGGAATTGGAATTGGCAAAAAGGAATTTGTCACAAGTCTGGAAGTAAACAGCAATTGGTCCAGTCTGCTAGACCAAGACCTCACAGTCCTGCATCAAACATTTAAGTAGTAGAAGTAGAAGTGGTTTTGTTATTAAAATAAGTCTTATTTACACTGCCTTCCACTAATATTGGCACCCCTGGTAAATATTAGCTAAATAAGGCTTTGAGAAAATGTGGTCACCATTAATCTTACCAATCTTTTCTTAAAAAATATTAACAAAAATCTTACCTTGAATATGAAGACAATGATTCAAGGAAAAATAAACTATTCCCATCTTAAAATATTTTTTCCCCCCAAAAACGCCTGCCACAATCATTGGTACCAATCTAAAATGTAACTGAAGAATATATTCCCACTCAAATTTAACTTTTGTTAAGATCGCGATAACGATAAAGAAAACTCAACTGGTCACCCCTGATTTCCCGTTTCCCTCGGGTATAAATATGAGGCGAAACACAGGCCACCTTGCCTTAGTCACCATGTTTAAGACCACTGAACAGCATGGGTAAGGGGTAAGAAAACAGCAGTGATGTGCAAGAGAAAGTTACTGAAGTTGACAAATGCGAAAATTGCTATAATAAATTAACTAAGAACACCTGTTCTGATCATTAGGGCAGGCCTATGGCAATGCAAGAAATCTGCGTGGAAGAGGACGTGTGTCCATTTTGAATGCACACTGTGAGGATGATGGTTCAAGTAGTAAAAAAAATTCTAAGGATCACAGTCGGAGAACTGCAGACATTAAATGTGCCTTGGGGCCAGCAAGTCTCCAAAACTACACTCAGACATCATCTGCACAACTATAATATGTTTGGGAGGGTTGCCATAAAACTTCCGATTTCATGAAAAAAAACTTGCGTGTATAGTTTGCCTAATGGTTTGGGAGCTTTCCATGAGACTGGGTTGCATGGTCAGATGAGTCTGAAATAGAGCTCTTTGGCAATCAACACCAGAGGTGGGTTTGGCATAAAAACAAAGATAGTCATTCAGCAAAGAGGCCCATTCTCGCTGTGAAATAAGGTGGGGTGTTGTATTTGATGTTGTGGGACTGTTTTTCTTCCAGAGCCTCTGGATAACATTTTAGGATTCACTGAATCATGTGCCAGCAGAAATTAAATGGCCACCTGACTGCCTCTGCCAAATACCTTCAAGACAGCTGTGGTTGGATGTCCCAACAGGATTATGATCCAAAGCATGCATCAATATCAGTGAACACAAAAATAACTCATGGACCACAATTCCATGGCCATCCCAGTCCCCTGTCCTAAACCCAATGGAAGACCTGTGGGACGAGCTGAAGAGCCGAGTCCAAAAACATGGAGCTCAGAATTTGAGGGATCTGGAGATTCTGCATGGAGGAACGGTCTCAGATCCCTTGCCACGGCTTCTCTAACTTCATGATATCAAGTAATTTTGACGCTGGATTTTGATAAAAATATTGGTTTTGTGATTTAAAAAAAAAAAAATCAACATTTTTTCTTACAATCAAAAGTGATCCTCAGCTGGTATCTGCTGGAATTCTTTTTGCCTTGTGAGTGTGTGTGTTATCATGGCATAATATGATCCAGGAGACACCTATTGAAGTCAGAACTTCCACATAAGCAATTTTGAGTACTTTACCAGATGTTAAAAAGGTCTATCTGTAGACAGATTTTGTCTCCGCAATCGCATCACAACAGTGCAAAGGTAATAAAACAAAAGAGATAAAAACAAAAATGAAGGCCATGCCTGAAGCCGGGTGTGGTCTGGGGACAGGCACTGGAAGTAGGGGGGTAGGAAGAGCGGCCGCTGTGATCCCATTGTTAGATGGGCTCTAGTGTAGGGTCTTACACTTAAATGCCCTGACTTGTTTACAATACATGGTAGGCATTGGAGCTTTGAAGTCCTGCGCATCTGAAGGGACAGGTTGTCCGAACCAACTTGTTAGATCACTGGGTAATGATCTAATGACTTCACTGCAGATTTTTGACAAAGTAAAGCAAATGCCACATATTTCCAAAGGGTTCACTCTACCAATGCAACTAGAAATGAAAAAAAAAAAAAACTTATGTCACTTCACAAGCAAGGGAAGAAAAAACATCTCAAAATTGTTGAGATTCGGTAGTTGATTGCACACTTTCTAAAAAGTTTGGAGAATGCCACTCTCTGAGATTTCTCATGGTGACACCTCATCACTGAAATACTGAATTCAGCCTTGTATTAGCAGTTTTTTCTGCTGCTGTGTCGTCACTTCATTTTGAAGCAGCACCAAAGCTGTAGCCCTGAAACGCTGCTGCCAGACCTTCAGTGCATTCTTCCAGATGAACTACAGAAAATATACTCATAACATAACATAACATGAATGGCGAGAACAGGCCATTCAGCCCAACTAGGCTCGCCAGTTTCTTTATACTATTGTGAATATATCACTTCAGATACTCAATGACTCAATGGTATCTAGCTTTAAGTCAAGTCTGCTCTTGAAAACTCCCAAGGTCTCTGCCTCAACAGTATGGTCAGGCAAGCTGTTCCACATCAAAATTACTCTTTGGGTGGTGAAGAAATATTTCCGAATATCAGTGCTAAATTTACCTTTGGTAAACTTCCATTTGTGACCCCGAGTTCTACTAACAACACTTGGTCGAAGGAATCCTACATAATTCACTTTGTTAATCCCTTTGACATATTTAAAGACCTCAATCAGATCACCCCTAAGTCTCCTTTTCCTAAGACTAAAGAGATTAAGGATCTTCAGCCTCTTCTCATAGCTTTCATCTTTTATACCCGGAATTAGCTTAGTGGCTCTTCTCCGAACTTTTGCTAGAGCCTCTATATCTTTCTTAAAGTATGGTCCCCAGAACTGTACACAATACTCCAGATGTGGTCTGACGAATGTGTTGTACAAAAGAAGCATCATCTCCTTGGATTTGTACCTAATACTTTTGGCAATGTATCCCAGCATCTGATTGGCTTTTTTAACTGCTACGGCACAATGGCTAGAGCCTGTGAGGGTTTGGTCAACAATCACTCCCAGATCTTTTTCATGTGGAGCACATTCCAGTTTTAAACCTCCCATGAAGTAATCCCGTCTAATGTTTTTATTACCTACATGTACAACTTTACATTTCGCTACATTAAATTTCTTTTGCCACATTTCTGCCCAATTCAGGATTCTATCCAAATCATCCTGAATCACTTTAGTGGACTCTAAACCATTTGCCAAACCTCCCAATTTAGTATCATCTGCAAATTTAACTAATTTGCTCTCAATATTCCTATCAAGCTCATTAATGTAGAGGAGGAACAGCAGGGGTCCCAACACTGATCCCTGGGGGACGCCACTGCCCACCATACCTAGCTCAGATGAGATACCACTGACCACCACTCTTTGTGTTCTGTCCTGTAACCAGTTTTGAATCCACTTCAGCATACCTCCTGTAAGGCCAATGGAGCTCATTTTAAAAATCATGCGGTACTGTATCAAATGCTTTCTGAAAATCCAAGTATATGATGTCATAAGCCCTGCTCTGGTCATAAGTCTTGGTGGCCTCTTCAAAAAATTCCAGAGGGTTTGTCAGGCATGACCTTCCCTTACGGAAACCATGTTGGCTATCCCTCAAGATATTATTACGTTCAAGAAATAAGTCCAGCACATCTTTTATGATAGATTCCAGTATTTTGCACGCAATGCAAGTTAAACTGACTGGCCTGTAATTTCCTGGCTCAGTACGGTCCCCTTTCTTATATATTACAGTGATGATTCTAGAAAATTTCAAAAGTGGGCCAACTCCCCGACTTAAAAAAAGTGGGCCAATGGGAAAAAAAGTAGGCCAACTGGGTATACCGGGTAAAATGCCATTTATATCAAGTTTTTAAACAGTACCTTGAGTGGCTCACTTATTTATATGTACACACATTCAGTTTTTACATCTTATTGACAAAACTAAGACATGAATGACAGTTTGAATTTAAAGTTTTAATAGAAAACCTTCACAGTCTCTGCCAATCATAACAATTATAAAGTCAATGACAAAATAGCGCATAAAATAATTGTTCCTAACGCCTGCACCGCAAAAAGTGAAAGATAAAAATACTAGGAGAGATGAATTTATTTTAAGACTTAAAACACTTATTTCTATCACAATTTTTCTTAGTAAGACAAAAAAATTTGTCCTGATTTGAGGTAATTTTGACTAGCTTGCCAATGGAAAAAGAAAATTTCACTTGTCAAGCAAATAGTAACTTATTTTAAGTTACTATTTGCTTGACAAGTGAAAATTTTAATGTATCATAATGTAATCATAATGTAATGCGTAGTTGCTGGTGCACTGAAATGTTCGTTTAGCGCCAAGTCTGTCAAACTTGTGGGATCCCGCAAATTACGCATCCTAGAATCATCACTGTATATTGGTATTATATTGCTCTGTTTCCAATCATTTGGTATTTCTTCAGTTTCTAAAGACTGTCTGAAGATGGCGGATAGCAGCTTAAAGATGATCTCAATAACTTCCCAGAGCACTCTAGGATATAAGCTATCAGGACCCGCCACCTTATCTGCCTTTAGTTTATGCAACTTGTCTAATACTTCGTTATCCCTAACCTCAATTTCTGCTAAATAATCTTGAGCGTTGGACATGCCCTCTGGCCGAATAAAAACCCGCTCTGATGTAAAATCCTGAACAAAGTAACTGTTTAAGGTATCCGCAATATCCTTGTTATCATATAGCAGCGATCCATATTTATTCTTTATGCACTTAACCTCCTTTTTGACTTTCCTTTTTCTGCTACAGTACTGAAAGAAGCGCTTAGGGTTAGTTTTTGCACCCTCTGCAATTTGTCTTTCATACAGTCTTCTAGCATTCTTCAGCTCTTTTTTTACCACAGCCCGCATTTTAACAGTATTGAGCCTTAGTGTTCTCATTGTTATCCTTTATGTACATCTTATAAAGATTCCTCTTTTCCCTCAAACTCCTACGAATAGCTGTGGTCATCCACTGAGGATTCTGCTTTTTCAGCTTACTCAAAGTCATCTGTGTTACTACAAGAGAGACATTATACATGAGAGCAATTCTGTGAATGGAAACCCATGAGACTGTAAGAGCAAAGCTGACAAGATGACCTCAGATTTCCACTCACAGCCGATGTGCATGAAAACAGCAAGCGCATTATGCACCCTAGTGGCCAATGCATAAACAGCAGAAAAACCTGCGCACAATTTTTACCCACTTCTAATCTTATTATACAGTTTGTACACTGAAAAAACAAGAATACATAGATCTATTAGTGTTTTACCAAACCACCCTCAGGTAGACATATATTTATATATCTCCCTGAAATAACTGAAGCTATATGAAAACACATTTTATAAAAACATCCTTAACAGCTCTTGTTTAAGAAAAAGTAAGCCTCTGCATGTGCGTGCACACGCACACACACACACACACACACACTCATCCACTCCTCTGCCCCGCAAGATCTTCCACATCTGTGCAGGGTATAGAGGTAGTTAAACAATTATTACCATACAGAAATGTTCATGACACGGTCCATTAAACAAACAAGAGGTTTGACCATCTGGCAGACGCAAATCCACTTACGAGGAACCTGTTGCAGCCAATCACTGCCCATGCCCATTCTTACTCGATGAACTTCCTTCAACGCATGGAATTACAAGTAAACTATTAAATAATGCCTATTTTTCCATTAAAACTATTCTTTCAAATTCTATGAGCACAGGTTAGAAGTTCTCCAATGGCCCCCTTCTGTGACCTATCAACTCTAAATTACTGTTCAGTTCAAATAACACATTTTTGACAAGGTGCTTGGGACCATTATAAAACACTCAACTGACTGACCATCACAGCAGCAGAAAGGACATGAGAAGGATGGTTCCTTTGGCATTTACCTGCTGAGAGCTCTTTGAGGAGTCACAGGGGCACTGTCAAGGCCTGGCATCTGAAGCTATGAATGGGTATTCAGCCCACAGCAACACAGTGAACACAGAACATCACACAGGTGCTACATCTAATTGGTGTCTCTTTTAAACACCTAATACCTGTCCTTTTCAGCTATTCTCATTAAAAAGTTATTAATTTGAGAGAAATCAATATCAATGTAAGGAACAGTCCTTCAGCAGGGACAGAGGCCTCCATAGCCTGGCAACTCAGGCAAAAGAATTCAGTGGCTTGATATAATACTGCCTACTTGCCAGTCCATTTTACACCTTCAATAACCAAATGTACCCCCCCCCAAACACATGTGTTATAAATTCGGAGTAGGGGTGGGAGAGGTCTTGTGACATGTCCAGCTGTTTGAGGCTCTATTAGTCAGTCCCATCTGAAGCCACCGAACCAAGCAGCTGCTGCCATATTATCCTCCAACAGATGGCAGCTGCATTCCTCTATCAGTCAATAGTAGCCCTATCATTACACTTGCATTTCCAGTGGAGGCTCTGTACTCAAACAGTCCTTACCTTCAACCTGAATAAATACAATTCTCTTCATTAATATTGGTATCCTTTGTAAATGGTTATGAATAATGTGTTAGTTGTTTATCCTCTTGATATTTTATTCAAAATATTAACAAGAATAAAACCTCTAATGGATATGCATTTATTGAAAGAAAAAAATAATTAGCAACATGATACAAATATTTTTTTTTCTCAAAAACGTGTGACACAATGACTAGATACCCTGGATCCCCTTCAATTAATACTGTGTTCTACCTCTCTTTGCCGAGCTAAAAGCTGTGAGCCTTCTCCCATAGCATGTAATGAGGCTGCAGAGCACATGGCAGGGAATACAAAACCATTCCTCCATGCAGATTCTCTCCTGATATTTTAAATTCCTAGGCCCACAGAAGACTCTCCTAATCAGCTCCTCCCACTGATATGCCATTTGATTTAGGTCAGAGGACTGGGAAGTCCATGGAAAAACCTTGATTCTGTGGTTGGTGAAACATTTTTGAGTGGATTTCAATACATGCCTTGTCCTGCTGGAAGATCCAATCATGTACCAGTCATAGACTATAAAAAGATGGACGAAGCTACTGTGACATCACCCATTGGTTTCAGCATGCCATTCAGGAAGCCTCGATTTTGGCAATTTGAATAGCGCCATTTTGTCATTTTGAAACTGGACGTGATTTCTATTGGACGAGAGCGTGAATTGAAGATCAAGGGAGGAGCGAGGGGTGGATCTATGGGTGCATCTGACCGTATTTGACGAGGACTAGAGGATAGCCCCGTCCCTAAAGCATATTCTGGCTTTATCCTTTATTCTATTCTATTTGGGACCAAAATTTACAAAAATGAACATCATGATATATCGAAGGAGACTTGAAACTTGCAATATATACCATAAAATAAAGTGAAAAAAAAAAAAAAAAACTTTTGAGGCATGAGTTTATTTTTTTGAAAGCAAAAGCAGTTTTTTTTTTTTTTTTTTTTTTTTTGGCAATGCTCTTAACTGCCAGAATTTATACCGTTCAGGCGGTGGGTGATATATGTCTGTTAGATATTTGACTGAATTTTTTTCCAGTGGAAGGCCTTTGGGTAGACAGGAAAATCCCAAATTTTCAGGTTCCAAAAGTGAACGGTTTGATTGCTAGGGCCTCCAGAAGGGTCACCCTCTGGAGGGCCAAAATTGAACTTTTAAGAAAAATAGGTTTTTGAGTTGAAATATCTCAGTGCGCCCTCAATAGCCCAGCTTCATTTTCACTGATGTCAATCTGTGTTGGGAGGAGTTTTGGAAAATCATGAAATTTTGGTGGGCTGTTGAGGGCGCCACCTATAGGGGGCGCTTGAATACACCACTTTGAGTCCAAGTAGCACTTACGTTTGAGGCATTCCTTGCCTGCGCCCTCACTAGCCCAAGCTTGTTTATGCATGATATGATTCTATAACAGTGCCTTGTGCTATTCCAATTGAAATTGTAGTGGGATGGTGAAGGCGCGGAATTATAGGTGGCGCTCAAGTTGGTGAAAATGCAAAAATGGTGGTATTCTGCGGCTGTAGATCTCCATGCGCCCCCATCAGATTTGAGGGAAATCCGTTTTATTTGATAGGCCTACATGTCCACTTTATGTATCAAAAAGATTGAAGTGGGGCTCAACTGTATTAACCCCTTTTTGACCATCCCAGTAAGGCAAGGTTTCAAACGTGAATTAGTACAATATACGGTCTATGGATTGAATAAAGGGAAGAAGGCAACAAGCCATGATGGAAAGGTAACCAACTGAAGGTGCACACATCTGGCCCTTGGCCAAGGTTATTTCATTAGCTGGAGGGCCTGAAATAAAAATCTATTCATCCAACTGAGCAGCAGTGAGACTGGGACAGGAAAAGCAATACATGTTACTGCACACATATCGGTGGGCCCAGGACTGGGGATCAGATACAGTTGTGTTAAAAATAGTAGTAGTGTGTTTTAAAATGTGAGTAAAGCTCAAAATCCTTATAATATTTTCATTTCCATTCATTGGGAACACTGCACATTATATTTTACATCAAAACATGAAGAAAAATGTATCAATATTTTAATTACAGAAAATGGAGGAAAAAATGATATTGGGCTGTTCAAAAAATAGCAGTGTCTGCATTTTTCATTACAAACTCAAATATTTACTCAATAAACTGAAAAATATGTTAAGATTTAGCATTCCTGTGAATCACTAAACTAATATTTAGTTGTATAACCACTGTTTTTGAGAACTGCTTGACATCTGCGCTGCATGGAGTCGACCAACTTCTGGCACCGTAAACAGGTATTCCAGCCCAGGATGATTTGACAACCTTCCACAATTCCTCTGCATTTCTTGGTTTTGCCTCAGACACAGCTTTTTTGATGTCACCCCACAAGTTTTCTTTTGGATTAAGGTCCGGGGATTGGGCAGGCCACTCCATAACCTTAATTTTGTTGGTCTGGAACCAAGATGCTGCTCGCTTACTGGTGTGTTTGGGGTCGTTGTCTTGTTGAAACACCCATTTCAAGGGCATTTCCTCTTCAGCATAAGGCAGCATGACTTCTTCAAGTATTTTGATATAAGCAAATTGATCCATGATCCCTGGTATGCGATAAATAGGCCCGACACCATAGTAAGAGAAACAGCCCCATATCATGATGCTTGCACCACCATGCTTCACGGTCTTCAGAGTATACTGTGGCTTGAATTCAGTGTTTGGGGGCCGTCTGACAAACTGTCTGTGGCCCTTGGACCCAAAAAGAACAATCTTACTTTCATCAGTCCACAAAATGTTTCTCCATTTCTCTTTAGGCCAGTCGATATGTTCTTTGGCAAATTGTATCCTCTTCATCACGTCTTTTTTTTTAAACAGTGGGACTTTTTGGGGTGTCTTGCCGATAGATTAGCCTCACACAAGCGTCTTCTAATTGTCACAGTACTCACAGGTAACTTCAGACCATCTTTGATCTCCCTGGAGCTGATCATTGGCTGAGTCTTTGCCATTCTGGCTATTGTTCGATCCATTCGAATTGTAGTCTTCTGTTTTCTTCCACGTCTCTCTGGTTTTGCTTTCCATTTCAAAGCATTGGAGATCATTTTAGCCGAGCAGCCTATCATTTTCTGCACGTCTTTATACATTTTCCCCTCTCCAATCAGCGTTTTAATTAAAGCACGTTGTTCTTCTGAACAGTGTCTTGAACGACCCATCTTTCTCAGGTTTTCAAAGAGAATTGCATGAAAAACATGTGCTGGCTTCATCCTTAAATAAGGGCCACCTGAATGACACCTGTTTCTTCACATAATGAATGACCTCACTGATTGAACTCCACACTGCTATTATTTTGAACACACCCCTTTCAATTAATTATTCAATTACACAGGCTCAGGAGCATGCATATCATGAATGTTGGGCCTGTTGGTTTCTCGGTCTCTACTACATCTACTGGTAAATTATTTACCATGTAATAATATAATTTCTACCAAAAACTGTGACTGATATGGTTAGTCATGTTGGACTGCTATTATTTTGAATACAACTGTAGAACCCTCTGCTGAGCAGGAGGTGGAAAAGATCATCAAAAAGGAGTCACATTTTCTCATTCACATCTGTATGCATCAAGCTGTTGCACTGTGTACTTTCAGTTTCACCTGACAATGTGCACAATTTTTACTTTCTAACTCTTGGCTCGTTTCATGTTTTCCGTCGTTATCTCCAAAAAATAACAGACTAGGGGGGAAAACCAAGTGTCTGACATCATACTTTCACCTGAGTTTTCTCTAACAAAGTAGGGATGATGGAGATAATGAGTGATTTATTTTCCTGAAATTAGCATGACAAAGAAGTGAACAAATTTTTTTTTTTTTAAATTTATTCATGAGTGGTGAAGCGTGCAATCCGTCCGGCCCCGCCTCCAATCTTCTAAACATTCCAAAGGAAGTCACCAGAAGGCCGGACCCTATCCATTGGTTCAGAAGAGAGCCTTAAATTGCTGACTGCTCCACTAAAAATCATCCATTGGCATTGAATTCAAACTGACACCTATGCTGACTTATGTACCGTAACAGCACTACATAGACAAGCGTATGGAATGGTCACGTCACACCTTTCAGAATGATGGTCAAAAAGGGTTTAAACAGTTGAACCCCACATCAATCTTTTTGGTACACATAGTGGACATGTAGGGCTATCAAATAAAACAGATTTCATTCAAATCTGATGGGGGCGCATGGAGATCTACAGCCGCGGAATACCCCTATTTTTGCATTTTCACCGATTGAGCGCCACCTATAGTTCTGCGCCCTCACCATCCCACTACAATTTCAAATGGAATAGTACAAGGCTCTGTTATAAAATCATATTATGTATAAACAAGCTTGGGCTAATGAGGGCACAAGCAAGTAATGCCTCAAATGTGACTGCTACTTTGATCAAAGATGGCATTTTCAAGCCCCCCCTATAGGTGGCGCCCTCAACAGCCCACCAAAATTTCGAAATTTTCCAAAATTCCTCCTAATATAGACTGACAACAGTAAAAATGAAGCTGGGCTATTGAGGGCGCGCTGAGATATTTCAACTCAAATACCTATTTTTCTTAAAAGTTCAATTTTGGCCCTGTGGAGGGTGACCCTTCTCGAGACCATAAAAACCAAACCGTCGACTTCAGGAACCTGAAAACCTGGAATTTTCCTATTTACTAATAGATCTTACACCAAAAGAAATTTCAGGCCATTTACTATCACACATATATATCCCTAATAGAAATCCGCCTGACCGTTATAAATTCTGGCAGTTAAACTTGTTGTTAGTTGCGTAGATGGTGAGGCAGTTATTTCCCCTCTACATAAGAAAGGTTCGCAGTCTGATCCAGACAATTATAGGGGTATCTCACTTCTTAGCTCTATATCCAAAGTATTTACAAGTATTTTAAATAGCAGAATCTCAGGATGGGTGGAGAGAAATAATATCTTATTCGAAAATCAAGCGGGATTTCGTAAAGGATTCTCCACCATCGATCAAATTTTTAACCTGTATGCTATGGCGAGAAAATGCATCTCCAAGCGAAAGGGCAGATTTTATTGTATATTCATTGACTTTGCCAAGGCATTTGACAATGTAAGTCATATACGTCTTTGGTACCGCCTGTATTCATACGGTATCCATGGTAATGTTCTTTGTGTCATTCGAGACATGTACAGCAAATTGAAATCTTGTGTTAAAACTGACTGTGGCATTACTGATTTTTTCAAATGCTACGCCGGTACTCGTCAGGGTTGTATGCTTAGCCCTTTGTTATTTTCTCTGTATATTAATGATATCGTTTTATACTTACAAGATTCTAATTGTCGTGGAATTTTTATTAATGAAGAATTCCCTAATGTCATGTCTTTACTTTATGCCGATGATATCGCAGATGGTGCGGACTCTGCAATTCATCTACAGAAACAAATAGATGCCATTTCTTCATTTTGCTCAACTTGGGATCTGAAAATTAATCTTAACAAGACTAAAATAATTGTATTTCGAAATGGTGGTCCACTCCGCAAATATGAAAAGTGGTATCTAAATGGTCAAATGATTGAAGTTGTTTCGTTCTATAAATATTTGGGCATTATGTTTACCCCGAAGCTAATTTGGACAATGGCTCGGAAAGCATTAGCGGCTCAGTCCGAAGAGGCATTGTTTATGCTAAATTGCTTCGTAAGAAAACATGATTTTCTTCATCCAGCTATTACTTTTCAGATATTTGATAGAATGATACTGCCAATCTTATCATATGGAAGTGAAATTTGGGGTATAAAATATTCGCACAGTATTGAAAATGTTCATTTCCATTTTATTAAACGTGTTCTTTCACTCCAAAAGCACACGTCGAATAGTGCAGCACTTGGTGAATGTGGACGCCTTCCATTGTGTGTACATTATCTGAAAAGATGTATCTCATACTGGGTTAAGCTTCTTCAAATGCAACACACTAGATTAACAAAACATTCATATCAAATGCTATTAAATCTTGATAAGGTTGGGAGGTCTTCTTGGGTTTCAGAAATCAAAGATATACTATTCCATTATGGGTTTGGTTATTGCTGGATTATGCAAGATGTTGGTGATGCAAACAAATTTCTGTTCGAATTTTCACAAAGACTCCGAGATTGCTAGCGTCAAGAATGGCACACTGATGTCTCACATTCACCAAAACTTTGTACATATAATCAATTCAAATCTGTATTACATTGTGAAACATATTTAACGGTTTCCTTATCTTGTAAATACCGTATTGCACTGACTCGTTTTCGTTGTTCTGCACACAAGTTAATGATTGAAATAGGAAGATGGTCAAATATTGATAGAGAACTCCGCTTCTGCCGATTTTGTAAAGATCAAAATGTGAATGTGGTAGAAAATGAATTTCATTTTGTTTTAGTATGCCCAAAATATGATTTACGAAACCGCTTAATTCCAACTTACTATGTAAACGACCCAAATATGTACAAGTTTATAACTCTTATGTCAAATTCCAGTAAAAAAGTCTTACTTAATCTCTCTAAATATATATATATCTACAAAGCGCAGAAATGACATTTTATCTACCATGTAATAACTGCGCACTACCTGTTGTTTGTTTTTGCTTAATTCAGTGTATTCAGTGTATGTGTACATAAATATAAAACTTGCGTTACCCATTGTAATGTACAAATAATTTGTATATATCAATATCTGTACACTGGGCCTGTGGCCTTCCTACAGCTAAATAAACCTTCTCTTCCATGGTTCCCGATTTTAGTTTTTGAGATTTTTCTGACCCCAAGGCATAATTTATAGCAGCAATTCTTCAACTCTAATTGTTGGAGTTTTCTTAAATACTTCAACCATTCTCATCAAAATTCAGGTATTCAAAATAGGCGCATGTCCTCTTGTGGGCAAATTTTCCAACTTTAACATATGCCTCAAATGTGTTAATTATTGTCCCAACAGTCGTAATGGGCATTTTCAACTTTTTGGCAACCTCCTCCCAGCTATTTACATATTTGTGAAGCTCAACCAATATCTACCATTCCTTGGTCTTGACTAGAGTGATGAATGAATAGGGGAACCCATCACCTCATATTTATACCCCCGGTGCCAGAAAATCAAGGTGACCAGCTACGTTCTTAATCATTACGATGAAGACAAAAAGGATATTCTGAATGGGATTATATTTTCCATTTTTTAAATAAGATTTTGTAAGGGTGCAAATAATCATGGCAGTTTTTTTTTTTTTTTTTAATAAATCATACATTCATATAAGAATTTCCCTTCACTCACTTTCTTAAAATTCAAGTTCACATTTTTGATAATATTTTGAATAAATTATTGGGAATATTAACCAAAAAAAAAAAAAAAAATCATACTTCTCACTGTCTTCTTAGCTAATCCGTGAGAATACCAGCAGAGGGAACTGTACATAAACTATTCACATATCGTCACCCAATTCAAATAATGGCCTAAGTCACAAAAATGAGTTTTTGGTCTAAATCATCTCTTGATAATGCTTTGATAATGTTTTTTGTGTTTTCCCAAAAACTTGAAAAAATAACTTAGGCCATTATTTTAATAGGGCGACGATATGTAGTGTGGTGTACTCCCCAGCGCAACCCGAGTGAACAACAGCAAATAAATGATGACAGTGATGATGTAAATAGATGAAGTAGCTACCTCAAATTCACCGTTCTTGGTCTGCACATTGCACCACCGGGCGATGGGCTCTGGAACCACCTCCCAGTCCTTACAATGTTGCTGCAGTGCACGCACGAAAGTGGATTTCCCAGCAGCTACGCGGGGAAAAAAAGGGTAATATTAAGAAGCACGACAAAGGACATGACGGGACATTACCAACCACCGGCTTTATTACGATTTTTGCAAAGTTGGAAAAATAAACAATCCAAATTCTAATATCCTAATGCGAAAAACAAAACGTTACTATTGTTACAATAACAATAGTCGTGACGATAGTCAGCAGAGAGAATGAATGATTTCAATTTCTGTCGAAATAATGTAAGTTAATAGCTAAAACGGGGACGTAACATTATATGACAGTATGTCTCTTTAGATTTTTTTTTATTATTATTGAGCTTTCATCCGACCGACTGAAACTTGACGGGAGTATGGTCGAGTACCCGTGACAGCTCAGTCTTTAGTTTTTTGGCTGAGCGGTTCTCGAGAATTGGTCCCGTTCCGAGTAGGGCTAATCTTCTGAAAATATTCTGCTGAAAATTCGCTAATTCTTCTTTTTTTCATCAACTCAACTGGATATTGATAGATATACATCTCAAGAATAACTGGTGAAAATTTCATCACAAAATATTAAGAAATAAATAAATTATGAAGGAAAGTATAGATGATTGTAGTTTTTCAGCAGAATGTTTCAGCAGATTAGCCCTACTCTCCAGTTCCGCACTTCGAGGTTTTCAACAGGCACAGCCATAGCGAGTGTAGCTATAGTATGGGCACAGCCACAGCTGTCTTGTCAGAAAGTGCTACCGTAATGCACAGCGATCGTAAAGTCTTTGTTTTCGCCTTAATATTGCAATATAAATCAGTCTACAGTAGTAACTTTGTTATTTGTTAGCTTGTTATAACATACGCAATGTTATAATGAGTTGGACAAGTTTTATTTAAAAAAAATATATGCCGCACGCCATTATCATC
Organism: Gymnothorax javanicus; assembly: GCA_029692085.1. NCBI lineage: Eukaryota > Metazoa > Chordata > Actinopteri > Anguilliformes > Muraenidae > Gymnothorax > Gymnothorax javanicus. Next base: position 158,336,813 of record CM056194.1, on the reverse strand, counting down.
TAATTTCTGCATTTTCAGGAAAACCCAGCATGTGCATGCAAATATATTCGCTTATAAGTCGAAAGGCGCACTGAAAAAATGTAGTTTTATGATTTTTGAAGATACATAAAGATGTGAGCGAAGAAACAGAGCCCAAGATTTTCGGTCTACGCAAGCGCAGAACCGCGAGGTAGCATATTTTGATAGGTAATTAGCAAAAATTGACAGAACACCTGTTGACAGAACACCGGTTAAACAAAGTCTGGAACTACACTTCTCACGTGCGTACCATAAATAAATGATAAGCTATTCAAATAGCACAGATGCATCTTCATTTACTTTCCAGACTTGGCTTTGATTATTTACCAAGACTTACCGCGCCAACTGACTGCCCCTGGTCTGACAATTTGTGCTGTCTTGTCAAAAAATGCTACCTTAATGCAAAGCGATCGTGAAGTCTTTGTTTTCGCCTTAATATTGCTATACGAGTCAGTTTACAGTAGTAACTTTATTTGTTAGCATATTATAACATGAACAGATGTTATAACGAGTTGGATAAGTTTGTTTAAAGATACATGCCGCACGCCGCCATCATCTAATTTCTAATTTCTCAGGAAAACCCAGCGTGTACATGCTTACAGGTCGAAAGGCGCACTGAGGAAAAAAAGATTGTTTTTTTTTGAAGATACTTAAGATGTGAGCGAAGAAACAGAGCCCAAGATTTTAAGCTTGCGCAAGCGCAGAACCGTGAGGTAGCATATTTTGATAGGTAGCAAAAATTGACAGAACACCGCTAAAACTGGAAGCAAGCCGTAACACTGGCGCGCTTCGTCCACGCGCCCGCCGTAGGGCTCCGTAGCAAGTGGAGCGCGCCAATGTTACGGCTTGCTGCCAGTTTTAGCGGCAGCTTGCCGGCCAGCAAATCTACTGGCGCCAGATACAGTAACTAGCCAATTTCATACAACATTGTAAGCCAGATAGCCATTTTAGCTGCTGTAACTGCACAATATAATGATGTATAATACGCAGCTAGCCAACTAATGGGTTACGGGCATTCCATAACCTCAGAAATATAGCAAACGTAAAGAGAAAACTTGACGAATTTGTGCAACGGGTCTCCACAGGCATCAACACCGAACCAATTCATCCACTCGATTCTTTATTTTAGACTTTGTGATGCAAGTCCAAAGTTAAAAAGAAATGGTTAAAAATAGCAAGCCATCTAAAATAATGTTGCTACAATACTAACGCTAGTTAACTAGATAAAGTTGAATGAACATCTGCTACCACTGAATTCGAGAGCACTTACCAATGTTGCCTTCAACAGAAATTCGTTTTATTTTTTCTTCCCGACTGTTGTTCAAGGAAATCGGACAGGGTCTTTTCGACGTTGGCGACATTATTCTAAATGTAAAAACTAGAATTTGAGAATCCTATTCGCTTGCTGGACAATACAGTCAATCCACAACAAGCAGGAAGGACACAACGAAGTTCAAAAAATGGCGCTCTTGACCATCGAACGTCAATAAAAGTGCGATTCTGCGGAAGATGACCCGCCTACAGCAATGCGCACGGCTCACGGCTCTAGCTCCGCCTAGCATTACAGCAAACTCAGCTCGTCAGTTCCATCTCGGCAGCGATTTGACGTCCAACCAACTTAGGACACTCCTAGACTGATATGTTTGACTCCCCCCACATGATATTTACTCGGTCACATCGTTGGAAGTAGGAGAGAAATTCATGAGAGGAAAAAGTATCATAAACGCTCATATCTTAATGAAACAAAACTTTTATTGTCCTTAACAGCAGAGTCATACCAAAAAAGATATCTGAACTAATAACATCCGATGACAGTATCGCATACATTATTTACAACTTTCACTGAAAATGTGCTGTATATTACAACTATTTATCTATGTTAAAAGGGGTGTTTGCAAACTGAAACCTGTAATATTGGAGGCCAAAAATGTCAGGTTACATCCAAAGTGCATTGCAGTACCATTACATGTTTCATTTACAGAGTCAGTTCTTGGACATAAACAAAGCAAACAAATGATATAAAATGCAAATTAACCTTTAAAAAATGATAAAACATACTGAACAATATGCATTCCCATTAAAAGCAATATGCATTATATTAACCACAGAGGGAGTAAATAACAGGCATACTCTTTCTCAACCCAAGTCTCGAAACAGGAGCTCAATCAACCACAACTGTGGGCAAAATATGTTTTGGTTAAACAATAAGGGCAGTGCAGGTTATAAGTGATTACCCAGTTGGTTAGCATTGGACACAATAATAATTACATAATAGCAGCTGGAGTGTGTGATTAAGAGCAACTCCAAGCAAGGAGACTGGAGCAACAATACAAGTCTGTTTCATGCTTAGGAGGACGGGGACATCAGACCCTCAGTTGATGGGCAGACCAGTTGATTCAGGGAGGCAAGACACTGGCTTCCTTCAATCAAACCAGACAATTTTGAACATAAATTTCTATTTTCCACATCAGAAAACAAGGTTTCAAAAATGCATTTCAGATCATTCAGTCATGATAAATGGGTTCAGACCATGTAACTCAATCCAAATAACAATTCCTGTATTTCTGAAAAATGTCCAAAATATTCCAGCAAATAAACACAATTTTTACCAAAGCCATTTTGTGTTGCATACAGCTTACCCAGCACATCCATATCTTAAGTCAAGTTCAATTTATTGCGCAGTTAAAAGCATAGTGATATTTTCAAATGGAAGAGAGATGAAGGTAAAAAAAAAAAAAAAAAAAAACCTCACTATGTCATCTATCATCAGATTTTAAATGTTTTGTTTGAAAGTATACTGTTTCTGTTTAAACTCACATAAATATAAAATATGGGCAATTTCAACTGCCATTCCTGCTGCAACAAAGACAAAATACATTCTCAAAAGTGTGATAACCGTTAGGGTTTACTCCTCAGATATAAGCGCAGGAGAAAAATCGCACATGTATATAAATGTGAAAAAAGGAACTGAATAATACAATAGGGCTGCGTTGGTATGCAAAATTTATTTAGATTACATTGCATAGCAAGCTTGATGTTTATATGTTTCATGTTGAGCCGTCTCTCTTTGGGGCACAGGTCATCAATTACTCCTCATGGCAAAGGGTGACACTAGACAAGGAAAGTCAGACACTTTGCTTGCATTAGAAAACTTTCCGCATCATGCCATGATGAAAAAGGGTTTGATGAGATACCGCAGATTAAATCACTCCAGCATTGGCTGTGGTAAGCAAATGGCTTTCCTCAATATTACTGAGTGTGCACTTGGTAAAAGCTTTAAATACATCATGTTAAAATAAAAACATTTTAAATCCCTGGGTAAAATATTAGCTTTCATGCTAATGTCAACTTGCATAACTAGCACATTTTCTCAGTCAATGTTACAACAGAATGGTCAAGAATATTGTTAATAGACTTTTTTAATGTCTTGACAGCAATTATGCTGTTCAACCCATTTGGAAGGAATCAAGAGATGGAAGCTACTCCTTTTTAAAGGTCCCCTATCATGACACCAGGTGCACAACCAATTACCCATTACAAGCCATTGCAAAACCTGTAAAACCTGTTTCTTTCAGACATCAAATGGTGAAGTGACCAACCAGAGGCAAGAGGGACTGTTTAACCTCAGCCAACCAGTTTATCAGTTCCATCATTATCCTGGGCGGTCCCTCCCACTTGTGATCTCACAAAGGACAGGCTTGTAATGTCTAATTGGCTGTGTACCAAGTGATTTAAGGAAAGTTCAACGTCAAATTCCAACAAAAATGAAGACAGCATTTTAACAAATATAGAAATGGCCCACATAGTAAAATTAGTTTTAAATCGTTTTAACTGCGAAGTCTTTGTCCATTGCAGACTGTAGTTCATTCTTTTCAACATAAACATTGACAAATATGAATACAATACCTACTGAAGCCTAATGTGCTGCTGCATAGACATTAATGTATTAAAACAAAAATAAAAACTACAGACAATTAATTTAACAGGTGTGCGTATACTGAAGCAAATATAAGCTATGAAACAACCTGTGAAGTCCTTGTGGCCTTCTGCAAGATACAAAACATCTGCAGATGTCGGCCAATGGGATTTGCGAAACATGAATTCATCCTGTGTGTAACACCAGTATTACAAGATAATTGGACACCAATCAATAAGGTGTTTAGTGCTTAACTTGTAATGTAATTTGTACAATTTCTAACCAGCAATGTTTCCCATCTTTAGTGAGACTTGCAGTGAACATTAATGAACCCCATCGACTGGTGTGCTCAAGATGCTTCTTACATGCGAAAAGCAATATGCAGCATGATGCATAAGAAATCTGAATAAACAAGTAAAATAAATGAAATACCAAGGGTTCTTACTTATAAAACTTTGCATGGATTTCAAATCTAAATATTAGGTGCACTCAAAAAAAAAAAAAAAATAAAAGAAAAGCGCAAGATAAAATATATCCTAATTTATACAACCGTGGGAGAGCCAAGCAGCATGCAATCCAAAATCTACAAATAATTGGGCATACACATCATTTAGGGGTGTACACATCATTTCTATGCCCACGCACAGTTTATAAATTAGACCCCTGGACCACAACATAAGAAAGTTTTCCAGCAGGAATTACAGGAGGTCGAGCTTATTTGTGCAGATGGGACAGTATATCAGTAGCTATGAGCTAAAAATTAATTAAAAAATTAATCAAGTCAACTTTCCTCACTTCTGGTACTTGGGAATGTCCAATCATGCTGCCATTGTAATTATAGGCTCCCCTCGCCACGTTGTGTCACGCCGTACTTCTTATTCCACTATAGTCATCAAGTCAGGTCCACACAGACAAGAGTCAGAGGAAGACTATTCATGCACAGCTGAACAGGAAGACAGCAGGTGCCGGACTGAGCAGCAGTGGTTGCTGGAGAGAAAAGATGCCATCATCTTTCCCAGCCAAAACCCTCCCTAACCAGGTAATTCTGGGGCTAATTATGTACTGCCTCACAAGTGCTGCTGGGCCCCAGGGCCTCCAGGCAAACAGTGCCTTTGTAGAATACGTCACCAATCAGCCCACAAGGCAAACATTTAACAGAGCACTGAAAGACTTAGTGTATTGAACTACACTGGTTCAAAAGTATAAAGTCACAGCACCCTAATGGTTAAATTACACCTGCTTGAAAATGACACATTTCAAGCTCCATCACTTGCACTTAACACTGAACGGTCTCAATCTCCACAGCCCATTTCACCACCTGACCAAAACGTTTGCTAGGATCCCTTTTCCAACAATGATAAAAAAAACAAAACATGTCATTCTCGTTTTCTACCAAAACTCACACATGCTTTAAGAATCAACTGCTTAATCTGTACAAATGTACAGTCATATACTCCCAAACCTTGACAAAAGTACTGTCTAATAAACTCTCCAAATGCGAGACTGTTAAACATCAGAATGTAAACGAACAAACAGGAAGGGGCATACATACCATTTTCAATGTTGTTCAAAGTAATTGAAAAACCAAAAGAGAGGATTGTTTTCTAAGTTCAGTAGATTTGTTAGAGCTGAGTAGACACACATTAGGCACTTGAATTCTTGAGAATTCTTGAGGTTTAGAGCATCAGTAGAACACGGCTATTATTCACCCAGCAAAGTAAAAAGAACCCCCTGAAAGTCGATTACCTACAGTAACATCTGCAACATTTTGCTAAGAATCAGAAGCTGAATTCTTAGAAATTCTAACCTAGCATTCAAAGACCTGTTCCCTTAATGGTATCACATTCTGTAGCATATATTGCAAAGCCAGGTTTTCCGGATGAGAAAAAGCAAAACTAGAGCAGATCTGTCAGACAAAATAGTCTTGAGGATACGATTAATCTGTCCTAAGAGGTCAGTTTTTCAATCAAATCCTGGAGCGGGACCAGTTCCTTTCTGTCAATCAGGTTGAACTCCTGGAAAAGAGACGAAAAGAGCAGTTAAGCACCATTCATTACAAAAGAGAATGTTTGAGAACAGTAATACAGACTGGTAGAGACCTTCAATCATTTACATGTAATAATGTATGGCTTTTTTGCCCATCTTTATCATTTATAATTTTCAGTCTTCCTCTTCATCAACAGTCAAATCAGGGAACATTTATTCAATGTTTCCTTATACTAAACCAATGAAATAAGCATGGGACCCTAAGCAACAGAAACAAACTTAATGTTAATGGCAGTGCCCATATAATCATGTACATGCCAGTGCACCTTCAAACAATACTGGCGGTCGGATGAACGAGAGATTATGCCGAGACAGAAAATCTTGTTCCGGTAAAATCGATGTAGCTGAACGTTTTAGTGGTGGTAAAGAAACACGTAAACAATTTGCATTTGAAGAGTTCAAGAATTAAGAGCAGCACAAATGGGAGAAATCTGTGATTTTAACTATGTAAGGGTGTGGGACATAGCGCATGATTGTGTACCCAAGGATTACGCTTGCGTCATTTATTTCGCCGCTATTTGAGCAGCACATATGGGTTGTATTCTTGTGATGCCATTGCCCAAACCACATAAGGTATTCAGCCATTTTTCTTCCCAATCTTGTCTTTTTCCTCATCGACAAAATAAATTGTTTTTCCTGCATTAGGGGTTATCAAAGATCGTACAAAACCCCGATTATCATTTCTGATCAGGGTGACAAAAATTATGAGTCAAGCAAAGAAAGATGATGATCGTGGAAATGATCAAAGGAGAGTAATTTCTCCCTGAAGTTGAATCCCACTTTTCTATCATAATAATATTAGCCTGTTCTCTTATAGATGCAGGCTATATCAACACATAGCCTTTAAAAACAAAATAGTCACTTCCTACATTGATTGATAAACATTTTCGTTTCAAACTATCACCTACAACAAACAGCAAAGCCAAACTTTTTCTGCCAGTGGTCGGGATCCTGTTTCAGCAAAGATATGAAGCAAGAACCTGTGAGAGTACATGAGCTAACCCCATGAAAGAACTAGCTAGCCAGCTAGCTGTTGCTCACAGTGTTGCTCATCTCTTTTTGTGGTGTCATGAAAATCAAAAAGCAAGTCTGAATTCAATACTGCATGGTGGTCTTCCTTTGCCAGGGAGCGGTATCCTGATTCCACACAAAGATTAAACAAGAAACCTTGCATGGGCTAATATTACCCCAATGAATGCGACATAAAAAGGGTTTTTACATTCATTTGACATGGCATAAAGCTGGCCTTCTGTAAGCTTTGCAGACAAATTTATGCAAGTCTGTTCTGTTGCCTGAGCATTTAACTCTTTTCCCCTTCGACTCCCCCCTCCCTTTCCCCATAATGACAACAAATGATTCCCCTGGCTATATCAATGAAGACGACATTTGACGCCTTGGGGATACCCTAGCTTTCAATCAAAGGGGAGGATTGGGAAAAGGTCCATTGATATACATATAGTCGTCATATGTAGTCATTATGGGGAAAAGAGTTAGCTAAGGCGTCATATGTAGTCATCATGGGGAAAAGAGTTAGCTAAGGTGTCATATGTAGTCATCATGGGGAAAAGAGTTAGCTAAGGCTTCATATGTAGTCATTATGGGGAAAAGAGTTAGCTAAGGTGTCATATGTAGTCATTTTGGGGAAAAGAGTTAGCTAAGGTGTCATATGTAGTCATCATCGGGAAAAAAGGTGAAGTTCAGATGTAATGAGAAATAATGAAATTCAAATGTCCGTATAAAGTCAGTCATTCGATTGATTAATTTTTGTGACTGAGTCAATCATTCCGTTGATAGCTAATCAACAAAGTAAACAGGCTGTGCTAAAAGGCGAGGATTCAGCCTATACCAAACTTACTGCCAAAAAACACGTTACCGCTGTATTTATTTTTTATTATCATCATCATCTTGTACACGTTTTGACTGATGTTTGATAATTACTGCCAAAATAAAAAGATTTCTCTCCATCAAGCATGTTTTGCATTCAATGTCCTCCGCAATTTTTTTGATTCCTACAGTCTAAACGCAGCCTAAAGTCAGAGCAATTCACATCCTCCATCCACGTCACTGCGTCATGAAGGCAGATGCTTTGCTTTTCACTATATTAAGATAGGCATAACACTATTTCCACATCTTTTCCTGGCGTGTCTGCACTTGCGACGGTCACTATCGTTTACATGACGCATCAATGCAAGAGCTGGGCAGTGATTTGTCCACATGGGTCACATGGAGTAATTCTTCTACAGTAGCACTAAGACAAACATTAGTTTTTTCTAGCTAGTATATCTCTCAAGCCCCATTGAGATAAAAAAAAAAAAAAAAAAAAAGATGTAGATGAGGCATTTCAGCATGGTCATAAATCGCCGCGGTAACCCCCTTCTTATAGCACTCAATTGGCACAGCAGCTGCTCCTTTCCTTCGTCTTAAACCAGAAAGGTGGAGTCGCTGCCATAGCGCAATGTTGCTCGCTTCACGATACCGGAAGAGGACGTGCACTGTAGTTGATTCCACGGTCTTCTGTCGTGTTTTCTACTTTATCCCATAAATGATTAAAATTGGTGTATTACAGCCATGTCATACAAGTTTGATATTACAGGAGCAATACAGCTTTCTCGCGTTGCGATTGGTCAGATTCTGTTCACTGGCAAACATCAGCCAATTCCCAACAGTAACATTACCAATCCCGCTGGTGACCATCAACCATTGCTAGTGTTAGCTCCTAGCTGGCGGTCTGCACAAGTCAATGAGATGAATAATTTGCTATTGAGCATGCTAATGCTTTTTGCCATTAAAGTAGCAAGTAACACCTGTACCTGTAGAAACTTGTATTTATTAAGTTAATGGCAAAAAGTGATAGCACGCTAGCTAGCGAATTATTCATCCTATCGACTTGAAAAGACCACCAACTAGAATGTAGCGCTTTTATTTTTTCATTTTCTCAATATTACAACACAGACGTTTATGGACTAAATAGTCAAAGGCTTGAAATAAATTAAAATTACTACTCTAGTTTCATAAATTTGATATCTTGGGCTCACTCATTAGAGATTCTCTATATATAACGAGTAGCAGCGATGGCTTAACCCCATTCACACTGATCCCAAAGCGCATCAGCTACTCCTTTTCACTGGCACTGAAACACTTCCCGAGGTGTATCAGAGACGGCTCTCTGTAATATTCCTTTTAGATGCCTTGCACCATTCCCACAGAAACTGAAGAAGTAGCAGAGGCATTTCAGAGACGGCATGGTTGCTCTGTCCGAATTGGGTTTTAGTTGTGCAGGTTTTACAAGTTGAACTCCAGGAATCTGCTTTAATACATTTATATCAACATTTTGGCATCAAGATAATTTCGACCGATTTTAGTGAAACGGGATGACAAGACACAATTTCCATGCGACCACCTAATACAGAAAAAAAGTCTTGATGACCAAGCAAAGGCACTGTGATGCGCGCGTACCTGAACAAAGAAAATGAAGTGCTTGAATGACGTATTCAGATGGGCCTCTTCCTGTAGCTGAATGACGGAATCAAAGTGCTGGTGGTATATGTGGGCATACACTCGGAACAGACGCTTCAGTATGGTTTTGGCAACAGACATGAAGTTCTTGGGAAACGGGACACCTGAAGATACACAGTTCTATGTCACAATTCATTTCGCGGTTTACCGTATCCAGACTTGAGAAGATTACATACAGTACCAGTCTAAAGTTTAGACACACTTTGCCAATGTCACAGTACTCTGTTTTTAGAGAAATTTAATCAGTTGAACTTTTCTATATAATCTCAAATGGAATCTGGTAAGAGGTAAACAGTCAGAAGTTAAGAGAATAATTTACTTGTTTGAATAGTGTCCAAAATTTTAGAATTCTCAAAGAAGCCAAATTTTGCAAACTAAGCAGACAAACAAGCTCTTTCCATTTCCCAACAGCCATATTAAAGACAAGCCGTTTTGGAACTTATTGGGCAAGAAGTCGATGAAAAGCAAACCACAAGTGCAGCACATCTTTGGGAACTTAGACGGCCACCCAGCAGCAAACTCAACTGCTCTTGTAAAAAAAAAAAAAAAAAAAAAAAGTGAGTATGCTCTGCAAATATGACAGCAAATGCTGGTTAGTTTGAGTTGTTTAAGAATTAGATCTTCTTTTTTTTTTGCAAAATAAATGGTGCCTATTTCTTTATTTAACATGTAAGAAAAAATGTGGGCATGTCCAAACTTTTGAATGGTACTGTATATAGCAAATAAAAAAGGATATCAAGGCAGTTTAAGGAGGGCTGGCTATGGACTTGGATGGTGTCCCCTCACCCAACCAATTACCCAACCCTGTCCTACTACCACCTGTATCATGCATTACTGGACTTTTTCAGGAGAAACAGCAATATTCACGGGACATCATTGTTTTTTTTTTTTCATTTTTAATCAAACGGGAATAAATAACAGCATCGAGGGCAGAGGTGTCAAACTGGTCCATAAAAGGGCCGCGGAGCTGTAGGTTTTCAATCCAACCAAGCAGACGCACACTTGATATAACTAATTTAATCAACTGATCTCAGCCTGCAGAGTAGATCAGTTGTATCAGGTGTGCTTCTGCTTGGTTGTAATGAAAACTTGCAGCCCCTCGGCCCTTTTACGGACCAGTTTGACACCCCGATCTAGAGAATAAAATGTATCATCGAATGTAGATTACTCCTGGGAACCATCAACAAAAATAAGATCTATACTTGGAGGAAACGATCATTCTCAGATGATCATTCAATCATGCCATCAAGCATGGGACGAAAATCAGAGAAGAGAAAATTGACCTCACCTATTTTTGATGGGAACAGAGTCTCATCATCGAGCTGATCCTGCACCCAGGTCATCAAATAATCAATATACTTCGGTGCTGAACACTTGATTGGCTTTTTTATATTGGTGCCATCAGCCCAGTGGTATTCATACCTACAAAAGAAGGCAGACTGAGGCTCAGTTTTGTAAAAGCATACTCAAATATGACACTACATTGTCAAAAGCTTGTATAATAGCACAGAAAATGACAAAAATAACGAAAGTAGTAAAAGGCAATAGCATGCAGACTTCCAGCTCGCTCGCACGCACGCACGCACGCACGCACGCACGACGCACAGATCCCTTACTTGGGCCCAGCGGACATTACAGGGCAGCTCTCCTCTGTGCAGAAGTCAGTGATAGTCCCATAGAGCATATTGATCTGATTGAAAAAATCTACAGCTGGGGGGAAGAGAGAAAAAGTGCATACATGTAACTGCACAGCTCAAACATTCACAACATGGCAAATCCTTTGAGCCTCATCCTGAAAAGCACAGTGAGAAAAATTGCCAGGTTCTAATATCAGAGGTGACATGACACACCAGGGTCCAAAGCCCAGCCATGCCTGTCCCTAAATATGACCATTACCTTCGCACCCCTAACCTTTCCCTGATCAAAAATTCTCTCTACAGCAAGCAGGAAGGATTCTTAGACATAAATGAAACACAATAGATGCATTTCAGTAAAATTTTACTGGAGCATATGAAATGGGTGGGTAAGTTTCACATACATTAGCGTTAGCGAGACCAATCACACTCCGCCAATGAGAATAAAGAACAAAGTGCTCTTGAAGTGCTTGTCTTCACGCCACAGTAGAGAAAGACAGACTTCATAGCCACAGACACTTTTGCGGTAAGCCACTAATTCAGAAGGACTCCACAAAGTAATATGGCCAATTGAATATTCAATGTAATAAGCAGGCGGCTGAGGCCAAAGGATTGCTAAACCAAGTTCCATTTGTTAGTGTCAGAGGAACTGCTGAAGGTTGCCTGGTGCGATGCGTGTCTAGCTGGACTCAGGGGAAATGAAATGGCTGATGGGCATTTCCGCAGTCATTTGTCTTGATGCAAAGGAGCAAAAGAAACTGTGACACCAGGGTGAAGAGTAGGAACGATGAGGGAGAACTTAACATCTCTGTTGTTATTTAAGAGGAATAAAACCGCAAGCGGATTTCAAATTTGCTCCAGTCAGACAGAAAATGTGTAATTGATGCTGAAATCTGATGCAAAACGCTACAGTGTTGAGGGTGATGTTCAAATCAGTTAATATATAACTAAGAGTAAAGTCTTCATAGCATCAATCTCTTTGAACTTGAGTTTAGGAAATTAACTTCTCAAGACTCTATAAAAATAGCAGAACATATTTAAAGTTCCAGAAATCAAAAATAGAATTTAAATAAATCATATATCATTTGCCAGCTTCACCAAGAAATGCATGGAGTCTCTCCATGCTTGAGATTTCAGAACAGTCTCCTTAAAGAACAGCAAGCAACAAGAGGAAAGAGATGTAGAAAAGGGGGAAAAATGTATGCACATAAAGGGTTACTGTATTGCAGTTGTAAATTTATACTGAATATGTGTATCACACCTAGACTTCTGGTCATTACAGCTACAGAATTCACCAATCATGACCTTAGCTGGAAGAAACATGAAAAAATGTGGGGTGAACATGCTTCCTCCAGCTACCTCAATGAGATAAATTACACACCATCTCCTCATGACATGTAATAAGACAGCAATGACCATTTGATACTCACTGGAGAAAGCTTGTTGGGTGGAATAATTCACACCAATGATCTTTATAATCCTACACCCTGGCCTTTCAGCCACTCACAGACTGATGGAGGGCATCAAATGACCAGCATGCTGGCTCTTATTAGATAGTCTTTAATCTATTTCAAATTGGCCCTACTCCAGAGAATTCAGGGTCCCAGCTTTCCTCTACCCTTCAGATAAACCATTCCATATTTTACAGAAGACACAGGAGAAATACATATATCCAATGGAAATTTTCTTGGCCATATTTCAGACCCAAAACATAAGCTCGATGCCTCAATATGATGCAGTTCCACTTAATACTTGTAAAACTCAAAACTAATACTCATGTTTTAACATATTTTAATAAATGGCAGGCAACCAGATATTTGAACTCCTCTGCATTGTTTACGCAAGTTGGCACTTTGTTTTGATTGGATATATAAACTCATGCAAGCATGTAGCTCATTTTATTCAATGTTACAAAAACTCATGCAAACTCAAAGAGAACCTTCAAATTCAGCCAGAAGGAGGAAAAAAAAGCATTCGCCAGAATCACCACCAGATCTACACAAGATAATACCCCTCTTCAGTGTCTGACTTATACTGTTCTCTACACTTGCATGAATAATGGACTGCTCCATTTTTCAAAACTGCATCCTCACACAGCGCATTTCAACAGGGACGAATGAGTAAGCAATAACAGAGGGGAAAATGCTTATCAGTCATTGCTGGCCCTAGAAAACATCGTGCAACGAACTGAAAACTAATGAGGCGAAGCACCAGCTGTGGCTTGTAATGTCTCGTCAGATGACAGACAAGCTTCCACCCAAAACTATGACTCATTTTTCTATTCGCCTATTTTCCATATTAGAATAAGCACACGGGGCAATGTACCCTATAAGAAAGTCATGCAGTTATGATGAACTGAAAGAATGACTCTCAGAGGTGCGCTCTATATAGTAGGAGATCATCCTGATCCCAGTCCATCTGCTCTTGAAACCACAAGAACCTCCACCTCTCCCTCAGTCTTAAGTCACTGCAGTAGCATTACTTGCAGGGCAACTGAAAGAGACGAATGACAGCTCAGGACTTTCGTAAAGTGGCACCACTAATGAAACGGGCAACCAGTTTAGCCTTTGTCATTTCTCTTGTTGAATGTAACGTGCATTTCCTCAAATGCTTCCAAATAAATTAACTATTATAATATTTGCACAAAATGTAGGGACATCACTTTTAGGAGAGGAAAAGGTAAAAAGGAAAAAAAAAAATCAAGCAATCACAGCACATTATCTATTGCTTACTCCTTCCAGTCATATCATCCGTGGCAACATTTATTTAAGGAGAACTCCACTGCATTCACATAGTCTTTTTTGTTTAGGAAAGTTCCAGACTCCAAGAAAATGACCTGGAATTATTTATGTGGCAGCCATGATAAGTGTGTTCGAATTCTCTAAATGGTTAGGAAAGGCGCTTCAATGCTTCCCAACTCTATCATTTAGCATAGGGTACACTGCACCATCCTTTATGAAAAGAAAGGAGATAACACCGTCCCGCAATGCAGTGCGGCAACGATATTCAGAGCAACGACCATCCATCTGGCCAATCACTAAAACAAACAAACATGACGGGCTAGAGACACATAATCACTCTGGCTACTGCAAGTGCATTCGAGATTTTCTTACTGGCGCGGTTGTCTTCCTAAGCCCTTATGAAATCCCCTTTACACCTTTCCTTGACCTCATAATATTTTCCATCGAGGTTAAAGAGGTTAGGAATTAGACCAGGGGTGTCCAATCTTACCCATAAAGGGCCGGTGCGGGTGCAGGTTTTGGTCTTAGCCCAGTGCTAAAACACCTGATTCCACTGATTAACTGATCTGGGGGTTCAATCAAGACCTTGACGAGTAGAATCAGGTTTGTTAGTGTTGGGCTGTAACAAAAACCAGCGCCCACACCGGCCCTTTGTGGATTAGATAGGACACCCCTGAATTAGACAATAGGACGTGATTTTTTTAACTATTCAAACGCAGCCCTCAACTGCCCCGGGCCTGATTCAAAACGAGTCTTCATCTCTCATTCCTTCCTAACAAGATAGAAGTCAAAGCGAAGAGTTGATTGCTTGGTCTCTGCCTATCACAAGCTTTAAGAGTTTATCTTCATTCCCCGCATACAGCTGACCTTATAGGACCTTGAATTTTGACCCAATAACCCCCAAATTCTAATCAGTTAAGCTAACCTCAGTGGGGTGTCATCGTGTTCGATCTGGTAAAAATTAGAAGATATCACACACACAAGATGTGTGTGAAGGACAGATGTGGGACAGAGAGGCAGACGAGCGGGAAACAGTGCACCTCCCGCCTACTGTGTGCGGCAGTGGCAGAATAAAAATGTTGCTCTTATTTCTTGAAAACAACAGCAAAGCTTTAAATTAAATCACACTGACTTACCATGGCTCATGTGCCTCCCCCCCCCACAACTGCTACTGTCAGTGACTTACTCGGCAAAATTGGAAACATTAATGAAAGAAGAAAACCCCCGAATTACAGGCTATTGAACCAAATTCGAACTGAAGGTACATGTTCCTTTGGACATTTCTAATGATGAAGAAGACCTATCAACAGAACTCTCATTAATGTGTGAAGGTGGGACTCTCCTGCTAGGATACTCTATGAGAGGAGTCATGGAAGATTTCACAAATATGGAAAACAAGCAGCGTCGCGAAACAGAGTAAGAACATAATGTGTGTACTGGGGGCTGGTTAAGCCCATTGAAGTTCACACAACAGCGCTGTACTTGTGCATTCGCTTCACCAACTCATCTAACAGACATTTGTATTGAGAGGGAAAAACCAAACAAAGAGGGGCCTACTTATACTGGCGAGAAGAGTTTTGCACAGCAGAGATCTCTTACTCTCTGACTAACCAATTTTCTAATGAACTTGTAGCCCTCAACACATAGAATTATTATTTTTGAGAAAAATAAGAAATAAAATAAGCTCTTTCCCCTTCACTACCTGCACCTAAGCTCCAGTAGGCTGGAACCTTATCTAACACACACAGGCTACAGCTTCGGTAAAGGTTGGAATACGTTCACATTTTGCAGGCAGCCTTTGAGAGCGATGGATGAGGTCACTTGTGTACAGGGCGAACAGCAGTGGCTTTTATAAAAGATGGGCTCCCTGTGCTGCACAGCCAGGATTTTCCCTGAGTTAGTGACTCTGCACTCACTGTTGACCGCGACCCACTCATTCAGGTCTTCTCCCTCAGGAAGCATAACAGCCATTCGCAAGTTCCCACTCCCCAGCGTGGCCTCGGCATGTTTCAGCAGCTCGTACTGGTGCGAGCCTTCCGGAATGTTCTTCTTCGGCTTGAAAGTCCTTGACGAGCGATTTCCACTGTTGACAGCAAGGAGAAACCGCACAATCAAGGAAACGACACACATTTTCTCAAGTTGCACTGGACATATGTTCCAAAAACTACCAAGACACTGAAAACAGCTGATGATATCTCCTTGAATTCTTACAAAAGAAGCAACATATTTTTGTGGCTGTTATGAGTGAACATTAAATTTGTTCGAACACCAGGTGAGAATATCAATTTCCCACATTTTTCAGGCATTTCCATTATTTGAACAATATAACACACGGCAGTATGAAGCTAGTGAAACGAACACCACACCTGTAGACATGTTAAGACACAACCCTCTCTGCAAGAGAAGAGAATGTCAAGGTAATCACATGCAGCAACTAGCTAAACATAGAACTTTTACATATGATTTGTCATCCTGAAGAGACACACAAATACAATACTACTGTGCCCAGCATGAAAACTGTGTGCCTAAAACTTTATAGGCTCAGTGTGAAAGAGTATCAACCCTTTCAAAGTGTGAATCCTGCAATTAGACACACCCTAAAAGCTACATTCCACAGATCATGACTTTTCATGTCCCAATCTTTGTTCAAAGGCGTTTCTTGGGCCAAGAATTCCACACGGCATCATCCCTGGCCGCAGCTGAGCCATTCTTTTCAGCAAACAGAGCCGCTGCTGCTGCTGCTGCAGGGACTGGCTTTCAAACGAGTCGGTACAGATAACGACACGTAAGTGCACATCGGAACGAAAGCATGGAAACTGCACGCAGGCCTCGTTCACCCTCACCTGGGAACTTACCGGATGAGTCTCGTAACCACATAAAACCAGAGTACACAATAAATTACATTAAATATACTCCCAGACGCTCCAATCGAATGATAAATCATTATCATGGTCATCATCATTGTACAAGTACACAAGGTGTCTCTTTACACAGCTGATAAGAGCAATCCAGCTAAACCCTTTATATACTGGAATATCAGGGAGCCATCATATTGGAATTCATAACACAAGGACAGAAAAAAAAAAAAAAAACAATATTCATGCAAAAAAAAAAAAAAAAACCTCAACGGCAGCACTGTGCCTTACATTGTTTCGCCAAACTATTTTTTCCTCTCATTATCAAAAGTAACCCTATTCTAAATCACAGCCCAAGAGGAGCATATTATAGCCCAAGGAAAATCAGCCATGCAGATTTAAAGGGGCAATCCATGCTACATGCTAGCTTTGCGATGCCAATGAATAGAAGTCAATGGAAAAAGCGCCAATAATCTTTTATTTTTGCCTCAGCCCATTGCCTTAAATAAATTTTCCTAACAATATTAGCATGTAGCATTTATAATTGCTTTAAGGCCAGAATTCAGTTGCCCCACCTTGTGTTCTTATAGGTTCTGAGATGTCCAGGACAGTCATGTTGAATCTTTTGCCCATCAACAAAAGCAGCTGTCCTGCCACCTACATTCCTCAAGCAATTTCACTGTGCTCAGACAAGAGGAACAAAACTTCCTCTGAGAGGATATACAGCTATCCTGGGCCCACATATGCACTATGTAAATACTGAACCAGCGTGCAACTTGTCATGGAATTCCCCATAACAGCTCAACTGGTCACAAAACCAGGGAACCACTTACCAACAGCAACATCAAACAAGCATTTTTTTAAACTGCATAGGGATCACCTGACAAGCAGGGTGTGACCCTATTGCACATATACACACAGGCCCTACCCAGTCGTCTCTATTGTCACCGTGTGACTAGCGTGCAGCTGGGTCCGAAGTCAGCATCCAACGCAGACTGCACACAAGCTAATGGTGCCTCCTGCTGATTAAGAGCAGCCAGCCCATCGATCATGTGCCCCCCAGTCACACCTGCTACTGTCAGGGCCCTTTAATCCTCTGACACGGGCCACAGATGCTGCATAATGTCTCATTTATTCATGCAGGACAGGACAAGCATGTCACTGCTGGGACATAATGAGGGAGAGAGAAGGCACTGGGGGGTCTGATTGCTGAATTATGACATTAGGACCCTTAATCAGAACCACAAGAAGGTTGGACGGATCAAGATGATGATTTCTTCACCATTAAAAAAAAAAAAAAAAAAAAAAAAGGGGGGGGGGGGAGTAATTTCAAACAGAGGAATTAAGTTTATTTCCATTAGATATGTACATCAGTTTGCAATACTATTAAAATACATTAAACAAAAAACACTGCATTTGTCAGCTAAAACCCAGTATGATTTGGCTGCACTGGAGTCAAAAGTAAGAAAGACAATTTTATTTTTGAAAAGTCTGGACACATGCAGCTGCAGACCATAGCTTTGCCCCACAACAACAGGCTTAAGAGAACAGCAGCCGTGTCAGAGCATGACTGTCAGACAAGTACCAACAATTCTGTCTTTAGAAGCCGAAGGCTCTCTCGCTTTAAAGCTGCTTTCACACTGGACGCGAAGCGAATTTTCCGCACGACAGATTACATTCAAAGTCAATGCAAAGCAGCGTCTTTGCATTGACTTCGAATGTAATCTATCGTGCGAAAAATTCGTTTCACGTCCAGAGTGAAAGCAGCTTTAGGAGCGTGAGGACGGCGCAAGTCAACATTCAATCTTAGCAAGCTAGCGAGCTTAAGTGTACTTGAAAAAAACACTTATGCGAGCCCACAGTATTAGTATGCGGCAGTATGGAGGTATTCGTTTATTACTGCAGCCACAGTAACCTTGTCGTTGGAGGGGATTTTCGCAATAATAAAATTAACATTTACAATGAAATAACTGCTTCCAGCAACTCTCGTGATATAAAACCGTGGTTTAATAAGTTTCAACAAAATCAGCCCAGTGCACGATCATTTATCCTTGCTACATGCATGAACTGATCTGTGTTATTAGTCAATCAGTCCGTCAATTCTTTCTTCTTCAACTTGGACATAAAACGGTGAGTAATAACCGTGTCCGGGGCAGAAGTGTGAGTGACTGATAACAAAGCATGCAAAAATCGATCTGGAGTCAGCTCATTCATAAAAGGGAACATGCAAGTTAGCAAGCAACACTGAACAGCTGATTCAGGAAAACTAAAGGAACCTCACCACCATCAAACACTCCGCAGAACACACAAGCCACCACATTAACGTTTACCTCGTCAAGCTAACAAACACATCTCTGGTAACAGATTAAGCTGCTAGCTTCTTTGATGTCCCATCAAGAGAAAACAAGGAGGAATGCTGTCGTGACATGTACAAATCCAATGACGAATTCATTTTTCGGATTGGAGCGACTTAGTAGAAGGTTACCTAAAGCCATTGACCAAAATATTACTTTTTTCAGCTAACTGGATCGGTACGTTGACTGCTTATGATGCGTGCGAACATTTTATGGATGGTTAGCGCGTAAGCTAGGTCAGATTAGCAGTAACATGATCTTACTAGAGAGTGTCCTGCAGATGTGAATGCAAATCTGAGACTTCACCTCCACAGTCACACGAACGACACAGCTTTACATGCACACTCGCGTACAAGACACTGCCGACATCGAGCTCGAAGCAAGAAATTGAACTTGATCTCTGAGTCACAACCCTATATTTGTCGCGATACTTACAACAAAAAGTTCATTTTGCTGAGTGAAAATGCTCGTCAGGGACACGAGGATAGTTCCTAATGAGACTCCAGATGTATTTCCACGGTGGAAGAAGCAGTTAAAAAGATAATAAGACAGTCCACACAACAAAGCAAAATGCAACACACACAGATCGTTGCTCAATCTTGACGGCTAATGCCAAACAAACTTCTTCCTCTGTGAAGTCGCAGCTTTCTCCAGCCTCGCGATACCAAAATCTGTTCATGTGACGTCAACCTCGTGGTTTCGTGTAATGAAAGCACTTGCCTGCATGAGTAACGAAGTGGAGCCCCTTTTCATTGTCCGCATCAGAGACACTGGGTATATTCCCTGGTGATGCACAGCCAGGCCGGCAATGCAGCCATCTTCAGTTACCCTTCGTCCTGTAAAGTTGTTGGAATTTTTCTAATTTACTGCACTGTCAGCATGTTTGATTTCAGAGGATGTAAGCAGCAAGAAACACATACTTCCACAGTGCTGTAACAGTGAAAATTTCATTTTTCCATTACTGATTTGATATTCTTTACTTACATGGTTTCAGTATCTTTGCCCCCTTATTTTCAATAATAATCATAATTTCAACAATTTTTAATTAGTTGAGACAATATGGAAAATGGCATTAAAAAATAAAAAGGGGACTGGTTAATAATCGTTGACCTGTATTAATTCAAAAACAGTGCAAAGACAAGATTTTTTTTTTTTAAATCCTCTCTCAACATTTCTTTCTTTCTTCTTTTTGGAAATTAACACTGATAATAAATTTTATGCCCAAAACATCCTCCAGAAAATGTGGGAGTGGGAGTCGGGAGGGGACTTAACACCATATTCATGTTTGTTTGGTTATTGTATATAGCAGAGCATTTGTTGTATTCATGGACATGATGCTTTACTAAATTGTCAACATATTCCGCTGTTAGGTGTTAGAACGCTCAAGGGAAGCAGACAATTTGGATCTTCAATGAGAGCTTTTCTTATCTCCTACCATAAAACAGCTATAGAATATCTGACATTGCTGTTTAAGGGAAAATGGCAGATTCTGCGAATGTTTCAATCCAGAAGTTTACATGTTTATTATTCAATTCAGCTTTATCTTAAGTTACCAAAAACATTTTGTTACACCTAAGGGGTTGCTCTTTCATTTGCAGTTCACTTCAGACAAAGGTTGTCTTTCACTTTAAAATAAGTACGGAAAAAGACGTCATCTGGGAGACAGCATTTGTTGCTCCAAAATGCATGTAATGTACGTTCTTCAGAATCAATTGTACCAACATAGATTTAAGTAACCAATGCCATGGGCACTTCCAAACCCCCATATCATGACATACATTGGTTTTTCAACCTTATATTTGAAACAACCGGGAAGATCCTTTTCCTCTTTGTTGGAGAGCAATGGTTCCCAACATCGGTCCTAGGGACCCACCTTCTATGCTGGTTTTTGTTTCAAGCACAATTGTCACAGTTGGATTTGAACAGGTGGCTAATTTGCATTAAATTGGTGGATTTCTTGTTTAAAGCCATTATTGACACTCCTCAGCCACATTCCGACAGGAACACCTTTGCATGCTATTAAGAAAAAATACTCTTAAAATATTACAAGTGTAGGTAATATTTTAAAACAGATCAAATTAGACACTGAGGGGAAAAAATCAGTAAGCTCCAAATTAGGTTGCAGAACGCAAGTGTTTTCAATTCTTCCAAAATACTTTGCTGAACTTAACTGCATGCAACAAATCAGGTTTGACTTTTTGAAATTTGCTTACACAGTAAATAGCTATGATAATAGTTTTTACAATCAGGGGTGTTAATTCATTTTCACGAATTAGGAACCTACTAATTCCTTAATTTGATTGATTTGATTTCTCTCCTCTTTTTATATAGTTGTTTCCAACGTATCACAATGTTATGATTGAATTGTCATTCTTCAAGGCACGTATGAATATTTCTGTCAACATGTGGCTTAAGAGGGTACATAATTTCTCTAAACATACAATCCACCTAATTAACACAAATAAACAGCTTAAAATTCAAAAATTGCAATTGTGATTAGAAAAAAAAAAAAGCACACTCAGTGGGCACCCAGGACTGACGGTGCAGACCAGACCCAGATAACTCAATGTGAGTTTTTACCCGATACAATTGGAAAGGCTGACTGGTCTGATAACAGCACGTTTCAACTGTCCATCAGTCTATTTCAGACAAGCCCAGAGATGATGAAATCATACCTGGACGCTGTTGACATGTGGCTTTTTCCTTGCATAAAATGTCTGCACTTGCATTTGGGGATGCAGTATTGAATGGTGTTTAGTGGCAAAAGTTTTCCAAAGTAGTCCCCGCATTATGTGGTTACATCCATCATAGAAGCATTTTGGTTTTCAGTGCAGTGCCATCTGAGAGTTCGGAGGTCAGGAACACTTAGCATTGATTCTAAACATCATCTTTTATGCAAAGAATTCTCTAGATTCCCTCAATCTTTTTTTTACTATGACAGTGCTGTGAAAAGTATTTGCCCCCTTCCTGATTTCTTCTATTTTTTGTTGTCATATTTAAATGTTTCGCATCATCCATATAATTCTAATATAAGACAAAGGCAACATGAGTAAACACAAAAGCAGTTTTTGAATGATCTTTTTATTTATTGAAGGTAAAGAATTATTCAAAACCTATATCGCCAAAGTGAAAAAATTGCCCCCCTAAACCTAATAACTGGTTGTGCCACCCTCTGCTGCAACAACTGCAATCAAACATTTGCATTAACTGCCAATGAGTTTTTTACATCGCTGTAGAGGAATTTTGGCCCATTCTTCTCTGCAGAATTGTTTTGATTCAGCAACATTGGAGGGTTCTTGAGCATGAACTTCTCGTTTAAGGTCATGCTGCAGTATCTAAATCAGACTCAAGACAGCTCATCTTCATTTTGTGTCTATTGAGCCATTCAAAGGTGGACTTGCCTGAGTGCTTCGGATCATTGTCCTGCTGCATTACCAAACTGAACTTGAGCTATAGGTCACAAATTGATGCCCGGGCATTCTCCTTCAGGATTTTCTAGTTAAGGGCAGAATTCGTGGGTCTATCAATTTTGCCAGGTTGCCTAGATCCTGAAGCAGCAAAACAGCCCCAAACCATCACACTAACACCACTGTGCTTGGACTGTTGGTGTGATATTCTTATTGTGGAATGCTGTTTTAACTCTATGCCAGATATAACAGGATCCAGGTCTTACAAAAATTTCCACTTTTGACTCAGTCCACAAAATATCATCTCAAAAGTCTTGGGGGTCGTCAAGATTTTTTTTGGCAAATGTGAGATGAGCCAGTGTTCTTTTTGGTCAGCAATGGTTTTTGCCTTGCAGCTCTCTCATGGATGCCATTTTTGCCCAGTCTCTTTCTGATTGTGGGATTGTGATCACTGACTTTAACTGACACAGTTGAGTCCGAGTTTTTTTTTTTTTCATCACCTCCTGAGTGAGGTCACACTGAGGAATTTTGGTGGGCCAGCCACTCCTAGGAAGGTTCATCACTGTTCCAAGGTTTTCCATTTGTAGAATGGCTCTTGCCATGGTTTGCTGGAATCCCAAAGCCTTAAAAATGCCTTGAAACCCTTTCCAGACTGAAAAATTTCTATAATTTTGTTTCTCCTCTTTTCTTGAATTTCTTTATATTGCAGCATCAGATGATGCTTTTTGCTTACTTTACATTGCCAGACCCGTTGTAAGTGGTGTTTACATTCAACAGGGCTGGCAGTAATCATGCCAGGGTGTGTCTAGTGAAATTGAACCCAATTATCGATTAAATTTGTTCAATTGGTTGATTTAGAAACTATGGAGGCAATTACTTTTTCACATAGGGCCAAGTTGGGTTGGATAGTTTTTTTTTTCCTTCAATAAATGAAATTACCATTTAAAAAACTATTTTGTGTTTACTCAGACTAAATTCATGGAATACTAAAATTAGCTTTATGATCTGATGCATTTAAGTGTGACAAATATACAAAAATAGAATTGGGAAGAGGCAAAAACCTTTTTACAACACTGAATGAACTGTGGAGGGTTTGTTTTATTGTTTTTAAGTTGTTTTAAAACTGCTGTTTCACTATGTGGCGAGTAATTGTATTTAAAACAGGGCCTTTCATGGATGCTCCTTTTTATATCCAAGCATAATAGTATCATTAGTATCACTCATTTTTTAGCATTCCAACACATCCTGAGCCTTATGTTGTCCCTATGCCACCTTTTTTGGAATAAGCTGCAGGCATCAAATTCAGAACAAGAGGGCTCTCAGACGGCTAACCTCCTCCAGGGATAGCACTGGAAATTAAATCACCTTTTTCCCATTCGTACAGTCCAACTTCCGATAAAGTTTTGTAGTAATCCATTGAGCAGTTTTTGAGTAATCCTGCCAAAAACACACACGCATAAACACACACACACACACACACACACACACCTGATCACAATACCCTAAATAGACAATGATGTTGAGTTGGAAAAACGTTAAATATAGAGTTTTGCTGCTTTTGATTGAATGCAAGTCAATCACCATTGAATTCACTTTTTTAAGGCATTTTCTAAATTGTCCCAACTTTTTTGGAAACCGAGTTGTAGAATAACCATAATAAAAATGAGCGGCACAATCCACAAACAAATTCTTCTGTCCAATTATTTTGGTAATTTTATACATGCAACCTCAGACTTGTTTAGCCACATACATGCACAATAAACTGGATATTTGATATGATTCCACCTTATATCAGCCACTAAAAACATCACTGTGCACTATGCAAGTTTATTTAAAGAAACTTTGTTTTCATGCTGCAGAACATGAACTAAATGCCATGCACCCATTATTGTCTCAGTCTTGATATATTTATGACACATCACACAATGACACAAAAAACACTACATTTTGGGAAAAGCACACATTTTCAAAAAACAAGACAGCATTCCAATTAAGGTACACTGACACAGTTAAAAAGTATTTTTATTGATTTTTATTATTTGTTTTAATGACAGGTTTCAAGTGAAAATAAAGAAGTGTGTAATGTGTGTTTCTGCACCATAATTAATTTAATCAAATTTATTGTATTTCATGTAGAAAGTTAAATAAAAACAATACATGATGTAATTTCAATCAAATATCCTTAAAACTCCTTCAACCCTGACAATTAATCTATTCTCCAATAGGAAACATGGGTCTCTGATCTTTCTCAAAAACCTATATCTGCGATCCCGAAATTCATACAAAGGCCAATTGATAAAAAGACATTTTTGAAATTAGTGTACACATTTCTGAAAACATTTCATTTGCAAATGTTTCATGTGACCTAAGGCAAATGCGTTACTTAAAAGATTAAGATACTTTTCTTTATGCTGGTTGTTAGAGGGATATGTATGTCAAAACACATTTGCAACTCAAAAGTTAAATTGCGGTGTTAATATATGCCACATTTTAAAATGTGTACAATAATGCTTAATAGCAGTATGCTGTAAATCCCTGTCACTGACACATAAAAATCACACCCATAGCCTCAACACTACTTACCTGATAAGGCTGGGGGATTGGGAAATGCAGCGTTGGGCAATTCGATAAGGGAAAGGAAGAGCTTGAGATACAATTGAAGGAAACCAGTGGTAGACTTGTTTGGGTGTGTTATGAACAAACAGTATTCAATAATATTCCGAGCTTTCAACCAAACTGATTAAGAGATCAACTGAAATGTCAAGGAGTTGATGGAGCCATATAATACTAAAGGTGAATGATGCACAGATAAGGATGCAACAATCTTAAGATTCAAATGAATATTATGGACTATATTCATAAAGCATTTTAGTGTATAAACACTTATCCGGAATCAGTTCTGTACATTCGGCAGCGCGTATTAGA
The DNA here is from genome assembly GCA_029692085.1 of Gymnothorax javanicus. Classification (NCBI taxonomy): domain Eukaryota; kingdom Metazoa; phylum Chordata; class Actinopteri; order Anguilliformes; family Muraenidae; genus Gymnothorax; species Gymnothorax javanicus. The sequence continues at coordinate 158,311,401 of CM056194.1, read as the reverse complement.
TAAGGTATGGGGACCACAGAAAGCTGATTCTGAATCAGCCTTTCTTCACCAAGAGGTATCATTAGAATGACTCTTTGTGTTTTTAAGAGAGGACAAATAAAACCTGGATGTCAAGTTGGATATCATGCTAATGGAAAAACTTATTTGTTAAAAATATACTTTTTGTGATTAAGAATAGCTGAGTGTTGAATTCAAAGGAGATCCATATGCTCTAAGCAAAGGTCATGGAAAAATACCTTTTCTGTTCTCTCAGGACATGCTCGAACAGGACAACTCCCACCTCAGCTCTCTCAGTTGTTTTTCCTGTCTTCCACAGACTGAATCCAGCCTTCAGACTGAGTGCCAATTCACCTCAGCTGTCAGGACTCTTCTGTTCCTCTCTGTATTTTGTTTCGAGTCAAATGAACTTACGGTAAAACAGAAATCCATGATAGATAGAGAGGGATCCCATTTAAATGGCAAAATAAGAAAGAGAACTTAATCAAAACTAAATGTAAGGGATGACACCAATGAAAATGATTAATCAAAAAGACGGTGAAACAGGCCACTTGTTTTCTGTTTTATTATGCTATTCCACTACAGTTTACATTGACGTGAAACAATCATACCTTTTCCATTTTTCCTTTAAGCTGTAAGAACATCACCAGCTCAACCATGACTTTGATAAAAACAATAAACCATAGATATTAATTTGGATCGTTTATGTTTGCTGCAACTATATGGATTCTTGAGTTTGAAATTGCATCATTCACCTGTTCCTACTAGTAAAATAAGTCTCGGATGTAATTCAGGCACATAATTGACCGGCAGGAAAAAAAAGCAAAACCTGAATAAATATATATTTATATTTTTCAAACTGGTTAAGCATCTTCTTTAGAGTTCAGAGTCAGACAAATTCAATTAGCCCTACAATTAAGGCTCCAACAGAGAGAGGCAGCATTTCTAGTTCACAAAATGCAAATAGAGGCTGTCTATTAAAACAAACTAACAAAGCAGCAGTCTTGTATTATGGAAAAGTTCAAAGAAATTTAAAGAAAAAAGCAATCAAAGTAACAAGTTAAACAAGTTTTTATGGAAAAAAAAAAATTCCAATACCTAAATGGTTTCAGAGATGCTTTGTGTTTCCCAGGGCACAAAAGAGGTTTACAAGTAAGTAAATGGTTCAGGGGTTCATTTTAAGCTTTGGTGGAAGGCCTACTGGTTTACCAGAAAGGACACTGGAATTTGGGGTTCAAATAATGCCAAAACCCCAACCCATCATTTTATAACATAAGATTAATAAGATAATGCCATACATATCACACCAGCAAACTGTTTGTCATTATTGTTTGCACTGCAGAAAGCTCTGCTGAGGAGACAGAGTGACCTTCTGAGAATACACCAGGCTGAAACATGCATTTGTAGTTCCACATTTCCTCAAATGGAAGTAGTGAGTCAACAGTTGCAGCATTCTCCTTTTTGTGTAAAGACAGATAGTGGGCATTCATATTCTTTTATTTCTTGAGCTATGGCCTGTCTTACAGTGATGCATTCAGTGAAAGGCAAGGTTTCTTGGATCAACTTGGCAGCAGAAGCCCGCTCAACTTCAACGCTCCACTTGGTACGTCTATAGCATAATTGAGGAGAATGCAACTACATTGTAAGGACTGGCTCAGGCTAAATTGCTCAGCAGCAAACACATACTTAAATTCACTGTACTTCCCTTCTCAGCGAAAAGCGCTCTGTTCAGAATCGGAGGAAGAACCGGAAAAGGGCATCAACTGAGCTGTCAGTAATCAAAACAGGTGCCAGAGCACTGCAAGCTCAAAAAACTTGCCGGAAAAGACTCATAAAAGAAATTCCATGGATGAACCTGTAAATCAACGTCCTAATTTAGCCATGTTCAATAATACACAATTATTTATAATCAAAGTCAATATCAGATATAGGAAATGTGAGTGGTTTTTGAGGCTTAATGCTGCTTCTGAAGGATTTTTCCTGCTGCAGAATTAAGGCTTCTGGCCTGTTTCACCATGTCTTTTTCACTATACAAAAATGAAAGAAATCAAGTAATGGGCAAAAATGAAATGAAGATACAGAGCAAAATAATGAAGAAGAGAAGACAGAAAAGACAGTTAATACAAGGAAGAAGACAGTAGTTCCAACTGAAGACCTGTGTGCAAGATGTACCAAAGTCACAAAATAACACCTCTGAGATTTTAGGGATCAGAGATCTTAAAACATGTTACAGATGTTTTTTTTTTTTTTTTAACTACAGAGCCTATTGCTTTTTTTGGGGCTACAGAAAGCTGACAAATCCCCCTTTTTTTGGAGAAAAATACAAATGTATTGTGAAGTAAGAAAGAAAATTAGTTTTGGACTTAAGTACTTTTTTCTGCTAAATGCCTGGACTTAAGTACATTTTTACCACTAAATGGCTGGACTTGAGTACTTTTAACAGATGAAGCCAACTGCCAGCCCTCATGGTCACTAGTTTCACAGCTAGTCACGTGACACATTCTAGCATTTTGATTGGACAATCAGAGAAATCTCTGGTATCAGATGATGTTCTGGCCATTGCAACTTTTAATGAAAGTGTAAGCTCATTTTTTTCAAAATGTGACCTATGTACCTCTAGCACGTAGGTCTTCAATTTTCAGGTGAGTAGAGAAATCACAGAAAACCTAACAACAAAGGCAGCATCAAGACAGCTCCCAACATCAGATTAAATGGCTTTATCACTGAGCTGTGGTGAAAACAACTTAAGCAACCAAATCACGAGATCAAAATTTTCCAAAGAAATCAGACTGCACACCAACTGTGCTCTTTATCTATTGAAGAAAATGCATGTCTTTGTAACAGTTTTGGGCTGAGTACAAAGTCATATCACAATAAAGCCACACAATATGCAGTTTGCATTATTTTAATAAATTAAAGAATAAAGTGCAGGCATACATTTCCAGGCAAACTGAGCAGACATAAAATATATAGTTTTGTTTTCTACCTAGACAGAAAAATGACGAAAGCTGCAATCGTCTCTTACCTCTGCTCCAGCAGTTTAATCGTTCCCGCGATCTGGTTTGCCTTCTCATCCAAGCGGCTGGCGATTTCACCCCTCTGTTTCGTGGTTGCATCAGAACTCTGATAGAAAAACATCACATAGAGTGGTGATCGAAGCTCAAATGGCATCCATAATTATTGGCTATAAAGTCTGACTTCAATGTGATCCTGAAGAAAAATGTTGCCAAACTCTAGTCCATGTTTGCCAGCATTCTTAATATTTACATTATGAGGAAGTAATGGCCAGAGTAAAATATTTTATATATGTACATTCCGTACCTAAAAAAAAAGCTTTCAAAATATAACTTACAGTATGTGAACATATCAAGTAAAAATAGGACCAAGGGTCCTGTAGCTTACCGACAAGCAGTCTTACAGCGATGATACAAGTTATGAAAATTTCATGTGAAGTTTGACATTTGAATCAATGAAAATCGATGTCAAGGTCACTAAATAAAAGTTCACATACATTTATAAGACCTTCTGTAATACAATCCTAAGCTCTGAAGCAGTTTTGCTGATAGAAGTCATTATAATATGTCAACAAAATGTATTCAATATGTCAGTTGTGAACTTTAAAGGCCACAGAATGTCAAGTTGCGGTCAGCAAATGGACTTCATACATGACTTTCTAAATGTCTCTATACAAACCTTGGCTCAATCTGTGACCATTTTGGTGATACAAGTTATTGTAATTTCACTGTCGAGTTTGACCCTCAAAGATCACTGACAGTCAAGTTGAATGTCACCAAATGAAAGTTCATATGTGACTTCCTGGATGTCAGTAACACAAACCTAGGCTCCGTCTGTGACCGTTTTAGTGATACAAGTCATTGAATAGGTCACATTTGACCTTTGAAGGTCAATACAAAGGTCACCAATTGAAAGTTCATATATGACTTCCTATATGTCTCTAATACAAACCTAGACTCCATCTGTGACCGTTTTGGCAGTACAAGTCATTGTAATTGTATTATGTCAAGTTTGACCTTCAATTGTCATCAACACTCAAGCTGAATGTCACCAAATCAAAGTTCATATGTGACTTCTTACGTCAGTAATACAAACCTAGGCTCCATCTGCGACCTTTTCAGTGACAGAGGTCATTAAATTTTCTCTAGGTCAAGTTAGACCTTCGAAGGTCAATATGAAGGTCACCAAATGAAAGTTCATACATGACTTCCTATACGTCTCCAATACAAACCTACACTCAATCTGTAACAAGGTCATTTTGCTGATATAAGTCATTGAAATTTCACTGTGAAGTTTTTGGGCATTCAAGGTCACTGAAGGTCAAGTGCAATGTCACCAAAAATGAAACTTCATACATGAGTTTGGGCATTTCCTATATGCCAAATGAAACTTCATACAGACTTCCTATACAGTACAAACCTAAGCTCTATCTGTAATAGGTTGGTGATAGAAGTCATTGAAATTTCACTATGTGAAGTTTGACCTTCGAAGGTCGCTGAAGGTCAAGTTCAAGGCCACCAAATGAAAGTTCATACATGACTTCCTATAAGTGTTCAATGCACATATGTTCCCAATCTTCAATATTTTGAAGCCTAGAAACCTTTGAAAGTTATAACATTTTGCTTGACCTGAAATTTGACCTTTCAAGGTCATCTGAGGTCAACTTGAACACAGCCAAAATATAGGTCATATATTACTTCCTATATGTCAGTAATACAAACTTAATCTCTATCTGCAACCATTTAGCTTCCACAGGCGATTTGGCCCATTCTTCATAAGACCCAATGTTAAAGTACAGCGCCCCCACTAGACCCACTTCCGTCGATTCAATCAAAATGGCACTCGCAATGTACATAAAGTGTATCAAGGTGAGTTGATTGCCTGATTTAGAAAAAAAGTTATCCGACAGTTTGAGAAATAATTTTTTGAAATTTCAAGTCATATCATTTAACATTGTTAATATATTCCCTGACCTCAAGTTTGACCTTTCAAAGTCATCTGTGGTCAAATTTAATATTGCCAAAATATAGGTCATATATGACTTCCTATATGTCGATAATACAAACTTAATCTCTATCTGCAACCATTTGGCCTCCACAGGCCATCTTGCATTTTCATTAAGTACAGCGCCCCCAATAGACCCACTTGATTCAATCAAAATGGTTTTCAAGACTGTACATTGATGGTACCAAGGTAAGTTGATTGCCTGATTTAGAAAAAAATTTATCACGCAGTTTTTGAGAAATCATTTTTTTAAATTTCTCAGTCCTCTCTCTAACATTGGAGCCAAAATTGCAAGGGCCCATAACACGGACAAAAATGATTCAATCAAAAATCCGAGAAAAATGACTGGAGATATGGTCTAGTAGTATGTTATTGCAAATTTACACGAAAATTCATCAGGCCAAAAAAAAGATAAAAAATGTTCCAGATGACAGACGCCACACCACGACAATAGCTTATCGGCCCATAGGGCCGGTAAGCTAAAAACTACATTGCATCACGCTTTGTGATTTTGAGATGTTATAGCCTGTTAAATTTGAACACTTTTTACTTGATCCGCAATAGCAGTTTACTTCTTACATGATTTCATAGAAACTAATAGGTGAATCAGTCTTATTTGTTGGCATCAAATACTTTACAGGTACATACAACAAACTACAGCAAAAAGTCAAAAAAGTCCAAGTGTTATGAAATACTAATTTTTGCTTGATGTATTCACTTATGTGAAAACAAAAGAATTTTGATGGTGGGAAGCCTTTTGCAAAAGAGAAATGAGAAGTGAAGGAAGAAAATATATTCCTCAAACAAACAGAAAAAAAAAATCAGGACATGGGAGAGGAGAGGCCATGAGAGGGCGCCAGTGAGCTATACACTCCACTAAAAAAAAGAACATGAATATGTGGTACATCAGCTGAAAACCCATTTCCAAAAAAGTTGGGACACCATGTAAAATGTAAATACAAACAATGCAATGATTTGCAAACTACTTAATACCTCCAGTATTTTTAATTCTAAATAGTACAAACAGCATATCAAATGTTTAAACTCCATCCATCCATCCATCCATCCATCCATCCATTATCTTCCGCTTATCCAGGGCTGAGTCGCACGGGTACCAGATTATGCAAAGTGGCTCAGGCATCCCCCTCCCCAGTTACATCCTCCAACTCTTCCTGAGGGACCCCAAGATGTTCCCAAGCCAGCTGGGAGATATAATCCCTCCAGCATGTCCTGGGCCAGCCTCGGGGCCTCCTCCCAGTTGGGCATGCCCAGAACACCTCTAAAGGGAGGCGTCCATGAGGCATCTGAACCAGATGCTGGAACCACCTCAAATTGACTTCGCTGAACGCGGAGGAACAGCGGTTCTCCTCTGAGCCTCTCCTGGATGTCGAAGCTCCTCACCCCATCCCAAAGCGTCAGCCCAGCCATCCTGCAGAGAGAGCTCATTTTGGCTGCTTGTATTCGCAATCTTGTCCTTTCGGCCGCTACCCAAAGCTCAAGACCATAGGTGAGGGCTGGAATATAGATCGACCAGCAAATCAGCAGCTCTGCTTTTAAGCTCAGCTCCTTCTTCTCTACCACGGATTCCGTACCAGGCCCGCTTCACTGCAGACGCTGCACCAATCTCCCTGTCAATCTCACTGCCATCTTACCCTCACATGTGAACAAGACCCTGAGACACTTTAACTCTTCCACTTGGAGTAACAACTCACCCCCCTCTCGAAAGGGACAATCCACCTTTTTCCGGCAGAGAACCATAACTTCAGATTTAGAAGTGCAGATCCTCATTCCGACTGCTTCAAACTCGGCTGCGAACTGCTCCGGAGTGTATTGGAGGTCACAGCCTGATGAAGTCAACAAGACCACATCATCTGCAAATAGCAGAGATGTAACCCTGAGGCCACCAAACTTAACTGCCTCCGAGCCTCTGCTGCGCCTTGATATCCTGTCCATGAAAATCATGAACAAAATAGGTGACAAGACTCACCTTTGGCAGAGTCCAACGCCACCTGGAAACAAGTCTGACTTTGTGCCCAGAAAGCGAACATAACTCCGACTTTGGTTGTACAGGGAGAGAATAGTATGAATTTATTGCTCCGATACCCATACTCCAGCAGCAACCCCCAAAGGATACCTCGTGGGACACGGTCATAAGCCCACTCCAAGTCCACAAAACACATGTAGACTGGATGGGCAAACTCCCACGACCCCTCCAATATCTGTGCAAGGGTAAAAAGTTGCTCCACTGTTCCACAGGCAGAACAGAACCCGCATTGCTCCTCCTGAATTTGATGCTCAACAATCAGGCGTAGCCTCCTTTCCTGCACCCTGGCATAAGCATTTCCTGGGAGGCTGAGCAGTGTGATCCCCCTACAGTTGAAACACACTATCCGGTCAGTTCCTTTTCTTATAAATGGGAACCACCACCCCAGTCTGTCAGTCCAAGGGCGCTGTGCCCAACATCCTCGCAATTTTAAACAGGCGTGTCAACCATGAAAGCCCGACTACATCCAGAGCCTTCAGCATCTCAGAACGGATCTCGTCCAATCCCAGTGACTTGCCACTGCGGAGATGGGCCACCTCAGTGACTTCCACCAGGGAGATGGGCAGAGACTCGCCCGAGTCCTCCGTCCCTGCCTCCTCAATGGAGGGCGTGTCTGCCGAATTCAGCAGTTCCTCAAGGTGCTCCTTCCACTGCCAAACAATATCCCCAGTCGAGGTCAGCAGTTCCCCGTCCCTGCTGAAAACAGCCCGAGTGAAGCCCTGCCTTCCCCTCCAGAGTCGTCTGACAGTTTGCCAGAACCCCTTTAAGGCCACCCAAAAGTCCTTCCCCATAACCTCCCCAAACTCCTCCCAAGCCTGAGTTTTTGCATCTACAACCACCACTGCTGCTGTCCCTCCAGCCTGCTGAGTCAGGAGTCCTCTGAGACAACTATGCCCAAAAGGCCACCTTGACAGCTTCCCTCATCGCTGGTGTCCACCAACGGGTCCTTGGGTTGCCACCATGACTGGCATCGACAACCTGCAGGCTACAGCTCAAGGCAAGCGCTTCCACAATGGAGACTTTGAACAAGGTTCACTCGGACTCTTTGTCCCCAGCAAAATTGTCTATCGTTGAAAATAGTGAAACTGATAAATTTTATTGTTTTTTGAAAGATATTTACTCATTTTGAATTTGACGTGAACAAAAAGCTGCAAAAATGTTGGGACAGGGGCAACAAAAGACTGTGAAAGTTGTATAATGCTAAAAAAAAATACACCTGGGTGAGCAACTCACCCCTAATGAGGTTAATTAGCAATATAGCAAGAGGTCAGTAATAAAAGGCCTTCAAAAGTAGATATGGCTTCACCACTCTTAGTGCACATGGCATGGGCAAGTTGCACATCTGTGAAAACACCATTCATGCTAAACAATAGAAACAGGTTTTGAAGGAAAATATTCTGCCATCAAGATATCTTTTTCAGGAAAAGGCCTTGCTATTCCAAAACGACAATGCCAAACACCACATTCTGCACACTACAACAACATGGCTCTGCAGTTAAAGACTCTGAGTGCTAAACTGGCCTATCACCCATTGAAAATATTTGGCACAGTATGAAATGAAAAATATGACAAAGGAAGACATGAAGTGTTAAGCATCTGAAACCTGACATCAAGTAAGAATGGGAAACATTTTGCATTCAAAACCACAGCATTTGCTCTCCTCAGTTCCCAAAATACAGAGTGTTGTTAAAGGAAGAGGTGATGGAACACTGTAGCAAACATGCCCCTGTTCCAACATTTTTGAAATGTGTTGATGGCATCAATTTCAAAATGATCATACATTTTTTAAATCATAAGATTTCTCAGTTTCAACATCTGATATGTTGACTTTTTACTATTTTCTATTAAACACAGAGTTTACTTGATTTGCAAATCATTGTACCTGGCCTCAGCTATCCAACTTTTTTGAAACGGGCTTGTAGAAGGCAGGGCTGCTCCAGTCACTTTGAGAGCAGAGTTTACCACTTCTGTCTCTGGACATTTTCCATCTTGTAGGTTTTATCCCAACCCTAACAAAGCACTACACAGAAAGCTAGCAGTGTAGTCAAGCTGCTAATGAGTTGATATGCTAAATCAAGCTAAAAATGAAATCCTCAGGTATAACAGATCTCCTGGTATAGGATTGGAAATTGCCGCTTTGATACCTGTGATTTATGACAGAGCTCTTGGTTGAGTGTCCGCAGGTCCTCCAGCTGTTGCCTGAGGGCCTGCAGAGCATCCTGCTTGTCACTGATGTCCTTCTCCAGCATCTTCATGGACTGCTCCATCTCATACTTCACACCCACCTGCCCCTCCGCATCCTTCTCTGTATCCTGCCAAAGAGATAAAGATGTTCAATCTCTGAAGCAGCTCCCACACATCCAACAACCTACTGAGCATCAGTATATCATCAAAGCATTATAATGTTAGTTTGTGTTCGAAGTGCAGAAATTCTTGTGGTAATTGTCCAGATCAACTCAGTGATGTAAAAATCTGACCTTCCCAAATAAAATAACATAACATGAGTGGCGAGAACAGGCCGTTCAGCCCAACTAGGCTCGCCAGAAATGTTGGCACTCAAATAAATTTTCAGTTTGGTTGAACCACTTTCATTTCTTTAAAAAGTTTCAACAAAGAGACCAAAAAAGATAAATACAAAGACTGTAAAACCAATATGCAAGTGGACAAAAGAGATACTAACTGAATGCTGAGCGTCATCCCTGATCTGTTTCCGTGCTTCACCCGAGACCTGTCCATCTGCACTCCCATCTGCTTTTGACACCTACTCACACACAAGCACACTCATCATAAATGCATCATTATAACAGACATGAATCACCATAAAAGTCTTAACTGCAGAAATTTCTCCATAACCTCTACCACAGAAGCACAAGCACTTTCACTGAATACTCATTTAATCATCACAAGGTAATCTAGAGCGGCGCTCAGAGAGGGCAAGTACCTCCGCCAATGTACTCAATGTTATTTTTGCCAGTAACTATTAGCTAACAACCCCTGTGTTTATGCAGTCCTGTAGTCTTCATGCAAACAAGTTTTTAATGTGTTTTTGACCTTTTGCATGCCCTTGACCTTTGACCTTGACCTCCCAAAATTGAATCACCTCTTCCTTGAACAATACTTAATTATTCCACCAAATTTGAAGAAAATCCATCCATTATTTTTTGCGTAATCCTGCTTACAAGCAAACCAACCATCAGACAAACAGTAATGATCACATAACCTCCTCCGACTTCATTGGGCAGAGGTAATTATCAACTTCAGTGTTCATGAGGAATAATGCTTCAATCCTATCTCATGAGAAGACCTTTTATTCCTCCTTTTATATAACAGGAGATGTTTCATATGAAACCATGAGGAAATGCAGTCACCTTGCGACTTGTCTCCAGTAGGTAAGAACTCTCCTCTTTAACTCGTTCTACATCTTCCTGCAATGTTATTATCCTGTTGTTTGCAACTGCAAGCTAAACAAAAGATAGAGGCCCAGTGGCCTATTATAAATAAACACATTTAGTAAAAATGTAAATAATTCAAACAATAATTCAAAACTTTGCAAATATAGCATAATCCATAATTTTACTATATAAAGACAGAAAAATTACACACATTTATATTCAGATCAACTCCATCAAAATAATAACATCCCTAAGATATCTGAGCGACTTCCAGATGGATTGGATCTCAGAGGTTCTTCTGGACATAATATATGCACATAAACACACCTCTTCTGTTAACTTTGTATTGGACTTTTCTAGTGCATCAACTTTTGCTTGGAGATTATTCACTGATGCACTGTTGATTAAAAGGAACAAGAACTGAATTAAACAAGGGGAGTAAAGTGAGGAAGATAATGTTTCCATCATCGATGGCATGTGTTTCTAAAGGAAATGAAAATACCTCAGATGTCTATTCAGTTCCTCGACATAATTCTTCTGGTCAAGTATTGCAGTGATCTGTCCATCACTACAACGGATATAGAAATGTTTAAAGAACTCTAGCAGCCAGAAAAAAAAACACATTCCTCTGGATTTACTGAAGAGCAACACTAAGGACAGACGAGCTGAATTTGGAATTTGTTAAGAGCTTATAGCAACATGCAAACAGTAAATGCAGTGTCACAGTGGAAAAAATAATCTGTCAAGAGACAAACTGGATCTGTTTCGACCAAGTGCAGTCTGAAGATCTTTCAACACCAAGGACAAAAGAAATGAAAGGAAACAAAAATACAGATTCGCAGACTGTGAAATAGGAAAGTTTCGGATTCATCGTGGTTAGGCTTAGAGATAAATGGGTGTGAACTTATTAAATGACACACTTTCTTCCATTTTGTCTTAGGTGTGAAAAGGCTTTGAGAATGGACAAACGGATTCTATATTGACTAAGAGCAGCCTTAATATAAAGAACACAAATTCAAAAGGACTAAAAGTAACACCCCAGTGAACTTACCCCTCTGTGCTTTTACTACTGTGGCCTCCATCCTTTAAATACATGGAGAAATCAATGACTCCAACCTGTCAGGAAATGTGACCGATGAGGGAAATGTCTCTGAATACAGACAGCTGGCTAAATTATCAGAGCAATCACAGATTTCAACAGAGGAAGCTTTGTAACTAAAGAACTGAGACAGCATTTTCATCAAAAATGACATAGACTCCATCTCCCCCAGAACAGCACAAACAATGGTGTGCAGCTCTCTCATTTTAGGAGATTCAACCCTGACTAGTACTGAAATATAGAGCAGACAGTAGTTGGACACAACATTTGTTGTCTAAATCACAGATGAGTATTACCCAAAACTTATCAGCCAAGATAATTGTGCAAAGCAAGCTAAAATCACCTGAGAATCCAGGTCTTCTCCCTTCATACAAAGATTAGCATCAATAACATTCAAACCCACTAACAACCCGGCAATTACTGCACCCTCCTCCTCCATCATCAATGCGTTTGGCTCATAGAATTCACTGTAGGGGAAAAGATGACAACAAATAATTACGCGTAAGATGTTTCATTATGCACAGTACTCTAATACAACAGTTTGCAACAGTAAGGACAGACAATCGTTATGCATTACCTAAGGAGGTCCTTTCTGTTGATTAGGGCCTTCATGTAATCAGACAATTTCTTCTGCATCAAGGCGAGACGAAGCCAAGCTCTTCCCCTCCCTATTGGTGTCCTAAAAAAGAGCAGATAGTCCTGGTAACAAAAGGCACAGTGCACAGCCAGGCGAACTAACACAGGATCCCAACACCACAAATCTAAATGATCATCATCAATATCATCAGAGTATTATTTCTCAAAAATGCCATCAGCACATATTTTAACTTAGCCCATATTAAATTAACCCAGATCCATTGACTTAACCCCTCTGATTTTTACTTCAATTTTCCCATTAGTAGGTACAAAGTTAGAAAAAGCATTTTTCCCCATTTTGTAGGACAATGTCGCATACGCATTCTGCATCTGCTGGTTGCAGTGCTTCACTGAAGCCACCCCACATGGAAAGAATCTCTATGAACATATATGTGCATATATGCAACCTATATGCCGCACATATGCAGCATATATGCGCATATATGCGGCATATAGGCCAAATTCAGGTACATATATGTGCTTGTAGAGGGCATATAGGTCTCCTATATCGCTTCTTTATTTCCATATATAGGCCCTATATGTACATATAAGGTATATGTCTCCTATATAGCTCATATACCCAGTGGCAGGTTCTGTTTGTCATACCTATTGTATAGCTCATATCTCAATTTTGCAACTGTCATACATGATGCCTAGCTCATATTTTTATTCTCAAGGTAATATCTGCATATTAGTCCAAAGTCCCTTACAGAAATAACAAGAATTTCACGCAATAACTTATTAATCACATGTGAACACGTGAAATTGGCATCACATTTGATCCTAAATACATGTTGACATGTGACAACGGCATGTAATGTGTAAACCAGTCATTATTAACTATGGCAAGTGAGAGGAGACAAAAAGCTATGATAACAACACAAATATCTAATACTATTTGTTACATTTTTTTTTCCTGAAACATTAACAATAACAAGGTCATCAATTCTTTCTTGACCATACTTATTTCCATTCTATGAAGATTGAGTTGTGTATTGTGGAAGAGAAGGAAATGTATAAAAACAAAATGGTTTGATTATGTTTATTTCATCAATTAAGCATTTTTTCAAGTTTAAGTCACTGCTAGATTCATCATATTAGATAAAATTGGATTCACATCATTACAGCTCATACACATCCACTGAAAGGTTATACACTACACTGTTACATCCACCAAATGCAATGTTTTCTATCTTGTCTGTAATGCAGTTTCTAGATGAATATGGCTCAGAGGTCCTTAGTCTAAATGTAGCAAAATAAAACAAAAATAACAAAATAAAAGTATACAGAAGAGCATACATTCAAGTAAACATGCCTTTCAAAAGTCATTTTCATCCCCACATCTATTTGAGCATTTCACTGTGGTTAATGAATCTGAAGACAAAGTCTACATTTCTGTTCACATTTTTAATGAACAGACACTTATCTTTTATCTGAAATGCTTGTATAGTAACTAAAGGTCCCAGACTTTTTTCCTGCGGGATGAAATAACAAGGATTCTTACATTCCCACACGGAAAGAACCTATATAAACATATAGGTTTTAATCCCCGCCTTGTATAAACCAGCAGCGGTCGGCAGCTCTTTTCAGAAGTAGCGCGCAATTGGCCAATGCGCTATAGGGATGCAAATTGCGAAGGGCCTGCTGGGAAGGGTTATGTAGATTAGAGTTCCCTTAGGCGCATCCTGTTGGCTAGACGGGCGTTCATAAATAAGATTCTGAATACAACTAGGTAATATTATCCACCCTCGTTCTGGGCTTGTGAAATTTAGCCTAGCAAATATGTGACAAGCATTTACTGACAGCTGCGGGATGTTTGTACTCTACTGACTTGTAAACAGGGCGCTGCATATGCGAAGCTGTATGTAGTTCCCTAATTGAATATCCTAGATTCGGGTGGGATTGGAAATGCCAGATACTACAAAAAACAAGGCGCAAAAGTTTTAATTGGCCGTTTTCATATATTATAGGTACATATATATACCTATAATTTATGAAAACGGCCAATTTTATGTAAGTCGCATATATGCGAAACCTATATGTGGCCCTATATTAAAACCTATATGTTTATATAGGTTCTTTCCGTGTGGGACATCACACTTATATTGAGAGAAATAATCACACCAAGGACATCATGTTTTATGGCTGCAGCACTACATCAAATAGAAAATAGCTAGATCTTGTACACCATTTTATACTAATTTCCTTGTAATTTGGGAGCAAGTATTTGGGATCTTTGGAAATCTTGCAATCTCCACTAGAATTTAAAAAATAGGCATAAACTTCCATGGGTTTCAATAGTGTCATATTAATAAATCAGTTGGGTAGCATCCCTCACATTTCAATTTTAAGGGATAGGCAGGAGGTTTTAATTTTTTTTTTTTTTTTTACTTCATAATTAGAGTCTCAGGTCCAATCAGTGCAGCAAATTTAAATTGCAAGTTCATGTATTAACATAATCAAATGTGCCTAACCCGTGAGCGGCTCAGTGTTTGAAAGCCAAACACCTGTCAGCTTCATGGGCAGTGATTCTAAGAATTTTTCTCACTTTCTTAGTGGTGCGATTTTAATAGAATTTTTCAAAATAAAAGATTTTTAGAAATCAGAGGTGAGAGGGGTTTTCTGGGGTGGGTGGGGATGCTAGCCAGCGACTTTTTATATGACCTGAAGAAGCTGCAGTTGACGAACCCATGGATGGGTCTGTAGGTTTTATGGGGTTGTCATTACTTACTTCAGCCCAGGGAGGTCTTTCACACTGGCTGTGATTTCCCCAGCTTCAGGGGTTAATTTTTCCACAAGCTCCAAAGGACCCCAGAAGGATTTATTCTGTCCAAGAAATGTCTTCTTGGCTAAAATGAAAGTATAACTTTCAGGAATGCTATACTCAGCCACTGCACTGAGAAACCGAGCTCTGATATCATTATATATTACAGCACTTAATTGACACCTGTTCTTGTTCACATTCGCATTACATTTCATAAGACATTCCAAAAACAGCTGTCTTCATATTTGAGATGAAAAAATTTCACAAAATGCATTTACTTGCCTGAGCTAATCAAGACAACAAGACAAAAAAATTGCCTTTTTTTCCTTAAAATACAAAATTATGTTCACAACACTCGACACTGTTAAATTATTCCTTATGGAAATTTTATACCGCAGGCAAATAAATTATATCAGAATTTCACATGCAAAATATACTGTGAATTCACAAGTGCAACAACATACTTTTAAGGCCATGTTTTAGACAATGTTCCATCACAACAAAGAACTGCTGGAGAGGAGCATAGTCGGAGTCCAGGGTCCGTCCCAAGTTAAGGGCAGACTCAATCAGTCCCTTAATGCTCAGCTTGGCCATGTTCATCAGGTTGAGCCTCTCAATAGTGATGGGGTCTTTGGGGTCTATAAGAGAAGTTAGATGATAACTGGAGAGTTAGATCATGAAATGGTTGTCCTGGCAATGGAGTTCATATTAAAATTCAGATTAAAACCCAGAAAATAGCATGAAAGCTAAATGGAATGAGGCACTATATCACTCAGAAGCAATGTCATTTTCTGTAAAAGGAACACATACTTATGATTCAAAGTAAAGTAAGAGAGAACAGGAAATTACAGCAAAATGCCCAGCATGCAGAGGATAATGCAGAATGCTCATGTGCCCAAAAAATAAAGAATAATACATGCCAGTTGATGGCTCATATGGTAAGTTATCATTCTTTGCTCTGAATTCTATATTTTACATAGAATAGGCCTACGGGGCCCACTGTGTTCCATCTTAAGACATTGGCAACTAGAAGAGAATACTTTTAAACACATCGACGTTCCTGCCTAATGTAAATCTAAAGGCAATTATTGAAGCCAGTATCAGTATCACAGGTCTTAATTTTATAATTGAATAAATTAGTAAAATTAAAAATTGGCAAACTGAATAATGATTGCGTGTTATGTTCCCAGATTACATCGTGTCGGTCTGTGTATGTGTGTACGTGTGCGAGTATGCGTGTGTGTATGTGTTTGTTTTGCTAATATTTGGTTGAAACTTCTTAATATAGAGATGTGCAATTCACTGTCTTTCACAAAGTGTTTAAGCCCAAAAGCCCTCTGGTCTTGGATACCCTCAGATCAGATAAACAGATGAAACGTAAACGACTCACAATCTCCATTTGGGAACTTAATACAAAAAAGTAAGTTTGCAGACAAATTCAGGCAAAACACAGATCTTACTCAGCAAGGGAACAGTGTTCCAACGATACCACTGTTCTGGTCATATCCATTGCCTACACATGACACATTAGAGCATGAACAGAACTAAATGAGATTAAAAAGAAAAGGGCCACACATACACATAAACATCACTGCCAAGAACAGAAACATCATAACACAACCTGCATGTGAAATTTATGACTGTAATCGGCTTTTATTTCCCACTGAAAGTATACAGCTGATGATGATAAATGCCATGACAGCAGTTCATTAAATAACAATCCACCTGAATTGACTAAATAGCCAGTTGTCCGCTTGTTCACAGCTGACCAATGCACTGCGCAGGAGTAGAGAGTCATTAGAAAGCATTCTTTGTTATTTCATCAGCTCAAAGATAAGTCATACCTTACATATACATTCACAAATAATACACCAAATAAACAGACTTGTTCCTTCAAATAATTTGACTTGTAATGACAGTAAAAATCTGGACTGGCCATAGCTAAGACGAATAGGGGGAAAAAATGCTCAAATACCACTGAAAAGCCAAAGCACAAAATAAAAAGCCATCAATTCTGCGATTATAGGCAGCCTCGATGAAGTACAATAAAGAGGAATTCAGTCCAATTAAAAAAGTTAGATGATGCATTCCACGAAATCGTCCAAATGGAGCCACACTACTTTCACCCATGAAAGTAACGTAATTTCAAGTTTTATTTGCAACCCAATGGTTAGTCAACTGCAGTTTCCCCTTAGATTCAGCACCTCTTCAGTGATAACACAACATGCCTACTCTCTTCCGCTGTCATCATATTGGAATTGGGGCAGGGTTAAGCACAAGACAGTTGCTAGCTGATACATGACCTGAAACACAAAAACCAGTAAGTGGAAAACATAACAATGTCTCTGTTCCTGCGGTGGGAGTTCTTTCCCATGAAGAACACAAGGTCGCAAGGGACATTCCTGGTGAAATCTGTTTTTTTTTTTTTTCCACCACGACGTACAACAGTGGTGCCCCCTTAGTTTGTAAACAAAAGTAACACAATGCCAACACTGTGGGGGGCACCACTGTAGTACTTCACGGTGGGAAACACAAGTTTTACTGGGAATGTCACTTCTGACCTTGTGCTATTCATGGGTCAATTCAGTCACTGACAATTATTTTATTTGCTTTAGCTCCGTCATTATTCTACAAGGACTGTGCATCCGCTGAATTCAAATTTATAACAGATACCTGCAAACAAACCTCACACAAAGGTAACGGAAGAAGTAATGGAAAGACGATCAGATCAGAAATACAAATAAGAGATCTATTTTAAATTCAAACTAAACAAAAATGGAACTTGGAAACAGATTGACAGCAAGGAAGGACCGACTCATCAAACCTATGCCACCCTGACACTTGCACGATTTTTGTCCCCGCAATGCCGCGCAATGCGTCGTGGCAAGGCGTGCCATTTCGGTGGTACACAGCGGAGCCTTGTTTGCGCCCTGTTCGCTACTGCACACGCATAAGTTACGCACTGTCTACGCAATGCGCGGCCAAAAATTTGAACTATGCGCGAACGATGCATGAACACTTTGTGAGAAGTTCCTGCCACGAGCGAATGCTTCGTGACGCGCGCGAACTATGCGTGAGCTGGGCACCATGATCATGAGAACAACTCGTGACAACACCCTAACACGGCACGCATTGACACGCACCGCCGGCAGTGTTCGCGCCGAGTTCGAGTAGTGTTCACGCATGGTTCACGCAAGTGGCACGCACATGGCACGAACGCTGCGTGCCGAATGAGTGCTGAATTCTTGAACATTTCAAAATTCTCTCTGCGACATGGCACGCACCCCGCACCCTTCACACATTCCTCACGCTCGTTCCCGAAGACTTTAATCATTGCCACGACGCATTGCGTGGCATTGCGGGAACAAAAATCGTGCAAGTGTCAGGGTGGCATTAAGCAATAATTTCACTGACATCTAAGATTTAGACCAGGACTGTCAAACTATTTTGGCCACAATGGAACTTCAGCAATTTGGGAACAGGAGGAAAGGCCATACTTTTTATGCAACCAAGTTCTTCCTTTCAGAACATAAATAAATAAATAAATAAAAATTCAATCACAATAGCGGGGAAAAAAACAACCCTACTTGGCTGACAAGCCAAAAAACCTTCCAGAGGTTTTTTTTTTTTTTTTTTTCTGTTGAGATTATGGGTAGCTTAATGTAATTTATGGTCTACACTGAAAATATTTCTTTAATCAAAGAAAAAGGTGTTCAATGGAACGTTTCTAAAAACACTTCAACATGGAACTCGGACGCAAGACATTGCTTTTAACAGTTGGAAAATTTATTTGATAGATGTGCCATTGAGCTCATATCCAGCAACAGCAGGGACACAGCGTGTAGATGCTACATGAGTTGCTATTCCTAAGAGGAAGTGGAAAAGAGACTGTGAAATGCCAGAGTCATGCATGTGCAATAAATCCAGAAGAGGGAGGGAGAGAGCGATGTGCCGCAGGGGGAGATGGCCATGAAAATGTTCTCCCTGCAAATAATCTGAAAGTGGGGCAAATCAGCAGTTGTGGGGCTGAGATGGTAGGAGCTGAATAATGATGCAGCTATACGCACCTTCAAACTCATCAAGCATTTGCATTTGCTCCACCAAATCTGTGAAATCCTCCCATGAGTCTTTGCAAAAGGGAATGGAGAGGGGACAAAGAAAAGAACAAAAGATAGAATGTCATGTGTTCCATGATTAGAAATAAAAGTAGCACTAACAAAATTGGGGTAACAAGTGAGGTGGGAATGTTAACTCATTTTCTTGCTTTGCTAATTTTTTTGTTTTTTTTGTTTTTATGGAGGGAAATGGGAGTGCAGCAGTCATTCTTCTGCAATTTATTTTGAACAAGGAGAGGATAAAAATGGAAGGTTGGTTTTAATATAACAACCTACTTACTGCTGATACACTCTTTAAAGGTGCTATGCGCAACTTTTTAAAACAAATTAAAATTTTTGACAAAGACAACCTGAGTAAACATAGAATGCAATTTTTAAATGATTCTTTCATTTTTTGAAAGAAAAACCATCCAACCCTTGTCGACCTGTGTTAAATAAGTAAGTGCCCCCTTAGTAACTAAATCAACCGACCAAACAATTTTAATTGATAATTGGGTTAAATTTCACTAGATGTACCCAGCCAGGATTACTGCCAGCCTTGTTGAATATAAACATCACCTAAATCAAACCTGTATGGCAATGTGACGTGGGGAAAAAAAAAAAAAAAAAACAGCACATGATGCTGTGATCTAAAGAAATTCAAGAACAGAGGAGAAACACACTCATTGACATGAATCAGTCTGGAAAGGGTTACAAAGCAATTTCTAAGGCTTTTGGACTCCAGCAATCCAATGGAAAAATTCTTCCCATCAACTCTCTAGAGCAAGTCAGAATCCCAAGCCTCACCAAGGGCTTAAACCAGCAACTCTTTGGCTACTAGTCAAACAACCTACCACTACACTACCCTGCCACCCATCTCCACTAAACCCCAAGACTATTGAGAATATATTCTGTGGACTGATGAGTCAAAAGTGTAACTTCTTGGAAGACATGGGTTCCATTACATTTGACATAGAGTTAACACAGCATTAAACAATAAGAACATTATACCACCAGTCAAAAAAGGAGGAAGTAGTGTGATGGTCTGGGGCTGCTGTGCTGCTTCACAACCTGAGCGACTTGCCATAATTGGTGAAATCAAGAATTTTGCTCTCTCCCAGAAAATCCTGAAGGAGAATTTACAGGCATCAGTTTGTGACCTAAAGCTGAAGCACAGCTGCATTATACAGCGGGACAATGATCTGAAGCACATGAGCAAATCCACCTCTGAATGGCTCAGAAGAAACAAAATGATGGTTTTGGAGCAGCCTAGTCAAAGTCTTGACTTGAACTAGACCATGATGCTGTGGCATGACCATAAACAAGCAGTTCATACTGAAATACCCTCCAACGAGGCTGAATTTAAAAAATTCTGCAAAGAACAGTGGGCCCAAATTCCTCTAAATCAAAAGGTCTGTTTGATTCTGCTGAAACATTAGCGGATCGGAGGTAATAACTGACTCACTTATTGAAAACGGCGTAGCTCCTTAACAAGCCACTCTATGTCAAAGCCCTTCCAGAGATAGATGAAGGTGGGGTACCCCTTTACGATGCACTTAACCCTTAAAGCACCAAAGGCAGCATTTGCTACTCGCAGATACAATGAAATAAAATCAAAGCTTTTGAAAACCTACCATGTGGTGACTTGTCAACAAGTCCCAACATGACAGGTTTTCAAAAGCTCAGGATTTTTAAATTTTTTAAGCGTTTGACAATTGATTTTGGCGCCCTAAGGGTTAAGGAATATGCCTAAGATTATTCGATTACAAATTCGTCTGTGAAAAACAATTTTTCAACACGTCCGTTATTCCCCGCTCATCAGAGGGTAATAACAGACACCCCATGGGGTAACAACAGATGGTATAAAAATTATTGCTTAAATTAGACTAATGACCGAAAAGCTGATTAATAAACCAGTAAATCTTTATTTAAAATGTCAAAGAAACTGAAAAATTATGAACAGTCAAAATAACATCGCATAAAAACTCTGAATTACATCATAAAACAGTGTAGCATCGGCCAACAACTTAAGTCGCTGGAAATGTCCTTCCTTAGCAACTGTAAAAACTACATTAAAGATGCTTTCCTGTCACCTTGAGGTGTGTAATGAAATTACACTTAAAACTGAAATACCACGATTGCAAATAACGTGACCACAGGTTTGACCAAAAAAAGGGGCCAACCCAATGTTTCAAATGAGGGCCGAGGCATGTCAAACAACTTAGACAAGGACCTCATTCAGACAGAGCGACCATGCCGTTTCTAAAACACCTCTGACTAGTTTCTGTCCACATGGGGCAAGGCGTTTAAAAAACGTAGTAAAGTGAGCGATCTCTGATACACCTTGGTCTGTGTGAATGGGATAAGCTGTGGCTGCTGGGCAGATTTAAGATATAACATCAAGACAAGGAAACAGGCAGACGTGATTATGCATAAAATGCACACACAAACTGCCAAGCTTACAAACCCAAGGGCTCACAAATTTTTACAAGCATATTTTTTTCCATGTACTACAATTTTGCTTCAAGCCCTTTTTTTGTCCTGTGCAGACTCTGAAATGATTGTTTGATCTATCAGACGTTTTCAGGCTAGTTGTCTTTATTGACTGCTTTTAATCACTTCCGATGGAGGCATATTCAAATTAAAAAGTAGAAAGCAGAAAATAGCAGAAAATAATGTCAAGGAGACTCCTGAAAAAGTTTGATTCCCATATCGCGAAGCGAGCGACATTGCACACGTATCTGGCGCTCAGGCAAAGACTCCACCTATCCAGTCGCAGTCTGAATGGTTTAAGACAGAGAAAAGTAGCAGCTGCTACACCACTTCAGAGCTGTATGAAGGGTGTCACCGCAACGATTGAAGATCACGCTAAAACACTTCAGCTGCACTCTTTTCTATCTGAATACGACCCAGGTTACACCATAGCCGGAGTAAGCTTATGATACTGTTGGGCTCAGTCTGTCAGTAGAATGCCAAAATATGTTCTCCCCTCACTTAAAATTTTGGGCAGGGACTTTCTTTCCAGCAGTCATGCGATCGTGCCACTAATTTGCTATTTGAAATGCTCAAATCAAAATGCGAAATAAACAGATTAATGTTTTAAAATCATTCTTGCATCAGAATAGTGCTGTAAGAACTCTCTCTGAACAAGATTTTTCAATGCCAGATACATGAGGCAATGGACCTGTCCAACTCGCTCCAACCAGTTCCGCCCCCCCTTAGTTACTGGTGCTATGCCCCTCATGCAATGCAGCTCAGTTCCACACTGACAACAGCACTGCAGAAGTTTGAGCACCACTCTCTCGTGCATATTCCCAAAAATATTGCAGTTTGTTTCTTACCAAATGCATCCAACTTGTCCGGCAAAGTCGTCCAGAGAGGCCTTAACTATTTCACGTAAAGATATATCCATGACATCAAAATTTTTAACGAAACGGGTGGAGATACAGCAGTAACCGCAAAGTGCTGGCGATCATGCAGAAAAACCAAGCACGCAATGAATTGCACATTGAGATCAAACTAGCCAAAACAGAGGAATCGTACTGCACATTTAAAGCAGTGTAAGTAGTTTTCATACGTTTGTTGCCATCAATGAGCTAAAAATAACACTGGATCCAGTATGCTGTCTTATGTCAGTAGGCCATGAGTCAGACAATACGCTAACTGAACTAAGTAATAAATCATATTACGCAGTGCATCTAACCCTTAAACTCAGTACATTAGACATAATCAAGTTATTAATCTAACATTTGTTATATCGACTAAGCGACAGGCATTCTGAATCCGATTGTAGCAAGTTTGCTGGCTAGCTACCTAGCCAACCTTTCTCATGTTAAAGCTTCCAAGCAGATTACATTATGTCATTACAAAATCCTTCACCATCTGGCTATATGTTTTATATTATTTACTGTTGTGAATGCCTGTGCTGGATGGCATGAAGGAATCATGTTCTCAGCAGAATGGCTACTGGTATTGCGGGCAAAAAAATAATACTAAAAACTATGTTAACGTTTACATCAGAGATGCCATTGGTGTAATTCTGTCTTCTCAGCAAAACATGCATAGATTGTAGGTAACTAGCTAGTGAAGGCAAAATGGCAAAAAAAAAAAAATTCATGTGCTTACCTTCGAGCAAACAACCTTGTGATCTTATTCACATTGAGTTGCGTGGGAGGCCTTCCATATGCCTTAATCCATTGCAAACGCTTTTCCAACTGCGTTTTTGGCCTTGGAAAGGGGATTAATTGAGCTCCCTGTTGCCGGGCAGGGTATCTTTCGTCAGTATTACACTTTTCATAAGTGCATCTAAGAACCATTTTCGATGAAGTCAGACACCTCGCTCATTACACTCAGCTAATGACTGAATTGATTGGGGACAATTTGGCAGTGCTGTCGGGGTAGGCATGACCATTGTAAGATAAGATAACTACCTGATTGTTAGTTATTCTACACTTGATTGACAGGTCGGAAAGGTCTATTGCGGACACCTATCCGCAATTACCCCGTGATGACCTTGATGAAGGAAACAGCTCCTCCCATGCGCATGGCGTACACTAAATGATTTGTTTCTTGGGAACATTAGAAGCGATATATACTGAATCTATGCGGCCCATATAGTGCGCGACACTTTTAGTTTTCATCAACAAAACAAACTATTCAAATTAAAAACCAGAGTTTGAGAGTCAGATTTACCTTTCCAGAGGATATTATTGTCTTTGACAGACAAAACAACAAAATGCGGCTGCAGCGCAAACACGTTTCCCATCCTCAATTGCTTTGCGGAGGAAGGAGAACTTCATCTACTGGGAAATAGGAGAAATGGGTGTGTCTGTTATTACCCCATGTCTGCTATTATGCCGTTCTCCCCTAAAATATGAGCTGTGATGGAAGCTCTCACATCAATACTGAGGTGTGAACACATCTTATATAAAACATTCTGTCAAGTTCACAAACCAGTAGCCTTATCATCCAGAATATTTAGCTATTCTCACATTGCTGAGACTCTCCATGAAAGCTAGACAAACAGTGATTATGATAAAGCTGGCTAGCTAGCTGCTGCCGATGTACCACAAATGCAGACAATGTATCATGCAACAAGAATGGATTAGCTGAATTTCACAAGCCTGTCTTGTGCTAGCTAAATATTACGGTTTGTCAATCCAATTTCAAAAAACATAATGTTAGCCAAACTATAACAACAACTTTACTTGGCTACCTCATCTACCACATTCAGTTTTGTGAGCCAGTGTGAGCACCAGCAACAGGATGGTGACTTCAGATCACTTAATGGCCAACCGGTGTCAGTAATGACAGGGAATTTCCAAAAGTTGCGCATAGGACCTGTAATACTTTAAGCTATCAAAGTACCAATCAAATAATTATGAATTGGGAAAAGTGTAACTGATGAACCGAAATGCAAGCCAATACCTGAAATTCTTACTTTCTACACAGCGTTAATGCTTCATTATTTTTTGACTTCTCAAATGCATTTTAAAATGCACTTGAATGTTACAATGATTGTGTGTCCAACATAGACAAGTCAGGGTAATGAAAAAGGGTGATGGTGCAGACTGATGGGATTTATTGCATTAATCATAAAAGCTAAGCAAGCTTCCTCCAGTGGTAAAGAGAACACTAATTTTGCTGTGGCTCCACACAACTCATTCTACAGGACGATGCGAATACAATGGGAAAGAGTGAATGGTCAATGGGATACCATTTTAGTTTTGCATTGCACAAACAGATACAACTATCAAGACAAATATAATACATTATGATGGAGGAATATTGCTGCAGTGATCTACACTATCACATTTTGGCACACAGGAATAAAATCTCCCTTTAATAGCTCATGGGAAGAAATGAGCAAGACTGTGCATTACTAAACAATGGCTTTTAACACATCAACATATTAAGGTCACCACTTCTGAATACAACCTAAAAAAGTAAAACATCCCTTGGGGTTAAGGTTTTACTCACTTTAGGAATTCCAATAAATGATCTGTTATAAAGCAAGTGCAGCACCAGAGAGGAAAAAATAGCATGCCTCTGTCTTTGTAATTATAGATCACCAGGTCCTCTGCAATTACACAGACATGCTGATACAATTACTGAAAAGGTACTGTTGGGAAAAATCTTGTGGTTTATTTTACCCTCCTATTATGTATAAATGAATAAAACTTCTTTTTGGTTTGCAGTCACTTTGATCCCCGCAATGTAAAACTACATAAGATGTTTGTAACTGGAAGTGTTACCCAATCTTTTCTCAGCCAATTTATGCCTTTTTACTGACCATTTTATTCACCAAGCAAATAAAACATGACTCCACCATCCTCCCCTTATGCATCAAGCATTGATTTTACATGACTATGAAATGAATAAGACCAAATTTGAAATTAATGAGAAATTAATTTGGACATGCCCTCATTAGGTAACACTACAAAACCAAGGTCAAAAGCATGGTTTTATGGTGTATAATAATAGATCCTGGGGTCAAAATAACCCAAACAACACCAATGTTTACAACATGAGTACAGGACATAAAATAATTAATTTCATGTTTGCCTCGTAAAATTAGGGGAAAAAATCTAGCTGAAAAAGTATGTTAACCATGTTTTAAGAGACGGTAAACATTGAATCAGGTCAAAGTGAACTCAGACATAACAGGAGGGGTAACTGCCATCAAACCAGCTCAAAAATCTTTCAAACTAACCGAACACTAGTTCTTGCAGTAAATGATAATGTTGTCCACTCTTGTCAAGGAATTAATACTTTTTCTGTGCGCACCTCCACAGTGATTTAAGCACAGATCACTTAAAATACAAACATAATTTTTTTCTTTGAAAAAAAAAACTGACACATGACTGCACTGCTTTGACTGTGTTCATTCATTCGACATGGGTAAAAAAAAATCATAACATGCCAAGTTTAAATACTAGGAAGAATGAAAAATGCAGTTTATTATTTTTATTTTATTTTGAGAGGTAATGTTTAGTTGTGAGGGATGTGATTACATGGATCATAAAATCCATATAAAACGTGACATGTACTTCAGTGACAGCTTGCAACTTTTTGATTTCTACAATCAGAAAAGCTGCCAATCAGGATATCTGAGGAAATCCAATGGTCTTGAATTTTCCATAGGCAGACATATCAGAAAAGCAGAGCAGATTCTTCTTCAAAAAAAATACATTACTCAATTTCTTCATAAATAATGTAAATGCCTGTTTATCTTGAATTTAGCAAAATTATGGTAGAGCCTATTTCCCAGGTAGCAAAAGAAGCCCATGTCACAAAACAACAAGAGTGCTCGTAGAGCACAATATCCCCCGCTGGGCTTGGTAATAATGAGCAAATCTAACACAGCATTTTAGGATTCCTCTTTCAGTCACTGGAAATAATAATACATTAAATACTAGGAACCTATCTTAAAAAGTTGCATAATAAATATCATAAATGGATAGCATTGGCATGGCATTGCTTGCAAACTATTTTAATCTGATCAAAAATATAATGTACACGTTATTATGAATCCAATTCTAAAAATGAAATATGCACATAATCAATATATGTTTATCAAATCTGTGAAGTTTCATAGAAATCCCTCAAAAAATATGGGAGGAGTTGATTTCAGAACATAAGTATCTTCCCAAGGATATACAATGTCACCATTTAACGTCAAGGGCAGTAACTGTTAAATATTAGTTCAGCAAATAAAAATGTGAAACACGCATAACCAGCATATGTTTATCATTTCTGCAAAGTTTCATGAAAATCCCTCAAAAAATGTGGGAGGAGTTGGTTTTAGAACATAAGCACCCTCCCAAGGATATACAATAAGTCACCATTTAACGTCACGGGCAGTAACTCTGTTAAATATTAGTTCGGCGCAACGAAAATGCGACATGCACATAACCAATATATGTTTATCATTTTTGTAAAGTTTCATGAAAATCCATAAAAAAATGTGGGAGGAGTTGATTTCAGAACATAAGCACCCTTCCCGGGACATGCAAACAGACGGATGGACGGACGGGTGGGCAGGCGGACATCGCCACTACCTAATCCCCCCTTCGGTCTCCAGCCGGCAGGGAGGAGTTGATTCCAGACCATAAGTACCCTCCCAAGGATATGCAATAAGTCACCATTTAACGTCAAAGGCAGTAACTCTGTTAAATATTAGTTCGGCGCAACGAAAATGCGATATGCGCATAACCAATGTATGTATATCATTTTTGTAAAGTTTCATTAAAATCCCTCAAAAAATGTGGGAGAAGTTGATTTCAGAACATAAGTACCCCCCCAAGGATATACAATAAGTCACCATTTAATGTCAAGGGAAGTAACTCTATTAAATATAAGTTCCACGCGACGAAAATGCTATTCGCGCATAACCAATATATGTTTATCATTTTTGTAAAGTTTCATGAAAATCTCTCAAAAAATGTGGGAGGAGTTGATTTCAGAACATAAGCACCCTTCCCGGGATGTGCAGACGGACGGACGGACGGACATCGCCGCAACGTTAATCCCCCTTCGGTCTCTAACCGGCGGGGGATAATAAAAACTGTTCCTCAATCAGAAAAAAGCGTACTCAAATGAGTTTTTATGAAGTATCATGGAACGTACATAATCAGCCCAATCTCGTATACTACACTTCTAAACATGGCATGTAGGCCTCAGTGAATCCGAAACTACTCCATAGTGAAGAATCTTGGAAGAGCCAGACTAAAGATATCATAAACAAGCCATATTTCAGTATTATTCACAGCCATGAAAATACTTGAATCCAGCAAATTTTGTTGCAGCAAAGCATTTCAGTTTCAAAAGAGTTATTCTGTCCATGTTAATAAATGAAACTAAAAATAGTTAATGTAAACAGAATATCATACATGTTCAGGGCAGAATAAATATAACATTTGTACGAGAAGATTTATTTACAAGTGTTGTGAAGTGAAAGGCACAGTGTCACAGTAAAGTGTTTAAGACAACAGAAAGGATGAAAAGAGGCATGAACATTGGGCCATTGAAGGTCTTACGGAACTGTGTGATATAAAATGGTTTCAGACAAAATTATTTGTGAATGGCAACTCGGAGGTGGATATTTTCAGTCACAGAGAATATGAAAAGAACATGTACATATGGGTATTTGAAACTATTTATATTTATATAAAAACCTTACAGAAAGACAAAGGAAAATCTAGCACATCAAAATACACATTTCATCTTGTCTTCCAAACTGTATCAAACTGCCTATTGACAGAAATACGCCATCTGTGCTGCTCTTTTCCTAGCTCTTAGTGATTAAAACGAGGATGGCACCAGGCTGTAATCCCATAACACGGTTTGTTGCTTTTATCTCATATTAACAGTCATCGACATAAACTGTGTTGATGACCATGAAGATCTCTTTCTAGCTTACTCTGACACATCAACAGAAATGTGGCTATTTTATATAGTCCCCGTGACATGACTGCCATTAAAATTTGAAAGATGAGTGGAATCAATTTCCAGTGCATCCCGCATGTATGAAACAGTGATGCTGTTGCAAGTGAACCTCGGCCTCACCCTTCTCAGGAGCAACACCCCTGCGCACAATAGGAATCCTACCTTCATGGGCTGGCTCTGGGTCAGGAGTTAGCGAAATGTCATTGAGCTCTCGAAGGCATAGCCATTCGCCATCCACAGACACCCGAAAGTTGCAGAGGTAAATGGTTTCTCTGGCAGCTTGCGTGATCTTGTCAGTAGTGGGGGTTGGAGCATCGCTCTGAGGCGTCAGATCAGACATGATGACTCAGCTGGTCTGACAACAACACAGAAAGCACAGTCTCCACAGAGCACAAAACTGAAAAACGCACTGCAGTTCAGTCGGCACTCACCAACCGCAGGAAGAAATGGAGGAGAGAAAAATGGTGGTAAAATTATAACCAACAGGCATTAACCCCACTGATGTAGCAGGAATGAAAAGAAGATGTTCTTTTTTTCCCTCAGTCTCCTCCCTGTCGTACCTCCCACAGATGAGTGAGGGGAAAAGTCGCTGTCTTCACAACAAAGGCAGCTCTGCTGTCACGGCACACCCTATAATCCGATCTGAATAGCCAGATTATTTTCAGATGTGGTAAAAGCTTACTGCTGTTGATGCTGATGAAATTACTTTGATCCTGTCACCTCGACTGCCTGTTTCATAATAATTGTATTGGCTGTGCGCAGCGAACTGGGTGTAGACCAAAATGGCCGGCAAATGAGCTGTATCGAAGCTCGATGTCACGTGAGTACATGGACTGGGTGAGGGGAGGAAAATCCCAAGATGCCACTCCGATGCTGATGCAGGGATAGCTCATCCATCTCTCGGGCATCAGATATGTTCCCTGCCAGTGTGTGGTAATCAAAAAATCCCAGCATTTCATAGAGAAATAGCTTAGCATTTTAGTTAATTACGATAGTACTGTCAAAAGCTGGGCTTATTGAATGTAAATCGCATATGAGCCCCGTTCGTTGTTATGATGGTATTATTTACTATCAAACTATAATTCGCGAGTATTCTCTATGTGGAAGCATAGGCACTTTTTCATTCATTCACTGAAGTTATCTTTAGTTTTACGCTTTAGACTGCAATACGCCTATCGATGGGGGCATGGACTATTTTGCATTTCTAATGACATTCTATGTTTAAAAAAACAAACAAAATAAGAAGGCTAAATAAGATACAGCGCACATCGCCCGTATCAAAGTAAATACCGCCATAGACTGAGGAAGTGTTTTCACGTTCTTGCTTGAGCAAATACCTCCTCCATAAAAATGCGTGTAACTTACTGTCATGTACAGCGGCAGTCAAACGATAGCTGTACCAGTATATTAGGCCTGTTGATTGATTCCCCCTGAAACACTGGGGGGGAGTATGCGTATCATGCCTCTTGAATTTGAGAGACCTGCAAAGGTGAAATTTCAGCTTGCCATTGGTCTCCATCCTATTCCTTTTTTTTTCTGTCCGCGGTTTAGCGCCAAAACGATTTCATCAAATTACGCGAAATTTTCAGGAAAGGCGTGCAATGGTCCAAAGATCACATCATTAAATTCGGATCTGAATTGAGTTAAGGTCACCAAAAAAAAAAAAAAAAAAAAAAAAAATTGCTTCACTATAATTTCCTTTACCCTCCCTTTATGTTTAGGGTCAGTTTGACCCGATTCAATGTTCGCCATCTCTAAAAACATGGTTTACATACCTTTTTCGGATAGATTTTTCCCATAACATTACAGGAAAAACACGAAATTAGCTAAAAATAAATAAATGAATAAATAAATAAATAAATAAATATTATTTTGTCTTGTATACATGTTGTAAACATTGGCGTTGTTTGGGTCATTTTGGCCTTAGAATCTATTATTATACTGTATAAAACCATCAGTTTGATCTTGTGTTTGTTGTGTTGCCTAATACTGAGGGCATTTTCAAATAGATTTCACATTTATTTCACTTTTTGTCTCATTCCTTTTGCTATAATCATGTAAAATTAATGCTTGATATTTGAAGGAAGGATGGGGGAGTGGTGTTTTATTTATTTGGATATTAAAGTGGTCAGTAGAAAGGCATAAACGAGCTGAGGGAAGACTGGGTAACACTTTCAGTTACAAACTTTTTTACTGTGACTAGTTTTACATCGCGGGGATCAAACTGACCTCAAACCAAAAATGGATTATTCATTTGAACATAATAGGAGGGTTAAATCTGCTTCAATCAATTTCTAACTGGATTCAAAACAAGCCTTTTCAGTTCCACTTTCAACCATGTGCTACACTGCAATACGGCATCATAAAACTCATTAGCAGTATGGGTCTGATGTTAGGGGGTCTCAGGTCATTCAACACCCAAATCATGAAAGCATCTCCCTTGGGCGGGGTATGCTGTGCCTGTCACCACTTATTGGAAATGAAGATCTTGAAGAAGATATCTAGTTCTTGTGCATCATTGTATACCCATTTCCCTGTAATTCAGCAGGAGATATTTGGGATTGTTGGAAACCTTGGGATCTCCACAAGCATTTGAAATAGGCCAGAGGTTTCACAGGTTTGAATCCTTACATGTATCTGTTGGTTTTATGGGGGTAATTAGAAAATTTAGCAAATTGAACCTTTTAATTCAGTGTTCTGAACTTGCTGTTGCAATGAACATTTTCCATTTGGGTTGGCAGTGGGTTTTATAGACACTACAGTAGGGACTGTTTTATTGACAGTCCATATTTTGAGAGCAGAG
Organism: Gymnothorax javanicus; assembly: GCA_029692085.1. Taxonomy (NCBI): domain Eukaryota; kingdom Metazoa; phylum Chordata; class Actinopteri; order Anguilliformes; family Muraenidae; genus Gymnothorax; species Gymnothorax javanicus. The sequence continues at coordinate 158,280,106 of CM056194.1, read as the reverse complement.
CAGTAAAGAAACTATTTTTTTTTATCATAGATGTTACCAAAGCCACAGGAAAGAGTGGCCAAAGATCTTCCTTACTAACAAGATTGTGAAACAATGAATAATGACTGGGATTTTTTTGGTCATGGTTCCAGTCTCCGAAGGTGGGTGTTGCTCTTAGGGCATGCTCTCAAAGCTCAGTATTATCAGCAGCCGTATTGGCAGGTGGTTGCGCGGGAGATGGTTAGACGGTGAGACCGATAGATGGGAGCTACATTTTTCCATCTTTGCTGTCAAGCCTGAAAATACAGATGACTGAAGAAGTAGTGAGCTAGGGATTAAACTACTCAATGAGTATGGAAAAGTTACGTTAGCTGGCATTCACACATTTGCAATTCAGTCTCTAACATTTAAATTGACCCGTGGCTAGCATCTGTGTGGTAGCAACCGTTAGCTAGCTAACATTCAATTTATTGAAATGGCAGCACTATTCTCCTGAACTGAATTCATCAATTAATTTTTTCTTGTCAACACGTCTCCTTCATTACTTCTGGCTAAACAAGACTAGCCTGCTTGGTCAGAACCAAGCTGGTACATGGGTTGACAGTGCATATCTTTCTCCATTGCGATGCTGAGTTCTGTCAGTGCCTGAATGGCAGTATGTGTTTGCATTGCTAATTTCTGTTAGCGCCTCAACAGCAATTCCCATTATGTGCTAGCATTGAGATGACTCAATCGGTCTGCTACTCAGTTGTTAAGCCACGGTCATTCCGTTTGTAAGAGCGACAATTTCTTAATTCCTTTGCGCAGAATACAAATAATGTCAAATTTTTCCTGTTATGCATGAGCCTATTTAGGCTTTATAACTTTTGTTTCACAGAGACTGTGGAAAATTATTCCAGTGAAGCAAGACATTTGGAAATTCAATTACAGAATTATGTAGGAATTAAATTTTGGAATTTACGGACGCCGGCATCTATATCTGCGCAAAGGGGTTAATTCACCTTCAATCGAGTCGCTAGCTCGCTATAAACACTCGGTTGCCGCTCTTTTTATAAAATCAGCAATGCAGCTTGCTTAGCCTGCTAGCTAAACAGCTGCAAATTTGTTATCGGGACACAGAAAGGAACACGAACCCTTCTGTTTACAAAATCTGAACACAAACACAGAACTGTGAAATTAGTCAACACTTGTTTTATTTTTTATTTATATAATCCTGAGGTTTCTCGTTGAGCTAACCAGCATGCTAATGATGGCTCACTTGGGACAGGAGGAGAGCAGTTGTGGTTGTCTACCCATTGTTACCTAGCAATACCAGAAGGAAAACCTGCAGAGGCCTCAATGAAGGTTATTTTTTATTTAAAAAAATGTTTATCACGGTCACTTCAAATGAGGCATAAAACTAATCTGAGGACCTTTGGCTAACTGAAAATTGTATCGATTGGGTGCCTTATGATGCGGGAGAAAAATACAAATGAGATACTGTATTTTGCTTTGTCTCCTCAGTCTACCATAATTCAATACATTGAAACAGCTGCCGGCACTGCTAAGTATTTTTTTTTTTTTTTTTTTGCCACTAGAGGTCGTTAATTCTCCGACTAGGAAGTAGGCTCTTTTTCCGTCTCTTGTTAGTAAGGAAGATCTTTGGAGTGGCTTTCCTCAAGTGACTGCAGTAGAATATAGAATAGAAGAGTGCATTACCTGATTTCACCGTTAGGGGGTATAAAAGTATTTCTAAACAATAAACATTGTAGAAAATGTACAAAAATCCTGCAGTTGTCTCCTCACTCGATTTAGAAACAAAGTAAATAAAATTTTCTTGAACTATGTTGAGAGAAATAATTGATTTAAGGTCACTGATCTGAAATTCTGCCTCCTGTTTCTGTAAATCCATGATCGATTGCAGAATGCTTCCCGGCGAAAAACACGATGTTAACGCATTGGGGCCTGTACCATAAAGCTGGATTAACATACCCGGGGTTTCTCTTAGTTATCTGGCTGCACTTAACCAGACTTTCGCATTCCTTATAAGCGGTACCAAGAAGCCAGTTATCAACTCGATAACTGAACCCAGGGTTTTCCAATCTAGGTACGTGCGCGTTCACATAAAAGGGGTGGTGTTTGAAGCAAATGACCAATTGCAAACATGGACAGACCGACTGGAAGCAAAGCTGCGTACTTTTCAAATGCGGAGCGAGAGCTCATAATAAAAATATGAAGAGAATAAACATATCATCTTGGCAAAAATTAACTCCGTTGCAGCTGTCAAATACAGAAAGGACAGTTGGAAAAAAAAATCACCGACCGTGTAAATGCGTAAGTTAATTATAATGATAATATCACTGCAAATAACACCCGTATTCATGATTATATGTGTGCTATTGCTGCAATACTGATGATTAGTGTCTAGAGATACGGCAGTTTTATGGGTACGGCTGTCGATTTGAAGGGATTAGGACGAGGATTAGAGATTATCTTTGCGGTTAGGGGTCAGGGTCAGGGTTAGGTTAGGGCAGGATTTGAAATTGGGACTGCCGTACCTCTCTACATTGAAATGCAATGGAAAACTGTCGTACCCGTAGCAACTGCCTTAATTTTACTTCTGCTGCAGTAAATCATGACAACAGGCGCTATGTAGGTTAGTGAGCGCATCTCTCTCCTTTTCTGCTTTACAGGATATGTTTGATCCAGCACGAAGCCTATTGGGTATAGGGATGTGCGTGTCTTATCGTTTATAATGTCACTGCCCAATCAGTAAAATTACAGTTGCGAATTTCGTTAAATTGACGTGATGCGAGGATGTATTCTTATGGCGTGTATGGATTTTTTTTCCAGCTGCAACCCCGGTGGAATCAAAAGAGCTGGAGAACAAATGATGAATTACGACAAAAACATAATTCAAAGCGGTCAGTAGGCTTACTTTCATAAGTGCAACAAGTACAAGGCTTTAGTGCTTTTGCCCATGGAAAAATACAGCATTGTGATACACTCAAGATGTGAAACTATATGCGCATGACTCCGCTGCGTTCGCCACTTGTCAAACCCTCAGATGAGAACCTGTATCGTATTGGTATTCATCCGCGCACCGAACTCCGTTGAAACCTCTACGGACGGTGATGCCATTTTCTCAGAGAAATGATTGGTCAGTAGGTGGTGCTTTTGCACGCTGTGATCTGAATCTAGAACTAAACCTGCTCCGTAAAAAAAAAACATGTCCACTCTGTGGTATATTAGAAACAACTGCAGAAATAGAGGGAATAAATTGATCCAATCAAAGTAAAAATCAATGGGTTCCTAATGGTTTAAACCATGAAACCATGTCAAACATAGAAATTTTCCAGGATGTTCATCGTCTTGCTATTGCAAACAGCTAAGGTGGTTGTAAGGGCTGTAGTGACATCATATTGTAAAAATAAGGAGAACCAAACAGAAAGTGATTTCAAGGGAACTGAAAAATTTACAGCAATCACTCTGAACTTATTTTTCCAAGGAGACAGAAAAACATGTTCTCTATGAAAGTTTAGCTTGAGCAATGAGAAAAATCCTTGAATGGACAGAGTGAAGTCTCGCATAACAGAGTCATGAAAATGGAGAGAAAAATTTTGCACTCATCCGATCATCTGTAAAATAACATACTGTAGAAAAATCATTGATACGTGACATTTGAACTACTGTGGTGATATGGACCAGCCACACAAAAGGTGTGTGTATATATATGTACACACACAGTCAGAGTGTGACACCAGTCATTTGGTAATTGGTGAAACCGTTGTACCTTCTGAGATATCTGATATTATCAAGCAGCTCAAATGTGGTAAATCTGGTGGTTCTGACAAGTTCACAGCTGAACATTTTAAATATGCGGATCCTAAAATATGTGTTTTGTTGGCTATGCTCATCAACAGTTTGTTTGCTCATGGTCATGTACCCTCCAGGTTAACTGAGGTGTTTATTGTACCAATTGTTAAATGTAAGTCTGCGGACATTACCAGCCCTGATAACTATAGGCCAATAGCCCTAGCTACTATGGTGTCAAAAATACTTGAGAGAATAATGTTAGCTAGGTGTAGTAATTCTATCTGTGCTGATAATCAGTTTGGATTTAAGAGGTACCATTCCACTGACATGTGTTTGTTTGTTTTTAAGGAAACTGTTAACATGTTTATGACCAATGGTAGTCCTGTGTTTGTATGTTTTTTGATGCTCGCAAAGCATTTGACCGTGTGAACCACTCTTTGTTATTTGTAAAAATGTTAAAAAGAGATGTACCTAAATATATTGTTCGACTACTTGCTAAGTGGTATGATAAACAGCGTTTTTGTGTGCAGTGGGGTGGTATTACCTCTGAAACATTTCGTGCCACTAATGAAGTTCGCCAGGGTGGGGTTATGTCCCCTTTTCTGTATAATTTGTATACTGATGAGCTAACAGTTAAACTGAATGAGGCTAATTATGGGTGCAAAAGTGGTAATCTGTCATTAAACAACCTTAGCTTTGCTGATGATATGTGTTTGATTGCACCGTCTCCTGCAGCTTTGAAACATTTACTGTCACTCTGTGAAGAGTATGCTAAAAACAATGATATTGTATATAATCCAAAAAAATCTGTATGCATGTTATTTGAATCTAATAATGTAAAATTTGACAAATTGCCTGAGTTTTATCTCAATAATGAAAAACTTGAATACGTAAAAAGCGTGAAGTACCTTGGGCATATTGTGAACTGCAAGTTGAATGACTGTGAAGATTTGATGAGACAGTATCGAGCACTATGTATTAGAAGTAAAATGCTCATTGGGAGATTTTCTGCATGTTCTGTTGAAGTGAAACGCCACTTATTTCAGACCTATTGTATGAATACGTATTGTCCAGCCCTCTGGTGCAACTTTACTAAGTCGTGTATGAGAAAACTGGTCGTCTGTTATAATAATGCATTTAGGTGGTTATTAGGTCTTACTAGTCGACATAGTGCATCAGGAACCTTTGTATCTCACCATATTTTGTCATTTAGTGAACTGATACGTAAGAATGTGTATAGGTTCAGATGTCGACTCCTGAATTCTGACAACTCGCTAGTGCGATGTTTCCTAGCTGAAGGTTTTTACTTGTCTCGTATGAGAAACCACTGGAACCAATTACTGTATTAATAGTGTGTCTCTTGCATTCTGTGTGCTTATGCTTTGTGCCTAAGTAATTCATACATCTATTTGTAAATAGCATAATATGTATTTTTAACTTTTTCATTTCTGTTTTATATGGACTACGAGTCTGCAATAAAGATTATTATTTTTTATTATTATTTCATGAAATGACTGAAAATTTGCCCTTCATTTAAAATCTTTCATATTACATTTTTCATTTATTTTTGAATAAAAGATTCAGAGGATTAACAACAACCACATTTTTTTCATAGCCTTTGCAGGTAATATTTACCAAAGGTGTCAATATTATTGGAGGGCACTATAAGTATACTTACACACTGATTAAAGTTAAGACATTCCAGTCATGAAGGGAAATGCTGCAGGGAGATTCCAAGAGTTATACATTGCGACATTCTGAGAGGCTGTGGGAGTGTAAGTTATTTACTTTCACTTCCTGACTTTCACTTCTCAAGAGGGAGAGTATAGGATAGGCTTGAATGCTGGCTTCTTCCTGAAAATCACTGCATTCCTGTGAAAGCGGACACTGCATGGAAGTGCATGTTTTCACTTTCACCAGCAAATAAGCAATTCTCCCTTTGTTATTGTGATTATTATGATTATTATTGATGATGAAAGATTTATTGACCGATGAAATATTTATTCTGTATCAGGCATAAGTGGTGGGTTATATGTATTAAAAACCTGTGCTTTTGTAGTTGTACAGTGTCATATAATCATGCAGTTGCAGTAAGCAAATATCAGAACACTGGGGGCTTTAAATCTTAAAAATGAGAGCAGTCAGTGATGTGGTGGGGATTAATGCTCCAGTCAATTTTGCAATAAAATGACTGATTTTCTTCATCATGCATCTTGATCGCTAATAGTTTTTCAGTGCTAATTAGCCCCTCCACCCTCCACTTAACGAGATGATGATAGTGTGGATCCATCAGAATCCTCCTTAAGAGCAGAAAAGCATTTTGTCCATGTGCACGGCTTTATAATACATATAGCTCACATGAAAATACAGGCTTGGCATTTGTAAAATAATGTGAAGGAATGAGACATACTGTATTGTAGTATATCTTGAATTGGTTTAGTTAATGTACACAAAATGGATAATGTATCATACATAAGAGTACATTTGTGAATAATATTTTGGAACAAAAACATACCCCTGCCCTAAAAAACAATCATTATCATTATTATTATTATTATTATTTACTGTCCTACTTGCAGACAAAACATTGTCAAGTTAGAGGGCATCAATCCAATGAGCAAATTGACACCTGTACTTTTACTTTTTTTGCAGTTGCATTAACACAAAAGCTGTTTCATTTTCGCACACTTTTACTCCATTGCTTTTATTATATCAGACATGTTTCTGGGAAATGGGATCACTTTATGAATGAAGAAGGAGAGAATTGGGCAAGGAAAATGGGAAAGTCCCTCTGATGGCTCTGAGCCAAAGCAGAGTTGCATCACAGAATCCACTCTGCACAGATTGTATAAATACTGCTGAGTCTTCCAGTCTCTCACAGCTTCATCCCTCCAGCTGTTACAACTCTCAAAGACGAGAAACATCAACTGCAAGAACCATGAGATCTGCAGCTTTCGTCTCGCTGGCCTGCCTGCTGCTTGTAGCAGTGAAAGGTAATATTTCATTACAAGGCTCCTGAATTTTTTTCAAATTTTTCAGATTAACCACATTTTCAGATCACATTTGATTCACTCTTGATTTCTGTGTGATTTTGAGATTAAAATGGAGTTAATCCCAAACAGTGTAATGCGGCATATTCTCACATGCTTCATCTGTTTGTTTTTTCTCCTCTCAAGGCATGTCGCTGTCTCCCAGGGGCAGATGTTTTTGCTTAGATGCTGGACTGAGATTTATTAACCACAAACTGATTGAGAAGATAGAGGTGTATTATCCCAGTTTAGCCTGCCAGAACATGGAGCTGATGTAAGAATACTTATTCTCTGTTAAGTTCTTGTAAGATGGTATACTTTGGACCCATATTTTAATATGTTCACACTCATATGATCCTAATTATACTCTGTTTCTTTTATTTACTCATTCAGAGTTACCCTGAAAGGAAGTGAAGAACAGAAGTGCTTGAATCCAGAATCCCGGTTTGCTCGGAATTTTATCAAAAGGGCACAAAGGATGAAGAGGTCCCCTGCTATTCGGTATTTGCTACATTAATATCGAGTGTTACACTCACTTTAACTGGAAAAATGTGAACATAAAGCATATTAAGTTTTATTCTTTACAGTTAAAGCCTACGTTGGAAGCGCATTGAGATGAGGCAGCAGTTCTCAACCTGTTGCGCCTGTTGATCTAGTTGCTTTAAAGCTTAATTTCAGTCGATGAGATTTTAAGATATTGTATGAACTGTTTGGGGGGAATGGAAATCCTACACCAAAAAAATCAATCTCCAGGAACAGGGTTGAGAAACAAACGGATAATAATAATTTCCTTCAAACCCAAGCATTGTTTAGTTTTTTAATCTCTGTGATATGGCAAACTAACGATCATATTACTTTAATTTCAGAAGAACTTCGGCATGAAACACTAGAAGACATGCATTCAGTAAACCTCCATTAACCTATGGGGGAGGTTATGGAAGATAAGACTCTCGAAATATGTTGAAGAAATGCATCCATAATAATCAGACTAAATGAAGATCTGTCATTGTCGGATTATTTAAGTTGATTTTATAGTTTATTAAATACTGTGTACGACTATTGCATAAAGCAAGGTGAACATTTGTTTGTTTTTTTTTATTTTAGAACAGCTAGTAAAAGCTATTTTGTACTAAAGTTTTATTTTTTCTTTTTTCATGATAAGTTAAATATGTAATTTAACCTGCAGATAATGTAACTCTAGGATTACCAATTGATGTGATGTCATATGGTTTTTTTTTTTTTTTTTTGGTATATTTCTGGAGTACTGTCAACATGCCTTGTTGTAAATAAAATTATTTTTTTAAAAAAGTTTCTTTCTTTGTGTGATGGATTTTAAAGTACAACCCCAATTCCGAAATAGCTGGGACGAAGTGTGAATTGTGAATAAAATCAAAATGCAATGACTTTCAGATCACATGAGCCAGTATGTTATTTACAATAGAACATAGATAACATTTAAAATGTTGAAACTGAGACATTTTACATTTTGATCCACAAAATGAGCTTATTTTAAATTTTCTGGCTGCAACAGGTCTCAAAAAAGTTGGGACACAGGCAAAAAAGGGCTGAAAAAGCAATAAATATATAAGAAAATCAGTTGAAAGAACATTTAGCAAGTAATTAAGTTAACTGGCATCAGGTGTGTAATATGATCGGCTATAAAAGGGATGTCTTAGAGGGGCTGAGTCTCTCAGAAGTAAAGATGGCCAGAGGCTTTCCAACCTGTGAAGCCTTGCGTAAAAAAAAATTGTGGAATACTTTAAAAACAATGTTCCTCAACGTCAAATTGCAAAGGCTTTGAAGGTTTCATTATCGACAGTGCACAACATCATCAAAAGACTCAGAGAAACTGGAAAAATCTCTGTGCGTAAGGGACAAGGCCGAAGACCTTTACTGGATGGCTGTGATCTTCGGGCCCTCAGATGCCACTGCATCACTCACCGGCATGATTCTGTCATTGACATTACTAAATGGGCCCAGTAATACTTTAAGAAACCACTGTCTGTAAGCACAGTCTGCTGTGCCATCCACAGATGCCACCTAAAACTCTGTCAAGGAAAAAGGAAGCCATTATTGAGCATGATCCAGAAGCGCCACCGTGTCCTGTGGGCCAAGGCTCATTTAAAATGGACTGTAGCAAAGTGGCAAAGTGTCCTGTGGTCAGACGAGTCCAAATTTGACATTCTTGTTGGAAATCATGGGCGTCGTGTCCTCCGGGCTAAAGAGGAGAAAGACCACCCCTCCTGTTATCAGCGTTCAGTTCAAAAGCCAGCATCTCTGATGGTATGGGGATGCATTAGTGCATATGGTGTGGGACACTTGCATGTTTTAAAAAGCACCATGAATGCTGAAAGGTATATAAAGGTTTTAGAGCAACATATGCTCCCCTCCAGACGACATCTATTCCAGGGAAGGCCTTGTGTATTTCAGCAGGACAATGCAAAACCACATACTGCAGCTATTACAACAGCATGGCTTTGTAGTAGAAGAGTCCGTGTGATGAACTGGCCTGCCTGCAGTCCTGATCTTTCACCGATTGAGAACATTTGGCGCATAATTAAATAAAAGGTCCATCAAAGGAGACCCAAAACTCTCCAGCAGCTGGAGGCCTGTATTAAACAAGAGTGGGATCAAATTCCAATGGCTAAACTCAAGAAACTTGTCTCCTCAATGCCCAGATGCCTCCATTCTGTGTTAAAAAGAAGAAGGGATGCTATACCATGGTAAACAGGCTCCTGTCCCAACTTTTTTGAGACCTGTAGCAGCCATCAAATTTGAAATGAGCTCATTTTGTGGATAAAATTAGAAAATTTCTCTGTTTCAATATTTGCTATGTTATCTCTGTTCTATTGTGAATAAAATACTGGCTGGTGTGATTTGAAAGTCATTGCATTTTAATTTAATTCACAATTTACACTTTGTCCCAACTATTTCGAAATTGGGGTTGTATGTGCTAATGATCCCCTTTGAGGTGCATGCCATAATTTTTTTTTCTTTTTCTGGTGCTCCAAATTTTAGAGAAACTTAATGGAAATAATTTGAGGAAAAATATAAGCTTATGATGTTTAGAAACTGATGAAGTACACGTCATGGACATTTACTATATAATTGGCACTTGAAAATATACCCACTAAAGTGAACAAGGGGTCAGAATCTAATTCAGTAAAATCATAGTCTGCCAGTGAACTTGTAAAAAATGAACTGTAACATTTTCTCTAACTCAAGTTAGGACAGCAAAAAAGTCAAATTCAAAAAGGAATATTGATATTCTTTAAATTTCATTTCAAAAGATCAGATCATTTGTCAGTTTTCCTCCTCTAGGGTTTCATTAGCAATTAAAGTAGCTCTTTTACCTTCTCCTCCTAGTAGCATCCTAAATAATCATAAACACTGGCATCCCAAACAATTATAAACCATTTTGAGTTTATGTGTTGTGGTTTTCATTCAGACATATTTTCATATCATGAGGTTCTCCCCATCCCCAAGCAAATGGAGAGAGACAGATTCTTCAGACAAATAGGCTTTATTGTGGCATGTTGATGAATATAAAGCCGAGTTCTTTTTGCGTAAGAAGAGCTGACATCTTGCCTTTCACACCCAGTTTTTATACCTTCATCACAGGAAATATCTTCCAAATATGGTCTTTCCGCTTTCTCATTCTCACGCTACAACAGGACAGGCAAACCAAAACACTGCCAACTAACCTTGAGAACTTCAAGCAAAGATAAGGATGCACATCACTAAAAAGGAGCGGGAAATTACAGTCAAGAGAGGAAAAACACAGTCAGATGAATAGGATACAAGTAGATACATAAATGATTCAGTTGTTTATGTTTTCAGTAACAACTTATGATTTTACTGAACAAATATTGATCAAAGCAACAGAAATCAAATACATCACCTGATTATGTTTTCGAATCAACTAAACAGAAGCCTGCTTACTAATCAAAGCTACAGAAGCCTGCTGCTTATGTGTGTGTGAGCTGCTCATGCATGTGTGAATTGAATTGCTTGTATGTGTGTGTGTGTCTGTGTGTGAACTGCTTGTATGTGTGTGTGTGTGTGTGTGTGTGTATGCATGCATGTGTACGTGTGCTGCTTGTGCCTGTGCGTATGTATGTGTGTGTGCATGTGTCTGTGTGCACTGCTCATGCGTGTGTGCGAACTGCTTGTATGTGTGTGTGTGTGTGTGTGTTACTGCTGCATACATAATATGGATACTGATTATGATTATTGATTATGGTTATTCAACATGGCAATTGATCTACTGATGAATATGATGAGAAATATTGAAATATAATCCACAACATTCCTCCCGTTGAGGCCATCCCAATCATGGCCTCACATTAATCATGGTCGAAAAATGGCACAGCATTGTCTACCCCTGGTCTATGACCCTCATACAACGCACAAGTGAATTTCTTATGATTCCAAACATAAAATATGGCTGGTGGGCCCTTTCTGACTGTAACACTTTGAGTAAAAACAGTCTGTCTCGTTCGCAAGCATGTGAACTCCCGATTGTTTTCGAGTCCAGGTTTCTCAAGGCCTTTCATTGCTCTGGTAAATAAAGTCCCAGTCTAATGTCCCACTTGAATCCAGTAATGTTGCTTATAGCAGGTAATCAGTCCAAAGTTAGTCCAAAGTCCAAGTCCATATTCAACATTGATTTGCAATTTTTCCATTTGATTGTTTTGGTGAACGAGCCTTCATGACTGGAATCACTGTCTCAGTATATTCATTCAAAACTTCAGGGAGGCTCCAGGAAGGAGCGGGCCTTGACCGGCTGGTACACTAAATTGCCACTCGCCCGTCACTGGAGTGAGAAAATAAAATACAAGCACAAACACAGACATGGGCACAGACACCACAGACACAGGCACATGCAGATCCACTATGCACTCGGCACATGCAGAACGAGGGTCATCTACACCTGCATAATTTCACTTAGATGTACCAGATTTTATAATATTTACTTTTGCTGCAAAGACTGTGCAGACACTTTGGAGTCAGAATATTTTAAAAACAGTTTCATCCAGGCCTTCCCAAGGACTTACAATAGCGCCTCCATGCAATAGCCCATAATAATAATCTCCCAAAAGACTTTGATTTCAACAATTGCCACTTTAAGCCAAAATACAGTACCGTGTCGCCTGGGGGTCGACTCACCCCTGCCTTAGATTGTCTCCTCGATAGGAGATCTTACCCATCTCTGGAGTGAGTCACAACACACACGCAGGTGTTCTGCATTGAGCTTTGTACTCATGAGGGGGTAGGTCTCCTCACCCCTCATAATGGGATAGTTATAAGATCATTCCAGTTGAATTGGGGCTATTGCAGCAGCTTTCTGGGCATAATAGATGAAACAGTTAAAGTAGCAACTCATCAATAACAATTTGAAACAGATGCTGCAATTATAGTTCTGACACTTAGATTCTTTCTTTACCCAGCCGAATAACTCCCATTTGTCTTGTGTATTTTTGTTCCCTCGGTCTGAATGTGCTTTACAAAATCATCAATTTCACCTTAATTATTTGGAATACAATGAGTTGTCGACCACAGTGCATGTGCCACCCTGATAAATTAATATTATTTAAAAATTCATAATTACCCAAATTGCTCACCCTCACTACTGAGCTCCTATCAATTTTAAATCAATTTTTTTGGCAGTATATTTATAATTTTATGTTTCAGCATATTCTGGGTCAAAAGTGGGACAGTAACAATAATATCTTTCTTTTCAAAGTGTTTTTTTTTTTTTCAATTAATTTTGATTTAGCAACCCACCTCAATCTAGGGTTCCGCTAAGTGCATGGAGGAGATGCACAGTCAGGGCTTATTAGCCCCAGCCATGACAACTCCCCATGTCCTCAGCAGAACCGTGTGGAGTTGCTTTAGACCGTGTGTTACAATATGCAATTTTTTTATTTTCTAATTCAAAAACATGTGTAAATATTCAACAGTGATACAGTTTTTTCATTGGGATCCCAGCATGTAAAGGTAAACAATCATTCCAAATTTGGTCAGCTCAGTCCGTTTCTGTTATTTGAACACTGAAGATTCAGGTTGCCATCACTGTCACGCAAGTTGCTGTCCCCGTCACTGTCACAGTTCCCGTCTTTCTCTCTACTAGTCTGGGGAAAATATTTTGTCAGCCTAATCAAAAATAAATTTAGAATGTGATCACGTTATTAGTCGACTTTTTCAATTATATGGTGGTCCACCTTTTGAATTTAGTCTTGTGTTAATACTCCGAATTGGATTTCCCCAAATTTATTTTAGAAGGTAAACTTTAAAGTTGCAAATCCCCTCCCTACCCCAGCTGGCCAGCTTATCACTTTCACTCAAGGTTATTTTCATTTCTTATCTTCTGCAGTGAGTCCTCTGTGGAAAAGTTTCAGGGAATGAGTTAGATTCATACAACATTGCTGCTTTTCCTCTCGATTGGAACTTTTCCTGTAAAAGTTAAATAAATCAGAGAAAGTTTATTAGTCAATTTGTTTCCTTGAATTGTAGCTCCACTGGTCAACACTTAGATCCTGTTCAAAAACAGAGGAAAAAATCTTTCATTAATCATTAAATGAATTTCTTTGGTCAGGAACACTTTCCAGTCACCTTTTTTAAATCACAATGCCACTTGTTATAAAATTTGATCCTTCACATGACTCATTTTCTGGGCAGAACTTATTCTTGTTAAATAAATGAAGAAAATTCCTCATGCAATCGTATTGCTTACACCCTGCTTTCTAACCTCTATCTGTGCTTCCTTTTCTGCTTTGGTCCCAAATTTCTCCACTCGCTATCTTGTTTTGATTCTGCTCACTTTTGTTTAAAAACCCATCCAGTTTCCAGTCCCACAATAGTTCACTTGTTTTTTTATTCTTTTATAAATCTAATATATACTATTAAATTTCATACTATATTTTATGTTTACTGCTACCTTTCTGATCATTTTACCATAATTTTTTACCTTCAAATCGTAATTGAAATTTTCCCAGTTCTTGATAGAGAAACCTCTGTATCAATTAAATTTTGTGAATTTACTGTTTACTGACCTGTATATCGTGTTTAACAGTACTTTAGCAAATTTTGAACGCTCTATGTTATTATTTTTTTTCTCAGTATTACTTTTCCTTCATTTTCTTTTCAGAGATATGCTTCTAGCACGCCACTCTCACACAGTCTAATTTACAGAAAACTGCTTAAATTTTATAGTTCTTTAGAATTTTACAAATGTAACTAATTCAAATGGTGTAATTACTTCACACTCATTGAGGATATTACCGGATTTGCTGATAGCATTCTGCCACTAGACCATAGTTGTTGTGGTAATTTGTCTAATTCTGTCTTAATTTGTTCTCTAAGTTCAAGTTCTGATTTCTCAATAGGAATTTTCAATTGCTTTATTATCCCTATCAATTGACAGTTAATAACAAGCTTAATCATTGTTTCCTGTCCTGTTCCAAATCGACATTAAGGGCCCATTTTTTTTCTCTCTCTAATTCTGGGTCCTGAGTGGGGTTGAATATCATTGTACAATGCAATTCAGTTTCTGGCCATGTAGCCTGGGGTATTTGGGCCTCTACATACACTATTTTCCCCAGGTACTCCAAACTTGCTCTTTAATTTGGTCTACTATATCCCCCAACCAATAAACATTTGCTAATTCACTTTTTTTATACTACACATCCCCGTTAAATCAATTTACAGGTTTTTTCAGCTGCTGTCTCTCCCTCTGTTCCTGAAAATGGGGGGGCATACGGCGGTGGGTTAAATATTGTCAGTAAACTTTTCAGATGGCTTGGACTGAGACCCAGCTTCACTTTGCTTTGCAAAAATATTTTATCCTGATCTTAAATTTTTAGTATTCCCATTTCTCTAAACAGTTCCAGAATTGCCAGCACATTTTCTTCTTTTTTTCAACCCTTTTTGCCGCAGATGCATAATTTGTTATTATATCCATCATTTTTTCACATATTGCAAGATCAAATTTCCCCTCTTCTGGCCACTTTGTTACTCTGTTTTTTTAGTCCTTTTTGGCCACTTATTTGACCATTTTTTTATATCATTCTCAAAGGTAGGAAAATGCTCTCTTAATTCCTCCACAGGCGTCGCCATTGTTATTTATGTATTAATTAAAATTTTATTACTTTAGCCAAATTATTTTTCCCCACGTATTAAATTGCGATATGTCTATTTTACCAGTTACACTGCTCAGTACGCTCAGTAAACAGTCTATATTATAAACCTTCTTATGCGATTTCTCCTCTTCCTTTTAGACAGATCGTATTTTGTTACGCATTCCTAAACCAGTGTTATGTTTAGTTTATAAACATCTACTTGTCTAATCCAATGATATTTCTTGTTTAGTTCCATTTGCCTTTTTTTGTTTTTTTTTTCCAAACATAGGAAATTGCTTTTGCTTTTTTTCCTTCTTTTTTCCCTATTTTCCTCCATCCACCAGCTTTGCCGTAATCATCATTGTTTATTTTTTTAATCTAAATTTCATTTCTCGGCCAAATTGTTTTTTCTCACATATTCAATTATGATAGTACAGCAATCATAATAAGGCTTAAATAATCATCTTTTAATGCATGCAATTTACTACTTCTTTTAATCTGCCAAATAGTAATGACCATTAATAATAATTTTAACACTTATTGCATGCGGACTAGGGGTTATATTTTATATTTTAGTGCACTCCCAACACTCCTAACTAATGCAATACGCAACAGAAACACTGTTCACATCATCCACTCCACACTCATTCAAAAGGGCGCCGCACCCCACAATACAAACTTCCTGTCAAGGTCTGTTCGGGACCCCACAATCCTCACTACCAGTCAGTCCACCCTTAGGACCCAACAAACCTCACTTCCAGTTAATGTCCTCGCTAGACCTACAAATCGGCCAGCTCCATACGCCAAATGTGCTGCGCACCCTTTTTAAAAAATAATAAACAACAAGACAAACAACACCATAAAGATAAAACGGATCCTGGTACCTCTCTTAGGTCATCCAGGCCCAACTCAATCTCAAGAAAGAGAGCTTGCAGGTTAATTCCCTGCATTGGGTCCCAGCACAGGCCTCACACACAACAAACAGACATACACCAAACCAATTACAAAACGTGCTCTGAGTTCCACACAATTACTCACAGTAACTTGTTGCGAATGCAGTGTTCGTGGTTAGTAGTTACATATCAATTCTGCAGATTCTGTCCCTCTCCTTTTAATTTCCCCAATTTTGTGTCTAGATTCTTTGAGCCGAAAGGTCACTTGTCTCCAGTGCTCCAGATCAGTGCTGGGACAACACAAAACAACATCCCCACTTATCCATCTGAGCAAGATAATTAAAGCAAATTAATTAAATTGCTCACCTTATCCTTAGTTTGCTGGCAGCTTAGGGTGTGTGTGTGTTCCTTGCTCCATCTCCGAGCACCGGAAGACTGCCCACCCTTCCGAGTGTAACCGACCTTTGCCGACTCCTGCCGCTGGCTCGCCAAATTTGCTGTGGTTTTCATTCAGGCATATTTTAATATCATGAGGTTCCCCCATCCGCAAGCAATTGGAGAGAGACAGATTCTTCAGACAATTAGGCTTTATTGTGGCATGTTGATGAATATAAAGCCGAGTTCTTTTTGCGTAAGAAGAACTGACATCTTGCCTTTCACACCCAGTTTTTATACCTTAATCACATGAAATATCTTCCAAATATGGTCTTTCCGCTTTCTCACTCTCACTCTACAACAGGACAGGCAAACCAAAACACTGCCAACTAACCTTGAGAATTTCAAGCAAAGATAAGGATGCACATCACTAAAAAGGAGCGGGAAATTACAGTCAAGAGAGGAAAAATACAGCCAGATGAATAGGATACAAGTAGATACATAACTGATTCAATTGATTATGTTTTCAGTAACAACTTTTGATTTTACTGAACAAATATTGATCAAAGCTACAGAAATCAGATACATCACCTGATTATGTTATCGAATCAACTAAACAGAAACCTGCTGCTTATGTGTGTGTGAGCTGCTCATGCATGTGTGAATTGAATTGCTTGTGTGTGTGTGTGTCTGTGTGTGTGCATACATGTGTACGTGTGCTGCTTATGCCTGTGCGTATGTATGTGTATGTGCATGTGTCTGTGTGCACTGCTCATGTGTGTGTGCGAACTGCTTGTATGTGTATGTGTGTGTGTGTGTGTGTGTGTGTGTGTGTGGGGGGGGGTGTTACTGCTGCATACATAATATGGATACTGATTATGATTATTTATTATGGTTATTCAACATGGCAATTGATCTACTGATGAATATGATGAGAAATATTGAAATATAATCCTCAACATATGCATGGTTAGACAACATGGATTTTTGTTTCTTATCTGCTGCATGGAAAACAACTAGAATGAGTGGCTGGTGAAATAAATAAATAAATAATAAATAAATAAATTTTGGGGAAAAATGCCACCTAACATGAATCCTTGTATATTTCACCATCTCTATGAACAAATTCTTGAATTCTGCACATGAAATATGGCAAATATTAACTTGACAATTTAGATTACTTTGAGGGGGTGCGGGGTATACAAAGTACTTTAAAATCCTAATGGTTCAATTGATTTGAATTGTAAAATCCTCAAATGGAAGCTGAATATCTGTCATACCAAGCCAAAGTGACATATTACCTCCAATAATAATTAAAATGTCAGATATTTAAAAGTTAAAAATGTACATTTTTTATGCACTGTATGTCAGTGAAGTTTCAATGAAGTGTCCACACAATTTTGGCTATATAGTGATTGTGAATATTTTCAATAAAATATTTCAAAAATGTCTGCATTTATTTAAAAAATGTATTGTTTATTCATGAAACACTTCTTATGGTACGGGTTTCTGCATCAGAAATTATTATTATTTTTTTTTTTTTTTTGTGAAAGGAGACTCCTGAGTCTGACTGAAGAAGACATTAATTCTCAGGAATTAATGTTTTCTTGTCAACTACAGTGGTGTACGAGTGAGTAGCTCAACTAAAATTCCTATCCACTTTGATGGTTTTTCAAATGAAAGTACAGACAAAGGAAGTTTATCGGTAATTTCACGAAAGGACGTTAGGCTAATCAATATCGTAGGTAGAATGGCAACAAACTGCCTCAAAATCATTTACTTTTCTTTATGCGAGTGTATAAAAATATACAAAAACAGCATTAGGTAGGACACCATCAGATAGACTTAGACATAGGAACTTGAAAATTCAGGGCAGTAACATCTGAGATAAATACCCAAGAAAGACTCTAGATTGTTTACAGACAATAATTGCTACATGAGCATATTGTAGTTTTTGTGCATAAATCAGATCCTGAGCTTATACAGCAAATGCTCCATAACCGGAGGTGGACTGGCCATCGGGAGTTATGTGAGTTTTCCCGGTAGTCCGCTCAACAATTCACCGGAGCAACGCAACTTTCTTAAAAAGAAAAGGCTGGTGGCTCAGGTGAGAGGGCTGCCTGCCTTCTGCAGAGACGAGTGGAGTGGAGTGCAGGCAGAAAAAAACTATACATTGGAGACCTCATATTTTCTCTTCTCTTTCTAAGTTTTTCAGCACCGCCTTCTCATTTTTTGCCTTTCCCCAGGCATGGTAGACTAGCAACTTGTGATTCTTGTTTACTTATTGATTAAATAACAGCAAATCATGAACTATTACACTTTTATTTTACTCAAAGATATTTACAGATATTTTAAGTGTCATTGCATAGATAGACCATGCAAAGGGTGATGACCCGGGGTGGGCTGATTTTGCCGATATTTGGTATGCACATGCATCTTACCATGAAACTGCAATATGAGCATCATCCATTTGGTTTTGTTGGAGTGAACATTAAAATGTATTTTGATGGATTCTGGACAATTTTTGAAGGATGTCCGAGGGGTTAATGCGGGTCATCCTCCACATAAAACGGCTAAACTTTCAACATTGCCCCTTTGTGGGAATGTTGCCCATAGGATGGCCTACTATAGGATGGCCTACTAAACTGTCAAGAATGATCAAAAAATGTTTCCAAATCTGCCAGTTATGTGTCAAGATATTTCCCCTACCCTAAAATTTGGAATTGTCTATAGGCCTATTTGACAGCTTATACAGTTGCAGTCAAAATTATTCAACCCCTGTTGCAAATTAGGTTTACTGGCAAAATTTTCAAACTTTCAGCTGTTTGCAATGAACAAATCAAACCAAACATGAGCAATCAAATGGCTCAACACAACAAATATTACAAGTGGCTTCTCCAAATTCAACACAAAATGCCACTTTTAATGACTACTGCAGGCTCAAAATTATTCAACCCCTTCATGACAAGCATCTAAAATACAACCCCAATTCCGAAATAGTTGGGACGAAGTGTAAATTGTGAATAAAATCAAAATGCAATGACTTTCAGATCACACGAGCCAATATTTATTTACAATAGAACATAGATAACATTTCGAATATTGAAACTGAGACATTTTTCATTTTTATTCACAAAATGAGCTCATTTCAAATTTTCTGGCTGCAAAAGGTCTAAAAAAGTTGGGACACGGGCAAAAAAGGGCTGAAAAAGCAATTAATATATAAAAGAATCAGCTGAAAGAACATTTAGCAAGTAATTAAGTTAACTGGCATCAGATGTGTAACATGATTGGCTATAAAAGGGATGTGTTAGAGAGGCTGAGTCTCTCAGAAGTAAAGATGGCCAGAAGCTCTCCAACCTGTGAAGGCTTGCGTAAAAAAAATTTTGGAATACTTTAAAAACAATGTTCCTCAACATCAGATTGCAAAGGCTTTGAAGGTCTCATCATCAACAGTGCATAATATTATCAAAAGACTCAGAGAAACTGGAAAAATCTCTGTGCGTAAGGGACAAGACCGAAGACCTTTACTGGATGCCCGTGATCTTCGGGCCCTCAGACGCCACTGCATCACTCACCGGCATGATTCTGTCATTGAAATTACTAAATGGGCCCAGGAATACTTCAAGAAACCACTGTCTGTAAACACAGTCCACCGTGCCATCGACAGATGCCACCTAAAACGCTATCATGCAAAAAGGAAGCCATTGTTGAGCATGGTTCAGAAGCGCCGCTGTGTTCTGTGGGCCAAGCCTCATTTAAAATGGGCTGTAGCAAAGTGGCAAAGTGTCCTGTGGTCAGACGAGTCCAAATTTGACATTCTTGTTGATAATCATGGGCGTCGTGTCCTCCGGGCTAAAGAGGAGAAAAACCACCCCTCCTGTTATCAGCGTTCAGTACAAAAGCCAGCATCTCTGATGGTATGGGGATGCATTAGTGCATATGCAGTGGGACTCTTGCATGTTTTAAAAAACACCATGAATGCTGAAAGATATATAAAGGTTTTAGAGCAACATATGCTCCCCTCCAGACGACATCTATTCCAGGGAAGGCCTTGTGTATTTCAGCAGGACAATGCAAAACCACATACTGCAGCTATTACAACAGCATGGCTTCATAGTAGAAGAGTCCATGTGCTGAACTGGCCTGTCTGCAGTCCTGATCTTTCACCGATTGAGAGCATTTGGCGCATAATTAAACAAAAAGTCCGTCAAAGGAGACCCAAAACTCTCCAGCAGCTGGAAGCCTGTATTAAACAAGAGTGGGATCAAATTCCAATGGCTAAACTCAAGAAACTTGTCTCCTCAATGCCCAGATGCCTCCACTCTGTGTTAAAAAGAAGAGGGGATGCTACATAATTGTAAACAGGCCCCTGTCCCAACTTTTTTGAGACCTGTAGCAGCCATCAAATTTGAAACGAGCTCATTTTGTGGATAAAATTGTAAAATTTCTCAGTTTCAACATTTGCCATGTTATCTCTGTTCTATTGTGAATAAAATACTGGCTGGTGTGATTTGAAAGTCATTGTGTTTTGATTTTATTCACAATTTACACTTTGTCCCAACTATTTTGGAATTGGGGTTGTACTTGGTAGAGTACCCTTTTGCCGCTATAACCTGCTGGAGATGAGATGCATAGGCAGACAACAGCTTATGGCAGCATTCCCAAGGAATCTTAGCCCTGTCCTGTAAGGGTTTTCCCTTGCAGTCCCTCCCCTGCCGCATTCCTCGCCTCCACTTCAACGAGCTTCAGGTGTGGCTCATTGAGGTGGAGGTGAGGGCGGGTTATTTAAGGGTTGGCTGTGCCATTATTTAGTGCAGCAGCATTCTGGATCGTTGCCCTGCTGTTTTGTGCTGCTGCTCCCCTTATGTTATGATTGTCTTTTTTTTTTTTAATATTTATTAAAAGTTTTTTATTTTTTACTCAGCCTGTGCGTTTGGGTCCTTCTCCAGCTTTTGGGTCCATGGTCCCAGTGCCCGCCGGATTGCAGGTTGCATCCGGCGGGACTAAACCATGACAAGTCCTCATGGACAATGGCCTCCAGTTCACTAATATTCTAGGGTTTGTGTGCAGCAACGGTCTTCTTCAAATCCTACCAGAGATTTTTTTATGGGGTTCAAGTGAGACGACTGTGATGGGCACTCTAGAATCTTCCCAGACTTTTTCTGAAACCAAGCCTTGGTGGATGTTGAGGTACGCTTAGGATCATTGTCCTTTTGAAAGGTTCAATGATGCTGAAGCGTCAGCTTCCGTACGGACGGCATGACATTTTCTCCTTGGATATCCTGGTACTTGACTGAATCCATCTTGCCCTCCACACTTTGCAGATTTCCAATGCCAGAGATAGCAAGGCAGCCGCAGACCATCAAAAAGCCCCCACAATTCTTCACTGTAGGCAGGGTGTACTTTTCAGCATATGCTTCTTTATTCCTCCTGCAGACATACCACTGATTTATAAGCCCAAAATATTCCAGTTTTGTTTCATCATTCCACAGAACAATATCCTTAAACTTCTGCGGCTTATTTATATGGTTTTGAGCATATTGGAGCTTGTGCTTTTGGATCAGTTGTGGTGTATGTCTTGGAGTTCGGGCATGAAGACCTTCAACGTTTAGTATGCGCCCTACTGTGCAAACTGAAACCTCACTGCCCCCTGCCTCCAAGTCATGCAGCGGGACTCCTGTCACTCGAGGGTTTTTGACCACCGTCTCCTCAGGAATCTGGTGACAGGCATTGATAGCTTCCTCTTTCTGCCACATCCTGGTACTGTAGCCACTCTTCCAAAAACTTTGAACTTGCGAACTATGCTTCCAACTGTATCTCTCTGAAAATTCAGTGCCTGTGCTACCTTTTTGTATCCTTTTCCTTGTTTGTGCCATGCAATGATCTCCTCTATTAGCTTGTTGGACAATTCTTTTGACAGCCATATTTCTAATGTGGAATCAAATATCACTGTCAACAAACCCCTGGTTAGTGTAAATATTTGATGTGTTCTATCTCAAGCAAACCTGTTGCAACTAATTAAGCTCTTGATTAGCTACATTAGATGTGCTTGAGACAACACCTGATTTGCAAATATGCTCTTGTGACGGATTCTATTCGGGGGGTTGAATAATTTTGAGACTGCAATAGTCATTAAAAGTGGCATTTTGTGTTAAATTTGGAGAAACCACTTGAGCTATTTAAAATGTTCTTGTTTAATCTGCTTATCACAAACAGCTGAAAGTTTGTAAATTTTGCTAATAAACCCAATTTGCAATGGGGGTTGAATAATTTTTATTGCAACTGTGGTCATCTGCCACAGGGGTAGAAACTACGAACCATGGTTGAAATGGTGACTAAATGACTTACACTTTCATAATTAGAAATAAAAAAAACTTGCCGCTCAACACAGTACTCAGTTGTAGCACCAGAAATGAGGAGAATATTTCATTGTTTTGCAATGCTGCCACCTATATGCTGAGGAACTACAAACCTGTACACTAAACAAGCAACACTACCGATGTCATTTTATCTGCCCTGGCCTTATCCATTCAATTATTAGGTCAACACATGAAAACTAAGGGTATTCAATCATAAATATGGCCGTTTCCCGGGGAAAGGGGCATGCCAGGCATTTTTCAATGTACAACCCAATATTCCGCAATCCTTTCAATAGGCCCAGGCTGTCTTTGACTAATTACTTTCTCCGTGAACTGATTGGCAACAACCCAATATAGACCAGAACACCTTGTTTTGGCTTGTTTCAAACTTTAGGGTTAGTCAGAATAGAGTCTAGAGAGTTCAGTAATGAGGCAGTCTCGGACTTAACCATGTTAGCAGGACCGGCGCCACTTCCTATTACCCAACAGTTCAAGAATGACTGGCCTTGAATGGCAGCAACTACGAGACCACCAGAGTATAGCCAGCATGAGGAAGTGAAGAACAAAAAGACAAAAAAAATCTGTTGAAATTTATCTGTATTTCAAAATATTTAGGAACAATAGAGCAGTGTTGGGCCCAACAGGTCCTGTAACTCCACAAAAAAAGATGATGTTAGTGTGCCCAAGTCCAGCTAATAATCATGATAATGGTACCATAGACAATCACAGCAAGAATGAACAAAACTTTACTCGACAACCAAAGTATCCACGTTGTCAGCCAATAGGCATGATACAGAATCCACGTGAACCCTTTCAGAATTATTAAGAGTTCACAGATCCACCTGTTCGATGACCTTTGCCTGCAGTCGCGATCTTGTTTTCATGGAGGAGGCGAACAGGTGCTCATAGACCTTATGGTTGATCAGGCTACTTTGTGCCCATGGGAAAACAATGTGGCTGCATCAGTGCATGTGACTGTGAATTGTCATGGCATTTGTTCAAATATAGGCATAGGCCTAGGCCTAGCACCGGTAGGACATTTGCAAGTACCAACCTGATCCAGTCGGCAGTAAAACGTTCCAAATATCAAAAATCTCTTTTGATGTGGATGCCCAAATTGCGTATTCTTGACGCGGTCGACGACTTGAATGGTGGAGGGGGACTTCGCGACGGCTTCCAGTCAGGGCCAAGCTTGTTTCTATGTGCTGGACACATTGTGATGTCTTTGTCCACAGCATGGAATAGCCCAGCACACAGTGCAATGAGGTCACACTCCCTCTCCAGTGGCAGTCATGGGCCCTTCCCTCCATGTTTCGTCTAAGAGGAACTTTCAGCCCCAAAAGAATGCTTTGAATGGACTGGTTGCACTTTCTCACAGCAATACAACTATTCTCTTTTGGCTATTTCTTCATTACACCATATGCAATGGCAGGAGAGACATTGAAAAACCCGCATTTTATCGCCATAGTGGCCTGGGATTCATCACTGCCAGCAGCCATGGCGGCTATTTTGAAACTAGCTGTTTGGAATGTGTGTCAAGTGTCAACAGAGGCAGTCCAACACCGCTGCTGCCTTGGAGCCAGTTGAGAAGCGGGTGTGAGGTGGTGGTGGAGCTGTTTAGATGGGGGATGACCTTGACTTTCCACTTAATGGGCAAGCAGGCATTTTAAAGTCATCTGTAGTCATATCCACCCACAAGACATGGTATTATGGCTTGTGGACAAGTACAAGGACATGGGGTCGATCAAAGTGCTCTGTATCAAATCCGAAATGAGCGGCAAGAAATTTTATTCTTTTGAATGATCAAATGACCCTTGGATTTGGTCCTCTGGGAAAACCTCTGCCCATTGGGATATTGGCATGTAAATATGGCATTATTTTATGACTTTGAGGGGTTAACCTTTTTTTAAGGGGTTAATATACCCACAATGCCCTGCAGTATTCAACATTTTATATTTTTCATAGAAAGATTAGCATGTCTGCTGCAGTTTACCTGTAAGCAAAGTCTATCTTTATTGTCAAGTTTTGTCAAAAGGACATGTCCTGTTTTCCTATCATTTCTCATCTGTAGATATGTTTATACGTTGGAATATTATCTATTCATGGTTAAAAAATAATTTTCCCTACATAACAGCACAACAGGGCTTGTATATGTGAAAATGTTTGTGTGTCTGTGAGTCTGTCTTCAGTTTTCTGCTGAGCTTGATAACTCAAAAACCATTAATCCTTTAACCATGATTTTTGACATAGAAGTAGATTATTGTTGTGGTCTCAGACCTAATGCTTGGTGAAAGGGTATTCTTGGTGTTGGATGGCTCCAGCTCCTGAACAACACTGTGTAGTGCTGGTTTGTCTTTTAAAAAACAAGTTTTTGGTAGGCCTATGATTTAGCTTTTTTGTGATTAAAGTCACAAACTGAAGAGAAAATGATGAAAATGACCCAAATAATAAAGTTTTAGTAGAATGGAACAGTAATAGATTTGTATGAAGATAAAAACATCATTTCTTATTTATTCAAAGAATTGTCATATATAATAATAAAGACCTCAAAGAATGGTATATACTGTACATTTTTTTATCCTTACAAGCCAATATTTCATTTTAATAAGTATGAAAAATTCTTAGGCCATCATTACTACTGTGAATATTTTGTATATCAGTAAAACTATCAAGATTTCTTACTCCTGTATTCTAGCCTGAATACATTAACTTGCCCTCCTCCAGGATTCTAATCTTTGATATATGTTGTACATACTTATCACCTCTAAAATGTTATTTCAAGCAATAGAATCCTAGAAGAGGGCAAGGTTGATGTTTTTAACTTTGAAAGTTCATGATGAAGTAACTTCTGATAGTAATGTTGGCTGCTGTTAACTGTATCTAGGTCAGAGGTCATGTAATAAAATGTGATACTTTTGCCTATTTTTCATTGTTTATTATGTGAAGATATTGCCATATGAGTTTTGGGTACGTTATTGCAATAATAGGTAAGAAAATGGGATCATTCTAATGAGGTTTTTTTGGAGATTTTCAACTGACATGAGATCTGCTAAAAAGGGGTGTCTTTTACTGTCTCTCATTCGTTGGTTGGGGTTCGTTGGTGTTCATTCTGCTTGAGTTCAGACAGAGGAAGACGTGTGGGATCGAATCTGAAGTTTTACTCTCGTTTAAACGGAGTTATCTGAAAATAATTTGTGTGTTAAGGCTCAAACAGTATTAGAGATTAGACAATTTGCTCCCGAGGTATAACCTTTGTCGCATTAGGGGCAGGGAGAATCTTCCTCCATCTTTTTTTTCCCCTTTTTCCCCCTTTAACAACTCGGTGAGCAAACAGCCAAATTAAGTCGCTAATCTGGTCAAACCAAGGCGACGGGGGTTTTTTGGGGTTTTTTTGAGGGGGTTTCAGTCTCCCTGGAGCAAAGTAAGGTAAAGTAAAATAAATTTAAACGCTAAATTTAAAGAATAAACTAAACGCGAAGTAATTGTCTAACTTAGTGCATTGTGTGATATACAAAGTAAATCAGAGTTGTTTTCAAGGACTGAGGTACACTGTCGCCTGCTTTTTCTGTAGCTGATTTAGCTAACGTGCTGTTGTAAGCTCTCAACGCCAGGAATATATCAAATTACCGGGATATCTAACTATAACCCGGTTTGGTTTCATACTTGGTCGCTTGCCTTTCATACAGTCTTCTAGCCAAATAAATATTGACGTTCACCGGGGTTTCTTTAGTCCCCTTCGTTCTCTATCCTGACCGCATTACCGCATAAACGCATTGCCAAGCTTGAACATTAACGCGAACTGAGGTTTTTGTCTTTTTCGCATTTTATTTTCATCGAAGGGCTCGTCTGATTAAACACATTGCAATTTACGTTATCTTTGTATTTTCCTCCGGTTGCGGTGCCTTGATCAGCTGATTAAAGTTTAACTGCTTGTTTGAGTGCTCAGCGACAGCTTGTTGGGGGAGATACCGAGTATAGTTCGCTCACAAAGTAAACGACTTGTTTATTCGGTCCGTTTTAATTAAAGGGAACCGAGGCTTAACTCTTATTTCGGTTACCCTTGGTTGTATTTGTGGCTAGCTAACTAGATAGTTACTGTTTGCTTTTTGGCTGGGGATCTGAGATTTAGTATTTAGTCAATAGGGCAGCAGTCACTTTAGTCGTCCATTCGGTTACCTTGGAATTTAAACGTAAAGCTTTACCGGAGTGCTCCACCTCCTCCAGTTTCTCCTGGGCGTAGTAACTTAGCCAGTCTTTTTTTATCTGGGTTCTCAGCTAAGCCCTGTGATACTTTTAGGTTAATATATTAATAGTACCGGGTCTAGATAAATTCAAGTTGGCTTATTAGGAGTGCTTATTATCGACAGAGTTTTTCAATTTGGTATTTCATTTCTGTTCACTAAAACTAAGCCCCTGTTAAAAGCGGCTTATTATCCATTCACATAGTTTCCCCACAGTTTCTATTGTGACTGCTGCTTAGGGCTTCTCAGGTTAATAAATTAATAAATTTTGGTTCCTGAGCTTCTGTCTCGGCATTAGTAATTTTCTTTGTTATCTAGGGTGAGCGAGGTCATTAGGGGGGGGTTCAAAATGTGGCCAAAACTATGTGACGGTTGCAGGATGATCGCACTTTTGGAAAGAGATTTCCAGGGTGGGTTTGTCTGTCACCGGTGCCAGCTAATTGAGCATCTGGAGAGCAAGATCCTTGTTCTTCAGGGCCAGTTGGTGGCACGACATAGTTCGCAATCAGTAGAGTTCCTAGAGGAACTAAGTAGTATGTTGTTTAGAGAAATGGTTTGTACGCCAAAGCAGGGTGGTGTGGGGACCCCAGAGCAGGCAGGGAGAGAAAGTTGGGTGACGGTAGGACGTCAGCGCAGGAAAGGGCGTGCACACCGTACAGCGACAGCTCCTCCAGTGGTTGAGGTGTCCAACCGATTCCAGCCCTTGCAGGAACTCGAATTGGCCCCGGACCCTGAGAGTGAGGGGACTGATGAGCAGCAGGGCACCCTGTTGGCCTCTACCCCTCAGAAAAGAGAGTTATTGATAGTGGGGGACTCAATACTTAGAGGAATAGACAGTTTAGTCTGTTCGCGCGACAAGGAGTCTCGTACGGTGTGTTGCCTGCCTGGTGCCCAGGTAGGAGACCTCCTGGAGCGTGCGGACAAGCTCCTGGCCAGAGTGGGGAGGGATCCAGTTGTCATGGTCCATGTTGGGACTAATGACATAGGTAAGGGTAGGTTTGAGGTTCTGCAAAGCAAATTTGTTGAATTAACTGAAAAGCTTAGGAGCAGATCCTCCACGGTAGTGTTCTCCGGGATTCTACGGTACCACGTGCAAGCAGAGGGAAGCAGAATTTTATCTGGAGGTTTAACACGTGGCTCTGAACCTGGTGTAGGAAAGAGGGGTATAGGTTTATGGGGCACTGGAACTACTTCTGGGACAGGGGTGACCTGTTCAAGCCGCATGGGCTTCACCTGAACCGGAGGGGTACCTTTGCACTGGGTCAGCGTATGTCGAGGGTAGCAGAGAGTTATTTAAACTAGGGACTTGGGGGCAGGGAGGTTAGAGAGTGTTACACAGAGGGAAATGCAGACTGCCCTGATGGAAGCTGACAGCGTTGCATGCACTATTGATGATATATTTTACAGCAAAAAAGTGTGGTGAGGGGCTTTGAGCAGCAGGCACATGGGAAATCGAAGGGGGAAGAGCTGTTCGTGATAACCTGAAATGTTTTTATCTAAATGCAAGAAGCATTAAAAATAAATTTCGAGAACTTGAGGCTGTTATGATTAGTGAAGGCTATGACATAGTTGGGATTACAGAGACATGGCTTAGTGAAGAGGATGGAGATGAATATAATGTAGAAGGTTATAAGCTCTTTAGGAAGGATAGATGTAATAGGCGAGGAGGGGGTGTAGCACTCTATGTGAACGAAAACATAAATGTGCAGGAAATTCCTGAACTTGAACATTCCTTGCCCTGTGAAGATATCTGGGTCAGGCTCACTGGCAAACACGAGACTGGTTTAAACGTAGGTGTATGCTATCGACCACCAGCTTTGGACAGTACAGTCAATGAAATGCTTTTTAAGAGGATTATGCAAGCTTGTAGAGGAGGAGGGACTATTATTATGGGAGACTTAAATTATCCTGGTATTGATTGGGAAATGGTAAAAGGACAGGGTAGGGGGGAGGAAGAATTTCTAGATGTCATAAATGATAATTTTTTGGTGCAGTATGTTAATAAACCAACGAGAGAGAAGGCAATTTTAGATTTGGTGCTCTGTAATGACCCAGATAGAATTAGCAATGTTGAGGTACTGGAGCCACTTGGGACAAGTGATCACTCTACTATTAATTTTGAGGTTTCATGGGAAGTTAAAAAGGTGTCTCCAAAAACAAAAATTTTCAATTTTAGGCGAGCAAACTTTGACAGGATGCGCTCATATCTAAGTGGAATAAAATGGGAGACACTCCTGGACTGTGAGTCTGTAAATGAGATGTGGGAAAGATTTAAGGGGTTTTACTTGATTCACAATGCAAATTCATTCCAAAGGTGTCCAAAAGTAAGCTGAAAAAGCAGAATCCTCAGTGGATGACAGCAGCTATTCGTAGGAGTTTGAGGGAAAAGAGGAATCTTTATAAGATGTACATAGAGGATAACAATGAGATTACTAAGGCCGAATTCTGTAAAATCTTGGGCTGTGGTCAAAAAAGAGCTGAGGAACGCTAGAAGACTGTATGAAAGACAAATTGCAGAGGGGGGCAAAACTAACCCTAAGCGCTTTTTTCAGTACTGTAGCAGAAAAAGGAAAGTCAAAGAGCAGGTTAAGTGCATAAAGAATAAAATGGATCACTGCTATATGATAACAAGGATATTGCGGACACCTTAAACGGTTACTTTGTTGAGAATTTTACCTTAATGCTGGGACAGGTTTTGCTCAATGCTCAAGATTTGGTCCAATGCTCAAAAGGATTTTTGAAGGTTCGGGATAACATGGTATTAGACAAGTTGCATCAACTAAAGGCAGATAAGGCGGCGGGTCCTGATGGCTTATATCCAAGAGTGCTCAGGGAAGTTAGTTAGATCATCTTTAAGCCGCTTATCCGCCATCTTTAGACGGTCTTTAGAAACTGGAGAAATACCAAATGATTGGAAACAGGGCAATATAATACCAATATAAAAAAGGGGGACCGTGCTGAGCCAGGTAATTACGGGCCAGTCAGTTTAACTTGCATTGCGTGCAAAAATATTGGAATCTATCATAAAAGATGAGCTGGACTTATTTCTTGAACGTAATAATATCTTGAGGGATAGCCAACATGGTTTCCGTAAAAGGAAGGTCATGCCTGACAAACCTTCTGGAATTTTTTGAAGAGGCCACCAAGACCTATGACCAGAGCAGGGCTTATGACATCATACATTTGGATTTTCAGAAAGCATTTGACACAGCATAAGAGACTAATTTTAAAAATGAGCTCCATTGAGTTACAGGTGGTATTCTGAAGTGGATTCAAAACTGGTTGCAGGACAGAACACAAAGAGTGGTGGTCAGTGGTATCTCATCTGAGCTAGGTATGGTGGGGAGTGGCGTCCCCCCAGGGATCGGTGTGTTGGGACCCCTGCTGTTCCTCATCTACATTAATGACCTTGATAGGAATATTGAGAGCAGATTAGTGAAATTTGCAGATGATACTAAATGGGGGGGCTTGGCAAATAGTTTAGAGTCCACTAAAGTGATTCAGGATGATTTGGATAGAATCCAGAATTGGGCAGAAATGTGGCAAATGAAATTTAATGTAGCGAAAAATGTAAAGTAGTTCATGTAGGTAATAAAAACATTAGACGGGATTACTTCATGGGAGGTTTTAAACTGGAATGTGCTTCACAAGAGAAAGATCTGGGAGTGATTGTTGATTAAACCCTCACAGGCTCTAGCCATTGTGCCGTGTAGCAGTTAAAAAAGCCAATCGGATGCTGGGATACATTGCCAAAAGTATTGAGTTCAAATCCAAGGAGGTGATGCTTCTTTTGTACAACACATTCGTCAGACCACATCTAGAGTATTGTGTACAGTTCTGGGGACCATACTTAAAAAGAAAGACTTAGAGGCTTTAGAGAAAGTTCAGAGAAGAGCCACGGCTAATTCCGGTATTAAAGATGAAAGCTATGAGAAAAGGCTGAAGATCCTTAATCTCTTTAGTCTTAGGAAAAGGAGACTAAGGGGTGATTTGATTGAGGTCTTTAAATATGTTAAAGGGATTAACAAAGTGAATTATGTAGGATTCCCCGACCAAGTGTTGTTAGCAGAACTCGGGGTCACAAATGGAAGCTGACTAAAGGTAACTTTAGCACTGATATTCGGAAATATTTCTTCACCCAAAGAGTAATTTCGTGTGGAAACAGCTTGCCTGACCATATTGTTGAGGCAGAGACCTTGGGAGTTTTCAAGAGCAGGCTTGACTTAAAGCTAGATACCATTGAGACATTGAGTATCTGAAGTGATATATTCACGATGGTACAAAGAAACTGGCGAGCCTAGTTGGGCTGAACGGCCTGTTCTCGCCATTCATGTTATGTTATGTTATGTTATGTTATTCTTTATCAACACTTAATAAGAGATGAAAAAAGTCAAATTATGATCTTTCAACGTGTATTGCTCATTCTAACACAAAATTGGAAGAACTTTGGGCAAGTTTAAAAAAGTGGGCTGGAGATATTGAATCTCAGGACAACCTTTGCTTAGGAAAACGCATTGAAAGGGTTAATTGCCATACCTCCTGAACATTCACTGAATGGTAGGAATTTGAAAAAAAATTCTGTTGACCTCGCAGGTTATCACTTTTTGCAGATTTTGCATGGTCTATCTATGCAATGACACTCAAGAGATCAAAAGCCAAGTACAATTTATTACTTCATTATTGGTTAGTCTGGCCTTGGTCTTAGGCTATGGGTGATGCCAGTTGCTGGGTTTGTCGTGTTTTTTTGAGCCGGTCTGCCGAGAAGTCTAGGGCAATTTTTTATCCCATCCATCCCTGCAAATGGCTATAGCAAATAACTTTTATCACTCCCACAGAAAGAACAACTTCTGATACTTTGTCCAGAATCAACAGGAATTGGATGTTTCAGACCATAGGCAAAGGATACGCTGGGTTAAACAGTCATTTTTGAAATGTTTTCCAACTCCACAGCGCACATAAGTTCTGCTTTTGAGTGAGAAAATTTCAAATTTGATTCATCAGTCCACAGTGCTTGTTTCCAGTCCATTGGTGTCCAATCCTTGAATTTTTTGGCAAACTCAAGTCTTGTTTTGATGTTGACAGCTCTTGGCAGCAACATGACCAATCAGACCATTTTCACTCAGGTGTCTGGAAATCTTGATACTTTCATCTCTTCACTTCTGGCACTATTAGCATCATCACATAGTTGTCTTGCTGTCAACTGCCAATTTTCTCTTACTTGTCATACACAGATAACAAACATCAGAGGCAATTAACTTTCATTTTGCACCTCTATTGCCACTAGTTTTCAGCGTACTGGTCTCTTTGAAACGATTGATGGTTTTTCTTACAGTACCATGGCGGCATTTAACGTTTTCAGCATCGTGTAAGGCCATAGTGTGGTTATG
This sequence comes from Gymnothorax javanicus, assembly GCA_029692085.1. Lineage (NCBI taxonomy): Eukaryota > Metazoa > Chordata > Actinopteri > Anguilliformes > Muraenidae > Gymnothorax > Gymnothorax javanicus. The sequence continues at coordinate 158,247,925 of CM056194.1, read as the reverse complement.
AACAATCTCAGAGAGCTCCTTCCATCGTACAATTGTGTTGGACACTGTGACACTGCTCAAAGTTCATGTCACCTTATATACAGGAAAAACTGACCATCAGAGGTAATTTTGCTGAAAACCAGTTTAAACAAATTTTTTTAGCATCAATAATCATCGAATGTGTCTTCAAACATGCTTTCAGGCTATGCAAAAAGTAAAATTTGCGACACATTTCAATTGTTATAAATAATTGATGTTTTCAATGTTTTTGTTTATTAATCATATTATTACTGAAATATGCTTGTGGGAATGATTTTTTTCTGTTCTCATTGCTTACAATGGTATTTTTCTGCATATTTTCACAAAAATGATAGAGAAGTAATATTTTAGAACCGCTTTTAGACGAAAGTGTTGGTGTATAATCATCACTGCACACTACTGTACTTAGGAGCTTTTATTTTGAAAAAAGTGAAAGAAAATATTTTCCACTCAGCAGTGCTTGTGGTTTATATTCAGTTGCTTGTCCAGTTTTTTTAAGACTGCAGCTGTGTCACCAAAATATCACTTTATATCAGATGTACCAACTTAATTAAATGCATTTGGTCAGATGTTTTGCTTTCAGTTTCCATTCCCATTTTTCCATACTAAAGTGTGGTTGTTGTTCAGTTCACCACCTATTGAAAAATTCCCTTGGGGAGAAAAAAGACTAATTTGGCAGATTTCACTTCCATAAAGAGTGAGAAGATCCCCTTTCTTGATAACAGAGAAATTAAGGGGCTATACTTCAACTTGCATTTTCCTCAGTGAGTCATTATAAAGAGTAAAGGATTAGCCTTATGGATGGTGGACCAGCTCAGTCAGATAACTAAAATGGAAGGAGTCTGTATGTCTGTCTGTATTTTCATGGTACTCATCAAGTTCATATCGTAGAATTTCCAAGAAAAATTGCAAACCTCTGCATTGATTATTGTTGAAGTTACAGCCCATTAAAATGGTATTTCAAACAACAGCGAAAAATGGAAAAGCATTTTCAAACAGACATAACATTGAAGAAATTACAACCCCAATTCCGAAATAGTTGGGATGAAGTGTAAACTGTGAATAAAATCAAAATGCAATGACTTTCAGATCACATGAGCCAATATGTTATTTACAAGAGAACATAGATAACATTTTAAATGTTGAAACTGAGACATTTTACATTTTTATCCACAAAATGAGCATATTGCAAATTTTCTGGCGGCAACAGGTCTCAAAAAAGTTGGGACATAGGCAAAAAAAAAAGGGCTGAAAAAGCAATTAATATATATGAGAATCAGCCGAAAGAACATTTAGCAAGTAATTAAGTTAGCTGGCATTAGGTGCATAACATGATTGGCTATAAAAGGGATGTCTTAGAGAGGTTGAGTCTCTCAGAAGTAAAGATGGCCAGAGGCTCTCCAACCTATGAAGGCTTGCATAAAAAAATTATGGAATACTTTAAAAACAATGTTCTTCATCGTCAAATTGCAAAGGCTTTGAAGGTCTCATCATCGACAGTGCATAACATCATCAAAAGACTCAGAAAAATAGAAAAAAATCTCTGTGCATAAGGGACAAGGCCAAAAACCTTTACTGGATGCCCGTGATCTTCGGGCCCTCAGACGCCACTGCATCACTCACCGGCACGATTCTGTCATTGACATTACTAAATGGGCCCAGTAATACTTCAAGAAACCTCTGTCTGTAAACACAGTCCACTGTGCCATCCACAGATGCCACCTAAAACTCTATCATGCAAAAAGGAAGCCATTGTTGAGCATGATCCAGAAGTGCCACCGTGTTCTGTGGGCCAAGGCTCATTTAAAATGGACTGTAGCAAAGTGGCAAAGTGTCCTGTGGTCAGTCGAGTCCAAATTTGACATTTGGAAATTTGACTTGTTGGAAATCATGGGCATCATGTCCTCCGGGCTAAAGGGGAGAAAGACCACCCCTCCTGTTATCAGCGTTCAGTTCAAAAGCCAGCATTTTTGATGTTATGGGGATGCATTAGTGCATATGGTGTGGGACACTTGCATGTTTTAAAAAGCACCATGAATGATGAAAGGTATATAAAGGTTTTAGAGCAACATATGCGACATCTATTCCAGGGAAGGCCTTGTGTATTTCAGCAGGACAATGCAAAACCACATACTGCAGCTACTACAACAGCATGGCTTCAAAGTAGAAGAGTCCGTGTGCAGAACTGGCCTGCCTGCAGTCCTGATCTTTCACCGATTGAGAACATTTGGCGCATAATTAAACGAAAAGTCCGTCAAAGGAGACCCAAAACTTCTCAGTTTAAAATTTCTCAGTTTCAACACTTGCTGTTATCTCTGTTCTATTGTGAACAAAACACTGGCTGGTGTGATTTGAAAATCATTGCATTTTGATTTTATTCACAATTTACACTTTGTCCCAACTATTTCGGAATTGGGGTACATCAATACATTCCATACTGCGCATATCAACTGCCAAATATGTACTATATAAAATTTCAAGGTCATACCTGTCATAGTTGTTGAAATATGAGCATTTAAAAACTGGATTTCATTTCGTGACTGTAAAACGAGCTCCAAAAAAGGCTAAATATTGCTCCTTTTATGATTTTTATTGCTAAAGCTACTACAGATACAGATCTGAAATTTTGCACAGTTCCTCTATACTAATAAAGCTTTGATTTTGAATTTTTTCAGGCAAATCTGAGGGGGTCAGGAGGGAAAATTTTCTTAAATTTTTTGAAACCGTATGGAATGACTCTATTATGTCCGACAGTGGCCATTGTTTTATTGCCAGTTTATTGTTTTTGGACTGGTGTATTATTCAATCATGCAGTTTTTTGAAAAGCAGCAAGCACAAAACTAGAATTTTTGTGGTGGCGAGCCTGAACCATACAGTTATAAACTGGCACCTTTTAAACTGGAATTTTACAATTGGTGTATAACAGAGGTTCCATTACTGAAAAAAGTAAAACGTTGGATCAACTTAAAATTTCTTTCTCAATTGGTCACATCTAAAACTTTTAAATTGACTCAACATAATAATATAATATTGAGTTTGTTCATTTTAATTAAATTATGTTGAGTCAATTTAAAAGTTTTAGATGTGACCAATTGAGGAAGAAATTTTAAGTTGATCCAACATTTTACTTTTTTCGGTGATGTATGTTAACTGTAAACCACAGTTAAATGCAAACAGGACTCTTCCTACAGTTTAAATAACAAGGAGACAATGCATTCGCTGTTAAATTTAGTCAATTTATAACAGTGTTTTTTGTAAATCCATTTTTTTGAATTCTAACACTTTCTGAGTCTTAAATTGCCATTGTTCCCGTTCTTTTAAGGTGATGCAGATATCAAATTCAGAAGTGGAGTGAATGTCCAAAAATAAATAAATGATGAAATAAATAAACAAGTGGTGCCAGGCATAACAAACCCCGCCCCTTGCACATGTTGTAGCTTATCTGAACTCTGACCTACTTTTCCTAAATTCAGTTACCATCTATTCTGGGTCAGTGGCAATCCCTAAACCCAATGTGGGGTGAATCAGGCCATTAGTTTTGCTGCTAAAGTGTTAACAAACAAACAAAGAAACAAACACACAAACAAACCGAACCAAAAACAAAACCCCTTGCCCTCACCCTTTGGGCGGGGCAGGGTAATAAATAAATAAATAAATAAATAACATCCATGAGATAATAAATTCTATTTATTTATGTACTGATTTAAATTTAGCACCTATTCCATACTGCCCAACTTTACCGGAAATGAGGCTATAATTCCCCAATCAAAGTTTATTTGTCCATAATTGATTCTTTATGTCTTCAGATGCCGACTCTCATTTTATTTTTTTTGGTTAGTCTGGTTGGAAACTGTAGATGCTGTTTATCCTTATGGGAGTGGCATTCTGGGCCTAACGGTGAAAAAAACTTTTTAATTTATTAATTATAATTTTATAACCCTGTTGTTAGGGGTACAGTCTACTCCTGCACAAAACAATCTTCCCTTAAAGTAAAAACAGTGTCAAATTCCCTCTGCTTGTGTTTCTGAGAAATGGGAATGTGATGCTGTGAAGTAAGGAAAATCCCTCCTGACAGTGTACTAAAGCATACTGCATCATGGCCTTCTTAATGGTAAAACAAGACTAAGATAAAATACTTGTATAAAATATGTGTATTGGTGTATTTATTTTGTTGATATTTATGTTTTCATATTCACTGGACTTTAAAGACATTTTTAGACTGCTAAAGCTGATATGTTTATTTAACCTCAATTTCAGAAGAATTGGGACAATGTTAAAAACCTTAATAAAATAGCAAGCAGTAATTTGCAAATCTGTTCTATATTCAATTCAAAAAAGTACAAAGAAAAATTGAGTAATATTTCAACTCATCAATTTTATTTATTTATTTATTTTCAATATAGCTATCGGAAAATGTGATGTCTGCAACATGTTCCAATAAAATTGGGACAGGCATAAGTTCACCACAGTATGGCATCCCCTCTCCTTCCAATAACATTCAGTGGTCATTATGGAACAGAGGGCACAAATTGCTGGAGTTTCAAAATCACAATCTGTTCCCATACTATTCTCATTCAATAAATGAAATCATCAATTAAAAACTGTATTTTGTGTTTACTCTGTTATGATTCTGCTATGCCCTGTTCTGTTTCTGCCATGACCTGTTCTGTTTCTGCTCATGTTCTATTCATGTCTTGCCATTGCCTTTATTCCATGCCATGTTTTGTTTCTGTTTATTCTGTTATTCCTGCCATATTCCATTTACCCAGTTAGTTTCCGGTCCATGTCTTTGTTCATGCCCTGCATTGCACTTTGTCTCCCCTGTCTGGTCTTGTGTTGATTTCATGGTTTCTGGGTTTCCAACCATTCCTTCTAGTCTCGTTTGCTTCCTTCGCCTTGCTTTTCTATTTTATAACCAGTACTAACAGTTTGTTGTTTTGTTAAAGACACTAACCAAGACTAACATTGTATATAATACTAACTTACTAACGAGCATCAGGGATTGTATAGCTGCACCTTACTAATTGATTAACAAGCTCTCTTTTCGCCCTGTTCTAGTCTCCGCCTCTTGCCTTCACTTAATCTTTGCTGCGTTTCAGCGGATCCTCCGCACCTGCTCAACTCTGTTCTGCCTCTCATTATCTGTGCACATTAGAACTCCCTAACCGGAGCTGTATGTTTTGTCATAGGCTGTCTTGTGATCCCTGTCCGCGTTTTGGCTTTTGCCAACTTCATGTGGTTAGGTTCTCCCTCGTGTCTGCTCCCTTGCTAATTAGTCTGATCCTCTTCTCCTGATCCTAATCATAGCATGTGACTTCCCTTGTGTGTATTTAAGCAGTCTTTTCACTGCAGTTCCCTGTCAGAACGTGTCCCTGTGCTGCTCTTGTTTTCGCCTCGTACTCTTAGTGTTGCTTTTCTGACTGGACCGTCTGACTTTCAATTTTTGGCTCTGATTTGGTATTTTTGTCTGCATCTGTTATCGAACCCTTTTTCTGCCCGACTACGAATACCGTTATTGCTGCCCTGGTTTTTCGACTCGTATTCTGCCGATTGGATTGTGATTTTTGGATTGTGGACTTTGTACTGTTGCCTTCAGCCCTGCGGGGGTTTGCCCCCTCGCTTGAGAAAATCACTTCAACTGCATTGCTGGATTCTCGCGACTGGTTCCTGAACGCCACCTCACATACTCGGGTTATCTTTGTCTAATATTAACATTAATTTTAATATGCAAAAATAAAAATTGAAGGGGAAAGTTTTTTTTTTTTCTTCACAACACGGACTGCAAAATCCAACATGCCATGCTTTCCCTCTGTTGTTATAAAAAAATAAATAAATAAAAAATACACAACACATTTCTGGCAAACTTTTTTAAATTATGATTTCCAAGGACAAAAACCAGCAAACGCAGTCGACCCTCAGGGCTGAGATTGAGAAATACTTATTTAAATCACTTTTAACCAACAGTAAAATACAGCACAGCAAAGGTTGCTCCCATTCATATACACTACCCCTGTTCATACTCTCCTTCTCTCGGTCTAAACCCACATAATAACACCTCCATATCTTTAATAAAAATTATTCATCAAAGGAATCCCTTCTGATTTACAACTCGGTTTTAAAATAAACCATTTGCACATTGACCATAAATCCAATCAGTGCATTTAGGTAAATATTCTGTATATATTTGTATCAAGACTCTTTCATCAAATTATTTAATGACTATATTGCAGCTCCATTGTACTCTTGGAATCACATTGGAATGAAAATACACCTCTAATCACTCATTTCCATGCAGAATTTAGGGTTTCCAATCAGCCTAACATGCATGTTGCTGCAGGCTAAAGTACCTGGAGTAAACCCACAAACTCCACACAGGAAAGCCAAAGGTTGGATTTGAGCCCACAACCTTATTGCTACAGAGCAACCACACTACCCACTGCACCATCACGAATTTCTGATAAATGAGAGAGTTCTCTGAAAGAGGAACCAGTGATGTGAGCAGGGATAGGGTAAGTCCCTCTGATGGCACTGAGCCAGAGCGGTGTTGCATCACAGAATCCACTCTGCACAGATTGTATAAATACTGCTGAGTCTTCCAGTCTCTCAAAGCATCGTCTCTCTAGCTGTTACAACTCTCAAAGAAGAGAACCATCAACTGCAAGAACCATGAGATCTGCAGCTTTCATCTTGCTGGCCTGCCTGCTGCTTGTGGAAGTGAAAGGTAATTATTCCATTTAAAATATGAATAATAAAAAAGACTGTTCATTTGTTATTTTGTCAAAGAAGATCTAAGAAACCCAAAAAAAGTATTCTAAAGAACTCACGGTAAACAGCCATGGGCAGAACAAAGTATGCCGATAAGTAGATTTATTTCAACTGAGGGAATGTCAATGGGAACAGGCTGTGTTCAATTTAGAAATTATTATATTAGAGAGTCTCTTATAAAGGATACAAGCATAAAGTTATCTTGTGAAAATAAGGATTATGTTTCTACTTATTTAAAAATGTTCATGCAATTTTTTTCCTTCCCTAGGCAGGGTTATATCTCCGAGGGGTCGATGCCTTTGCCTGGATACTGGTGTGAACTTCATCAAACCCAAAACCATTGAGAAGATAGAGGTGTTGTATCCCAGCGCATCCTGCCAGAATCTGGAGATCATGTAAGGACGTCATATTGTTCTGTCATCCTAAAAGTACAGGAATTGCTTTCAAATGAAAAAATATATATCCTAATAGTACATTTTTTTAATGTTTATACAGTGCTACCTTGAAAGGAAATGGAGAAATTATGTGCTTGAATCCAGAGTCACGGTTTGCCAAGAACTTCATCAAGGATGCGCAAAAGAAGAAGGGGTAAATAAATCTATTGTCAGACATTATTACACATATTCGTAGCGGACAATGTCTCGCAGTAAATTATATTAGGGAATTTTAAAAACAGTGAGCAGCATAATTCATTTGACAGTGACATTTCTTTGTTATTTTGGCTCTGTTGGCCAAGTCAATCACCGGATCTGAATCCAAGGGAACACACATTCCTGCCCCATTTTGGAAAGCATTAAACAAATATTGGACAGTTTATCATCATGTAGAATAAAATAGCGATTTTTTACATTTGGTCACACCCCTTTGCATGCAATGACTGCTTGAAGTCTGTGACACATAATCATAATCAGACACTGGGAATCTTCCCTGGTGATTCTCTGCCTGGCCTGCACTGTGGCCATCCTCATTTCTTCCTTGTTTCAGGGACTTTTTGCCTTCTGCATTTTCTTCAGGGTGCAAAATGCATAGTCAATTGGATATTGATTTGGTGATTGAATTGGCCAACAGATTCAAATATCAAAAATCTGTCACTCTCTAATGAATAATGGAGCCTACAGTAATTGTGAGTAATTCAGTGGTTTATCTATGTGGTTAATAACAATGGTATCAATGTGTTTTTCAGGAAACAGGAGTGAGTTACCCGTGAAATTGACAGGCCTTCTGTTCAAAGCAAGCATGACCAAGGATTTCAGCGATAAGATGCAACCATCATTGCAACCATTCTGTAATCACATGGCATAAAGATGCAGTGATGATATTTGTAATTTAAGCACCAATACGTAAATATTGCAAACTTTGCAATATGTAAACTGATTGCAAAATGAAAAAAAAAAAAAATCAGCATTACGTGTTTCTTACATGTAGAGAAAAGCTAAGAGTTAAAGTCAAGAGATCAGTTTTATCATATTGTTTTTTATCATAAATGTTTGTTACATTATGTATGTGTTTTTCTAAAAAAGTTCTAAAATAAGTGTTTCATGTTTAAATTATTGTTTTTAAAGCTATATATTTTTGTATTTTGTTTGAAATGTTTACTCTTGTGATTTGGAATTTGTATTTGAATAAAATGTGAAATTTTCTTAATTTGTACTCATATTGTGAATGGTTCTCAAGTGACTATTTATTGTCCCAAACATATAATGATGACATTTGGCTTGTGGAGGAAGGGGACCAGGGCAATTGTTTCATTTCTAAGTCCTTCCAGTTGAAATGCATGTACCATAAACATAAACTTCACTGAGACAATGTAACCCTTGACACCTGACTCATGTAAGTGTATGGTGAGTGTCTCACACCTTGGAACTTGAGCAAAGTTCATAGAAATATGAATATAGCATGATATTTGCTGAGCTTAATCATCTGCCTGCTTACTATTTAAAGTACATTTTGTTTCCAATTCAACATAAATTAAGCATGTTGAATATTTTGTCAATATTCTGAACTAATACTGTTCCATTCATTCCTCTTTGTTCTCAGTGGGATATATTTGGAAACAAAAATAAATGCAAAAAGAATCTCAATAATTACGCTCTGGATCATATATCTCAAGTGCTTCTACAACGTACATTTGACAGTCTGGTGCACACACAACAACAGATGAGACATTGAGGTCTGACAGTAGATCATTAATCAACCATGAAGTACAATACACCTCACCATTACAATGGTCTTGTCACAGAATCCAACATGACTGTGAAACAGGGTGGTAGAGTTTTATGATTAAGGTATTTATGCATTCCACAGGTACTGGCTTATTTTTATTGAATATTTAAAGCAACTTCTGATTTTTGCCAAAGAATAAATTTTGAAGAGTATAGAGTCATGTGACCTGCTCAAGGTGAAGCAAAATCTTGCGAACACATTGGATGATGCTCCATCCCACAGTAAGACAATAATCCCAAGGATCCGAAGACTTGTGGCAGTTCATTTGTGGAAGGGTTTATTTAGACAATCCATCCACCAGAATTTCCTGTCCTCCACTTTATTGCTTTTTTGAAAAAAAAAAAAAATCAAAATTTTATGCCCGAAAAATAATCCAGAGAAGTTGAGACATACAGCCTCTTCAGGGTATAGTACAGTCTTCATTTATGGATGCACTGATGAGTGTTGTTTATTGGCGAACGTTATACAAAGTAGTCCCAGCCCATCTGGTCATAACCATCACAAAAGCATGTCAGTTTTCAATATACTGCCATCAATAGAATTGAAGATCAGGCCTTCAATTTTGATTTCTCACCTTATCCTATACGCTTCAATTTTTCCAGATTACCTAAATCATTTAAAATTATTATGCCCTGCCATGGCCATTGTGTGTTTTTTTTTTTTGTCATTTTATTGTTTTTCAGCTGCTGTATTAGTCAATCGCACAGTTTTTTGAAAAGCAGCAAGCATAGAACTAGAATTTGTGGTGCCGAGCCTCAACCACTTGTTTCTTGTAAACCAATTTTTTTTTTTTTTTTTAGAATTCAGACACTTCCCAAGTCTTATATTGCCTTTTTTGTTCCAGTTTTTTGAAAGGTGAAGCAGGCATCAAATTCAGAAGTGGAGTGAATTTCCAAAAATAAATAAATGCATAAATACATAAAAATTATTTTATAACGTTCATGGGAAAATATATTCAATTTATGTACGTACTGTTTTAAATTTAGTATATTTATGGGGCTGCAATACCCCAATCAAGGTTTATTTGTCCATAATTGATTGATTGTGTCTTCAGATACCGACTCTGATGTTATTTCTTTTGGTTAATCTGGTCAGAAACTGTAGATCCTGTTTATCCTTATGGGAGTGGCATTCTGGGCCTAACGGTGAAAAAAAAGTTTTAATTTATTAATTATAATTTTATAACCCTGTTGTTAGGGGTACAGTCTACTCCTGCACAAAACAATCTTCCCTCAAAGTAAAAACAGTGTCAAATGCCCTCTGCTTGTGTTTCTGAGAAATGGGAGTATGAAGCTGTGAACTAAGGAAAATCCCTCCTGACAGTGTACTAAAGCATACTGCATCATGGCCTTCTTAGCGGTAAAACAAGACTAAGCTAAAATACTTATAAATTATATGTGTATCGGTGTATATATTTTGTCGATATTTATGACTTAATATTCATTGGACTTTAAAGGCATTTTTAGACTGCTAAAGCTAATGTTTATACAGCCTCAATTCCAGAAGAACTGGGACAATGTAAAAAACTAAATCAAATAGCAAGCAGTAATTTGCAAATCTGTTCTGTATTGAATTTTAAAAAAGTACAAAGACAAATAACTTATCAATTTTATTTATTGATTTATTTTTGAATCGCTGTTGAAAAATGCGATGTCTGCAATATCGGACAGGAACAAGTTCACCACTGTATAACATCACCACACCCTTTAATAACATTCAGTAGTCATCATGGAACAGACAGCACTAATTGTTCGAGTTTCAAAAGCAGAATTTGTTCCACTACTTGCCTGATATAGGACTTCTCTTGGCCAAAAGTGAGGGGTCTTTATTTTCTTATTTTGTGTCTCATAATCTACCAAAGTGATGGGGACACTGAACTGAAGGAGACGCCATCTTTCGGATGAGACGTTAAACCGAGGTTCAGACTCACTTTGGTCGTTAAAGACCCTATGACAGTCTTTGATAATAGTAGGGGGTTCCCTAGTGTCATGGCTCAATTCCCAACCTGGCTCTTTCAACCTACCACCTAATCATCCCCACTCCGAGCTTTAACACCTTTTAGGTTAAAAAAATTCTACTGGGGATTTTTCTGTGAAAATGTGTAGTCTTTACTTCGCTGATTAACATGGTGAAAAAACAAAAAAAATCTGTTGGGAATTTTTTGAAAAAAATTTGTTTTTTTTAAAAATTAGCCTTTTAGACATATTGCGAGGTAACTGATGGTCAAATAATTTACCGGAAGATTCCTCTTTGGCACCACACTGCTCTTTCATGGTAATAAAAAGCAATTTGTGCCTTATTTTTCCAAAGTATTGCCAACATAATGGTTATCAATGCAACGAATTACTTTGTACCTTTTTTTCCAAACTTAAGTAAATACAAGCTTATTGCATTGACAACAAACTAAAATTAATCCAGTTTAAAATTTAAAGAGGCAAAATTTTTTCACACTCTAAGATTGCCATGAACTAAATCTGACACCTGATTCTTGTCCAATAATCTGCTAAGTAAAGACTACACATTTTCACTGAAAAATACCCAGTAGATTTTTTTTTTTAAAACCTAAAAGGTATTAAAGCTCAGTGTGATCCTGACCTAACTGGCAGTGCAACTTGTCCTCTCCCTCTGACCCTCAACCCCCCAGGGCTCCCTTGAAAAAGAAATTTCAATCTCAGTGAGACTTACCTGGTTAAATAAAGGTTAAATTAAAAAAAAAAAAAAAAATAATAATAATAATAATAATCTGCCGGACGTTTTCAATGGGATACCACTTCAGGCAGCAGGCTGGCCAGTCTAGTGCCAGCACAGTGCAGCACTCTGTGATTAAGAAGCTACGCTGCTGTAATACGCCGTGTCTCTGCATTACATAGCTTTCCTGAAGAAAAAATTATCATTAATGCATGAACAGATATGAATTCTACAATCATGGCACATATGGCACAAATTGGCCCTGACAAAAATGAGAGAATATGATCCTCTTGACACCATCATCAAGACATTAATAAAACACAACATACGAACCATGAAAATCTCAAACTCAAAAATCATCCATCTTCCTCCATAGTCAGATGTCATGGAGCGCACACCAGAATTAATGGATGCTTGCAGACACACTTTGTAAACAGTCAGCAAACATAACATTGATGCAAGTGAATCACATTTACTGAGGAAATTATAACGTGACATCTGAAGTTATGCAATAGTCCACCAAGGATAGTTTAGCAGCCACAGTTCAGGATAGAATGGGACGTAGCAGGTCCCCTTTCCCATGCTTGAGACTGGCATAGCATAGCATAGCATAACATAACATGAGTGGCGAGAACAGGCCGTTCAGCCCAACTAGGCTCACCAGTTTCTTATTACTATAGTGAGTCTACAACCCCAAATCCAAAATAGTTGGGACAAAGTGTAAATTGTGAATAAAATCAAAACGCAATGACTTTCAAATCACACCAGCCAGTATTTTATTCACAATAGAACAGAGATAACATAGCAAATGTTGAAACTGAGAAATTTTACAATTTTATCCACAAAATGAGCTCATTTCAAATTTGATGGCTGCTACAGGTCTCAAAAAAGTTGGGACAGGGGCCTGGTTACCATGGTGTAGCATCCCCTCTTCTTTTTAACACAGAGTGGAGGCGTCTGGGCATTGAGGAGACAAGTTTCTCGAGTTTAGCCATTAGAATTTGATCCCACTCTTGTTTAATACAGGCTTCCAGCTGCTGGAGAGTTTAGGGTCTCCTTTGATGGACTTTTTTTAAATTATGTGCCAAATGTTCTCAATCGGTGAAAGATCAGGACTGCAGGCAGGCCAGTTCAGCACATGGACTCTTCTACTACAAAGCCATGCTGTTGTACTAGCTGCACTGTGTGGTTTTGCATTGTCCTGCTGAAATACATAAGGCCTTCCCTGGAATAGATGTCATCTGGAGGGGAGCATATGTTGCTCTAAAACCTTTATATACCTTTCAGCATTCGTGATGTTTTTTAAAACATGCAAGTGTCCCACACCATATGCACTAATGCATCCCCATACCATCAGAGATGCTGGCTTTTGAACTGATCGCTGATAACGGGAGGGGTGGTCTTTCTCCTCTTTAGCCCGGAGGGCACGACGCCCATGATTTCCAACAAGAATGTCAAATTTGGACTCGTCTGACCACAGGACACTTTGCCACTTTGCTACAGTCCATTTTAAATGAGCCTTGGCCCACAGAACACGGTGGTGCTTCTGGATCATGCTCAACAATGGTTTCCTTTTTGCATGACAGAGTTTTAGGTGGCATCTGTGGATGGCACGGCGGACTGTGTTTACAGACAGTGGTTTCTTGAAGTATTCCTGGGCCCATTTAGTAATGTCAATGACAGAATCATGCCGGTGAGTGATGCAGTGGCATCTGAGGGCCCGAAGATCACGGGCATCCAGTAAAGGTCTTCAGCCTTGTCCCTTACGCACAGAGATTTTTTTCTATTTTTCTGAATCTTTTGATGTCATGCACTGTTGATGATGGGACTTTCAAAGCCTTTGCAATTTGACGATGAAGAACATTGTTTTTAAAGTATTCCATAATTTTTTTACGCAAGCCTTCATAGGTTGGAGAGCCTCTGGCCATCTTTACTTCTGAGAGACTCAGCCTCTCTAAGACATCCCTTTTATAGCCAATCATGTTACACACCTGATGCCAGTTGACTAAATGTTCATTCAGCTGATTCTTTTTATATTGCTTTTTCAGCCCTTTTTTGCCTGTGTCCCAACTTTTTTGAGACCTGTTGCAGCCAGAAAATTTGAAATATGCTCATTTTGTAGATAAAAATGTAAACTGTCTCAATTTCAACATTTGAAATGTTATCTATGTTCTATTGTAAATAACATATTGGCTCATGTGATCTGAGAGTCATTGCATTTTGATTTTATTTACAATTTACACTTCGTCCCAACTATTTCGGAATTGGGATTGTACTACATTTGTACATATATCACCATTTCTGCCACAATGTGAGGAAATAATACACATTCGACTCACATCCAAAATTCAAAACTATGTCACTTTTTTCAGCTTTTGGGGTATACATGTGTAACAGGCTATGAGAAGTGACAGCAGCAAGCAGCCTCTACTCTAGGGCATTTGCTGCTAGCAGCCTGCCTCAAGTCTGACTATCTAACACAGGGATACTCTCTCTTTTCCAGAATGAGCCACAGTGGGTGCAAGCTTTCACTCCATCCAACCTGTTGCACACCTGATTCTACTAATCAACCCTTAAAGTTTTTGCCATAGACCCTTGATAAGTAGAATCAGGTGTGTAACTGCATGGTTAGAATGAAAGCCTGCACCCACTGCGGCTCATTCTGGGAAAGAGTGAGTATCCCTGGTCTAACAATTACAAAGAAGGAGATTCAAGAAAAAGGTTAGAAATCTGCTTATTTTTATATTTCAAAGTTATAATTTTGATCAAAATGTAGTTCTCATAAAGTGCTTTTTAACCATATAATTTTCATGAGAAAATATTAAAGTTCAGCAGAATAGAGGCCTGTTGTTCTGCTGACCTATCCTGCTAGCAGCCTGCCTCAAGCTTCTGACTGCCTAACCGTAAAAGAGAAAAATATTCAAAGAAAAAGGCTACAAAAATGCTGTATTTAACTTTTCAAAGTCAGATAAAAGTGATAAAAGGTGTAGTTCTCAAAAAGTGCTTTCAGAATAGAAGAAAACCTACTTTTAGATATGAAGAAAGTCATCTGCAGCTCAGTAGGGCAGAATGACCTTCTCCAACCGACTGGCAATTACACACTGTGAGACTCCTAAAGGTGCCTGGTTTACCCAGAACATATGCATCTTTATCAATGAAATTGTGTACAAAGTTAGTTTAGACAAAGTGCTTCCAGATTATCAACTCCATGTGTCTTTATTTATAATCTCGTTGTCAGGGTGATGGCCAACAGACCCAAGGGGTCTGGACCTCATGTGAAATGGAGAAATAGACATCCTGATTACAAATTGTAATAAATTGCTAAATACGCACCAACTGATGGCAAATTTGATATGGCTGTTTTACTTACCTTCTTATCTGTCAGAAAATGTTAAGATAATTAGTATCTGACACCTTAGAGCCATGATAGGGAGGAGAATGTGTGGAAAGTTTGAGCCTCTTGTTACAGCGGAGAATGCTAAAATAACAGCTTTGGGGGAAAAAACACCTTAAAAATAAAAAAAAAATTTTAAGAGCACAAATATTTACACATATACATTTAGTTTAGATTCTGTACATTAAATACATAATTGATTACTGTGTGATAATAACTTTAGGAGTAATTCAGTTTTAAAAGTTGAGAGGTCCTGCTTGTAGTGCTTGATACCCATAAGCTGAAAAACAGATGTATTTAAAAATAAAGAGTTCCGTCACGCCATTTTAAGACAAACTTACTGTCTCTATCAGTTAATCCCAACTGTAAATAATGAAAAAATAAAAATGATGGCATTAAAGGTCAAATCATGTGAATTAATTGTTTGCACCCAAATTGTTTTCACTGATTTTTTTCCTCTCAAGATTTCATTTTCATTTTCTGCAGTGCAATAATAAGGTAATATGAGTGAAAGTGTAGTCTAGACCAGCGGATTAATGTCTTCCAGGAAATCACCAGATTACAACATTCAAAGCCACAGACCAGCCAGCAGGTTTTACTTCTGTAAACTGCAGGAGGGAAATTCTATTTGGAGCCATGTGAGGCAGCAAATGATCACACGCAATGTCGTGTTTACACTGTGGTTCCCAGGTTTTCCGGTGCTTTCAGGACTGCAGTGAGCAGTCAGTTTCTACAATTCCAGTTCAAAAAATGTTAGAACATTATTGAAAATACAAATAAAAGCAAAAAAAGGATTCATTTGAAAATGCCATTCCCACTCCATTGTATTGAAAATACAACCACAACCCTTTATTTCATGCATCAAATTTAAGTGTTTATTGAAAATGTATGCATATTTCATGTCTGAAGACGGCAACAAACCCCCAAAAAAGCTGCCGCAGGAGAAATTTTAATGGGACTAATGATGATGTGCCAGGTTGCAGTAATAAACTGATGCGAAACAGGAGAAGTTAAACAAGTGAGCTAACTGTGTTACAGTGCAAAAGAAGCCCCCAAAATGAGTCTAGTTCCTTAAGAGCAAAAAATGGTCAAGGTTCTCCAATTTCCCAACAGATGGGTGTAAGATTTTAATCCATAACATTGTGAATAATGTTCTCTGAAGACAATTTTTTAAGGATTTAGGTCATTTTTACCATCTGCTTTGCATCATATAATTAACCCATTAACTCTAACTTTCCTCTTAAGTTTTCCTTTAAAAAGGTTCAAAGTTAGAAAAAAGTTTTTTTTTTTCATATTGCAGGACAATGTGACATACATATTTTGTATCTGCTGCTTGCAGTGCTTCACTGAAACTACATCACACTTATATCGAGAGAAATATTTAAACCCAGGATGATATGTATTTATGCCCATAGCATTACATCAAATGGAAAATGTTCAGAGCTTGTCCATCATTTTATACACATTTCCCTATAATTTAGCAGGACATATTTGGTATCATCGGAAACCTCGAGATCTGCATTGGAATTTAAAACAGGCCTGAAGTTCCACAGGTTTGAAAACACCAGATGTATTGGATAGAGTGTATATGGGTTAGTGGGTTTTATGGGGTTAAAATATGGAAGGAATTTAGTTTCATAAAGGACAAGGCCAAAAACCCCCTCGGAATGCATGTGATCTCCGATCGCCCCGAAGTCATTATCTTATGAACTGTCTGACTGTAATGGATATCAGGACGTGAGCTTGAAAATATTTTTGGGAACCTTTGTCAGTCAACAGCATTCACCACTGTATCCATTGATGCAAGTTAAAGCTTCACTATGCAAAGTCAAAGCCATTCTTTCTCTCACAATTTCTAAGAAATATATTCATGCAGACCATAAAATGACAGAGAAAACATATGGACACCAACACGAGAGAAGGAAGGAAAGAAAGACAGAAAGAAAGAGAGAGCTGACATGAATCAAGTAATAGATTGCAGATATTCCAATAAGAAATGAAATGACAACAAAGATGGAAATGCCAATATCGATTCAGAACAACAAGAATCCCGAGAGAAGGGGTACTCAGCCATTAACAATGAAGACCATTCACAATACAGTACAGAATCTCAATCAAAATTCTAAATTACAGAACCAAAAAAAGATGCCTCTAAGCTTTATTTTTATGGTCCCTTGAGACTGAAAAGCTAACTATGAGATTGACAGGCTAAAGAGTTGTTCACCTGGTCCCACAACTCAGTTGAACCATGATCAAGATCCCTTAAGCTCCCGGCAACTTTTTCCATGCTGAGCAAGTCTAAAAATTCTCTCAACTAATTTTCTATTGAGAAACATCTGGATTCGTGGATCATATCATCCAGTTGAACCAAATCATCCTCTTTGCAGCTAGAGAGGCCAGGCTAACAATTTTCTGCTATGACTTGCTCTGTTATTGTGTGGCCCTAGCCCCAAGCAGGCCAGTGACTGGATCAGCAATAAAATTGACATTAAAAAAATTCTTTAGAGTCCATACACTACCTCAGCCAAGAATTTTTTAACAGCAGGAGTTTTTCAACAACACTATCCAGAAGAACTTCTCTGGGCTTTGTGTCATCTGAGATGGACAGCTGCACAAGGGAAGCATGTTTTGTGGACTGCTGAGTCAACATTTCAAGTGTTTTTTGTAAAAAAAAAAAAAAAAAAGCCATCACATTCTCTGGAACTGTTGTGGTTTCCTGACTAGATGTTTACATATTTTTGAGGTCCTCTTGTTCGTGAATAATTGGAGAGAGACAAAATCTTCAGAAGCCATCTTTATTCCCAGCCTTGAATCGTGCAATAATCCAAACCCAGAGAGCAGTCCCTGGCCAAGAAGTGCTAACTCAGCATTCTTTACAGAGCAATATTTATGGGAAAAACTCAACCAACTTTGCTCCAATCAAAATACATGGGTTGTAACCATCTTATCTCTAACGTTTTTTTTAACAAACTTTGCTCCAATCACAATTCATGGGTTATCTCTCAAGTTTTTTTTTTCCCTTGGATTCTCTGAGATATATTGGTGGCGCACAGAAACATTAGTTTCATAAAAAATGAAAGAATATACACTTAAACGGTGTGGAAAATTACAGTTTAAGAGTGGAAAAACACAGTCAGATGAATAGGATACAAGTAGATACATAAATGATTCAATTTATTATGTTTTCAGTAACAACTTATGATTTTACTGAACAAATATTGATTAAAGCTACAGAAATCAAATACATCATCTGATTATGTTTTCAAATCAACAAAACAGAAGCCTGCTTACTAATCAAAGCTACAGAAGCCTGCTGCTTATGTGTGTGAGCTGCTTATGCATGTGTCTGTGTGTGTGCATGTGTACTTGTGCATGTGTCTGTGTGCACTGCTCATGTGTGTGAACTGCTTGTATGTGTGTGTGTGTGTGTGTGTGTGTTTGCACTGCTCATCCCCTCCCTACGCGTATGTGAACTACTTGTATGTGTGTGTGTGTTACTGCTGCTTACATAATGTGGTTATTGATTATGATTATTAATTATGGTTATTCAACATGGCAATTGATCTACTGATGAATATGATTAGAAATATTGAAATATAATCCTCAACAGAACAACGTGAGTGAGTTATGTGAGTTTCCCCACATAAACTCTTTTTTAAAAATTACATAATAAATAAATTTGCTACAGGAGGCAGCTTAACCACAGGGACAACTGGCCTGAGGTTGCAGGAAGACATCCTGGAGAGTTTGCCAATCAATCACAGAAACAAAAACATAAAAACATCACACAGAGAGTCCCAGGACAGCCCCTGAAGCAGTTTCGCATATATGAAAACAAGTATAACAACTACACTCACGAATACCGTGGCAGATTTCCACTGAAACTCTCACCCTTTAAGTCTTCACGCAGTACTTTAAAAGAGCATTGGATTTAAAGTGGAATGAAAATGTATTTGCCCCCTTCCCAATGTCCTCTATTTTTTCTAATTGGTCTTATGTAAATGTTTCAGATCATGAAACTAATTTTTAATACAATGCCTGGCCAATAAAAGTCACCACTTGGATTTAACTAAGCAAATAGGTAAGAGCCCTCCACTGAATAATTCCTGCAGTTATTAATACTGTATGAGACCCAATGTGAGTGAACACAAAAAGATCATTTCATTTATTGAAGGCAAAGATTTATTCAAAACCTGTGTCAGCCATGAGAAGAAATAACTGCCCCCCCCCAAAACCATGACTGGTTGTGCCGCCCTTGGCAGCAACAAATGCAGTCAAACATTTGGGCTAACTGGCAATGGGTCTTTTACATTGTTGTGGAGTTTTTTGACTCACTCTTTTTCGCAGAATTGTTTTTATTGAGCCACCTCAAGTTCTTCCGCAAGAACTGAAGAACTGCATATTTAAGGTCATGCCACAATATCTCATCAAATTTACGTCAGGACTTTTACTAAGCCACTCCAAAACCTTTGTTCGTCCAGAGGTGAACTAAGTTGTGTATATGGAACCTCTGATGTGCTGCATAATCCAAATGCATTTGAGTTGTAGGTTATAAACTGATGGCCGGACATTCTCCTTCAGGATTTTCTGGTAGAGAGCAGAATTTATGGTTCCATTAATTATGGTACGTCTCCCAGGTCTTACAGCAGCAAAGCAGCCCAAGACCACCACACTACCACCAGTGTCTAACAGTTGGTATGTTCTAATTGTGAAATACTGTGTTAGCATTACGCCACACGTAATAGTACCCATTTCTTCCCAAAGGTTCTGCTTTTGACTCAATAGTCCACAGAATATTATCCCAAAAGACTTGAGGGTCATGAAGATGTTTTCTAGCAAACGTAAGGTGAGTCTTAGCATTTTTTGATCAGCAGTTTTCGCCTTGCAGCTCCCCCATGGATGGCAGTTTTGCCCAGTCTTTTTTTGTTACAGAATCATGAACAGTGACCCTAATTGAGGCAAGTTAGACCTGCAGTTCTGTATGAGTTAGTCTGGGTCCTGATTGTGACCTCCTGGTTGAGCCGTCGATGCACTTTTGGTGTAACTGTGGTAGGCCGGACACTCCTGAGAAGGTTCCTCGTTGCTCCAAGTTCTCAGTATTTGAAGACAGTGCATCTTACCATGGTTCACAGGAGTCCTAGAGCCCTAGAAATGGCTTTGTAACGCTTTCCAGACTGAAAGATGTCGACAACTTTGCTTCTCATCTGTTCTTGAATTTCTCAGATTGCAGCATCGCGTGCTGCTTTTTACCTACTTTGCATTGCCAGACATGCTCTATTGAAGTGATGTTTAGATTCAATAGAGAGGCATTAATTATGCCTGGGGGTTTCTTGTGAAATTGGACCCAATATTCAATTCCTTTTGATTAATTGGTTAATTTAGAAGTAGGGGGGTAATCACCTTCTCCCATAGAGTCAGGTAGGGTGGGTAGCTTTTTTCATTCAGTAAATGAATTCATCATTTCAAACTGCAGTTTGTGTTTATTACGGTTATCTGTCAAATATTAAAATTGGTTTGAGCTGAAACATTAAAGTGTGACAAATAGAAGAAATTGGGAAGGGGGCATATACTTCTTTTTAAAGCACTGTAAACTCCAGTCTATGGAAACTTGAAACTGATTTGACTGTTATTTAAATGTTCTTTCTCGCCCCAGGTGTGGATATAATGGCATCATTCCACCCACGGAAAGGGAAACTAAAAAATTCCAGTTGAAAATGGAAGCGGGCCAGGAGAATTGCATCAGCCTTCAACCACAATAGATATGCAATCATACTTCTGTCCCGCTATTGTGCCGGCTCTAAGTAGCTGCCAAATGCATAGTTTGTATGCTGCCTCGGGTAGACATAATGCTACAGCAGGCACAGAGTGCTTTAGTGTCAGCGCCAGAGACACGCGGTCAGAGGAGGCAGTGACTTCTCCTTTTTATCGCTAGTCTGTCAACCTGTTTCCACGTACTATGCCTGATTGTCAATCAATCAATTTTTTAATTGTTTGGTAAAAACAAAAAAAAGTAAAGACCTAGCCTAGGCTATAAGTAGCCTGTAATGATTAAGAGGTGATAGTGACAAAAAGATTCATTTACGTTTACGCTTTGATTCAAGACTGCAAGTATGTAAATCTAATAATTAATTAGAAAAAACCTCAACTCCCTCGGTAATTCCGTGTATTGTTTTGACAATTTGTTTATCGGTTTATGAAAGAAGACTGGAAATAAACTCCCTTTATTTTTTTGAATGGCATTAAAAAGTGCGTATTTAAGGGGGGAAACATTATCGTAAACATATTGACCACATATTGAACGCCGCATAAGGTTTTAACATTTGTTAATGGCATTGCATTAGCTTCCTGTAAGCAAATATGTACAAATTTGCTGTCTTGTGAGCATTTTAAGTTAGATTCACTGAGCAATAATGTTGTGGATGGAACTGGCATGCCATTTCTGCCATTTAGTCTAGTAAATTAGTTAATCAACCCTCAGATTGCGAATCAAGCAAAGTAATAGTGAGTTATCGTTTGTTTAACGGCGAGGATTCTGCCTCCCCTAACTGACCTCCGACGGCATGTCACTGGTCAGCGCTGACTTCAGAGAGTGGAAGTTTTGCTAGTGAGGACGGCATGTGATCATCATTGAGACCATTCTGAACCATTAGTTGTAGAAAGTAAATCAGTAAAACAGATTTGAAATGGACAATGAAATGTCATTGTTCCAAGTTAGGACACGGGCTAAGCAGAAAACATATGGGACCTACAGCATGTACAGTTATGAATTCATGTCTCTAGACAAAAAAGAGCAATAATTACAGATTTAAGGCAGGCTGGCTTAAGGCATGCACGCACACAACTCATTCATAAATCTACCATCTTGAAAACAGCACTGCAGGAGCAACAGTGGATCATAATGTTGCACTACGTTGGTGCATGAGTGGAATTAACCATGTTATTTTGTCTCGTCTTCAAGATGTTAAGGAAGAGTAGCCCAGTAACCAAAGTATTTTTTTTTTAACAAGCATTGCAAAGACATGTATTTTTAACACTGGCAGCATCTATCATGCTTATTGTTCTTCGCAAGGTTTCACAAAGACCTGTAAAAACTGCATACTCCCCGTTTTTGATTTTGTGCGACTTTCCTGCTAGCACATTGAAAACATGCAAACAGAAGTTTGTTTTCTCAAAAAAATAGACAAGGATGCAATACGTCCATTTTGAAAAAATCTACTTTCTTTCTGATGACACAAGGTTCAAAAAAAGATTTGTAGATCTGCCACTTGTTGCTTTTCATGCTATACACAAAAATAGCTCAATTAGAAATACAGTAATGATATGCACTGTTGATCTCTGCCATACTTTCATATTGAATCAAAAGACTTGGAAATCAAGTTTTCAGATGATTTTACCCTTTCACATCAAAGCACACAGATGACACAACAAACATGTCCTCAAACATTTTTCCCATGATTACTGCAATGTTAAAACAGGAGATTTTAGAAGACATTTACATAAGTTAATAATAAGGTAAATAACGCGGGAAAAGTTTGGCTGAGCATAGGGCAGTGGAACAGGACTCTAGGACCCAACCCCGTTTTCTGGACCGTTTTACTTTTTACACTTTGCATGCTGTAAATAATAGTTGCTTGCAATACCAGATTTTATCCTACAAATAATTATCAGTGAGAAACAAGGTACAACTCAATGCAAAGCGTTGACTGCTTCACCTCTGCCTGCTACAGCTTCATAGGGATTAAAAGTTGATCATTGGTCCCCTCATGTAACCATGACCTTTGACCCCATGACCTCCAAAACCAAATCAGTTCAGCGACCCTCTACAGGGAGTTACCATGTCTGATTTGATTAAATTCTCTCTACTCTCAGTACCAATAGCACGGACTAGATATTTGGTGGACGGTGGGACAAATGCATGCATGGGCAGACAACTGGAAAACCGTATTCCTCCCGGCCACAGCAATAAAGAAACAAAATTCCAGCCGACTTTCTTAAAAACAATTTAAAACAAATTAAGAAAGTCGACTTGGCGAACTATAAAAACATTTTACTGTTCTTGCGTAACGGTGTGTAAAAAATGTGTCGTGTGTACATATAACACCAGGGTCTTCATATACAAGGGCGCGGGAGGTGGGGTGCTGAGGGTGCTGCAGCACCCCCTACTGGGGTATGGAGGGTGCTGAGCACCCCCTTACTGAGCAGAATAAAAAGTTTTTATCATTACTAATTTCGCCATCTGAGCAATTTAAAAATATCACACAATGAAATTCATATCAGAATATAAAAATAATAATGCATAAAAATGACTGACGTATTTAAATGCGTGTTTATGTAGGCTACGTTCTAAGGTCAAAGGTAAAAATGTGTTACTATGGGAGATAGCCTAGGAGCTACGCAAGAGATCATTACTGCTGAAAATGGCGCAGAAAAGAATGTGCGACTTTTTCCCCAAGACTAGCTAGCTTGTTGCTCCGGTAGAGCGGATCAGCAGCGGGTCACTTATTTTAGCCCTGCCATGCACTCCGGATCCTTTCAACAGAACATCGTATTTCCTGGAAGCAAATTCGGCACGGTGTGATTTGACAGATCGTTTCAATGAGGTTTGTTTGAAAATGGTGATGGGTGCATTGTGTTAAAGAAACCGACCTCATTCTTTGCTTTATCTGCACAACCTCCGTGACAATTCGTTTGCTAAAGGGGGATTTAGCAACTGGGAAAAGGCAAGTAAGAACTTGGTCAGCATGAGTTGTCAGACCTGCACTCTGATTCATTACGTGTGTTAGCGATGCTTTAAGTAACTCCAGTCAGTGCTATGTTTTGGGAGTTTGCAGCCAGGAATCAACATGCTGCAAGGACAGTGTTGTTTATTCAGTCATAAATGTTTATAACATTTAAGATCCGTTAAATTCCTGGGCCGTGAAGGAATACCGCACAGAGGGCACCGTCATCCCGACACGTACCGCGGCAGCTTGTGTGAGAGAATGCACTTATTACCGAAAGTTTGAGAATGGCTTTCACGTGCCCGCTGAAAAAAGATGTTAAACAAAACAAAAAAAAAAAAATCGCCGGTTTGGGAGAATTTTAAGAATGCTGATTATGATCAAAAAGAGAACGATTATTTTTAGCCTTTTTATGGGATTAGTCTGCTGCCTGGATGTATTTATGTTGGCTTAAACTGACAAGCGACATTCATTAAGGATAGTTGATTGGATTCAAAATTACATAATGTAATGCGATGAATCTCTCTATTCAAATGGAGGATTTTGTCCGAGGATTGTTTGTTTATTTTTGGGGCTGACAACCTCCTGTAGCACATAAAACGGCGCATAATAGCTAGGCTTACAAAGTCACGTCCTTCTGCGCTAATGTTTATTAGGGAGCGACAGGAAGATGTTTCTGTTTTAAATGTAAAAAATGCTGAAACGGGGGATGGAATTCAGAGATGGGGAAATAATTCCGCATCTAACCTCAACTTTCTTAGGCTTTTTATTTTCCAGAACAATTTTAAAAGGGGGCTCGCCATTATATTTTGGAGGGTTTTATTTCTGAGATGGGGCACTTGTCATCCCTATAATTACGTGCGCGTTTTCAATGTAGCCTGTCGGTGGTTTCTTGGTCATTTCCTCATTAATAATGTCTTAATCATGATACGATTATGTATTGGTCTTGATAATTCAAATTCTAAATGGTTTGATTGTGAATCAGGAGATATCAAACTGGGAGGCGTTGTGAGCCGTCATGTGTGAGACAGGCAAATCCCTTAACGGCAGCATTATGGTGTTGAAGAGGTTGAAACAAATAAGGCAACAAGCATGATAGCTTTTTAAATGACACATGCATACAAAACAAAGGAACTTATTGGGATAAAACATAGAAACAAATACAGGCCTCAGGACAACAATTAGAAATTATAATTTTCTGTAATCAGTTATGATTTATATGGCGAGTATTCTTTTATTCCAGTACTCGTTTGCACCCTTAGTTGCTATGACCGCTGTTGCAAAGACCAACATTGTCATAACGTCCTCATGCAGCGCTAAAAAAAAAAAAAAAAAAAAAAAAAAAAAAAAAGTCACTCTTCTGCTTTCGGTTGGCAGCCCCCCCAATTCAAACATCTTCCCGCGCGCATGTTCATATAGTACAGATTTATTATCATTAGGCTTATAGCCAACTACTTGAGTGAAGCATTCTGCTGTTGAGGCCATGTGGTAACACCCAAATCTAGTATCAGTATCATTAAATACTTTCCAAAACATTTATTGACAGCTTTATGAAAGCACTCCTCTCACAAATAAAGAAATATTCTCATACATACCTAAGTGCACACCTAATTAGAAATTGTTTACTACAAACTGAATTTTCCCCTCAACAAAACAACACAGCCTACATGATGTGCCAATGCATGCCCAAAATTTCCATTGCCTCAGCTGGGGTTTGGATGCCCAATGGAATGGAAATTACCACACAATTAAAAGTTACCATTCAAGTTTTGGTGGTTTTCTGGAACAATAAATGAAGTACGTAAGCCAGCAGCATTATCGTGACCCAAATAAATGCCTTTTGTGATTTTAGTTTTTTTCCGAAACACACATTCATGCTCATATATGTAATTGAGACAGGTATGTCTATGTTTACGCTTTTAAGAATACCTTAAGCATACCAAAAATAAGCATATTTTACAATGGGGCACCATGACCAAACCAAGGTTGTGGCAATATGCATTTCATTCAAATGCTTTCTTGAGAATATAACTTTTCTCTGGTATAGGGTTGAAAAAACAAAATGAGATGGAATCCCGATACTGACACAATATTAAAATAAGAATCAGGGAATATTCCTTGTCCACACATTTTTCCAAATGGATCGTGAGTCTCAGGATTCCCCACAAAAGCCTTTATATGGAGGAGTGTGAGCTGCAATTATTATAGGGCCCTTCTTCAGCGGACAATTGCTGACTATTCCTGACACAGAAGAGGATACTGTGAGTCCGTGTCTACAAGTCACTGCTGATGTAAAAACCCAAGAGACGATTTGGCGGTCAAAAGACTGCAAACAACCGGGCTATTGTAAGGGATCAAATCCTTCTGTCATTGTTCTTCAGACCACATTTACATTTAATCATATTATCCACAGTGGAAACTGTGGGAATGGGTTGTCACATAAGAAATGTCAGATGCATTTTGGCAAGAATACTGCTTAATCCTCGCAACTGTGAAGAATACAGATTTGTATTGTTGTGTGCATCATCCCAGTCCTGACCATAGAGACCAAACAACACCTTACAGAGCTCTGATACATCCCAGAATTCAGGAACAAAAAAGTGACGGATGTGAAACTTCACTCAAACTTTGCTCTATACCACTTAAATTCTGAACAGAACACAAAACACTGCAAATAGGTTTTGAAAATGGCCATTTTATTGCCAACAACATGGAAGAGGCAAGAAAGAACCTGAAGTAAAATAAATCGTGGGGGACTCTAATGCGATGAATTCCTCATAGGGACAACACCACAGTCCTGAAATAAAACATACTTTGACCATGCAGGACAAGGACAACCCCATCAATCATTATTTTTAATATAGTTAATCTGAAAGCCTTTCCACAACGGCAAAATGATCGACTGCCTCCGTACTCATTTAAAGCTCAATATCCTTTGGGTTGGCATAGCACCAAGTAAACAAAAAACCCCGGGTTTGTGAAAGTACTCGTTGTGTTTGGACCATAACATAACTGGTGTGGCATATCAGAACCACCTAACTGCATCTCTGGCACCGCACTTACTGACATTGTATCAACATGCACAGTAAGCTCCCCAGGTGCACCTGATTTAAAGAAACGAGGAAAATTCAGTATCGGGGAAGTGCGTTACTGTGACAGGTCTTGGGCAGGAATAGTGACGCTTGATGGATAAACAGTCTGCTCATATCGTGTTAGACAAGTGTGTGTACAACCAAAGACTGTACAATCCAAATGACTTTGGGTTAATGGATGACGCCATTAAACGCATTTGTAGAACAAAATACAATGTAGAGCAGCTTCAACAGTAATACGCACATCTGCGCAGGTGGGAACCATGATTTTCTGATACTGAAAACACCTGCAAATCTTCAGTCCCCATCCATATGGCAAAGTAATGGCAAAGACTTCAGAAGGAGCCCAATACACAGAGAACAGAGGAACTAGGCCTCAAATGCAAAATGCAAATAGATAAGTTCCTGCTGTGGATGATGGCGGTACAATTTTGTCCTGGGTGGATATTTTGAACAATTATGTGGTATCCCATTGTAAAAGAGGTCTCTTATGACCCAAAAGCACCACCTTCTGTCCAAAGCCCAAGAAAAAGTACCTTTACTGAACAGCTCATGACAACTTTTCACTGTCTACTGAGGGGAAAAAAACACAAGAGCGATTCCAAGACTAAAAGGTTTTTGAATATACATTCCATAACCCAGAATAATTTATGTCAGCTATACAAATTGCCTCATTCAAATAATTTGATACGAATGAAAAAAAACAAGGAATAGCTGCATAAGAAAATCGGTACAACCACCAATAGGCCGGTACTAGCTAAACATAACCTTCCACACACTTCGAACACCAAGAAATCCTTTCTGAAAAAAAAAAAAAAAAAAAAAAGTTTTTATTATAACAACTTTCAAAGTTCACACAGAACAAACGCACTGAGAAGGAGTACAATGGTCTTGCAAATCCAAGTCTAGGCAGCATTATCCCTGAAACTGCAAAGATGACAACAAAATTTATAGCAATCCTCAGCCACCAGGATCTAACAGTATAGGGAGCTGTGCATTTGAAGCTTGCTCAAATTTAATAAACCAAATGTCTTAGAAAAACTACTTTACGGTGGCTTCAAGCATGAGGAAAAAAAAAAAAAAAAAAAAAATTACAACCCCAATTCCGAAATAGTTGGGACAAAGTGTAAATTGTGAATAAAATCAAAACGCAATGACTTTCAAATCACACCAGCCAGTATTTTATTCACAATAGAACATAAATAACATAGCAAATGTTGAAACAGAGAAATTTTATAATTTTATCCACAAAATGAGCTCATTTCAAATTTGATGGCTGCTACAAGTCTCAAAAAAGTTGGGACAGAGGCCTGTTACCATGGTGTAGCATCCCCTCTTCTTTTTAACACAGAGTGGAGGCGTCTGGGCATTGAGGAGACAAGTTTCTTGAGTTTAGCCATTGGAATTTGATCCCACTCTTGTTTAATACAGGCTTCCAGCTGCTGGAGAGTTTTGAGTCTCCTTTAATGGACTTTTCGTTTAATTATGCGCCAAATGTTCTCAATTGGTGAAAGATCAGGACTGCAGGCAGGCTAGTTCAGCACACGGACTCTTCTACTACGAAGCCATGCTGTTGTAATAGCTGCAGTATGTGGTTTTGCATTGTCCTGCTGAAATACACAAGGCCTTCCCTCGAATAGATGTCGGTTGGAGGGGAGCATATACTGCACTAAAACCTTTATATACCTTTCAGCATTCATGGTGCTTTTTAAAACATGTAAGTGTCCCACACCATATGCACTAATGCATCCTCACACCATCAGAGATGCTGGCTTTTGAACTGAACGCTGATAAAAGGAGGGGTGGTCTTTCTCCTCTTTTGCCCGGAGGACACAACGCCCATGATTTCCAACAAGAATGTCAAATTTGGACTCGTCTGACCACAGGACACTTTGCCACTTTGCTACAGTCCATTTTAAATGAGGCTTGGCCCACAGAACATGGCGGCGCTTCTGGATCATGCTCAACAATGGCTTCCTTTTTACATGACGGAGTTTTAGGTGGCATCTGTGGATGGCACGGCGGATTGTGTTTACTGACAGTGGTTTCTTTAAAGGAGAAGTGCCGTTTTTACAGTTTTGACATTATTTGTGGCATAAAATACGATCATTTACTCATCCATATAACTTTCGTGTTACTAGAAGTCCTTCGGAAGATATTTGGATCCAAAGAGAGCCGCGTATATCTGTATAATGGGAGTGAACGGGGCACCGAGAGCGCAGCCTCTAATGCTACATTATCTGCCGCGAAACTCATTCATTTCACCAGCGACAGTCAGCTGCTTTACGTGCTGGTAAAACATCATGGTTCGTGTTTGCGTTTTTCCAAGTTGTCGCAACAAAATGATCAGTTGGACAACGTTTAGCTTCCATAGGCTACCTTATGCAATTTGGAATTGCTAAAACTCTGGCTAGTTGCGTTAAAATAGACCCGAATACTCAAGTGGAAACATTGAGGTGTGCGGATCTTGGTGTTTGCAGTGCTCACTTCGATACGGAAGACTTTTTTCCCGCAAGGCCACAAAAAGTGGGCCAGAAAGTGCAACGCCTGAATCTGAGGAAGGATGCCATCCCGATGGTTGCAGTGGGCACAACAGACACAATGGAGGTAATGCATTTCTAATGAAGCTTTGTGTAATGATGTTATTAGGCTATACAGTAACCTGTGCACATGGATCAGAGCTTAGTAGGTCAAGCTACAGACGCCGGATACGATAACAGGCAACCCCGGACTCAAAAATGGGAACAACACTAGCGAATCATAACAAAATATTGGTGAAATGAATAAGTTTCGCGAAAGATAATGCGGCATTAGAGGCTGCGCTCTTGGTGCCCCGTTCACTCCCATTATACAGATATACGCGGCTCTCTTTGGATCTAAATATCTTCCGAAGGACTTCTAGTGACATGAAAGTTATATGGGTGAGAAAATGATTGCATTTTATGCCACAAATACTGTCAAACCTATAAAAAACGGTACTTCTCCTTCAAGTATTCCTGGGCCCATTTAGTAATGTCAATGACAGAATCATGCCGGTGAGTGATGCAGTGGCGTCTGAGGGCCCGAAGATCACGGGCATCCAGTAAAGGTCTTTGGTCTTGTCCCTTATGCACAGAGATTTTTCCAGTTTCTCTGAATCTTTTGATGATGTTATGCATTGTCGATAATGAGACCTTCAAAGCCTTTTGCGATTTGATGTTGAGGAACATTGTTTTTAAAGTATTCCATAATTTTTTTATGCAAGCCTTCATAGGTTGGAGAGCCTCTGGCCATCTTTACTTCTGCAAGACTCAGCCTCTGTAAGACATCCCTTCTATAGCCAACCATGTTACACACCTGATGCCAGTTAACTTAATTACTTGCTAAATGTTATTTCAGCTGATTCTCTTGTATATTAATTGCTTTTTCTGCCCTTTTTTGAGACCTGTTGCAGCCAGAAAATTTGGAATAAGCTCATTCTGTGGATAAAAATGTAAAATGTCTCAGTTTCAACATTTGAAATGTTATCTATGTTCTATTGTAAATAGCATATTGGCTCATGTGATCTGAAAGTCACTGCATTTTCATTTTATTCACAATTTACACTTCATCCCAACTATTTCGGAATTGGGGTTGTAACCTCTCTGAAGGGATAATGCAATTACAGCAAATAAGGTATCAAACAAAAATGGTTACATCAACTGCGATGTTGTCTGCAATGAACTAAGCAGAATGCATTTAGTTTTGCAAATTCTTCAAGAAAGTTTAGTCTATTGATATGAATATTGCTTCTGAATAAGCAATCGCAGTTGAGCTCATCTTTGAGAAAGTCAAGATGGAGCATTTAAATTTAAAAACTCCCCATCCATCACAAGTCACATCAACTCTTTCAATATCTAGAGTGTATTTAACATGTAATGCCTGATTCAGAATAACATGACTGCCAGGCACATGAAGGTTTGATTAAATTGGGGTCACCTATTTAGGGGGCGAACTTAAGGTGCCTGACTGGGCCTCCGAAGATTGGTAGTTCAAGCACAAGCGAAGCCAAAATAAGATCGGTCCAGCTGTTGGGCACTTGGATAAAATGAATCCGCTAAATGCGTAAATGCAATGTCATGAAAAGAATCCGGCCATAGACCAGTTGCTTGTTGGATAGCACTAAAATCACACAATACAGCTGAAATTAAACTTTCAAACAAATCTGCAGTCAAAACATTTCACCACAAAAGATTTAACTTTGAACAAACATTACACTGGTGTTGTTGGGTTAGGGGCTGGTCTCTGACTGGTAGCGTATGTAACGGGCAGTGATGCTGCTGAATAGATAAAAACCATGCACATTATAAAAATGGAAAAATATGCTCTTAAAAACAATTTTATTAAATAGAAATATAGAAATGCCTGTTCCATGTTTTCCGTTACATCAGTGACTGCGCTGTAGTTAGATTCAATGACAGGAAAACACAAGTCACCTAAAATGCAATTCTAGAAGGATAGACCTGGCATTGTATCTGAAACCCGAATGGGTTTTTAAAAGTCCAATTTCACGAACCGCAGATCTGTCTGGTGAGAGAACGATGGCATTACTGTAATATCCATACAACAATATTACCGTAATAACTATAGTAGCCATCACATGGAACAATGACCACATAAGAAAAACCATAAAAATGCACCCCTCCTCCCAATTGAGAACACAAATATATAATACTGTGTTAAAGTATTTTCATACATTTACGTACAAAAACGTATCCCTTGAAGAATACGGGCGCAAACCCAAAAGAAAATAAAGGTTAAACAAATGAACCAGTTTCAATGATTGAACTCATTCAGACAAAGCCTAAACACTAAAACGGAGCCTAAAAGAGAGTGGAACAGCGCCGACATGTGCAAGTCAACGTACGCATCACCATACATATCCATGACTGCAGAAAAGAAACCAGTAACCTGAAGCAGATGACGGTATATTCCCCCACTGGAATATACGAAGTGGTACAACAAAGATGGGCATCTCATTTAGTTAAAATACAATCAATGTACTGTAAATGAAGTTCGAACTCCAGTCAATATAAACGGATTTCACAAAGTGCTGGGAGTGAAGTATGGGCCTCGGAAAGGTGCTTGATTGAGTTGCTGAAATCTCTGGCATTTCAGTTGAAGAATCGCCCTCCAGTGCAAAAAAAGCAAAGCTTGAATGGTGTAGAGTGTGCATGTGAGTGGGCTGAGTGCACATAAAACTCGCACATCATCTCCTTCAAGTCCCAGGTCGCAATGGCATTAAATTACTATATGTGCTTAAGCAGTGTTATGGCTTCACCCATAGATGCAAAGTACCCATGAAAAAGAGAACGGCAATCAATATTTCAGAAATTCATAATTGTGCGGCAAACACAGAACCAAAGAGAAAAACTAATACCTAAGAGAGAAATGAGGTTATTCTCTTCTTCCGGACAGTCTAGTTTCAAAAGCCACAGCTGCACTTGGTTTAGAGAACAACCCAGCATATATAACCATGATTTAATTTAAAACTACATTGAAGTGTAGTTCTCCATTACGGATTTCCAAGACCTTTAGTACAAGTCAAAAAGCATTGCTCCGTTGATTACCTTCATCAATACTTTTGGCAAGAAAGTACCCCACAAGTGAGACATACTGCTGACACATCTCAAGCTAAAGACAGTCCAATATCACATTGTGGGAAACTAGTGGTGGGGGGGTTCTTAAAAGCTATATTAATTCATCCAAACACAAGACACTACAGCAGACTATATACTCAAGAATGCCCAAATAAATGCGCATATTCATCAGGATACGTTTGCAAAGGCCTGATGTGGCTGGCAACGTGGTGATTTAAGTAGTAATGGGCACACAATAGTAATTTGGCAATGGGGGCTAAAAGTGATTTCATTTTGAAGTAGCGCAGCATCAGTTCAGGAGAAAACTGCTTGTAAGCAAATTGAAAAAAAAAGAAAACGCACAGTAAAAACACAGTGCGAGATAATAAAATGCGTTTCCTCTCTGGGAGTAGGGCCATGATCCTGTTCTCAATTTTTTTCATTGGCTATCACTTATAAATAATTTCTGGGAAAGTGCAAGAACAAATTTCAGGTAGTTTCTCAAGATGTAAAGTGTTTCCACACTGAATAGTGTTAAAAGATTCAAGTTGCCACCCTTGCGAAAGTAATTTTAGCATGCCACGACAATGTCCTCGGCTAGAAACAAAAATCCGCCTAAATTTAAAGCAGTCGAGCGGCAGTAGTTTAAAATTCATTTGGCGATAGTCCAGGTGATGTTTTAAAGTTAGCCAATTGTTACTTTTCATGCCTAAAACAGCATGTCTTTGCCAAGATGGAGGAAATCAAGAATCCCAACCATGATTTGGTATCAAGCCTTTGGAGAAAAAAATGAATAAAATCCATGTGCAGAGGTTTAAAAAAGGAGCAGCTGGAAAAGGCCATACTTCACTCCAGAGTAGAGGAGGGGTCTATGGTGAGACTCTACAGCTGTACACGTCCCTTATTTGGGCGGGGCTGCACTACCTGTGGACAGGCAGGTGCAGCCCATTAAGGGGGGAGACGGGCGGGTGTAGCTCTAGTTGGGCCAGCAGGGAGAAGTGGTCGGAGGGGATGTGGGGATGAGGGCAGCCCGTGATGTTGTTGTCTGTCAGCCACTGAGTCTCCAGGGGCCCAAGCACGCCCAGAACACTCATGTGAGTCTTCGAGTAGAAAATGTAGTCGATCACACCCTGGAGACAGATCAGACACAGGAGGAAAAAGTCAAGACGCACAGCCTTAAATCACCTCCTCGGAGAGAATGACCACTAGAAATCAGAGAAGGTACGGACTATACAAGAAGCCTATCACAGTCCGAGTCCATGATAGTGCAATCAGCCAAACAAAAGAATACAATATTTCCTACGGAGCTATTCAAAAGGTAAGAAGCTACTGTTTCCTACACAAGTCTTTTTACCTCTATACCAAATTCCTATGTCGGTGCTTGACAATTTTTAAAATGTGCATAATAACAGTAATAATAATAATAATAATCATAATAATAATCATAATCACAATAATCAATAATAATAATAATAGTTTCTTCTCACATGCCACCTTATTAGAGTTATATAAAAAGCCCTCGACAGAGTCTTGCCTTAAAATCGTAGGTGTAATTGGTGTAAGGCATCAGGTTGTTTTCGTATGCACTCTTTAGCTGGAAGCTGTGTGTGATGCTGCCCTCAGAGTTTCCACTCTTTCCGTTACAGCTGAAGTTTGTCAGGCATTCATTGTATCGCAGCTCTTTGAAGTCCTTGTGATTTTCTGCCACGCCGCCATTGCTCAAGTACTCAACCACACCTTCAAATGGGAAAAGATAAGCGCATCAACACGTGCAGAGAGGCCCTTCAAACTTAACTTGAAATACATTGCATTTTTTTTTTTTTGAGTTAAAAGTTATCAATTTATTTTCAGCACTTTCCTGAAAGACCACACTGTCAAACTCTGTGGTCTTCTAAACAAGTGTACAAGAGTAGAAGAGCACAAAGGGTGACACTCTCTTTGCTGCGAAGCAACAACAATACCCACTGCACCATCCTTTTATGTTATTAAATAATGCAGCATAACAATTCATAAACATATCATCATGCCTGAACTCACAGCCACGACCTTGCCAGTAAAACACAGACTCAATGTCAGGATGAAATACAGGGCTTCACCGCTAAACATCAGGCCTGGACTAGAGCTTCAGTAATCAGCCAATTAATCGATATAAATAAAAAAATAAATCACAAAATATTCTGATAATCTATTGTTTCTTTCACTTGGTGGTTCCAGTTTCTTAAAGCCCTAGGAAATGTGGATTGAAATAATAAAAAATAAATATATGACTAAGTGAAAGAACAACGAATAAGTTGAGTGTCTCATGAAGCATCCTCAGAAATCTGAGTGACAGCAAACATTCATGACCATTAGAAACCCTAGACCAAAAACGGCTCATTTTGTTTCGACCATTTCTCAAGACTGCAGGCGTGGAAGATCATGGTTTGTTCACACTGTTTGAGCGCTCCGCGATAATGGTGCTTATATTCTGCTACCATGGATAATAGAAAGTTGAATGTCTGATTAGTGAAGTATCTGTTGAACTAGTAATGGTTTTGAACTACTTTGGCATGACTTGAGACGATATATTCGTAAACTCTGTTTGGGTCAGAGCAGGACTTGTCTATCAAAATCGGGTTGTGGCCCAGCTCAAACAATACAATACAAGGCAATATTCTCTGAAATGAGAGAAATCAAATAAAAATGTCCTACTACTCATCAAATGCACGTTACCAACATCTTTCGCCTTAATTACATGTGAATGATGCCTGATTTAAATACAATTTTGGAAGTTTGTCCTTGACATCAATATTGTTTGAAAACTCTTTCAGATTCGTACAGTGTAAGCTTTAGGTAGCGGTAATTACCCAGCTAAATGAAATAACATTTGCTGAAGACAAGTGAGCCATATATTGGTAGCATACACACTAACATTCACTAGCTAGTGGCGTAAGCTAGAAATTACTGGGGTTAAATGACGGCCACATCCAAAGGTTAGATTAGCTTAAATATGGTCTAATAATGCACTAATAAGTCAGTAACATTACACTCACAGCTTAACTTTGCCTGACGTTAGCGACTTACATTATAAATCTCCATGTGCTGGACTGAAGATGTCGGAAAAGGGAAATCCTGAAGCGGAGGGAGTGAGGGCACAGGTCTAACTACAAGACGAAACAGTTTGAAAAAACCTGTAGCTTCCTGAGCGATATTACTGAACTGGTCTAGGGGGAAATGAACGCTGCAAATGCGTGAGTTTTCCAGGTAACTCCACCTTGGCTCCCAAAAATGCAGTCCACCGTTTCTCCAAGCACACCGCACTCAGAGATTTATAGAATGACACATCGTCATCTCTATCGGTGAATGTGCACCAGGGACAGCACAAACCGGCATAATGGGGCAAATAGCAGGGAAAGACAATGCCAGAGACCAAGAGATCAAATTTGGACGACAATTAGTTAGCTAGCTAGCTAAATATAAGAGGCTATGCAGAAACGAGATGCTTCAGACTCAAAGAAGCACACCGATTGGGATAAGAGAAGTTTTGTTGCACCATTTTGGGTGGGACAACTGACGTAAATTTCTTATGATTGGTTTGTGAATCTTATTACATGAGAATTCAAACCCAATTTCAGGATAGTTTATGGAACTACTAATACTTCTTTGGATTTTGTTATCGGATCGCATCCAACTTCAAGAAGTTGCACACACAGCCACCTACTGTGCTGGAGTGTGAGACCAGTTATGGTATACCTACAATTATCTCCTTACCCAGTCCTGTTGGAGTACTGCAGCCAACAAGATTTAGAATATTTAAATACTTCTATCTCGATCTCTGAATTCGAAAAAAAAAAAAAAAAAAAAAAACTCACACCTTTTCCAAATGTTTTACCCCCCCCCCCCCCATCTGACTCCCTCCAAATCCCTTTGCCAATATTCTCAAAATTTCTTCACCCTTCACATCTGAGTTTATAGAACTTACATGCCATTTTTTAAATTATGAATTGAAACTAATTTCTCATACTTTTTAGATGCTTGCAATTATTACTACATCAGACCCCAAGTTAGTTAGAAAGCTGTTGTGGATTTGGGTTTCCAAGGGCTTTAAATGCAAGGATTTGCTTCTTTTTGTCATTGATGACAGTGAATGAAGAGTCTAACGGTTTTGGACTGTAAATTGAACAAAAGAAATGATCTTAAAATGCGACTTTGGGCTCTGGGGAGTTGCGATGAGCATTTTTTTTTTTTTTTTTTTTTTTTTTAACATTGAACAGGTGGAACGATTAATAAAATACTTATGAAAAAATCATCAATTTAACAGATAATTACCAGCTGCAGCTGCAGCTATGTTGCTGAAGTCCATACCTGAGTCAGGCAGAGAGTTCAAATCTGCACAGAGGACAATGGGGATGGAGACGGGCTCAGATGTGGGGGATCCGGATGCTTCAGCCCCAGCAGCCTTCTCTGCGATGCTCTTCAGCTCCGAGATGAACATCATCGTTTGGATCAGCTTCACGTCCGAGAACTCGGGGTCCCAGTGCATGTGCGCATTGGCCACTAGGAGGAGCTGTTTCTCCTGCAAGGGCTTTGTCCCTGTGTGACAGCGAGATGACATCACTACAGCTCAAAGAAACACCTGTTGACACCACTGCCAATTGTTGCCAATCTCATATTTATTTCGTAATTTAGTTTGTTTAGAAGTACATTGGTTATAAATATAAAATACTCACTACGTGTCACATTGTAAGTAAGTATTTCAACCAAAACAAATGAATAGAAACAAGAAGCACACAAATGGGCAAGCTAACTGTTCGAAATCCCTGAGAAACTCACCAATTACTTTGGTGAAACATGTGTCATTGTAAAATATAAACTAGAGCTCGGCATGGTCCTTACCCCCAGAAAATATGTCCTTATTGACCTCCAGTAAGACAGCCACACCAATATTGTCTTTTGTCATTACTCGATTCAGCATGACCTCTGATCCTTCAGAGTTCGCCATAGCAACCTGATTGAACTCAACTGCGTGCTTCTGCGCAAGTGTAAATCTGGAGGGAAAAAAAAAAACATCAGAACAATTATTCATATTCAACTGTGTCAAATCCAAAAAAAATGGGGAACAGTCCAATCGGATCCACAGAGAGAGCAAGTACAGAGTACAACATGTTCACCAGATTCCTAAAACCAGGAGCTCTTTATCACGAGGAACGATCCAGCACACGGCATCAAAACACAGTGAATCTTATTTGCCGTTCAAACAGACCCAGAGGGAAACGCACAAAAAAAAAAAAAAAAAATACAAGAGCTTTTCCGAGCCAGAATCCCCACTGAGCCTGTGCTGACTTCTACAGTGTAACCATTTACGCAACAAGAGCACCCCCCTCTGGTGAAAACAGACCATAACAACATCAATACCAGGCCACTAAAAAGCACCAGACAAAATTGTAAAGGAAAGGAGAAGAGGAAACAAGTGCTAACTGAACACTTAACCAGCAAGCAGCCAAAAAGTTGAGCGTTTACTAGCAGAACAACCAGAAGACAAACATCACACATCATAGGACAACAGTAAGCTCGGTCATCTGCTGACCAAGAAAATGCAATATGCACCAAATATTAACAAAAGATAAATGGACTCACTTTTCAGTTTTGAAGAATATTGCACAGCCATCCACATGTTTTCTTTCTTGCTCAGACACTAATTTGGCACGAGACTTTGGACAGAAATAACCATCATATCCACGCTCCTTCAGTGTTTGAAGAAAAAGGGAGTAGTATTGCTCGGTCTCAACTTCCTGTGGGAACATCGTTCAGACTGTGAGAATCTGTTTTCCAACCCCAAAAGGAAGGCAGAACAAAGTTGGGGTCCATTTTGTGTTTCTAGCACACTACAGTTACACAAGCTGACCTTTGACATGATTTTCCGGAAACTGACAACAAAATTCAGCTCTTTATTTTATGCATTGCAAACAAAACCAAGACACAGAGTGCATGTAAGCTTTCTCTCCTACAGCCATTTCTACTCCCAGCATATGGTCCTTCTCACGAATTAAAACAATACCCAAGTAAAAAACTAGAAATGCTTCCATGAGCTTCAGAACAAGTCAATAACTAATGATGCCGATCGATGGGGAGCGATGCTGCGGATCTTGAGAAAAAATTAAGCTGGTGATAATGAAAATTTTTGAATTGAAACACGTTTCAAACAGCGGGTTTCTTTGGACCAAATACAAGTTTAATGGAAAAAATGCTAGGAGGACTATAATTCGAAAGGTGGGACAGGGTGTGGGATAGAATATTAATTTCACAGTGCTATCTGACACGCTCCGATTCAAGATGGAATGATATTTTTTCCCAGGGCTACATGACAGAAAGAGTACGGAGTTTTACAAAACAGCCGCATTTCATGTTAAATCAAGTAATGCTGCTCACCATAAATGGCTCAGATCTAAAACTCATCAACCACCAGGCCTAAATATAGATGATCTCATTATTTATCAATTTTGATAGTTTTGTCAGAGAAAATAATTTAGACTTTGTTAGCAAAAAAATTAAATTTGTGCGCTTCTTAATTAATGAGTCCAAATTAATTATGGCAGTAAACCACTGATGGGAATGGCTGATGGGAATTGATAATTTTTCTGATTCCATCCATAACGCATACCTAATTTACGTACATATTCAGACCAATTATGCATAACCTCATTAATTATTTTTGGTATGATGTAGAAGTATCCCAAACTTGTATCAATAATGCGTATTCTACCTACTTTTAACTCTCACACCATTTTTTGATGGGATTTCATTTCCCTGAATTGCGTCCATAACGCTAACAGAGTTTTTGGATCTGAGCTAAATCAACAGGTAATCACTTCAGGTCACACCTTTGACATCATAACCAAATGAGCAGTAAAACACAGACATAAAGGGACTCTGAAGTCAGACCTGAAGGCTGATGATGTCCGCGTCACAGTTGGCGATTTCCTCCATGATTCCCTTTTTTCTGTACTCCCAGTTCAGTGCCCAGGATGGACAGTACCCGTACAGCTGTCTTGTGGCGTACTTGTCACACAGTACATTGTAACACATGATGGTGAACATAGCTGGAGGAGAAAAACAACATAAATTACCTCTACTGAATTTAACTGAACGATTAAATCCTGATAAATGCCTCAAGCGTTTATTAATTTCACCGATTCTATATGTTGGGCATTAACACAACCAAAGAAAGCATATTTCCTGCTATAAGCCAGTAAAAATGCTGACAATTCAACAGCAAGTAACTGGTTACTAAAAAAATTAAATTGCATCAATAATGCATGAGATCAGTTTTTAATAGTGAGAGAGTGTATACAGATATGCAAAAGAAAATGTACAGCACATGACCATGCAAGTGTACCTGTGGGGACCACTTGATCTCGTTCTTTCAGAGTGATCCACGGTCTGGGAGGAAGTTGTTCTGGGTGTACTAGAGAGATTGGGTTGAACAGTATTAACTCAGGAACAAGGCTGGTGGATACAGAACAGAAATATGATAAGACTGTAATGTTAGGAACAGATTCTCCCTTTCAATTGGTCTGACCATGTCAATGAGGTACCTGCTAGATTGTCAAGCATGTAGTTGAGGAGCTTTCTGGTGCCATCAGACTCCTGGTAGAGCTTGAGGATATCCTGTGATAGAGGATTTCCTGGAAGAAGGACAAAAAACAGAGGATTTCATTCCTAGAGTTCACTCTGATTAAGGCAGACAGAGGACCAAGTCTGGGTAAACCTGAAGTTACACAGTAAAAAAGGTGATTTGAACAGATCCAAACTAAAAAGACAAAGTCAATGGAATGATTGCAGCTTTACAGGCATACTGTATGGTGTATTCTGTGTATTTTGCTTGTTTATGAAGGCAAGGGTAAGAATACCTTTCAAACCTAGGGTTTGTAGCTGGAACAGCCGCCCAAGTTCATAAGGCAGAACCCGTAAAAGATTGTTATTTAAAAGCAATTCCCTGGAAAACACAAAGGAGAAAATACACAGAAAGCACACTTACTTAGAGAGCCTTTTCCAGTCATCTATAAAGCACAATACGACAACTGGGTCATTCCATATGAAATCGTCAATTTTCAAACATGTTCCATGGGCATAGTCATGGATTTTCTTCAAACTTAAACAGAACATTGCTTTGGGTGCCAAATGAAAAAAAAAATACTAAGTTTTAGCTCCATCGGCCTGCTAGTTTTCATTTTCTGGGGGGCCAAAAAAATGAATGTGGCACCCCGGTTGGTGAAATTAGCATTTCTTCCATCTTTAACAGACTGTACTGTGGAAGTAATGAAGCCAACCCCATGATTTTTTTAGGACTTGTTCTCTAGGCACTGTACTACCCTTCATTGCCAATCAAAGTAGTTTTAACCCTTTCATTGTGGTTTTATAGGCTCTCAGAAATGCTACTTTTACAAACCGGTATCAAAACATACACATTTAAGGGAGCCATTTTCACACCCATCTGAGGACAATAGAGCTGGGGCGATTCTGAATCGATTTTTTTTTTAAGGCATAGTACCACCACCTGCTGCCATGGGGCGAACATCCGAGCTTTCCCTTTTCCTTTATTAAACCCAACGCAGGTTGAACGAAAGTGCCAAACATCAAAAGGCATGTGAAATGCTTTCGGAAAAAAACTTGACTGACATCAGTATTTTTCGGCGACATGCTGCACGGAGCCAAGTAAAGGACTACAGAATCGTCCCCTATTAACCAATTAGGCTACTCTAAGAAAAGTAACCTGTTCCAGTTTACTTTGCTTGATTAGCAATCAAATGGTGGATTCGTTTACTGTCTTAGTTGAATGAGTAGAGCTGTTTATTAAGACAGCATGTTTGATTGCTGCATTTTGAAATTTAAATGGCCATAGAACAGCACAGCATGAACACGATTGCCATTGCCACGGCATTTCGTGCAACTGTGATAATTTATATCTCACATTCACGTTTCATCCGCTTTTCAGAATGTTTTCCACCGTGTGTATTTTTTAGACGCTTAAAATCCAGGGCGATCTTATAACAAGTTTTAAATTAATCTTTAATAATGTCCTAAAATGCTACAATGAGAGATGTAATTCAGAGGAAGATTTTTTTTAATTATTCAAATGCGTTCTTTCACTCTAACACCGTAGCCCAGTTAGGTTTGTCTGCTTTTCACCATCACATCTTAATCATTATAGCCTACTGAAATTGCTGGATTGTTATTTAGGCCAAGTACACGGGAGCAGATTTCGGGAAGGGCGGAGCACCTGCAATTAGCGAAATCTAAACTCAGGCTTCTTCCCGGCGGCATTTTAAATCGTTTAAGCCGCTTCAGGCGTGTATGTTTCAAGAAATTACATGCGACTGCCTACACACCCCATGACGGCAAGTGGTCTTATCACACTTTCAAAAAAATCCTCGTTCAACATCACCATATCCCAACTCTGCATTTCATCTCTCATTGTAGTATTTTTAGGAGATCTCTAATGATAAAATAAAAATAAAGAGATTTGTTTTCAGATCGCCCTGGATTTCAAGCGTCCACACCCAGGCCTGATTACTGCCAGACCTGTTGAATCAAGAACACACTTAAATAGAACCTGTTTGACAAAGTGAAGCAGGCTAAAAGATCTCAAAAAGCAACATGTCATGCTGCGAACTAAAGAAATTCAAGAACTGATGAGAAACAAAGAAATTGACATCTGTCAGTCTGGAAAGGGTGGCAAAGCCATTTCTAAGGCTTTGGGACTCCGGCGAATCACGGTGAAAGCCATTATCCACAAATGGAGAAAACTTGGAACAGTGGTGAACCTTCTCAGGAGTGGCCGGCCTAACAGAATTACTCCAAAAGCACATCGATGACTCATCCAGGAGGTCACAAAAGAACTCACAACAACGTCTAAAAAATGCAAGCCTCACTTGCCTCATTTAAAGTCAGTATTCATGATTCAACAATAAGAAAGAGACTGGGCAAAAAAAATGGCATCCATGAGAGGGTTCCAAGGCAAAAACTACTACTGACCAAAAAGAACGCAAGGGCTCGTCTCACATTTGCCAAAATACATCTTGATGATCCCCAAGACTTTTGGGAAAATATTCTGTGGACTGAAGAGACAAAAGTTGAACTTTTTGGAAGGTGTGCATCCCGTTACATCAGGCGTAAAACTAACATATCATTTCATAAGAAGAACAGCATACCAAAAGTCAAACGTGGTGGCGGTAGTGTGATGGTTTGGGGCTGCTTTGCTGCTTCAGGACCTGGACGACTTGTCGTAATTGATGAAACTATGAATTCTGCTCTCTACTGGAAAATCCTGAAGGAGAATGTCCAA
Source organism: Gymnothorax javanicus (assembly GCA_029692085.1). Classification (NCBI taxonomy): domain Eukaryota; kingdom Metazoa; phylum Chordata; class Actinopteri; order Anguilliformes; family Muraenidae; genus Gymnothorax; species Gymnothorax javanicus. The sequence continues at coordinate 158,205,104 of CM056194.1, read as the reverse complement.
CCATCAGTTGGTGACCTCAAGCTCAAGCGCACTTGGGTTATGCAGCAGGACAATGATCCAAAACACACTTGCAAGTCCACCTCTGAATGGCTTAAAAAAAACAAACCAAAGGTTTTGGAATGGCCTAGCCAAAGTCCGGACTTAAATCCGATTGAGATGCTGTGGCATGACCTTAAACAGGCCGTTCATGCTCAAAAACCCTCCAATGTGGCTGAATTAAAACACGCTGCAAAGAACAGTGGGCCACAATTCCTCCACAGCAATGTGAAACACTCATTGCCAGTTACTGCAAACACTTGATTGCAGTTGTTGTCGCAGAGGGTGGCACAACCAGTTATTAGGTTTAGGGGGCAATTACTTTTTCACGCCAGGCCAGGTAGGTTTGGATAGCTTTTTCCCCTAAACAAATTAACTCCTTCAACCCCACAGCCCTCTACAGAGGGCTGACCAACATATTCCCTTCAACCCCAAATTCCTGTAGGGAAAATTCAAACAATCTAACTAATTGATTGGAACATATCAGGTTACATTTAATGGGATTCCAGAGATAACAGTAAGATACAATGTCCAGATAATGACCAGCCCTCTACAGAGGGCTGTGGGGTTGAAGGGTATAGTGATGCTAGAATATCTGGGGTTGAAAGAGTTAAATCATCATTTCAAAACTGCATTTTGTATTTACTCGGGTTATCTTTGTCTTATATTAAAATTTGTTTGATGATCTGAAACATTAAAGTGTGAAAAATGTGCAAAAAAATAAGAAATCAGGAGGGGGGCAAATACTTTTTCATGGCACTGTATTTCGGGGGGTTTTATGATTGAGAAGGGGGTTCAGAATATTAATATGGAATAATAATATTTCAAATGCATATGCTGCACGTGCAATAGCAACCCAGCGTATCATTAGTAACATGGATTACCACATATAGCAACACGAGAAATCAGACTCAAAATTTTCTTGACTGGATGCTTGATGTTTTTACTCACCCGAATCTTTCTCTGGGTACCCAAACATCAAGGTAAACCGAAAAAGAAAAGAACCGATTACCGTAAAGTTCCGTGTATACGGCGCACTTGTTTTTACGTCGGGAAATATGAAAAGTTGGGGATGCGCCTTATATACGGGAACAAGAGAATTGCGGCAAAAGTTCCGACATACATGCAAACGTACACCCGATTTTATAAGGTATAATCGGAGCTAATGTGAAATTGGAGTGACACACCCCCAGCTGAAATGAAACATCTGCTGGTGAGTTTATTTAAAGACAGATTTTTGTTCTGGTGCCGACACTGGAAAGCCTTTGCCTATAATTAAATATAACCGTTAATGTAAGTTCGTTCGATAAAGATCAGCTGAGTCGTCACGGCACCTACTAGCTTAAAAATGACTGAGATGTCGGCAGAAGTATAACTATCAGTCCCTGAAAAAATGATTTTTTCCAGCGGATATTCTAGTTACAACATGATTGAGCAAGCAAAGCAGTTTTGTGTTGCGATGTGCGGTATTTATTCAGTTTTGGGAAATCACGATGTCATGAAAACATAAGCCCAAATTGGCTGGCTGACAAGGACAGTTAACGTCAGATCTCATGTATTTACACAGTAACGGAGAGAATAGGTACTAGCAAAAAACGAACGAATGCCCACAGTATAAATAAATTTTGATTATACATTTTATTTTATTGGCAATAGTTGTATAATCGCATTATTACACTTGAAGGTGTGCTTGACCGTCATTCTTGTCACTTCAGTGATGCTAACGGAACTCGGCGCAAGCGCCTTGTTTCTGACCGCATCACTGTCGTGACAAGAATGACGGTCAAGCACACCCTCGCGTGTAATAATGCTTAAAAAAAAACACATAAAATCATTTTAGGCGACGTCATTCCAATATTTTTTCTTTACATGATTTGTTTTATTTCTACAGAAAAGAAAATGTCACTCCATAGATTTGTTCTGCTTTTAATTAATTCCCGACTTGCGAGTCATTTCTCCTTCTTGGTTGTTCCGACCTGCAAGGAAAAATAGAAAATAAAATTTGTTATAAATAATGCTGCCGTTTCATCGTAACTGCGCCGGTTGCGATTAAAATTTGCCGGGGGCTATTGTGGACATTTAGCAGAAATTTTTGGTCGTAGAACCAATATATTCCCGCCCGATAAATTGTGGCATATGCGTGGGCATACGCGCTGTCGGCATATTGGTTTATGTCTTGCGTCTTGTGCCTTCCATTTTTCGCCGATGTCCGATGAATAATCACTTCTCATGGAGGAAGCTGAAAAGGAAAGGGAAAAAAAAAAAATAGGACAAATACATGCGGCATTCTAGGAAAATTTTGAGGAGAGATAATATGTATGCCACACGCAAGATTTGGGTGGAAATTTGCATTTTTTTTTTTTTTTTTTGACAAGTCCCAAAGTCGGGGTGCGCTTTATAAACGGGTGCGCCGTATACACGGAACTTTACGGTACTTTCGATATTAGTGGAAGTTGAATACGGAATTCTTTCGCCCCTGTGTCTTTGGCCGATTATGCTGCCCACTGCCTTATGCCACGAAAATGTATCTTTCTCATAACTTGAGCTGCCAGACTTTTGCACCGCGTCCCACACGTTGAAATATAGCAGCTGCATTTTCTTTAGTTTGTCACGGTACTGTTTTATTGTTCTGTGATAACCATGCGAATGTAACAACTTGCAAATTATTCCATAAATTTCAGAGTTTTTGAGTGTAGTATCCGGTTGTGATTTTATGTTTTCGTCTGCCGATATTTCAAGCAAGCACTGAATTTTTTGTTTGAATTGAGAGATCCTTTCGCCGCTGCGTTTGTTAGAACAAGAGAGCCATAACGCATAACAGTAATCTTCCGTGCTAAAGTATAGTTGCTTTCACATTTGGTACAAGTACGGATGAACTGTGCCCGAGCCCTTCTCTTCCAACCTCGTTTTGCAGATTGTTTTTCTGCTCTCGATCAGACTCCTTAAATCCAAACCAAGTACACATGATAGACGTTGTACCGGCGTTTTTCACAAGCACCCCGTCCTCCGAACACTCAATACTTTCAGCTATGCTCTCGGCCATTATCCAAATAAAGCAGGTGCAGCTTAATGACATCATCAACTAGCGCTATCGTGGTTGGCCGGTACAGTCAAAATCTCTACCTTTGGCCAAATTTATATTGTCTCTACCATCTACTGTTTATACCACCCACCCCTAATCCAAAGCAACATTCTATCAAAGTTGGAAGAAAATCCATGACTATGCCCATGGGAGCCCTGGTTGACTTCATGTGGAATGACCCAACTCAGTGCGGTGACTGCGCACGGGAAAATGAACCGCCCCTATTCACCACAGCGAAGGTGTAAATGGGATAGAAAATCACCTGAAGACTGACCGTCCTCACGCCTCGATTTTAAGAGCCCAGCCCCAGCCCATCTCACTGACCTGAGAGACACCATGTTTCCGAGTTCTGCCGGTAAGCTGCGCAGTTTGTTGGAGGACAGGTTCAGATACACCAGGTGCTGGAGCTTGGCAATTTCAGGTGGAATGCGGCTGAGACTGTTGTCATTAAGATGCAATGCGGTCAAGTGTGTCAGCGTCCAGAGTGAGCTGCTCAAACTCTTCACCCGCCCTGGACAATGAAGATCACATTTATTAAGGGGGTCTTTTATAAGAATGATTTTGCAAACAAAAATTCATATTCCAGTAGTCCCCCCCAATTCATTTTTTCTAAGAAACTTCCCCAATAGGCACTGAAACACCAATGCAACACTTGATCAAGTGATAAAGGGCGACCCACCAGAAATCTCCAACTCAGCCCAGTGTGACTTCTTCCCATTCGCTGCCTCTTCGGCCGACATGATGGTGTATAATCTTCGAGGATCCGGGGGATCATATTTTTCCTTTGGCATACCTATTAATCTGAGGGACACAAAGAGCAGCACTAAGTCGGCCTTCAGCGTCATGCAGAGATTCAGCCAAGAGGAACTCCTTATACACACTGAACAACTTCCAAATCAAGACTGGAGAAATCATAAAGTCTCACAGTAAGCTTCATAGCAGAGTTACAGGTTTCTGGCCACAATGCCTTGGTGCTTGAGGTGGTCTTAATTCCATTGACAGGAACAGAAGCTCTGTGGCTTACAGCAGCAAAACAACCCCATGATATCAATGATACACCAATGGGTATGACACCACGTCCAACACATCCACCCCTCTTCCCATGTGCACCCAACTTTTTGTTTGCGTGGCCTGAAAATGACAATAATGGAATCATCTAATAAAAGCATCCAATCAAGTTTTGCATGGCACAATTCATCTTAAAGCCTCACTGTGAACCCTTCAGCTTAAGGTCATCGCATAAATCTTGGTACATTCTCTGAGGCTTTGGAAATGAATATCACAACCTACCCTAGACCTGCATTCCCGTCCCAGTTGCCACTGAGTAACGGATGGGCGCCAGCACGCTAAATATATTAGCCAATCCATTCCCACAATAAATGAAATGGCTTTAAATAGCGAACTAACTTTGCAACCCTCGTCTGACAAAGCAAGAGTGTTACTTGAAACATTCAGCAGTCAGTGCCAGTTTACATGAGTCTCATCCTCTGTTCAACATGGTGGCACAGTGGTTAGCACTGTTGGCTCGTAATATGGAGGTTATGGGTTTGAGTCCCGGTTGGCCAGGACCTCTCTAAGTGGAGTGTTTGTTCTCCCCGTGTACACCTGGGGTTCCCCACAGCTCAGGTTTATGAACTGGAGTTGGACCCCAGGTGCTGGACTGTGGCAGCCCAACGCCCCTAACTAATTAGGATGGGTCAAATGCCGAGGAAAATTACCCCCCCCCAAGGCTCAATCATTATATCTTCTTATCTTATCTTATCTGGTATAATTTTTTCTAGATTTTTCTGTTTCAATATTTTTCCTATTCCAATAACAACATTCGCCAGAAAGACCATATAGTATGACATACACTGAATTCTACCACAGAAGTCACAAACACTCCCTGCTGACTTATGCTCCTTCTCTGTAAAGGGTATATAATTGACATGAAAAAAAAAAACCCATAAATCTTGGGTGCGATGCAAACTTCACCACCACTGCAAATCAAAAATAACCCATCCTTGAGCAAATTCTCCCAGCCTGACCCCTAAAATTGGCAGGCATTAATCATCAAACCTTCTCAAGCAAATATAATACCGTAAATACTGTGATTTTATTGCGCTGGAAATCACTAAATGAGTAAAAGCCATAAACTCAGCTCCAATTCCCTCTAACCTAAATACAGGCCACTCTGTTCATTATTTTGACACAAGAATTCAAGACAAATTGAGAATCCAATATTTGCACAGATATACAATTTTGTTCAAATAATTTTAAAAAAAGACTCTGGGAAAAGTATGCAAAGAAGTTCAGTTATAGAATACACCAGCAGTCTTCAACGTCATTCCAGGGGACCCATTGTGTATGATGGTTTTGGTTCCAACCACAATTGTAATCGCAGGATTTTCACAATCTGTTTAAGGTAGAATACTGCTATTAAGCATGAAAATCTTTATTTCATCACTTACATCAAATTACTTTATTGATATGAGAAGCAAACATTCAAATTAGCAGGGATGGAGGTGATTTGCATAAATTATGCTACTTAGGTGTCCAAGATGGCCACCGCAAAGGGGAATATCATGACTATTTCAAAACAGCATACCTCAGTAACTAATAGACATATCAACTTCTTATTTTGCACACAGGTTGCCTGATCCAACATCTATGGGCTAAACCTCTTAAAGTTGGACACTTTAACAAAATGCAAAGGTTTTTTGAAATTTTGCTCTTCACTTGAAAATTCTCTACCTTATTATATATTCAGCACCCCCTGAAATTAAAGGAGTACCAAAAGGGCCATATTTTTTAGGTTCAGGACAACCATCATGCTGTGAACTATTTATGTTCCAAACTTCATTAAAATTGGACTAGCAGTTTTTGAGAACTGGCGCGTGAAAAATGTGGAAATGGTAATAGTATTTTTATAGAAGTAATCTACCTTAATGCCTTAAATAGGGTTTTTTGTTTAGAGTTGTTAATTACTCTCTTTAGCCAAACGTTACATAGAAACATCCATACATGATATGCAGAATAAAATACCCTAGAAGATAAACTGTTTATTTCCATACTGAAAGAAATTTGAAGTAATATAACATTGCAAACGGATCAAATTAAACACTGAGGAAATCAGTGAACCTCAAATTAGGCCGCTGAACACAAATACTGGTTAAGTGGCGCCTTTCAAAAGTCATTATACCAATATATTAGCAGACGGGATCAAGTGCGCAATGCCTCGTAATATAGGCTTATGCGCACATCTGTGACTCAAACAAGAACTGATAAACAAGAGAGATTTAAGATTTAATCTTTCAGATTATGCTATACCTTACAGGCCATTGCCAGGCATTAGCATTTTCTAAATTTGTCTTTGATTCGGAGGCTCCTTACTGCCAACGCCAACTCTTAACCAAGCGGAGGTTAATACCGAGGAAAATGCACCAACTTATATTTTGAGACCTCAAGCAAGCTTAACGTTTTATTGCTCTGCCTGAGGGCAGACTCAAATTGAGGACTAATAATCAATGTGGGTACTGGCCAGAGTTGCCATGCCGCAGAAAATCAACATGGTTGGAAACTGGTCCATCTTTTAGCAAAAAACAAATAAACAAACAAAAAAGCAACTTTTGACCGGGACAAAATTTAAGCAAAAACTGAAGTAACTGTACGACATTGTAATAATGCACACTGCATAACAAACGTTATTTGTAATCAATTTATTTCCTTGAAACAAGCTGCGTCAGGATTAATAAAAAATAATAATGAATACAAACAGCATTAGTAATTGAAAGCGTGCACCACACTACAGTGTTTATTCTGCGGTGACAAAACTGCCAAAGATCATCAAGATACACATATCAAACGCTTAAAAAAATATAAAAGTTAGGCACTTCTGTTATCCACCAGGACTCCTAAATTAGGCGAGCCAGCTAACTGAACTTATCCCGATGATATGCTGACACTACACGTAAAAAACTGCGAGGAGAAAGAGAACATTAAATACGCCAGAAATAGACAGACTGGCTTCAAATCAATTGATAGATTCACTGGATTTTACCAGTTAGCTCGCTACCAAGTACATGAATAGCTACAAGTGTCACGCTCGCGATACAAAAGGTTGCATTTCAATCATTAGTGAAGCGTTCTTGAGTTGTCACGCAATGTGGCTAACTTTAGCTGCGTTAGCCATCAGAAACGAAGACGGTGTTCATCAACTTAATGTTAATTAGCTAACCACTTCTACACAGATACGGCAAGTTTAACGATATAATGTTCTAGTTTGCGAACCGTTTGCTTGCCAGCAGCAGTGGTGTAACTAGCAAGTTAGGAAACCGAAAAATAAGAGTGGCTAGCCAGATAACCCGATAAAATGCAAATAGTTTTAGGGGAAATGTCTATGGAAATAACTTAACGTTATAGCCCACTAGCTAGCTCTGTCGCAAGCTTTCCATTTCCGTTTACCACGAGAGGTAACACTAGCTAACTAGATATAGATATATAGATAACTAGTTAGATATAACGAATATAACTATATAAGGCTAGCGACGACGCTGAATACAATTAGCTAAATGGTTTTTCACTTAGTATAAAATGAGCATTAATAATGTAATGTTACTGACTACCTAGCAGGTTATTTCCAACTACTAGCATATCCCAGTTATTGTGCCTAGCATTTCACGGCAACTATCTGGCCTGCCAGCTGCTTTGTAAGCAAGCTAACTTTAGCTACTGTGCCACCTAACGTTACTTGTGCACGACAGCTGGTATCCAAGGCAGCCAGCTAGGTAGCTTCAGGTAGCCAGCCCGCTAACCTCACGGTGGCTTAGACGGTTCCTGCATGGGCCTGTAACATTACACCAGTTAAAATTCGGCTCAGAATTTATTCGAAATCAAAGCAACATACTGGACGCGGACACTTTAGATTTTACAGACACAATATATAATTCAGCTTGATGACAGAACAGGCCTTGACATACTGAACAGTAAAATATAACGCAAGAAAATGCTTGAAAATGTGATGGCAGCCGGGCCTTGCACTAGTTTATAGAGCCGGAGCAGTGCACTGCCTTTCCTTACTCTCCAAAGTCTTCCAAAGAACTGGAAGAAATAAGCACATAAACCCGACCGAATTACGCTACAAATGTGTGCCTAAAGGTGCTGATGTTCAAAAGAAAATAAAATGACATACCGGCATTCAGTGAGCGGTGAAAACAAGTCGGGGATAAAAGGTTAAGAGGCATGCAGTCACAGTATTCAGCTCCTCAACATTTCTGAAAGACTGAAGGAAGGACAACAATCATGGCTGCCGCTCATACAGTGACATACCCCCTCTCCTCCCATAGCGAAAATAACTAACTTATATATTTATGAGCAAAGTAAGTCATCATCTTACGTAGAGCGACTGGGTCACCGAGCGTATATTCGCAAAATTTGCATTTTCATTTTTATAACAGAGTAATAAAATTCTGATTCAGACCAAAAAATGAGGTGTCACTTGCAATTTTAAACGAATATAAGGCTGCCAATTAGCAGTTCTCAGAAATGGACCCTTTTCATTTTTACACATTCTCGTAAAATCCAGTTTTGTAAGAGAAAAGAAATCAATCGATTTGAATAATGGTTCGCTATATTTGTAATATTTTGTATGTAGCTACAGTGCAGAAAAAAAGTTGATTCATATTTTTTTGTCTTAAATGAAAAAAAGTTTCAAGTTGAGATGGCCAGCAATGAATGGAAAAACCACCATAAACCATAAAAAAGTATTCATTTTTTACAATTCTGTACAATTATTAATTAATTCATTTGTCTTCTTTAGCTTATTTCTAGAGCATAGGTTGATTTATGACTCAAATAAACGATTTTGCACTCCCGAACTACCATGAAGCTATCAAAGGTTGGTCACAAAGAGCATTGCTGTCGGGCTAAAATCAGGGTTGAAAGGGATTGCTTAAAATTTTAGCAAACAATTACTATAGATGTATATACAACTGTTGCCCCTACAAAAGGACTGCTAATGTTGGGGTGGCAAAGAGGATGATATATATATGTATAGCCATATACATATGCTCCATAAGCCATGGAGCATTTTTTTTATATATATATATATATATATATATATATATATATATTTGCCTAAAAAATGCTCCATGGCTTGTGAACTACAAAGCCTCTGGCAGTCAAGTCCCACCCTAGCCTTCCCATGGTGGGGGTGATTCTGCAAATAGTGGTGGGGCGAAAGGTGGGTTCTGGTGCCTAAAAGCCAGTAGCTTTGGGCAGATGAAGCTCAAGGGCCAGGTAAAAGCAGTTCATCTAGGAAAGGGAAAACTCCAATAATAAACCAACATGTAGGCAGTTTAACTCTGACAGTAAGGGAGTAGAGCCAAGTAAAATAGTGTCTGTCGCTCACTACCAGGGCACACTAGGGACACACTGCACACTGTTGTGCAACTCAGCATGGGGTACAATGTCAGCTGAACTTCAAGTTTAGTATCCCAAATGCTATCTAATATGCCCCAAAGAAATATTTGGGGAGAGTGTGTCATGCGTCAGTCAGAACTTCTGTGTCCATAAGGTGACAGTTGGAAAGTTGTCTGGACTGCGCTTGAACCATTTCTAAAAGTTGCGGGGAGCTGACAAAATGCGGATGCAAAACTGTGGCAGAAGATGCAAATGTTTGAAGAATGGACTGTGCTGCACTCCTCTCTGCAGTTGCCCTTGTCAGTTGTCTTCAGGAATAGTAGATGAACACTGAATTAACTTAGGTTAACTGCTCAAGCAGAAATACAGTTTTTTTTTCGTGTGTTTAAGAGTTTTCTAACAGTCTTAGAACCTTGGTGATCAAAGTATAAATAATCTTGCAGCTGGTTTCCAGTCAGGTCCGAGTTTAGGAAAATCATCTGCATAATATGGATAAAAATGACCATATCTGGTTTCATAAATGTGACAAGCGTCTACATTTTGCCACCGTAGTTATGTTGTAAACTGCTGTTGAAAATATGGACACTTCATTTCATGTTGGAAGGAGGACGGACGTAAACATGTACGTTTTGTTCACAGTTCTAGAATTTGGACTGTGAGCTAGAGGTTGGATAACTTTGTTCAAAAAGCTACACATGGTGAATAATGGGTTGATACCCCATCATACCTGTGGTTTCATATCACATTCAGTATTCCTTTGGCAAAAGAACTATAAATTGTCACATTAATGAAGTTATTTGGGCAAATATATGCCAATGTCTTGGCATGTGTTGTATACAAGGGAGTCATTTGGTGGCCATCTTGGAAAATGGCCACCATATTTGAAGCTTAAGTGCTAAGTACTTTTTCCCCTATGAAACTTAGTATCGTCATGGCAAAGAAACTTATAATTTATCTCAATAATAACCTTATTTTGACATGTATACAGCAATATCTCAGCATGTGTCGCATGTTGGGGGGGGGTCATCTGGCAGCCATCTTGGAAAATGATCGACATATAGGAATTTCAAGTGGCTCGCACTTTTTTCTCCAAAAATAATGCAAAATAAATATTGCAGCTAAATTTCATGCTTGTAACATTAAATGAACGATTGTTTGTGCTATCTGCCCTACACTCAGTGGCAGGAACTAAGAGTATCATTGCATCCACTCTCACCTCATCAGCTGATGGAGGATGCATTTATATCTGAAAGGCTGTAGGACTAATGGCCTGACAAAGGTGTCCCCCAAAAGTGGCGTCGGGCTTATTCTGGACAACTGGACAAGAAATTTGTGTTGAATTTGTTCGATCTTGAGGAAAGGGTAGGCTAAGTATGTCTGCAAAATGCGTACATTATCCGTTTGGTGAACAGTGGACCCAACACCAGTCATAGACTAGCTTGAATCAATTTGTTACTTAACTACTTCAAAAAAATTTAAGCTAACATCAAAAATAATTATTTTGATATACAAAAAAATTGCTCAAACATGAATTAAAAGAAGGGTTCACGACAAACTAGAACACATCAAAGTATTTCAACAGAAGTAAACCAAGTTTGGTTTCTCTCATTTCAACCTACTCCAAACAAAATCAACACCAGCAATCCCGGGCTTGTATAGCTGTGCTTATGTGAACCAATTCTTGAGAAAGTACAATATTGTGAGGAAATCTGGGGTAGTGAGGGCGTCTTGAGTGGTCCACTCAGAAAATAACGGTGGATAACGGCAAATTGGTTAAAAGTTAGGGTTAAGGTTACATTTAGGGTTGGTTGAAGATTAGTGTTAAGCATAGTCTGGCTATGCTTAGGGTTGGGGAAGGGTTGGACAGAATCAATGCAAGTCAATACAACATCTTCATAAGTATACTGCAGCTTACTCTCTCTCTCTCTCTCTCTCTCTCTCTCTCTCTGTTTCTGCGTGTGTGTGTGTGTGCGAGTGTGTGTTTTCAAATAACTGCATTAAAATTGCTTCAAAGCACACGTGAGGCTTTATTTGCTCCTTGCAATGCATTTTTTTTTTTTTTTTGCATTAGATGATTATATTTCACACAGCTGGTTCTTCAGTTTAATATCAGTGGAAATAAATCAACTTTACAGACCAAAACTTGGATTTTTTCAAAACAATCAAATGCATTATTTAGCTTTTATTAAATATGGAAGTTTATCTGCTTTTCCTATTTGTTGGCACCCCTGCCAAATCTATTACTTCATACTTTCAACATCTGCATTTTGACAATGATGATCATGATGATGATAGTTAAGCAGGCTTGTGAGTACTGTTTCTGAAGTTAAAGGTATGAAAAGATTGTCCCATCAATAAAGAGCAAAAATGTGTTTGTTTTCTGGCAAGAGAAAAATGACAGGTGGAAGTCTTTTGTATGGTAAACCATGCTGTGTGAATTTCCAAGATGATTCATCTTAGGCGCAATAATATTTCAAATTTGTTTACATGATTTGCAGGTTCTTCTTTTAAGGTGTAATGTTATCAAACCTATATTTGGAATAAGTCAATACACTGCCGAGAGATTTATTTGTGGATACCTTTGATCCTATAAATGGGTTGCTGGCCTGGCAGTAGAAAATATTGTATTCTATATTTGCTAAGAGCCAATGGCTACATTTGCCTTTCGCCGTTGCGTAGCAGTCTACCACAGAGACAAGACCTATCTACTGCATACAGTCTTGCTCATTCTCCCAGGTACTTCCCACTTTCCCTACAGGCACACAGAAATGAAGACTTGAGTCTTATACTTTTCTCATCTCACTCTGTCGTGGAGCAGTTTAAATTGAAGGACTTAACATCTGCTCTAATGAATTGACGAGATGGATGGCAATCTTCTATCCTTTGTTTTGTTTGGAGTCGTGGTGTGGTTAGTGGTTGCTGTGTATGTGGTCATTTGTATGTGGCTCCTGTGCTCTGTCTGCTGTAAATCTCATAGAGAAGATGGTGATATGGACAGCTCCGAGGTCCCTCCTGAAGAGCATACAGACGTTTTGTGACCATAAAGCATCTGTCACTGCTCATATCTGGTGAGTGTAAATTGGATTATATGATGATTTCCAGAACATAATATTGCATAAATTTTGTCTTAGACACTGATTCTTTAGCAAATCCAATAAAGTGTCCAGAAATTGGCTACCATCTCCACAGCATCAAGTTACCAGACATGGAATTGTCAGGCAAAACTAATTAAAAAAAAAAACAAAAAACAAAAAAGAACTTTGCTACCAGAAACAGAATTAGTAACAAGAAATGTTGTAAAAACGTATCTTAATTAGTATTTGTATTCTCACTGATATAAGCTTAATTGCTTGCATTGATTTGATTGCAGCACTCTGTTCCTTTCCTCAAGGCTGGTAATATTTGAATACCTGAACATTTGGTTCAGAGTTAGGGTTGCTCCAGTATTTATTTTCAGCGCCAGTTAAGGGGCTGCAGTTTCCAGTTGATTTTCAATGAAATTCAGCATTCTGCAGATGACCACACCATTTCTTGATCAGTAAAAACACCATTCTATTAATAATATTGAGTAATTCTAAATAGAAAATTTGTCTAAACAAAGGATAGTAAGGCCTATTTAACCGCGTGAAACCTACAGACCCATATATGAGTCAGTCAACTGCTGTATTCAACTTGTTGAAGCTCAGAGGCCTGTTTTTAATTCTGGTGGAGAGCTCAAGGTTTCCAACAATCTCAAAAATGTCCAGCTGAATTACAGGGAAATGTGTACAAAATAATGTTCAAAATCTAGATATTTTCCATTTGATGTAATGCAGTGGCCATAAAAAAACATGACATCCTGGGTTTGAATTTGTGTGATGTCGCTTCAGTGAAGAGCTGCCACCAGCTGATACAGAATACGAATGTGACCTTGTCCTCCAATATAAAAAAAACAAGCTTTTTCTGACTTCGAACCTGCTTAAATTACAGTTTAAGGAGTAGCTAAATATCTGATTGTGGAAGGCAACAGCAGAGTAGGCTAATGGGTTTGCGGTGTAATGATGAAAATTCTGGACAAATGACAGTGGGGAAAACACCTCATCAAGGTCCTGAACCTCAATAGTTCAGATGAGATCTATCCATAGATTGGCTACAGAAAAATAAAATGTTTTGACTTTGAAATTAAGGAAAATTATTTCATTATGGAGGAAAAACCTGACTGTATGGTTTTGATGGTGTTTCATAAAACAACTGTTTTAGAAGCTTTGGTGTCATGAATAGTAAATATGTTTTTTTGTTATCTTTCCAGGGTCACTTGTTCATTGGGCAATACATTTCAGTGCAATAAATTAGTTCCTGTCAACAATGAATGAGAAAGAATGCCTGAATTTCTGAGAAAGTATTCTGAGACAATGGCAAACTCACCAAAATGTGCTGAGGGTTTCATTTGCCGATATTATAGTTGTCAAATGTTACATATGCAAATATGACCCGACTACTATAACATGGATATTTTTTGAAGATACTCATAATCTTGAGTCAACAGATAACCAGTGTTCAGCATTTTTCAATTGCCTTAAATAAATAACATTTTAAGCAAGAATGAAACTTGCTGACTTTCATATTTCACATTGAATTCAGAATTTCCGGGAGAAATGTCTTCACCTTCAAGCTTAACTCAAGTATTGCCAGAAATATTGTATTTAACCATCTTTTTCCATTATGTTTCATATATTCAACAAATACACAGAGTTCCTATAAAACCCCCATCTGCAGTGCATTCAGAAAGTATTCAGACCCCTTCAATTTTTTCACATTTATGGTGCAGCCTTATACTTAAAGTAGTTTAAGTCCATTTTTTCGCCTAACAATCTTCACTCAATACCCCATAATGATGAAGCAAAAACAGAATTTTTTTGCAAATGTATTAAAAGGGAAAACTGAAATATCACAATTACATACAGTGGAGGATATAAGTATTGACTGCGTCAACATTTTTCTCCATAAATAAATCTCTAATGGGGCTATTGACATGAAATTTTCCCCAAATGTCGGTAATAACCCAAGTAATCCGCACACACAAAAAATCAAAACAAATAAGTCCACAAATTAAGTTATGTGTAATAAAGTGGAATGACACAGGAAATAAGTATTGAGCACATGAAGAAAAGGAGGGGCAAAAAGGTATGGAAAGCCAAGAAACCAGCTGAAATCTGTCAGTATTTAGAAAGCAATCCTGCCCCCCATCAGCACAAATTAGAATCAGCTGGTTTAGTCCCAATTGATGGCCTATAAAAAGGTTTCTCATTACCAAGGTGTCAAACAAGAAGCATCTCATGATGAGCAAAAGCAAAGACCTCTCTCAAGACCTTTGCAACCTTATTGTTGCAAAACATACTGATGGCATTGGTTGCAGACATATTTCTAAACTTCTGAATGTTCCAGTGAGCACCATTGGGGCCATAATCCGGAAGTTGAAAGAACATCATTTCACCATAAACCGGCCATGACCAGGTGCTCCTTGCAAGATTTCTGACAGCGTGAAAAGAATAATACGAAGAGTTGTCCAACAGCCAAGGACCACTCGTGGAGAGCTTCAGAAAGACCTGGAATTAGCAGGTACAGTTATTTCAAAGAAAACAATAAGTAATACACTCAACCGCCATGGCCTCTATGCACGCTCACCATGCAGGACTCCATTTCTGAAGAAAAAGCATGTTGAAGCTCATTTAAAGTTTGCTGCACAACATTTGAACAAGCGTATGAAATACTGGGAGAATATAGTCTGGTCAGATGAGAGCAAAATTGAACTCATAGCACACACCATGTTTGGAGGACAAACAGCACTGCACATCACCCCCACAGGTTTTCATTAAAGATAACTCTGTACTTTGCTCCATTCAGCTGCCCCTCAACCCTGATCAGTCCCCCAGTCCCTACCACTGAAAAACACCCTCATAGCATTATGCTGCCACCACCATGCTTCACTGTTGGGATAGTCCCCTTCCAAAATCTGGGGGACCCATTCACATGCTGTAAACTGTTTCTAATCGTTGCTAATTGCTGTTGTTAGCATTGAGTGTGAATAAACTACACTAGACTAAACTAAAAACTAAACTAAACTGGTATTGGGCAGGTGATGACAAGTGCCTGGTTTCAACCAAACAGGACACTTAGAATTGAGGCCAAAACAGTTCAATCTTGGTTTCACCAGACCAGAGAATCAATTTTCTCACAGTCAAAGTCCCTCAAGTATTTTTTTTGCAATCTCAAAGCGAGCTTTCATGGGTCTTTAAGAGGGTGCTCTCTGGTCACTTAGCCATAAAGCTCAGATTGGTGGAAGTGCTGCAGTGATGGTTGTCCTTCTACAAGTTTCTCCCATCTCTGCACAGGATTTTTGGAGCTCTGCCACAGTGACCATTGGGTTTTTGGTCACCTCACTTACCAAGGCCCTTCTTCCTCCCTCGAATGAACAGTTTGGCCTGGCGGCCAGCTCTAGGAAAACTCCTGGTGGTTCCAAACTTCTTCCATTTCAGAATTAAGGAGGCAACTGAGCTCTTGGGAACCTTCAATGGAGCAGAATTTTTTTTTTGAAGGCTTCTTCATATTTGTGCCTCAACATGATCCTGTCTCTGAGCTCTGCAGGCAGTTCCTTTGACTGTATGGCTTGGTTTTTGCTCTGATATGCACTGACAGCCATAAGACCGTATATATTGTATACAGGTCCAGTCAGTTAAATTTACCAGAGGCGGACTCCAATTAAGGTGTGGAAATATCTCAAAGATGATCAAGGGAAGCGGAAGGCACCAAAGCTTAATTTCAAGTGTCATCGCAAAGGGTCTGAATACTTGTGTATAAGTGATATCTCAGTTTTTTCTTGTTTATAAATTTGCAAAAAAAAAAAAAAAAAATTCAAAACTGTTTTGACTGATGAGAGAAAAAAATGAATTTAAATGTTTTAAGCAAATGGCTACGGTGTACCAAATGTGAACAAGTGAAGGGGTCCGAATACTTTCTGTATGCACTGTACGAATTAAAATCAATGTTTGAATTTGTCATATAAACTGAGCTGATTATGCCATGAGAGAATTAGCTCAGCAATATCATTCCATTTGAAGTATATCATAACGGAAGGCTGCATGCCATAAAATTGCTTCAAAGTAATTGGTTTTGCTCTTGCCAGAAATCAAAACCATGAGCAGACTTGTTTATGATCTTGTTTTACAAGATGCGGTCAAAGACAGTTCGTACTTAGCGCTTTTTTATTTCTCAAAGACGGAAATTAGAACAATAGTAGTTTATTGCACATCATATTCAACATATTTTTTGGCACGATATTGCCCGTGTAGAATATTCTCTTTTTTAATTAATTTAGGCCAATACATCTCTTACATTGCGACTCTATGGATGATTGCGCCTCAAAATGCTCTCAGAGATTACAGAGCCCAGACCTACAGTAATGCCCAAAATTATTTTTTGACATATCAAATTTATTCTTGCACAAATGACACAGTAAGTTGACATAAGGCTGTAAGAAGTACAGTAACAATTTTTCAAGAAATACAATACTTCTTGGTATTTTATTTGACAGATTTACAAAAAATGCCATGTCCAGAATTATTCATACCCTTTTCTCAGTACTTGATGGCAAAGCCTTTATTCACGATTACAGCCTCCAAACACTTCCTGTGGTTGGTCACAAGGTTTCTACATGTTTCCACGGGGATTTTGGCCCACTCCTCTTCTGCAAACTTTTCCAGGTCCTTAAGGTTTGAGGTTTCCTTGACATGACCTTGGTCTTCAGTTCCCTCCACAGATTCTGGATAGCATTGAGGGCCGGAGCTCCAAAGCCACTCCAAAAGCGTTCACTCTGTTGTCCACTAACCATTTCTTGACGGATTTGGCCCTGTGTTCAGGATCATTATCCTTTTGGAGGATCAATTCCTGCCCAAGACCAAGTTATTCACCGGATTGCTTGATGTTCTCACTGAGGATCTGGATATACTGGTCCTGTTTGGACAGATGAAACAAAGATGGAGCTGTTTCACAGGCCCTTTTTGTTTGCTGAAAAAGAAAGGTGAGAATGATACTCTGAAAACACGTGTCCCAACGGTTGGGACCGTGTTTTTCAGTTGAACACTTCACCTTTTTTGGCCCTTGGAATTCTCCAAACCAGACACACAAGAACTCATCTACCAGTAAATCCTCACCTGGATGAAGATAAAACTTTGGCTGTCAATGTTGGTGGACAGATGAAAGGAATGGAGCTTCCAACAGGATAAGATGTCCCAAGAAATGGTTTGTTTTGGAGTGGCCAAGCCAGAGCTCTGACCTCAATACTATCCAGAATCTGTGAAGCGAACTGAAGACCGAGGTCATGTCAAGAAAACCCTAAACTTAAAGACCTGGAGAAGTTCTCCAAACAGGAGTAAAGGCCAAAAATCCTGGGTGAAGATCTTCCAACAGGTAGAAACCTTGTGATTCACCAAGGAAGCATTTGGAGGCTGTAATCGTGAATAAAGGCTTTGCCATCAATTACTGAGAAAAGGGTATGAATAATTCTGGACATAGCATTTTTTGTAAATCTGTCAAATAAAATACCAAAAAGTATGTTTTTCTTGAAAAATTGTTTACTGTACTTCTTACAGCCTTATGTCAACTTACTGTGTCATTTGTGCAAGAATAAATTTGATTTGTCAAAAAATATCTTGAAAAAACTCAAAAATTGGTAGGGGTACGAATAATTTTGGCATGACTGTAGGGTGTCATTCAATTGCGCAATACTGATATGCGACACTTGATGGCAGTCAATGCCCTTGTTATTTCAGACAAAGCGTGCACACGGCCACTGCACTAAAAAAGTATATGCATACTGATAATTTCCGCCCAAACAGAAAGAAATACCCCTTCTTAAAGTGTAATAACTTATAACTTGAAATGCACTGGCAGCAAGATTTACCTGGTAAAGGGGTAGCCAAACCTGAGTCTGCAGGGCTAAACCGTTTGATGACTGTGTCCATCTAAAAATTCGAAGCGAATTCAGACGAAGTCATGAACCTTTAGCCTAGTGAAGGCAGTCGTTCATTCCTCCCTCTGCAGCGTTTTAAGAGGATGAGCACATGTGGGCACATTTCAGAGAGGGTTATTCTCTGTGACGAAGAATGGCATTTTTTTTCCATTTGTGGGTTTTAATAACATACCATTACGTATCAGTGCACAAAAATTACATGTCTTCCTTTCTGACCATACTGTTCGGATCTAATCCATGGCACAAAGCGGAGAAGTGTTTTGTGAAAATGCAAAATAATGAGAAATGCAGGTTAACTTGTTCAGCATTTGCACCCCACACAGAATCATTAGGTTTTCCATACAAGTCAAGTTCAACACCATACTATTTTTGTCCTTGTGTTAACCTCATTGATTCATTGAGTATTTTGATAATTTAAATACATTGTCCATTTAAGATATTCAGACAAAAGCTTCCATTTGCATTAACGACCGGTTTTTCAAATCAATATCATACATCACGGAGGTAAATGAAATAGGAACAAGCTAATTTACGTTGAGACTCGAAAACTCTACTTTCGACTCGTAGTTAAGCGAAGCACAAAGTGACTTCATTACCATGCTCTATCCACAGATTGGTTATTCCTCCGTATTTTTACACTGTGTGGCGAATGAAGCTTTATCAAGCAGAAATTGCACAGCCGTGGTTGAAATGTAGGCGACACGATCGCTACCTGCATAGATTAAATGCAACTCAGAGTAATTTGCTTCTTTTAATATGTAAGTTTTTCAGCAGAAGAATTTGTGGGCGCAGATTTCTACATCGGAGACACGTTCTATATTTTGTTTCTTTTTGAGCCGTAAGAGTCATTTGAGCTGCTGCGCATCATACAGCCGTTAGTAGCCCAGGCTACTACTCAGCCTTATGCTTCTTTTTCAGATAGCCTTTGAATTGTTTATTAGGCGCAAAAGACCGCGCAACGTAAATATGTTTTTTACAGGGACAGTTTATTTGAACAAAACTGTGCTCTGCTGTTGGCCAAAGAGCCGCACTACAGTTATCCTCTCCAGCATGACGAAATGTATCTTGGTGTAGAGTTTCTGTTGGTGTCAATCAGAATCAATAGAACTGCTATTTGGAGGACATCGTTTTCGCTGAGCGATCCTCTCTGGCTACCTGCCATTCTAAGCGTATCAAACTTGCGAAGAAGTCTGTCGCCAACTATATTGTCAAATACCGCATTTCTCAAGTTAACTTTGCATCAAATTCACTGTAACAACGGGTAAAATATGAATTCATGCAGTAAGTGCAATATATCTTGACATCAGAATTTATCGCAATTGGATGTTTCCGCTGGCGACCATGGGATTTATAATCAAATTGATGTTTCTGGCTGGAATTATCAACATCCCTCGAGGAATATACGGTGAGTGCCTTTATTGCATGCATATACCCTTTCTATCATATTATCTCGATAAAATATTCAGAAGGACAATTTTAAGGCAAAGTTTCGTAGTGTAAACACGCTGACGATGCGCGTACCGCAGTTGACAGAGGGATGTTCCGTTTTTAAGTGCATGTTTATTTTTAAGAGTGCGTATTGGGAAAGCGGTCACTAATAATATGACACAACAACTTGACCCCAATATAGAATGCAACACGGACGTATTTATGGGCGGTTATATCAAGACAGCACTTTATTTACAACATTAATTGATAGAAATGATTCAGTTAAGGTGATATGATCCAGTTATGCCAGCATCGTGACCATCTGGCTCACTCCTCCGTGCGCAACATATCAGCAGAAAATATTGGCTAAATGTTGGTTCTTGGCAAATGCTATAGACCGTTTATTTGTTTATTTTTGTTCAGGCACTGTAAGCACATTTTTTAAAAAAGCTCGGGTCTATGTATCTGTCACAAATCACTGGTGTGTTGAGTCTGCAAGAGAAATACAGCTCTTCTAATTTTTCTCCAATTTGATAGTTGTAATGTTCCATTGTTTTATGGGCTTTTGAACGTGTAGCTTGCAAATAGTGATGCATTCTTGACCTTGTCAGCATTGAAATGTTTTAATTTTTTTCAAAATGATAACAGACAACTAAACCGTGACCAATGTGTTACAAAATGTTCCATGTTCACAGAATGCTTTTTAGAAACATTACAGATTACCTTGGGTACTTGTTAGAGAGGGTCTACATTTTTGTGTGAGATAAAAAGACTGATGAGAGTGAATTTTTCATTGCTCCTAAGTAAAGTACAACCCCTTTTCTGAAAAAAAGTTGGCAAAATGCGGAGAATGTACACAGTAGTGAAAATATAACACCTTATTTGATGTTTTAACTCGTGTTTATTGCAAATATATGCTTATTACAAATATGATAACAACAACAAACAAAAAAAGTTGGAACAGGGGCTATCTAAGATGTCCAAAGATGTGATAAGTTGCATTAATAAGGTAATGTGAAAGAGGTGAATTTAAACAAGTGAGCTAAGCATGTTACAGTATAAAAGGAGCTTCCAAAAATGGCCTAGTCCCTCAAGAGCAAAGATGCATTGAGGATCACCACTTTACCAACAGATGTGGGAGTTATAATCCATCACTTTTAAAGCGAGGTCTCTTAAAGACAGATTGGTTGGATTTGGGGCATTCAATCCTCCACTATGCATAATATAGTTAATTGATGGAAGAAATCCTGTTGAATCGCGGCGCGTAATGGGGAGGGTCGGAAACCAACTCTGAATGTGTGATCTCTGATCCACCAGACATTATTGTCTTATGAATCATCATACGAAAGTAATGAATAATGTAACATGGGTTTGAAATACTAAATTAAACCTTACTTTGGTAAATCTTTTCCAATAAACATCATTTGCTGCTGCATTCACAGATGCACATTGAAGCTTTACTACACAGAGCTGTAGCCAAACAATGACACTGTACTAAGGGACCAATGATGTCTCTGGGTTTGGGATCATCTGAGAAGGACAGTAGCACAGCTGAAGTGTGTTATGTGGTCCAGTGAGTGAACAGTTTATGTGGTTTTTGGAAAAAAAAAAAAAAAAAAAAAAAAACCCTGTGCTCTCCAGACCCAAGATGTTATCAGCATCAGGTCCATAAACTGACATCTGTCATGGAATGGGAATATGCCATTGCACATGGCATTATTGAGTCACTCATGCTTCCAAGTAGATGATATCTGTTCCTTGGATGTTCTTGCATTTTCCTACAAGACAACTTTAAACCACATGCAGCATGAATTACAAGTGCAGGGCTGGATTAACAGAGATTATGGGTGTAAGGTTTGTCACGGTACAGTCCAGGAATCAAGTGCAAAGGCAGTGTACAATCCAACAGGCAGTTTATTGACAGCTTACATGGTAGTGAAGGGGATGGAACACCTGAGGAAGAGGCGGGGACGGAACCCTGGATAATGGTAGTGCAATTTGACGAGGCTGAGCTGTCTGTCGCCAGTCAGAGGCTTCCGGGATCACAGCCAGTTGGTGTGCAGACATTGGCAGCACCAAACTGTCCCACAGGCAGATGGAGTAGCTTGAGGGGAACTAGGTTCCAATCCTGATGACCGTAGAAATATTTAGAGCTTGTTCCAAACAAACTGGACCGAGGAACACACTTGGAAGAGTGGATAAGAACGCAGTCCCAATCCTGGACCCTGCTTAGACTTGGGAGCTTGTTCTCATAAATTGGAACAGACAAGCTGACTTAGAACTGGCTTAACTTGACCGCGGGCGGCGGTCCCAATCCTGGAACCTGGTTAGGATTGGAAGCTGGGTCGAATTAGCCAACAGTGTTCGAAATAACCGGTTATCCGGTTGTCTAGACAACCTGAAATAGATCCGGACAACCTAAACTGCTCACGAGGTTGTCCGTTGAACAACCAAATATCCCGACAGTTTTATTAATTTGAATTTGTCAAAATTTTATTTACTTCTCTCTGCAATGGACGCTACCATTTTGGTCATATGTAAGGCCTACTGCGAGTAACTTTCACGCATCTCGTACGGATGAGAACGTGTCTTTTTTTTGGTGTTTTTTTTAAATAATAAAGTACCGCGGCAAACAATGACGTATAGATAGACCGCGGCACGCACTTCAATTCAGGCTTGGGTGATCTAGTCAAGGAAAAATCGTGGGACGAACGAGTCGGATGTTACCGTAAACAACCTAAGGGAATGTAGATTCGAAAATGTGACAATAAGCATCTTCCTTTGTGGTGAATTCTATTTGCTCATATTATAAGGGTTAACGTATTATATGCATATTCGGAGTTCAATCAAATTTACCGCCGTGAGTGTGGCAGTTGGCTCTCCTCTAGCATGAAACTTCACTGCTCTTTGACACTGAGAGGTAAGTAATCTGAAATTGTACAGCCTGATATATTATTTCATGAGCACTCATTTATAGTTGGTAATCTAACATCCCGAGGAAGTGGGAATCTTTAGATTGCGTTTTGGCTACGTTGTTTTCAAGTACATGCAGCCTATATATATCTCACTCGTCCCAAGCCATGTCAAATAGGCCGGCTCTGTTCTTGTTAGTGTTATAGCAAGCTAATGCCAAGTCCGATAAGACAGGGAAATGCAGTGTCATGAAGACCCGTCTTTGCCCGAGACTGTGATGGAAGACGGGGCTCAGAAATATTTAGAAACGGCACGAGCTATTGAGTTGAACCGAGCTATTGAGTTGAAGTAGAGTGGTTTTAGTTAACAGTTGTTTAGCTTGGCAGGAGAATTTATTGTTTTTTATTTTTTTGCATTGTTCTGAATATCACCTGTATGACTAAGTGAAGCATTATTTAGCGTTATTCAACTAATAAGCGTGTAATTTTTTTAAAAATGCCAATGACAGCACAAGGGACAACAAAAAATTCTTGCGGACAACCTGATTTGCATCCTAGGTTGTCCGGTGGACAACCTAATTTTTTTCCTTATTTCGAACACTGGCCAAGGTGCGAGAATGATATTCAGGAACTGCTGTCATTAAAGTAAAAGTTGCATTTAATGAAGATGACGAGTTTACACTGGCAACCCTGACTGGTTCTAAGCACAGAAAACATGTTAAAAAACCAGCAACTTGCAACACTGAGAAGAGGCCTTTAATATCAGTCACCTGGCTATCAGAGGATTTAACCAGATAACGCAGCTGGGGTGGGGAGACGCACACAACGTAAACTAATTACACAAGACATACACGGAATAGACATGCAAGTTGCTGCATTGTACGAGACATTGTGACAGTAACCCCCCCGCCCAAGGGCACCACCTGTTGTCCTGGTGGTGGATCCCAGACACCAGTGCAGTCACTTGAAAACAGGGGAGGAGTCCAAGAAATTGCACTCCAGGACCCAGGAGTGCTCCTCTGGCCTGTGCTTGTTTCAGTCAACCAGGAACTGCTGACTGTGTCCCCTGCCCTGGACGTCCAGGATACAGCTTAGGCTGAGCCACCATTGATGGGCCCCGGGGAACATGGGGCGCAGGTGGGAGGATTGTGGGGAGACAAAGACACAGGTTTAAGTCTCGATACATGAAACACTGGGTGAATGTTACATAGGAAATGGGGGAGGAGAAGCCTGACCGCGAATGAAGACAGGATTCTTTAAATGGTGAATGGGCCAATGGACCGAGGGGCGAGCTTCTTTGACACCTCCCAAAGTGAGATATCTTTCACGGTGAGTCAAACCTTCTGCCCAACACTGTAGACAGGCACTAGCCTGTGACGATGGTTCCCGTGATTTTGGAAAGTGGAAACATGTCTTTAAAGGAAAGCATGGGCTCTTCCCCATCCCCGGTGGGCACGCAAAACCAAGACATGGGCAGAGGGAACTGCCACTTCTCTCCCCTCAGACTGTAATAAAGGCAGTAGGTACCTCAGACAACATTTAAAAGGAGACATTCTCAATACCACCAATGGTAACGAATTATGAGCCAGCTCCTCCCAAATGAAATGCTGAGACCACCTTGATGGATTGACTTCACACAGGTAGTAAGGAGTCTTACTCAGTTCTTAGTTGAGCCTCTCCACTTAGCCATTGGTTTCAGGATGGAGCCCCGACAATGCCTGTTCAACCTAACACTTGACCTGCAGCTTGCTGACATTCAGGAGACAGTTACCTGGGAGAATGGAATCAGGAGGTTTTTCGGGCATGGACGAATATATTTGTGATAGGGAATCAGACTTGACATTTTTTGTACGGGGTGGTAGATTAAGGTGAAATTGAGTCTATCAAAGAAGAGAGACTAACATGCTTGCCTGGGATTCAGCCTCTTTATCGTAGCGAGGTTTTCCAGATCTTGGTCATCTGTCCAGATGAGAAAGGGAAGCCAGGAATCCTCCAGCCAGTGCCCGCACTCCTCAAAGGTCAGCTTCACCGCCAACCGCTCCTGATCAATGGTGTAATTTCTCTCTGCTGGAGACAAGCAACGAGTGAAATAGGCACAAGGATGTAATTTATCCTTGTCCGATTGTTGCGAGAGGATTGCTCCAATGTCCATGTTGGAGGCGTCAACTTTAATGATGAACTGGCGCTGGGGTTCTGGGAGTTTGAGGACAGGATTGGTAGTAAACAACCTCTTTTCTTATTCAAAGGAAGAAGCCGCTTGAGGGGTCCATGCGAAGGGAACTTTTATGGATGTCAGCTTTGTTAGGAGTGCAGCAACAATTGAGTACCCTTGGATAAATTTGTGGTAGAAATTCACGAAGCCTAGCATTCTTTGCAGCTCCTTGCAATCTTTCAGTTCTGGCTAATCCTGGACAGCCTGTACCTTCTGGCAATCCTTCTCCAGTGCTCCCTGCATCACCACAAACCTCAGATAGGAGACCGTAGTGTTATGGAATTTGCACTTCTCTGGCTTCAGGAATAGTTGATTCTCCAGGAGCAATTGAATGACTAAGCAGACATGACGGGTACAGTCTTCCAGGGTTTTAGAGAAGACCAATATACTACCCATACAAATATATTATGTCAACATATCATTGACAAAATGGGAAACTATGTCTCAAAGGACATAATTTGCCAGGTTTTGGAACACAGAGGGGGCATTAGCAAGCCCAAACGGCGCTGCCAGGTATTTGTAGTGGCCCAAGGGGTGTTAAAGGCTGTATTTCGCTCATCACCTTCCCAGATGTGCACCAGATGATAAACGCTGCACTTGTCCAGCTTGGTGAAGAAGTTGCAGCCCTGGATATTGGAGAAAGCAGAATCCATTAAAGGTGAAGGATAATGATACTTAACTGTTGCTGCATTTTATCTCCTGTAGTCAATGCAGGCGTATAATGGCCCATCTTTCTTGGCTAGCTCTGAAGCCAGCTCTGGCTGGTGACAAAGAAACCCAAATTATTGTGGAAGCCAGGGACTGACTCCTCCATAGCTTGGGACTCCTGGTTGATCGGGGAGTACAGCTGACCTCTAGGGAGTGATACTCTGGGCAGTAAGCTGATGGCACAATCATAGGGTCTAAGCAGTGGAAGTGATGTTACTTTGGTCTTGCGGAATACCATGTGAAGGAAGTAATAGATGGCAGGCACACCCTTCAAGTTCGGCGGCTCCTCCTGATGGTCAGAGCTGGGTTTCCATTATCTGGTAATTACCGGACTTTGACTGGTAAAATCTGCCGAAGTCCAGTAATTTTTAACCCCTCCGGTCAAAATGTCCGGTGAAAATATTCCCTCTAAGCATAATTTGAATTTTATTAAACAGTCAATTTCCACATGTCATTTTATTACAAAAAAAACCCCGAATCTTATTTTTTATGAATGCGAAGGCTAAGCCAATATGTGGAACGAAACTTTTTTCACGTGGAACTAGTCGCATTTGTTTCATTTACTCTGACAAAGCATGCACCGCGCTTTACAACAACAATAACGGGAGAGGTCAGACTTGTCGAAACAATCTAATATAAAAAAACAATTATTGAAACCAAACAGGTCTAAGGAGAAGGTTATGTAGAGACTGAGATGCAATCTGAAGGGGGCTACCCTGAGTGGGCTAAATGGCCAAAATAGCCTGCGTGATCCCTGTCTCCAGTGTGCCCGCAGGGAGAGGTTTCTCTCTGCAGAACCGCTGTTCTGTCAAATTTTGCTACCTATCAAAATATTTTACCTCGCGGTTCTAAAATCTCGGGCTGTTTTTTCGCTCATATCTTAAGTATCTTCAAAAATCACAAAAATACATTTCTTTTCAGTGCGCCTTTTTACCTGTAAGCGTACATATATTTGCATGTACACGCTGCGTTTTCCTGATAATGCAGAAATTAGATGAAAATTACATATATGGGCATATACTGTATCGTCAAGCTTATTCAACTCATTATAACCAGTGGCGGGCGGTGGACGGAAAACTGCGGGGGTGGAAAACATCCCTTGAAACGGATGAGATTAGTGACCCGATTTCAATCATTGTTCTTGGTCAACATGTTAGTTTCCCTTATAATGAAATGTTTAGGCGAGTGAATAATTAATTCTATAAAATGTTTAATTCACATGCCTTAATAGGCAACTCTTCACAAAAAAACCACTGTGGATTTTCCGCGTTAAATTTTGTCACATCCTAAGCAAGTCGTCAAACCTGTGCGTAATGATTAATTGAAAAAGATTGAAATGCGCTCTTTTTTGCGTTCAACTGGTGCGTTTGATTTCTCTTCTTAACAAAGACAATTAGCTACACCTGAGAGGGGAGAGTTCAAGTGTCTTTTACCAGGGAAATTGACTGAAAACAGATCAAGACTAATAAGCAGTTTAAAGACATGTTTATCGCCCTCCTTGTTCTCTGTCCACCGCCCGCCACTGATTATAACATCTGCTTATGTTATAATAAGCTAACAAATAACAAAGTTACTACTGTAAACTGATTCATATTGCAATATTAAGGCGAAAACAAAGACTTTATGATCGCTTTGCATTACGGTAGCATTTTTTTCACAAGACTGCACAAATTGTCAGAACACCGGATCAAAACAGCGCAGCGAAGTTGCCTGGGGGAGAACAAGGTTACAAGACTGATGCGCATTGCAAGTTGCGGAGGGACACTTGAGACTTCTTATTTTAATTCAGCTTCTGCACAGTTCACTGCAGCGAAAATGCTTAAAAAGTAGGCTAAAATGTCCCAAGCCAGAAACATGTTAAGGGATTTTTTTAGTTAGTTTTTTTTTTTTTGCATCTATTTGATTTCAAGTTGGCAGCGTTATTAGGATGGTATGAGCCAGTCCAGGTGTGTTTTTTGTTTGCAAATTGTAGTAGCAATTGTTTGCAATTGTTTTATGTTCATGTTAAATGAGCACGGGCTTGTGCAAGTTTTATTTATTTTAGAAATTACTCTTGTGAGTCCATTGACGGCACTCATTTTATTTGATATGACGTACTTTTCAATGAAAAGATTATGCTATAAATTGACATGCCTTGATGTCATTCTTATATAGCCTGCATATCATTTTAAGCTCAATAAATTCAGATAATATTTAACCGGAATTTCAAACATTTGTCTGATAAATTGAAAACCTGCCGGTCACTTTGTCCGGTGCCAATTTTTTCTAGCGGAAACCCTGGGTCAGAGGAAGGAGGTGCACTTGGGCTGGTGGCTGCACAAAGACAGGACAGTGAACAGGATGAGTTCCCCTCCAAAATTGAACCAAAAGGCCAGTCCACTCGAGGGTTGTGATGTTTAAGCCAGGGCCTCCCCAACACCACCTGAGCATGCGGTGACTCCATGATATAAAATGCCAACTCTTGAGCATGATTGCCTGAGGTCAGCATGGACACCGGTTGAGTTACCTCGGTGACATCAGGAAGGGCAATCCCTGTCAAATCCGGGGACTGGAGGGGAACTGGCAATGACTCAGTCGGGACCTTCAGGCGCCGGTGAAGAACAGGATGGATAAAGTACCCACTGGCGCCAGAATGAATGAAAGTCCAAGTGGTTACTGGGTGGCATTGCCTGGTCAGGGAAACAGGAATGAGTGGACAGACTGTTGAGACAGCAGTACCTAACAGCATCTCTCTATCTGGTTACTTGTGTCCGCTGAACTGGGCACTCAACTATGGCATGCACAGTACATCCGCAGTACAGGCAGAGATTCAACTTTATTCGGCCGTTTTTCTGGGGGCAGCTTGTGAAGCCAAGCCCAGTCAACAGCCATGGTTACTGGAGGAGCCAGATGGGATGAAGATCCAAGTTCAGTTTCTTGAGATACAGGCAGGGAAGGCACCTGTAACCTTGTCCATCAGTTTGACCGTCTCTCTTGTAACCAGGAACCGGTTCTCAGCGCCAGGTCAATTGTTCAGATCTGAGGGGAGGACACAGATGGTCAATACACCTTGAATATGCTCGGCTAAGCTGAACAGGTAGACATACAGAGCCCCAGCATCCCAGCGCATGGAGACAGCTAGCATGCAGAAGTCGGTGGAATGATTCGACACCAACATATCGTGTTGATGCAGCTGGAGCAGTTGACAGGCAGCGGCATGACTGGAGTGGGACTGGTCGAACACCTTCTTAATTTCAGCAGCAAAAGCAGTGCATGACGACACTGCAGGATGGTCAGTTTCCCAGCAAGTAGCAGCCCAGTCTCTGGCAGTCCAGAGAGGCGAGTGATGGCAAATACCACTCTGGAATGCTCAGTGGGGAAGGAGGATGGCTGAAGCTCAAACACCATTGCACAATAAGCCAGAAAACTGCGACAGGTGGTAGGATCGCTGCTGTAGGAGTCCAAAACCACCAGATTAGTCTCCCGAAGAGGTTGCGTCTTAGGAACAGCTTGCTGCAAGAGGGCACTGACTGCCTGAGCAGCAGTGGCGGAGTCCCATGAAATTTCTGTTACAGCCTCAAGTTGTTTGAAAAAGGCACCAATGTTTTAATGTAGCTGGCAAAGCATCTCCTCATGCTGGCCAAGAGCCATCCCTTGGTACCTCAGAGCATCAACCGGGCTTGACAAAACAGTTAGCCAGATGAAAAACACTCTTGAGAAGGTAGGCATATCTGTGTTGATGTTAACAATCAAGACCTCAGAAAAGTATATCCAGAGGGTGTACCATAAGATGCAAACTACTAGTTCAAAATCAGGAAGTTTGCTACAATAACATCAAAAAAGCCTGTACTATTCTGAGACAACATCCCATGCAGAGATGAGAAAAGGATCAATGTTGAACATGATGATGGAAATTGAATAGCATGGCGATGGGAAGGAACTGGTTGCCTTGTGAGACTATTTATTAATGATATGACTGCTGATGAAAGTAGCACGATAAATTCTGAATTGCATAGGGTATATGCTCAGTTTCAGCCAGATGCTTAATTTACAAAGGCAAAACCCCAAAAGAACAAGCAGGATCTGAATATAGCTGCAAGTGAAGGCCTGGCAGGGCATTACCAGGGCAGAAACCTCGCATCTGCTGATGTTGCTATGTTCCCGATTGA
The DNA here is from genome assembly GCA_029692085.1 of Gymnothorax javanicus. Taxonomy (NCBI): domain Eukaryota; kingdom Metazoa; phylum Chordata; class Actinopteri; order Anguilliformes; family Muraenidae; genus Gymnothorax; species Gymnothorax javanicus. The sequence continues at coordinate 158,175,172 of CM056194.1, read as the reverse complement.
AGGCAGTCATTTACAGCAAATGATTTGCAACCAGGTTTTAAAAATTAAAATGTCAATTTAAGTCATGATTTTTTTTTCAGTTTCCCCAAATAATTTTTAGCACCTAAAATATGGAGAAGGGGAGGGAATTTGGATTCCTGCGGTCTTCATGCAATATTTTTGACAAAGCCCTTAAATTAAAGCTTAAAGTCTACTCCTCAAGCATAGTTTGAATGATTCATTTCAGATTCACTTGTGTCATACAGAGCCAAAATAATAAAAATTGCATCACTATCTGTATGATTGCAGGGAAGGTTCCCCCACTGCAATGGCATTTGCATTGGTAAAATTTTACACTATCCATCCATAGAGTGGGTTTTAAGATACTCATCTGAGGGTGCCATGCTTAAGGGTCAGTTAGCTGTAGCCATTAGTCTGCAGTCCCAGTACCCCAGGAACATGAGGCAAAAAAAACAAAGAGTGGAGTGCCACAAATGTTATTAAAATGTACATAGATTGTCATAGATTCAAACAAGGGATGCACAACTTATTCTACACTTGTAGCAAATTGATCATTGGTGCTACTACGTGATCTTTTGACGGCAAAACAAAAATACGCTTGTTTCTGTCCATACTGCTGATGGAAACACCCTTCCATGAAAGTTGCTGGTTTTGCACTTGAGCAGATTATCATTTCATGCATTTTTAAAGCAGTTTAAAATGAGGTGATTGTCCATCCAAATATTGACAGACCTCTCTGTAATTGGATGGATGGTAAAATCACCTGCCAAGCCTAATACTGGTCAGTTGCAAAAACTTGATGCCCATTTTGAACCTTTGCGGTTGGGTTATATGTCGATATATTGAAAACCTCAGCCAATACTAAAGACAACTTGAAGTTCAGTCGCAGAAACTCTAGAATTAAAGCAGGCTAGATTTCTTCGCCACCGTATTTTACAACTCAGATTAATTCAATTATTTGTATTGCCCTTTAAAAAAGGAGCGTGATGTATATTATTTAACAATTATGGGATTACTTTTAATCGTATCCCAGTAGTGATGATTGGCAGTCAAACTACAATTGCATTACCACCTTATGCCTCAGTGATTGCACTTTTGTTTTTACTCTTGTTCTGTTTCAAGCCGAGTTAAAGAAATGGGAGGATTAAGGTTGGCTAATCTGTGACACTAAGACTGCATGATATGCTTGCTGTGTGCATATGAACTGATGCTCATTTTTAATGATAAATATTTTGTGCCACCAAAAAAATGAAAAGTTTTAATTTAGGCATTGTGCCACATTGTAGGCATAAGATAGTATAAACAGGACACCATTTCCACAACATTGCATTTTCCTTCCTCTTGCACTGCTAGTCTCTGACAAATGCACTTGAAGATTTCTCTACCTCATTGTTAATGGCACAGAATGTCCATGGCCATGTTCTTAGAGTCATACTCGGCTGCACCGCGCCTATGGAACAGCCTCCCAATCCGGCTGAGGGCTACCCAGAGCCTGGACTCCATTAAAACAGGCCTAAAAACCTTCCTATTCAGAAAGGCCTATGACTGCTGATACTAACATGTGACACTAATTTTGCTTCACTGTGTGTTTTTTTTTTTTAATTTTTTTTCTATTTTTTTAGCTTTGTAGCACTCCGAGATCTTTTTGATGAAAAATGCATTAGAAATAAAATGTGTTATTATTTATTATTATTATACTGCTTTTTGCCCGCCGCAATGCTTTGCTGCCTTACATGATTTGAACCAATGAATTTTCACTTTTCCTTTATTGGGTTTCAATACCTCAGTAAATCATATATTTTTTTTTTATCCTTACAGGAGCGTGTCTCTATCAGGGTTCCCTGTTTGAGGTAAGTTTAAATGTATATATTATCTACCATTTTATTACATATAGGTCCATAAATACTTGGACATTGATAAAGTTTATTGCGTTAACTGCTTAGCACAGCATATTGGTTATGAAATTTAATAACAAATACTATTTAAAGGCGAAGAAGTGGAATGTTCAATCGCCTAAGCTAAATCCAGTTGAGCATGTATTACACTTGCTTTAGTGCACCAAGTCACTGTCTCTGCTCACCTACACTTTGAAGTATACCTGCCCGTGCGCATATTCTTACTTCCCTGGTTATTCTTTTCCCAAGCGCTTTTCATTTATTCTCTGATTGCCATCCCCTGGGAATTCCTGTAGATTCAGTAATATAGTGCTGTTAAAGAATGTTTAGATATAAATTAAATTAAGACAAAATAAATTCTTGAAAGAAGTTGATAACAGCTAACAGCGCACTGTCACATCATGCTTATTGTGCTTATGTGCTAATTGGTTACTCGAGAAACTACTCAAATATTTCAAGCACAATTGTGCGCTGTAATGAAGCTAAAATATCTTTCTGCTCTGTCAAATTTACTGCCATTTCCTAGCTTCAACTTTGGTTAAGAAAAGGCAGAAAAGAAAAGGTTTTCTCTGGAAACTCATTAGTCGTTTGATAATTTGGAAAATAAAGCCTATTTAATTCATGAGAATTTCAACAAAGGTGTGCAGTAATGTCTTGAAACTCTGGAAGAAACTGGCTCTAACCTGGACAGAAAAATAAGAGGGAGGCCCGGATGCACAAATGTACAAATAGCCAGAGTGCTGAGTCTCTAATTGAAACAGATACCTCGCAGTTGTTCCTCCAGTAGCGTCATTGAGCACTCAGCCTACTTGACCTTGTACTGGTCCTCTCATTGTATTCTCTGCCCTCATTTAAACCTTTTCATTTTTTTTTTTGCCAATTTCAGAAGTGTCATGTTTAAACCTGGGAGAATGGACTGTTGAAAATGCAGATTGAGTTTGTGACAAAAAGTAACAATATTTTCAATGCTCACATTATTGAAATAACCATCCAAATTATTATACAACTGCATAGACAGATGACTGCTCATTATTGTTTTCATGTGTTTGACATGGGTGCTCTTATTTAAACCACAGTTAAGGATAACAATGTAAGAACTCCAGAGACATATTTTCACCATAAAAACTGCTTTTAGTACGCCAGAAAGGTTTTTTCATGCCTTTTTTACCGCAGACTTTTTAATGCTTCTTCACTGGCCACAGTCGAGCTGGCATGTGAGTGTGCTGCGAGTATGAAGGTCCAGTCCAATGTAACTCATACGGTAGAACTGCAGAATATTTAACGAGAAACTCCTATTGCCTGAAACTAGTTGCTGCGCCTAATTTCATGGTTAATTTCATGCTTAGTCATCATTTTATGGCAATTTTTGGTTCAGTGATCAGAGGTGATTTTTCCAATGACATGCGATACATGCAAGGACTATTGCAACCTTACTTTGCTATCCATCAATGGGAGTGGCTGTTCTGTGTGAAATTAAACATGTGCACGTGTTGAGTGATTGACACAAGTAGGTGTGGCAAAAAGAGTGATGATCTGTCTAAAGAGGCTGGCTCAACTTTGACACAAAAATGGCACCTTATGTCAGGCCTCTGATGTTCACACAAAAGAAAGGTTTTTTGTTTATTTTTTTAAAGTGCCTGCCTTTATATTGTGAAAAATAATAAGACATTTAATTAATGTTGTTATTAATGAAATTAAATAAAAGTATTGGATGTATTTATGGTCAAAATAGAAAAATACATTCATCGGAACACCAGTCATGTTTGAAATTGCATACTTGTTTACTAAAACCCCAAAATAGAAGAAGTTGGCACATAATGGAAAATTCCAGTAAATTACAGAATTAAAACAGACTGATTTGAAATGTCCATTCACGGTCTATCGCATTGAAAAACAAACACACTGTTTGATGTTCTAACCTGAATTTAATGGCTTATCTAAAGTTAATTAATTAGACTCATTGAGCATTTGGGCACTGAAGACACCAGTTAGTCAAGTTTGCATGCTGAATTTTCCCCATTCCTTTATTATGGTCGTCTTCAGCTGCACAGGGCCTTCATTGCCATGTGTTTCATTTCATATTGCACCATATGTTCTCTGCTGGAGACAGACCAGGACTGCAGGCGGGCCAATCTAGCACCAGCACATGCAGAATATGGTGTGGTGTTGTTTTGCTGAAAATGCAGAAGTGTCCCTGGAACAGATTGTGTCTAGATGGCAGCATACGTTGCTACATAATTTGTACATATCTTCCTGCAATAGTGTTGTCCTCGCAAATGAGCACGTCATCCATGCTGAGTGCACTGAAACACCCCCATACCATGTCAGATGCTGGGTTTTGGACCTAACACCAATCACAGCTTGGGCTGTCCTTTTCCTTAGTTTGGGAAACACTGCGGCTTTTTTTTCCAAAAATCAAAACTTGGAATGTTGATTTGTCGGGACAAAAAAATCTGGTTTCTCTATGCTTCTGTCGGTCTTGGATGACACTGAGCCCAGAGCAGTTGGCTACACTTTTGGACAGTGTTGATGTTTGACTTTGGCTTTGCACAGTATAGCTTTTAATGGCAAATGCTCTTGACTGACCAAAGTTTACCAAAGTATTTCTGAGCCTATGTCATGATATCCATTACTGTCGTGTGACGTTTCTTAAGACTGGGATGACTCAGGGATCAATGATCATGCGCATACATAAGTGGTTTTCGACGTTTCACTTTACGCACCTAGATTCAACTGGATTATTTCCCTCTTTTAATTAGGTAATGCGCTGCATGACCCCGTGGTATATAAAGCCAAGGAAACTGTTGACAGCAATGGTCTGGAAATTTTAATATCTTGGATCACAGATGTGCCACAGCTTACATAGAAAGATATCTCCAGAACTCCTTGTCATTTTAGTTTAAGAATGAACATCTCTAACTGATCACTCTGACTGTGAATGAATCTCTGCCTCCTGACAATTATTTACTCTGTGTCAAGCAACAGAAATGTGCGAATCCTGTAGACCGAAAATTAGCGTTCCAAATTGAGTGGAAAATCAAAGAAAATTTTGTAAACATATAGCTTATGAGTCTAAACTTAGGTTGCAAACTGGAGGGATTTGACTATTCTTCAACCATACCCTTATATTGCATACACTTGCAGTAGCATGGAGCTAATTGTGAGATATAACCGGTCGGCTCCACAATTCAGTAACATAATTATCAATGGCAAATGTATGCCTGCTGGAAATCCAACTAATTTTACATTTATGGATGTTACAATGATCCAAAATAGAATCATGAATCATGGTACATTATTTATATTAACATTAATTCATTAATTACATGACTCATTATTCCATTTCCTACAATAGGCATAGCTGCTCTATATTTTGTTGGTGACTACTGGGTGGATCAGAAATAGGTTGTGATTCCATTTATATTCAGATATTTTCTTTTTTATTATAACCCCTCAATTCATTATATCATATTTCATTTTCTGATGCTAGAATAGCAGTCATTGGGCTCACAATTAGTAGCTTCCCAGTAGTTTCTATCCCAGCTGCAGCTCAGTATTGCAGGTGTGTCAGTTAGACAACATGCAAAGAACTCCCTTCCGGCAAACACATCGTCCTCAACAATCAGGTCAGAACCAAACTCGGCACTGAATTAAGAAATCCAATGGTTGTGTTAACGTCTTTATCTCAGATACGTGACTGAGTTGAGAGCCAGAACCCACTGAGTGTGTGAAGTGCATGCAGTGGCTAATTTTACATCTTACATCTTCTCTGGGGACCCAGAAAATTGTGAATCATCTCTCTGTTTCATCTGCTGTGTAAGGAAATATTTGAAAATGTTTAAAGATGAGTATGAATGTATGTGTCGGGGTGTTCTTGTGCTTGCTACGTACTGAGGACCGGAATGAGTTCTTAGCCCACAAAGTAAAGTCTTTTTTTGGGAAGTGAGGACATTTTAGCTGGTCCTCAAAACTGCAAAGGCAAATTGTGACTCATTAGTTAAGGTTAGGGGTGAGGTTAGAATTAGGGATAGGTTAAGGTTAGGGTAAGGGTTTGGGTTAGGCATACATGGCTTATTGTTAAGATTAGGGAAAGGCTGTAGAGACACAGGAAGAATGAATGGAAGTCAATGTAATGTCCTCACGAAGATATAAGTACAAGGATGTGCGTGCGTGCGTGTGTGTGTGTGTGTGTGTGTGTGTGTGTGTGTGTGTGTGTGTGTGTGTGTGTGTGCGCGTGTTCGTTTGTGCCATAGACGGTATATAAGAAGTCTAGTAGCAGGGATAAAAATCTGGAGTTATCTGAGGAAACATATAGAAGCTAGAGTTAGAAGAAAAATAATGTGATTCTGCAAGCATTGCTGCATTCACAGATTAGTTTATAATATCTCTCTTAATCTTCCCAACCCCCTCCCCATTTTTTCCCGAACTAACATTTCATAGATCTGGAATCACCCAATATGACAATAATGAAATACCATCAAAAGTTAATATTCTTCGCTCAAACACATCCCACCTTTGCAATAGAGAGCTCCATATATGCATCTTTCCCTTGCAACGCAGAAACAGCATAAGTGAGAAATACTTCACAGAAAGAGAGACAGCCAAAACAGGGTCAGGGAGATGCTTGTACACTGAACTCTGGCAGCAGGTAAACTGTTTCCTGCAGCTGAGGCACATAAGGATTAATACGTGGCTTTGAGATCTTGTTGCCTCAGAGGCAATGTACAAGTTCAGGTGCTAGAGTAATGAAACAGTATTTCTGTATGCAGGTGTTGACAAACAAGACTTCCCAGGTAACAGTCAATAGATGATGCCATTTTTTCATTTATAAATATTATCTGTTACACTTTAATCTCTCCAGTCTGGTCAATCAAAGGTATGGATAATGATGTTGCATATGATTTAGGCAACAGAATAAAAAAAAAAATAGCTTTACGTACCTAAAGATTTCCAAAGTTCAGCTCAGACACAGATCAATGTGGTTTGCCCTGATTAGAGCATACTCCAGCCGACAAAAATAGGAGAGAAAAATCTTTGCATTTAATGGGTCACAGTTAATGACTGCATGAAAGATTGTGGAAGAATATATAATAAAATGTGGGACAGGCTAAAAATGAATGTTATTAGAAATAAAATACAGTGTAAACTGATAAAATAATGCACTAGCTAGCCAATTAACCTTCTACCATCACCCTTATCTGTACTACATGCTTTTATAAACTTTAATTTTACCGTGTTGCATATCGTTAGCCTTATAGCATAATTGCCTAAGTCATTTTTTGGCTATCTGTTACAATATAAAAAAAAAAAAAAACAATGTGCTTGCTAATAATTGTGTTTTTTCTTGTTTTCCGAAAACGTTCAAATATGACTTAGGCAACTATGCTATTAGGCTAACGATATAGACTTTACAGTCTAACGTTTAGACCGTATGTTGTGCCTAATTGAGTATTAAATGAATAAAATATGAGAAAAGCCCCTTACGTGGTAGCTTAATGCAGCTTTTGTTAGCCTTTTTGTGAGTGGTTTGGACCTGGACCCACATCATTGGTGGACTGTTATCATGTGACCGTAGAGCAAAGCTTTCATTGGTTACATTGTATAGTGCCCTGTGGTGCTTGCCTGATCCATTCATAAAATGTTTTAAGTTTTAAAAGAAAGTGATTGAATTGATTCTGTCACCAAACTGATATGTGTTCAGAAGAAATATTCTCAGCCTACGTGAAAAAAATCAGGTTTTTTATCACCACGGATTGACCATTTCAAAATATATTGCAGATTTTGCACTTCAGCCCACGGCCTAATATGCAGGTCCTGCACGCATTCTATACTCATTACCAATGCTGCAAACCAGGTTCAAAAAATGACCATTAAGCCTTTTTTAATTTTATGCCGATCGCATATTATGGTATGGTACTGTCTGTCCATCTATCTGTCTGTCCAACTGTCTGTGAAATTTTCTCATCAACGTAACTGGTCTTAGAATGTTTTTTTTTTGGATTATTTGCAAATTGAAGCTGCATAATAGTATATGTGTGAAGATGAGCATGTGCATTTTTGAGAACCCTGAGATGTTTTTATCAGGAGTTATTCCCATTTCCAATATCAGCCTTGTAAACGTTAGTAGTCCTAGACTTCCCTGTGAACTCTTTTGTAATCAAGGTTATATTGCTCCTTATGGGTAAAAATGTGATTGTGCATTTTCTAGAGTTCTGTGATGAATTTACTGTGAGTTATTCCCTCTTTTAATAAAAACTTTATACAGTATATGCAACTGGTTGTTGAGCTCTTTATGAATTCTTTTCAAATCAAGGTTAATTTAAATGTTATCTGTAATCACGTGGTATACCATACAAACATCAGTGGAGTTTGTATTGTTGACCGATGAACAAGCAGTTAAAAACAGTGGCATACACTGCGGACATGGATAGGCAGATTATAGTTTAAAATTCATTACACTACAGTGTTGCTTTCAGATGGATTCTCCATTGCTTAGGGATATGCTTAACAATATAGCAATCATAAAAAAATCTGTTCTGTTAGTTTGGATTAATATTCTCAATAAATATGTGTACATTAAAAGTGAAGACTTCCAACATTCATGTTAATTGAGCCTTAATGCAATTTGAATCTGTAGAGCCCAAGGGTACTTTATGCATTACATCTGTTATTTTATTATGCTGTTATGTTCAATTAATTGCCTCCCACCATACTTTCAATATTAGATACCTAACATGGGATATCACTTTGTTAAGCCTTATGCTTTTTTGAATACCACAGTCACTTAATTGTTTTAACTTACAATGTTCCTGATGATGGGCGTATTTTGAGTTAATTATTTAGGCTCTTTTTCAAGTTTGTGCCAGTGAAAGATGAAATATAAACAACAAATTTGCATGTCTCAATATAAAATTTTGTGATGGTGGAAAATGTCATACCATCTACAGGATGTACTATATTATCATATTGCCCAGCCCTATTAAGAACAGAGTGTAAATTTCCAGCGGGAAACTTCTGTCTAAAAAAGATTAATAGTCGAGTTCTTCAGCTGTGGCAGTAAATAAATTATGGAGATTCTGCAGGATTGCAGTGCACAAGGCCAGTTTGTCCTTTGCTTAGTTCTTGGTTTAAACAATGGATGCAAGCAAATATTATACCCCCATTTAATTCAGAACATTACGATTAAAAGATTGAAGAATACCAATAGAGTTTTTATTGACAATGAGGAAGTGGCAGTAACATGAAAGCGATATTCATCTTTAAACAAAGAGTACTCTTTGAGGGCCTTCTGCTTATTCCAAAAAGCTGCAGTTTGTTTCATTATGCTTCTAATATTCTCTTTGACTGACTGTATCACAAAAAGTTTTATTGACAGCATCCTTAAAATAATTTATATATATACCTGTATTTCAATTATTATAACAGGATAGCCATGCTAATTTGAACTAAGTGAATAGAAAATATTAGCCTTTCAATCGTGCTTGACACAGTATCCTGAATCACCCTGAATTAATTATAATAATTATATAATTATAATAAGGTCACATTTGAATGATTTTTATAGACCAGTTGTTATGATCCAAACCAGGGACCAAATCCAGGAGCCCAGTCTCATCCTAATTCATCATTTAGTGATGCTACCTGACCAAGCGTCGATATACGACGAAAAAAGAGGCTTGTGGTGTCCTAATTTGACACCAGTTTAAAACGACCCTTTACCTGAATCCTAACCCTAAAGCTCAAATAAGGACGCCAAAAGCCTCTTTTTCATCGTACAACCCCAATTCCGAAATAGTTGGGACAAAGTGTAAATTGTGAATAAAATCAAAATGCAATGACTTTCAGATCACATGAGCCAATGAACATAGATAACATTTCAAATGCTGAAACTGAGACATTTTACATTTTTATCCACAAAATGAGCTTATTTCAAATTTTCTGGCTGCCACAGGTCTCAAAAAAGTTGGGACACAGGCAAAAAAGGGCTGAAAAAGCAATAAATATATAAGAGAATCAGCTGAAAGAACATTTAGCGAGTAATTAAGTTAACTAGCATCAGGTGTGTAACATGATTTTCTATAAAAGGGATGTCTTAGAGAGGCTGAGTCTCGCAGAAGTAAAGATGGCCAGAGGCTCTCCAACCTGTGAAGGCTTGCGTAAAAAAATTGTGGAATACTTTAAAAACAATGTTCCTCAACGTCAAATTGCAAAGGCTTTGAAGGTCTCACTATCGACAGTGCATAACATCATCAAAGGATTCAAAGAAACTGGAAAAATCTCTGTGCGTAAGGGACAAAGCTGAAGACCTTTACTGGATGCCCGTGATCTTCGGGCCCTCAGACGCCACTGCATCACTCACCGGCATGATTCTGTCATTGACATTACTAAATGGGCCCAGGAATACTTCAAGAAACCACTGTCTGTAAACACAGTCTGCCGTGCCATCCACAGATGCCACCTAAAACTCTATCATGCAAAAAGCAAGCCATTGTTGAGCATGATCCAGAAGCGCCACCGTGTTCTGTGGGCCAAGGCTCATTTAAAATGGACTGTAGCAAAGTGGCAAAGTGTCCTGTGGTCAGACATGTCCAAATTTGACATTCTTGTTGGAAATCATGGGCGTCGTGTCCTCCGGGCTAAAGAGGAGAAAGACCACCCCTCCTGTTATCAGCGTTCAGTTCAAAAGCCAGCATCTCTGATGGTATGGGGATGCATTAGTGCATACGCTGTGGGACACTTGCATGTTTTAAAAAGCACCATGAATGCTGAGAGGTATATAAAGGTTTTAGAGCAACATATGCTCCCCTCAAGACAAAATATATTCCAGGGAAGGCCTTGCGTATTTCAGCAGGACAATACAAAACCACATACTGCAGCCATTACAACAGCATGGCTTCGTAGTAGAAGAGTCCGTGTGCTGAACTGGCCTGCCTGCAGTCCTGATCTTTCACCGATTGAGAACATTTGGCGCATGATTAAACGAAAAGTCCGTCAAAGGACACTCAAAACTCTCCAGCAGCTGGAAGCCTGTATTAAACAAGAGTGGGATCAAATTGCAATGGCTAAACTCGAGAAACTTGTCTCCTCAATGCCCAGACACCTCCACTCTGTGTTAAAAAGAAGAGGGGATGCTACACCATGGTAAACAGGCCCCTGTCCCAACTTCTTTGAGACCTGTAGCAGCCATCAAATTTGAAATGAGCCCATTTTGTGGATAAAATTGTAAAATTTCTCAGTTTGAACATTTGCTATGTTATCTCTGTTCTATTGTGAATAAAATACTGGCTGGTGAGATTTGAAAGTCATTGCATTTTGATTTTATTCACAAATTACACTTTGTCCCAATTATTTCGGAATTGGGGTTGTATATTAGCGCTCGTTCAGGTAGCGTCACTATATGAGGAGTCGGGATGAGAATGTGTTGAATGCAGAGTCAGAGTACAATTCGATAGTAGGGTTTATTGATAGTAATTTGGTATGCCAGAGGGTGGCACCCAGAGCAGAATGACACAGTTCAGTTCAGATGTAACAGCCTTGGGTGTGAAGGCGTGTCCATGGCCCGGCCAGTGACGTTTCAGGACAGCTGCCAGATGGAGTGTGCACTTGCCAGAGCAGAGCTGTCAGATGGCAGGACTAGAGGGTTTAGCAGGAACGCACTCCCAATCCTGATGACTTCAGAAGGACTGGGGGGTGTTCTCAAGAAACTGGGCAGTGGAACAGACTGAGGAATGATTACTAGGATTGCAGTCCCAATCCTGGAGAGCGAGAGTAAGGCTTGGGAGCTTGTTCCCATTAATTCAGCTGGCAGGAGTACTTTTATATTTAACAATCATTGAAGATTACTAGTAATTTCCGAAGATGATAAACTTTTTCTAGGAAAATACTGACTGGTTGTTAAAGGGCATATAGCAAGCGACAATCCACCAACTTGCACTCTCAAAATAAGGAATACGTATACTTCTACGCACACGCTAGCAAATGGGAAACGCAAGTGCATAACAGCTGGCGGCAGAGGGCCGGAGGTACGTGGGACCAATCAAAGGAGATAATATGTCTAAAAGACATGCTAGCTGCTGGATGGGAGGAGACACGAAAAGGACTCACACAAGCGTTGACAGTGATGCCAGTACTGTGTCCATTCAAGCATTGGATGGCTTCATGATTGGCATACTGGTTAGTGGCTCGTCATTCAGATGACTTCTGTAAACTCTGAGATAATGTATGGCAAAATGATTGAAAATTTTGAAATGGAAGAAATGAGCAGGCCAGGAAAGAACTGTTTCTGCACCTGTAGGCAAGCCATATTCATGTAATTTGCAAGCAGGAGCATGCCTTGAGCAAAGCTGTCACTTAAATTAGACTCTTGGTGTGCATATTTTTATTACTCAGTTTAAGCTGTAGTATCAGCTGCAAGTACATTATTTTTTAATAACATCACGCAGTTTTGAACATGATAGTTTTCTTCTGAGGGAAACAACCTAAAATCTGCAGTAGCTGCTGGGAATTGTAGCTGTTACATGGAGTGACTTGAGGCTTATGAACCGACTTGATGTTTTCTCCCACAGTGAAGACAAACTTTTGGTATCCTTTCTCATTAAAATCATTCTGTGAGAGCTGAGCTGCTGTGAACATCATGTTTTGCAGAATATTCTGGAACAACAGAGCATTGACACCTTTTCATTGACCATAAAAAGCTCTACTTTTTTTCCCCTCTACCTGCAGCCTTGTTAAGTTTATAGCTAAACAAGGAGATGTGCCTCAGAATTTACTGTCAACTATATTTACAATAATGACACTCAAGGCTTGGTTAAATGGAGAAATTACATTCTGTTTAGCTTCATTAAATTACTTTGACTGCAAAGCAGAAGGGGAGTTTGCACAATAGAGCAAATCCCTGTCTCAAAAGATTGCTGGATTGCAAGAATTTTATTTATCAAATAGCCATGAGATGCCAGCAGTAATGTAAGCTATATTTCCTTGGTAGCCTTAATGAAGTTCAATGGACTGAATTTCTGATGAACTATGGCATCGCTCATGTCCGCAGAGGAATTCCTGAGTTATTTAGGCACTGAATGCGGAGGGGAGGAGCAGCTGCATATTTGGGGACGAACACTGCACTGTGCTGTTCCTTATCCAGCCATGCTGCAAATGTGCCCCAAATATGATACAGTGCGGTTGATTTCATCTGTCCATGCTAGGCCTTCCTACTGACTGGAAACTTTGTTGCTCCACATTTGATCTGCAGGGCAGATTGCCTGCTTGCTCTGGGGCTCAGTGGACCAGAAGTCATCAATCTGCAGTGTAAATGTGCCATAACTTCTCACAAGAGTTTAGAAACTGTGCCTGCATCCTTTGCATTTTTCTGTGATACAGCCCATGGGGAATGTGCTTGGGATAGATTGCTGTGAGATACGATGTATACTAACGCCTTGCACTGGAGCAAATTATATATTATATTAGGGGCCTTCAATGTTTTCTTGTGGGAAGTGCCATTGTTGAATGAATAAGAGGGAGTGCTAATGAACCATGAAGTGATTGCTGTGGTTGTGCTGTTGAGTATTTTCATTATTGTTTTATGCAACATAGGGGTCCTCTAGAGAAATGCTAGCAAGCTTAAATCTACTCATTTTGACGGATTAAGGCTTGAAATACTTCCTGGGAGGAACAGTTCCCTGTCCTACTTCTAATATATGTTATCTATACTTGTTGTGATATTCTGTCACCGTAGACAAATAAGCTCCACATATTTATTTATTTACTTTGTATGAGGGCGCATAGGCACTGCTCCTTACATACCCGCTTCCAAGTGGGAAATGCACTTAGGAGACTGTAGATCTTTTCATTCTCCACTTTTCATGAGAAAACGTCCTGCTAAAGAAAAAGGAGCAATCGTCATTACCTGTATAGAACTGATATGATTTGATGGTTCCCAGGCTCGTCGATGTGAATTGATTTATTTTTTTTTCTTGGGAGAGTATAACTTCAGCAGGCATATATCAACACTGAGGTGCAAGAACAGCGTGCAAGCTGTGCTGTGCTTTTTTGTTTTCTTCCTTTGAAAAGTTCTGCTCTGTTCTGTCTGCCTTTGACACTGACTTGCACTGACGGCTAGCAAGACTACTCCCATATTCTACACACTACCGGTGTATCTCGGCATAGCTACAGGACACTGTTCAATCTTTTAGTATGTCTCAAAACACAAATCACCAAACACTGAACTATATGAGCCTAGCGTGTATGTCCACATAAGCATTTCCTGTAAGGTATTACAGGAAAACTAACAGTAATCCTATTTGAATTCTCTGTTGGAAGGTAGTTCATTGCAGGATCATTAAAGAACTTTCTGTGTTATGAGGGACTAGCACAATTATAAAGTAGGGGATTCATGTTTAATTTACGTGATGCCAACGAGACTGACCTTAGTTCTACACGTGAGACTAAACAACTCAACATCTGAAGAAATATACCTAGTTTGGATGTGTAGACTGATCATTGCACACCAGTCCCTGAATGTAAATTTCACTACAAACCAAATTTCATGATGCATGTTCCCACAATGTCTCCGCAAAATGCAGATATCCCCATAATACAAATGTCCTTATAATCCAAAACATTCTCATACCCTCAATGTCTGAATTTCCTGTAGCACGAATAATACAAATGTGTAAGAATTCTGGAAGACCCAGATGCAAACAGATGAAGAATAAACTGGAATTTAGTGAGCAGCTGAAAATTGCAATCCAAAAGCAGCGTCCAAAAAAACAGGCAGAGGTGTTAAGTAAAAAACAATGTGTACAAAAAAAAAAAAAAAACACTGGCCAGAGGAGAAGTCGCGAGCAGTCAGGCGAAAAGTAAAAAAAAAAAAAAATACAGGAATTCACAGCACATGGCACAGACAGTATCCAAAATCGAAGACGGGAAAAATAGGCTGAGTCAGAAATGGACAAAGCTTGTTGAGTAACAAGTGGAAAATACACTGAAACAAATTCACAACAAATGGAAGAACGAATTGGGTGTAAATGCACAAGACTAACAAGCAAATGAGACAAGAACACGGCAGGTGAAACAAATGAGCTTTCTTCTTGACAGGAAACAAGGGGTAAGGTAGGGTGGGAACAAAAGGGCAAGGAAAACTAAAGTACATTAACAGGGGAAAAGGAAAACTAAAGTACAACTTAAGTTAAAAAAACACAATATCAAACAGTACTACTGACGCAGATGTCTTCGAATTTCCCTGCAGCACGATTATTATCCGGTCCAAATATCCCAATAAAACTGATTTACATGTATCGCCATTGTGTATGTGTGTCCCTGTAAGTGAAGTGCACTCACAAACTGTATTATTTGTGCAAGATATGAGGTAGAGGTGAAGATGTTGTATCTTTGCAGAGTGTGGTATCTGATACTATAGACACAAAAAATATAACTTACTTATCTGCAACCCACATGGCAAATACTAATGAAAGTTATGAAATCCACTAAGACTCAGAATAAAACATTAAATAGGGCAAAATAAGTAGCATCTACTCAGACATCCAAGTAAGGTATTAAATATCTGCATTCAGTGATGTGTAACATTCCCATTGAAACAGTAATGCCTCTGACATATTAGAAAAGGATGTGAAATACACGCTAAAACTGAATAGAAAGTGCATCCTTGGGTCAGGTGTTCTGCATCACTCTGAGCCAAATAGTACTCCTGAAGACATTTAACTGTATAAGTGAATTGGCATGGGTGTTGTTTGTTATTGGGTGTCAGTTTGAGTGAAATATAAACATGCCATGGCTGCTACTTTGGTTTTGAAGAGTGGCTAATTGTGCTCCTTTTTCATTGTATTTTATTTGAGGAATATTTGAAATATTGATTGGCCTCGATTATGTTTCTCAGTGTTGTCAGAAGCATTGTGCCACATCATGTAAGGCTGGTGCATTTGCAATACTTAAGCCACTGTTTGTGGCAATAGCTGCTGCTGTAACTAAAGTAACTGAGTTCTCACTAGTTGCAGTTTGCTGTTTTACCATGTTGCAGAAAACCACCACAGGAGTGCTGATGTGTCTTTCAATTATGGCAGTTGGTTGTGTGCCGCTACCCATGAATCAATTGGATGGCACTGATCTCGCTGCTGACTATTGTCAGGACTTTTATTTCCTGAAAGCCCCACGCAATATGGGAAGGATCAGAGAGATGAATCACTGTTATAGCTGTCATTGTGTTCAGCTGAAGGTCTCTGCATCAGTCTCGGTTAGACAACAGCACAGCTCTCAGTATTATGGTGCCCTGTGTTGTATGATTTGGAATAATGTATTTTATGGGGAATGTTGGTTTATAAAAATCTGTTCTAGTGCTTTATGGTGTATAAGAGGGCTCTGCAATACTTTGATTGCAGTCACTGAGAGAGAGCTGTTGTGAATGTTGACATTTATAAGGCTGTGAAACCATGAGGATAAGTGTCTACAGTAGAGAATAGGAAAGGTCATTGATGCTGTAAATTGTTAAGACAAACTTACCATCTGTCACATCCTCACCTTTGCCATCCGTGAAATAAAGATATTATAAGATTCAAAATGCAGCATTCTGAATTCTGCAGACAACATAATGTAATGTTCGGGGGGACTTAGTTAATGCAGACTGAGAAAGTCCTTCACTCATTAGTGGCCAGGGAGTTGAATGTTTAATCTGTCATTTTGTACAGGTATACGGGCAGCGCAAACTGCTAAAAATTTTGCATTGTGTGTTTTCTGAAGCTGGTTAAGATATTTAAAGCAGCTTGGATATATCACTGATGTTTAAGTTGTCAGGACAGACCTCAAAGCCTGAGCTTGCTGATACACGGTATAAGAATACAGCTGTACTAATAGATCTCATGTACCATGTGTTTGGATGCTGGTCTATGGAACTTACTATGTGAAAAGCTGCTTTGGCAGCTGTAATGAAATATTTTCTGTTACATATCTCACACTTTGGAATATTTGGTTAGACAACTGCTGGTAGAACAACAAGACATTCATCAAGCAAGTTTTTCTGTGTGACCAAGACTGTCGCACATCATTTATCTGGAAAGAGCGACGACTTCTAATGTTATAAATATAAATATTGTCAGTGTCAGTGACTCAGGGAGGTGCTGAATGCCTCCCAGGGTAATGACTTCATGTTTACTCTGTAGGGCTTCACTGACAGTGGGGCCAGAAGTGACCAACCATCACTTATCTGTAAAGGGAATATATGTCTTTAAATGACTTTAAAATCTGACAGTGTATAGTGGCATATAATTTTTTATGATCCTTATATTTACCAAAAGCACCAGAGGGACTGGTGGACTGGCAGGTGGGTGGGTCTGATGCTTTGTTGCAGTTGGTGTTCAGCAGTGAGACAGGCTGACACACAGGAATCCCTTTATCTCTATTGATCTCCGTAATTCATTGCACTTTCACATTTAATAGGCTTCTTGTCTTCTAGCTAAAAGATTTATGGGGCTCCTTTCTTCCTGTTAATAAATTTATTTTCATGCTGATCAATACTTTTCATGTCTGAGCACATGAAATACATGCAGTTAAATGTAAAAGTATTGAGGCAGTGGTGCAAGTTTGTGGTTTTGGTGGAAAAGTCCATCGCATTGGATTTTACCCATTCATAATGGATAACTAGACAGGTCGGTGGACTGTGACCAATGGGTGTAGCCCCCGATTGCTCAAATTTTTCATTTTGGCTTATTTTTGACACAGAATGGTGAATTATTTAGTGAATTATGTTACCACGACAACCAAAATCAATAGGCGCCGTGTCCTAACCACTGCCCATATACCTCCATACCAAATATAAAAGAAATAGCTTTAAATGTGTGGCCTGTAGACTGTCCACATGGAAATCTCTACGACGGCGGCGGCAGCAGACGCATGACAAGGCCAAATCCGTAGTAGCTTCAACTTCGTCGGGGGGCTACAATCAGTGTAGACAGAAATGCCCAAAACTGTTCCTGGAGATCTGCTGTTCTGTGGGTTTTCACTCGAACCCCTACAAAGCAAATCTCATTCAGCAGGTGGGGATGTCATTGAACTGCTGATTAGTATAATGAGGTGTGCAAAATCAGGTAGGAAATGAAAACATTAAGGACTGCAGATCTCCATGAACAGAGTTGGACAGCCTCTATGTAGGAATTTCAGACCTTGTGATGCACAGCCCCTCCGTTTCTGCTGAACAAAAGTAATGGAAAAAGTTAATATAATATAAAGTCATCAGATTTAGTGCATGCTCGCACATTTTTTGTATTAGGGATAAAGTAAAATACTTGTTAACTTAAATTCTGGATGGGTGATTGACTGGCCTGTCTAGGATACTGCCATTTTTGGCGTTGAAAAACTGCTTGGTTGCTCTGGCAGTATGAACGATTAGATATGAGCGGATAAGAGCAAATCAAATCATTAGTCAAGGTAGGTGAGCTAATTCCTCTAGCAGCGATAAATATTCAATCCATACAAAAAAAAGACCATTAGATAGGTCATTAAATAAGCATTTAGTACCAGCTATGTGAAGGTAGTTCACCCACTTCATGTCTGCCAATCTATATGAGTGACAAGGATGATATCTGCAGTCTTGCAGGCCTCCGGAATAGCTGAAATACAGCAAGTTTCAATTCATCACAAACCGAAGAACAGCCTTTTCTCTTCTCTCATCTTTGATTCCATTATACTAACTTTGACGTAACAGACTTAGCAACAGCAATCAGACAGTTAATTCCTGAAAGGCTGTTCTACAATACTGCACTTATTGCTAAAAAAATTGCGTGCTGGGACTCCTGCAGCCTGGCACACAGCTCTAAAGCTGTGAATGCAGATAACCTGCCGCTGAATGTAGTCCTCCGTTTAAATGACGCAAGAGTGCGACAGATGTAATGTCTGTGCTTACACACTCTGTACGAAAACAAGATACTGTCAGTTCTATAGATATTTGGACAGTGAGCCAACTTTAATCCTTTTGGTTTCCTACTCATCCGCAATGGATTGGAAGTAAAACAGTCAAAATGTGCTTGAAGTGTTGACTCTCAACTCCAAAACATTGTATGAGTGGTGCAGGAATTACTACCATTTTTATCCATAGCACCCCCAAGTTAAGGTCGTAAAAGTCAGTGGACAAACATATTGTCTTTTTAAACTCTAGGTTGCAAATAATTTGCAGTCCATGACTGCCTGAAGTTTGGAACCCACAGACATCAGTAGAAGTTGGGTTTTGTCCTTGTAGATGCTCTGCCAGGCATTTACAGGAGCTGTAGTTTCTATAGTAGTTTCAGAGTAATTTCGCTGTGGTTTGGCCTGTTGACACACAGACACACAGATCAACTGAACAACACTAGTTTCACTATCATGGCTGGTAAATACAGATACTGGGCACAAGTGTATCAATCATACATCACTTGAATAAAGGTGACGATATACCTCGTATTGACTATTCGTTCCACCCTTAGAGTTCCGAAGGGTCAGCCACTCATAAAAAAAATTCTGTAATTCCTACACCGTGCACCTTGATTTGGATGTAAATATGTTCAAATAAAGTTGAAAGTCCGTACTTTGAGTGCAGGCTGTTATCTAGCTTTAAATCCAATATGCTGTGGTAGACTATACAAAAATTACAATAACTCTGCCAACTATTGAAATATTTATGGTCCTGACTGTATTTTATGGCTCCAGCTAAAATATTCCATTGATTTTGAGATTCATAATATGAGAGATGAATGTTTGGATGGACGGGAGCATAAAGGCTCAAATATTTCCCAGAACAAATTTGGGTTGAGTGTGATAATTATGTTTTAAATTAGTGTCAAAGCCTCCTCCATCAACATAAATATAAAATGGAGCTCTAACTCTAGTTTAGGCAGGCACCGAAGTCAGGTCTTGTCACAAGCCCCTTTCTGCCCAGTCATTCTCGACTTCTGCATCCCCCACCCAATTGGCAAGCTTTTATAACCAAGGCAGCATTCACTTATTTCTCTGGCTCCATGCCCTCTACACTGCTCCTTCTCTGGCCTACTAAAGACCTGCATCTCATCTCCCCCAGCTCTGCAGCCTTCTCCTTCATAAATAACATTGTTTATCGTAAGAAGCATCTGTTCACATTGTCTTCATTTATTTAAAAATCCTGAATCTCCTCTAGGGGGTTTGCAATTTCAGGGACTGTCTGTGTCATGCTTGTTCAAATTGTTCCAAAGCATCACTCGAGCAGAGTCACCACCAAACACAAATGTCGTTGGGTAATAAATTGTCAAATCTGATGTAAGTGTCCGGCTTGAACTATGATTATTGGGGAGAAAGCAGTTTGCTTTTGCTATGACAATTTGAGGAATCTAAATGGGTTGGGAAGACAAGGGATTGTGAAGCCTATTAAAAGTAAAGGATGAATAGGTTGCCAGACATTGAGAGCCAGCCGTTGTGGGAATTGACAGAGGCTTCAGAATGTGCAGTTTGACTAATTTAAAAGCTGCTGTGCCCTTTTTGAGTCAAGACCTGGGTTTAAGACCTTATTCAATCGATGATGCCAAAGCTGTGATAAAATAACGCCTTTGCTGTCCTGGGGCATTGGATTTGGTCCAAAGAAAAGCTTACCCTTTTCTGACCAACAAACATTTTTTCCAATGCGCTGAAAAAGTGCGACGTCACTTTCCCTGGGGTCAACACTCACTTCCTTGACTATGGTTCACGCTGACAGCATAGCAATACATTCACTCGTACACTAAATACACAACATGAATTACCTAATATTTGACAATGAAAATATACTGAGAAATGTTTTTTGTCATGAGCATAGTTTGGGTTTAAGATCGCTAAAAATAAAGCATAATTCCATACACAGACACGAGGGCCATGACGATAAACACTGTGCAAGTTCTTTGGTTCGTTCGGTGTGAACCAGTCGCCATGGCTGCGGCAGGCTGACCTCAGAGTGACGTCACGACTTTGGCAGCACATAGGCTTCTGTATGTACATTTCCAAGGAGTTTTCCCACACAAATGCTGACAAAGTCACACTCACTTACCTTCATCTGTATATCATTATAACAATACAGGGTGTTTTGGCTACAATTAAACATAGCGTTAAATCCTCTAAGTTTTTGTTTCTTGATGCCCTGCAGTGAACTTACAATTAAATGTGTGGAAGTCTGTTTAGTGTATGAAAGAACAACACGTGTTCAATGCAATAGCTTTTGTCTTACATTAGGTTTTTTCTCTTTTCTAGTAGTTAAAGCAATCAGACTAGACCTTTTTAAGAAATCAGTAAGTTGGAGGACACAGACTCTACTCAGTCACCAGAGCACACTTGGCAAACAAAAACCCGGATATGTGAATATTTATTTCCATATAAATTATTTAATGTGTTGAATTACAACTTACAGGTCAGGGTACTCCTCCATCACAATATTAACCCACATGGAAACGGTATTAAATCCAGCCAAAGCTGGTACCAGGACTGCTGTTTTTCGACATCACCCAGGAGATGCACAATACCGGGGAAATCTAGAATTTTAGGGACTGAATTATTTATTACACCTAGCTTATTCATTATTGATATGTGGAAGAAAAAGAAAAACTATGTATGTGATTGCATAATGTTTTATAGTATTTAGTATTTTTATAGTATTTAACATCA
The DNA here is from genome assembly GCA_029692085.1 of Gymnothorax javanicus. Lineage (NCBI taxonomy): Eukaryota > Metazoa > Chordata > Actinopteri > Anguilliformes > Muraenidae > Gymnothorax > Gymnothorax javanicus. The sequence continues at coordinate 158,153,642 of CM056194.1, read as the reverse complement.
CATAATTAAACGATTCACAGAATCTGGAGGAATTTCTTAGTGTAAAGGGCAAGGCTGCAAGCTCAAGTTGAATACCTGAGATCTCCAATCACTCAGAGGATAGTCACTGCTTGAGAATCATTGTCTATGTTGAAGTGCTATAAACACATGGGCTCAGTATTACTTTGGTAAACCTTTAACAAGTGCTAAAATATTTAATTACATCCACAAATGCCAGTAAAGACTTTATTGTGCAAAAAGGACGCCTTGTACTAGCAATGTTCAGAAGCATTGTCGACTGCTTTTGGCTCAGAGGCTTCTACAATGGACCATCGCATGATGGAGACGTGCATTGTGTTTGGAAGAATCAATATTTTGGGTCTTTTTTGGGAAGAAATGGATGCCATATACTCCAGACTTCAGAGTCAAAGGACCATTCTTTTTTTTTTTTTTTAAATTTGGCATCTCCAATCCCACCCGAATCTGGAATACCCAATTGGTGAACTATGTACAAGGCTTGCTCGTATGCGACCCCTTGCTGCCAATTCAGGAGAGCGTAGACAGTTCGCGGCTCTCCTCCGAAACACGCGCCTGTCAACCACCGCTTCTTATACACTCATTGGTTGAATCTTCGCAATGAGGGCGGATGATACCCGGACATGACCAGGCTTAGAATCTTCCTGACGAGCGCCCGTCTGGCCAACAGGAGGCGCTTGAGCAACGAACAAGGCAACCACCATAATCCCCTTCCGGCAGTCCCTTCCCAATTTGCAACCCTGTAGCGCAATAGCCAATTATGCGCTACTCTGAAAAAGTTGCCGACCACTGCCGGCTGGTATGAAGCGGGGCTCGAACCCGCGACATGATAGTCACTTCTGCTTCGCAACGCAATGCTTTACCAAGTGAGCTATCCGGCAGCCCAGGGACCATCCTGACGGTTATAAGCAACAAGACTAAAAGCCATGCCTCGTCATGATATGGGGTAGTGTCAGTGCCCTTGGCAAGCGTAACCGTGAAGGCAACTTTGATACTGAAAAGTACACTGATATTTTAATGCAGAACAAACTGCCTTTAAGACAACAACTTTTCCAGGGATGCCATGTATATTTTGACCGGAAAATGTAAAGATGCATCTTGCATGCACTACAAAGGCTTGGCTGCATAAGAAAGGGTGCAGGTGCTCAACTGACCAGCCTGCAGTACTGACTTGTCCCCAAGAGAAAACATGTGGCGCATTTGGAATGCAGAATGTGACAACAAAGACCCTGAACTATTGCACACCGATCATACCTTCTTGCAGGAAAAATAGGGCAAAATTACATCTGAAACCCATAATCACATAGAGTCTCCAGACCCTAAATGTTAACTAAGTGTTGTGAAAAGTAAGGGCAACATTACAAAGTGGTACATTCTGTACCCTCCCCCCTTTTTTGAAATGTAAAATTGTAATGAGTGCTTATTTTGAAAAAAAAATCTATAAAATTCATGAGGTGAAACATCAAACAATGTGCTGTCATGTTGTTTTCAATGTAATACAGGTCAGTGGTAGTTTACAAAATGCTACTGTGTTTTGAATTAAGAATTTCACTCATCATCCCAACTTTCCCTATTTTGGAGTCATAAATAATCAAATTTATGTTGCAAAAAGTCAAGGATAAAAAAAAAATGTAATACAGAGACAGATAGCAGTAACTACATCTTTGGGGTCAACAGTCAAATCAGCTGTCATGGTTTTTGGGAATAGAAATTATTTCATAAATACATTAGTGCAATATCACTTACCTACTTGTTACTCATTTGGCTGGCCACTGAAAACTTAAAAGCTATTTTTCTCGGTTTCACTCTTTAAGTAATCACTGCAGTTAGCTTTTGTAGGGCAGTATAGTTACTCATGCATAGACTACATAAATAATGTTTCAAAATTATCCTGAGTGCATTGCATGGTGGCAGCTCTTAGACTAAAATCAAGAAAGACCTTAACTGTCTGCGCAATGGTAAGTAGACACACACACACACACACACACACACACACACACACACACACACACACACACACACACACACACACACACACACACTATTTATTTTATTTGCTCCAAGACACGCTCTGTTTTTCTCTGACTTTGGCGTAATCTGTTCATATTTGTCTCGATCAGACGGATAGCTGGAGCTATTGTTCCTCTAAATACTTTACCAATGTTCTTCCTCAAACTATCAAACAGCTTGTAAAACAATTGAGCTCTGTAATGAGTGTATATGAGCTGTTACCTGCCTGTTTTGAAAGGGTCAGCTCAAGAATAAAGTCAGCAATTTGCAGTGCATTAGCCGAGCAAACAGAACATAAATGTGAAATGTGTTTGACCAAGACTGTTTTCAACTGACCAAAAATCACATGGCATTCTAAAATGTTTCCAAAGTAGAACCATCTTTATTTTGTGTATGCTTTTCTTTTGGCCAACAACAAAGATAGTTATCAGGGATGTGGTTAACACAGTTGGGCCTATGTGGCAACCTAAGCACATTTGGCAATTGTAAGTGCAAATGGTATCCCGCATAAAAATTGGGTGCGTTTAACTTCATTCTGGTAATTCTTTGACAGGAGGCGATGGTGCAGTTGTGGTTCTGCTGTAGAAGGATTAGACTTACAAGAATTAATTATTTGTGGATGTGGTTGGGGTTTGGTTCCATTAAAGTAGGGATTCAAAGAAAATAAGTACCCATTAAATTGGTCCGTTATGGCAATTTCATGATAGGTTGAAGGTATTCACTCATATAACAAGAGAAAAAAAGTTTCATGCAACTTGTTATTCGCTTTCCAAATGTTGCTCCTTTTCCACCGTAATCAGTCCGCCGACAGGCTCATTTTCCGTGACGTCACATACGGGTTGTGTACTCTGAAAGTACCCAGATGTCCCATAGTTATAATACAGTGAACACTGTGAAATCTGTTTTCAATTTAGTTTTTAAAGCCTGACGAGTGAGAACTCTTAATAGATTTCTTCCAGTAGTTCACAGTTTTAAATCCCATGTTTATTTTTTTTTTTTTTAAGCTACTGTCGCATAAAGGTGATTTCTTTCATCGATGCATATTAGTTTTGCTGCTTATTTTGGTTCGTTCCTTGCCTGCAAAAAGTCCGGTCGCCGTGCTGGCTATACGCTATACACGTACACATTGTCTAGTTTAGAAAGAAAATTATGTTTTTACTGGAGTCATGCTACCATTCCAAGGAAGGTTGGATAAGCCAAAGCTGGGCTACAAAAAAGATAGTATTTTATGAACACGATCAAGTGGGATCTGATAACAGTGATTGACTGACATAGTAATATGGAGTGACGAGGTCGATGCCGTTTAGAATACAATCGTATCCTCAAATATCTCCATCCAATACCTCAAGAGCAGCCTGAATCGTCCGCCTGTACTTCTCATGCACTCAAGCTTAATTTCAGGTCTTAATTGCTTTTTATAGTTGTTGCATCTCTTCCCATGGTTCTCTCTTCAACTTCTGGTCCTTCCTCTTCCATGACAGCCAAAACGAAACAAAACCTCAAATCTAATAACGTTAGATAGTTACAGTATACGCTATAGAAAGATCTGACGACAGGCAGCTGCAACTGCATGAACAATATGTATTCCTGCGCGAGTTAAGAGAGAGAATACACTCTAAAAATCTTCCTTTATTGTTTTGTCGTCGCTCTTATCAAGTCTACTCATCTAAAAAATATCATAATAAATTAAGGTATCAGTCCTTCCCCCACGGTTTCCGCTACATGTAATTGATCGTGGCGCACCGCCACGGCAAAATAAAAGCCGCCACACCTATGTAAAATGACTTTACATGAACTCCAAAAATCCTAAGGACAATCAGGTGTCGCCAGTTCTCATTGTTAAGTTAAAATGAGTGCTAATAATTCTTGACCTGTTGTCAATCATTTTGCTTGATGAACATGTTTTCCAATGAATAAAAATTAGCCATCGGCAGTAAAACGCGCTGCTTTCTTCTTCATGCAATGTGTGCAACGATTAGAGAAAAAAATATTTTGTTCACTTTGCAAAAGGATAAACTACGATGTTAACTTCTGTGTTTGCTGTGAGCACATCCTGCTCTACCTATTTGTATCTTCATGATTATTTAATTCCAATTCCGGAAGTCCGGAGTCATAATCGGTTTTAATATTATATGTGAAATCCACCATGACGCATGTGAAACTGATAAACCTCCGTGCACATAGACTTCAATTATAACATCACCTACGTGCTGGCCTAATGAAAACTGGCCACACCTGATAATGCTGAGTTTTGACCCAATGCTGAAGCTCTCCGCCACAGTTTCAAAAAATCCTGGAGGAAACCCTGCCTTCCCCATATTTGCACGATTTCCGTCAGATCGTTTATATGTCCATGTTAATCGTCAATGTACTAGGCTTATATAGAAAAATATTAAATTAAATAAAAAAGACAGATAAATGTTTCTCCATTATAATTTATCCATCTCACGTAAAGTACGACTCAATTTTAACCTTTAACAAAATATAAAGCTTAGAGAGAGACATATTGTTTCTATTGAAATGTAACAGCGCAGAGCTTGCAAAACCCGTATGTGACGTCACCCAAAATGCGCCCCTTTCCTAGCATCACGGAAGTATTCACGCTCGATGAAGTACTGTTGTTTCGTGCTTGTTTCCATTTTCTCGGATTGATAATGTGACGGAATGACATTACATTGCATTCTTTGCGTTCTAAGCTTTCCATTGATGTCGAAATTGCCATATTTCAGTTTTTCCTTTGAATCCCTGCTTTCAGGCCAATCAGATTAGCAGCTGTTATTACCTTTAAAACTAGTGTCATTGCCATACATGGTACTGGCAACTTCGTCACAAGAAGAACAAGCACCTAACTTGCATTACTGCTGCCTCCTTTTCGTCCCTTGAGAACTGTGTTGTAATGTGGTAATGCATCGAGGCATTTGGGGCAATGGAGGTTGATTCACCGAGCAATGCGTTTTGTATGAACAGATGTGGCATTTAAACCATGTATAAAATAGCACTCATGGTAACATTACAAGGGCGAGACTGAAGGTAATTATTTGTATTTCCACCACGTGAAGAAAATATTTATGCCCGAATCTTTTTAGCAGCCCATGCAATGTTCAGAATATCTAGGGATCTGACACTTATTTAGTGTTTCTGACACAACTGAATTATGTTCTTATTATTGATGTCACATTGCACCCATAAAAGTCACCGTGAATGGATATTTTAGCTGCATCTCTGCGTACACTGTGTGTGTGTGGGTTTTATTTATTTTTTTAACAGCTGAGCTGATGGAGGACTAATTTCCTCTGAGAGCTCACAGTTTCGGAGCTATCCTGAAAAGCCGACGATGGCACCAAGATCACTTATGCCGCATTTAGCAGTGAATCAAAGTTAAGGTCGAATGTTGAACTTCTCCTGGCCAAAGTTGGGCTGCTTTTAAACTCAGGTGTAATGTACTTTTTTAACTAAAAAAACCTACTGTCATCCTTAGTGGAAGGAATACTGTATTAATGAACCCTCACTATATTGCCTCTCAGTTTTGCCAATGGAACATCCCTCAGAGAGTGAAAGAGTTGCTCATAATAAATGCATGAGCTCATACCATAAAAAAGTGCTCAGCATTATGGATAATTTAAGTGTTGAAATGTATTGTTGTTAAGGCTAAATATACTTTGATACTCTTAACTGGCTCTGGTAGTCAAATGCCTTCCTGACCTTTTCCCTCTTATCGTAGGCCTATATCACTTTGCAGCTCCCCTTTCAATTCACATTTGCTGGTCTGATATAAAATTGTGCTTCACAGCAAAACATTTTTTTAATAAAAGCTGAAGTTGTAATTTGATCTGTTAACAAAAGGAAATGTTCAAATTTTCTAATTCAGATATGATGTTCTGCATATTGTATATTATTATAATTTCAGGCCAGAGATAGACATTCCAGGGGTCAGAAAGTGACAGTCTGGCCATGTTCTGCCTGCACCCATGCACTCGTCTACCTGATTTCACTAGATTAGTTCCACCACCTGATTGAACAGTTTTTGTACTAAACAAAGCCAAGTGAATGGAACAAAATACTGGGAAGGACTTTGATTGTTTCCAGCTTGTATGCAGGATGACCTATATCCTGAGAGACAGAGGAAAGGCCTTAGTGGCAAGAAAATTACACTTCTTGCGTTTGGAAGATCTGCTTCAACTGTTGCCTGGAATCTGACCAAGAAACTTTCTCAGGATCAAAAATTTGTGGATTTGTGTTTGTTATATATTTGTGGAGCTGGAAAGGGACTTCTGATAAATACTGTTGAGCTGCTCAGGTAGATGTGATATGAGGGTTTATTTGTGATTACAGCTCACATTGGTCGCAAGGCAAAAGCCTCGTTGAAATGTATTTGATAGTGTGGAATAATCAGAACACATGACGTGATAAGTTTGAAAAACTAGTATCAAATAGTGGCAACGGGATCAACATTTTTAGCTGCAAGGAAATTGACAAAATATCGCAATGCCGACAGTTGAAAACGCTTTCATTCATATACATAGCACTCCATATGTGGAATAACCTTTAAGTACCCAGCCAACTTCAGACAGCCCTAATTAACAGATACTGTACAGTTCTGCAAAAAAGTGACACTCACATAACTATTCAGTAAGGAAAAGATGCTCCTGAAATCATGAAATGAATGGTTTCTCAACACCTGCAATCAGAGACGAGACTATTGAAAGCCAAAATGCAAGTGAGAAAATTGCTTACCTTATTAACTGCATAGGGAAAACACAATTTGTCATCATTTGGATGAGCTCTGACATCAAACTTAGGCTCCACTTTAAACATGGCTGTGTTCTGAGACCAACTCCAAATGTTTGGAATTGTTTGGGTTCAAAAGCTGAGTAGAAGTGGAAAGAATTAATGGTTTGTCTCATAAAGAGATATAATCAGTAAGAATATTGCTCTAAACACATTTTTGTATCTTTGCTATCTGTGTGTAGAATAATACATTGTGGAAGCTGAACTCCTGTGAGGCTTGCAGCTGCCTTTCTGATGCAGTGATTTGTGAAACTACCCGCTGCCCTTTGCCCCGGTGTGACACCCAGAAGGTAAGGCAACCATGAGCTGGTGACATTTACTTCCTCCCTCATACATTAGGCTTCTGATACTGAGTCAAGAAATCTGCATGACGATTCAGTCAGTACTAAAATAGTTCTTGACACACTGTTCATTGATTTATTTTAATGTCTGACAACTTAAACATGCAAATTCCATTGATTTTAGAGCTCAGGTAAGATATGCAGGGAGAACAGCTTGTTAATGCAAATAGTAGTTGATGTTTTAGAAAAATATTTTTTCAAACCTAGGAGAAACTCAGATCTTTTTGCATGCATCAAGGTGGTACTTCTATCAAAGCCATCCGCAGAGAACTTGCAAAATCAGTACTTTAGTTTTCCAGTCCAATGGGCAGCTCCTCAATTCTAATTAAACTGCACTCATTATGAGCAGCTTAGCATAATATCCCTGTCTCAACTTCTGTGTGTTTGCAGTAATCTATAGGCCTCTTTTAATCTAAGGTGTCTCCTCAACAACTGTAAAATCAAAAATGTATAATGATGCACCATATGCAACAACTGCTTTTTCTGCTAGTAAGTTAAAGGTCCCCTATATGCTGTATTTAGTTGTTTAAAATATATCCAATGGGTCTTTAAAATAATGTTAAGAATTCAGTTACAAAAAAAAAAGAACCACACACAGCCAGGCCTAGTGAGACCTCTTCTCTCGCCCCATCTGCGCTGGCCTGAAGCATGAGCTGTTTTGAAATGGGCGGGAGGCTATGCTAATGAGGCACTGCTCTGATTGGCTGCTTGGCCGCTTCAATTCCAGGGGAGGGTGCAGATCCAAAAAACCAGGAAACCAAGATGGCAGATATTTCAGGACAGCTCTCCGTGGCATGTATTTCTGTGAGACCGTACTTGTTTGATCCTGAATCTGATGCCGAACGGGAGGAGGAAGCAATTGAATTATTGCAGCAACGTTTATAGCAGGATTTCAATGAGTGGCAAGTTGAAATTTTAGTGTTTTGCTCGTACTGTCTCACCTTGCATGCATGTGATTGTAGCTGTACTGTAATATACCCACTTAGCTATCCAGAGGAAACTTTGCTAAAAGCTTCTGTTAACCATTTCCACCAAAGCGAAACGCAATTCCGATGCCAAGCAACTAGATGAATTCTTGGCAAAAACACACAAACGGTGTAAGCGTTGCTTATATGGAGCAAGCAAATCGATAACTTCCACCGAAAAAAATCCGTATCCCATCTCAACTTATTTTCGGCTTTTTATTTGCCAGAACAATTTTCAAGGGTGGATGAAATACTGGCACGGCAATGCAGAGAAATCGTTTGTTATACCCGACACGTAATAGTGCGTTTTGCGATTGCTTTCACCGTGGTAGGATCAGAGAGCTATACCCACACCATGCAAAGTACTGGGCTGACCCCGGTCATGGATAAGTAAAATGATCGTTTCACAGCAGCAATAAACAAACTCAGACACGTAACTTAAGCTCCGCAAAGCCTACGTCTGGTCTAACTGCAGCCTTATCAGCCCAACTCTCCAGACACGTACAACACCTATCCGGTTAGCTTCAACTGTAGCGGCTACGATCAGGTAACGTTATGATGAAACTACCACCTTGATGCTAACCAAAGTAACACAAGCATACCAATCTGAATTACTGCATATAAATTAACCAGGAGCATTTTTTAAGTAGCACGGAACGCAAAATAACATACGGTAGTAATCGAGCGGTCATCATAATGACAGAGACAAACGTTACACTGCAATACAGATTTTACAGACAGGAAGTTCCGTTACTGTGAACAGTTGTAGCAAGCATCCAAATTACAAACAAGTATAAAAAGTTAGCTTCAAATGAGGTTTATGTTCACACACCTTCTGTTGAATGTCCTCTGATATTACTCTTGCATGTTTAGGACAGAAACATAAGCAACAGTAACTTAGCTATGTTAGCCGCAGTGTTACAGCCACATTCAACAGGCTATCATGTTAGGTAGGCTTATGCAACACGAAATGGTAAAACTTACTGCTTCTGCATCTGTGAGTCACGGGCAGTTGCTACCGATCCAGACTTTATCTTCAGATATTTTACAAAGCCTGCGTTTGAGGCCAGTTGTTAGTAATCGTTAGCGGTCCTGCTAGCCACCTGTAACTCGTTAGCTTCACTTGCATTATTTGCTGTTATATCTTTACTTACAGCTTGTGGCTCCGTGCGCTTGATCGATGCAGCTGCTCCAGGTATCAGAAGCAGCTGACACGCATATCCAGCGTTGAATTATCCTTTATTGACAAAGCTGTCTTTGGTGAAATTTGAGTGTGGCTGTTTGCTACCAGCAAACAAAAAAGCTACCCACTGATTTCTGGTGGCATCGTCTTTTGGAAGAGAAAATAGTTTTGTTTTTTTTTTTGCATCCAAAAACCACGGGCGAGCAGCTTTGGGAGACATACTGACCAAACTGCACCTCAAATGATCTGCGGTTCTTCTTCTTCTTTTGTATTTTCGGAAGTGTAGATGCTACTAAGGCATAATATGATCCGCGGTAGTTTGTGCCTGCTACAATAGGTTCCGGGGTGGGCAGTAATGTGGGGTTTTTTTAAGAGTTCGCTGTATTCCTCCATACTTTTGTAAGTAGAAAAATAAATGCAGGCATGTCTTAGTTGCAAAGTGGATAGTTTAATAGAGTAGAGGAACTAGTGGGTCTGTTCCCCAAGTACAGATGAACAAGAACCAACTACAGAGGGAAAATGTGAACACTTAGAGTTTGAAGTTCAAAGGATGCTTAGGAACAAAAGGGTAATTTGCCTAGAATGAGAGGAGATGGGGGGAGAGACAAACAAGGTGTGGGGACATTGGGGTGAGGGCTGAAGGGTGATGAGGTTAACACACAGGGCTGAGGGATGATGAGGTCACCACACAAAGGAAATGATCGGAGAGGTATATACAAGAGGCACTGGGGCCAGTCGAGATTGTGTAATGGCCCACTAAAAGGCCTCTCTGCTACTGCCTCCCATGTTTTCCAACATTCCCTACTTTTTTTTTATTATTAAAAGGGTGCGCCAATAAGAGTTTGACAAAAAGGAAGTTTTACACCAAAATGTATGTGGAGTATAAGTGGTAACAAAACAGACTAAACAACAAAAAAAATATCAAGAGGTTATTTTTGAGCCATTCCATAGCTTTCTTTGCTATCAGTGGCTCCTCAAACTGCTTTTTCCTGATTACGTCACCAGAAACACTGAATTAGATTCCTGGGGAAACTATGTTCGCCAGGAGTTTCAAGTTTCAAAATGTGTAGTTTTTACCAGACTATCCATATTGCCTCAGAACTGCAGCCTCTGCCTGGGCCAAGCTCACCTTTATTTTTGCTTTGAGCCTTGCGTGTAAAATCACTCTCTATGAGAGGTTTCTTCCTCTGAACATGGATACCTGCACTCACATTTGATTAGACAGCTGGGTATCATCCCAAAGGGTCAGCATGCTGGTCTCACTGGCCTTAGGGGTAAGTTTATGAGTGATCCCCATCTAAACAGTGAAGTTTGGTGCAAAACAGGATACAGGGAGTGATGTACATCACAAATTATTAAATGGAAATCCTGTGAGCTGACTCAGAATACACCAATGAAACCTACATCCTCGCACACCCCACTCCATCTCCTCTTACGGGTGAACGCAGATTGCAAAGGAGGTCAGTTAACACAGACAATTAAAACAACTCAAACCTTGAAACAATTTGCAATACTGACTGTGCTAAACAGTGTAATTGGTCCAAACCTTCAAATATCAATTATTTAAGAATAATGGTCATATTGAACAATGTAATTAGAGAAATCAAATATGGTGTTAAACCAAATAACATGCAACAAAATAATATGAGACCCAATAACATAAATCAATTTTAAACAGTTCAAGCCTTTCGTTATACTGGTCAATGTAATCTGCCCAACTCGTAAAATCTTTCGCAATACTGATCATGCTCGGCAGTGTAATTTGAGACATCAAAAATGAAATGAGACCCAATAAACTTCATAAAAATAGCACGACGCCTAAAAACAAACATCATCATCCCATCTTTTTTTTTTTTTTTTTAATGTCCAAAAATGATGCCTTCTCTGGGAATAGGGCGCAGTAGAACATTTTCAACCAGCTTTTTCTTCTTTTTCTTTTTCATGTTCCAAAATTGTATTCTTTTACAGCATTTTCCCCCAAATTTATGTATTCTTTTAATTGAAAAAAAAAAAAAAACGCATACAATTGCGAGCCAAGAAGGTAGGGTTACCCACCTCTGCACCAGTCCAGCTGCTTGATTTTCCCATTTCCTCAGAGGTTGAATTTCTGTATTCTCATTTCTTATTTTCATGAGCATATACGTTTAGATGCATCATTGTTAGACCAGTGATATATATTAGTTCACACTTCAAGACCCATCTCCCCATGTTAAACTCCCCCTTACAATAATTGCATTATTACATTGTGACAATGTGTCCATTCAGTCCTTTTTTTTTTTTTTTTTTTAATCCTCAGTGGTGCATGTTCATATAGTTCACCCGGACATTGCCTGTGTTTTGTGTTGCTGTTGCTTCACCATTTTTCCCTTAAGTCTGATGTCCAAACTGCAGCCAGTGATACTGTCCTTTCTTGACACCATGTGCAGGCCATGGAATACACAGGAACATCCCACTTGCTGCTGATTTCCCCTGCTGTGGGGCTTTGAGGGCGAAGCCTTCATTTTCTGTTACTCTGTAGGGGAGGGGAAGACCAAGTGCGAGTGTATATTCTTATGCAGTTTAATTATTTCTTCACACTGGCATTTGTGTCCAGTTCATATTTATTGTCTATTTTATACTGATCCCCATGATACCACAAATACTGTAATGGCCTGCTGCACTTTTTGTAGAGCAAATTTCAAATTAGTTTCCCAAAATTTGCTCATAACCTCTCAAAAACCTTAGAATTTGATTGTGGGTGATTGTGAATATGGCCCTGGCATTTATTGACCTCAGATAAGACCAAAGTGGTGCAGAAATCTGGAAATGAATTATGTATTATTGTCACTTCCTAGTCATTCTGGAAATCCTTATTGTGAGAACACCTGTTCCCACAAGACATGAGCTGTAGTAGTAGGTTCCCCATAACCTTGACAGCAGACAGTAGATCTGTATATGTGGGAGTGCCCTCAGTCTGAGACTGTTCTGTCTGAGGCTGCTGTACTCCCAACTGTTTAGGTCCTTTTCCTTCCTTCCCCCCTCCCTTTGACCAGCACTGTCGCTTGGAATGGCCCACACGCTTGCAGTTGGCACACACACGGGGACTGCTACACTCCTTCTGAATGTGGCCTAGCTTCCCACAGTTAAAACAACTGACCTGGTCCCTATTAGATGACAACACAGCAATCTTTTTCTTCGACTTGTTATGGGACTCACTGATTTGAGACTCATTCCATGCCATTAAACAGTCTTGGATATCTCTTCCTATATGCTGTCTGATTGGCTGTGCACCGAATTCCCTATTAAACTGTAATAATAAATGTTGGCAAGTAGGGGACACCAACAAATTGTTGGTTTTTGTTGTAGACACCAACAAATTTTCTAAGGAAGTCGGTCGGATGCTGCCCCTCCTTAGGTACATACTTGAGTATTTTGGTCATGTCTGCAACCACTCGATAACCAACAGCCTCGCACATTAATCTTAACCTTGTCTCGTGATTGGGAAAAACAACAGGGCTTCCATGACCCCCCACGAATTCCACCGGAATCGAAACTGATGGAGAAAGCACCGTTTGCAATAATTTACAACAATCTTTATCGGTTAGCGAGTGCATTCGCTGTAGAGCTCGCACCTTTTCAACAACCGCGGTCGGGTCACTGACTCCATCCCATGCAGGAAGCTGTTGCTGCAGCGTACTCAAATCTGACAGAGTTAGATCATGACACATCTCTCGGTCCTCATATGAATACGTGATCGCGCCATTAACGGGATTATGTGTCCCACTAGTACGTACTCTGTGAGTGATTATTGGAGCAATTTTGGCACTTTTTGTCTTGACTGATTTAGTAGCTTTCGGAGGTCGAGCACTTCTTGGCACCGTTTTTCGGCAATTAGAGTGAAGCGAGTCAGCGATAGATGCGTAGATTTGGTATGCAATTCCAGTTCCTCATCAGAACTTTCATTCTCACAGTGTTGCTCAGCCACATCCAACAAGGGAGCTGCCGCTGCTTGGCTAAGTTCCCAATCATCATCATCTTCTGAACTTAATTCTGACTCGCTGTGCCGCACCGAAGTTCCCAGACCAAGAGCTGCAATTCGCTGTTTCATTGCCTCATTTGTTAGCTTTTGCTGTGACATATTTTTCTTCATTAATCTTAACTTTTGAACAATGGCCCGATCCTTGTTTTCCCCGGACACATTCCATAACTCTCTATATGCTATTTGCGCGTCCCGTAGCTGTTCCTGAGTTTTGGCCAGTTCCGCATATGTGACATTCAATTTCTCCCGCAACTGACTAATTTCCTTTCGAAACTCTAAATGAGACATGGCATGTACCATGCGTTCAGCAACAGAGGCTTCCAACTCTCTGGAATTCATCTTAAGTTTGCTTTCCAAACTCTTAATGTTACTTCGCAATTCGGGAAGCTCTACGACTTTATCCTTCAGTAACTTATTTGTTTGGACCATAGCCTCTAACTCCCTGGAATTTATCACCAGTTTGCTTTCCAAACTCTTAAGGTTACTTCGCAATTCGGGAATCTCTACGACTTTATCCTTCATTAACTTATTTGTTTGGACCATAGCCTCCAACTCCCTGGAATTTATCTCCAGTTTGCTTTCCAAACTCTTAATGTTACTTCGCAATTCGGGAATCCCTACGACTTTATCCTTCAGTAAATTAATTGTTTGGACCATAGCCATCACACAATTAGCCTTTTGCCTTTTCTTGTTTTTCTCAGTTTCATTGTGTTTTTCACATGCAGTTTGAAGATATTCAACAACATCCACTTCCTGCGGTACATTATAAAAATTCTCCTTGCAATGCTTGGCCAAATATCCTGCGGCCCATGATTTCCAATCTTTTTCAGCCATTCTTAAACTCCTCATACAATGGACAAACTTACTTTTGGTACTTGAAAATTGTCCAAGGTCTGTGTAACTTTATACAAGCCCCTGCTTAGAACACTGCACACATGCACAGTCAATTATAGCCACTTGTATTTTAAAACATTACACAATTTTCGTAACTATTCCTCTACAATATTACATGCAGAAATATTTCATACTCACAAATGCACATGGTTCGTCTGTGCCCTCAAGTCCGTTTCTCCTCAGTCGGGGTTAGTGAATGGATTCCAAATGTATTCCTCTTGTTGTATTCCTCTTTTGATTGCGGTGTTGACATAAAAAAGTGAAGTCCGCTTTCCCTGTAGTCTAGTATCAAAAAGATCCCTCCGTAATCAACCTCCCCAGTTTTTTTTTTTTTTTTTTGGAAAACGGAACAAGAACGACGGATTTGGGCTGGCTCGCCAATAATGTGGGGTTTTTTTAAGAGTTTGCTGTATTCCTCCGTACTTTTGTAAGTAGAAAAATAAATGCAGGCACGTCTTAGTTGCAAAGTGGATAGTTTAATAGAGTAGAGGAACTAGTGGGTCTGTTCCCCAAGTACAGATGAACAAGAACCAACTACAGAGGGAAAATGTGAACACTTATAGTTTGAGCTTAGGAACAAAAGGGTAATTTGCCTAGAATGGGAGGTGGGGGGAGAGACAAACAAGGTGTGGGGACATTGGGGTGAGGGCTGAAGGGTGATGAGGTTAACACACAGGGCTGAGGGATGATGAGGTCACCACACAAAGGAAATGATCAGAGAGGTATATACAAGAGGCACTGGGGCCAGTCAAGGTTGTGTAATGGCCCACCACAAGGCCTGTCTGCTACTGCCTCCCATGTTTTCCAACAGGCAGGTCCAGCGCCGTGATTGGCTCTGGCCAGGTCTGTACTAATTGGACGGCACAACCTGATGTCAGGTTTTGCCCAGATCTCGTGAGGATTTCAGGACAAGCTGTTCAGAGAGGAAATCACGTTCAGGAAATCACATTCTTGGATTACACAAAACCCCCGTATATTTTGTTAAGAAACTTTACAGAGGTTGAGTATGGACATCCATCATAATAATATTACTTGTATGTATTAAAAGAAGGATCAGCATAATAGGTCCCCTTTAAGAAACCTTTAAATATAAAATAGGAACAAAAAAGTAACAATATTTATCATATTTTGGATTCATTTGCAGGGAGAAGGACTGAGAATTCCTCCCAATAAATGTTGCCCTGAATGTACTCCACAATTCCAAGGTTCTTGTTTTCATGAAGGAACCACCTATGAGGTAAGTTGGATTAGCTACGTTGAATATAAAAGGTAGTGCATATATTTTGTTTACTGTACAAGACTGTCACTTTGAGTAGGCATACTGTTCACACACAGACATATCAATGGCTGCAATGCAACATACTGCAAGTCTCCAAAACGCAGTTTGCACGTCTCTTTGATTGATTATGAGCTAACCAGTCACTGGATGGCATCTTTGCATGGTGAATAGGAGAGTAAAATGACATGACTTTTCCAGCATAAATAAATTAAGGGCAACTAGACCATTATGAGCTAATGAGCTCCTAACTATTTAACTGCTACAGGGAAGACGTTCCACAAGCAAAATCTTGAAACAACTTAATGTATCTTTTTTTTTTTTTCAAAATACCACTTGTTTAACTGCAGACAATGTTTATGTAACATTAAAATAAGTGTGTGTCTCTGACTGAAGTAAATTAAACCTGCACTCAGAAAGTGGAATGTCTGATTTACTTAAAAATGTTAGGTCCACTGGCTCCACCGAACAGTTTTATGGAACATCTAATCAATTCATAAAATTTTTGGCCAGTGTTCTCATTAATTTAATTGTATTTTGCTCAACTAAGTTGTGTGGAACAAGTTGACATAATTTATACATAATTTTTTATTAATCTAACATTTTGCTTTTGAATGTGTGTATGAAACTTCAAACCCTTTATAATAGCTGTTGAAATCTGAATTAAAATAAGTTCAAAGAATACATTTTCCGGCATATCATAAATACTCACTGTCAAATGCAATTAAAATGCTATTTGCATCCTGTGCATGGTATTACAGGCTTTTTAGTTGATGAGAAATCACTGAGGGAGTACAACTGAACAACAATAAAGTGGTATATTACTGCAGGTCCTAATGAAAGCTTCACTCATGTATAACGGCCCCTCCATGTTGTGCTTTTACAGCATGGTACTGAGTGGAGTGGCTCCAACTGTTCTGTCTGCATCTGCGCCCATGGGGAAGTGTCCTGTGTCCCACGCCCCTGCTCACGTCTCCAATGTGGGCCGGATGAAAAACAAGTCACCAAATCTGAAGAGTGCTGTCCCAAGTGTATTCCCGATGGAGGTAGGGTCTGGGCCTTGGAAATGCCTTTTGGAAAATAGAATGTTGAAATGACACATTGCATTGTGTTTACATTGTACAATAATGCCCCATAAACAATGCAGGCAATGATGGCAAATGCATACATCACAAATTTTGCAAATCATTTTTGGGTGGAGATCCGTGTGAGCTGTGATCTCTCTCAGATGTAACTAATTGCTCCTTGTTGGATGATCCAGTTATTCAACCAGGCATGGTTCTCAGAGCCTGTAATTTCTCTCGATGGACTTTTATCACTTTTCTGCATGTCTTTTATGATGTGCCATAATGTTCCTTTACGATAGTTCCTTTTCATGTGCCTGCGAGGTGGGGCATTAATAATGGCTGCCTTAGCCTGGATAAGAGCCAATCCCTGTATGGAATGAATGAAAAGCCTGAATAGAATTCATAGGTTCATCCTGCTGGGAGCTGCCTCCCCACTCTGCCTCTGCTTACATCTGTCTTTCTCCCTTCCAGCATCCTGCTTTGAGGAAGGCCAGGAGTACGGAGATGGGGAGGAGTGGCTGCTAACTTCCTGCTCTAAGTGTGTGTGCAGTGCTGGGGAGATGCAGTGTTCTGCTGTCCAGTGCCTGCCTGTGTTGTGCCAGCCGGTCAGCAATAATTCAGTATCAACCTTTTTCATTTTTTACTAATGCAGGGATTCCCAATTCTAGCCCTCAAATCCAAATCCACCCCTGGTTTTCTTTCCATCCAGGCAGTTATGTGAACAATTATTGCCACTGATTGGCCAAACTGTCATCATATCTGACTCCCTTGGTAGAAGAAGGGTGGAAAACCACCAGTTCTCAGTCTTCAGGGACAGTGATTTGAGGAACAGGGCTATTGTGTTAGATACAGTGCGCAGTATACTTCATTGGGCAGTGACACATTTTTATCCCCTGCCACGAAGTGTAATGGGGGATATTGGAATGGAGCTCGTCCATCCGTCCGTCTGTTCATCCGTCATTCCATCCAACCGTCCGTCCGTCCGTCCGGGTTCAATGGGGACAAGTTTTCTTGGAAACTATTGCACCTTCGTGGATGAAATTTTGTATGTGGCCAGTATTGATGACCCCACTGAATGAGATTGACAATTGATTCTGAGAAATTTATTTTTACGGAGTTATGGCCCTTGACTCTGTGGACTTAAGTGTATGGGTGTTGCAATGGGGACCAGTTCTCTCGGCAACTATTGCACCTACATGGATGAAATTTTGTATGTGGCCAGTACTGATGACCCTACTGAATGAGTTCGACAATTGATTCCGAGAAATTTTTTTTTACAGATTTATGGCCCTTGACTCTGTTCGTGGACTTAAGTGTATGGGTGGTGCAATGGGGACAAGTTCTCTCGGCAACTGTTGCACCTACGTGAATTAAATTTTGTATGTGGCCAGTACGGATGACCCTACTGAATGAGTTTGACAACTGATTCCGAGAAATTTATTTTTATAGAGTTATGGCCCTTGACTCTGTTCGTGGACTTTAGTGTATGGGTGTTGCAATGGGGACAAGTTCTCTCGGCAACTATTGCGCCTACATGGATGAAATTTTGTATGTGGCCAGTACTGATGACCCTACTGAATGAGTTCAACAATTGATTCCGAGAAATTTATTTTACAGAGTTATGGCCCTTGACCCTGTTCATGGACTTAAGTGTATGGGTGGTGCAATGGGGACAAGTTCTCTCGGCGACTAGTGCACCTACGTGGATTAAATTTTGTATGTGGCCAGTACGGATGACCCTACTGAATGAGTTTGACAACTGATTCCGAGAAATTTATTTTTATAGAGTTATGGCCCTTGACTCTGTTCGTGGACTTTAGTGTATTGCAATGGGGACAAGTTCTCTCGGCAACTATTGCACCTACATGGCTGAAATTTTGTGGGTGACCAGTAATAACGATCCTATTAAATGGGTTCGACTGGTGATTCAGAGAAATTTATTTTTACGGAGTTATGGTCCTTGTTTCTGTTCGTCGACTTGGTGTATGGGATTTGCAATGGGGACAAGTTTTCTCGCCAACTATTCCTTCATTTTATTATCTCCTTGCATATGTTTCAGTGGATAATGTTATTGCTCTGTGTTTGTTTTTTTTTTTTTTTTTTTGTATGAATATGGAATCTCCCATGACCATTCTTACCATGGCGGGGGATATTGGTGACAATGTTGCCTTGTTTACTTTGGTTTTGTGCCCTAGCAGTTTGAATGTGAAAGGATGAAGTGACCATGTGATTGAAGTGCAGACTGTCAGCTTTAATTTGAGGTTGTTTTCATCCATATCGGATGGACAGTTTAGAGATGACAGCACCTTTTGTGCATAATCACCCCTATTTTCAGGCACATAAACACATATTGCTCAGTTTAACATTAGAAAAATAAATTAAATCCGGAGCACTGTCAATGCTGAATTGACCAAGCATAAATTAAGACTTTGGCTTAGTCTCTATTCTTGACTGATAGCCAATCATGGGAAGAATCCCATGATTCGCCGGCTTCTTAACGTTTAAACAGATTTAAATATAATGTACTCAATTCCAATGAATGAGTCGTATTATATCAAAAACACTTGTATGGGCTTAAACCAGCATAAAGTTCCAGTTCGTGTTAGTTGTAATTTTCGGCAGAGATTCAAAACGGTGTAGACTGTAGTCTTGGTGTTGCTGTTTTCTTGGGGGAATACTCCAATAAAAACATACCGGTGGCATATTCAAACTGTTTTGCATGAGCACCTAGCAGGAGTCGGCTGGAGCGACTCAGATAAGCGATTGGAACTCTATGGAGGATTTATCTCCACCTGTCGACTGCCCTTTCTAGAAATGCTCTCGGACAGACAGAGGTGATGTAGTAGCCGGAGCTCTGACTTCATTACGATTAGTGACACATTATTTATGGAGGAGATGTAGTTAGTTTCATCCAGGGCCCATTACTCACGGTTTGTTTTTTTTTTTTTTTCCCTCAGCATGAGACTATGGTGATTGGTGAGGGAGCATGCTGCCCACAGTGTGAACCAGACTCTTGTCATGTGGCCAGGAACAAATACAAGGTAACCAATCAATTGAGTTCTGGGAGTGTTTTAATGTCCAGAACATAGTCACAGTGCTCAGTAGGTCTGACCTAGGACCTGGACAGATAAGCTCCGTCAGGCTTTTAGAAGTGAAAAGACCTGACAGGGCCCCTTGCTCTCTGGATATCTCTGGGACCAGTGATAAGGACTTACCTGCTGTCCCTTTGCTGGAGCCTCTCTGTGCTTTGATAAGGGATGTGATTAGACCTGCCATGCTGGGGCTTGTGTGGTCCTGCAGTGACTTCATTTGTATTAGCCACACATTATTTACAGAGGTGATTGTGTTGTGTCCGTGACGAGATGAGACAGAGCTGCAGTATTTGCACTCATTTGCTGTATGTGTTGAGGCCTGCTGTGAAGCACAGAGCCATTCCCATTTATGAGTACTACATTGTAATTTCTTTGTGTTTCTTTTTTTTGTTTTGTTTTGTTTTGTTTCAGTGAGAATTTATGCTTTAATGATATTTGCATTCTTTCTCTCTAGTAGCATGCTAAACCAGCCTCACATGATTGCAGGCATGTGTTGCACATCCTTACCCCGCAGAGGATAGTGGTACAGTTTTATCTCCCAGACTGACTACATCCTACCAGAGTGTGTCTGCGATAACATGGAGTGCATAATATTTACAAAATAATTAATTTTATATTGGGCGATGTTTGTATAAGTTAGTTTGCATGTCGCTCTTTATGCGCCTATCTTATGTTTGCAGCATGGGCAACGGTGGCACGGGGAGAACTGTACCACCTGTGTTTGTGAACACGGTCAGGCACTCTGCAGCACCCAGACTGGGCCCAGAGGTTCCTGCGAGAAGGTGAACTACCTCGTAATTTTAAAGGGCCATTTTGACTCACCCGAGATCACTGTTTCACAGACATATATTAAGTGTAGCCCAAGATTACATTCATTTTTGGTTGTTGATTCTCTATGGAAAACTCAATTTATTCCAGCATATAGCTTACTTTTTGTATCCAAGGCAACCTGACGAAATGAAAACATGGTGGTTTCTATTCAATTGAGGAGTTTGTTTCCAAAATGCAATATATCGATTTTACTCATTTTGAGTAAATCAGCTTTTTCTATGTTGGTGCTTATTGCATTTTATAGAAAAACACAAACTTTGACCATGAAAAAAATACACCTTATAGTATGAATTTTAAAAAACAGATTTTACACCATGTGTAAGAAGCACAGGGCTATTGCTCTGTAGTGTTATCTCAATTTTTGTAATTTTGGCACTTAATCCGTTTTGGAAACAAACTCTTCAATTGTACTCATATTTGATCAGAATTTGTTGGAAAGGAAGTCCAAAGTAATATCTTGGCAGACTGTGCTGAACAGTTCTTCATTCTAGAGGAGTCCCTACTTACCATGACTCCTGGCACCAGTATGGGGAACTCTGCATAACAGATCTGGTGTCATCGTGGAGGTTCTGGTTGATCTCCTGAAGCTTTAGTTGTTATATCTGTGAAAACAATTCAGTAATTTGCTTTGTTGGTAGATTTTTTTGTGTTTATTGCCACAGCTAGTATGTAATGAGATATTTTGTTATGGGTATTGAATGAGCTCATGTTTGCTTTTACTGTTTTCATTATATTTATTCATGTGTTTATTCGTAACCCACTGTATATCACCTTTTGCTGACTTCTTTTCCTGCTCATCTTCTTGTTTTCCTGTGCATAAATGCCAGCTAAAGTTGTTGCCTGCACTCCAAGAGGCAGAGCTCTGGGCATTGCAGTATGTGCGCTATGGTATTGGAATAGGAATCCCACTTCACTTAAAGTTCAAGGGCAAGTGAAACAAACTCTGAGTGGAAGCTGTGGAACCAATTTCCAAGACCTCTGAGAACTTGGCTAAATCTTTCCCTCCGAGCTCCGAGTCAGAAACATCTGGTCTAACCTTTCATTTCCTGGCGTAGAAAACAAGTTTTTACATTGCTGAAAACAAGTCACTAAACGCCTGAAACTTTGGGCAGAGTAGTGAGGGGGCAGAGGTACCCAGGCACAAGCGTACTGCTGCGTGTACCAAGTTCCCTCAGGATTTCTTATGTGTTGATGGCTCATTTCCTTTTCTTCCTTTCCATTGTTCACCCTTTCTAATTAATTGATGGAATGAGGTAACCTAGGTTATTTTTTGAAAATTACTTTCTATGCGCAAATTGTATCGTACAATGTTGTGACCCTCCTTTCTTCTGCTGGTTTGGTTTCTTCTCAATGTGATGGAGATTTTACTGTTTATAGGACAGTAATCCCACCATGAGAAGAGAGGACGGTTTTATTCCTTGCAGTTTGGTGACTTTAATGTGATTCACTGAACGGGGGAAAGAAATTTGACTCCTTGCACAATAAACCAAGCAGGATTGTCTTTAACTATCAATACACACTACAAATTATCATGTTGAATTGCCGTCGGTGTTGGTAAGGTAAATGGTCAAAGGTTGACTTGAGCTAAGGGCCCTCTTTAGCTGCCATTTGCCATATCCCGTTAAGTAGGTTTTCATCTCTGCGCAGGCTCAGGAAAAGCTGCGCCTGGAGGAGCCGTGTTGTGAAGAGTTTGCTTCTTCCGGGGAGAGTTGTCTCCACAACAATGTGGTGCGCAAACATAGTGAAACGTGGAGCAGGGGCTGCCAGTTCTGCGTGTGTGAGCAGGGACAGGTCCTCTGTCAGCAGGCTGAGTGTGCTGCAGTGGATTGCTCAGGGGTAAGACAGACCTCATAACAGTCACTGAACCAAGTTTTATTCCATCAGCTGAATGTTATGACATCAATGTCATGCAAAGTTGACTGCGAATTGCATAGCAGTGTTTAAAAGCACATTAGTGCATATTACAGTGTAGTTCATAAATATTTGGACGTTGAGCATTATTATTACTACCGATACGGAAAGGAAATAAATTTAAAATGTATTTATTTTGGCCAAAATGCATTTAAAATACATTTGTAATGTATGGGATCTCTAAAATACATTTCGAGGATGCATTTGAAGCCATTCAAAAATGAATTTCTGTCTCTAAAATGTATTCCAAACAAAGAAGCTGTAATCCAAAATGCATTATATCAAAAATATGCCAATGCAATCTTTAATAGTGATGAAAAAATTGCTCACGCATTTCGCAGAATTAGCGTATGTATACACAAATGCACTTCAATTTCAATCCTGCCAGACAGCATGGTTAGATTTGACAAATACATTAAGACAACATTGAATGTTTTATTTCAGTTTGTTTAGCACTTCAAGAAATGCATATTGATAGGTCAGGGTGTAATATCACTGACATAGGTGCAACCAATGAATTCAAAACTTGGAGAGCTGAGATTAAAAAATAAACCTAAATGATAAAGATCCTCTCCAGACATGTTTTAACATTATATGTAAAATATTTTTCTTTGACCTATAATGTTGGTTTTGTAATGGTTCTTCCACAAAAAAGTTCAATTTTCTTGTTAAAATCCTTAAATTGACATCTGCTCTTGTTCCCTCATTAAAAATGCTCATTCTATGAACATACAAATATTTGTCATTTCAAATTTAGCTTCACTTTGCCGAAAAGTCCATTCACTTGTGTTAGTGTGTTAGTATGTTGAATATTGACCCAGGACTGGTTCCAAAGGATTTGTAATGTCACAAATCTGCTTGTGAGCCTGTCTCTTTAAATTGGATTTTTAATGAGCTCAGATAAACTTTACCCTTTCAGCCACTGAATGTAAAAACAGCAAACTCATGTAATGCAATGTACATACATTACTCTACACAGTTAAGCTCAAACATTAAACTGTAGGAACATGAATAAAAATATTTTTAAGTGGAGGGGCTCTTTAAATGTTTACTGTGGCTGAGAGTTTTGTTTGTGGCCTACTAAACTATATGGTGGATTCCTAAATTCTAAAATGCTTTGTTGAGCTGAGGAATGCTGAAAGGCTCATAGATAACATGATACCATGGATAATAACTGCGGTGCATGAAAGAAGAATGATTTTTTCCTGGTGAGGAAAACCTCATCTCAACAGTTAGCCAGATTGGGAACATTCTGTGGGAGGTAGTTGCATCAAGAAATCAAGAGAAGACTTCACCAGAGGGAATACACATGATTTACTGCAAGATGTAAACCAAGATGTAAACGGGAAGATAAGATTAGGGTTTCCATAGGATCAACATCCTATGGATAGACTAGACTAAAATCAATTTGAACCAGAATGATGGGCAGAGAATGTTATGCTGATCTGAAGCCTACCATCTTATCTATGAAGCATGGTTTTTAGTAATATGTTGTGGGCATGTATGGCTGCAATGGAACTGGTTCCCATATGTTTTTTATAGCATGACTGCTGACAAAATCAACAGGATAATTTATGTATTAGATAGGGCTATATGGTCTTCTCAGATTCAGCCAAGTATCTCTAAGCCCATTATTTAGTGCTTCACAATGCTGCGGAGAGACATTTACCTGGAGCATACTGTAAAAGCAACCCAAGACTGTTTTAAGGCAAAGGAGCGGAATAATCTCCAGTGGCCAAGTCAATCATTGAAGCAACTGAGCGTATTCTTCACTTGCTGACAACAGAACTGAAGGAAAGCACCCTGAGAACAAGCAGGAGCTGAAGACAGCTGCAGTGAAGGCCTGGCAGTGCATCAGCTTGGAAGAACCCCAGGGTCTGGTCATGTCCATGAATTTGAGGCTTCAGGCAGTCTAAAAATATGCAACCAAGTACTAAACATAAAAATATATGACTGTCCAAATACTTATAGACCAGAATGTATGTTGTTTCTATATATAATTAGCCTATTAAATGTTGCCCATGGGGAAAAAAAAATCAAGGCTCTTTTGGGAAAATATTATACTCGAAGAGACAATAGCAAAATAACCATCGAATGAATTATGGAAGGCAAAGGTTAATTCAAATCTTGTAAATTGTTTCATCAGAAATCCGAGTAATAACTTAATGAAAAATAAAATGAAATACTACCAATTTTCTCAGCTGTACAATGCTGTGGCCCAAGTGGCCCCTGATAATTGGACCTTGGTTTGTGACCAAATGAATACTTTGCACAACTGATAAAAACTTTGAGAGGTTAATTAAACTTCAACTGAGTAGTCTCAGTGATTGCTGAGCACCATGCCCGCAGTAATTGTTCAGTGTTATTAGGTCTCATGAATAGTGGGACATGCTTGTAACTTTGTAAGTAGTTATTAATCTCTGTAAAATGTGAAAACCAATTAATTTTATTTCGATCCTTGATGTTATTATTTACAACGTATATTGAAAAACATAAATGCATATACAGCGCCCTCCATAATTATTGGCACCCCTGGTTAAGATGTGTTAAAAGCCTTAAAATAAATTCAATTTTTATTGCAGAAGCATACTCTCACACTGAAAATTGTAGAAAAATGTAACCTTCAACTCAAGTGAATTTTAAGGGAAAAAAATCCCTGACTTAGAAATAATTATTTTTCATAAAATCACCTGTTCCACAATTATTGGCACCCCTAACAATTCCTAGGAAATGAATGTAATTGAAGTATTTCTGTCATTTCTACAGTAGTTTACAAAGTTGATCAGAGTATCTAGGAACATTTAATTAGTAATTCATCACTTCCTGTTTCCTGGGGTATAAATATGACATGACACAGAGGCCATTTCTCTTATCCACTCTTCAACATGGGAAAGACAAAGGAACACACCATTCAAGTAAGGCAGATGTGTCGAGCCTTCACAAGTCAGGCAATGGCTACAAGAAAATAGCCACTCGCCTGCACCTGCCCATATCTACTGTCAGAGGAATCATTAAGAAGTTTAAAACAACTGGAACAGTGGTAAACAAGCCTGGACAAGGACGCAAGGTTATTTTGCCACCACGCACAGTGAGGAGGATGGTAAGAGAAATAAAAAGTTCTCCAAAGCTTACTGTTAAAGAATTGCAACAAATGGTAGCATCTTGGGGTCACAAAGTCTCCAAAACAACCATCAGGCGCTATCTACATGCCAACAAGCTGTTTGGGAGGCATGCACAGAAAAAACCTTTTCTCACTCACAATCATAAACGCAAACGTCTGGAGTTCGCTAAGCGGTACTGGGACTTCAACTGGGACCGTGTGCTTTGGTCAGATGAGACCAAGATAGAGCTTTTTGGCAACAAACACTCTAAGTGGGTCTGGCGGAACACAAAAGATGAATATGCAGAAAAGCACCTCATGCCCACTGTGAAGTTTGGGGGAGGATCGGTGATGCTGTGGGCCTGTTTCTCTTCCAGAGGCCCTGGGAACCTTGTTAGGGTGCATGGCATCATGAACGCTTTGAAATACCAGGACATTTTAAATCAAAATCTTGTGGCCTCTGCCCGAAAGCTGAAGATGGGTCGTCACTGGGTCTTTCAGCAATATGATGAACCTAAACATGTGGCCAAATCTACACAGAAATGGTTCGCCAGACACAGAATCAAGCTCCTCCCATGGCCATCTCAGTCCCCAGACCTCAACCCCATTGAAAACCTGTGGAATGAGCTGAAGAGGAGAGTGCAGAGGAGAGGACCCAGGTCGCTGGATGATTTAGAGAGATTGTGCAAAGAGGAATGGTCAAAGATCCCTCTTTCTGTATTCTCCCATCTTGTGAAACATTATAGGAGAAGATTAGGTGCTGTTTTGTTGGCAAAAGGGGGTTGTACAAAGTATTAACATCAGGGGTGCTAATAATTTTGGCACACATGATTTGATGCAAAAGAATTATTTCTTAATATGGGATTTTTTTCCCACTGAATAAATGCACTTGAATTAAAGGTTGGATTTTCCTCTTTTTTTCACTGTGGTCCTATATTATTTAGAAAAAAACTGAATTTATTAGAAGCTAAAGAACACATCTTAACCAGGGGTGCCAATAATTATGGAGGGCGCTGTATATCTGTAAATTACTGTATCTCATGGTTTTATATATAATCATAAATTTTTCTTGTTTATGAATTTAAAAATTTGAGGTCTCATCCAACATTTACTTGGGCATGTTTTTGCTCTTTTTTCTTTGTGATAATATTTGTGTATTTCTGTATGCAAATGAATAAGAAATACAAAGATTTGGTTCACATTTACCCTCAGAACTTTCAGCTTAGTACTAGAATATTTAGTCTGTCTGAATTTTGCCATTTTATGCTCAACATCAAGTTCTATTGGTTCTTCCTGTATTTTATAAATATTTTGGATATAGTGGGATATTTTGATTCATGGCTCAAGATAACTTTGAAGAATCAAAGGCTCTTGCAAATTGTAAATTTTATAGATGAAAATAACCTATGGTATGCAAGCTTTAAATGTTGGTTGTTCTTCTGAGATTGAACAGTTTTTATAGAAATGGTGTGCACAATGAAATGGAAAAAGCTTGCTTTCTTGTCTCATCGAGAGGAATGTCAATGGAATCATTCATCAGGGGGAAGAACTGGTCCACCTGTTTGGAAAATGCTGCCCTGAATGCATACGGAGGAACAGGTCCTGTCTATACAAGATCGAGTCCAAAGAGGTAACGAACGGGCAAATTAACCAGTGATACTGCATGTCTGTGTTTATGTTTCAGGTGAAGCAGTCTGGTAGCATTTTTGAAGTCAGTTGGTATTCATGTTGCTTGCAGTGTATATACAGCACATTAGGGGGCTCTCGCAAGTTTTCAATATCCTACTGTTGAATATTATTTAAAAATGAAGCTTTTGACATGACTCCAGGGGGAATGTCTTCATCAGCTGGAATGTGGCCGTTTTAAAAGTAATGATATTCGCTTTCAGGATGAAAGATTTTAATTAATTGAATCAAAATGGAAATTTAAATGAAAATACAAGGCAGATCAAAAACTCCCACAGGCCAGTTAAAATTGATCTCACTCTCAGAATGACTCCTCTGGCCAATCAATGAAATGCTGTCAATTTGGACTGTCTGCACATAAAAAGCAGCACTTTAATGCAGTCTGGTCTGCTCATCTAAGGTATCCTTATCTGTAAAGGTGTTGCAGTGATGAAATGTGCTTCTACTGAGAGACCAATTTAGGATTTGAATAAAAAACTGGTTAAAAGTACACTGTATATCCAACATGGTTGACTCCTTTCCAGTGGCGGGCAGTGGACAGAAAACAAGGAGGGCGATAAACATGTCTTTAAACTGCTTATTAGTCTTGATCTGTTTTCAGTCAGTTTCCCTAGTAAAAGACACTTGAACTTTCCCCTCTCAGGTGTAGCTAATTGTCTTCGTTAAGACGAGAAATCAAACGCACCAGTTGAACGCAAAAAAAGAGCGCATTTTAATCTTTTTCAATTAAACAATCATTACGCTCAGGTTTGACGACTTGCTTAGGATGTGACAAAATTTAACGCGGAAAATCCACAGTGGTTTTTTTCGTGAAGAGTTGCCTATTAAGGCATGTGAATTAAACATTTTATAGAATTTATTATTCACTCGCCTAAACATTCCATTATAAGGGAAACTAACATGTTGACCCAGAACAATGATTGAAATCGGGTCACTAATCTCATCCGTTTCAAGGGATGTTTTCCGCCCCCCCGTTTTTCCGTCCATTGCCCGCCGCTGCTCCTTTCTAAATGTGTTTTAAAGGGAAGTTTAATTTTGCGTCATACAATTCAAAGGGTCAGGGTGAAAGCACAAAGCTGTGCTGTAACTGACAGCAGTTGTGCATCAGCCAGCTGGGTCTTTTGATCTGTCCTGTGAAAAGCAGTGAGCAAAACTGAAGCTGATTGATCAGCATCATGTGTGGGTGCCTCACTGTCAGGCTGCAGCTGTCATGTTCTGCCGGGCTCTCTTTAGTAAATAACAGGAACAACTTATGCTGACAAAAGCAGCATTCTCTCTTCCTGCCTTCCTGCCTTTCATGAATCTGAAAAAAAAACCTGATGAATTTTCCTGATCTAGTTTTATTAATATTTTCTTTGGCTCTTCTTTTTATTCCAATTTCAATGTGAGTAGAATGCGGTGGATGAGCGCAAGTATCTTACACATAATTTGTCTCCAAAAAGCCTCAATATTTTAAATATATTGAGAGTATTTAAATATTCAAAACCACCTGGCTCATAATTGTGTACTCTTCATGGGTAATTTTTGGTAGATGCATGCAGACCATTGAATTTATTTAAAATTAAGTTCAAAAAGGTTCAGCATTAAAGAGAGGTCATGCACGGCTTTGTTGTGCTTCCCAAATTTTAATTTGGAATGCAACACATTTAGTGGTGGACCTGGGAGCTCAGCTGAAAGGCCTCTATCTTACACCCAGCGCAGTGGGGCGCAAAACATAGCGCAAGTGTCTTTGCTACTTTATGACTGACGAAAATACCAAATTCCCGTCCAGTGTCCTTGCTGCATTCAGTTCATGTGCGCCAAATTAAGCGCCCGTGTGCTTGTTGATCTTCAAATGAGGTGTGGTGAAACGCATTGCTATCGTGAGACTGCAAAAAGGGATCGTGCTATTTACCAACAAAAACCTGGTCTAAAGTCAATGGACAGTTTTTGACCTCTCATTCAGGGCGAATAGTCAGATATTATGATGCGTCTATGTAAGCGAGTGCACAACGCATGCACACTCTGCTTGTTACATACTACCCATGCAGGGACGAGCAGCAGCGCCCACTCATGCAACCGATTAAAGATAAAGAGATTACAATGTGAAAGATTTTGTCAAGATATTTAAAAAAATGCATATCAGAATGGTTAGTGCGACCTATGTCCGCATATTAGGGAATGCTGTGATACTGGCTATTTAATACGTAAATGAACCCGTTCAATCAGATCCACAATGGAGTGCCTTCTGTAAATTTACTGCTGAAACTTTGTGTTCATGAGGGAGCTTACGGCAAACCATTTGAACCGCTGTTACGGAATGCTGCGTAAGTTTGCGGTTGATAGCATCAAAGTAAGGGTCTTGCATAAACTTGCGGATGGAACTGGGCATGTAAAAAGTTTTCTGGCATGTTCGGAAAAAAAATCAACCACGCAACATGACATATCTTTACGTTAGAATACACAACATGCAGTAATCTGCTACCAATACGTCAGAATATCTATGAGATACGTACAAATTTACATATACATTTTTTATTTAAAAAAATCGTCCCGAATTGGCCAGTTGGAAAAAAAGTCATCGATAGAGGAATGCGCAGGTTCCCGTATGTTCACATGACTTCGGATCCAATGCCATGTAAGTTTGCAGATCTTTACTGGCACCTGCGGATCGCTAAGGATTCAACTACCATATATGTTGCTTCACCTAAATTTTCGCAATCCAGGCTCCTCTGGCAGTACTTAACAACATAGTGAATCTGCTCTATTTGAATCACAATATCACTCCAACAATAGCTTCCCCGCATTTGCAATATTTGTCTATTAGAACTGATTCTGAAGTTCTTTAATTAGTATTTAAAAAGCACTCAGATGTTGTTTGTGTTCCAGCTTCGGCGAGCTCTCCGCATACATTATGCTGATAGATACAGTATTTGTCCTACAATTAAACATGGAGTTGCTTTTAGGAGGTTGTTGCCAGTGTATATGAGCGGCTGTCAATTTATGAGTTAATTTTATGATGTTCTCATTCAGTACTGTTAATTGTATTTTACAAAGTTATTGTGATTTTGTTATTTTATTGACATCTAAAGTGGTTTTAAATTCATTTTTAAGTGCATATTCTGTCATTTTTGCATGTTCCATATGCAGTAGCTTTGCTATTATTTTACTTGTATTTGTTTGATTACCATCTTGCTCATTGGTTCAATGAAACTCCAGTTCTCTATTCGATTAAACCATGTTTTGCACATTTTGTGTGTTCCGGTTTTATTTTTTATTTATTTAATTTTTGGGCTTGGGCCAAGTCGGAATTTTGTATCTATAACCATCCGTATCTGTTGAGCACCAGTCCTCGCTGTGTAGCTGGGCTCAAGCGTGCTGGTGCCTCCCCTTTTTGCAGTGACTGTCAAAGGTTGATATTCACTGTGATAATTTAATTATCAAGCTCCATCTGTGTATCTTCCCAGAACAGCTGAAGAAGAGACATTTGGGTAGTGAGATTTTTCTTTGTTCACTTTCCTCAGCACCAGGAGAAGTGGCAGGAGGGTGCCTGTCGGCAGTGCCAGTGTGAGGACTCAAAGGTCACCTGTTACCTTCGCCTCTGTCCCATCTGTGCTGTGGACACCCTGTCTGTTTATGAGGAGGGAAGGTGTTGCCCCATATGTCAAAAGGGTGAGTTTGGTTTGCAAAAATGGCCAATGAGTCTAATATTTTTTGCTTGGGCAGACAGGCGCTGGCTGTTTTTTTTTTTTTTTTTGAATGCAACATGAACCTTGGACCCCCCCCCTCCCACACACACAAAAGCACACTACACTGATCCATAGTAGAACTAAGGCCTGGAGTATTTTACCTGATTGACAATTGAAGAGATTGTACAGTAATCACAACCAGCACTTAGCCAAAATAATTAATAAGTGATTATGACAAAGCGATAACCAGGCATTGGGAGAATGGCAATAATCTGTATGCTTACTGAAAAAAAAATAGCAAAAGAATATAAAATAAAATTAACCTTTCTGAATTACATCTCCCTTTGTAACATTTTTTTAATCAGTGATTATGAAAGATTGATTGAAAGTTTTTATTTAAAGTGGCACTTTAGATTTAGTCTTAAGCCTTGAATTGTGTTACTTAAAGTGGAGAACATCTTGTTAAATATTTCAAACCAACATGAACAGCAACATATGTAGTGGTCACACATTCTTTTAGAATGGCTTAACCTGCAGTAGGCTCATAGCAGACTAACTTATGCAAATCTGTGCAGTTTAATCAGCATTTAAAGTTCAGAATGAAATAATGCTATCCAAATACGCATTTGTTTTAGTTATTGAGGGAATCCATATTGACTGCTAATAAACCAAAGTAAAGGGGACCTACTGACAGTTCTAAGACATTAAAAAAATGAAAATTCTGCCTCGGCTACTGCTGAAGAGTCGATAATAGTAGACTGCCTCGATAATAGTAGACTGCCGAAAAACAATGTTGAGTGGAAATGAAATGCAATGTTTGCCTGTTCACCATTTGTCTATAGCTACAACAAATGGTGTGCAGCCAATATTGGCTTGTGTGAGTCTTGCGAGTGAGCTAGCTCTGTTAACCTCAAACTTAACTTGCTAGTGTGGTAGCGTGGACAGTTTAGTCGACCTGAATCAGTCGTCCTCAATATTTTCAGTGACAAGTAAATGTGAAGCCCACTTGTCTTTCTTCATCCACTTGCACGTTTTTCTCTTGATTAGAGATATGTAGACTTATAGTTGGGAATTGAAGAATGTGTGATGTAAATTTATTTATGGCAAAAAAAAAAGCTTTATAAAAAAATTGTTGCTTCTGCTTGTGAAGCAGCATATGCATTGTTTTAAACTACAGTTCTGGTGCCATCCTTCTTGTGATGTCCCTATACGCTGATTGTGTTGCATACCGTTTTCTGCGTCCCTGTTTTACGATGTAATAAAACAGCAACTTAATATTTTAATATAGAAACATTGTATACTTAGTCTAGGGTGGGATGGTTTACCTTCAATATGCAACTCATACAGTATACATGTTATTAAATGAAATATTAATTCATCATGAACTAATTAGTTTAGTTCTTCCTGTAAGTTGATGTGGCAAAAGATTCACTGTGAAAGGGTATCAGGTTACAATGACTAACTGATTATCGTGACATTTTGCAGGGCTTCTGTTTGCATCTGTATTACATTGCTGCTTGAGTCAACATTTTATTATCTGAATGCTTCACCGTAAAATTAATAAATGCAGTCCTGTAAAAGAACTGATGAACAGAATTAACTTGGACCAAGAATATGGCCACAATTACAGCAAAGTCCCTGTGCTCCCTCTCATTCTCATGCAGATTCTCATTTGGCTCAGACCTTTTCCGGTAAAAAAATAAGAAATTACAAAAATAAAAAAAGAAAACAAAAAAAACTATTTTTATGTCAGCTATCACTCAACTTTCAATAAAAGTTGAACTTCTCGAAATTTGTTTTTGTACAAACAGTGGCGGTTCGTCGGCATGAACAAGGGCCGGCAATAACCTCACCTTTCACTGCTTAATAATCTAAACCTCTCGCAGTTTACTGCTCCCGATTGACAACAGTTGCTCAGACTAATTGGTAGAACTGAGACAACAGTCTAATTTATTTTTGATAACATTGTTATACATTGCACCACAAAATTATGAGGCTTTTTCTTCCGCACATAAATGACTAGCCTTCGTAAAATATCAGTATATCTTTATAATTTCTGCACTTGTGTAGCTCCTGAAGCAGCCCATGTTTGCGAGAATTAGTTTGCATGGCTCATTAAGCAATAAGCCCCAACAATATCCGCTCTAGTTAGGTATAATGTACAGCTGAGTGACAGTTGTAAGGATGGCGAAAATAAATGCTGCGAAGTCAGTGAAAGTTTCAGATTTTTTTGCATTTATGTTTCAATCCTAACAACGTTGTATCAATTATATTAATGTAGGCAATCACTTCATCATTACCATTTCTTATTATAGGTCATGTACTGGTCTTGGTCATTCAGTCGATTAATTGTTTGATTGTTAATCCGATGAACTTGTACAAGAACAGCTTGAGGACAATCGAGCGATAAAGGAAGAGGTTACTGAAGCCCCTCTGAACATGTGACCGCACGCAGCTGAGCACAAACAAACCATCCTTGCCACCCAAAGGGTGTCAGGTTAAGCGAATGAGCCTCCTTGAAAGGCATTGCCAATCAGAGTCAACTGTACATAATCAAGTATGTTAGAAAAGGGATCCTGCTGTCCTTTCATATACTGTAGGAAGCATCGCATAAGCTCAGGTTGTAAACCCACCTGGGGCCTTTATCACAAAGTGGGGTAATTGCATGAGTGAGATAATTGCATTGATTTAACATGGGACCTCCCTAAATCTTGAACATGGACTGCTCCAGGTTTTATTAAACAGTTATCCGGCTAAATACGCTTTCCCGGTTAATGATAAAATGTTTTAAACTGTACCGTAAAGTTCATAATGTTTTTTATTGTTGCAGTTAAAGACATCAACGTATATTATGGTCGCAGTTCCACCTGCAATAAATATAGCTGTTGTAATGCTTAAATTTCATAATAACCAGTCTTCTTGAGTCATAGAGTGCCAGCCCAAGGAAACATTGATTTTGTTTAACATGCAACTTTTATGAATAGCCCGAGGCTGTAATGGAAATGTAAAAATATTTGACTAAACTGATTTGTTGGGCCACACAATTCCTGTTTGAAGTGGGAGGCATCCGTCTCGCCGTCTTTCTTTCTTCACCTCCGCTGGGCGCTTGCGCTTAAGCACAGAAACAAAACACAAAACACCCCTCTTGCTTCTTTACCCATTTTTAAATAGACATCAAAGAGGCCTTCCTAGGAGGCTGTGTGCCATTGTGTGGAACATGGAAAGGATGGGGAGAGAAGTGTGGAGATGAAGCATTGTTGTGCTTCGAAGATGGAGGATATGTGCAATACCATGAAGGGTGGTGGGGAGGTTGCCTTGTTGATGCCTGACTTCTATGAAATTACAAAACAGCTGCTCGAGCTGACTTGTCTCCTTATATAGTGGCATCCATTCAGCTTGTGCTTTTCGTTTAAGGCATTGTGGCTTGACTTTTTTCCCCTGCTGACTTGTTTGAATGTTTACAAATTCTGATGGGATTCTACAATGGATAGTTTTAAGTGTACATAATCTCTTTTTATCTGACAGACGCGATGGCACAGGGATAAGATTTCTTTCATGTTAAATAAACCATCTTCTTTAATAACCTGATTTCTCATTTCCCATTACTAAGGTCTGATCATATTCTCCCTATTTCCTGTGTCCACTTGATCTAGGGCAAAAGCACTGACAGTGCACTTCTTGCTCTGAAGATAGAGACATCTTTGAAACATAATAGCCTAACGGGAGGAAGAGGAAGGTCAGGAAGGACTGGGACTTAATGAAGAAATTAAGTAGGCTAGACCTATGGCCAGAATGTAGAACTCTCTAACAAATCCAGCAGGAGAAAAGGTTGAATGTCGCTCAACCCCTGCAGGATTAAGCAGGACAATATAGGTTGCATTACACAACATTGACCATCCCACTCGGTATTGTCACATTGTGATATTGGTACAATTAATCCTGTGTGGTATCTGAGTCAGTATCGCTGTTCTCTTCAATACTTGGAGTCATCGAATGGCCTGGGCGATATTGATGAAAGACTTTTGTGAAGGACACATCATTAACTCAGTGCCCATCCCCCAATGCCTCATCCCGTTATCTGTTCCATGACCTTCTCCCAACTGCCAAGATATGTTTTATCATGTAAACAGATTTCTTGCCCATCAAGTGTAATATCTGGCTATTAAAATGGTGGTGGTGGTGGGGGGGGACCATTTCATTTTTCATCTGATTCCCATTGCTGCCAAACATTTTTTCGACAATCACAATACAAATGGAGTGCAATTAGAACTTCAGTACTCCTATCATCTTAATTCACCCTCACTACCTCCTTCATACTCAAAACCACTAAAAGGTCATAAATTCTGAACAAGGATTTTTTACAGACGGTCATAGAGTGACTGTGATTGACTGGGCAAAGCCTCAAAATCTGTTTTTCCTAGTTATTACTCGGCAGACAAAATGATATTTGGCAGCTCAAAATACAATTATAGCAAATTTGTTGGAAGGGAATTAATGCAATAGTTTTGCTTGGACTTGGATGGCAAAATATCAGTATGTAAATTTAGTTTGTGGCAACAAGTAATACATTGCAACTCACAGATGTACCAAATTTAATTATGCTGAAAGTGCCATTTAGTTAAAATGATAAATGAGCACTAATGCACCAGAACTGCAATTATGATAATCTGTCCTTGGCAGTATTGTTCTCTGTGATGGACACCTTATAAATCCATTGGACCTTAGGATGAATATTGTAATCGAAATGTCATTTCTGTACTGCTGGTTTTGACAGCTTCCATGGTTTTGAGTGATTGAATGCAAAGATTAAAAGTTTTACCTGGCGTGCTAACATCCATGTGCTGACACACCGTTCGCCTTTGATGACAGCAATAATGTGAAATGCTTGGCGCTCAGATTATTTTCTGCTTCCTTGTGTATTTTTATGTCTCAGTCCAGTGTCAGCCAGACTGCCTGACATGTTTACAAGCCCCAGGCCATTGTGGCAGATGCAAAGACCCTCTTTCAGTCCTGCACCGTGGACGCTGTCTCCAGAGCTGCCCTGAGGGGTTTTTCCAGAGAGGCCGAGAATGTGCAGGTACAAAACCTTTCACCATATACCCATCCAGCTAAAGCAGACTCCCCCTGTAATACAGAGCTCTGCAGAATTATTCACACCATAGATAATCGTGAATGTAAATTTCTGGAGGACTGAGCTGTAGTATAATTAGCAAGAAAGAGGAATGAACTCCACTTATATTCATTAATATATTATTTATGTTACCTCGCCAAAATGTCTTCTTGCCTGCCAGAGATACTCCATCGAATTCCCAGGAGCAGGGAAAGAAAACCTAAAAGCTCATTTGTATAAATGTGGCATTCATTGATAGATTTAGGTACGGTTGGAGTGAGGCATGAAAGTTTGCAGCCAGCTTCAGTGGCAACGACTTCAGATACAGTCTCAGGGATGTGTTTTCTGATTGATTAAGATGCATTCGCACGCAGCTGTTTCCCTCGCCATGTCCCTTGGACTTTGCATTGTCACGACCTCATTTTATCCTTTGCATATGACGGAAACAATTCATAAAGAAAAAAAATCCCACCTGTCACTCTTAAATTTAAACCTGTCAGAATGTTGCTCATCACAGAGTGAGACACACACTGTCGTAAGATTTGCCATTCAGAAAATAATAACACGTTGAGAATAAAGCTGGCACAAAACTAATGATTTGTCTATTGAAAAGGACACAGAAATCCAAGTTAGTGTGTTGCATTCTTTAACTTTGTTCTCTCTTCCTTCACAACTGGCTGTTGAGGATGCTTGGTTGCGATGGATTTTTTTATGCTAATGGTGGAATTGTTGGGAGCGCACAGGCTAGCTATTGTTTTATTTGACTTTTGGCTTTGTGAAGCATGGAAAATGATGATGCATGTGTTTGAACTCCCTTATTGTTCAGTGCAATTTGAAGCCATGGGAGGCCACGGTACAGTGCCTTGCTATAGAGATTAATTAAAAAAATATCAATTTGCTCATTTTTGTTGGATTTTATTAATTGGCATTATTTAAGATGCAAGTAATGTTTACAGACTTCTTATTGAGATTAATTTATTGTTGCAAAAACAACATATTTTCCATCCAAGTTCTCGACTGAGTATTTGCATCTCAAACGACAGTGTCTCAGTTTGGCATTTCTGCTGTGATTATAAGCAGAGGCCTTTATAAATTCAATTCTGTGTCGAGGAAAGTAGTGAAAAATGATCTTTGGGAGAAAAGTTCTGTGGTTTTGGAACCCGTCTGGCAGCCTGTTTGGCATTCTGTTGTTTGTGTCCCCTGAAGAAGACAGTGTGAAGAAATAAACAGATTGCTTGTTTACTGTCAGACATAACTTGCACTCTTGACAGGAATATTGGTTGCTGCTTTGCGTTTTCGCAGCTCATGTAAACCTTCAGGTCTCAGATTGAGGGCATGCTGTCACTCCAGCAAGAATATTGCAATAGGAACAGATGCCATCACTGCAATTTGAATCATTTACCCTTTCTTATATATATACCTTGTATAATACTTCAGCCAATGCTGTGTTTTCTTTTCAAAATAATATTGTTTGTGTAGCATGGTTACCGTGTGAAATAGGGATCTGATTACAGTAAAAGTTTTTTATGTAATTAAATGAAGGCACCTTGCTCTTCATATCTCCAGTTTGTCAACAGACAACAGCGAAACCCCACACTCTGTTATGATTCTGCCATGCCCGTTATAATTCTGCCATGCCTGTAATGATTCTGCCATGCCTGTTATGATTCTGCTATGCCCTTATTATGCTTCTGCCATGTCTGTTAGGTTTTTGCCATGTTCTGTTTAGTTTTGTTCCTTGCCATGTTTTTGTTTTTGCCCTGCCAGATCCACTTTTCTGTTTAGTCCGGTCCATGTTTTGCCATGCCCTTCATTGCACTTTGTCTCCCCTGTCTGGTCTTTTAAGCTACAGCTTCTCCCCAAGTCCTGCGTGTCACATGTTTAGGTGATTTCATGGTTTCTGGGTTTCAAACATTCCTTCTAATCTCGTTTGCTTCCTTCGCCTTGCTTTTCTATTTTACTAACCCATACTAACAGTTTGTTATTTTGTTAAAGTTACTAACCAAGACTAACATTGTATATAATACTAACTTACTAACGAGCACTAGGGATTGTATAGCTGCACTTACTAATTGATTAACAAGCTCTCAGCACTCGCCCTGTTCTAGTCTCCGCCTCTTGCCTTCACTTAGTCTTTGCTGCAAATTCAGCGGATCCTCCGCACCTGCTCTACTCTGTCCTGCCTCTCATTATCTGTGCACGTTAGAACTCCCTAACCGGAGCTGTGTGTTTTGTCATAGGTTGTCTCGTGATCCCTGTCCGTGTTTTGGCTTTTGCCAGTTTCATGTGGTTAGGTTCTCCCTTGTGTTTGCTCCCACGTAATTAGTCTGATCCTCTTCACCTGATCCTAATCATAGCATGTGACTTCCCTTGTGTTTATTTAAGCAGTCTTTTCATAGCAGTTCCCTGTCAGAACGTTTCCCTTGTCTACCTGTGCTGCTCTCGTTTTCGCCTCGTATTCATAGTGTTGCTTTTCTGACTGGACCGTCCGACTTCCGATTTGGCTCTGATTGGGTTTTGTTATCTGCTCCTGTGTATCGAACCCTTTTTGTCTGACTACGATTACTGTATTGCTGCCTTGGTTTTTCGACTTTGGATTCTGCCCCTGGGATTGTGATTTTTGGATTGTGGACTTTGTACTGTTGCCTTCGATCCTGCGGGGGTTTACCCCCTCGCTTAATAAAATCACATTCATCGCATTTCCTGGTTCTCGCGACTGGTTCCTGAACGATACCTCACACTCAGGTGTTTAAACCCTACCTGAACCCCAAGTCTTCCCTCAAATTGATCTTTCATTGTGTATTTGCACAAATTATTTAGTATGCAACTACAAAGGTCTTAAATGCAAGAAACGCCTGTTATGATACAGACCAGGAACCAAATGCGGAGTCAAAGTATGATCCAATAGTAGAGTTTATTGATGGTAATATGGTAAGGCAGAGGGACGGGGCCCTTAGTAGAATGACACAGTTCAATTCAGATGGTACAAGCTTGGGTGCGGGGGTATATCCGTGCCTGGCCAGTGCCTTTCCGGGACAGCTGCCAGATGGAGTGCAAACTTTTCCAGAGCCAAACTGTCAGATGGCTGGAGACAGGAGTTTAGCAGGAATGCTCTCCCAATCCTGATGACTGCAGAAGGCTTAGGAGGTTATTCCTTATAAACTGGGCAGAGGAACAGACTGAGGTTTGATTAATAGGATTGCAGTCCCAATTCTGGAGACCATGTGTAAGGCTTGGGAGCTTGTTCCTATTAATACAACTAGGAAGAAGACTTCCATACCATCATTAAAGGTTACAAAATCATTTCTGAAGTTGATGAGCTTTCCAAGCAAATACTGACTGGTT
Source organism: Gymnothorax javanicus (assembly GCA_029692085.1). NCBI lineage: Eukaryota > Metazoa > Chordata > Actinopteri > Anguilliformes > Muraenidae > Gymnothorax > Gymnothorax javanicus. The sequence goes on along the minus strand of CM056194.1, from coordinate 158,114,342 downwards.
GCTAAAGGGCATACATCAAGTGACAATCCAGCAACTTGCAAACTCAAAGTAAGGGGTATAATTCTGCCAACACACACATTAGTGAAGCGGAACATAAATAGAACACAGCTGGCGAGGAAAGCACGCGGAACAAACTAAAAAGATACAATACATCTAGTCGACGCAGCAGCTGCTGGATGGAAGGATACACCAGAAGAATTCACACAAGAGCGGTGACAGTGTGTATTCTATGCATTCATTTTGGCTTTGGTGTAATAGCACCAATATAAGATGAAAATTAATTGTGCATTACTTCAGTCCATTTTACCATTTATCAGATATTTATCCTATGCCAACTTAGAGCGGCAGTTAGCCAGTATTGCATTTCTTTACATTGAACTAGATACAGTAGTGAGCAGTGATGATTATACACTTAACAAAATGAAGATAAATCAAGAACCAAGTACTATTCAAGTATTTATTTCATGAAATATTGGATCATATAGATGAAAATGAGTAAACAGATAACATCGAAAAAAAAATAATGTCTTTTTTAGAGAAATGATTACAGCATTTAATCTTTCAGGCATAGTTTTCTCAGTTTTTTTTCTTAATTCGCTAAACCATTCCATATGGTTTGAAGTTCTTTCCAAAGAGATTCTTTTGATGTTATGATGGATTTGCTCATTCGGATTAAGGTCTGGACTTTGAGCATCATCATCATTTTCATTATGCCCGTCGCTCCTCCCGAAGCATAGGCCGCTGACAACAGTCCGCCAGATTCCTCGGTCCTGGGCTGCCCTCTCCAGTTGTTTCACAGGTGTACCCCATCTTCTTTCTGTCTGCCTCAAGGTCCCATCGCCAGGTGTTTCTCGGCCGTCCTCTTTTTCATTTTCCCCGGGGGTTCCATGCCAGCGCCTGTCTGGTGATGTTACAGGCTGGTTTCCTCAGGGTGTGCCCAATCCATCCCCATCTTCTGCGCCGGAATCTTCTCATCTTCGGTTGGCAGTTGGTTGGTACGCTGCCACAGGTCTGAGTTGCTGATGGTGTTGGGCCAGTGGATCTGCAGGATTCTTCTCAGGCAGCTATTGATGAAAGTCTGTACTTTCCTGGTGGTGGTCTTTGTTGTCCTCCATGTCTCGGCTCCGTACAGTAGCACTGACTTGACGTTGGAGGTGAACAGCCTGATCTTCGTGTGAGTCGATACCACCTTGGAGCGCCATATGTTCTTCAGCTGCAAGTATGCTGCCCTCGCCTTGCTGCTGGACTTTGAGCAGGCCAAGACATAACTTTTATGTCACCAAGATGTTACTTTCCAACTAAGATATTTCTTGCACAACTTAGAAGTGTGTTTTGGATCATTAACTTGTCGAAAATAAAATCTCCAACCTATCAGTCTCCTTCCAGAAGGAAATACGTGCCTCACAAGCATACTGTGATACTTGTTTTGATCCATGATTCTGTTGATTTTTATGAGGTCATCGACTCCTTTTGAGCAGACTGAACCCAAAACCAGTCATTTTTGAAACGTTCCCCAACTCTATGGCACAGATAAGTCCTGTGCTTGGGTGAGAAAATTGCAATTTTCATTCATCGGCCCAAAGGACTAGTTCCCAGTCCGTTTATGTGCAATCCTTGAATTTCTTCGCAAACTCAAGTCTTTTTTTTTTGCTGTTGCCAGCTCTTGGCAGCAACACAACCAATCAGACCATTTTCACACTGCTGTCTGGAAATAGTAGTTTTTGATACTTTCATCTGTTCACTTCTGGTGCTATTAATATCATCACAGAGTTGTCGTGCTGTCAACCACCTTTTTTTTTTACTTGTGATCTGAGGTAGACAATACAGGTTCAGAAAGTAAAAGTCCACCCCAGTATTTAGTTCCAACCTCCTGGATTTGCTAAATAAAACAGCCCTTCAGACCAGAGGTTGGACTAATTAAGAAAATCAGCTGGTTGAGTTGATGGGTGGAAGTAAAACATGGTGGGACTTTTACTTTCTGACCACTGGAATGTCCACCTCTGCTTGTGATACACGGATAACAAACATCAGAGGCACTTAACTTCCATTGAGCACCTCTATTGCCACTAGTTTTCAGTGAACCGGTCTCCTTGAAACACTTGGTGGTGTTTCTTGCTGTGCCATGGCAGCATTTAACGTCCTCAGCATCATGTAAGACCACAATGTGGCTACGAACAATCTCAGAGAGCTCCTTCCGTCGTGCTAACGTGTCTAACATTGTGACACTGCTCAAAGTTCATGTCACCTTATAAACTGGAACAACTGACCACCAGAGGAAATTTTGCCAAACAACGTTGCCTCACACCAGGTTAAACAAATTTTTTTAGCATCAATACTCATGGAATGAGCCTTCAAACATGCATTCAGGCTATGCAAGAGTCAAAAAAATAAAATTTGCGACACCTTTTCCGTTGTGATAAAAAAATGGATGTTTTCAGTGTTTTTTTTTATTACCCATATAATTTCCTCGATATACTTGTTGGAATGATTTTTTTGTTCTCATTGCCTACAATAGTATTTTTCAGTGCATTTTCAACAAAAAATTATAGAGGAGTAATATATTAGGACCCCTTTTTAGATCAAAGTGGTGGATACTCATCAATGCACACTACTGTATATACTTTTCAGTCTCTCTTTAATTTTACTTCTCCTGTCCGCAGCCTGTAAGGAATTGTGCGTTTCCTGTGAAAATGGCTTTGAGTGTACTTCCTGCAAGTCAGACCTCCTGATGAGAGATGCACAGTGTGTTTCAAAATGTGACAGTGGCTTCTTTGCAAATGACACACATTGTACACGTGAGTGATATCATCATTTGTTCTAACTCTCTTTTATTTTCGAAAAGCCAGAATGTGTGATGCCCAAGTAACTGACAGTCAAACCCTTTTGTGTTTTGATCTTTAATAGGGATGGAATGTACAAATATTTGAAAATGTTTCCCGGTCTTTGTTGATAGAAAATAATAATAAAAAAATACAAACTTGTGTTCATTATTGCAAAATAGTGAAATAGTGTATAAATCTTAACTCAGCAACTGGAGTTCTAATTTCCACTGGAAGAGCTCAGGTCAGGGATTTAGTTTTTGGATAACAAGTCTTGGTGTCCATGAATACCTCTGTGTAGAATCCTTTGAAAAAAAAGAGTTATGATGGTCTCATGTTCTTATGGCAAGAATTTACAACTGCCTGGCTGCGTGAAATGTACCCCACTTCACGTTTAAAAAAATAAATGCTACATTAAAGTGAGTATCAAATGTATACAGTGCATTGCCTAAATTTAGTTAAAATCCAATAACTTTTAAGCATTTTCTGTGCCTACTGGCACTTTTCTTGTTGACAAATGGTTAATTATTTATGATTGATTCCATTTCATTTCATTGATTGACATAGACGATTATAACTCACTGCTGTACTCCTGGGCTGCATCCGAATTCTCTCAGGAGCAATGAACCTTCCTCGCAAACTTACTTGAACTGAAAATATTTTGGCTGGTAGTCATGTCAAGGAATGTCCGAATTCGCAATTTCATGAGTGAAAGGAGTCAATTAGCTCCTTATTTGCCTCCTTTCTGCAAGGAAACACAAGAGCATCCTTCAAATATGGACCACAGTCAGACCACAGAAACATCAATAGGTATCGAAGATTTCAAATAAATTGCGATGGCTATCTTTGCTCTTGAGCGCATGATGTACTGAAGGAAAGGACATGAGATTTTTCTCAAACAAAGACATAATACCTTTAAAATCTCCCCGCAACTTTCCCTTCACCCCTGTGATGTTTTCTTGCGAAGTCAAGGAGAAGTTGAGAGGAAACAAAAAAGGGCTGCCCATTTAAGAAAATTCGGATGCAACCCTGGTCTGATGTTTGACCTCTCCTTTGCTGATGCTGCTGATTGAATGGTGATGTCCTTCAGGTTGTCATGATTCCTGCACAACCTGTGATGGCCCCAGCCAATGGGACTGCCTGTTATGTTCTGACCCCTCCCACCTGCTAAAGGATGGACTTTGCACACCAGAATGTGGCTCAGGGTTCTACATCAGACAAGGAGCCTGCCACGGTGAATGCTTATAATTGTCATATTTAAATGCAGCTCTGTTAATGTGGAATCTGAAAGAGCAATGCAACTTCTTGAATATGGATTGCTTCTAAATTTACTATCGCAAATAACACATTCTTTTTCAGTTCAGTTGCCATAGCAGCAGGATGCTGTGGATGTCCTGAAAACATATTTGAGCTTGTTTAATTAAAATTTTTGCTCTTAATTATTTTCAGTTTGAGAGCTGGTGTAAAAAACAGATAAGCTTGCAAAGTTATATTTGTGGTCCACAAAAATATGAAAGTTGTGTGACTGTAAAGTTGAGTACCCCTTCATTTGAACCCTTCGACATAAGCCTGACATAAGACTGTCATAGACAGTACATGACATATTGGAAGATACCAGTCTATATCACATTTCATAGAACTGTCATACTTTTATTGGTAAAAGCTATAATGTTACTGTGATGACATTTACCAAAAAGACATAGCATTTGTTTAATGACATTAGACATCAGCTGTTATGCCACCTTGGGATAGCATGCATGGACGTGATATGTCTCAGCCTGAAAGTGGGGTCACATATGTACAAAGTTAGAGCGTAAAAAAATCGCACTCCATTTATTCTGATGAAGATTTCTTTGTCCACGAAAGCTATTTTTTTCACCCTCTTGATTGGAATGGAGCAAAAAGGTCTTTTCAAAGGCAGACCTGCTACTGAGCCAAATTAATTGGTAATGAGTATGTACTCTGATTCTCAATGAGCCGCAGCTTTTTCTGTTATCCCTCTCTCACGGTTCTCCAATTTTCCTCGGCTACAGCTGAGGTTTGGAAGAGACACTTATACCAGCTGTAGGAGCTGGAAGTGTGCTGAAAGAACACTTATTCTGCTGTTTCTTTTTTTGCCAGTTTGTTATTTTCTTGGATTTTCTTAAGGGAGGTTAATTATCTTTTTAGTAAAAACATAGAACACAATGCTAAAGTACCCTCGGCCATATGGGCATAAGACAAGGAATTTTTAATGTATGCCTATGTAACACAATGTGTTTAATACTTTCGGGCTTGAGAGAAGTTTCAAGAGTCAAAAGGAAGACAGAGGTAATTGTCCAATTTTATCTAGGACCTGGCAGGTTATATGGAAAGTGTGGAACAGGACAGTTGGGACTTGACATCGTTTGGCATTCAGAATATGAAGTCTGACATTATGCGCAGTCATCAAAATTCGATGTTATGCTGAAGGTCACTGAACAGTTTGGTTGATAATGTTGCTACATCAAATTGTTATTAGAAAGTATTTAAAGTAGGTGAAGGCCATGTAGCTTCCATGTCCTCCAACTTGATTATCCAGTGAGTACAGCTTATGAATTTGACATAGCTACACCAAAAAATGTCATGGTAGTGCAAAGGTGTAATGAAAGTAACACTGTTCAGAAACAATGTGACATTTTGACCCCATTAACCAGGTGAAGGTCATCCACCTTTAATGTTCTGCAAGCTGATTATCCAGAACATACACGCTGTAAATTTTACATGGCTACAACAAAAATGGTGGATGTAATCAAGGAAACAGTGTTTACAAAGAATGTGACCTTTTGACCCCTTAAATTGGTCAAGGTTACCCATCTTCGAACTTGTCCAAGCTATATGTCCCAAGAACAGTCCCTGTGAATTTCATTACCCTGAGATTAATAGGAAAGGAGTTATTGTCTACACAGATGGACAGGCGGACGGACAGACGGATGCAAGGTCTTCGCAAAAAAAAAACAAAAAACACGAAGTCCATTACTTCTTGGTCATTTTGAATTCTTTCCCCTGGGAGGATCAAGCTGGTTGAGTGAGCTCCCCTCTATGGCAAGGAGCTCTGGTGATTAGCCAATGAACAGAGCTACTGGCCTCTTACATCGTGTGCCAATGGATGGTGAATAATTCTTCACAGTCCCTGGACTGACTATAGTCTTGAAGTACACCTGAATTAATTTAGTTATAAACTCCACTGTGTGCATGAAAAAGTAATGTGTGCAGGGTAAACATCTTCGAGGACGGCTTTCATACACAAACAGGTGCGACATGCAGTCCCCTAATGAGGTCATCTACGCTTGGATGTCAGTTTGAATATTAACAGAAATTGGAAATCGATGGATGAAGATTCCAGGTTTCAGTGATCAGATTAAGGAAAAAAATTTGATCAGCATTTTTTGCAAATCATTATATCAATTGATTAGCAATTGTTTAGCACATCTGAAAAATGATTAGCAAAAATTAGAAAACAGTATATCAGATTTTAAATGACAAAAGGATTTTTTATTCATTCCTAATGACAAATTACAATTACAATAGAAATACAACTGCACTCCGAAAGCAAAACAAATTATTTCCAAAAGGCATCAATTTTACCCTGAACAATCATAATTTAATACAGCACACTTCCGTTTCCCAATGAAATTTCTGTAAACTACTTGCAACCTGCAGTACAGCCGTCTTATCTGTACCTTACTGTAGCATAATGTTGTTTAACACCTGATCAGAAATGTGAAACGATCCATTCCCATTAAAATCTTGTCACACAAGGCACTCTCCAACTGAGTCACATTTTGACATCACAACATCATGTATTTGAATGATCAGAAATCATTGTGCATGTTTCGGGAGACACCCACGAACTTGCGATTCCCTAAACCACACAGCAATGGGGCAAGTTTTTATGACTTTGATGGGTTTACCGTGATGTTTGGGTGGCTGGAGTAACGTAATACGCGATATCATGCATAACAAGATAATTCACATAAAACTAGCTATGATATAACAAGTCTCAGGCCTGAACTGTCTGTTTGCTCTTTAGATAAAATAGGCTGGTAATCAGTGTTGAAAGAGTTTGTCTGCGTGCGATGGCGTTGAAAGCGACAAATCAGAGCTATAAAAACTTCTCCAATTGACATCATAACCACCGTAGATTCACTAGCCAGCTAGCTGTACCCAAGCGATTGCTTTTGAATTAACCAGCAAACTAGTTAACGTCCCTAAAATGTGAAAGTTTAGTTGGGTTGCGTGAAAGCTCAGATAAGTTCATGCCTACGACAGCTGGCAAACTTAGAAGACAGGGACGTAGGAAGCAAATTCATATTGGTCCAGCAGACAGTGCCGGGGGTACACCCCCCTTCCATCATAAGAAAATTTTTTGAAACTGGGGATTAATTTGGTTAGCTGTGGTTGCATCGAGACTCATCTTTAGCCTCAACAGTTTCAACTTTTGGGTGGTGTTTCTTCACGTTCACATCAGCAGATTAGTTCAGTCTGTGGTCTATAGTATGCACTTTCCAGCATTAGCAGTTTGAAGCATTTCATCCATGAACTTGATATAAACCTCTGAGACAGTGTTCAAGCAATGAATTGGAGGCTTATAGAATACCTTATAAATTGAGATATGTAAAAGAAGGTGACGTCCAGAGTAATGGTGTCAGGTTATCCACCCATAGAAACTGACTGTCATTTTCCTTATGTTCTTTTTGTCCCTTGCTTTTTTACATTAACTGATTTATCTGATTTATCTTATTTATTTCATTCCATATAATGCAATTAAGCCACCTATCTAAGAAAAAAAAAAAATAAAACACTGACACAAGATTACCAAGAACGGGTAAATCCCATCATAGGCTAATTTAGATATCATATGTGGGCATGCAATACGCACGCACGTAACTAACCCCTCGCTCTAGAAATACGAAGTAAAAACACAAACAGACAGTAAGCACCTCCGCTCTGGATCTGCGCCAGCTCTGTGCCGGATCAGCTGGAGTTGGCACAGAGCCGGCACAGATCCGGAGCAGAGGTGCTAGCTGCATTAATATTGTGCCGATTGAAATCTTACCGGAAATGTAGGGGGCACAATCCAGGGCGTGTTCTTGATGATATGAACTCGGAAGGTGGATACCCACAAACACAGCATGAACTGTTTAAAATGTGTTAGCAACGATTAGTTTTTAACCTAGTTAATGAAAAGGAGACAGGATTTCGTGAGCTTTCTTAGACACACTTAGAATACACTGCTTCCGCACACAAGCCCCATCTCACTCACGCCCTTCACCAAGCTTGGGGTCGCATAAAAAATAATTTCTTTCGGACACGTGGCCCTTTTAAAAGCACGGCGCGCCTCCAAAGCATTCGGTTTTCTGTGCGCACCCGTGATTGCCAGCAATTTGAAAAGATATGAGCGGCATACGCTAATCACAGATGCCAGTCGGCGTTTGGTGGAGGATTTGTCATAAAAAAAAATCAGTTAAAAATTAAAATTAAAAAAAAAAATTGAAAAGGAGCTCTTCATACAACGAAATGCATCCAGATCAAGCAGTTAAATGCAAATATGGGGATAACGATAGTTTTATGCTGCTTATGTCTGGTAAATAATCCATTTCATTCAAATTAAAATAACATTGCACTCCGTGATTGTCTGTTGCAATGTGAGGATGGCAGTTTAGCCATTTTAGGTGATCCCCGAGAAACTGACAGCCCCTCAAGCATAGTCCTTATCTCAGGGGCAAAACTTTCTAAATAAATGAGTAAACCATCGCTCTCGATGCAAATTGTATGCATTAAACAAGCGTGTGAGGTCACCAACAAAAGCCCTGTAATGCTAAAATCGTGCGTAAATTAATAACATATAATAAATAAGATCGTTTGTTGCACTGGATCATAATTTATGAGAGTATGCAGTATTGCTGATGAATGCTAATGACATTGGTCTCGCAGCAGTGCATTAATCTGATAGGTGATAAGCACCCGGGATCGATGAGACGGTCTACGTTGACATGACATGAGGGAGAGAGGAGGGGCGTATTCGGGAAAATATTGGTCCGGCGATCGCCGGGTCTGCCGGGCCGGTTCCTATGCCCATGGAAGAGTTGGGGCAAGAAACAAATCATATCGCCTTGATATGATGTTCATTTACAAAGATTTTCTTTAGTTAACGTTAGTTAGCTAACTAGCCAACTAGGTGGATATATCCAAAGAGCAACATACGCGATGGCTTTGGATGGCTCACATAGCTGAGTCCTCCCTTCACGGCCAAATATGATAGAGCGTATGAGCGTACCAGAAACCTCCTGAGTCCCCAAGTGCATGCATGCACTCCCCAGAAGCTGATTGGTTGGTATACAAATGAGGAACATCATTTTCCAGCCAATCAAAGTCATGAAAACTTCTCTTATTGCTATGTGGCTCGGGAATTCGGAAGTTCGCAGGCCAGTGAGTCAGGATCCATGAAATATCATTAAGATTTTTTTAATCGCATTTTTTGCGAAGGGCTTGTAATGATAATTAGCATTTCCTCAAAACTGCTGAAATTTGATTCGCATTTTGCGATGCGAATCCGCCTAATCTGATCGCTGGGTTTGCAGCTTCTTCATAGATGGTTAGAATCGAGCCATCCATCGGTAGTAACTGTGGCAAATGTAGTTTTGTGCTGGCCCTTTGTTTAATGAGCAGTCCGAAGGAAAATGAGGAGTACACGCAAGCAGACTGGGAGTAACTTCAGCCACAACTTTATTACTGAGAAACGCAAAAGCAGGTGATGCTACATAGGATAGAGAGGTGGGGAGCTCGAGCGAGGCTGTGGGTGGGAGCTGGCTGAACAGGCAGACCTGGTAGCCTTAAATTATGCAGAGCATGTTTGTGACGTGGAATACAGCAGGAATGTCAAACCCAGCATACTGATCTGCTCAAGCTCATGAATGCACACAAATTTTCCTGTGTATAGTAATGATAAAGATTTTATGTTCCAACATTTGAATCATTTGACCATGCAATCACTTTGATTTTTTTTTTTGCCTCCAGCTTGTGATACAACCTGCTTTACCTGTTACCATGACAATTCCAGCTGTGCAAGCTGTCCACCAGGTGCTGCATTGCATGATGGGAAATGCATATTGCATTGTCCTGAGCAGCATTACAGGGATGCTCTTGGTAGATGCAGGGGTGAGTTTTCTTTTTTTGTAATTTATTCCTCATAATCTGTAAACACAAGTTGTACATAATACTGTATTATCTTGCATAATTCGATATGAATAATTTGACCATAAGGTGTTTAATTGTGTTTTCAGTATACTGCATTTTGCATTTTCTATATGTGACTCATTTCTCACAAATGTATGCAGCAGAAGCTGAGCATGGTAATTAAGTAATGTGGATCCTAATGCTTAAAATGCTTTTAACGAGGGGGGGGAGAGAATGTATAATGTGGCATATATTCCGTATTAGAGTGAATTCTGATGGGTTGCTATGCAGGTCTCTCTAGCTCCTCTGTTCATATCCTGCACACCCTGTCCAATTACAACCTCTGTCCTGGCTCCTGGCGCAGTGTCTGTCTAACCAGGGAAATTGCTTGGATACCTGCAGAGAGTGGTCCTATTCCTTTTAATTAGGATGGCACTCAGATGCCATTAGCCTTGTACAAGCTAAAAAAAACTGTCCATTTAAAATTCGTTCACTGGTTGATGGACTCTGTCTGGCTCGTAAGTTGTGGCAAATGTGCCATTATCTTGATTCTCTGTGCTTTAGATGAGTATATTCCTAGATTTGCTCTGCTGAAGATTTCCTTTTAATGTTAAAATGTAAACAGGATGTAGCACTGCTCTGGTGCTGTGTGTGTCAGTGGGATTGGGTGTTCCCTGGGCTGAGACATGTTCATTGAGGTGAGACAGCATGTACCTCTGCCACCCTAGGTTGTCACCCTTCCTGCTCTTCCTGCGTTGGTCCTCGACGGTCAGACTGCACACGCTGCCTGAATCCACAGGGGGCGCTATACCATCACAGTGATATGGTCACTCATGGCACCTGCATCTCTGGATGTGGGGACCACTTCTACCTTGGTCCTGGCAGTTCTTGCAAAGGCAAGTGTTTCTGTCTGAAATATAAAATTGTAAGTTCCTTAATGGACAATACACGACCTGTACTCCAGCTTTGAAATAATTGTACAGTATTACTGAATTACGTTGTTTAGAAAATAAAATCATTAGAGTTGATTCAGATAATACCATTGGTGTATTTCCCCGTACCTATGGAACTGTAATTCATGGTACTCATATTGGTACTCGATATTCATGATAATTGTAACCAAGCCATAGGAAGCCTGGACTATGTACTAAATTGGGCACCTTAGAGATGACATTTATGCCACATTCTGGACCATCAAACTCAGCCAGTTCTGCACTACAAGCATGACAAAAACGTGACATTGACATCTCTGTAACCGTGCAGCTTTAGTCTTGCTTGAGGGAATTTGTGGCGGGACAGCGAGACCAGTTTGAGGCTTAGAAAGGGACAGCCTTAAATGACAGGTGTCTCTCAGTCACATTGGCACAATCTCAAGCAAAAGAAGAAACACAAAGCATTCGCAGATAAGATCTCAGAGGCAGGTGTGCCACATGAAGGGAAGAGGTTCAAAAGAGAAACATTTTTTGGTGGTCATTGATAATCTAGGGACATGCCTTGAGTGTTGTTAGGGTGCTTACATGCATCTGACCAGTGTCTTTAGAGTTCTCTTTTTATTAGATGAGGTGTCTAACAGTGGTGTAATAGTGGAAAAGGTGGATACAGTCTCGACTGCACATCCATCAGACCTGCACATGAACTCTGCCAATGAGCTCTTCCAGTTCAAATCTTTTATTCTTGACTGTGAGGCTGAGAAGTGCCCAGCTAAATTGCTTGAGACTTTGCTGGCAGTAAATCTGCAGTCAGTGTTCCTCAATGTTTTCATGGCACTTCGGCTTTTTCTGACAACCTTTTTCAGGTTTTTTTTGACAAACTGCCAGGGTGAATAGACATTTTCCCTTTTTGGCAGAATAAAAAATGTGCTGTGGAGTAGCATATGCCAAACATATCTCAGCTCATTGTCACCTAAGTCAATAGAGTCAGTTCTTGTCAGACTACTACAGTTTGACAATCTAGTGGGTGATTTTGTGCAGAGGAAGGCAAAAAGATTCCATGAAATTAAAGCGGGTGCAGGGGGTAGTCTCTGAAATACATGTGGCCCGGGGACCGTGGTCCAGCCATGGATATCGACTGTATCACATGAACCCTTTCTATTTTCAATGACAAATTTATTCTTCAGCCACTTACAATGGCAATACCATGGTACAAGATTTTAAGCAGCTGTCACAGAGAAGAAGACCATTGGAAGACAATTTGGGCGATGTTGGATACCAAGGGCACAGAGGGCGACACCGTAATCGTCATGGTTCACCAGCAAAATGCGCGCAAATGTTACCTAATTATGAAGATTGCGGCCACAGTGGCCCCACTCATGCACAAGTGTTTGGCAGGTCTTTGGCAAGTGTTTGGCAACAATTAAAAGAAGTATGGTGAAGTCATGTTTTACGTGGATCAAAGTACTACCTGGCACTATGTGGTACTATTAAATTTCCGTCGTCGCCAATGCGGAGCATGAAAACAATTTGGTGAGTTAATATAAAAAAGCATCATTAAGTGGGCACACAGTGACCACAAAACGGCGATACAATGGCGACAATATGAGGAATGGCACTAGACTGACGAAAACAGTGACAATTTTGAACATTTCTAAACTGTTGCCAAACATGAGCGAACCATGGCGAACTGCTGCGAATCATTCCACCACACATCAAACATTGTAATGCCACATAAGATGAATATCATGACAAACTTAGGGAGGGACTTTGTGAATTTTTATCGGCAAACTTCTCCAACACATTCTCACATTCTTCTTCTATGTTACAACAACCTCAGGCCTGGGCCCAATAATTTTTTTTGGCTCGGAATTCAGGAAAACATAAAATCCATCAAGCTCTGACATGGTCAAGTCTGATTTGTTGTCATTTATTTGAAATTGCAAACCAAGATGAGAAATTGGTCTTGCCTGTTAATAAAATGATAATTCATAATTTTGATAATTTGCAATTTTTTTCCAAAATATTTTTTTTTCTACTCACCATAATCAAGATCTGTACCAAATTTGAGATTATCGGGAGAGAAATTATTAGCTCTGGAGCAATTACGAGGAAATTTCAGCAGCGGTGTGACAACCGCTTATCCATAGTGGCCTCCAATACTTCTGAATTGCCAGGAATACAATAGTGAGGTTTAAGATAAAGTAGTGTGGAATTTAGCCTATGCTGGCAATAGGAATATATAAGAAATAGTGCACACCACAGAGTGGAGAATTAGCGTGTATGCTGTTATATAATATCCAAGTGTTTAGCTAACTGGTCCAGAACTTCCTTTAATTAATTTACTGCTAGCTGGTCATAAAAGCAATAAAGCAGTGAAGACTCATACTGTTATTACCTCAGATAATTAGTTTAGAAAGATAATGATAGAGCTGTTTCATTAGTGTCTTTATTACCATATCCTTGACACTGACATCTTGTGCGTCATAATCAATATGGAAGGTCTGCACTCAGTTCCTACTTCTCACTCCAGAAAGGTAGACGTGCGCCTTTAAAGTAAATATAGCCAGCATGACAATGTGGCAGATCTTTTAAGTGCCTGATTTGTCAGTCACACTGTTAGGTCTATTAACCATCTGCCAACAGCTGCATCAGTCAAAGAGATGGACTCAAAAGCGACAGTCGCTCCCATTGACCTTGATTCTTTTGGCCTTCTGTCTTGCTGTGGAAGATAAATGCAAATGATTAAAATGACTAATAATCTTGTACATTGTACAGTCATTTATATTCACGGTTATTTCTGCTTTCAAAGAGAACAGCAAATCCCTCTTCAGGATGCTGTGAGATGAATAAGGCATTTCTCAATGCTGCTACATCAGTAAGCATATCACACAAAATCCTCCTGGAGATGTTTTGGATGATCGAGGCAGATCCTAGGCGAGGGCATTATCTTAAATTTCCAAAATTAGATGTCAGTATTCTCGCTTGCTGTGGCCGGCTTTGGGTTATGAAAAATGCTGATGCAAAACAGGTGCTCTTGGTCACATAAATCATTTCCCATTTGTGGCATACTTCTTTATTATTCAGCTGCAGAAACTTAGATGGCCAGCCTCTGTACTGTCGCTGGGAGGTGGCCAAGTCATGTAAGGTCTTATGAACTTGTTTGTTGTATGTTGTTATTCTGTGGAAATAGTCTGAGTAGGGGCTCCTTCAAAGAAATTGCCTTTCAAGGATATACACTTATTGGCCACTTTGTTTTTACACCTCTATAATCTGAGAAATTCTTCATGGCGTCGATTCAAAAAGACGCTGGAAGTATTCAGTTAACATCCTGGTCCATGTTGACATGATGACGTTGCACCACTGCTACAGATTTGTCAAGTGCCACATTCATGTTCATTTTTCCTGTTCCACCATATCCAAATTATGCTTTATTCGAGTGAGATATGGTTTTAAGCCATTGGAATACACAAAACTCACTGTCATGTTTGTTGAGTCAGCTTGAGATTAAATGTGCTTTGTGATAGTGTGTGTCATCCTGCTGAAAGTAGCCATATGAAGGTGGGTAGATTTTGACTTAGTTAGCTGCAATGCCACCCCATGACAGCCTGAACTGTTAACACAAGCCTGGATGGATCCATGGATATATATATATTATTTACACCCAGTTCTGATCCTACCAGCAATCCTTCAATGGTCAAAGTCTACTTGCATCTCCACATTCATTCACATTTGCTACAAATCTACTCAGTGATGAGACAGAAATCCTGTAGATGTAGAGCGCTTTAGTAGTTACAGACTTCTTCTAGTGTCAGGGAGAAGGCAGTTGATGAGTTTCATTGCAAAATGCAATAAATGTCACTTTTAAAATTTTTGAACCACCCCTGCGAGAAGATCATCATCGGTGGGCCGGTGGTCATGCCAAGTTCAGCCCTTAACAACAAGCTATATACAATATCCCAGTGTTTATCATGCTTGAACATCAGTTTTCATTCCAAATTGCAATAAACGCCAAGACAGTTTTTCTGTGGACTGCGATATATCCAAGCGGCCTGACAGTGATGGAGAATCCCGCACTGCCAACAGACTCTAATTGTTAAGCGACCTTAGTTTTGGGAAAAATGAAAATATGAGTGGCATTCCCATGCTGAAAGCTTTGCAGAAAAAAAAAAATGTCCTAATTAATCCGTTAATAATGCATTTTCCATCAGTGGACATAGTATTCTCTCCACTGACCGAGTTTGTGGCCGCATTGAGGGGCAGATTAGCAAAAAGGACAGTGTACTACACGCTCAGGATTATTAAAAAATAGTACGAAAACACAGAAATTTTTACATCTGTGATATTGACTGGCAGGCATTTGACTTCAAATTGCACCTCTGTGGATTGCATTTTTCCAGATAATCACAACTAAGTTCACTTTGTCACAAAATTCATTGATAATATATTTAATTGCATCATAGGATAGTGTCTTAACTTTTATAGCAAGACATATTAACAAAAAAGAAAGCTGTTCTATGCTTACTTTTCCCATGACAAAAATTAGATTTTTTTCTAAAAAATGCTTCAAATGGATATATTGCATTTTGCAATGAAACTCTTCAATTCATGATTCATTATTCCCAAATTACCTCTTCTGGCTCACTGAGTGTCTTAGTGCCTGCTTGTTGAGCTGCATATGAAGTGACTTGGCGTGGCGCTAGCTAAAATTGTGAGCCACAGTGTGAAATTGTGATACTTGACTTCAACTGTTTCACTGGAGAGCATCTGCTTGTCTTCATTCTCCTGAATCACTGGCGAGGGTCCATGTATTGAGTGCTAATTTACTATTTAGCATTCTAAATTGTGAAAAAGAAAGGGGGGGAAAGTGAAATAAAAAGTTTGTGATGAAAATGACTCTTGCATTGTGCAATGGTAACGTGAAGAATAAATATATAATGTGTTGTCTACCGAAAGAGCATGTATGTTTTAAAGAATCAAGTTTCTCTCAAGACTAAAGATAATTTACAACCCAAATCAGAAAAACTTGGGATGGCAGGTTAAAATAAAAACTGAAAGCAGTGATTTGTATATTAAGTTCTAACCTGTATTATGTTCAAAACAATACAAAAGCACATAATTTGATGTTTCACCACATGCATTTTATTGATTTTTCAAAATAAACACGTTTTAATTTTGTTGGGGTTTTAAAGTATGTACTGTTTTGCATTGTTGACATTCCTTCTGACAACATTTAATAAACATTTAAATACTGAAAATTTAAAACAAGTTTTAAGTGTTTTGGGTATAATTTTGTCCCATTCTTCCTGCAAACAAGTCTGAAGGCGTTAAACAGAACAAGCTTTACGTTGTTGCATTTTGCGTTTCAGAACACAGGGTGTTTCAGAAAGATGGACTCGATTGAGAAATATACTGCATTGAAATTGGGTCCATCTTTTTGAAACACCCTGTATGCCACACAATATTTATTGGGAACAAGTCAGGGCAGCTGTTAGACCAGTACAATCCCCACACTCTATTCTTACGCAATTATGCCTTTGTAATGCATGCAGATAGAGGTTTTGTGTGTCTTGTTAAAATATGCATGGGCATCTAAAATATGTTTTAAAGGGCATGCAAACCCTACGACATGACCAAAATTAAAAAAAAACGTGGAACGTATCAGGGGAAACAGGTAAACATTTCTCTCTGCTGAAATTAAAAATCAAAATTGATCAATATATGTGTTTTTTTTTTAGTTTTTTTTTTTTTTTAAATTGACATCTCCAATCCCACCCGAATCTGGAATGCCCAATTCGAGAACTATGTACGAGCTTGCTCGTATGCGACCCCATGTTGCCGACTCAGGAGAGAGAGACAGTTTGCAACTCTCCTCCGAAGCACGCACCCGTCAACTACTGTGTCTTTACACTTATAGGTCAAAACTTGGCAAGTGCAGAATGAGGGCGGAGGATACCAGAACATGAGCAAGCTTAGAATCTTACTGACAAGCACCCGGCTGGCCAACAGGAGGCGCTGGAGCAACGAACAAAGCTATGTTTCTAATATCCCAACCCGGTAGTTCCTTCCCAATTTATTTCCCAGCAGCGCAAAGCCAATGATCAATATTACTGACAGCTTGGAATGGGCACTGCCGACCACATGCCGAGCTGTACCGGTAACCTATTAATTACGTCAGTGATGGAACACACTGACATGCGCCAGTATATCAAGTATTGAAAACTGTTGATTTAAGAGCTAGAGTTAGTTGTCCGATTTGGAAGACTGGGTGGCGTTGGAGCATTGCTTTTAGACTTGTTGCTGGTTATGATCTGGACAGTTAATCCTATTTTTTTACCCGTCAGCTCCGAATAAGGGGCAGAGGGGTATTGTCGTCCCCTTCGCAGATGGGTGGGCAAGCAGGAAATTTTTGTCTGGACCATTTCTCTGTAACCGCTTGGGTTAGGAACTTGATTTTGCATATGTGTACTCGCTTTAGTGGGTTGACGTGCCTCGTCAAGACTTCATACCCAAATGACCTTTGACCTTGCCTCACTGACCTTTACCTTTAAAACTTTGTCTGGGCCGTTTCTGTCAAACCGCTTGGGTTAGGAACTTGATTTTGCATGTGTGGACTTACCTTGGTGGGTAGGTGTGCCTCGTCGAGGTTTTGTACCAGAATGACCTTTGACCTTGGCTCAGTGACCTTCACCTTTAAAATTTTGTCCGGGCCATTTTTCTCAAACTGCTTGGGTAAGGAACTTGATTTTGCATATGTGGACTTGCCTTGGTGTGTGGGCATGCCTCGTGCAGGTTTTGTACCACAATGACTTTTCACTCTGGCTCAAACTCCTTCACCGTTGATTCAGTGTGTGGGGGCTGAGAGGTATTTCCTTCGCCCCCGCGAAGCACATTTTTTTTCTTTTGTCTGGGGTGCATGGCAGTCATTTTATCTAAAAAAAGACCTGAAATATTGAGTCCTCTGACCACAATACACGTTTCCACTGTGATGGCCCAGCGCAGATGCCTTGAAGCACAGAGAAGTCACCAGCACTTCTAGACACTGTAAACATAAGGCTTCCGTCTTCCACATGAAAGTTTTTGAGTCATAGTAAATTTAGAAAGGTCTGCTTTCTGTTCTTATGTGCATTTGCCGTACCATCTCAAATTTTTCAGAGTTGAGGTTGTATTTGGATGGAAATCAATTTCATTCTTGGCCCGTTTGTACATGAATGTTCGTAATGAAATGTTTAGAAATTATTGTATTTTCATTATTTTTTTTTATTTGACAGGGGAGATATCTGTGTGTTGTGTAAGTGCGTGTGTGTGCTCGCGTGAGTGTGTGTGTGTGTGCGTGTGCGTGCATGTGCGCGTTTGCGAGCATGTGTGTGCATGCACACATGTTCACTGTACTGGCTTAGATTGAAAATATACAACAAAGACGCAGACTTTGTTTTTTTCAGTGCCTTTCCAAAAATAGAACATTTACAGCCCATGGAGTTGTGTGCTATAATACGCCTCCAGTACCCTGGAGAAGAAAGAATTGGATTACTGAAATGGATAGCCTTTCCTGTTCCCTGACAACTTAAGCTGCAAAAACAGACAAATAAACAAAAAAAGTGCCATCTGTGTTGCCAAAAGGAGCCTCTCCTGACTTTCTTGTTTTGAAAGGGCCCTCCCATCGAGGCCCCCTGTTTCTCTTTGCCCAGCGGTGCTCTGAATTATCCTGGCTTGAGCTATCTGGGGAGAGAAAATATCCATTAGGCTTTCAGGTGGGATAGTGAGCAGAAGAGCTCGCTGATTTTATGGGGCAGATTTTATATTTGGTAATTTTCCTTTATTGCCTAATTTGTAATTCTCAAATTTCAGCTGTTAGCCTGTTTCATGACCGCTGCTGGCATCAATTTAAGATCAAGGATGGGAGTACCAGTCCACTTTGCAGGAAATGCAGGCATCCAGTTGACAAGATGAATAATCACTGTTCAGTGAGGAAAGCAACAGCCTTATCAAATGCAACTGTCCCCGTTTGGGCAAGGCTAATGCCAAAGAGCCACTAGTGAGGACTGTTTCTCTCTTCTCTAGAGTGCCATAGTTCCTGTTCACAGTGCACAGGAAGCAGTCCCATGAACTGCACCTCCTGCCCCGCCCACAGCCACCTTCACCAGGGACAGTGCCTGCACTCATGTCCCCAAGGGTACTACAGTCAAGACCATTTCTGCTATGGTGAGAGCTGATCCTAATCACTGGGAATTGGTTACATCCTTGTACAAACCCCAATTCCAATGGAACTGGGACGTTGTGTAAAACGTGAATAAAAACAGAATACAATGGTTTGCAAATCCTTTTTGACCTATATTCAATTAAGTACACTACAAAGACAAGATATTTAATGTTGAAACTCATAAACTTTATTGTTTTTTTGGAAATATTCACTCATTTTGAATTTGATGCCTGCATCACGTCAGGGTTTCCGCTGCATGTAATTGATCGGCACGCACTGCCACGGCAAAATAAAAGCCACCACGCCTATGTAAAATGACTTTACATAAACTCCAAAAATCCTAAGGACAATCAGGTGTCGCCAGTTCTCCTTGTTAAGTTAAAATGAGTGCTAATAATTCTTGACCTGTTGTCAATCATTTTGCTTGATGAACACGTTTTCCAATTAATTAAATATTAGCCATTGGCAGTAAAACGCGCTACTTTCTTTTTAATGCAATGTGCGCAACGATTAAAGAAAAAATATTTTGTTCACTTTGCAAAACGATAAACTATGATATTAACTTCTGTGTTTGCTGTGAGCACATCCTGCTCTACCTAATTGTATGTTCATGATTATTTAATTCCAATTCCAGAGTCCGGAGTCAAAATCGGTTTTCATATTATACGTGAAATCCACTGTCACGCACGTGAAACTGATAAACCTCCGTATGCATAGACTTCGATTATTACATTGCCTACGTGCTCATTAATGAAAACTGGCCACACCTGATAATGCTGAGTTTTCACTCGACGCTGAAGCCCTCCACCACAGTTTCAAAAAATCCTGGAGGAAACCCTGCACGTTCCAAAAAAGCTTGGACAGGGGCAACAAAAGACTGGGAAAGTTGAGGAATGCTCAAAAAACACCTGTTTGGAACATTCCACAGGTGAACAGGTTAATTGGAAACAGGTGAGCGTCATGATTAGGTATAAAAGGAGCATCTCCAAAAGGCTCAGTCATTCACAACCAAGGATGGGGCGAGGTTCACCACTTTGTGAACAACTGCATGAGCAAATAGTCCAACAGTTTAAGAACAATGTTTCTCAACGTGCTATTGCAAGGAATTTAGGGATTTTATCATCTACAGTCCATAATATCATCAAAAGATTCAGAGAATCCGGAGAAATCTCTTCACATAAGCGGCAAGGCCGAAAACCAACATTGAATACCCATGACCGTTGGCCCCTCAGGCGGCACTGCATTAAAAACTGACATCATTCTGTAAAGGATATTACCATGTGGGCTCAGGAAGACTTCAAAAAACCATTGTCAGTTCACACAGTTCGTCACTACGTCTACAAGTGCAAGTTAAATCTCTACCATGCAAAGCAAAAGCCATATATCAACAACACCCAGAAACGCTGCCGACTTCTCTGGGCCCAAGCTCATCTGAGATGGACTGATGCAAAGTGGAAAAGTGCTGTGGTTTGACGAGTCCACAATTCAAATTGTTCTTGGAAATCATGGATGTCGTGTCCTCCAGGCTAAAGAGGAAAAAGACCATCCAGATTGTTATCAGCGCAAAGTTCAAAAGCCAGCATCTGTGATGGGATGGGGATGTGTTAGTGCCCAATGCATGGGTAACTTGCACATCTGTGAAGGCACCATTTATGCTGAAAGGTACATACAGGTTTTCGAGCAACATATGCTGCCATCCATGTGACATCTTTTTCAGGGACGTCCCTGCTTATTTCAGCAAGACAATGCCAAACCACATTCTGCACGTGTTACAACAGTGTGGCTTTGTAGTAAAAGACTGCGGGTAATAGACTGGCCTGCCTGCAGTCCAGACCTGTCTCCCATTGAAAATGTGTGGTGCATTATGAAGCGCAAAATTCGACAACAGAGACCCCGGACTGTTGAGCAACTGATGTCGTACATCAAGCAAGAATGGGGAAAAAATTCCACCTACGAAGCCTCCACAGTTAGTGTCCTCAGTTCCCGAATGCTTATTGAGTGTTGTTAAAAGGAAAGGTGATGTAACACAGTGGTAAACATGCCCCCGTCCCAGCTATTTTGGAATATGTTGCAGGCATCAAATTCAAAGTGAGTGAACATTTCCAAAAAACAATAAAGTTTATCAGTTTGAAGATTAAATATCTTGTCTTTGTTGTGTACACAATTGAATACAGGTCAAAAAAGATTTGCAAATCATTCTATTCTGTTTTTAGTCACGTTTTACGCAACGTTCCGACTTCATTGGAATTGGGGTTTGTATTACGACAAGCCACATTACAAAAAATTTTAAGGGAAGAGTTACTGTGGAACCAACATGGAACTGCCTGTCTGCATAACTGACTTCATGTTCAAACTTCATACACCATTGTGCAGCTATAGTTTTTGTAAAACTGTTTTTATGCTCAAACTTCACACACCCTTGTTCAGCTGTAGTCTTTGTAAAACCAACTTCATGTTCAAATTTCATACACCATTGTGCAGCTATACTGACTTCATGCTTAAACTTCATACTCTAATGTGCAACTGCAGTCTTTGTAAAACTGACTTCATGTTCAAACCTCATATACCATTGTACAGCTTTAGTTTTAGTAAAACTGAGTTCATATTCAAACTTTATACACCATTGTGCAGCTACAGTCTTTGTAAAACTGACTTAAGGTTCAAACCTCATACACCATTGTGCAGCTGCTATAATATTTGCTGTGGGAAGTCCTGCTAACTCCCTCCTCTCTCCCTCCCTATTTAGCATGCCATCCATCCTGTAGTGAGTGCTCAGGACCTTCAGAGGTTGAGTGTTCAGCCTGCCTGCCTCACTCTAATCTCTCTGAGGGTCAGTGCCTTAGCAGCTGTCTTGAAGGACAGTACTCAAATACAGAGGGACACTGCACTGGTGAGTCTCTGTAATACAGAAGTTTAGTGCAGTAGCACCAAATTACAGGTCGTGGCTGTGAAATTAGTTTGTTTTATCAAGATATTTGGTGTACCTCAGCAGTCCACTTTGTTCTTATGAAATCTGAAAATGCATCCTTTCGAAAGTGACAGAGAAATATGAAATAGGAAGTATGATTGAGGGATTGTGGCAATGAGAGAACAGCATTGTTCACGGTCATTCTCCAGACTTTGTGTGTAAGGTGACCTGACCAGAGGTAAACGGCAATAATGTGAACTCGACAGAGAAGTGGATTTGTTCTGGTGCCCATATTTCTCAGCTTGCTACTTCCAGATTTCCGTCTTTTGTCACTGACACAAGGAATACAGACCTTGTGAGTTATCTTTGTCGGAAACTGTTCTGGTTGCATTTAGTTTTTACACTTCAGTGTCAGCTTTGCAAATTAGATGGAAATGTGCAATGTGATGCTAGATAACACTTTCAGATTTAATTATTTTTTAACGCTGTCTTTTTATTTAAATGTAGCTTAGGGCAATACTGTGTATATACATCGCATTATACTATTAGGTACGCTGTTCTATTGGGTTTGATAATAATGCTATCAGGTGAATGACGGGAAAAATTGATTTTGACTGCTTGAAAGCTGAGCCCGTGTCACATGATTATGTGCTGGGTTTCCATACCATCTCACTGATAGAATATTCAAGACGCATAGCACTGTGAATGATTAAAGTGCATTTACTGAGCATTCTGAACATCTCCGTTTGTGGTGGAAAACTGTGGATGAACCTTTCAGCTGCAAGCTCTCTGTGTAGTGAGTCAGCATCCAAATCTCATTTTATATCAGTTTATGCAACGCAAAGTGAACACCTTTGTTGCCGTACACATTCAAATATGTGCACCTACTCACCCCTGCATTTAGTGAAAATAAAGCAGTCCCAAAGGAAGGAACTTATTATCACTCATAAAGGCCTGATGCTCAATAAGCGCATTTTCTCTGTGTACATGTCAATCAATTTTACTATAAGCTTAAATTTCAAATGCGTGATTTCAGATCAGATTCCAAATGAAACTGAACAGGCTATGAAAGTCATTAGACTTCTCCTGGGGAACAATGCAGAACTGTGAGTAGGCAAGCCACCTACAAGCCCAAGGTCAATCCTGCTTGTTGTCACTCATTTGACTTAATTTGGATGGTTTTGTTTGCCGCGCCGTTGCCATCAAGACGCGCTTAAGAGTCTAGGCTTTTATATGGCGGGCTTTTCTACTCCATTAAGCAATCACACATAAACATCTGCTGTCTGCAGCAGAAGCCATCCAAGCAGTGCTATGCCATGGCACTAGGGGTATGCTGTGTGCAAAGAAGCAATTGCTGGTTGAAAGTGTTTCAGAAGATGCAACAGTGTACACTTGCACAGTAATAGAGGATTGCACCATGTAGGGACAGGCTTATTAATACCTTTGGGAATTCCAAATTTGGAGAAAAAGGAAAAAATTGAGGATGAATGCATGCCTTTGAATTAGAAATAAGAGAAATAAGACAAATTTCATCCAATAATTTTCTGTCTGGTGCTCACATAAGGAGGACTTGAAGTTTGCACAAACATTTGCTGGTCCAGTGCATGGTTAGGCTCACTTGCAGCGAAGGCAGTGAACGTTTCAGGTATTTCAATCAACTTTTTTTGTGGTGGAAAGTCATAAAGGTACAAAAGTCAGCTTTATTTGTTCAAAATCTTAGGTTTTAGTTGACTGGAACATTGCTAGGCTTTGTCTGGGTAAAATGTTTCTGACCCTATATTGGGGTGAACCTTTTCTCTTTATTTGAAAATGTCTCAACCTTGATTTTCATCCCGCTTCATCTCCAGTTTCTGCATTGTGCTCTCTGGGCTTTTGTGACGAAACAAGGATAAGAGGTTTTAGATAAGGATTGCACTGCATGTTAACTTTCCGCAGTTGACCCAGAAGTACATTAAGCAATCTCTTGTTACAAGGTGACCTGCAGTTGTGCTTAAATGAGGGTAGATTGCTGCTGAAGTGGGGGACTGTTTAATATTTAAAGGATTGGTCTGGAGGAATGTTCTTGCATTCAGGCTTCTCCTTATGGCTGGTAGAATGTAACTTGGCTCCTGAGTCCTACTGCTCCAGTGTTTACTCAGTAAGGGGAATGTTAGAGTTTTGAGAGACTTGTGGCAGAAATGTTAAATGCTATTTTCTCAATATGGATACTCATTTTGGAATGAGATGCAAGAATGTGTTCGTCAAGTGTGGTTGCAGAAATTACCTTCAGAAACATGCCACATTTGCTCTACTGTGCACAGTAGCTAGAACTGGATTCAAATAGCCAGGCTGGATCCAAGAGTTAGGATTTCCACCGTGCAACCGTTTGGCATTTCACCAGTACCCAAGGCCTTTTAAAATATCAATCGTAATAAACAGGCAAAAAAAAAAAAAAAAAAAAGATTCATGAAAAAACTGGGTTTTTTGTTTTCTACCAGATGCAGAAAGATTTAGAACCCATTACAATAATCATGTTTGACCCTCCATTAATTAAGAAATATTTTCAAGCTTTTGAAGCATTTTTGCCAATTAATTTGATTTTGTTTCCCATTTGAGACAATTTCTGGCAGCTTGATCTACCCTTTTCACATTGTAATGTTTTGCCTGCCGAGGCATTAAAATGAGCTTTGATTGGAGCCGTTTCAGTCCAATATGCAAATCTGGAGATGGCACTCTTGTTAACTGAAATGAAGTGTGATTTGATTAATTAAAAGCCCTCTCCCCTATGCTGCGTTTGGGAAAATGATTTCATTAAGTTTTTTTTAATTATTATTTTTGTTTCTGGCTTCTCCTAAAGACCTCACTGTCGTATATTAGATTCAAAGCACAAATTAATGCATGGAAATTCTAGATGGTTATAGCTGCATATCTTAACTGTAGTTAAATTACTCTGTTCAATGACGGTTGAAAAAGAAGAAGTGTTTTCTGATGAGTAATGAAGAGTTTTCTAATGAACACCTCGTACTCCGTATACTAGGCAGGTGTCAGGTTTTTTTTTTTCCCCACCTTGATATTGTTTGCCATCTCACCATGTGCCAGTCCTCATATTGACTTCCAAAGTTTGCTGGTGGAAAGGTGGCTTTTTGGAGTTTGTCGAGTCAGCCAGGCATAATCCTCAAATTCAGAGGGAAAACAGAATGGTCCAAATAATATGTTTAATTGCCGGTTTTTGCTCCTGTCTCCCTTTGACAGAATGCCAGGTTGGCTGTCAACACTGTGTGGCTCACCCCTCTAAAAACGAGAGCATCTGTATCAGGTGTGAGGTTCCTGGAGACTTGGTGTTATGGGACAGATGTGTTCCCCACTGTCCTTCTGGATTCTTCATCCAACATATGACCTGCAAGCGTAAGTGTGACTATGGAATAACCATTTAATCATGACATGAATATGAGTACTGCGGCTGTACAGTGGTGAATACATCTGCCTGTCTGCAGAATATTTTGTGTACCCCAATTCATATTTGCAGCAGGGCAGCTTATATAAATTGAATGGTCTCTTTAATCTAGGATTTAATTACCTGGAGTGTAACTGGAGTGCCTAGTCGAGGGGGACCTTATTATCTGTTTCCCCAAAACGAATCAGATGAACTGTTTTCCACAAAACAATGAGGTGCTAAGACAGAAAGCTCTTTTTTTGTAGTTACACCCAGCTTTTCTATCTTATTCTGTGGTAAATAAAATGTTCATTAATGCAGTTTGGATTTAATCATTTGCATAACTTTTACTGAATGAAAGAATCAGCAAAATCTTGAAATTGTTATCACACTACTCCAGTCTTCATGGAAAAAGGATATGCTAGTTTTTGGTTATATTGCCTGCAGATTGGAATTATCTCTGGTACCATGTCTTATTTCTAATGATACAATATCAGGTGCAGCTAGCTGAGCCAGGTTTTAAAGTGCCTACATTAATTTTTTAAAGTGCTCACTACCCTTTTATTACCAACTAAAGTGCACAGTATCTTATTACCCTGGAGAGTTAAAAAGGTACTACGCCACTTCCTTTTCTTTGCTGTATTCTGAGTTTACTTTTCAAAATGTTGGGCAGAACTGTGGTCTCAATATTGACAATATTGATGGAAAAGACTGTTTCCCTTTGTTGAGGAAGTGCTTGCAGAATGTAAACTGCTTTCATGCATGTTCCCATATTTATAATATAATTTGATAGTTAACCTTTGCTTTCACAGAATGCCACTCGTCCTGTGAGAACTGCAGGGCGGATGGACCCTTCTCCTGCACCTCTTGCCCTCTGCCCTTCGTCCTCTCACACAGTCTGTGTACCTCTCAGTGTATTACTGGGTATTATCCGAATGAGAAACGAGTGTGTCAAGGTAAAGACTTTATTTGCTGTTTGTGAGAATTCCATCTCCTTCAAAGATAAACAGAAAGCTAAATAGAAAATGAAATGTCTGTCATTATTTTTTCAGTTTAGGAAAACTATCAACAATTATGTACAACCCCATTTCCAGAAAAGTTGGGACACTGTGTAAAATGTAAATAAAAACAGAATGCAATGATTTGCAAATCATTTAAACCCTATATTTAATTGAAAATAGTGCAAAGACAACATATCAAATGTTGAAACTGAGAAATGTTATTGTTTCTTGAAAAATAGTTGCTAATTTTTGAATTTTATGACAGCAACATGTTTCAAGAAAGTTGGGACAGGGGCAATGTTTACCACTGTGTTGCATCATCTTTTCTTTTCACAATACTCTGAAAGCATTTGGGAACTGAGGTGACCAACTGCTTTAGTTTTGGAAGCAACATGTTTTCCTATTCTTGCTTGATTTGAGGGGTCAGCTGATCAACACTTTGCGGACTCCTTCGTCACATTTTTTTTGTCATAATGCGCCAAATATTTTCAGTGGGTGACAGGTCTGGCCTGCAGGCAGGTCAGTTTAGCACCCAGCCTCTTTTACTATAGAACCATATTGTTGTAATGCATGTAGAATGTTGTGTTTGGCATTGTTTTGTTAGAATAAGCAAGGCCTTCTCTGTCAAAGATGCCTGGATGGCATTGTATGAAACTCCAAAACCTGTATATATTGTTTAGCATTAATGGTCTCTTCACAAATGAGCATGTTACCCATGCCATGTGCAATAATGCACCACCCATACTATAATGGATGCTGGCTTTTGAACTGTGCACTGATAACAAGCTGGATGGTCCCTCTCCTCTTCAGCCCAGAGGGCACGATGTCCTGAATTTCCCAAAATGACTGAACATTTTTGATCAGTCAGACCACAGGACAGTTTCCCACTTTGCTTCAGTCCATCTTAAGTGAGCTTGGGCCCAGTGAAGGCCGTAGTATTTCTGGATCTTGGTGTAATATTTGCATGGCAGAGCTTTAACTTGCATTTGTGGATGCAACGACAAATGGTGTTCAGGAACAGTGGTTTACAGAAGTGTTCCTGAGCCAATGCAATGATTTCCACTTCAGAATCCTGCCTGTTTTTAAGGCAGTGCTGCCTGAGGGCCTGCAGATCATGGCCATTCAGTATTGGTTTTCAGTCCTGTCCCTTGTGCACAGAGATTTCTCTGGATGCTCCGAAACTTTTGAAAATATTATGTACTGTAAAGGATGTTCTTTTCAATTCTTTTCAATTTTACATTGAGAAACATTATTTTAAATTGTTGAACTATTTGCCCATGCAGTCTTTCCATGAGTGCTGAAGCCATTACCATCTTTATGTCTGAAAGACTTTTTATACCCAATCATGTTACTGACCTGTTGCCAATGAACCATATTTGCAGTGAGATGTTCCACTAGGTGTATTTTTTTTTTGCATCATTCAACTTTTCCTTTTGTTGCCCATGTGCCAACTTTTTTGAAATGTGTTGCTGGCATCAAATTCTAATTGAGCAGATGATTTTCAAAAAACAATAAAATTTCTCAGTTTCAACATTTGATATGCTGTCTTCGCGCAATTTTCAATTAACTATCGGGTTTAAATGATTTGCAAATCATTGCATTCTGTTTTTATTTACATTTTACACACCATCCCAACTTTTGCAGGAAATGGGGTTGTATAATTACTTTCTGTGGTGCCATATTCCAGCATCTGACAAGGTTCCTGTTTCTTTTCTGGTAGCTTGAGAGCTAGCAGTCGGTAACACTTTCACCCGCACCACTGCTGCAGCTTCAGCATCCTTTCTATTGTCTTAATTTTGTCCCGAGCCATTTATTTTAGTCATGGTGTCCTACAATTTTTGAGAGCACTGTAATGTTTAGCCCTTTATCTGGAGCATTAATTTGACACTGGAAAAATGCTGGAGTTGCAACAGTAATCATTCTGTAATATATACGTTCATTCAGTGTATATCTCAGTTTGACACTTTTAGTTGCTCTTACACTGGTTTGAGTACTTCTCTGGTTTGAGTACATTTGCATTGCCTGAGTGTTGGTGGCATGCATAATTTTCCAAATAGCTATTGCTGGAAACGCTGTGTTTAATTATAAACGATGAACGCATCCCTGAAAAAAACCCATTTAATAAAATTTGCACGGTTTGGAAGCACCTAGCAGTGCTGTGCCTGCTGAGTAACACAAGTTAGCTTGTATTACATAGACAGTAGGTGTCAGAAGGATACAGGGTCCCTGCTAGGAAATCTGGAGTCTTAAGTGCTGTTTCAGCAGGTGTCGTGGCAGACATTTAAATCATCGTGTTTATCCCCTGCAACAAAAGCAGGTTACCTCAGGAAATGAACAGTTGAGTTCAGTTGAGTTCTTATCACCCTTTATATTGCTCTCCTCTGTTCACATAGCAGTCTGGACAACTGATTTATAAACAAGAAAATAGCTGCTTCGATAGTATTATCAAAGCTCAATGGTGCTTCATGTACACTTAATACAAAAAGCAATTATATTCTTCTTTCAAATCAGCTTACAAATTACTGATTTATTTTTCTTATCTCTCCCTCCTCCCCTGTGAACAATGATGCAAATTCATATCATTATTAAGCGTTTAAACAGTTAATGATTGATTTCTGATTATCAGTTTACCAGAGATTATAGAACAAGAGCCTGACGCAGATCACAGGAAAAAAGCTAATTATGCTTCTTTATTTACTTATGAAGATTTTACTCAAAAGCACTTTAACAGAAACTTAGTCAGGAGACGTCCGAAGTCAGGTGAGGGCGAACTGGATGATTGGGGGGGTCAGGCAAGGCGTCGTCGAAGGGACTGGTCCAAGGTCAGCAACTGGGATGGAAAGCTGAATGAAGGCAGATGTGCACCTTCAAACTGGGGTGATGGAGAGACTGGAAGAAGCTACTTGCTGGGACTGCAAACACTGGGAAGAGATTCCCTATCAAGAACTTTACACCGAGGACAGAGGAGAACAGTCCAGAAGAGGGAAGACATGGACCACGGACTTAAATACATAAGATGACAATTGAAAATAGGAAACAATCTGAACCGCAAAGGGAGAGGTGAAGCTCAAGAAAATATATAAATAATGGGAAATAATCAGGAAAAATAAAAAAAAAACTGCCAAAAATGGTTGGATTGCTGGGGAAAACTCAGGACATGATAGTGTAGTGGATTTACACTGTTTTTGTTTTTCTGTCTAGTATTTAAACTCATATCCATTTTACCCAGCACTTTCCACTGTTAGAGGGATTGCTGTGTAGATTTCTTTGCTACTAGTAAGTTGACAGTAAGCGATTTTAACAGAAATATAGGTTCTACCCTGAAAAAATTATTGGTAACAAAGTATAGACCAAAAATCACTTTCTAAAAAGGTCTGTGACAATATCTCCAGGCAAAGAAAAACTGAATAATGATCTATTAACAAATTATCAGCTTCCCAATGCCCTGGTGAAACTCATGTATTGGATAAGGCATTGCAATTTGTGAGAGTGACAATCGCGCAAAATAAAATGGAGACGTCTCTTCCATATGAAGTGACTCAGCTCAAAATTAAACTATCTGTCCACCGTTGCAAGATTTTTCCCACACTGTCAGTAAAAATTATGGTGGAAAAATGGCTACTAGGCTTGTCTGTGGTTACAGGCCCCACAGCAATGTTCTCTGAGACCATAATATGAACCCTGAGGGCATTATTATGGAGTGATAAATCGCTTTTGACATCCTGGCTAAGAATCTGCACCTCCATTATCAGTAATGTCCACTGAGAGTATGTCACACAAGCACCTAATCTGGGTCATGTTTAATAAGGAAGGCCTTCTGCTGCATTACAGCGGGTTTGGGGAGGGAGTTTGATGCGCAGGTGTGACTGTGCTTTGGTCTGCCTCCCTCTCTTCCACTTGGCAGAATGTGACTGGCGATGCAGTATGTGTAAAGGCCTGCAACCCAATGACTGTTTGCAGTGCATGGAGGGGTATGTCCTCCATGATGGAAGCTGTGACCACGGCTGTTCTGTTGGGTACTACCAGGATGGAGAGAAATGCCTGAGTAGGTGTAAACTGTTCTTCAGTACACATAGTCACTAACAAAGCTGAAAATGTCAGTTCCTGGTGACTCCTTTCTCTTCTGCACTTTGCTTCATATCTTTCATTACTGGTTGCAGAAAGTTTCAAATTACCCTGCCCAATACATAAAATTGGGAGGGTGATTGCTGAATAAAGTAGCAATTCAAGAGTGAAATGTGTTGCATTGTGAACATCAGTATAAACTTAGAGGTCTATTTGAGGCATCTTTTGCTGGGTGGGGCCTTTTCTGTTTTTAAATCATGACGATTGGAACATTCATAAGCCTGTTTTGAATAGTAGCCATTGCCCATAAGCTGTTCTGTATGTTGTGTAAGGATTAGCTTCTGCTCTGTTAACTGTGTGTCAGGCTATTTAGCTTATGACTGTGAGTTGCCCTTGTTTTATTATAATTTTACACCTAAAAGTGGTGAGGGAATATTCTTAGAATTGCTGCCTAATTAACCCGTGTGCAGCACTATGTGTGCGTATTTATAGTTTGTGGTGTGTTTTTCCCCTCTCTGTGCCAGGCTGTGATGTGCACTGTGTGGAGTGTGTGGGCCCTGCCTCATGTCTGAGGTGTGAGAGGCCCTTCGCCCTGTTGCAGGGCGTGTGCGTCCTGGACTGTGGGAGAACATTCTTCATGGATGCATCGCTTCAGCAGTGTATTGGTATGAATCTTCCAACATCTCATTGGTAAAGTAGAGCAGATTGACCTGTCATATGCATCATGAACAAATGATGAACACCTCATGACTCATGGGGATATTTTGATGATTAATCGAAGCTCCAGTCATTTTTATTGCTGTTGGGTTTACCCAGGCTCATGTTATGAGGATGATTGCAAGACCGTGTGATTTTTCTCTTCATTTTGTATCCTTATTGCCGTATTGTGCATCCGTGTATACAAACTCTCATAGGCTCTGTGCAGTTGAGTAGTGTGGTCATACTGAAAGAACCTTTGATGAGCACACTGAATACTGAGTACTGTACACTTGATTCCAGCCTGTCCTCCTGATTGTGTGGAGTGTAAGAGTCTGGGACAATGTACATCATGTGGACCGAGTACCTTCCTTAAAGCGGGCCGTTGCACCTCAGACTGTGGCCACGGCTTCTTTGCCAACGCCAGGACCAGGATTTGCCAGGGTAAATTATCCTCTATGCTTTGTCATCCGTAAGTACAGTGCTTTGAGAAAGTTTTTGTTTGCCTCCCAATTTTCTCCATTTCTGCCACATTTGTGGCATTAACTGTGTTCAGATCTTCATAACGTTATTGAAGACATGAGAGCATAAGGAAATGGAAAGTACGGTTTTTTTAAATAATTGTTTCATTTCTTGAAGGAAATTCACTATGGCCGATGTGAAGAAATAATTGCCTCCACTTACTTAATAATTGTTTTTGCCGCATTTATCGGCAACAACTTGCAACCAAATGCTTCCAATTACAGGAGATCAGTCTTTTATATTGTTGTAGAGAA
Organism: Gymnothorax javanicus; assembly: GCA_029692085.1. Lineage (NCBI taxonomy): Eukaryota > Metazoa > Chordata > Actinopteri > Anguilliformes > Muraenidae > Gymnothorax > Gymnothorax javanicus. The sequence continues at coordinate 158,082,339 of CM056194.1, read as the reverse complement.
ATATTGGCCGATTTTTTTTTTTTTTTTTTTTTTTTTTTTTTTACAGAACTGCTTTAATTTAACCACATTGGAGAGATTTTAAGAATTCGCAGCCTGTTTGAGGTCTTGCTACAGCATCTCAACTGGGTTCCTGTCAGGCAAATCCTAATTTTGGATCTTTTGAGCTATTCAGAAGTGGACTCTCTCTAGTGCTTCAGTTCAGTGATGCTCGGGGACTGATGTCCTGATATTCTCCTTCAATATCTTGAGGTAGAGAGCAATATTCATGGTTCTGTCAAACATGCCAAGTAAGCTAGGCCCTGAAGCATGAAAGCATCCCCACAACATCACATTACCAGTTTCTCCTTTTGGGTTTTTTTACTGTTGATTTCGACTCTGTCCGCAGAACATTATACCAAAAGGCTTGGGGGTCTTTGTGTTTTTGACAGATGTGAAATAAGCCCTCGTGTTCCTCTTGGTTAGCAGTGGTTTCTGCCTTGCAGCTCTCTCTTAGATACTATTTCGCCCAGTCTCTTTCTAATGGTGGAATCATGAACCCTGACCTTTACCTATGGCAAATAAGGCCTGCATTTCCTGGGATGATTGCGCGCTTTTTTTTCCTGTGATGAGCTGTCAATGTGCCCTTGGAGGAATCACTCTAGGGAAGATTCAACTCTTCTTCATGTTTCCTCCATAAAGAGATAATGGCTGTCACTCTGGTTCCCTGGAGTCCCAGAGCACAAGCTTTGTAACCCTTTCCAGACTGATATGTTTCAATGATTTTCTTTCTCGTCTCTTCCGGAGTTTCTTTTGTTTGTTGCATGGTGAGAGACCAAGTTCAGCTGCAATGTTGCATTTAAGTGATGTTGAGATTTAACAAGCTTGGCACAATCAAGCCTAGGTGTTTCTCGTCTAATTTTACCCTGTTATCTATTAAATTTTATAAATTTACTAATTAGGTAACCAAATGGTCAATTATTTTTTTTCAGTCAAGGCCAGTTGCTGTTGTCTTTGTCTTATATTAAATCCAAATTAAGATCTGAAACAATTAATCATGACAAATACGCAAAAATAAATGGAATACATTGACAGGGGGTGGATTCTTTTTCACAGCATTGTTGTTTACAAGGTGCGAGCAGTCATGCAGATTAAGCGTATGAACCCTCAGGCAATGGATAAAATTTTATCAGAAAATATTTAAAAAGTTGATTTGACACAATGGTGCTTGCTGGTCCTGCCAGTAAGACTAAATGTTTGATTTTAATTAATGTATTCCCAGCTAGCTGTTACTTACTGACAAACTGAACAGGAGACCTAAGTCATTTGAATACTGAGGTATGTTTCTATCTGGAATGATAAGACAGTAATAATACACGTAAGCTCATTATGTTGAGAATGTCCTCTCACTTACTGCACAGTGAATGACCACGCCCCAGTGCTGGGCACAAAAGGTCCTCTCGTGGTCATGATTGGAGGAACCAGCCTACTGGACCTGTCAGTCATCACTGCTGAAGACCCAGACAGCAGCAGTGAGGACCTGGTCTTTACATTGGTCCAGCCCCCCAGCAATGGCAAACTGCTGAGGTGCACTAATGGGAGGGAAATACCTCTGAATAGAGAAGATCAATTCTCCTTCAGAGACCTCAGGAATGGAGCAGTGCGCTTCACCCACTCCAAAGACAAACCTAAGTGAGTCACGTTTATATTGGCATGGGTATGCCTTTTATTTTCTATTAGTGTTTTGGCATGCAGTTAGTTATGCATTGTCTCTGTACAGTGGACTCTTAAGAATCCACCTAACACATATGGACAATTTTTGTGATATTTTGTTTTATTTGTTTCAGTTGAAAATGGAAAAACTCTTGGATTAAAGTGAATGATTGTCCAAGCACAAGTTTTGCCGTTTTTATGATAACTAGAGAAAGTGTTTTTTCGCAGAGCGAAAAAAGAGGTAGTCCACAGTGGTTGCATTTATCCTTTGACCTTTGACTCAGGTGAACCTGACATGGCGGATGCACAACTAGACACTGGTATAAACACACCCCTTAAGTATGACGCCCTTGTGCCAGCAGTTGCTGAGATCTCATGTGCACAAAATAAAAAACATTTTCAAGTCCAGCGACCTTGACCTTTTAACTCAGGCAAACCTAACATGGTGGAAGCAGAATGAGACATTAAAATAAATACAGTCCAAAAGTATGAAGCCATTGTGCCAAGCGGTTGCTGGGATCTCGTTTGCACAAGAAAGCATGACACTAACGCCCACGCTAATGCTGGCACTAATGCCAACACAGACGGGAAACCAGGGTAAATCACATTGGTGCATCATTTGCCGAACTAATAATGATAATAATAATAATAATAATATATAGAAATATACTTGCCTTACATCATTATTTTTTCAGTCATCAAAATAAGCTGTATCCCTTATCCTCTCAATATTATATCCCTTTAGGATCACTGAAGTAATTTTCAAAGTGGTGTGTGCTATTTGGATGCATGCTGAGCCTAAAATTAAGTTTTTAGATTACTGTTTTGCTGGAGAACGACATTTGCCTCTCTATCTCAATTCAAAATGGAAAATTTAAAGGTGCCTGTGGTCTTTATCTGAAAATGATTTTTATTTTTATTTTTATTTTTTTTTTTTAGTAAAGTTGATCAGTTACCAGATTCAATGCTCAGCTCCTAAAGACGAGGAACCGAGGACGTGCAAAGTCAGAGGCCCTTAGGTTCCGAGGCTTTATCATTTTTATTTCCTCATTGTACAACCATATGTCCCTTGCAACAGAGCAGATGGCTTATGCAAATAATTTGGCCTTTTTTCTGTTGTTTTTTTTCTTTTTTGACTTACATTTCCTTCAATGCAAAACCAAAATCTTACCAAGCATTTTAATTTTGTATTTGGACTTTATATTACCTTTTTTTCTTAGAAAAATAAATTCTGCCACTGATTAGAAATAATTTTGACTCATTTCTAGATTTGTCCTTGGGGTAATACACTGCCTGCCCCACCCCCCCAAAAAAAAAAAAAAAAACAGTCGCTGTTTGGATTTAAATCAGCAAATGCTATGATTGGAACATTATTGTAGCGGTTAATGCCTTTTTGCTGGCAATAATTATTTTTTACCCTAACTGATGAAGTGCATAGTTTCTCATTTTCTAAAAAATTATGTTGGAAGAAGTATCCCTTGGTGGCAGAGAAGATGTTATAGTGTTTCAGAAGGGGAAAATTATAGGCCAGCATCAAGCAAAGAAAATAATGAATGAGGAAAACAAATATGACGAATTATTTTCACACATGAATTGGCTGCCACAAAGGCCTGACCATAACCACTTGATGTGCTGGAGAAAACTGCTGGGTGGTTCAAATATCCCATCTTCAATACAAGATCTCGGCCAAAAATTAATGCGACTCTGTTTGAAAACAAATTTTCTGACCTTGCGTACGGGTGTCAAAACAATGACACAACAAATTTGCGCTGTAATCAGTGCTACAGGTGTTCCTACTAAATATTTGAGTGGTTGACTTTTTTTTTGGGCAGGCAGTGTGTAATGTAATTATAATATAATTACCCCATGGACAAATCTAGAAATGAATCAACATTACTTCATATCAGTGGCAGAATTTATTTTTCCATGAAAAAAGGTTATTGAAATAAGTCTTTAAGTGTCAATATGAGATTAAAATGCTCGGTAAGATTTTGTTTTTGCTGTGTTGGTATATTGAAACTACTTCTATATATTTTTTGTCAATTATAATATGTGGAAGATATTCTGTTTTGGGTCTTTGTGAGACTTCTGGTGTGACGAAGCTATTGCTTTTATGTTCTAATGGTGTCTATGATGGATGTCTGAGAAATGTTGAGGCCAGTCTCCCGCTGATTTTCTGGCCGGCAGTTATCATTGACAATCATATCCATTCTGCTGAATCGCTCAACTCCCAGTTGCCAGCACTCCAGCTCTGAAGAAATCACCTGAAACTGAGCAATAAAAAGCCTCTGCTGCTGTAAGGCTACAGTGTTTATTACTAACTGCAACTGCAGTTGTCAGTTTTCTAACAAGGTGCTTCGTTACCCTGTGCTTAATTGAAATGCTTTCTGCTCTCGTTGCAGGATTGGTCAGTTGATCCTGCGAGTGGCGGACCCGCAGCTCCTCTCTCCGTCGGTGATCATTAACATCCAGGCCGTGTCCCCACAGGTACTCTGTATTCCAGGCACTTTGTGGCTCTGATTCCTCTCTGGAGCTTGACAAGCGGATAAGTGTGGTCAGTTTTCATCATTCCTCCAGGCAGTGGGGAAGTGGAGTGCTTGTGAGGTCATCCGGCCTGTTGTAGCCACAAAACCCAGAGTTGCCTGGAAGATCATTAATGGGGAGGGGTACGTGAGCAGCATCGGGAACTGGAGCCGTGCCTATCGGGGATAGGGCGCCGGAATCATTCCCCCGTGGCAGATTTACGGAGACATCAGTGTTATCTGGGGCTGACATGGTTAACAACGTGGAACTGAGTGCTGTGAAGAGGAGGGTATAAGGCACTGTGAAGTTGTTGGGATCTTGTCATCGTCCTTGAACTAATAACGGTCTTCCTCCGCCAGGCGTCTGGTCGAGCGGCACAGCAGCACTTTTATTTTGGAAGCCTATGGGTGCTGGTATTACTCCTTTAATTCTCATAATGTAGCAATAAACAGTTTCATTTTAGACCATGAACCAAACCTGTTTAATTCCCGCTTAAAATCCTGATTATGTGTCTGAGCGCTGTGCTTTAGTAATTCACTTCGCCATGAAACAGGATGAAATCTGTGCAGTGGCAATGCTGAATGAATTTAGTGCCAAACAGAGGCTATCACAGGAAAATCTATATTGAAAAGCCTACTTTTAGGCTATCATATGCCTCTTAAGTATGCTGAATGTTGATTGAGTCTAACCCAAAGTGAAGCGTCTGACAGAAGGTACTGTATAGTCACAGCTTCAAAGGGAAGGTAATCTGCCTTTCCATTATTCCTGCAGTACATCATAATCTTGGGCAATCTGTGAATAATTAAACCTTTAAGAGTTTGAGACTAGGAAGAGGAATTTTATATTGCATTAGAGGTGATGATTTTAAAAGTAGAGTCTATGGCCATTTTTTGTTATTTTGACCAAAATACTAGATAGAGATCTCTGATTTGTAACGTGTCTACCACCAAATGTTCCCAATTTTTTCTAAAATACTGGGCATACCCTTTTGCCAGTATGTAGGTACATGAGGGAGTACTCTGTGTTTAGATTGAGTCTGACCTGCTGTTGCTTGCAGAAAGGGAGGGTAATATGGGCACCTGGGTCCAGAGATTTATGGTTTGTCAAAACCTGGTAACTTGTACAGGTGAGAGCAAAATCAGGATGGTAAAATGCGAGATGGGGTAGTAATGTATGTCTTGGTGGGTGGTCCCCCAGGGGGCCAAATTAATTACTTCTTAAACCATTAAATTTCTTCCATTGGTAATTTGGACTGGAGATTATATTTAGGTAAGGACCACTAACAGAGGTGGCTCAAGTAATTAAAAACCAGACTTTCTAGTGAATAAATGAACGTCTGTCAACCCTACACAAGGTTAACACAATCCTAGACAAGCCTAGACATAAACAGCCCAACTCTCCTCATACTGCTACCAGGAGTAATCTCCCACAGAGAACATTTTGGTGCTGATCAAGGGGGTTCCACCTGTGCCGAATGGGAGAAATCTGCTGTCCTCAGCCTCTGGTATTGAGGGAAACTTTTTCCAGGATCCAGTTTTTTTTTCTGTGGGCCTTGAAGAGGACTGAGGCTGAGCCAAGCTTAATTACCTCCCAGCAGTGAGAGAATTTGCAGTGCTGTCAGAATATAAGGGAAGAGCTGGAGACAACTCTGGGTCATTATCGTACTGGCTTTACTAATTTATATTGCAGCTTTAAAATGGTATGTAAGTGTGTTTAATCTTAGTCCTCTCCGCCAGAATCTCAGCACTATGTGAGCATACACAGACAAAGCTGGAGGCCTACTGCTTTACCTTTTCACAGTGGAAAGGTTTTGTGCTGTAGATTTGTATACACTGCTTGTCTAAAAAAAAATGTCGCGCTCTTAAACATTTAGTCAGAACCCCTGTTGCTTTGATTACAGTGCAAATTCGTTGTGTCTTTGTTTTGACTTCTGTATGTGACATCAGAACATTTATTTTCAATCAGGGTTGCATTAATTAATGGCTCGAGATCTTGTCTTGACAATGAGATGTTTGAACCACTCCATAGGTTTCTCTAGCACATCCCAGTAACTTTCAATGCGGTTAAGGTCAGGACCTGGTGGTGGTTATTTTGTGTGTGAAAACGATTTCTCGTTCATAGTTTTCTTTGCCAGATGCAGGCCAATAATTTCTCCCCGCTGAAATACTGCAACATCTTTTCCTCCACCAAGGGATGCGTCTTACGACGTGATTTTTTTATGAAATGAGAAGCTACGTGCCTCATCAGTTTGGGTTAAAATAATTAAAGCAAGCTAAAACATATTGATCGCTGCAAAAAATGATCCAGTCATAATATTTGTTTATTTATATCCAAACGACGACTTTTATTTAGACAGGGAGTGTATTTCAGAATGTGGGACTCTCTCTCTCCTGTCATGCAGCCTCCATATGTCTTGAGAAACCAGCCCTTGGTGGTTGCCAGAGGAGGCATGGTGATCATCACAAGATCAGTGCTGTGGGTTGAGGATGATGATAACCCTGAGGATGTGGTGATCAGCGTTCTGGACCCTCCCCAGCACGGCCAGCTGAGGCGTATCCACGGCGAGCAGCTGCTGCAGACGTTTGGACTTCAGGAGTTGAGGCAGGAGGAGCTGCAGTACGTCCATGATGACTCTAGTCACAATCATGACAGGGCCCTGCTGTTGGCCAATGATGGCCATGGTTCTCAGAGCCTGCTCCTCCGCATCAGCGTGGCACACAAGGTAGGAGGATCTGACTAGCCTTCCACAGTAGATGTAGGCACTCCTTGATTCAATTACAAATTCACCTCGGCACCCCTTGCCGTGGACTATCATCGAAATTACACAGCTCTGTGTTCAGGTGCTACAGCTCACAAGATAGCCTGCAATCCATTTCGCCTCAAAGGTGGTGGAATGACCACCAGATCTCATTAACTGTGCACTGAAGCTAACATACCGTGACGGATGACTGGCCTGCAGCCAAAGCTGCTTCCTCATAATTACCACCTTTCTTTCAGTGCAGAGGCAAAAGTACACAGGCTGTGGTGCCCTGTTGGAGCAGATGTCTTGACATATACTGAAGGAGCAGGTCTCTGGGCCAGCTCCTGCCTTAGGTCTGCATGTTGACTTTTTATTTCTATCAAATCACTGCTGCCTTTCTTATTGCCTGTTTTGAACAAAGACACTCACTGGCTACTGCCATTCTGTTTAAATGAGTACTGAAATGTCAACTGAGCCTGACGTCAGTTTTTCTTCATGATAGAGGGAAAGCTTTTCCCAAGTTGTACAGATCAATATTTGCACTGAGGCTCTGTTAAGGTTGCTCAAACACTCATGGAGCTGTGTGTGGTGCAGAATTTACAGTGGTTACCCAGCACCAATTCAGTTCTTTCATTCCTACGTTAAAACAGAGCTTGTGAAGCTTGTCTCTTATGACAGGGCTTCGAGAGGGACCTGTATGCTTGGATTAACGATATAACCATCGATTTCTGTGCTTCCTGATGGGCGAAGCACTGTCTCAATCCAGGAAAACATTGCGGTGACATGACTGTCCCGTTTGCGGAAGACCCTGGATTTAACTCGGTGTCTGCATTTCATTTTAGTGCTTTTCCATTCCATTGGAAATCCCTTTACACCCTGTGAACTATTAACCCATGAAGACTTCAGATCACAAATGTGTGATTAGATTCTTAAGCTGTACATTCTGCTGACATAATCGCATGGTGGTAATTGAAAGCAGTGGATTTCTAGAAGAGGCATAAAGGAATCCCAAAAAAGCATGGTCTTCAAAGGGTAATCTAGGCTTCGTTGTTGAATGACCCATTTGCTTTCATTTGCACCTTGATGTGAATGGAGACAAGAACCTTCTTTAAACATCGGCTCCGACAGCTTGTCTTATTAGGTTGAATTTTGCCAACAAAGGTTTTATTCTTTATAATAGAACAAGAGCACATTGATACAGAAGGTAGTATAATGAGAAAGAGTTTCAGAGACGGTGTTAGAATGCTTTAGCCTGCAGTATATTTAAGGAGGCTGTTGGTGAATTCATGCATTTTGATTTGACCGACTCGGGATTATTTTCTTCATTCTTTGCTATTCTTACTTCAGCATTTTGTCTTCAAAGTACTTGCATGTTGCCACACTCCAGTGATGTTACAGTATATCTCACTTATACAAAAGCATAGGGAAGAGCTGGCAATACATATTCAGTGCATGACTCTATGGTAATAAGTCTGGGACCGTTTTAGGTGACAAATTGAGTTTAGTTTGTTCCTTTCAAATTGGATATATATTTTTTTTTGTTCTGTGCCCTGTTATTCCATGGGGGTCCATCTTTGCAGTAGAAATTTTCTTGGCGAGTCCTAAATTGTGGAAAGTGGTATCATCAGCTGCTGATGTAATATGAATAGACATCATATTGAAACTCTTTGAAACCTATAATGAAGGCAGGAAGGTGTATATCAAGGTTTTCAGGTAGCTTTGTTCCACTAGGATCAAAAAGCCCTAGACAGTTTATTTCATTTCAAATAGGTGGATTAATGTCTTGAGGTGCTATTTAAGCCAGTGAGGAATTAAAGTGCTCATATTGTGTGCCCTGTGCTGTGAAGATATAAAGAGCTCATACTATGTGCCCTGTGTTGAAATGTATGCACCTGTTTTTCTCCAGGTCAGCTTGACCCCGAACCTGTTGTCTTTCTCCACTGCCTGGGTGAGCAAGGGGGAAGTGGTGCAGATCAGTCAAAATAACCTCAGGGTTGATTGTGGAGTCTTCAGCCAATCCCAGATTCGCTACACTATTGTTGCCTCCCTGGAAAACCCCAAATATGGTACATGCTCCAACTGTACTGGATATATCATTCATATCCTCATTTGTTCAGGCTTAAGATTTACTTGTCTAATGTTAGACTTTGAAATATCAGCACCTATGTTTCGAAAGTATGGAGAGCATTTTAAGACCCTGGTGCTAAAAATACTTAAAAAAAAGTCTCAAATGTTTTTTTTGAGAAAAAAAAGGGTCTGAATTAATAATAGATCCATGCAATCTGCTAATTGAAGAACCTGGTGCTAGAAGTACTTGAAGTCAGAAAATTCCCTTTTTAGAAAATTGAGAAAATCCACTTACGTAAATATGAAAGACGTTTCACCATCCTTACCTCATGATATTTGAAAATGTGACTAAAGTAGTTTTAGCACTAGGCTCTTCATTTTCAAATTCCCAGACAAAAGTCAGTATTCCAGAAGAGGGCACATGATGAACTGGTAGATTTAAAGTATAAATTAATCTTTGTATGAATACCTCAGGTAAAGTTGTCCTGCTGGAACCCATGCCAGCTGAAAAGCTCACAGAAGAGTTGTGGAAGCTGCCAGACGGACAAATCGCGAAGGCTGCCCTATCCTTCACTCAACAGGACATCAGTGAGGGCAAAGTGTGGTACCAGCACTCTGGTATTGGGCCAGGAAGGGACATATTTCAGTTTCAGGTGAATATATACTGGAATCCTCAAAACACAGCCTCTACAATATCTGTGGGATTATGTTGGCCTCATCAACCTTATCAAAGATAATTATTTGCATGCTGTACATGGTCTACATTCCTTTTCCCCAAACCACGGTCCTTTCGGGCTGAAGACAGCTTCTTTCCATCCTCCCTTTACCTGGGAGTCAGGTGTGATGACAGTCTGGCCTTTCAATGACAGTAATTGAAGAGTTTGTTTCCAAAACGCAAAAAGTGGCAAAAAATGACAAAAATTGAGATAATGCCATGGAGCAATAAACTTGTGCTTCTTACACATGGTACAAAAATCTGTTTTTAGAAATACATACTATAAAGTGTATTTTTTCATGGATAAAGTTTGTTTTTTTGTATAAAATGCAAGAGGTGCCATCATAGAAAAAGGTGATATACTCAAAATGAGTAAAATGGATATATTTCATTTTGGAAACAAACTCTTCAATTGTTCACTTAATTGTTTAAAGAAAACTAGGGCTAGATTTGGATTTGAGGGCCAGATTTGGGGATCTCTATTCAACATTGTCTTTTTTAAATTGTGATTGACCATATTTCCTGTAGTAACTTTGAGTATTCTTTTATGTTATTATTGATTAGATATCATACCAACAATATGACAATATGTACAGGGAGTATTGTGGAAGACAGAAAAACACTGAGTAACTGTCTTGAACTGCCCAGGATTACCGATCAAATGTGTTGACATTGTGTTGCAGATATCGATAGATGGGTTCCAGGAAGTGCACAGTGATGTCTACACCTTTACAGTCAGAGTGCTTCCACAGTCCTCCATCTTCTCTCTGCTGTCCTCAGACTCCAGCCTGCAAATCACAGTGAGGGGAAAGCGAGACGTTTCATTTTTGTTCCTATATGCCCTTGAACATGAACCTACACAGATTAAATGATTCCCTTTCAATGATTACATTCAAATGTATTCTTTCTTGGTGCAGGCACTCCGAGATAATGTGACGCGAATATGGCCTTCGGCTTTGTCGTTCACCTCCAAGGAAGCACCCAACAGAACATTAGTTTATAAAATCACTAGACCTCTTACACAGGGACAAGGTAAAATGAAGTTCTTTCCCTTATGCAGTCGGTTGCTGGTTGGTTGAAGGAAGAAATATTATTTAAAAAAATAAAAGTACATGATTTGCTAAAAAAAAAAAAACATGATTAAACTGAAGAATATAATCTCTCATTGCCATGATTTAGGTACAGTTGAGCACCAGGACAGTCCACATAGCCCTGTGGAATCTTTCTCACAGGCAGACATCAATGATGGCCAGATCTTTTATAGGCCTTCATTGGCACCGGCCCAACAGATCTACCAGTTCTCCTTTGTAGGTAAGCGAATCACACAGTTTGTTTCTCCAGAGACTGTTGTGGTTACCATGACTCTTAAACATTTTCCCTGCCACTGCAAAGACTTTGGGCTCTAATTTCTTGGCGCAGCGCAGGGTGGCGCAGCGTGGCGTAGCATGGCGCAGCCCACGCAGTGGTAATTTCGTCCGGTGCAGCCAGCGCAGTGGTAATTTAGTCTTGGTGCAACACCGCGCAGCCACTTTGGCAATTTGGTAGACGGACGTGCGCCGAGATGGGTGTGGCGGTGTAGTAGGAGGAGGTGTCACATATTCATCAAGACGCAGTGACAATTTTTAGAAAAAGTCTTCGCTGAAGTTGCGCAGAAAGCTCACCAGCTCCAACCTGGTTTACTTTCTGTGCAGTGGTAATTTGGCTGACCAGCGCACAGTGCGCACACGTCACGGAAACCTCACAGGCAGGTTTCCAGAATGTCAGGCACATTTCAATGCAATAAATAATTACAGCAAGCACTATTCAATATAACTATCTGAATCAGGACATAAATTATAGTATCTATATCGATTGTCCTGATGTCAGATTAAAGGCAGTTGGCACGCGTAATGGAAACTCAACCTGGCTTAATCAACACAGCTGAATCTGTGATGCAAACTAATGACTTCACATCTTTCTCAGCCAACCACAAACTGCCTATATATATATAATGCTTGCGTTCAATGCTCAGTAAAGCCGCTTGCACACTGGACGCGAAACGAATTTTTCGCACGACTGATTATAGTCTAAGTCAATGCAAAGACGCGAAAGTCGGACAGCGTTTTAATATATCTTTCCGAAAGTCATAAAAGTTCGCGATTCCAGGAATTATTTTGGCCAGACCTTCAAAATGCAAATTGATAGCTATCGACTTTTCTTGGTCTTTTTATTTGTGTGTTTTCTTCCTTTGAAGATAGACAAAAGTCTTTATTCGGTCACTCTTTTGAAAATTAGTCAGATGGACGAACAGATTCACGCTTTTTTCCACACCAGAGATAAAATATCTTGTAGTCAGTGAGCAAATCAATTCCATGACCATTGACAGTGTGAATAAATTATCGCATGCACGATCAAGACTGTCCGAGGCGTAAATGCAAAATACTCCATGTCCCGGCCAGCAAAAAGTAAAGAATGAGAACAGATTTATAACGAAATAAAGAATAAAAATATATCACCAACAAACAGAGCATCCAAAAAAGATGGCCCGCAAATAAATAAGTCGCAGTGTTCATTGGATGTTCTGTTTGTTGTTAAAATGTTTCTTTTTATTCTTTATTTCGTTATCAATCTGTTCTAGTCGTTCTCTTTTTTTTTTTTTTTTTTTGGCTGTCAGACACGGAGTATTTTGCATTTAATGTCCGACAGGCATTGTACATTGTCCCGCGCCAATGGCGACTCACTTTATTGAGCAGAGCTTAAACAGAAACATTGATTGAAATTCTCAGTACTCATCTTGAAGAACTGAGCCCTCTTATCAAAATATTCATGTTTAATATCTAAAACATTCAGTAGATTTGAAGAAATTAAAAACAATAATCGACTGTCGAACACGGAGTTATATTGAAACCATCCGACTGTCGGACACTGAGATATATTAAAACCCTGTCAGACTTTCGGACACGTAGACACTGCGTTCAACGCAATCTGTCGTGCAAAAAAAATCGCTTTCAAGCGTCCAGTGTGCAAGCGGCTTAATACTAGGCTACTATTATTGTCACTTAGGTTTTATCTTTTTTAGTGGGGGAAAGGAATACAGCCTGATTGCTATGATCTCGTACTGAGTTAAGATCACATATTGAAAATAAATGTGTAACGTAGCCTATCTTGCATTGTTGCCCATGCATGTTAATCCCAAAATTTTAAGCAGCAACAGGGTGTAAAAATAGGAACACGCTATCCATCGTTTCTCTTCCCTATGATGCAGGCAGAAGAAATAAATGAGCAACCGTCGTATTTCACTCCAACTTCATAAGTTTGAACGATCTGACGTAGTTTCGTTTTGAAATTCCATTCAAGTTCGCTAATGGTAATAATTCGCGAATGCCCTAGCTAGCCAGCTAACTCATATTCGTAATGCTTAATATAGACGTAAGCGGTGCAGAAAACATGTCTGAAGCAGCAAAGTAAAATGCAACATTAACGCATCATGCAGAGATAGGACAGAGGCTTCTATATTCCAACACATTAAAGGTGAGGAGAGGAGCTCATTTGATTGGTGAGGATTTGATTCGGCTGTGTTATACCCAAGCACGCCTTCTCTCCTCCCTCTTTGCCACTTGCGCCGGCAGGAGGGACCGAGGCGGGACAGAGGAGTACTTGCGCCAGGCTACGCCGGGCATGAAATTGCAACATACGCCTGGACACACCCCGTTGGCGCGGCGCACCCCCCATTCGCCGCGCCTGCGCCTGGTCTACGAATTTAGAGCCCTTTGTGTCAATCAAGGTTTTCACTGCTATATCATAGCAGGTGCGGTTATGGATCTTCTGACAAAAATAAGTCAAACAAAAAAGAAAACGATGCATGCGTTCTGGTGCACCTCACAAACATTTATAGACGGAGATTACATTTTTTTGAGGGGCAAGTTCCACGATCGCAAGCTTTTTTTTTTTTTTACAACTGTAATGAATCTCCTAGATGCATGCAGACAACTTGAAAACAAAGCAGCAGATCTATGTTAGATAACATCCATACCCTTTTCTCAGCCTTTTGTCAGAAATGTGGGTTTTTGATGGAAATGACCAACATTGGAGAGTTTGCAAAAAAAAAAAGAATGAATTAAGCTAGAATGAAATTGTTTCTTTTGTCTAAAACTAGAAGCGCCATTTTTTCTGTTTACATGCCAGTTCTGAATATCTGGAGGTGCTGAAAGATCAGTGAATCATCAAAAATGCTGGCAGTGGCTGGCAACTTTACTCCGGCAGGCAAAGTGTTAAAAAGTTCTATTCAGTTGGAATCGAGGTAAATGATGATCTCTCAGATTTCTAATATAGCCTGGAAGGATGTCTTATTTGATGTTATATTACTTGACAGTCTTTTGGCAGAGCGAAATCACAGTTCCTGTACCCATATAATGTTCCTCTGGGTCCACTGGAGACTGGGAGGCTTAATTCCCCAGTTATTTTTCCTCTGAATTCCTTCCAAACTGCATAAAATCAGTCTGACCATGATTATATTTCTGTGCTCTCCCAAAAAGTAATCCTTCTGACTTTGCTTTCTCCTTTGCTTGTGTGCTCCATTGTGTTATTTATGAGCCTGCCTTGGGAAATATGATTTCTCTGCCTTTTGCTGTCCACTTTTTAATAGCACTTTCAATTGCACTGAAGGGAGGATGCTGTTATGAATCGTCCAATAGAAGTAACATGAATCAAGGCTTTCTTTGCAAGGTGTCATTTCAAAAGTAGTCGGCAAGACAGATTTGTTCCCACTGAAATTAGCTTCTTGGGATTGTAACTTCGGAGTGCTAAGTATTAGTATGTGAGAGATGCATCAGTAAGGTGAGAGTCACTATTTTGGTTACAGTGCTCCTTCAATACTTTAATCTGGGTCCCTGAAATAATGCTTTGAGGGCAGTAATCCTGTATCTTTATTTGCTTTCAATGTTGTTTTGCCACAGAGAGCAACTCCTTGCGCGTGTATGGGAATGTGTTCAAATGATATTCAATTACCTTTGCTATTTTGATACATGTCAAAGTCATTTCCTTCCATGAGTTTGACTTTAAGCAGTAGATTACTTTTCTAGAAACAACCAATTTATTCCAAATTTCTCTGGTTGCATATACATTGGAAATTTGCACTGTGTACACGGTTTACTTTTAAATATTAAATATTTGCTGTTATTATTTGTTTGAGAAAAAAACCTATTGAAAGTCCTTGAATTTAAATCATTGAAAACAAATGCACACCAGTGCTGACATACCATCTATGCTGTTTGACTTTGTGCGGCTTTGATATAATGCTATGTATTTGATTTACAGTACTTGGGAAAGCTTGATGTCATTACTATTTGTCTATTTATACAATCCATGTTTGCGTTTTGCAAGGTATATATACTAGTTTGAAGTACACATGTATTTATCTCGTACGCATTTATGGAACATATAGATCAGGAATCATCAAATCGTGGTCCTCCAGGTTCAAGAACTGATAGTCTTCCACCTTAACGCTTAGTAGAAGTGAGGTATCAAGACAGTGTGGCCAATCATGAGCACTAATTGTTCAGTTACTTAGTTAATTACCTGAGAAAAAGGAAAACCAGGGCTGGATTTGGGGTTGAGGTCCAGAATCGGTGATGCCTAATACACAGAATGATTTTTTTTTTCCAGTGACTGATGGAGAACATGTGACTCCAGAGATGGATTTTGTCATCTTCCTCTCAGCTGACGGCCAGCTCCCACCTGTCTTCCGAACCCCACGCTCAGTGCTGGAGGTGCGCCCGGGGAGCAGAGCTGCTGTTAGTAAGACTTACCCCTCCCTCTTTTATTAGATTGCATTGAGTTCTGGGATTTTGCCATGTATTAATTGCACTGCAGTTGCTTTTTCTCTCAAAATATGCCTTCCAACCTTTTTAAGATCTAGTTGATTTCAGTGTGTTTCATCAGCATCATTTTGGCCATATTATTAATCCCCCGCCACAACACAAGGAGGCGCGGGGGATATTACAGTGGAGCTTGTCCGTCCTGGGGCTCGTCTGTTCCTCTGTCCGGTTAAGTGGGCTCAATTTTTCTCAGAATACCCAGAATAGAAGAAAGTTTGTGTCTGCATGTTACTTGTCATGACCTTGCTTGGGTTCGAAAATGGGATTCAATGATGGCAGGGGATATTGATGACAATGTCGTCTTGTTAATATCCTATTTTGGCTAAACTTGTTTATATCTGTCCATGTCATAAATCATTTTGATTCTGTGTTTTCCCTGTTGTTTATCCAGTAAAAGCTAAATGTTATTGTTTGTCTCTTGTGGAGGTGAGCAACAGCTGGCCATCAGTGATGGAGATACTGCTCCAGATAAGCTGGAGTTCAAACTGCTGGAAGCTCCGTCACATGGAACTCTGTGGAAAGTAGATGGCGGTGCAGAGAGAGAAATGCTTAATGGTGAGCAACTGGGAGATCTATGTCTCTATAATTCAGAAGGAGACAGAGTATTATATTCTTGCTTCACTGTTTCCAGGTGACACATTCACCTTCAGTGACATCGCCCAGAATAGACTGCAGTTTGACTGTGTGGGAGGTGCCACAGAGGAAGACTTAATGATATTTTCTGTGACTGACGGCACTTCTGTGGCCACGGCGACGGTGCAGGTTTTAGTCTCTGGCGTGCGGGACAATGGGCCCCAGTTGGACTTTAATGCCCAGCTGTCTTTAGAGCTGCCTGAAAAGAGCAGCATTGCCCTTGGGCGTACACACCTGGCATATGTGGTGAGTGTTTGTCCCTTATGTGTCTCTTAGGAAAGGGAACGGATGAGTGACGCTTTTAGGAATAGCAGTGCTCAAAAGTCATTCATCTGCCTGATAGTCAGAGATTTATAATGTCTTTTCAGTTGGAAGAGTGGCTCTAGGTCTCTGAGAAAATATAAGATTATGCTCATCAAAGTATGTGCTGAGACCAAGTGATCGTAATTCTGCATGATGCACCCTTGCCACAATGCATCACTTTCTAAAGTTAGTGATTTTATCATAATTTCAGTGTACACCCATATAGTCTACAGTGAAAGAATATGAGGACACAAGGAGGCTTGGAAATTGATGATACAGTCACTGCAGTTGATAAGTTAAAATGCTTGGGGGAAGCATGATTTATGGGACATTTGGTTCCCACAGGATAATGATTCCCCTGATGAGATGATCAGGATACAGCTGTTGTCGGTGCCCGTGTATGGTATACTGACCCGGACCACTCCTGTACCACATCTGGAGAAGCTGAGAGCACTCTCAACATTCACAATGGATGACATCAACTGCCACAGGATATGGTACAATGCCTCATTAGTGCGGGTGACTGACAACCAAGCTGGTAAAAGTAATGTTCTTGGTAAAAGTATTACATCAGTAATTCTAAAATAGTGGGAAGAGGAGGCAGTATGCTATTCAGTGAGGTCTGGAAGTGCAGAATTAAGATATTGACGATTTTAAAGGGCTGCAATACTTGTGCAGTTTGCCTTTTATTGATGTAAATGTCTCCAAAAGTACCGTCAACAACTTCTTTGGGGAGAATTCTCTCAGATCTCACTGTGGATGTGCACAAGCCTGGAGCCAGGAAGGCATATGGTCCAGGGACAGATGAAGCTCCTCAAAGTTGTTCATGCAGTAACTGTAGTTCAGCCTTACTTTCTCCAGTAAACATCAGCTGAATTGTCTGAGTGTATGTTATCAAAGGTGCTCTTGGTATGACGATCTTCTGAGTGAATCAGAAGAATGATGGCTGCCAATTCTGTTCATTCCTAGAAGTATTGCCATTTTCAACTTCTTTCATTCCATGATCACTCCTATGTTTTGCTCAATTGTTATTGATATCATTATTATTATTATTATTATTATTATTATTGAGGAACAATTGCTGACAGTTTCACTCATTGGGTATAAGTTGTTAACAGTTTTTCCATGTCCAAAATTTGACGAATAATGGGCCTTTCCTCAACGTGCCTCATTTGTTTATGTTGCACCCTTGGCCTCAGCTTTTAATGACAGCAGTGAGAAAGCACACCATCTCAAAGTGTTTTGATCTTAGTTTTGCATTAGACTAGTATATAATCGAGAAATTTCACATGCCTGTGGATGACACATAATGACACATTAATAAAGCTCTGTGGTCAGGCCTAAGACTGCAAAAAAAAAAAAAAAAAATGCTGCTTTCATTGGTGACTGAAAGAAACTTTGTTGGAGTGCATAATTAAGATGCATTTATTATGGGAGAATTCATTTTGAACTGCACTGTCAGCATTGAGAAATTACTTTTAGACGGTGAATATTTTTTATCAAGAATTTTTGCTTCACTAGAAACTAGAATTCTTATTAGAATATTATATTTTTATGAAAAAAGTAGAGGACCCACTCATCCTTTCTGTTTGTTTAGGTATACTGCTCCATCTGTAGTGTCCAGTCGGCCGGTCGTGGATGTGTTCCACTTCACTGTGTACAACAGGAAGAATAATAGCCTTGAAAATCAGACTTTTACCATCACTACCACCTCTGCACAGAAGCTGTCTTCAGAAGTTACATTGCACAGTGGGATCAAGGTAGAGTGTGCCAAAGTTGTTGAACTTGTCTTTTTTTTCTATGATTTATTATTATCTGCATTGTTTGATTTTGAGAATTTGAGCTAGCCTCTCAAAATGGCATGTTGGCACTATGAAGTTCACATCCGCCATCAATCCTGGCTTCCATGCCTGGACATTTTTTGTAGGACCACCGCTCCACCCAACTTCCCCCTACCAACTCGTAATTCCTGTGTGTCAGTATGATAGCTCAGATGTGCTAGCGGGGACATTTGATCTGCTGTCCATAAATGAAGGATAATATCAGAGAGAGTATGAGACTCAACAGCTGGGGAGTAAATTAGTTGTCTTATAATGTATGTGTTTGTTGGTGAATTGATTATTATATAATTATTACTGCTTTGAAATTTATGTCTCTTATATTGGATTAATTATATGTTCCAGGTCCGAGATGGGGGCAGAGTTCAACTCTCAATCACTAATGTCACGCTGAGACACTCAAACATGCCCACAAAGAACTGGCTGGTGTGGCTTGTAATCCCACCTGAGTATGGCTTTGTTGAAAACACAGGAGAAGGTGAGTCAGATGCATGCTTGCAGCAGCAGCCACATAAGCAGCTTATGTCAAATTTTTCATATTTGTACCACTATTAAACGTCACAGTCTTTGCATACTGATCATGCTAACATAGCTCTCATTTCCATTTTCATTAGGGAAAAAAAATAGACAATTTAAATCTTAAGAACAGATGGGCTGTTTATCATTACTGTCAAACTCTTTGGGATCCCTAAATATCTCTATTCATCTTCAAGAAATCAACATGGATAAATGCATTATTTTAATTGCTGTCGCTACAAATTTTTAACTCCCTGGCCAATCCATGATTACTGTTTCCCTGGTGTTTCTCGCTGGGGTGTCAGGCAAGCCGCAGGTGATCAGCCTTGATGTCCCATTTCTTATGGATACCCTGGCGTCTGGCTGCATCTTCTATGTTCAGAACATCAGCTTCTCTGCCGCCCACTCCCAGGATCAGCTGAGCTTCCACATCAGCGATGGGTCAACACAGACTGATGTTCTCCTCATTAAGATTGACATCCAGGTGAAACTGGCAAAACGGGGAATCCACTTTCATCCGGTATTTATGCATTCATATATGTCTGTACTTTCTGGAATTTTAGTAAAACAATTGAAGCTATCTAGTGGAGTTTCAGGAGTAGAACCATACCTCAACTGTGGCGCATAAGGAACTTCCTACATACCCTCACCTATCCCAGTCCTCCCATTCTGCTTTTGTATTATGCCCTCCTTACTTCCATCCTGTTCCTTTCTTCTCTCCCTTCTCCTCTCTCTGTATCCTTTTGGCTGGGTCTTTGGGAGGTTCATCATGCCTGGGTACCATGGCGAATTCCCTATCGTAGCCTCCCCAAACTCACAGGCAATAAACCTGAGGAGCTCGGCGAGAGTAACCCTCTCAAGTATCAACCATATTCTCCTCAATAAACTTTAAAATGCATCTTGATGATGGGGTGGTCCTTGCTGGTGAACCTATCAATGCCTGTTTTTTCTCACTAGTCTATTATAAAGCATAAAGAGTTATTCTGCGTATCTTTCTGTGGCATTCTAAGTTTACCTTACTTCACTGATCGCGTTTCTTCAATTGAAACAAATTTAATTTCTTGTTATAACTCGTAAATACATATCATTTAAATCATTCTTATATTTTACAGAGGACAGCAGAGAGTCTTGCTGTGATTTCAGTGAACAAGACCCTTTTAGAGAGCACCACCAACTCTTCTCTGGACACGATGCACCCAGAAAATCGAATGAGTAAAAGCCTCCCTGCAGCCACCAAGATACCAGCCTATGGTATGTGCTCATAATGTCTAATTATCTGATGCTTTTTAGCCAGAGCCGTATATCTACGTACTTAATAAAGCCCTGAATCGAGGTGTCAGAGGAGCTGATGGATGTGTCTGTTCCAAATCATGGAGAGCTATTTATCAAGAGCAGTTTATTTTTGGCATAAAGGACAAAGCTGAAAAACCTGAAAATAGGTCTGTTCACCTGACTCGGAGGGTGGCTCAGGCAGCGCTGACTTGTCATGAATAATGTGGGGTATTGCAGTGCTAATTAGTTTGTATTGAGAGGGTCCCATGCTTACCCCAGGGATCTTTGGCATGTCCCTTTATGGCATTAGTGGTCCTAAACAGGGGACTGGTGCTGCACGCGAGCTCAGTCCGGAAGATCACCGCCCTCCAGCTTTCCGTCACCAATCAGGATGGAGAAGCGAAGAACCTGCTGTACCGCATCACCAATCAGACCCAGCTTGGACATCTAGAGCATACTGCTGCACCAGGTACACTCACACACACACAGACACACACACACACACACACACACACACATAGACACACACACACCTGCATGCATGCACTCGTGCGCACAGACTTGCACGTACGCACGCAAACACAAAAGCACACACACGCACGCATGTACATGTGCACGAACACTCCCATGTATGGTAACATACACTCAAGCACATGAAAATGCTTGCATGCATACATACACAGGCTAGTATGTCATGCATACTGTACATTCTCTCTGTCTTGGTCATATGAACGAACATACAGTATACTTCCTATAAGTGTGTATATTCACTATAAACTTAAGTTTTTACTCATTACTCATAGACTGGGGACTGCACTTGGAGAATATGATGCATGTTAGCATCCACTGCTCTTCAGTTGGCTATTCATTCAGTTTCAGTCGTGTAATAAAATAAATGTGAATCTTTTGAAAACCTTGCCTGTCCTGACCTTAAATTCAGCAAAGTAAAATATTTCCTTAGGCTACGTCCTTCAGTTGAAGGCTTCCGTGTATTGCCCTTTGAACATAATTTCACATTGTAGCCATGCTAGTTAAAAAAATAGTCCGTGTACATTCGCCTGCATCTCTTGCAGGACAATGTGGGGAAATGGCACATTTCCCTGAGTTTATTGTATCTCCCCGACAACAAGTTGGGAGATACTATGGTTTAGTTCCGGGGCCGCCGCCGCCGCCGCAGAGATTTTCTGTTCCGGGCTCTGGGAGCCACAATTATTACAGGAATTTCTCCAAATTTCACACAGGCGAAGATATTGATTGGACAATGCTTAAGACCTATTTTTGCGAATTTCGAATGTCCGATATGGCTGCCCGCGGCCATTTTGTCTGAAATTTGGGGATCGGGGAGATACACGACTCGGTCCCTTTGGCGACTGAGTTATCTAGTTGTTGTATGCTGTCGTTCATTCTGTAAAATATCTAAGTTGGCAGTTATTCAGTCATTTTTGATATTTGCTCAGCTGCTT
Source organism: Gymnothorax javanicus (assembly GCA_029692085.1). NCBI lineage: Eukaryota > Metazoa > Chordata > Actinopteri > Anguilliformes > Muraenidae > Gymnothorax > Gymnothorax javanicus. Next base: position 158,060,725 of record CM056194.1, on the reverse strand, counting down.
TACAGATCTCAGACACCCTCAAAGAGATTGTTAGCTGCCACCCTCAGGAACAGTAAGCTGCTGTCACACCAGCTGAGTCCCTCCTGTGCAGAGGTGTAAAATCCAGATTAGCATGTTAAGTCCTCTTCATTATTTTGTTCCAGTCACCTGGGTTTGCTAATTAGCACAATTATTCTGCCCAGAGATAGAAGAAATAAAGATAAAATTCTCCAGCTGAGTCCGTAGGTAAGACAAATATACTTTCAGGACCAGAAGTATTTGGACACTGGCAAAGTTTCTGTTTTCATTCGAGCAGCATACCACTACATAGTGATGTTAAAATTAGATGTTAGAAAATAAATATTACCTCGAAGTGTTCCTCCTCATTTTTGAAGCATGGTCGTGTGGCAAGTATGACTGCCAGTGGAACCATTTCCCATGTATTTACTGAGTGTTATTGGTGACAAAACAAACTGGAAGAATTTTGAATTCGATAGTTTTATTTTTTTTCCCCTCAGTATTATAAGATTTTTATCACGTGTTTCTGGGGCAGATAGAACCTTGTAATACTAAGATCACGATTTGTTTAGATTTAGCCTCATACTTTAAACTCATTGTACACCACTTCATAGTGCAGATGGACAGTGACCTGAAGCATACTGCAAAAGCACCACCCAAAAAAGGCAAATGTATGATTGTATTAGTGAGTCCAATTACTTTGGAGCCCCTAAAATGGGGGTGGGGGGTTACTTATGAAAATAGTTGCAATTAGTAAACATTCATGCAATGTTTTTGATAAACCCATGAAATACATGCCGAAAGTGTGCACTTCAAGCAGATCAAAATGGTTTACACCACAAATTGCGTCAATGCCCGAATACTTGTGGACCTGATTTGCACCAGAATTTATACTTTCTCATCGCTCGACATTCAGCCTCTACACCTGTGATACTATGTTCCTCGATGGCCTGGTACATTTATTTTAAGTGTGCTCCACACACTCCACTGCGATACAGATCTCGGTGACTTTTTGTGACTCATTTAAAAAAAAAACAGATGTTAAAAGTATCCCATTTATCCATATAACCCCCCTGGTCTCCATTTCCAAGTGAAAGCATATGCAAGAAATACAGTTCCCCACAGTATGAAATGCTTGGTGGAGAATTGACTGTCGTCTGTGTTAAAGGGATACGCATTAGCACTTTCACCCAGGATGACCTATCATCTGGCAGCGTCCAGTATGTCCACACCAGTGAGGAGGCAAGGCCTACGGACAGCTTCACCTTCACTGTGGCTGATGGGAATAATGAGGTATGGAAACAATGCACAATTCAGTCTCCCCACCATATCCATTCTCATCAGAACAGAAAGTCTCGTTCGCAAAGATGTATGCTACCGTCAACAAAGCAAATCAGACTCTTCTTTAAAATTCAGCTAGTGTGGTGTAGCAGTGCATCTATTTCCCTGGGGATTATTTGCAACGACTGTGTGGCCCTCTCCAGAAAACAGAATGTATTTCTGCCCTTTTTTTCAATTTGAATGTGGAACAATAGCTGTAAGGTACCATTGAGCACTTTACTGTTGAACAAACATGAGTGCCCTTTAACTATAAAATACAATGCATTACTGATAGCACATTCACTCACAGTGGAGTGAGAATTTAAAAAAAAGCTTTTCTGAACTGTGATTAAATATGATTGATGAAACCAAACCTCAGTATTATTCTGTCTCAATACTTTGTGGTACAGTTTTGAAACAATACAGGGAGATCCATAAGTCTTGGGACACATACAGTGTATTTAATTTTACTTTGTGCTTTACTATTTTACATTTTTAATCAAGTGGAGGATGTGGAAATTTTAAGACTTGTCCAAGGGTATTTCCATGCACTTGAAGACCACAAAGGAAAAAGGATCAGAGTCCAAATTTTGCATTTTTATATATTTTATATATTATATATTATTATAATATTTATAATAAAATTATATAATATTTTATATTTTTTACATGTTTTTCAGTGCTCTGTTTCTAAGATCATTATGAATTTTTAATTCATCATTTCTCCACAACATGAAAATGTGACTCTGATCATTTTTCCATTGTGGTCTTCACTTCTGTACCACCTAAAGACAACTTTTTATGAATTGCCTGGAGTGCCATTTTATTTGGGACAGAGGGTTTCAGAAGTATTCCTGATTAGTCCTCTGTGCTCAGACACTTTTTTTAGTGGAGCTATTAGAGAGCTTTCAGCATCAAGTCTTGATTTTGGGCTCTCTGTTGCCTTTGGGGTTTATTCACCTTTACAGAGGAAAAAGGCCTCAGAAAGGAAACTGTAATTTAAACCCAACGTCCTGTATTGGCATCCAGCTTTAGCTGCATAGTGGGTCCTTAAAAAGGGCATTCAATTTACTTTCCCTCTCCCCTGAGCTCCTCAGAGTGAAATTGCAAAGCTTGCCTGGCACTGATAAACTAGCTAAACTAAAGGATAATAGTTTAGCCTTATGGGTGTGTGGATGCAAGCCAGGAGCTGAAGATTATTCAGCACGTGACGGCCTATGGCTCAGTCCCCTGCTCCCCAAATCAAAGTTCTCAAGGCCCGAGACCTGCTAATTTTCTACCGTCTCTTCTACCTGTGAGTCTGGTGTGATGACATTCTGGCCAATCAGAACCCATAATTGTTCACTGAATAGCCTGGAAGGAAAGAAAAGCAGGGCTGGTCTTGAAATTGAGAGCTAGATTTGGGAATCCCTGGCCTAGTCAGTAAGGTGTTTGGCCTGGACTTAGAAGATTGATGTTTTCAACCTTCGCTGCTGCCACAATAAAGACGGGAGCAGCTGTTGGGTTTTTGTGTGGCGGCCCTGAACCACACATTGACCTGCTCAGTCTAAGTCACATTGGATAAAGCGGCAGTTGAATGACTGTAGAGAAGCACTGTTCACTCTCCACTGGTATCTTCAGATCTCTCAGACGTTCCACATCGCTATGCGGCCAGTGCAGGCCTCCCTGCCAGTAGTGCAGGTTGTGGGGATGAGTGTGCAACGGGGAGGGAGGAAGATTCTCTCAGAGACCGAACTGAAAGCCACTGATGCAGACACTGAGGTAATGACTCGGTACAAGGGGTGTTCACCACCCCAGGTAATGCAGAGCTTTTGGATTAGCTGAAGAACAAGAGTGAAGCTTTTTGTATTTGTGCCATAGCTAACCACCAATTCCTCATACACTAATAGAACTTGGACTTTGTTGTCAATAAGTACAGTACACTTAGCTGTTAAGTGTGTATTTTAACTGATATCAAACAGGGAGTCCTTCCTTATAAAAATTTACTATACTTAACTATAGTTTACTACGGTAAAATTGCTGTAAACTATAGTAAACTACACTTTACTACAGTAAACTATAGTTTGTTGCAAATATACTATAGTAATTGAATATCATTGCTATAGTTTACCATAGTAGAGTTTGACTTTTGTGATTTACTTTAGCATCACTATAGTAAACTACAGAGTTACTATAATATATCTATAGTAATTCTGCAAAAATACCATAGTTACTGTAGAAAACTATAGTATTTGTACTGCGGTATTTTGTGCTAATTTTTCATAAGGGCTTGGGGGTCGAGTTGACCAGACTATTCCTGTCCCTTGTAATTTTTCCAATTCAGGAGAGGTCCATCACTTTCCGCATTGCCCAGACCCCTCGTCATGGAAAAATTGAGAAGGTGATCTCTGGGTGGGAACAGGTTGATGAGTTTACCATGGAGGATATCTACCGCAGCCTCATAAGTTATCAACATGATGGCAGCAACTCGCTCACCGACCATTTCACTTTCACTGTGACAGATGGCACGGATCTGCTCTTCTTGTTGGAGGAGGGAGAGGAGGAGGTGAGCAGGGTAACTGACAGAAGTGGAAAGTCCTTAGGTCAGTCCTGTCATGTGTTTCTTCTACCCATTAACTCAGCCAGCTGATTTTTCTAATTAATTCTAACACCGGGCCGAGGCATTATGCCAATTAACAAATGCTGGCTTTTGGAAGCAAAATACTGAGAGTAATTACTTTCTGAACCTAGATTTTCCACCTCTGGCTGCTGGACATGGGCAGTGGGCAGCACTAAGAATTTAGAGAGGACATTGCTTGTTTTATGGAGAGGATATTGCTTGTTTTGTAGAGAGGACATTGCTTGTTTTTTTGGAGAGGACATTGCTTCTTTTATAGAGGAGAAATTATTTGTCAGGTACATGAATGGGACAGGATAAAAATATAGTTACTACGACTATTATGCATCCATTTGACCCTTACTATTATGCTAACAATCCATGTATGAGTGTGAACTAATAACCTGAACCACATCGCTGAAGTAGGTTAGCGTTTTCAGGCACTGAAGCATATTTTTCCTTTATTTGTGAACTGGATATTTTGGAGCCTGAATAGGTTCTGTGGTCATATAAGCCTTCACAAGCACTGGGGTCAAAATGAAAGAACTCTCTGTAATACAAGCTGTGTTAGAGTCCCTTAATTTGCCGATAATTGGGGACAAACTGTCATGCTGTAGGCTCTGTACTGCCATGCTTTATTTCTTTTGGAGTCAGTGGCTGCGTGATCAAAGCCATTTTGTGGGCAGATACTGTTTTTGGTCGTTGAGTGGTGACATCCTCTCTGTTCTGTCATGTATGGAAGCTGCAGTCGTCGTGGTTTGTCATTGCAGCTGTCTGGTATTATTACTTTGGAGTAATGCACACCTAGATTGTCTAAGTAATGGCCAGCAATGCAAGAATTAAATGAACAGAGGCTAAAGCATATTACTCAATATACCTGTCACAGCACATAGTGATGCTAGTTTCTAAAGCAAGGATTTCCTTTCAAGTTATTTTAATGCGGGAAGAATTGCATTCAGTTATACTGCATTTTCTCTCCAATATTCTGTCCCTATTTGTCCTTTTTTCAGCAGATTGTGACTGCTGCTCCCCAGAAGTTTAAGATTGACATTCTCCCAGCTGATGATAGTATCCCTCAAATTGTCATTAATTCAGGCCTGCAATGGCTGGAGTACATCAATAATAAGGTAACTGTTGTAATGGCACCCAGATTGGACTGACTAATTTAATGCTGTTCCCCCTTCACTCTTTAACTGGAAATAGCAGTAGACATAATGCCATGTGTCAGGTCTAATCACAAACATTTAGATGCTTGCCAGTGACCATTTTACACGTCCCTGTTGTGCAGTAATTTGGAAAAGCAGCATGATTGGATTTGCGCAGAATCTTTTAATGAAATTATGTTTCAGAAAGTAACTAGGCACTGCTGAAGGGTAACTGAAGTGAGCCGATAATAGGCTGCTAATCTGCGAATTTATTTGGGAACATCCATGTCTGCAGGTTAGTAGGTGATCCAAAATCAGCGGCAGTATCAGAGGATTAGCTGCTTATCATTGTGTCACAGTGTATTTACAGCGATAGATAGTCTGACAATATCAGTAGTTCTTGTGTGCAACGTTGTGTCCCCCTACTGGACAATTATGAGAATAATGTAAGCATTTTGAGAAAATGTTGTTTTGCAGCAAGTGCTTCATTTTGACTATGCTTTAATTTCAGGCTGTGAATCTTATCTCAGCGAAGGAGCTTCTTACGGAAGACATGAACACAGAAGCTGGACTTCTGGTCTATGAGGCTGTGGCTGGGCCAAGGCTTGGCTGTCTGGAAGCCAGCCTCGAACCTGGCACTCCCATTACTACTTTTACTCAAGGTATGTCCAGTATTTAAACATGACCGCGAAGAGTAGGATAAAGGTACACATGTTATGCTAAGCCAGCACTGTAGATAAGTAATGGGAACATGTCTACACATGGAAAAAAGAAAAAAAGTCTTTGAATGTATTCTTAGGAATGAATTAATAAAGTTTGTGGAGGAAATATTTTTACATTTCAACTGTGGTGTTATCTTCAAATTCAGCATTGAATGTAAAAAAAAGAAGTTTTTTTTTTGACATGTATTATGGTCTTTTGTGCTTTTTATCCCCCCTGGCATATAATGCGGGTGGATATAGTTGTCATTGCGGTCGTCTGTCCGTCCGTGGACAGAACTTGAAAACTATGTGGAAGTTTTTCCTGAAACTTTACCGTTATATTGATTGACTGCTGAAGTGGTGCCTTTTGCTATTTTTGAATTTCTACTATTTTGATCCCCCTGGCATATAATCCGGCGGGATATAGTCATCAGTATGTTCGTCCGTCTGCAATCATTTTGTTTCTGGAACAGAACTTGAATACAGTTCAGTGTCATGGTTTTGCCCCCGCCGGCTGAAGACGACAAGCCGGCGGGCACTGGGACCATGGACCCAAAAGCTTGGAAAGAGACCCAAATGCACAGGCTGCGTAAAAAAAACATAAAAATCTTTAATTAAGGAAGTAAAATAACACATGAGGGGAGCAGCAGCGCACACACAACAGGGCTTTCCACTCAGAATGCAGCTGCACTGCCAAATTGGCAGTGCAGCTCTTAAATACAATTCCCTTCACCTCCACTTCAACGAGCAACAGGTGTGGCTTGTTGAAGTGGAGGCGAAGACAGCAGGAGGCGGGAGGGACTGCAGGGCAGAACCATCACAGTTCGGCATTTTTCAATGAAACCTTCTGTGCGTATTAATCAGGTCCTTGAATGGTGCTTTTTGATATTTTGGGATTTCAGAGATTAGATTGCATAGGCGGGGGCGGGGGGGAATATGTCATCATCTGATGACTCCTGTTTCTTTTTGCCAAAATATTAAAGGGGTCACTCTCTGTGAACTGTGTTTAGAACTGACATTTGGAAAAGTGAGCATGACATTCAATGTTCTGTGACATTAAACAGTTTGTGTGCATGAGGTTAATACTGTTCTTTTACCTCTGCTTTCTCAAGCTGACATTAACCGACGGCTGATTCGCTATGTCCTTGATGTGGAGAATACACAAGAAACCATGGACAACTTCACATTTCTGGTCAAGGATGACACAGCTAATGTTGTCAGTGACAATATTTTCTATATCGAGTGGTCATTTATCAGCTTTGAACATCCAAGGTCAGTATATCTATACCTGCATTATACCAGCACATTTTGAATAGAAACAGGTTTGGTGACATTGTGATGGTGGGATTTTTATTTGGAATACAGAGGTTTATTTGCTCCTCCATTAAGTCAGAAAATATATCACTGAATTCATGAATTGCACACAATACAATATTGACAATTGTTTTATTGTTTCCAGCTTCATGTTGATGATTGAGTGCAAAGGCTTGTTAGCTGCATAATGTGATTCTCCACTGTATGGAACCACAGTATTATTTTGACCTGCGGCATGCTGGCTGTCTTAATGAAAGTGTGATATGGAAGAGTTTCCTAAAAATCCAATAAAGTTTGAATCCACTTTGCAGTTACAATGTGAATGAGACAGCGGGCACTGTGGCAGTGCCAGTGAAGAGGACTGGCAGCCTCAAACACTATGCCAAAGTGCTTTGCCACACTGAGCAGGGCACTGCCACCTCCAGCTCCGGGCCTTTGCCACAGGACTATGTTGAATTCACAGGACAGGTAGAACTCATCCTAACACCACTGCCTGCTTACGGGCACCTCTGGCCTTATAGCCTCCTGCATGAATCATACTGAAATTGAAACTAGTCTTTTAAAGGGATGTTATTGCAATTAAGGTTGAAGAACATTCATTCAATTACCAGGGCCTTGAAGTCAAGTGGAATTACTACGGCCCGGAAACTCCTCATTAGACTTGATCATTAGAGGAAGCAAAGCCCTTATATTACAAATAATAACATTGTGTTCACTGTTCAAGATGTGCCTATGTGATCCTGCCATGCATTAACAAATTGCCATTTACTAGAAGTGCCACAAGCAAATTATTGCTAGGGCCTGTCCATCCATTACCTTGGTTTTACCCTGTCATTTCAGGTGCACTTTGATGAGAATGAGGACCGAAAAATGTGCAGCGTTGTGATCAATGATGACCAGGACCTTGAAGATGTTGAGAGTTTCATCCTTAGGTTGAGCCATCCTGCCTACACTCTCCTGGGCCCTGCGTCTCAGGCTGAGGTCAACATTTTTGACCCAGAGGATGAGCCCACCGTGCAGTTTGCTGAGACAACCTATAGTGTAAACGAGAGTGATGGCATCCTCCTTGCTCGCATAGAGAGAAAAGGTGAGCATGGTAGCAAAAAAGGTTTTATGAGTTAAGGAGCGAGCTGAAATGACAAATTAATTACAAGGTAGAAAGTTCTTTATTTTTAGCTGTCATGCCTCCATGCCTTAACATTCTCTTTGCATTCAAAAGTAGTCGGCATTGCCAATATGAATTTTTTAAACGGTGCTGCATTAAGCACTTTTTTTGAGGTATAACATTCTAAGATGTTGAAAAGGGAGATTTATAAACCCATTACCTCAAACCCCCAGGAAAAATCCATAATTTTTTGGCCATCTGCTGCCTGCCATTCTCTCCCCTCTGAAGAAAAGGTTGTTTTGGGTGGGTGTTCCTGCTCTGATGATGATCTCTGCTCTCATTGGCCAGCGAATGGCGTTTTTCAGGTCTGCATATCTGTGACAGATGTGCTCTTTCTCCCTCTCAGGTGACATTAGCGCCACGGTGTCTGTCCTCTGCTACACCGTCTCGAAGTCTGCCCAGGGCAGCAGTCTCTCATCCGCTGAGTCAGGCTCTGATTTCTATACCCGTGTGGAGAGTGATGAGAGTCGGGTGGTGTTCGGACCGGGGTCAAGCGTGTCTGCCTGTTCAGTGAGACTAATTGATGACAGTGAGTACGAGCCTCCTGAAGAGTTTGAGCTGGTCCTGTCAGAGCCGTCCGAAAATGCCCGCCTTGGAGATGTGGCTGTAGCCAATGTGGTGATTGATGGCCCCAATGACGCCTCCGCAGTATTCCTTGGCAGTGCCTCCTTTACATACAAGGAAGACGCAGGTGTGCAAAACCAAGGACTTGCATCCTATATTGACTGCTGAAGTTGAATACCATGGTGTTTTAGCTCTGGGAAACCAGCAGTCTAATGTAACACATAGGCTTTTGCTTGCTTAGGCACCATAGAGATACCAATTCTGAGGCAGGGAAGTGACCTCTCCTCAGTGTCTTCGGTGTGGTGTGCCACCCGGCCCTCTGACCCACTCTCGGCCACACCTGGCATGGACTACATCCCCAGCTCTAAGAGGGTGGAGTTCAAACCTGGCGTTACGCAGCAGGTGACACAGCACATGCCTAAAGCTTGGAGAAAGTGTCTTTAATGCCTGCACAGCGGGTATCTCATGAATTACATAGCACGTCTCTGCACCAAAAGACTGAAAAGGCGTTCTGTGTGTGCTGTTCTTTCAGGTATCTGCTTACATAGCTACTGGAAGCTACACCGATGTGTTCACTAAAGACTTGGTTTTGTTGATTTCTATAGACCTGCAGTTTGACTATTATGGACGACATCTTGAGTCCTGCTGTGGAGGGGATGGAATCATTTGTGGTGTTTCTCAGCTCGGCACAGGGTGCCATCCTCACTGAACCTTTCGAGGCATCAGTCATCATCACCGATACTTCCTTGGACAGTATGTCTCAAATTACTCTAGTTCATGTTTTTTGGCTTGTTTGGCAGCAGTAATTGATCTTGACTGTAGTTCACTGGTGCTGAGGCTTTTCTCCTGTGATCTGGAAAAACCTAGTACGTATGTCACTTTTGGGAGAAACTGAGTTTTAACCTCATCTGCAGTAATTAAGAGTGGTGAGAATCTTAAAACACTAGCTATTAGAGTTATTTAAACTGTCAAAATCAAGTTTTTATTTTTTTTTGGGTTGGGAAAAGTCCAGAATCTAAAGGTTTTTGTTCAGTTGCAAGAATACTTGCCACTGATAAATTCACTAGGTTTTTCCAGATCACAGGAGTTTTGCTTGGGTATTGTTTGTGGTGGATGCAGTCAGAGGATCACATAGTGGTATGTTGTACATGTCCCTCCAGTTCCCAGCATGCAGTTTGAGAAGAAAACTTACTCAGTGAAAGAGAGTGCTGGTGTCCTACACATTCCGATCATCCGAACTGGAGATCTCACCGTCCTGTCGTCCGTCCGCTGCTACACCCAGACTCACTCTGGTGCTACGGTGGAGGACTATGTGGAAAGGAAAGATAATGATGATTCACGTGTAACCTTCTACTGGGGAGAGAAGGTAGGCAATGTCTAATTGTTTACAGTGCAATGTCACATCCTCTTATTTTAATTCAATGAATTTCACGTGTAAAAAAATACCCATTATGTGCTTAACCCTTTAAGGCCTAATGCAAAAATCCCAGCAGAGAATCATGCTGCCATGTTTACCATAGTAACCTGTATTTGGGCTGAAGCACAGCTTCTCAGCTTTCAGGAACAGTTGAATTTTTTTTTTTTCTATTGCAAAAAACTTACAGTAATTACGGTACTTTCAAAATTACGTGCATATCTGTGTCGGCAACGACACGTTCTTAAAATGCGCACATGCTGTCCCGGTTTCAATGGGTTAATTAAACCTTTGCAGGTAAAGAACTGCACCATCAAGATCAATGATGACTCTGTTTTTGAGGCTGAGGAGTTGTTCCAGGTATGCTTAGGGACGCCTCTCGGGAACCGTGGAATTGGGGCTACAGTTGGTGACAATTTTGTTACCACTGTCATCATCACCAATGATGAGGATGGTGAGTATCAGGGCTACTAAGTTGTCTTTTTTTCTACTTGGTTATTTTTTTTCTGCTTTCACTGCAACTTGTCCTTGTCCACTCAGTTTCTCTTGAAAGAAACTTGTATCATCCCTGCCTCAAGAAACTTGTTCATGACCTTTGTATAGTCCACCAAAACAATTGTCCAAGTCCTCTTTTTCCCTTCCTAATTAAGATCAGTGGCTGTGCAGTTTTCAGCCTGCTGTCATTTTATCTCAAAATTACCGGGGGGGCCTTCAGTCTTGCCTAAGGGCAGACCACGCAAAGGAAAAAGCCCAAGATGGTCCCAAAGTCACAAATAAACAAAGCCACTCCCTCCTCCTCTCCCCTCGGGACTACCGGGGGCGGTGCCTTACATCCCTGCGTTAGATATACTGTGGTTGATTCACGGCCTCGTTGGTTTGCATTGGCTAGGATCAATTCAGTGCATTTTGGGTAAGATGGCAAAACAGTAATCTAAAAAGTTATTTACTCACCTTATCTTTACCTTAACCCCAAGATTAAACATAGAGAAGACCTCACCCCAATTGTAACTTCAATTTTATTTTTCGTGATCGTCAATTCATGAAGATTAACTTAGATTTTTGCTTGTCGTAGCTGCTGGTGGCCACAACCATGACTAAGTGTTCCTGCAGATTTTCAAATAGGTTTTTCCCGATTCTTAAATTCTAAAATTGACCAACACAACCAGTCATAGACTGATGCAGTGTGGGAACGTTTGCAAGCTAGAAATGGCATGCTAGCTACCATCCAAGTTCAGTCACATTGATAGCTGAAGAATTGAGCAGGATATGAATATGGATGCTATTATGCAGGAATCCATGTCTAAAAAGTTAAAGCGAAGCACAAGTTCTGTCCTTAACCATGGCATAATAATTTAAATATGACCTCTGGTTTTCTTATGTGTTAGCCAGCAAGGAACAATAGCGCTTTGACATAGGAGATAGCTCTCTTGCTAGCTAGGCATGTTTATGGTGCACTGATCACAAAATCTGTCTGATTAGTGGATAGTTTCACCCAGTTACGTGCTAGCCAAGAGACGCTTCCAGAAGTGAGAAAAGCCATACACAATCCCCTGTTGTGCACTCAGAGCACAGGCTGAGACCATTGACTGTACATAAATATGGACAACCTAATAGCTCCCCAAAATTGAGGCTGAAAGTACAAGTTATAAGCCCACCCCCTCCATGTTAGTGGACAGGCCATGGACCTCTCTAAAATATTAAGGCACACATCACATATGTTTTTTCTGTAGATGGTTTCTGTCATTCCATCTGTTTTGTTTTATTTAGTTAGTAGATGCAATAAAAGGGGGTGTGAATTCATAATTGACAGCTTCTCAGAAAAGTCATTGCCTCCTGATTGATTTCAGGGAATAGTACGGAGCTGGAGTATGACCTTCTTGAGGAGATGTGATATTAAAATTACACGCGCATAGGTTGCTTTGTCTCATTACTACTGAATATAACTCATAGTGATTTTAAAGTCTAACAAAATTGATGGTAAAACGGTCTTTGCTCTTAACATGGCATCTGGCACTGTTTGCAGCAATGCTTCTGTTGAAAGGTATAGCAAGCTAGCTAGTTAGGTTAGCAAGATTCTATAATATTTGTAGGTAGCAAGCAAAAATGGTAAAACGCTCTTTACTTTGAACATAGTGCAGTGTAGCTACTGTTCACAATGCTATGTTCAGAGCAAAGGGCTTTTTACGATCAATTACAATCGCTAACATAAATGACCCATTAACGAATCTTGCTAGCTCGCTTCAAACTGTTAGTTAGCTAGATACAATGGGGTCATCCTTGTTAGCTAGCTAGCTAGCTGGGTAGCTGATTAGAACTAACATTCAAAGCATGATAGTGAGGAGTCTATTCACCCAGAGGCTCCAGGTATTAACCTTTGTTTTAAAAGTTAGCTAGCTCGTATTTTTAAAGTACGTTTGTATGAAGTAGCTAGCTACTTATCCATAGTCAAAGTATTACTGACCTTGCTAGTACCGGACATCGGTGTTGGATCTAGCTAAACAACAAACTGCCAAGGACAAGGAAAGCAGCAATTGTATTTTAGCATCATACAACGGTATTCGGAAAAGATCCTAACTATTGAACCTTTTAACAAGTTTTCAGTTTTTCAGTTTTCAGAACCGGTCTGCTGTCTGTGTACAACAAGTAACACTTACTGCTAGCACTGAAAGAGTCAGTTAGGCTGCCTAAAAAGTTCAGAGGATGTTTTTACGGGCCAGGTGTATGGGTGGGACCTCGATACTGTGGATTAATGCCCGATCAATACTGCGTGGACTCTCGCTCCAAATGTGCAAGATGGCAGTATCCATATGAAGGATATTTTGGCTCCATTTTTGTGCAGTGGTAAGAAGTGGAGACGCATTGTCCATCTTTATATTCAGTCTATGGCTGAGGCGCAAATTGCTACGTCCTGCAAACCCATGCCCATCCGGGTGAAATAACATGTTTTTAGGGAGTCCCATGCAACAGAGCAGAGAGTGGTGATGTGATGGATTGAGAGGAAGAGCTTATTGTTGGGGCGGCAAAGAATTTTTTAACTTAAAAACAGGCAACAACAGCAGATTGGCAGTTAACTGAATGACAGAAGGAGACCTACGAATGATGACTTTCACATTGCAACAGGTCATTTTGCTGAAAAAAATGCACATATATATAATATAGGTTGTTTTTATTACAGTTTTTTCTTCTGTTCATTGTGCTAGTGGTTTGTGTCTTTGGATCCTGCCTCTGTGATGCAGCACCTACAATTGAGTTTGAGAAAGCCAAGTACAGGGTGAGGGAGCCTAAAGGTCCAGATGGAATTGAGGTTCTGAGTGTAAAGGTGATCCGTCGGGGCGACCAGAACCGAACTTCAAAAGTTCGCTGCAGTACAAGAGATGGCTCTGCCCGGTCTGGTGTAGACTACAACCCTAAAAGCAAAGTGCTGAGGTTCAGCCCAGGTGAGAGAACATAATGGAGAGGTCTTGAATAACTGAGTCTAGCCCAACTCTTTGATATATAATCACTAGATAAACCCAACTGCATTTATCTCTCGAAGGTATGGACTATATCCCCTTCAAAGTTGAGGTCCTTCCTAATGAAGTGCGGGAATGGCATGAATCATTTTCCCTTGCACTTGGCCCTGAAGAGCCAGTGGATGCAGTGCTTGGAGAAATCACCACGGCAACAGTGATTATCACAGATCAAGAAGCTGCTGCAATTCGTGTCCTTCCTGCTCCTCCTATCGTAAGGTTTACGAGTGCATACGCGGTTGAAATTAAGATTATTTTGGTGCATGTTTATATGCACTTTTTTACCACATGTATTTACATCACGCATTGCAAACAAGTTTCGAAGTGTGATGATCAGAGAAATTATTTTTAACTGGATGATTATTTAAAAAGGTAATAAAACAAATTGATACTTAAGAGCGAATCACTGAAACAGTTAATGTGCTACTTACAGGTGGTATCTTTGTCTCATTATGACTATGTTGAAGAGGCATCTAAAGAGGGCAGTGAGAATTCCCCTTCTTCAGGTTACCCACTCGTCTGCGTGACCCCCTGTGACCCCCGATACCCAAAGTACTCAATGTTGAGGGAACGTTGTGAGGGGGCAGGCATCAACCTGACCTCTGTTCGCTTTGGCTGGGAGGTGGCAGCTCCCACCGACTCCAGCGGTGTCAGATACCCATTCGAGATGCTGACAGACAACACCCCGTACACCAGTGTCAACCATAAGGTGAGCCGAGAGCCCTATTGGGTTAATTTAAGTTTTCACTGGTGAAATTTTTGCTGGTCATACTGAAATAACTATAGCGTAATTCCAGTGAAATTTTGGTACTTGTGCGTGTGTGGGTGCCGCAGGTGTTGGACAGCATCTACTTCAGCAGGCGATTCCGTGTGCGCTGTGTGGCTCAGGCTCCGGACAAAGCAGGTCACCTGGGCCCTCCCCTCAGGAGTAACACGGTCACCATTGGCTCAGAGGGGTCCATCTGCCACTCTGCCATTCCGACAGGAACTACCCGCAGCCTCCAGACTCCATCATTCACTGCGAGCCTTAAGTACCTGAATGTCAAACACAAAGAGCACCCAAACAGGTGATCAGGAGTTTGATAAGAAGAGAACACTATATCTGCTTCCCACTGGTCTTTCACATTGTGTTCTTAACTGCAGAACAAAAACAAGGTCATTATCTCAGAATAAAATGAGTAATCCTTAGAGACACAAACCATAGACTGGTAGACTAATTGATACACCAAAGAGGGTATAAACCCAGTAGCATTATAGCAGATGATGCCTTTTCATAGTACAAAATAAATACATTTTATTTGTTTTTGCCATCATTTCAAGAAAAGGTAGAATGAAGGTGAACATTTTACATGAATAGAACTGAAAACACTCCTCTCCCTCTATAATTAAGTGCTGGGTCTTGTTGAAAACCGGTAGTTGGAAGTGAATTTCCCTGGAGTGACAAAAAGATTTTCCCACTTGAACATAAGTTGTAATTTATTGCTTCACAGGTGGAAGGATTCATTTGGTAATTGACTAGAGTTCCTCCTCAGGTGATGAAGACCGCAGTTCTTCTTCAGAGGCTGGTAAATGGAATTTAAATGAAAGATTACACTGAAATGCATTTTCTTTGCAGGGTCCACATCTCAGTGCAGATCCCCCATCAGGATGGTATGCTTCCTTTGGTTTCCACAATGCCCTTACAGAACCTGCACTTCCTCCTCTCAGAGTCTGTCTATCGGCAACAACACGTCTGCTCCAACCTGGTCACCCTCAAAGACCTGCAGGGCATCTCTGGTACGTGTACCAGACTCAGAGGTCAGGAGCCAACTGACCAATTTAACCAGGTTTTAACATTTATGGAGGATTTACTGATTTTTGTCCATCTGTTTGAGCTGTTACTGAATTCAGCTCTGTACCTGAATCCTTTGAAATTATACAGGTAACAGATGGCAAACTTTTTTTTTTTTTTAGGAGCATCTGTTGACTCCAAACACCCTCTTTGAAGTTTGATTATTGTCTCAACAAATGAAGTGCATGCTCAGTTGCATTCAGGTCAGGTGATTGACTTGGCTATTTAAGGTCATTCAACTTCCTTGCCTTAAAAATGCCTTGGGATGCTTTCACAGTATGCTTTGGGTCTTTGCCTATCAGCACTGAAGCGCCGTCGAGTGAGTTTTGTTGAAGTTGATTGAATCTGAGCGGAAAATATAGCCTCATACAATTCAGAATTGCTTTTGTCAGCCAGCTGTCACATCTCTTCAGATCAATAGCAGTCCTTTCCCTTTTCTATACATTTTTACCCATCATTCTGGCACAAGCTCTTTGTCTTATCTATCCTTTGGATGTGTTCCAGAATTCACAGGCTTTTTTTTTTTTTTTTTTTTTGCAAACTTCCTGTTTTTAGGCTTACACATGGTTTACACCTTGTGGTGAACCCTCTGTCTTTCCTCTGCTGTAGCTGTCTCTTTACTTTAAAACAGATATGCCCATCTCTCATTCTTGATCTGGCCAACTGGTATGAAGGAGTTTTATTTCACCAGGAAAATAGTTATTTTGTCATCCACTCTGTAAACCCCGATAGTGTGGCAAACTCAAAAGTTTTGTGGAAACCGACTATCTCAAAAAAAATTGTGTAGACCAACTTAATTGCATTGTGTGGAAGGAACTTAAAGAAAATAATATGAAGTTATTTTTTACGTTTTTAAGTGCTGTGAATGTAAAATCATTAAGTTGGCATACTCAAGTTTTTTGAGGTAATCGGTTTCCACAAAATATTTGGGTTAACTACACTTTTCAGGGTTTACAGTGCATAACATGGTCCTCTGGGTCTTTGTTTTGTGCCTGAGCACACCAGGTCTTTCTTATGAAGAATGAACCAAATAGTTGATATGGTCTCAGCTAATGTGTTTGCTATTTTGAGTGGTTTGGATATTCTAGGCTATAAAGTCTACCATCACTTGCACAGATGGCAATTTGGACTTCATAGTAAGAGTAAACAGCATCAGATTCCAGATTCAAGTGCCACACATTCCAACACTGTTCAGCTGGTTTGCAGGTAAATGCTTTGAAATTAAAGCTGAAAGGCTGCATTTTGAGCGCAAGTTCATTATTTTATGTCAACCCCAATATGCTGTGTAGTCAGGTGAAATAACAGTAACTTTGTTAAAGTCCACATATTTATGGACCAGACTGCACATACATTATGTGCTGCATATTTCCCAACGATATCTCATAATCCTGCTGTAGACCACACTGTAAAATTTCTGGGGTTCCTTGTGCAATAAGGTGACTCATTCCACTGGAATGATCCTACTCCCAAAATTACTCATTCCTTCACAGTTTTACTGCCTTTCATTGCATTCTCTGTTTTATCTCCCGGTAGGGTACTCCTTCAGAAGTTGTTTGATCAAGGATCATGGTTCTTGTTATCTGCTTTCTGTTCCCTGACTTTTGAACTCAAACATGAACAACTGTGGGTCGATAAAAATGTCCACTGCAAAACACTGTGTGTTTTAAAAAGTAACTTAATCTTATTTCGAGACTTAACTTCTCATTTTTTCTTTCACAAGTAGAAAATATTCGTTTATAATAAGTTACCATGTGCTTCACAGCTGATTTTCTTTTTTTTTTTTTTTAATCTCATGGACAAATCTAGGAATGAGTCAAAATTATCTCACATCAGTGGCAGAATTTTTTTTTTCTGAGAAGAAAGACAGTAGAAGTGAGTCTAAATAGAGGATTAAAATAATTGGTAAGATTTTATTCTTGACTACAGCATAAGATGGGTCACTGCGTTTTTGTTGCAAATTACTAATGATTCTCCTCTAAAACATATTGCTTGAAAAAGTTGGCTGAAGAACTCCTCAATATGCTAATATAGTTGTCTTTTTGTTCACTGCAAAGCAGAGCTCTCAAGATGTTTGCAGCCATAGGCCATAAGCAGAGTTATCAACTTGAAACTAAAATTGATTCTGGCATCCCATCCATACACCCACACTCACAGAGCACACAATTACTGTGAAATATTGTTAGAAAATCTGTTGGAAGCTTAAGTAAAAAAAGCCAGAAGATTACAAAGTGGGTTACCATGGTCCAGCACAGACAGGTGAACTTTGTCCTGACCATGTACCTGTTCTGTGGTTTCAGAAGCAGGCTTCTTGAATGGAGCTCCCAGTGATGGTCTCTCCCTAGGCCCTGGATATGACTGGCCATACCAGTTCACCCCTGGTGTGCGAGAAGCCAAAACTATCCAGCTGTATAAACACCTCAACCTGAAGAGCTGCCTCTGGACATTTGATGCCTTCTGTGACATGACTGAACTCATTGACGTGTGCGGGGGGTCAGTCACAGCTGACTTCCAGGTGCTCTTTCCATGTATTCCCATTGACTGGCCTATGAATTGAACATGGCTTCATTCTGAGGACAATGACCTGTCTTTTCAGTGTTGGGGAGTTGGGAGGGAATTGGCCAGGAAAATTGTAACCATAGTAGGACAAATATCAGAAAATATCCAGATATGTGCATGCGCAAATTTTTTGGATCTTTTTGAAAAATAACTTATGAACATTCCTTTTTAGAAAAAAAAAAAAAACTTTTCAATTGAGGGAAGCAAACCTTTCTGCAATATTCTCCTGCACTCCAAAGCATTTATTGACTTTTCCCAGGGAGGCGGCTCATCTTCTCAGTGTAGCAGTTTTCAGCATTTGCCCTAAAAAGTTCACTGCAGCAAAATTTAACAAGCAAATGGTAAAACAGAAGGTCTTAAGCCGCTTTCACGGACGCGAAACGAATTTTTCGCGACAGATTACATTAAAGTCAATGCAAAGACGCGAATACGCGAAACGCGTGTATTCGCGTCTTTGCATTGACTTTGAATGTAATCTGTCATATGAAAAATTCATTTCAAGGTCCGTGTGAAAGCGGCTTTTAGAAGTGCATTCGTTTAAATGCTGTTAATTTGTCATCAGCATTTTTTTTTTTTTTTGGAGACCACAAAAGATGAATATTTTGCCATTTTGGCCTTGGCCTAATATATTTTTTTTTTTTTTTTGCCCATGAGTGTATGCTATGAAATGATAAGCTTCCAGGCAGCATGGGCCTGATGAACATTAAAATAATCAGAGGGCTTGTCAGAAAATGTCTGTGATGTCCCTTAGTCCTGTCAGCCTTTTTTCCTCTATCACTTATCCAAACTGCTGCTGAATGAACTGCTTGTTCAACTATAAGGAATGTCCTGTGTATCTTAATAAAGGGGGATATCAGCATACTGTATTATGGCTATCCACTGAACGATGTGTTTTGCAGATTTGCATTCATTTTGTTGGTTGTGCCTGGGAGGCTTTGGCAAAGTCAAAGACAAACAGATCTGAAATTTGCATGCAGGCCTTCCTTTAATGCAAATCCCGGATGTCGTTGTGCTTTGTGACAGGCGCGAGACTCTGCCCAGTCCTTCCTCACTGTGAGGGTTCCCCTTTATGTGTCTTATATATACGTGACTGCACCCCGGGGCTGGGCCTCGCTGGAGCACCACACTGAGATGGAGATGTCCTTCCTCTATGATACCATTCTGTGGAAGACAGGTGTGTCTTGGGAAATCTATGGAGTACGCATATCATTGAATGCCAGTACGCTGGTAGTTATTGTTACAACAGCAGTAAACCGTTCAGTTTTGAAAATTCTAATTACATATTCTAATTACATACATTTCTAACTTGCATCTTGAAGGAGCTAACTCAGTTTGGATAATTCCTAAATGTGCAAATTGCTGTTTTCAAGCTGATTGAAGCAGTTCTGTAATGTGGTGATTCCCTCCTGCAGGCATACAAACTGACAGTGTCTTCTCTGCTCGTCTACAAATCAGCAAAATTTACGTCAGAGAGGATGGGAGGCTTGTGGTCGAGTTTCAAACGTACGCCAGATTCAGAGGTGAGGTGCCGCTGTTGGGGGATAAATGTCATATGAGGCATCTAATTTGATGAGCGTGAATGATTTCATTTCTTTCGATATGCTCCCTCGGCTTCGACTGCTGTGTTGGTAGTTTGAGTTTATTTTCCAACTGATTGTCTTTTTGAAAATTAACTGAAAGGTCATTTCAACTAAATGGGCCTTTCATCATGCCTTTAATACGTGACATTCTGAGATTGCCTTTGTTATAGCTAATGAATTGAGACTGATTATGTGTGCTCTAGGTCAGTTTGTCCCAGACCACTATACACTTCCTGGTCAGAAATCTCATCTGGTGGCTCCTGACCACCTTGGAGGCATGGAATTTGACTTGCAGCTGCTGTGGAGTGCACAGACCTTTGACTCTGCCACTCAACTGTGGAAAGCCACTAGCTCATACAGCAGGTGACCAGTGGTCCTGGAGTGCCCCAGAGCTACTGTCTTTATTACTGCTATTGTTTTCTCTGCGGTATTAATGATGAAATGATGTGTTTCAGGAAGGACTACTCTGGAGAGTACACCGTTTTCCTAGTGCCCTGCACAGTGCAGTCTACACAACCCTGGACTGAGCCAGGAGAAAAACCCCTTACCTGCACAGCGCATCCCCCAGAGAAGTACTCTTCCTCCCACTGCTCAAAATAGCATCTCTGCACCTCCAGTTTATAGAATTGCTTGTAATTGGATACATCTTGGGCAGCATGGTGGCTCAGTGACCTCACAGCTAGAAGGTTGTGTTGGATTGATTTGACTGGAAGTGATTAGTGGTTTCCTGTGGGTACTCCTGCCGCCTCACACAGTCTGTGGACATGCCAGGCTCATTGGAGGCTGTAAATTGCCCATACGCCTGTGTGTGTGTGTATGTGTGTGTGTGTGTGTGTGTGTGTGTGTGTGAGCAAATTGTGTATGATTCTTGCGATGGATTGGCACACTGTCCAGGGTGTGTTCCTGCATCTTGTTGATCGTATGCGGAGAGAAGCTCCAGCCCCTTACAACCCTCCTCTGGAATTAGCGGGGTAAATGATGAGTGGATGGATTGATGGATGCATCTTTTTTGAAGTGGTATAGATATAAATCCAAAATTTTTAAATGGAGTTCATGCCGCACTTACGCAGGTTTCTGGTCCCCATCGCCTTCCAACAAACAAACCGCCCAGTTCCTGTTGTGTACTCCCTGAACACTGAGTTTCAGCTCAGCAGCAATGAAAAGGCCTTCTTAACGGACCCTGTGTCAGAACGCATGCTGGTAGCAGAAATGGATTACAAAGGATCCTTCTCTATTGGTAATTTTCCAATCCCAAATTACAATGTTTCCCTCATTCATAGCTGGTACGCACCTTATCTTTGAGCATGAACATATTTTCTTGAAGATTTTTAGCGATATGAGAAAAGAGTGGTTGGGTCTTCATCTATTGGGCTATCTGGAGGTGTCAGCTAAGGATCGGGTGCTGTTTAAACCAATTCCTGCTCTACACAAACAAAATCTTACCAAGTCACAACCTGCATGTCTGCTTAACCCCATAAATGCTGACTTTCCACTGAAAGTTTTCCTTAAGTTGGTTCAAAGTCAGGAAAAGCATTTTTTTTTTCTTATTGTAGGGCAGTGTCACAAGCATATTCTGTTGCAGCACTTCATTGAAGCTACATCACACTTACTTAGAGAAATATTCAAACCCAGAATGCCATATTTTTATGGCCACAGCTTTACATCAAATGGAAAATATGTAGTTTCATTACATACCAAGCATTTTAATCTTTTATTTGGACTTAAGACATCATTTTGACTGATGTCTAGATTTTCCCATGGGGTTAGTGAAATTATCTTACCCCATGGACAAATTAAAAAAAGTCAAAATTATCTCACTTCAGTGCCAGACTTTTTTTTTTTCTCATGAGAAAAAACATAGTTTTAAGTCTAAATACAATAGTAAAATGTTTGGTAAGGTTTTGTGTTTGCTGTGTGATCTTCATGCAGTTCTCTTGAAAGTCATCTTCATTTTCTGAAGCCTCAAGTATTAATTTCTCTTCCGTTCAGGGCAGACTCTGTATGGGAGAGTGGTGTGGAATCAGGAGCACAGTCTGAACTCAGCCTACAGTCTCCGGCTGGAGAAGGTGTTCCTCTGCTCAGGCAGGGACGGATATGTGCCCTTTTTTGACCCCACGGGAACACTGTACAATGAGGGCCGTCAATACGGGTGCCTTCAGCCCAACAACAACCTCAAGCATCGGTTCCTGCTGCTGGTATGCCTCACATGCTGCTACCTGTCAGTGACAGATTGAAATGGATACTGAAACTATTACTGGTTTGGTTACTTTTCATGACTGTACAG
The DNA here is from genome assembly GCA_029692085.1 of Gymnothorax javanicus. Classification (NCBI taxonomy): domain Eukaryota; kingdom Metazoa; phylum Chordata; class Actinopteri; order Anguilliformes; family Muraenidae; genus Gymnothorax; species Gymnothorax javanicus. The sequence continues at coordinate 158,038,749 of CM056194.1, read as the reverse complement.
TGACATGCAACCGTTAAATTTGGCGTCATGACTTGGAAAATTTTTTTTTTTCAGTTTTGAGGGGTGGTTAATTACAACACAGAAAAGCAGCCAAATGATTTGGCATCTGTGTCTTATCTGCATTACTCTACATTAATAAACAGTCTCAGATGTAGAAAAATGTGTGGGAATTAATGAATAAAATGAGGTTTGAATGCCCCACAGGACCGAAAGCAGCCAGAGCTCTGTGACAGGCATTTCCATGATGTTCCATTTGAAGCAGGCTTTGCCTCTGACAGCGCTGATCTACAGCCCATGACCCTGATGCCTGGAGTTGATGGATTCACCATGAAGGTTGATGCCCTTTATAAGGTGCGTTGATATCAGTCCTCGTTATAGGTGGTTCAACCTGTTCTGCAAATCATATGTGAATTATACCCAACAAGACAATGAATTTGAACTGAGAACAGTTATTAAAGCCATTGATTTTCATGCTTGACAGGTGGAGCAAGGAAATGAGTGGTACCTCCAGGTGATCTATGTGGTAGGACCACAGTCCGCATTCCGTCTAAGCACCCAGCGTTCTCTGACTCACGCACCAAGATGGAACCATACGGATCTAGCAGTCAGGACAGAACACCTTGAGCCGGACGAGTCTCTCATTTATGACAATGAAGGAGACCAGTTGAAGAATGGCACCAACATGAAGAGACTGAAGTTGGAGATGGAGCCTGAGGCGACCTTTGACCCACACACTGGTGGGTCCATTGGAGGGGGCATTGCTGCTTTAGTTGTGGTCCTAGCTGTCCTACTTGCAGCATGTTTTATGTTTAAGAAGTGCAGGATGAAGAAACAGTCGCCGACCGACCTGGTGGAGGAGTACCCCCTCAATACTAAAGTGGAGGTATGTCTGGAGAAAAACTTCAGCAGCATGTACTGCTCCGTCCGCAAGGTCAACATGTTCAACATGAACCAGGATGCCTCTGAGGTCAAGGTTAAACAGGTCAATCTCGAAGTCAAACTCCACAACAACTTCAGTGAAGGCACAGAGGTTTGATCAAGGATGAGAGAGCACTTTTCTATTATTTATCATTTAAAAATGTTATTTTTATACAATGATGTAAAAAGAACCACACAAGCACTGTTGCAAACCTGCGAGTACCGTGTTTCATGTTCTCATTTGGTTATGTATTGTTTAGGGACAGCTGCAATTAGTAATTATAATTGAGTGATTTACAATACAATGTCTGATTAAATGTCCTCAAACTGGAAAGATAATCCCATGTCACCTTTTTCATTCCTGAACTACCTCCCTAGATAAATTTTATCAGTTTGAATATCACTCAAACCTCTTTACAATATAAGCTACGATCTGATGTCTTTTCTTTTGTTTGAGGTCTTGCAGAATACTTCAGAGATTACATTAACCCCGTTGCGCAGATCTAGACGCCACCGTCCGTAAATTCCGAAATTTAATTCTTAAACAATTCTGTATTTGAATTTCCAAATGTTTTGCTTCACTGGAATAATTTTTCACAGTCTCTGCTACACAAATACTGAGTTATAAAGCCTAAATAGGCTCATGCATAATAGGAAAAATTGACATTATTTGTATTCTGAGCAAAGGGGCGAAAAATAATTATTTGAATTATAAATTGAACATTGCCATAAAAGAAACATGCTCTGAGTTGCGGTTTTCAGCGTTGGTTCCTTTGTGTTTAAATGTCAAACATCAGTATCGTTCTTATGTATTGGACTCTGAATTATACGTTTGTGAGGACAGCGATTGTATTCAGTAGGAAAGCTTTTGAGAAAAATGTCTGTTGAAGTGCTCTTACTTGATGGTCTGTACATGTACATTATTGATGATACAAATTATCATTTGCCTCTGCTCAGATCACTGTGTTTAAATATTTGAAATACATAGGTTTGAATGTCTTTGAATGGAAACTCAAGCTAGGTAAATGTTGTTGGTGGATGACTGCAGTTTGTGTCTTCAAAACTAGCATTCTCCCCATAAGCAAAATTCATAGTTTAGCCTTGTGACTTCACTACAGGAATGGGTATAGGGCCCAGAAAATCAACATGGAAACTAATGTTGGCTCCAGGAATGTTCACAGCTTATTTTTGAAAGAAAAGAAAAAATGCAAATTTTGCCTGAATGTCATTCCACAGGAACAGTCATAATATCACCAAAACAGTAGGATGGCTGTTGTATGCAACAACATGTTACACCAAAGTTGATGTGATTCCCATTAAAACTGGTTGACTTAGTGCATTTGGAAATGTAGTTTCACCTAATGGTGGTGCAACAGAAAGGAAAAATAGAGCCATCAAAATCAATAAGGTTTCTCCTCTTTGCACTAGTTATGTGGACTGCAGATGTGATAGGATTTCCATGAAAACTGTTTGAGTCATTGCATTTTCAAAAATGAAAAAATTGGCCTGGTGATGGTGCTACAAAGGAGGTCACAGGACTACCAACATCACCTCTATAAGCCTGGAATAATCACAGAAGGTTTGACATGATTCACATCAAAACGGAGCTATTTGGCCCATTGGTGGCGCTACAGGAAACATTACAGAGCCACTACAGTCAATAATTTCCTTCACTATGCAGTAGGAATGTTGCAAGCAGATTTTACATGATTCCCATTAAAATTGAACAGTTTGAATTTGGAAATGTAAAGTTTGACCTGGTGATGGTGCCACAGGAAATGTGGTAGGGTCACACAAAACAATCAAGTCAATCCTCCATGCACCAGGAATAAATAAGAAGTTCCAAGAGGTTCCGAATACACCGTTCCATTTATTGTGCTATTAGAAAGGATCTGCAGTGGCAACGTCCAAGGTGAATCCATAATATCCCCAATAACTCGGTTTCAGGGACACAATAATGCAGTAATGAGTGGTTAATTTATTTCTCATAGAGGAACATGTATTCCTTGGGAATTAATTGGTTTGCTGCTTTGACTCTACTGTTTGGTACAGTGTGTGTCCATCAGATGTTGACAGAAGAGAAGTTTGACCATGAAGAGGATGAATCTAAGGAAATGCTTGTTGTTTTTCTTGCTTTAAACGTAACCGGTTTTTGCGGCACACTTTGTCCCGATATCATAAAATTTCTGGCGTGGACCAAAGTGATTCCTAGCCGCAAAGCATTTGTTTTTAATTGTCTTTGAATAACAACATTAACTGTCATGCACACAGAAAGTGCTCCTGATTCTCCAATGATGAATAATGTAATGTTGCTCTTCTTGCATTTGTCACATTGTAAATAATGAACTATATTTGTTGCCTGTATATATATATAGTGAGTAGATTTTAGTAATCTTTCTTTTATGGAATAAAATACTTGGGTTCAATTTTGAAAGTTTGCTTAGCGAGAGGCATTATCTTTGTGAATAGTTGTTAGCAAGCAGCAACAGTTCCCAAAAGGTGTGGCTGAACTTGACAGCAGAGTGCTTCATGCTATCCAGTGTGTCTATAACCAGAACACATGTGGTAACACTTGCAGAATGGGAACACTTGACTCATTCCTGCGTACCAATTGTTGACAAAATAACAATGATCCCAGTCCAAAGTATTATTGGATGAATATTACACAACATGCATGCGAATATATAATTGTTCACCTGCGGTCTTATTCAGAAAAGACTCTTAATCTGTTTCTAGTGGTAAGAATTTTTAAACCATTTTTTCATTTCACACTGGCCGCTGACAATCTTGCCAACTTTTTCAACCTGTTCATAATTGTCTTCTGTGTAGAACATCATTGTTTATGAGAAATACTGCCTAAAAATGTTATACAGTTGTGTGAAAGAGTGTTTGCCCCCTTCCTGATTTCTTATTTTTTCTGCATGTTTGTCACACTTAAATGTTTCACATCAAACAAATTTAAATATTAGTCAAAGACAACACAAGTAAACACAAAATGCAGTTTTTAAATGAAGGTTTTTATCATTAAGGGAGAAAAAAAAAATCCAAACCTACATGGCCCTGTGTGAAAAAGTGATTGCCCCCTAAACCTAATAACTGGTTGGGCCACCCTTAGCAGCAACAACTGCAATCAAGCGTTTGCGATAACTTGCAATGAGTCTTTTACAGCGCTGTGGAGGAATATTGGCCCACTCATCTTTGCAGAATTGTTGTAATTCAGCCACATTGGAGGGTTTTTGAGCATGAACCGCCTTTAAGGTCATGCCACAGCATGATTCAGGTCAGGACTTTGACTAGGCCACTCCAAAGTCTTCATTTTGTTTTTCATCAGCCATTCAGAGGTGGACTTGCTGGTGTTTTGGATCATTGTCCTGCTGCAGAACCCAAGTTCGTTTCAGCTTGAGGTCACGCACAGATGGCCGGACATTCTCCTTCAGGATTTGTCGGTAGACATCAGAATTCATGGTTCCATTTATCACAGCAAGTCTTCCAGGTCCTGAAGCAGCAAAACAGCCCCAGACCATCACACTACCACCACCATATTTTACTGTTGGTATGATGTTCTTTTTCTGAAATGTGGTGTTACTTTTACGCCAGATGTACTGGGACACACACCTTCCAAAAAGTTCAACTTTTGTCTTGTCAGACCACAGAGTATTTTCCCAAAAGTCTTGGGGATCATCAAGATGTTTTCTGGAAAAATTGAGACGAGCCTGTGTGTTCTTTTTGCTCAGCAGAGGTTTTCGTCTTGGAACTCTGCCATGCAAGCCATTTTTGGCCAGTCTCTTTCTTATGGTGGAGTCATGAACACTGACCTTAACTGAGGCAAGTGAGGCCTGCAGTTCTTTGAATGTTGTTGTGGGGTCTTTTGTTACCTCTTGGATGAGTCGTCGCTGCGCTCTTGGGGTAATTTTGGTCGGCCGGCCTCTCCTAGGAAGGTTCACCACTGTTCCATGTTTTCGCCGTTTGTGGATAATGGCTCTCACTGTGGTTCGCTGGAGTCCCAAAGCTTTAGAAATGGCTTTATAACCTTTTCCAGACTGATAGATCTCAATTACTTTCTTTCTCATTTGTTCCTGAATTTCTTTAGATCTCGGCATGATGTCTAGCTTTTGAGGATCTTTTGGTCTACTTCACTTTGTCAGGCAGGTCCTATTTAAGTGATTTCTTGATTGAGAACAGGTGTGGCAGTAATCAGGCCTGGGTGTGGCTAGAGAAATTGAACTCAGGTATGATAAACCACAGTTAAGTTATGTTTTAACAGGGGGGGAATCACTTTTTCACACAGGGCCATGTAGGTTTGGATTTTTTTCTCCCTTAATAATAAAAACCTTCATTTAAAAACTGCATTTTGTGTTTACTTGTGTTGTCTTTGACTAATATTTAAGTTTGTTTGATGATGTGAAACATTTAAGTGTGACAAACATGCAAAAAAATAAGAAATCAGGAAGGAGGCAAACACTTTTTCACACAACTGTAGGTCTATTGAAATATTTACAATAATACCATGAACAGCATATTTTACGATGAACCACCTCGTCACTGTAAAGCATGTTTCAAGAAACACAATTTGACATAGTTGATATACATTATACTAAAAATGAATGGGATAAACATGCAACGTGAATTTTTGCTCTTAGTCTCCCTCTGATAAACCTGAAGAGGATAAGTAAACTGAGGTTACTGCCATGTCAATTTATCTGTCTAAACACGCAATTAATATAAACTCACAGTTCTCCCGGTACTTATTGAATTCCAAGGTAGGCAATATGAGGCAGCTCACCAACGGTAAGGTGGATCTATGCGATTCTTTAACCACTTATAGTTTGCCTTGTGTGTTACCGAACCAACCCTTCTGAAAAGCAACAAATGCATTAAAAAAAAGTTTTAAAACGTCCTCAAATTACACCCACATGTAGGCCTACATAAATATTTACGAAAGTGGCCACGTTTTACGCCAGCATTTTTGTTGGTCGTAATACAAACCCTGCTTTGCTTCCACAGTGAAGTTGCTTAACCTAAGCCATCGAATACAAGCCAGATCTTTAGTGGATGGTTGGGGTGCATTTGAAGGAGGAGAGCAGGGAAGTTCATCGCGGAATTTCTTGCGGCAGGCATGCAGAACAGAATAAATACTTATCTGCATATTTGAGCTTAACGTCATTCATATAATGGATGCGTTATCGACATTTAAAAAAAAAAAATCCTGCTCTAAAGTTCACTTGTTTTGCTTGCATACTGCCTCGTACAGGTTCAAAATCATTTTTTAAAGTTCTCCTTTCGGGGGAGTATGCTAGGTCGTTACTGACATCATTTCCTCAAATGTTGCAACGCAGTTTCCACAGAAGGTGTGGCGCGCCGTAGAAACTTCTGTGAGCCAATTCTGGTAAGATTTTTAAGGAAAGAAATAGCTTTATTTACTAGGCCTTCATTTAAGCATCTACTTGTAATTTGTTGTAGCGTGCCTAAATAATTATTCAACTCTCTTCAAATAGCATTTACTGGCTTGTCTGTTTTCTCAGTAAACCATTGCGTGGGCTTACATTTGCTAAGGGCGAGGCTCTCGCTTGGCTTTCTGTGGATACCGGCTGTTACTGTATTCGCAAGACTTGAGCCCGATGCTTTAGCTGGATATTTCCGAGATTAAACTTCAAAATCCACTGGTAGTTCGCAGCCCATAGCTGAGCCAGTGCGGTAGCATTGTAAGTTAAAACTTTTTGATCCCAGATACGTTTACGAGTGGCCAGCCTACATTTTTTGACAAAAAATGTTTATTATCCCAATTTTCTGTTTCTCTGATGATCAGAATTTAGGTAGTCACTCAGCTTCACCGCACACTTAGAATGTCGGATGTATGGGTAAGTAATCGTTTGAAAACTTATTGCCTCAAATTTAAGTCTCGTTTGCTGCAAGGATGACAATGGCTAACTCGCAGCTGGAAAAAATATATATTTATATATTCTATTTACTATTCCTCTCTTCATGTTTAGCGTAGTTATCACACTACACACTCAAAATAATAAAACTTTTTTTTTTTTTCTAGGATGACCTGGATCTTCTCCTTGACTCCCCATCTTCGTTGACAACAACGGTAAACGTGTGTCGATAAACTGTTGGGCTTTTCAGTGGCACCATACTGCGATAGCTTTGAAACACGCACTTTTCTGTTATTTTTGTTTTAGTCTAATGCCAGAGGGACGATAAAAGACAGTGCAGGCTTCAATGCAAGCACAGATGCTGCGGCGATACACAAGGCTATTAAAGGCGTTGGTAGGTGGGGTCTCAACTACACTATTCTTGTATAACTGTCTTTTCACATCCATATAGCTCCGTCCTTGACCATGCGATCGTGAAAGAATTATGGGGACATATCTAAAGTAGGCTTCCAAGCCTACTGCATCGGAGAAAATTGTACTGCGGAAGTTACGGAAATATTAATATTTGAGCAAAACATTAATGCCATCCTATACCTTAAATTATGTAACACCCCTCATCTCACACTCTGCGACATTTGCATGCAAAGTTTTATTATATCTATGCAGGATATCGCACTAGTGGTAGGCTACTGTGCATTTTCTAGCTACTGTAGGTAGGCTTGCATGCTTTTTTCATGAATTAATTGAACTCAGATTGGTCGTGACTAAACACGCTTTTTAACGGGATTTGCTTGTTAGTTGTACTGAGATTAATTTATAGATCATAATTTGGAGTCCTTTCCTCCCCAGGCACAACTGAGAAGACGCTCATTGATATTTTAACCCAGAGGAGCTGTGCTCAGCGCCAACTCATCAGTAAATCATACCATGAAGCAACCGGGAAGGTAATAAAGTTATTCAACCTAATCTGTGTGATCACATTTTGCAAAGGTAGTGCATGCTTTGGTATGAGATTAGCCCTCTTTCTTCCTTTGTAGAATCTCATTGATGATCTTGAGGGAGATACCCATGGTGATTTTGAAGACCTGCTGGTTGCACTTGTCCAATCTCCGGCAGTCTATGACTGTCAGGAATTTATCCGTGCTATAAAGGTACTTCACATTCCTACGAGATTCCATTGAACATAATCGTTAGAACTTCTTATTGTTGCTAACTTAATATTAACCTCCATTTATCATGTGTTAATAGTTGTAGGCAAAGGCTATTAAGGCTATTCCCCCAACCGTTTGGTGAATGGGCTCTATACACGGCAGCTCATGACGTATTTTCCAGTGAAGTGTAAGGCTGCTTGAGAACTTCCATTGAGCGCGGAGCCCTGTGCTAGTGTAGGAATGCTAGTCATATTGTAGCTTAAAATGACCTAAACTACATTAATTTTCTATACATTTTATATTGTTTCTTTGCGTATCTTATTACAATTTTTGTGCATCGATGCTTACTTTATATCATGACCTCAAAACGAGCATAACTGTCTTTTCAGAGGCGCAAGGACAGCACTTCAGGACACTACCGCTGTGTGCCGCAATGTACAGCTTCGGTTATGTTTAATTCTGTCCTTCGTTTCCACACATTTCTCAAAGACATCGAACTGCAGAGGAGGTGGATGGTTAAGTTACGATGAGACAGTTTAACCATTACAAATCACACCAGAGTCTGCAGCCTACATTTTCAGACGACAGACCTGATCCACTGTATATTACATTCGCGCGATCTACGTTCGGCTCCCAACTAGCTTTTTCTTTAGCTGACAATGGTGGGGCATGTGGGGTGCAAACTTAAAGGGCTATGCTAATACTCATAGAATCTAAGGTTACAATATGTAACCAAAGTTCTATTTCGTGAAGTCCATGCCCCACTGTGACACCAGCAGGAAAGCATTCACAAACACCCAACTTACACCAAGGACGCAGGAATCAAATAACCTTTCAACATGACCCCGCTAGACCCATTTAGTGAAAGAATATGTCGCAGTGATTTCAGCTAGGGCGCAAACTAGATTTCTTGCGTTCGAGAGACGGTTGATTAACCAACTAGGCTACCCTACTACGTTTTAATTAATAGATTAGATCCACAGAAAAAAATTCCATATTCAACCTCCACCAATATTGAATGAAATCATAACTTTTTCGGCTTACCTTGATGTTTGGCTATCCAGAGAAACAATTGGGTGTGTAAAAACGTAAAGCATACATCCAGTCAAGAAAATTTATAGTTTATTTTCTAATGCTATCATATTTGGTAATGGCATATAACAGTGACAGCCGAGTTACTGATGACACACCGGGTTGCTAGGGCATGCGTAGCATAGGCATTCGTGATATTAATATTAAATTCTAAACCCCCTTCTCACTAATAAAACCTCCCAAAATACACTGGCGCCCCCTATTAAAATCGTTTTGGTAAATAAAATGACAAAAAAAAGTAGAGGTTGGATACGGAATTCTTTCTGATCCACAATCCTTCCATTCACATTATGTACCTGGTGCTGTGATAGAGCGGGACAAAAGTCACGAATTGTAACTAGTCCCAAAGAGAGCAAGGATGCGAGGTCGCCTGTCCGACTCTCCCTGATGACTAACTTATGTTGGGGAGCGAGTGGGGACGAACATCATGTACTGTGAAGGTTCCTCAATCCCATACAAATGGGAGAGCCTGAACATCTGCTAGCGACGCAGCGCAGTCAACACGAAACACCATCGCGTATACAGAAGCGTATAAAAGAACACAGAGATATCACCGCGACGACTGTGCCATTCTGCTGGTTTCTTCTGCTTTCAATCTCGTGGACCAGAAGTCGGGGAGCGGCCTTATCTCAGTCACGAAAGTGAAGCGTACATAGAGCCCATTGTAAGTGTCAGTTTTGTTATTCACCCAACCACTCTCAGCCAATGAAATGCGTGGAATATTTCGCAAGCGACATCTTTTGGGGAAACTTTTTGGGGCCATTTGAATGGTCTCGTTTGGAGCGCGGTATCATGAAGATGGTTGGGGGAATAAGAGCTACCAAGAGCACCATATTCCCCCACCAACAGTTGGGGGAATAAGAGCAACCTTCCCCCCTGTTCCCACCAACGATTGGGGGAATAAGGGCAACTTTCCTTCCTGTACCACCTAAGATTGGGGGAATAGCCACTTTGATAAGGTTATGCTGATTAAATACCTGGATTTTTCTATGTGGGTCTAACAGGGAGCTGGAACAACAGAAAGCACTTTAATAGAAATTTTTGCCTCAAGATCAAACAAGCAAATTAAGGCCCTTTCAGATGCATATTTGGCAGGTAAGAATTTTTAGTACTTTGTAAATCACCTTTCTTGAGCTACTCACAAATATTTATGGTAATATTGACTTTGCTATTGCCTTGTTGTTGCTTTCTTTTTGTAGAAACAAAGAAGACTTTGATTGATGCCGTCAAGTCAGAAGTATCAGGGGACTTTGCTAAGGCTTTACTCATCTTGGCTGAGGTGGGTCAAGGATGTTCAAGCCACACAACTTTTTACAAATACAGCATTGTTCTTTTATTCAGGCCTGTTTTTCATTTTGCTTTTTCCATTTATCCTCATGCTAAAGGGAAAGAGAGATGAGAGCCCGAAGGCAGATGTCGGGAAAGCCAAAGCAGATGCGAAGGTGAGGAATTAACTGTACATGTCACATTTACCTCATCCACTTGGCAGTGACTATGAGAGCATATTCGTTTGAGACTTAGCTACTTCTTAATTAGTTGTGTCCACTGGCTTCTTGGATAATTGATCAAATTGGATCTCAGTTTTTGTTCCACTGTTGGCTGAGCTAGATCCTCTATGAGGCTGGTGAGAAGAAGTGGGGGACGGATGAAAGCAAGTTTATCGACATCCTCTGCCACAGAAGTGTGCCTCAGCTGAGACAAAGTATATCAACATTCAGTATATTCTTGCTACACTGATCTGTCACGCTACACGGATGTTTCTACTTACACGTTCCTGGCTCCTTGCACACAGCACTGGTGGAGTACAAGAGCTTAAGTGGCAAGACCCTTCAACAGAGCATTGAAGATGAAATGTCCGGAGATTTGAGTGATCTGCTGGTGGCCATTGGTAGGCCACTACACATTTTATTTATTTATTTAAATAATTTTCTTTTCATTTAATTTCACCGTTGTCTGGTAATATTTCATATATATCATTGGAGCTCATTATGAGTTATTGTATTTGTCACAATATTTTATATTTTATTGCCAGAAAAGTTAGCTTTAGGTGCAAACAACAAAAAAAAAATTCACTCTTCCTTATGTAGACTTTGCACTCTGCATATTCTGTAACCACAGTAATTAGTATATCTCATAAAAATCAAACCTTGATGTCCCTTTGACAGTAAAATGTGTCAAAAGTGTCCCAGCATACCTTGCTGAAAGACTCTTCAAAAGCATGAAGGTAAGATTCCGAAGCTTGTCTATTGCTGACATCCACAGTTTGTTGACTATACCGTCTAAGAACGTCATCCAAATTGTAGGAATGATGTAATGTTTCCCACCCATATGAGGCATTCCTTTGGTATTGAGAAAATGCCTGTGAATCGGCATGCTGAGCAGGGCTTTGGTTTGTGGAACGCTAATCCGCTGAAATGATTGGTGCTCCACAGGGCGCTGGGACGGATGAGGCCACTCTGATTAGAATAATGGTCAGTCGCTCAGAGATTGACATGCTGGACATCCGGGCTGAATACAAAAAGCTGTTTGGCTATTCACTTCACTCTGTCATTGAGGTGAGTGAGCCCACTATTCAGTCTGCTTATTTAGGAATTATGCGCTCACTACCCCATGGACTGTAGGTGCTATTCCATTCAATATAGCTAAAACTGATATAAATTTATTTTGTCCTGTGTTCATTCTGTTGAAATGACTAAGTCGGCAGCAACTGTTTCTGGTCAACTGGGTGCGCATGTTATGTCTGCATAAGCTGGACATGAAGCATGCTCCTTTGAATCAAACTGACCTGACTCCTGATTTGAGAGTAAATTGTGACTGAGAGAATATTCTTGACTGCAGTCCCATAATAACAGAGATGATGAATCAGTGATGAATGTAAACACAGACAAATTAGACACGTGGGTAATGCAAGGAAAAAGATTGGAATGAAAATTCCCCTCAACATGTGAATTCATGCACTTAAATGATGCATTTCTGAATAAAAATGAGTATATTAAACTTCAGCATAGTTCATTTTTTGTGATTCAAGTCTAAATTTGGTATTACAAATGTAATTGCATTATTGTTACATCTTAGTTGCTATCCAGAAATTTGAATTTGTTACTTTCTTTTTAGTCAGAAACTTCCGGAAACTTCCGCAAAACTCTCTTGAAGATCTGTGGTGGAGACGACTCTGCCTGAGACGACCACAAGATTTCAGCAGCTGAACATTTTTTGTTAGAAATGAAGATTATTTAATTGCAGCAAAGTTCCAATTGATGAACTCTAGTCCTGACCAAGTCATGTAACTTTTCTAGGGTGCTTCATTTCAAGACAACTTATTTTAAACTGTTTAAAAAAAACTTTTTTTGACTGCAATGCTATCTACTATTTTTGTGCCAACATTAAGTTGAGATTCATAAGAATTAACCCTACCCTGTTTTTTTTTTTTTTTTAAAGGCATTACCTTTACTCTTATTTTTTTTTAATGGACTTTTATTAAATAGAAAAGGGATACCAAAGAAACACTTTTTATAAGTGAAGGAATAGAATTGTTGAATATGTCCACCAGGTGGCAGTCTAAGCTAAAGAGAAACAAATTAAAGTGCCTCCCACAAATAGAATTTTGTTGAAGAAAATTATGCTTTTGAAGAGCGAGAGAAGAACTCAGCTCAGAACTCTTTGATGACTGCTTCCATGGAAATTTACTTGCAGTCTTGTATTTTGTACAACAAGATACCATGCTTCTCTAAACATAAAATTATGCTCTATCAGTCTCACAGTGAATTATTAATAAGTGAAAACATGCTATCTAATGATACCCCTTTACATACAAATAAACACATTTTTATCCATTTATTGTGTTTAGTTTTTGAAATGTATTTGTTTTATCAATGTTAATTGCGTCACTTGGCTGTCAAGTTATCTTTATCAGGGTGTTAAAGTTTTTCTTACAAAGGCAAAAAGTTGCTATCATTACAGCTTAGTGACTGATTGTTTGCCTATTCCATCTAGAAACTTGATCAGATAATATAGAATTATACATTTCTTACTCATTATAATTCTAAATGCGTTCAGTTTATAGCCAGGGCTTGAGCATAGGAGGAAAAGCAATGTCCCTGGTTTCAATTTCTCCTTGAGTGGTTGGAGTGATGCAGTGAATCCAACAAGATTTGAGCTGTTAATTCAAAGTAGGCCTACTCCTCACTCAGTATATGGTATCCAGTGCCCCCCAGAATGATTGGCACCCTTTAGTGAAAATGAGCAAAGCGATGCAAAAAAAAAAATGTCGTCAGTGTTTATCCTTTTGATTGTTCATTCAAAATATGAATATTAGCAGCCAGCATGGTGGTGCAGGTGGTAGTACTGGGTCATTCTACACACAACCAACAATTTGGCTAGGGTACTTAACAAAAATTATGATGTAGTCCAGACAATTGATTTCAAAGTATTTTATTGTTAACATATCAAGGGTCAACCAGACAGAGTATGCAAGCTTAATCAGGTTCATAATATATAATATTTATTGCAACAGGACAGATAAATTTGACAGAAAGTAACTTCTGTTACTGGACAAATGCTCCCTTTATGCTATAATATAATCATCAAATATTATACACCTTAAATGAGATTTAGCTCCTTCATGTGTCCTAAAAGTAATTTAAATAAAATATCCCATTTTGTTTTGAAGTGGTAACATTCAGAACAAAAAATTATACTGATCACTAAACTCAATTGTTCCTTGAGATTCAGAAAATATGGCATAATGTAACAATCTGACCTTTACCACCTGCCCAGAAAACTGTTGCTTCCAGTGGTCTTAATTATAGAAAAATAGTCATCATATGACAAATATTCAGTGTACCTTCATAATGGTCTCCTTGGGTTGAGTAACAGAAATTACATGTACGTAACAGAAGATACCAGTGGTACCAGAAGATGCAGTAACAGTTACTTCTAAGAGGGTATTTCTAAGAAATGGAGGAGCAATCCTCTATTATCACCCAATGAACACATTTATGACAGCATAATTCATTAACAAATTATTTTGAACATGTTAATTTATGGTTTCCACGATCTATGAATGACATATGGTCATAACAGAAGTTACTTGTCATATCAGTACTCCTGAAATGTTAAAACTTAAAAGACAGATAAAAGCACATGGCACTGACTCACCTTTTGAAAACTGCTAAACAATGATGTGCTGCCCTCTAATGGGCTCCAGAGGATTTCTTGCAAAAAAAAAACTGTCAGACTGACACCTGTGGGCATTATGATTCAATCAGGGTAACAGAAGTTACACAAAAAAATGTGGACAAGACAAAAATTACCCCAAAATACACAAAGAACATGAATTGATGGGAAAAAGTGTTGTTTATATAGATAATTATCTTGTGCAGTGCAAGGAACACAAAAACAATCATTTATTGGGGGAAAAAAAAACCGATTTAAACCAGAAGTATCTATGCAACTTCTAATCTGGGGACACAGGAAGTGGGGTAGCTTTGTCATAATAGTCATCCTAAAAGCAAATCAAGAATTTTTTTGATCATAGATTTCAGTGTATTATCTGAATGCAATTTGAATAAATATTGCATTTTGTAATAATGGCTGCACATGCAATGTTGGCATAGCTTTGGAAAGTGCACTCAGTTCTGGGGACAGTATTTGTTGGTTTCATGTAGAATGACCCTACTATTACCTTATCGCAAGGTTGTGGGTTGAATCAGGCCTGGAGCTTTTCTGTGTGGAATTTGCATTTCCTTCCCGCGTTTGTATGGGTTTCTGCCGGGTACTCTAGATTTTTCCCGCAATTCAAAGATATGCATGTCAGGATAATTAGAGACTCTGCATTGTCCGTTGGTATGCGTGTATGTGTAAATGGTGCGTGCGCCATATGATGGATTGGCAAATTTACCAGGGTGTGTCCTTGCCTTTCACTCATATGTAGTTGGCTCGGACAGGCTCCAGCTTCCCCGTCACCCTAGTCAAGAAGAAGCAGTTCAGGAAATGGATGGATTTAAGTTTTCTCATGAAACAAGTGTTTTCTCAAAAATAATTGTTCCACAATTATTGGTACCACCTAATATCATATCTTGTGCTGCCTTTCTTTGCTGTGATAGCAGCTTTGAGTCTTCTCCTGTGATGCTTGATGAGATAGAATAACACATGGCATGGGGTCTCAGAATCTCTTCAGATCCTATAGATTGTGAGGTTGATGTTTATGGATGCTCCTCTTCTGCTCAGCACACAGATTTTCGATGACATTTAGGTCAGGGGGCTGTGAGGGCCATGGCAAAACCTTTATGCTGTGGTCAGTAAACCGTGTTTGAGTAGATTTTGTGGTGTGTTTAGGATCATTGTCCTGCTGGAAGGTCCAAGCATGGCCCATTCTAAACTTCCTGGCCGAAGGTTTTAGGTTTTTATTTAACATCTGCTGGTATTTGATGGAGTCTATTGTACCATGTATTCTAACAAGATGGCCGGAAGAAAAACTGCCGACAACAACAAAGATCACTGCCATTCTGCACAGTTGGTATGAGGGACTTTTCTGTATGGCTATCTTTCTGTCTCAGGCAAACCCACCTTTTATGTTTGTTGCCAGAAAGCTCTACTTTGGTCTCATCTGACCATATAACCTGGTCCAATTAAAAGTCTTTGTAGTTTTTCACAAACCATAGGTGCTTTAGTTGATAACTGACAGCAGAGGCTTTTATTCTGGCAACTTTCCCAAACAAATTCTCGTAATATGGGTGGCATCTGATGCTCATTACTGGATACTTTCTGGCCCCAAAACTGAACTAACCTCTGCAGTTCTCTGGCTGTGATCCTCTAAAATTATTTTGCCAGTCAAACCATTCCAGCTCTGATGGTGTGTGGGATCAATGAACACATGCCCTTTTCCAGGCTGATATCCCTGTCGCTTTAAACTTCTTAATTATTGTCATGATAGTGGAAATGGGTGTTTTAAAGTGTTTAGAGGTGGGTTTTCCTTGATTTGCTCAGCTCAACAATTTATTGTCTGTGTATTTTTGGGTCTAACCCATAGTAATGAATTACTGAGGGAGTTTGGCCTGTGTCACCTGAAGGTTACACCGCTTTGAAAAAGGAAGTCACGCTTGACCACTTAAGAGTTAATAATAAAGCAAGTGAACTTAAAAATGTAAAATATGGCTGGAAGTATACTTCAGTTAGTTTTTCTTTGCAACATTTTCTAGGGGTTCCAATAATTGTGGCACTCAAGTTTTTTTGTGAAAAATATTAATATTTTTAAAGCAATTTTTTTTCTTTCAATAATTTTATTTTATAATTATAAGTAATAATAATGGGTTTTTTACAATTTATTATGAAGAGGTCAGAATATTTTGAGGGAAAGACTAAGAAGAAAAGCCTCAAATACATTCTTTTTCCACAGTCTATTTTCTCATATTCACTAAGGGTGCCAATAATTTTTGAGGGTACTACATAATTTTTCCAAAGTTATCGGTTTTTTACACTCTTATAAGTGAATTCAATTTATCATGGATTCTATGTGGCAGTAAAAAAAAAAAAAATAATAAAGACAGACCTAGATATCTCGTGATACGAATATGTAAAGACAAAGAAACTAGCAGAAACAAGCCCTATTACTCTAATACAGTCTTCCCACGGGCCATATCTTCTCCGCCGTTCAGGTTTTGTTTCAACAAATGTTCTGCGAGGGAGATTAAAAAGTCACTCAACGTTAATTATCATGGGCCCACATGAATGAATGCTGTACCCACTGACATCAGTTCCACATGTGTACAGCTAAAGTTCGCTTTTTCTCAACCGAACAGAAGGGAGGAGACGAGCAGATTGTCATTTGCGTGGCCCCATCAGCTGAGAGCACAGTACGTGCGTGAACCTGCTTCACCAATCGCAACAATGCGAATGGTTAGAGAAAGATAGTTTGGTTGTCATGCTAGCCAAGCAAATGGAGTGCAATAACAAACCCGCCCACTGACAGCCTATTGTGTCATTGAACTTTGAAGTTTAACCAAATTTAGCAAAGCATGATATAAAACTGATACGGGAAAGCGGTGTTATGCATAAAAGATTAGACAGACGGGACATTGCGATATGATGTCCTATGTTCTTGTAGAGCCATTTAGTGGCCTATTTGTATGTGCGCAAGATTTCAAAGACTGTACAGTAGGCGAGAGCAGTGTGGGGGCGAGGGAGGGTTTATTTAGATCGGCAAGGAGTTAAACGATTTATGCTTGACTTCTGTGAAATTTTGTCAATGTATCATTGTTTAGCACAACTCATTACAATGTAACATTGTTTAGCTGGTCTGAAAAAAATACGCGCAACGCTGGTGCAACTTGCTCATTTCATAGGAACCATTTGTCCGGGCTGCGACGAATCCTGTGATCACACTATGACTTTGACCTTAAGTATGCTTAACTTGCTATTACGGTAAAGGTAAGCGATCCGACAGCATGCTGGAGGAACAGAGGACTGACACGAACACATTGGGAAACACCGAATCAAAAATTCCGTCTGGCATTATCCACGGCGAGATCCGTGACTGACCCTTATTATTTCGAAGAGGGAACGGTTCATTAACAAGCCGCCAAACTATGAAGAAGTTTTCACGAATGCCGAAGTCGGAAAGTGGTGGAATCGGAGGGGGTGTTGTCTCTGGATTTGGTTCTGGAGTTACGAACTACGTTGGGAAAGTGTTCGGTGTCGGTCGATTCCAGGTGACTGTGGAAGAAATGATCGCGGAAGGTACAGCACCATGGAGATTTAATTTCACTCTTTGATGTGCGTTAATTTTCAACATGGGTAAATCCATATACAAACATATTTATTTATTTATTCGGTATGTATTTATTTTCTTTGTAATAGTTTTATGTTTATTCATAGTACACGTTTCATTTAGCTTGTTTTGAATTAATGTTAAGCTAATCTCTGGGCATACGGGCCTGTCTACTCGAAGTACAGGTTGGACTTCTTGTAAATGCACGTATGCAAATATATTGGCTTTGTTTACCACAAGGTAACCAGAGTTAGCTATACAGATTTGACTAAGCCCGTGTGTTTAAACGTGGAGTGGCCACTGTGAACATCAGGATCTTTTTAAAAAGCTGATAGTCCTACCCCGAGTATATTAACTATTTTTCTTTAGTTTCGTGCAGCCCTGGCATGACAAATTCGTTGTAGATAAGGCTATGGCTACCGGTAACAACGGCACAACCTGAGGTGTACGTCTAACAATGGAACGTGTATGGTGCAGTTAACTACTATACAAAACAGCAGAGTCATAAGCACAACATGCATTACATGGGCATATGTATGTGGACACTCCTTGGTCTGGGGCATGGTTGCAGCTGACCTCTTTATTCTTCCCCTGGAAAATGTGCAATTATGCTCTGCTTCCAATAGTTTGGAAAAGCCCTGTCCCATTGCTGCATTGCTATGCCCTTGTACTCAGAGCTAGGTGCATTGTACTTGGCTTGTCGAGGTGGGTGTAGAAGAGCTTGAATGGCCTGCATGTCAAGCCTTTCAAAAACTATTGGGATTAACTGGAAAGCTGACTTCAAGCCTGGCCTAGCAGTGAAACATCACAGCCTAACTATGTTACTATTTGGTTTTGAATGGAAGTAAATCCCACAGCAATATACAAACATTTAGTAGAAATACTCTCAGAAGGGTGAAGGCTGTTACAGTGGCAAAGGGGGTACAGACGCCTTATTATTGCCCTCGATTTTGGAATGAGATGTCAGATGAGCAGGTGTCCACATAATTTTGTTTGAGCGGAACCTTATGGAGATGGCCAAGATACAGCGGTGACTGAAGACTACAGTCAGTGGTATTGTTGTACTGAATGTAAACAGAGCTCACTGCCAGATGTGAATAGTGACAACCTCTCTAATTTTTCTGATACTGTAGATTACGAGCGTTCAGTCCCATGTGCAAAGGGCGAGAGGGTTATTAGGAAAAACAGCGTGCACTCACTGTTAGGATGAGATTTGACACTCCTACCCTTGTTGTTTTTACTGATGTTCGTGAACCACAGTTAGGAAGTTGGAGCATCGTTTATTGTACTGAGATTTAAAAGAGATTACATTACTTTGTCCTCAGATTTCCTTTGTTCAGAAAAAAGGTTTGGTAGGACTGTTTAACGCTGTAAAATGATGTAGAAAATGGCTGAAAAATTGCAGTTCCAAAATGGATGGTCTCTTTGGCTGATTTAATTTTACATGCTGGCCTCTTCAACCAGTGGGCATAAAATATTTCATAATATATAGTAGTAGCAATACATCATTTCAAGCCTATTTAATCAAGACCATAGTTTACATTCATTATTATTATTATTATTATTATTATTCCTTTTTATTTTGTGTGTACTTAATTGTATCCCTGGATGACGAGTTGAGGATACTGATCAGTGATCTTCATGCCACATCCACCACATCCATAGAGATTTGCTTGTGAGCGCTCTACAGGCGACGAATTTCAACCGATTCATCTCATATTTTGTGTTGGCCTTTTGAGCAGTAAAGTCACAAAGCCTTTTGATTTTGCGAGCGATTGCTTTTGGGGGGGTCTGGGAATACACGGCAACCAGCAGGCAACCTATTGTATAGATTCCACTTAGGGTACTTTGGCTCAAAAAAAGGAGCTGTTGAATGGTTATGTGACATGGAACTATACAGTGCCATGAAAAAGTATTTGCCCCCTTCCCGATTTCTTACTCTTTTGCATATTTTTCACACTTAAATGTTTCAGATCATCAAACAAATATTAGTATAAGACAAAGATAACCCGAGTAAATACAAAATGCAGTTTTTAAATGATGATTACATTTATTAAGGGGAAAAAGCTATCCAAACCAACCTGGCCCTATCTGAAAAAGTAATGCCCCCCCCCAATCATGAATTAACTGTGATTAACCACATTTTTTGAGTCCAATTTGCCGAGCCACACCCAGGCCTGATTACTGCCAGACCTGTTGAATCAAGAAATCGCTTCAATAGAACCTGTGACGAAGTGAAGTAGGCTAAAAGATCTCAAAAAGCAACACATCATGCCGTGAACTAAAGAAATTCAGGAACAGATGAGAAACAAAGAAATTGACATCTGTCAGTCTGGAAAGAGATGCAAAACCATTCCTAAGGCTTTGGGACTCCAGTGAGAGCCATTATCCACGAATGGAGAAAACTTGGAACAGTGGTGAACCTTCCCAGGAGTGGCCAGTCTACCAAAATTACTCCAAGAGCGCATCGATGACTCATCCAGGACGTCACAAAAGAACCCAGAACAACATCTGAAGAACTGCAGGCCTCACTTGCCTCAGTTAAAGTCAGTGTTCATGATTCAACATTAAGAAACATACTGGGCAAAAATGGCATCCCTGGGAGAGTTCCAAGGCGAAAACTACTGCTGACCAAAAAGAACACAAAGGCTCGTCTCTCATTTGCCAGAATACATCCTGATGATCCCCAAGACTTTTGGGAAAATATTCTGTGGACTGATGAGACAAAAGTTGAACTTTTTGGAAGGTGTGCATCCCGTTACATCAGATGTAAAACAAACACAGCATTTCATAAA
This sequence comes from Gymnothorax javanicus, assembly GCA_029692085.1. Classification (NCBI taxonomy): domain Eukaryota; kingdom Metazoa; phylum Chordata; class Actinopteri; order Anguilliformes; family Muraenidae; genus Gymnothorax; species Gymnothorax javanicus. Next base: position 158,018,150 of record CM056194.1, on the reverse strand, counting down.
AAGAACATCATACCAAAAGTCAAACATGGTGGTGGTAGTGTGATGGTTTGGGGCTGCTTTGCTGCTTCAGGACCTGGATGACTTGTCGTGATTGATGGAACTATGAATTCTGTTCTCTTCCGGAAAATCCTGAAGGACAATGTCCAACCATCAGTTTGTGACCTCAAGCTCAAGTGCACTTGGGTTATGCAGCAGGACAATGATACGAAACACACTAGCAAGTCCAGCTCTGAATGGCTTAAAAAAACAAAATGAAGATTTTGGAGTGGCCTAGGTAAAGTCCGGAGTTAAATCCGCTTGACATGCGGTGGCATGACCTTAAATAGGCCGTTCATGCTCAAAAACCCTCCAATGTGGCTGAATTAAAACAATTCTGCATAGAAGAGCGGGCTAAAATTCTTTCACAATGATGTGAAAGACTCATTGCCTGTTATCGCAAACGTTTCATTGCAGTTGTTGTCACCGAGGGTGGCACAACCAGTTATTAGGATTTAAGGGGCAATTACTTTTTCACATAGGGCCAGGTAGGTTTGGATAGCTTTTTCCCCTTAATAAATTAAATCATCATTTAAAAACTGCATTTTGTATTTACTGGTGTTGTCTTTGTCTAATATTAAAATTTGTTTGATCTGAAACATTTAAGTGTGACAAATATGCAAAAAAATTAGAAATCAGCAAGGGGGCAAATACTTTTTCACGGCACTGTATATTGTGAGTAGGGTCAGTTGCTGCATCTCATTATTTGAGCTGCTGGCTATTGTTGGAAAAAAAAAAAGGTGAATATGCAGGGTGATAGATATTGCTATACTTAACTGGGATGTAGGGCTAGGCCAGAGGTAGGCAAAGAGGGCCAAATCTGTCCTTTGTTTTCACACCAACTTCTGGCCTTGAATTAGATGATTATCTAAATTAGCCAAACCATTTATGATATCTTACATTTCTGGAGCATTTATTTGAATGATCATGATTGACCACCAAAGACTGTTCTTGTCTCCCATGATAAAACATTTTTCTTTTATCTAATCATCGCACAAATCTATATTTGTGTACGCAATCAGTTAACTCAATTAGTCAGGGTAATTGATAGAAATAAAAACCTGCGTACACACCGGCCCTCCTGGACCGGAATTGGCCGCCAGAATTGCCCACCCCTGGGCTAGGCAATATATAGATATTATGTCAATATCTTTAAAAACAAGCCCAATTCAGAAAATGCTGGGATGCTATGTTAAATTAAAATCAATTTTATGAGTAAAATTGAAGTTGTGATTTGTAAATACTCTCTGACTTGTATTACATTGAAAACCGTTCAACATCACATTATTTATGTTTCACCACTTTAATTAATTCTTCAAATTAAACACTTCCTCCAATATTGATTCTTGCAACTTATTTCAAAAATTTGGGACAGTAAAATGTTTAACACTTTGTAATTTTGCCATTCCTTTTCACAACCCTAAAGTGACATCTAGGGACTATGTGGTTAAGTGTTTCAGGTGTAATTTTGTGCCATCCTCCCTGCCAGTCTTAAGCTATGAAGATCAGTGCAAGGTGTTCCTTGCCACATTTTATATCTCAAAATGCACCACACATTCTCTAAGGGTGAGTTTGTCTGCTTTGGTCTGAATCAGGGACCAATTTTGTTACAAAGTTGCTTAATTACCTTTAGTTGGTTTGTGTGGTACGTGTTCTCATGACAGTATTTGCAAGCTGACCAAATTTTGCAAGCTCACCAAATAAAATGCTCTGTACAAGAAAACTGCTCTTGATCGGTCAGAATTTCCACATGGGAAAAATCCAGGAAATAAAAACAAATTTGAAGAGGAGTACCATGGAGTGGACTTGCAATTTCACATATAGATAAATGCCACTCTTTCCTATGTCATATTCCAAGGATGACGGGTTGATTTTGCTGCTGGTCATCATGTGCTATATTGCTTGCATTGTTCATTTTAGGCAAACATACGAGGCACGGCTCTGACTGGAAAACAATGTTTTGGTGTATGGGAGGCGCCTAATGTCCATATCAAGGCAGTACATGAGGAGGCACACATTAAAATGTGATTGCTCAGATTCATTTTGCTGCAATGAAATAGGTACTCATCGTCATTCTATAATGCTCTACATGGCTAACTGTAGGAGCTGGTTTTACCCAAACAATTTGTCATGTGACTGCAGTTGGTTCTGATGGAGTTCAGAACACATTCTCACTACAAACAAACCGCACGAGAGTTTGATTGTAGCTGGACCGAGACCACCTCTTCAAGAAGGTCTCAGATTGGTTGTTTCTGTGCGCGCCCGAGTGCGATTGCCATGTTCACACTTGCCTAAACAAACTTGGGGGCAAACAAACTTAGGTTTGATTCAACTGAAGGTGAGCAAATATCTTAAGTCAAAATTGCTGGCATTCCAGTCTGGCACCCTCTTCTGAAGCAGCCATGCATTTGTAACGTGTGCAGAATTAAATTTTGTGTTGTCTTGTTGAATTGCGTGTGGGCATCTCTGGAAAAGATGTCATTATGAAGAAAACACGTTGTTCCAAAATATCAGTGTACAATTCAGCATTAATGGTACCCTCACAGAAGTGCTAGTTTCTCTTGACAAGGTCACTGACACAACCCCGTATCATGACAGTGCGTGGCTTTTGGTCTTGCTGCTGTTAACAGTCTGGGTGGTCCTTTTCTTCTTTGGTGTGGAGCGCATGATGCCCGAAAACAATGCATTGCTGGCCTGAATGGCAGGAAAAGATGTGTTTTTGAAAATTGATTGGACAAAACATTAAAAGTCTTGTCTTCACCTTGTCTGCAATGCAAAACAAAAGGAAATTTATTAATCACTGCTTTCTGTTTTTTCTGTGCATTTTCATAAATACTTGATACTTCTCCATATCTCCTGGCTCTATTGAGATGGCATTTCTTAGGTAGGACATGCCTTAATTAAACGAGGTCACAAGATTTTGATGGCAACCAATATCTCCTTCTGAGTGCCTTGTGGCCTCTGTAATTGTCCAGTGTAGCTTTATTAGCCGCTGAGTAATGTGGCTTAAGGTTGTTCGGGTGCCACATTATATTTTATTAGAAATGACTAGTCTCCCTCAACACTTGATGTTGAATACACAAAAAAGTGCTTATATGAGATATTTGGAGATCATTGGACAGAGGTGGTTCCAAGCAATGTAGAAATTCAAAACCCCTCCATAACCCTGCAGCATGTATGAGTCATTGCACACTTTGAACCAAAAATGCCATTTCCCACATAGAATGAATGGGGACTGTAGGTATGGAGCATTTGTGGGTGTTCTGTTGGAAATGGCCTCCAGGCTGTGAATGGGTCGTGCTGTAGCAGATGAACATTTGAAGAATATTTTATGTAATTAAAGACTTGGCTCATTGAATCAGATAGCCATTTTGGCTGGAGCTCTGCAGTAACCGTGACATTTTGCTTTTTAAGATCGAAGAGAGAACCTTTGCACAGTAATCACTTTCAAATGTAACCCGTGGTAAGGAAAATGTGTGAATGTTTGAACTTGTGCAGTGTTGGTTTTGGGACCTGTTTTGCAGATTAGGTGAAAGCACTGATTATAGTGTATACAGTAACTCATGGTCTCCATGCAAACAGTTGCAACATCATAGGTAAACAATATGACTTGCATTTCCTGACGAAAAGTATTATTATTATAATTTTTTTTTAACCTTCTGTCAACCTGGTGTGTTTTGCTGTTCTGAATTGATCTTGAATGGAGTTTTCATTAAGTGCTTGAGAAAAATTTTCAAGCCAGTGACAAAATATTGGTTTACTGAAAATGTTGACTTTCAAAGTTTGATGATGGCCTTGACCCAGTGCCGTTTCTGCTAACTCAATTTAACATCTCATAAAAGAGATCTGCAGTTTTATGAATCAATCATGAAGTGTCATGGGATATGGTTTTGTCAGCTTGTGTCTTTTACTTCATATTGCAAGTCATTGATGGCATCTTATCTTGTCAGGATCCTCTGTTGTCCCTTCTAAATAGTTTTGTGTGCCGTTTATTTTCAGTATGCTTTCCAGCCTACTACTTTGCAACTTTCAAACTTTCAAAATATTATTCTTGTCAAATCATACTTCCAGGTTTTTTTTTTTTTTAATCAATTTTTTGTTCTGTTTTAATAGGGACTGGAGGAATAAGGTATAATTTTGTTGCAATATATTTATGTATTTATGTGGTTTATAAAGCAACATTTGTCTATACATCAGGAATGCCATTGTCTGGGCCTACATCTGCACTAAAAGGTCATTGCATGTTTGATGGATGGAGTTTTACTGCACAGAATGTTATATTTGCTCTGTGCTCCTTGCATTCATAGAAGCTGAATGCAGAAATTGTAGTGTAGCCAGTTATAGAGATCTGGAGAAAACTAGCATAACACGCATTATCGACAATCATTTGCATATGCTGTCAGTGATGAATAGGCATATTGTGCCCTTTGTTGTCTTGTACTCTATTTTTTTTGTTTTTTGGAGAATGCTGGAACAATCTAGCACATAGTGCCACAGCAAGGGCCATTTTCTTTGTGTTTGCTTTTTGAGCCATACTATGATTCCTTTTTTCAGTGTGCATGCTTTTCATTTGATTATAATGGAAATCTGCACTTTCTTCATTATTCCTTGGGTAAAAATGGTTTTACCAAGCACATGTTAATCATGGTTACTATAAAATTGAGCACTGTACTGTAATTGTCTGCAATTGTGACTCATCAATAATGGTGCAATAATAGTGACTCATCAATTACGGTGCAATATTTTCACCGCTGTTTTCTTGGTCATGGTATTTCACATGTATATTTTTTTTTCGAAGTAACAGAACTTTGTTCGTATTTGTAAAATATGTATTCATGTGTTAGAAATACAACCAGTCTGCCCACACACTATCAAGGATCATTACTGTATAATGGCTAAATTCTATATGGTGGGCAATACTTGAGGTGACCATTTTTTTCCTGGCTGATAAATATTTTAATTGTTATCTAACAGTAAAAAAAGGATTTGAGTCCTTCATGCCCAAATGCTCCTGAGCTTGAGCCCGTTCAATAAATGTAAGTCCATCGGTCTTTGGACAGTAACACTTTTCATTTGTGGTCTATGTACGCTATCACAATGGATTTGACATGAAACAATCAAGATGTGCCTGAATTACAAACTTTCAGCTTTAATTTAAGGGTCTTGTCATAAATGTTTTATTAGCCATGTGGGAATCGCAAGCATTTCTGATCACAGTGTCATAAGTTTAGGGGCTCATTGTTTATTGGACAAACTAACAGAATCATAAATTCAGTTGTAATTTTTAATACTTGGTTGCCAATCCTTCTTGCTGTGCATGACTGTTTTTAGGGTGGGTTGTAATGGTTGTAATTCCTCCACTGCTCAAACAATATTTTTGACAAAATAAAAGATGAAAGTCTACACTTACGCTGCAAAGCTGAAATTAGGAAAATTATGTCAGTGTCCAAATACTTATGAACCTGATTATATGTGTTTGGTATTATGCTGGATTTAGAGTCATCCTAAGGCTGCTACTTTTGGTTCTGTTGTGTACATTCTTTCTGTGCATGAGGCCAAGTTTTCGGAGCAGTTCAGTTTTTGGAAAACAAAAAGGTTTTATAAGAAGTCATGCTGACAGGAGATGTTTGTTACTGTCTTCTTTACATTTGAATTTACTTAGCATGCATTTAATTCTCTTTCTTTCATGGGTTCTAAAATAAAGCAAGCTATTGTTGCGTAGCGTTTGTTTCAATATTCATGGGTCAATAACGGTGTTGTATTAAAGTGCCTTGAAGTCCATGATCTGAAGCAGATTTAATCTACAACAGAACAGACATTATTTAGCTAGGAAATCTACATGTAGTTGAAAGGGAATAATATGTATATAATCTTGAATTAAGTGCTGTGCTCATAGGTTTTTGGCCCCAACAGGCAGGTAAACGCACAACAGATATGAATGGTTTCCCCTAGGCTTTCTCTTCGATGTTGAACAATTCAAATCTCTAGCTAAAGTTTGCTCATGATGGCTAATAATACAGTGCAGCAGTAGTATTTTCCTCATGTCAACTGAGTTATTTATGGTGTAGTAACTAATGCTTGAATCTGCTGGTATTGCAGTGGTAGCTCATTGAGTGTAAACCACTGACAAGTTCCCCAGGCATTACTTGGAAGCCACATGCCTGGGGAAGGAGGAGCATTTTAAAATAGTTTAGCAGAATGTGTCAAAAGTTTTTAAAAGGTCTCCTGTGGTTTATTTCCTAATAGTGTTAAGATGTGGGGGGAAGGTTCTCTTTAGTTTTTGAATTGCATGCTAAGAAGTTAGCCATGCTGTTTTTTTTTTTTGTTTTTTTTTTTTGAGGTTCTATAGATTCACTAAGATTTAGTAGACTGTACTATTCTTGACCTTTATTACTGATATCTGGAAACTATATCTTTAGTTTATTTTTCTGGTCTAGAAGCCTCTTTTTCATCAATGCCTGATTTCTTTGCCTTGATTTTTTTTATGGCCATATCCGGAGAGAAATCTGTTGTAGTCTGCTTGATTGTATGGAGTCTTTTATTTTGAGTGTAGTCAGTCTTAGTACATGGATTCTCACTCAAAATCAGCAGGTTGGCTAATATTGCTATAATTGTAAAGTGATGAAACTGTGTTGCAGTCTGCGAAATTTGTATGTGATGCTCTGCCCTGCATTAATTCTCTAAAGTGGCTCCTCATGTTGTGTGATATAAAAGTGCTCAACTACCATCTTGAATCCTTCTTCAGTAACATTACCTGTGCTTCCGAGTTTGCCAGATTCTGCGATTACAGTGATAACAAAGGTGTCTCCCATTTGTCACATTGTGTAGGTTTGTAGTCTCATTCCATGGTGGGAGATGGCGAGGGGATTAGGCTGTTTTTCCACATGATTATGTGGTGCATTAATGTCAGTAAATAAAGAACTGTCTGCACAATAGATCTATTTCTGTGCCTCTTGAGAAACGTGTTCCTCCAGCTTCAAAGGAATGCATGGAATTTATCCACCTGGAGAATACTTGTCTCTTAAATTCAGTCTGATTAACCATATTCAGGTTGAGTGAGTTCAAGTGACCCTTTTGCCATTTGAAATGCATCAACACTACTGGATGTACAATTAATGCAATTAAAGTGTTGTGAAAAAGCAATTGACCCCTTCCCAATTCTTTCTAATCCTTCATATTTGTTAATGTTTCATATAATTTCACTCATTTAATAGACCGGAGTAACATGCCAGGATTTTGTTTATTGAAGGAAAAGATCTATCCAACCCAACCCGGCCCCTTTGTGAAAAAGTAATTGCCCCCTTAATTACTGACTCAGCCGATTTAAATTGGTAATTAGATTCAATTTCACGAGACACACCCAGACACGATTACTGCCAGCTGTGTTGAATCTAAACATTGCTTAAATAGAAACTGTCTGGCAATGTGAAGTTGGCAAGAAGCAGAACATGATGCTGTGATCTAAACTAAAGGCTGGCACACATTACAGGATTCTTCAAACCTTCACAGATTTAGAGACCACACACTTGATGATAACAAAAGACAGATCGCACAAGATCTCTCTCTTCTGATCTTATAGTGTGTGGTGTGCACTACGGAGCACGCCACACACTAACCGACTCTTCAGCAGAATATCAGGTACTTCACGCTCAATATTCCAAATCTCGCGAAGTCAAACGTGTTTTTTGTTTGTTTTTACTTCCTCTTCCGTCAGTCAGCTGACTCGGCTCGCATCTTGATTGGCTTTTGTTCCGGTACACGTGACGTTACACACTGTGCGTGCTCGGCTCCTCTCGGAGCACCCCACACACTACAGGATTTAAACATGTTAAACATGTTCATTATTTACGATCTCTCCTTCCGAGGCCTTTCGAGCGGATTGGACCGGACAAAATCATTCTTAACACACCCCACACCACAGGAAAATCGCACACGATGTCGTTTGCAAACATCAGACAATCGGGCATTTGCTGGCTTTGATCGGAAGGGGGAGATCGGGACAAAAATCGGCCCGATTATCCTGTAGTGTGTACCAGGTATAAGTTGTTCACATGTACCAGTCTGGCAGGGGTTACGAAGCCATTTCTAAGGATCGGGGACTTAAGCAAACCTCTGTAAAAGCCATTACCTGCAAGGGGAGAAAACTTGCAACCGTGGTGAGCCTACCAGGAGTGGTCAGCCTTCCAAAATTCCTCCTGGAGTCCATCGATGCATCATCCAGGCGGTCACAAAAGAACCCAGACTACCATGTAGAGAACTGCAGGTTTCACTTGCTTCGGTTATGGTCAGTGTTCAGGACTTCACAATTAGAAAGAGACTGGGCAGAAATGGTATCCATGGGATAACTGCAATGCAGAAACCACTGCTGACTGAAAGAAAGACAATGGCTGGTCTCACTTTTGCCAAAAAAACATCTTGATGACTCCCAAGGTTTTTGGGATTTTATTCTTTGGACTGAGGAGTGAAAAATGGAACTTTTTGGAAGACATGGGTCCTGTTGCACTTGCAGTAAGACTAACACAGCATTCAACAGTCAATCACTATGGTGGTTGTGAGATGGTCTGGGGCTGCCTTGCTGTTTTAGTACGTGGGTGACTTGCCATGATTGATTGACCCATGAAATCTGCTCTCTACTGGAAAATCCTGATGGATAATATCCGGTCATCAGTTTTTGACCTAAAGCTCAATTGCCATTGGGTCATGCTGTAGGACAGCCAGACAGCGATCCAAAGCACACAAACAAGTCTACCTCTGAATGGCTCAAAAGAAACTAAATGCAGGTTTTGGTGTGACCTAGTCAAAGCCTTGACTTGAATCAAATAGAGATGCTGTGGCATGACCTTAAATGGGCAGATCATACTTGAAAACCCTCCAATGTGGCTGAGTTAAAACAATTCTGCTTAGAAGAGTGGGCTAAAATTCATCCACAGCAATGTAAAGGACCCATGGCCAGTTGTTTCAAATGTTTGATAGCTGTTGTTGCGGTCAAAGGTGGCACAACGATTTATGAAGCTAAGGAGAGAAGTTATTTTTTTCACATAGGTGATACAGGTTTGGAATTACTCTTTACCTTTAATAAATGAAATAATTATTCAAAAGCTGCATTCTTTGTTTGCTCGTGTCGTCTTTAGACCAGCCGAGAGCCTGTTCGCAGGCTATAGGATAATCTGAACATTTAAATACGACAAATAAACAAAAATAGGGGAAATCGAAGAGGGGGCAAATACTTTTTTGCCGCACCGTACTTTAGTGATAGTTTGTGATTCAGTGTTTGAACTGACCTGACAAAATTCTAAAATATATCCCGATGACTCTTAAAAACTGAGTGGTATTTACCTTGACATGTGGGACCAGCTCTTCCATAGATTTGGTCTCTTGGTTTTCTGTGCTCCCGCTGCACTGTTTACCCAAGCAGTGCATTACGTAAAGTCCTGCTGCACATTTCCTATTCAGGCCACCTAGCTCCCTTTATCATGTAAAAGGCTTGTGCCTGTCGAGGGGTACACAAATTCATCATATTATATAACCCAATGCTCGTCCCATTGCGTGAATGAGTGCTCAAATACCCATTTTGTTGCGTTTTTTTTAAATGCAGTCCAGTCAAAAAATTTGCGCATTGGAATCAGTGCAGGCAGCTTTGGGCTGTTGTTTCACTGTGTTATTTATGAGCCTATTCCAAATTTGGGGCTGTACCAAATAGATCGAAGCTTCATTTATATCGTTTACAATCAAAGTCTAAATCAACATTGGAATGCTTCAGCTTTTTTGCTGCATGTATTCATTATATTTAAGTATGGCATTTCTGTTTAAATCCTGTATTTCTGCACAGTTGCAGACAATGCTTGGTTTATACTAATATTATTGGTATTATACTTTTTGTAGAATCGGGTTCCAGTGGTGGCTATGTAGTATTGTTTCCGGCCACCATCATCCAAACATTTCCAATTACTCCAGAACATTGTGAAGTCCAAGTTGGAAAAAGTAAATATTTAATGAAATAAGATAGTTGTAATCATTTCCTAAATCCACTACATTTTTTTTATTTCTCTAAAGAAATATTCTGCTTCTACAACCCCAATTCCGAAATAATTGGGACAAAGTGTAAATTGTGGATAAAATTAAAACGCAATGACTTTCAAATCACACCAGCCAGTGGTTTATTCACAATAGAACAGAGATAACATTGCAAATGTTGAATCTGAGAAATTTTACAATTTTATCCACAAAATGAGCTCATTTCAAATTTGATGGCTGCTACAGGTCTCAAAAAAATTGGGACAGGGGCCTGTTTACCATGGTTTAGCATCCCTTCTTCTTTTTAACACAGAGTGGAGGAGTCTGGGCATTGAGGAGACAAGTTTCTTGAGTTTAGCCATTGGAATTTGATCCCACACTTGTTTAATACAGGCTTCCAGCTGCTGGAGAGTTTTGGGTCTCCTTTGATGGACTTTTCATTTAATTATGTGCCAAATGTTCTCAATCAGTGAAAAATCAGGACTGCAGGCAGGCCAGTTCAGCACATGGACTCTTCTACTACAAAGCCATGCTGTTGTAATAGCTGCAGTATGTGGTTTTGCATTGTCCTGCTGAAATACACAAGGCCTTCCCTGGAATAGATGTCATCTGGAGGGGAGCATATGTTGCTCTAAAACCTTTATATACCTTTCAGCATTCATGGTGCTTTTTAAAACATGCAAGTGTCCCACACCATATGCACTGATGCATCCCGACACCATCAGAGATGCTGGCTTTTGAACTGAAGGCTGATAATAGGAAGGGTGGTCTTTCTCCTCTTTAGCCCGGAGGACACGACACCCATGATTTCCAACAAGAATGTCAAATTTGGACTCGTCTGACCACAGGACACTTTGCCACTTTGCTACAGTCCATTTTAAATGAGCCTTGGCCCACAGAACACGGTGGCGCTTCTGGATCATGCTCAACAATGGCTTCCTTTTTGCATGATAGAGTTTTAGGTGGAATCTGTAGATGGCACAGTGGACTGTGTGTACAGACAGTGGTTTCTTGAAGTACTACTGGGCCCATTTAGTAATGTCAATAACAGAATCATGCCGGTGAGTGATGCAGTGGCGTCTGAGGGCCCGAAGATCATCGGCATCCAGTAAAGGTCTTCGGCCTTGTCCCTTACGCACAGAGATTTTTCCAGTTTCTCTGAATCTTTTGATGATGTTATGCACTGTCGATGATGAGACCTTCAAAGCCTTTGCAATTTGACGTTGAGGAACATTGTTTTTTAAGTATTCCACAATTTTTTTACGCAAGCCTTCACAGGTTGGAGAGCCTCTAGCCACCTTTACTTCTGAGAGACTCAGCCTCTCTAAGACATCGCTTTTATAGCCAATCATGTTACACACCTGATTCCAGTTAACTTAATTACTTGCTAAATGTTCATTCAGCTGATTCTCTTTTTATATTAATTGCTTTTTCAGCCCTTTTTTGCCTGTGTCCCAACTTTTTTTGAGACCTGTTGCAGCCAGAAAATTTGAAATAAGCTCATTTTGTGGATAAAAATGTAAAATGTCTCAGTTTCGACATTTGAAATGTTATCTATGTTCTATTGTAAATAACATATTGGCTCATGTGATCTGAAAGTCATTGCATTTTTATTTTATTCACAATTTACAAATTTACACTTCATCCCAACTATTTCAGAATTGGGGTTGTATTTGTATTTAATGGCAGTTATGTTTAAAAGCCAAATTTTCTGCCGTGGCCAATAACTGCTCTCGTGCATGGCTCACGCATGCAGATGTTGTCATTGGATTAGCCTGCTGCCAGCATGTATTTATGTTGACAAAACTGACATGCGACATTCATTAAAGAAAGATGATTCAATTAAAGTAACTCATTTAATATGATAAATCACTTTATTCCAATAGAGGATTTTGTTGGAGGATTTCTTTTTTTTTGTATTTATTTTTTTTTTTATCTTTGGGGGTCACGATGTCCTATAGCGCATAAAAAGACACATAATAGCTTAGCATATAAGCGATGCTGTTGTGCATCAACGTTAAGGCTCGACAGGAAGATATTTCCATTTTAAATTTAAAAAATGCTAAAATGGGAGATGGAATTCAGGGAACGTTTTGGATCAGTTAATTATGTACATAACCATCATCCTTACAATATAGCATGTATTATATTTATGTTTTCAATGTAGCCTATCAGTGGTCTCTTAGTCATTTCCTAATTAATAGTTTTTCTTTTTATCATTTTATGCTTAAGTACTGGTCTTGCTAATTCAGTAAATTGTTTGAATGTTAACCAGGTGATCGCAAAAGAGGAGGAGTTGTGATCCATTTTGCGTAAAAGATGAGAGGCTTCTATCTGAAGGCACTCAACTGCAAATCTTGTAATTCCAGTATTACCAGGATTTGGGGATGAAGACGTTGAAACAAACAGAACAACAAGCATGATGGCTTTTTAAATGACACATACGGGCCTAGAAAACGCAGAAACTCACCAAGATAAAATGTAGAAAAAATAATAGACTACAAAATGATTATCATTTTTAATTTTTTTTTGTAATTGGTTATGATTCATACTGTGAGTACCCATTTATTCAAGTACTCGTTTGCACCCCTAAGCCTGTCCCTGCATACAAAGGGTGAGAGGCAGGAACTCACTCTGGGCAGTCAGGGAATGTATCAGAGGGAAATTTACTATGTTGGACAGGTAATTAATTTCATCATAAAATTACTTGAATTTTTCCTCTCAGTTATCGCAAGTTTACGTGACAGCTTTGGTAATGTCATGAGAATGCTTTTCGGCAGCAAAATATATTTACTTCAATGCACAAAACACTGCTACAGTCACCATTGCACCTTTTATCCTCAATCACTGGGAATTTTGCCATTTTAAACTGTTGTTTTTCCTCACTAATTTAGCTTTGACCAATTTAGCTTCAGATGAATATTTGACGCCCTAGGCAAATACTGTTCATTACAGTTTCATTGTATTGTTAAAGGTAGGTCTCCTGCTATTGATGTACATCTCTTACTTCTGGGACAGTATTTTTTATGTTGCTTCATTGAGGTCGGTGAGTATTTTGGGAGTGGCACAATTTTTAAGGGCTTCGATTCCTACAACGATTCACTCCGTTTAGTCATTCATACCATCTGCCTGTTTATTTATGTGTATGTTTGTACATATGGAGGGACCCCTATTAAAATTACAGCCCTGTTAAACTGTGTCAATTTCAATATAATCATGGACCTCAATATTTCCAAAATGCGTTAATGATAACAAGACAGTCTGCTTGTTGGCTCTTGCCATTGTTGACAGTTATTGAAGTGGGCAGCTGATGAATAAGAAACCCCAGCAGAATAGTGTTTTGAATGTCAATGACATTCGAGCTTCTCATCCATTAATCGGCTAGCAGTAATTACTGTATGCATGTTTGCGCAATCTTTGTTTGAAAAGGATGAAATATGTCAGGGATCATGAGAATGGATGTGCATTGAGCAGAACAGCTGTACGTGTCCCTACTTGAAGCCTCTGAGACGACCTAAAAATCTCTTTTTTTTCCCCAAAAAAGGAGAATGAAAAATATGCATGATTCAATTGTTAGTGCATTTTATTGGCCTTATTAATAAAACCTTTGAGAACTGCCAATTCAGCCCAGTTCAGATTTCCCTTGTCCTTAACCTAATCTTATCTAATATTAGAATGTAAACTGATCCCAGGTCAGTTTGCCTGCTTTGTGATGACCATTGTGAATACAGGGCAGTAAGATCAGAGATTGTAAGTTCATATGGCGTTTATCTTAGGTGAACAGATTTTCATGGTGCATGTGTTGGGGTAGAATTAATACCGCATGCCTCATTCTTAACTAAAGGAGTTGGTGCTCCTATGAATATCTCTGTCCCTCAGGTGGAGGAGTAATTTGCAATAATATTGATGGGCAGTATTGTGCAGTTGAGTGGGACAGTTTGTTTCTCTTCATTTGTTCTTTCTTTCTCTCTTTCTTTCTCTTTATTCAAGCACTTTTTGCATTCAGGCTACCTAAGCAAGTTTGTGTTTGTCCAGGAACAAGCAAGGCATTGTACTTGGAGGCTTCTTTTGTGCTGCTTCCTCTGTGCCTGGTGTTCTGTGACTCAGCACAGCCTTAAGCACCCAAGGCTTGCTGTGCTGCCATTCAGTGATTGAGAGGGAGATGTGACGGTGCGGCCCAGCACGGCTCTTGCAGAGTTTGCGCAAAGTTTTTCTGTTCCCACCAGTGCAATATCGTTAGTCGTGTATTAGAATCAGTACATATTTGATCTTCATTATTACTGCTGTCGTTAATCTTTCTGTTCACTAAATATTTACCGTAAATGAATAAAAAAGTAAATATTGAATATATGAAGAGTTTGTCTCCAAAATGCAATATATCCATTTTACTCATTTTGAGTATAAATCTGCTTTTTCGATGTTGACGCCTATTGCATTTTAATGAAAAACACAAACTTTGACCGTGAAAAAATACACCTCATTGTATGAATTTCTCAGAATGGATTTTTGCACCATGTTTAAGAAGCTCGGTGCTATCGCACTATGGTATTATCTCAATTTTTGTATTTCGGCACTCATTGCATTTTGGAAACAAACTCATCGAAAAACCCTTGCTATCGTAAATTAAGGATGTGATGTTGATTGAATCTAGAGTGTATTCTGCCTCAAAATACTTGCTATAATTGAAAAGCCTTTGCATATTTGAGCCATGAAGAGAGACATCAACAAATTGCATACAGATCCATTGTTTTCTTCTGATGCAGTGTAGGCTTAGGTAGAAGGGCACTCGGTAGAGTGCATATTTATCCCTGCTCTATAGTTTTTGACCTTTTCTAAGATATTGACCCTTACTCTTGACGTTCAACTATGAAAATCGTATCAACTCTTGTCATGTATAACCATCATCAAAATCGGTCCAGAACTACTTTTATAATCCTGCTAATGAACAGAGACAAACAAGCAAACAAACAACTTTGTTGGCAGAGGTAAAAATGCATTTACATGAATACAGTATGTACATAGCTGCTGAAATTGTACTTTACATTTTTATATTGACGAAACTGATACTGGACCCATTTAGTATAGAGCATGAAGAGTGATTTTGGGACGTTTTTGCTTTTTTTTTATAATGCCATATTCTAAGACAAAAGGGGCATTAAAGAGAGATCTGTGTTCCTGATACCATGTAGTGGTTGTTGCTGGTCTGTTAGTATTAACAGCAATAGTACCAGCAAACTTACAGTCTGAAGGGACATTTTTCTTTTTCTTCTTGCAGAAACAGGACTGACATAATTCCTATCTTGGTTTAAGAAAATTACTGTTTGGCTGGCAGTACCTGTACTGTGCCTGTAGCAAAATGATATGCATTCAGCTGCATCATTATGCACAGATTAGATGTGCTCAGTCTCGCCCCGGTGTTACCAGCCAAAGCTGGAATGAACATGCTAAAGCAATGGAAAACTTCTGCCATTTCCTATTCATGGGCTGCACATAATACACACATCCTGTGCATTCCTCATCAGTCCGGCTGTGTATGAGTTTCATTCGCTATCCTGCTGCTATATTTACTTGCCTCCCTGATCATTTTAGTTACTTGCGCGCCATTCCAAAGTTCACGGAACTGCAATTATTCGAAAAACTTAAAATACTAATGCATTGCATATAGAGATGTGTTAAAAAAAAAAAAAAAAAAACATACTGAGTTACACTTTGTCATATTGACAGTTAAAATATAGCTCGGATGGCGCTTCGAATGGTGGGCTCTTGAACTGATCATTCAAGGGAGTAAATTGAAGTGATGCTGGCAAATTGGTGTGCCTGTCTGTCTACTTCTTCATCCTTTGATTTGATTTTTCCATCTTATGCCCTGTTTCATGTTCATTCTGTGTGCTTTTAGTTAAGTTTACATCATTTAATTTTACTTATTTTGTCTCTTGTTTTCTTTCCTCTTGTTTTGTTACTGCAATTCTTGTGTCCTTTGACATGTATTTAATGTCCTGTATCTCACTTGATTATATGTTAAAGCTGCAGTCAGTAACTGTAAAGAGCAAGAGAGAGAGATTTTGATCATCAACACCACTGCCCCTCCTTCTCTGCTCCTCCCTCCAGTAGCCCTTCCCTCCAAACCTTCCATGCTTATTCACACATTCAATTTAACCCTCTATTAACCACCGTAGCATATCTGCTACATAAAGTGAAAGGGTTAACAGCCTGGACACCCTGCTTTGTTTTGTTTCCATAATCAACATATTTGCCTAGGGAAATGATTTTTACACAGTTGGAAAGGTACTTGGTTAACAGAGGGTTAACAGCGGTGTACATAAATACATGAGGCACACCAGTATGTCTTATTGCGAAGTAAGATACACTAGTAATCACAGAAGGTAAACATTAAGCATTTACATGTTACTTGCAGACTCATACTACGCCATACCAAAGTAATTGTATTTGTGCTTGGTAACTGAAATATGCTTGAGAAGTGCAGCTGTATGTTAGCCAAGTGAGTGCATGAACTAACGCTAGCTACTCGACATTTACATTAGCTACCGAGCCTAGCAACTAGCCGTAAATATTACAAAAGCTACATAGCGGTGAATAACATTAAAACTTTTTACATTATGAGAATTTGCAAGGTAAGAGCCCTGGCTCTGGTGCTAACTATACTCCAGGTCCAACCATGGGATGAAGGAAGAGGATACACTATAAAAATACATGCTACTTTGCAACCCTGTACACCAGGTAAAGTCTGCTTCCCAGCTGCTAGCTAAATACTGATCTGGCTTAATGTGGACTATTATTTTTCACCACCTCACCAGGCTAGGCTAGGCTATGCAAACTTACGATGCTATACTTGGCTATCAAACACATGTGGACAAAGGTGATTGGAGCTTAATATAATATGCTGTTGACTATTCTGTTACAGACAGATTACTTTTACATTATTACAACTGGAGCCCTGTCACTGTGAATAAATATGCAGACCAGTACTACAGCGTTAACGTACGTTGTAGATGCATGCTAACAGGCTACTTACTAGCATAGCAGATCTTCCAAACGCTTACTGTATGCCTGGTTTATGTGGATTGCAATTATTGCAACCAAACTCCACCTCCTTCTTGGTTTACTGCTTCTCCACTCCTTCACCTTTTTTTTGCTAGTATTACAGTTATGCGGTTGTTGACTACGGATTTTTTCGTTTTCTGGATTTTTATTGTCCAGGCGAACTGTACGCAGATCCAAATTTACTCTCAGACCACTTAAATTAGGCCACTGTTGGCTGAAAGGGTATTTGCAGAGACATTTTACTAAAAAACACAAATTTTACATAAATCACAAAAACGTTACCAACCGCAGCTTTAAATTGCTCCAGGAATCGGACAACAGCGAAATTGGTCTTGACCAACAGAGGGAGCATGCGCAGAGGAGGGGGGCTGAACAGCTTGTGTATGAGAAGTGATTGACACTGCATTAGAAACTGCTCATGGCTCTGATTGGTTAATTTTGCTCGGGTACACTGGATTCTTGCCTTTGTCATTGAAAGCATACCTGATTTTTTAAATTTTATTATACAGATTACTTGTCTCATGGACTGGTGTTAGCATATTGAAATATACAGTTTGAAAAAACATCTTCATCAAAGTTACCTACTGCAGCTGTAAGCACTTTGAGTCAAACTTTTTTCAGGAATTGTGCCATGTCAATAAAGTTTGATTGATCGATTGAAAAGACTGCACTCTTTGTGTAGGGGGGTTCTCGGTCGTCTTCCTCGCCCGAGCGCATGGTGGAATGCGATGTGCCTTGAAGAGGATGTACGTCAACAATGTTCAAGACCTGAATGTCCACAAGAGGGAGATCATAATTATGGTAAGAAACTGGAAGTACCCACCAATTCTGGCTCAATCTGGCTGTATCTGAATCAGTTGCATTTAAGCTACAGAAACTACTCTCTGAAACTCATGTAATGCCATCTTGTTCAATTGTGCTTGCATTTTATAGCATCAATTGTTTCAATGTTATGTCAGGCCCAATGTAATGGATACTCCAAACAAGTGAAAACGGGCAGCTCACTTATTTATTTGACAGCAGAAAAAAAAATCTTGGCAAGAGATACTTGTGCTTACCCGTAGCATTTTTAAAAAGAGGTACAACGTAAAATCCATACGTAAAGTTGTTGATAGGTAATGCAGAGATGCTAAACTTTAATATTGGGGGTGAGCTGATGTGAAAATGGTTGTAAATTAGGTTTTGATCTCACAAGTGATCAAATTATTTCAAGTTAGGCATTTTATACTGCAGGCCTGTCAATGCTGAAAACAAGTATGATTTCTTTGAAAAGTTCTCCATACCTTTGTGGGACCTCAGGCTGTTTAAATAAGAAGTGCTCAAAAAAGATGGAGCTGAATACTTTATTCTCGAGAGCTGGCAACAATATTATCCAAAACTTCATTTTTCTTCTTCATCTTCCTGCTGGCTTTTTCTTTGCATCTATAAGCTAAGTCCTACTTACTAAGGTAATGACTGCATAACAGTTATGAGTCATTAATAGCTAAGGTAATGACATTGTCCATGGATGAGTGTTCTAGGCAGCGGATGACTTACCATGCTAATAGGCTAATGTAACAGCTGAAGTCAATGGACTGCTCCAGATTTAGACGAGGCATGCCTTGTTCTTAATTGGCTACAAATGTGACAAGGTAGACTGCAGCTTTGTGACTGGCCACTTCTCTCTGAAAAACTGATGTGTAGTATTATGAAAATGGTTACAGTTGCAGTTATACCTTTCTGTCCTCCTTAGAAAGAGCTATCGGGTCACAAGAACATTGTTCGCTACCTGGATTCTACAGTCACCATGGTAGAAGAGAGTGTGTGGGAAGTTCTCATTCTCATGGAATTTTGTAAAGGTATTTTCTGAGTATATACAAAGTTTATCAAATGAGTTCTGTCAACATTAATGGGAGTATGTATTTGTTTCTTCCTTCATTCGGCTCTTTTTCGTCAAATTTATTTTATTGTTCATTTTACAAACTTGTTGCAGCACACTTCTCATTGTACCCTGACATATACCCTGATTTGTTTTTTATTTTATTTAACCTTTATTTAACCAGGTAGAAAAGTTCTGACCAGCGGAAATGTACAAACCAGTAACCTGTCCTTTAGAAATATCAGTCAGTCTGGATAGTTTTGGGAAATGTGAGCTTTCTTGATATTTGCTGCTTCTGAACTTCAGTGAGTTTTAGCTTTCTTTTTTATGTATAAGTATGAAAATGAGGAAAGGCTTTGCATTTGTTTTATTATTTACTGGCAACTGAGTATAATAAACTTAAAGCAAGCTCAGAATATGTGGCAAAACCAAACCGGGAACCCAATTAAATTTAAACCAGCTGGGTTGATGAAACTGGAATCGCAAATGTTAGTTCACAGAATCACATTAGAGAGCTAGTGACAGTTGATTCAGATGGGTGACATAATATAACTTCATCGTGTTGTAGGGGGAGTATATATGCACATATTTTTGTTTAAAGGTCCCCTATCATGTCACCAGGAGCACAGCCAATTCCCTATCACAGACTCTCAAAATCTGTCCTTCTTGACATCATGGAGGGAAGTGACCATTGAGAATAATGAAAAAACTGATTAATTAGTTGGCTGAAGTTGATAAGTCCAACTTTTCTCTGGGCGATCACTTCACCTTGTGATGTCATAAAGAAACAGATTTTGAAATGCCTTGTTATGGCTGATCGGATGAGAACCTGGTGACATGATAGGGGGCTTTTATAAAACATTTTTATTTGATTGCACTCTTTGAAAGAACAAAATGCTTAAATTCAGTTGTCCAGCATGCTTTCTTCCATTTCTTGTTGATAGTTTCTGATTAAGATGTCCTGGCTTTGTGGTTGTGATGCATTGTCACATTTTAACAGCTGGTCAGGTTGTGAAGCAGATGAACGAACGTCTCCATGCTGGTTTCAGTGAGGCAGAAGTTCTGGCCATTTTCTGTGATGTTTGCGAGGCCGTGACTAAGTTGCACCAGTGCAAAACCCCAGTCATTCACCGGGATCTGAAGGTACGTAGCCTGAAATTCCTTTAGCACTCACTGCAAATATTCATGTTATTCAGCAGGAAATGCTTTACCTCATACTCTCTGGCTTGCAGTTATCTGATAGCAAATAACTGCAATGCAGACTGAAGTTAAAAACCACTATCATGGTTTTCCATGACGTTAGTGCCAAAAAAACAATTATTTATAGATGAAATATTGTTACTTAAAGATTAGCATATTGAAACCAGAACTTTCATCTGGAACAATGATGGCAAATGTCTAATGCTATACCACCTATACAAAGTGGATGTTTTATCACAAAATGTTCAGGAAATGGCCAAATAAATCAAAAGCTGGTGGAGTATTCTCTTGTTTAATTGTTGCCTCAAGTGGAAACTTGCATGCTATGTTGTGTACATTAGGTGGAGAACATCTTGCTAAATGATGATGGAAATTATGTACTGTGTGACTTTGGAAGTGCTACGCACAAAGTGCTTCTTCCACACACAGATGGTGTGACGGCAGTGGAGGAAGAAATCACAAAGTAAGCTTGATTTACATTGCAAGGTCTTTTTCTTGTGATTGACTGTGTATAGCCCCCTAAATTTCCAGCTAGTGGGAGGAGATGGAAGAATAATAAATCATGGAATCCTTTTTCCTTTTTTGCCTCTGAGAAACCTTCCATCCTAGTCCATGACAGTACCAGAAGGTTAATACCATTTCTGGTATGCCAATTCATTTGCGCACTGTCAGTTCTAGTTATCCTGCTTTAGGAAAACCTGGGTTTCTTTCCGTTTGTTGTGATGTGAAAAAGTGGGCTTTTGTGTTTTGGTTTCCCCAGGCAAGTCTTAAGTCCTCTCATTTCTGCTGTTAGAGTTGGCTACCTGTTGGTCATCTTACATGAGCTATATTCTGTTCTCTTTGAATTCACAATTCAAATCTGAAAATTCAAGTGTGATACCCTGTAGTACATCTAGAGTGGGATTAGTTGTATCTGTTGACATTGAGAGGTCTGTTGTGCGGAATAGTAGTGGATAAAGGGGATGGAAACTTTTCCACGGGAGCAATATCCATTCATAAGTAACTTGATAGTTTAACTCAAAAGCCGAAATCCCTGCTGTGACAGCATTGCTGGATATGTTATGTAATATTAGATAGACCTTTTGAGCTGACACTCTACTTTGTGGCCTGTTATTGTGTTGACCTTTATTCCTGAACACTGTTCACTTGACAGGTATACAACCTTGTCATATCGAGCTCCAGAGATGATTAATCTTCATGAAGGCAAAGCGATCACCACTAAGGCTGATATATGGGTGAGAGCTATACTAAATTTCCCACCAGATGCTACTCAGTGCAATCTCTTATAACTATTGAGACCTTTTGCCATTTTATTGAGCAAGCCAGCCAGAGATGCGTGTATATGCACGTGTATGTATATGCCCACAGTGGTGATTTAGGGAAGCCATTTGTAGTGATAGTTCAGCGTTAAATGACTTTGTTGTTCTGCTCAAACCTATCTCTTGAGATAGGAGGACCACTGCCTGTTCCACAAGGTTGGAAATCGGGAAGAACAAGCCCAATTTCTTCCTTGGCATTCAGTCTAATAGAGCTGATAGTACATATACAAACTTACTGTTCCATTATTTATCAGCTGATAAAAACATACACAAACTTACTGTATCATTATGTGTAATTGCCCTCCATTTCCCTCTGCTGGGTCCCCATATGAAGAGATATTATGAATCGTGCATTCCTTCTCCTGATATCTCCATTTTGTTCATGTCTGTTCCATTTCTTCAATCAACTGATTGCTGATAATCACAGACTGTTATCATCAGTCATGTACCAATTCTGCTTGAGGGGAATATGATGCACTCTCCTAATCTACTTGTTTAGTCCATTGTGTTTTCCAGTGTTTATGCATTTCTTCTGTGTTTCAGGCTCTCGGCTGCTTGCTGTACAAGCTGTGTTTCTTTTCGCTCCCATTTGGCGAGAGTCAGGTTGCCATATCTGAAGGAACATTTTTTGTTCCAGATAATTCCAAATACTCCAGCAAGTTGCACTGCTTAATAAGTAAGTAGTTGTCTCATTTGTTTTTTGTGCTCTGCTCAGCCCATTGTGTCCCCCCTTTGAACAGAGTATTGAATGTAACTGCGCTCAAAAAGTTGAACATTAGCACCTCAGTGTGGTTTAATATGAGTACAGCCTGTGGGTTACATTGACATTTACTCTCAAATCAAACTTACATGGAGCTTATAGTTGCTATTATTTTGCCATATCAGCATTGGCCTCACTTTCTTCTAAACATGCTTTTTCATCTTACTGTGGATGTGGTCTGTTTTTCACTGAAGGGTATATGCTGGAACCTGACCTTGAGAGGAGACCTGACATCTATCAAGTCTCCTACCTTGCTTTCAAGTTGGCAGGAAAAGAGTGTCCTGTGCCAAATGTTTTTGTAAGTTTCTTATTCTCATAATGTATTTTTTTTCAAGCTATCTTCAAAATGTAGTTGTATTGATAATTGATGGAGAGAAGAAGTTGGTCTGAAATAAAAAGACGCCTCATTTCGAGTTACCTTTAGCTCAAAATGGCTGTCTTGTTGATGTGACTTTTTATTACCTTCTGCTCTGTGCAGAACCTGCCTATACCAGCGTCACTCCCTGAGCCTATGACTGCCAGTGAAGTTGCCATGAAGAAGAACATGACAAAAGCCAGGTAGCTCTTCATTGGTGGTGGGAGAGTGAGCCTTCATGAACCCAAAAATGGGAGGTGCCATTAGTGACACTGATTTTAACCACTCTTTGCTATGAAGTACAAAGTCTTCTGATTAGTCAGTGCAAGTAAGTAATTGACATGGCATGGTTTCCCCATTTTTAGAGGGCTCATGAAAACTCACTTCTGCATGATCTCTTTCCATCTTCTCATGCAAAAAGATCTGAGGTTCACTGTAAGTTTTTTGAGTGACCTTTTGTAATTGATGTTTGGCAAGATCGTAAAATCAGTTTGAAGAATGCAAACATTATGCTTATTTTAGACTTTGTATGGTACAATATGAATAACGAATTATATTACTTTAAGTGAAATGAATTGGCTAATGCTCCCCATGATATCAGTCCCATCTCTTTATTAGGTGCAGCATGTGGTGACCACTGATTCTGAATTATTCCTTGCAGGATTATGGACTCCTCTGGCCCCACAGAAACCTCTATTGCTCCTAGACAGAGACCAAAGGCGGCGAGTGTTGGCATTCTGCCCATCAACAATGCCATTGCTCCTGTGAAGAAGGCATCTCCTTCAGGGCAAGTGAGCAATGGAGAGGGGCTGACCACTCAGCAGATTCAGAGGGGCAGCCAGCAGGAGCTCCCAGCTGGCGATCAGCAACAACAGCTTCATTCCGGAGACCAGAGACTGCAGCCCCCGCCTGAAGACCAGCAACGACAGCTACATAAAAAGCTTCAACTTCATCACTGGCAGCGTCAGCAGCTGCAGCAACAGAAACAAAGACTGCAGCAACAGGAACTGCAGCAGCGGCAACAACTAATTGAACAGCAAAAGCTGCAGCAACAACTGCAGCAGCAGCTGCAGCAACAGCAACTTCAACTGCAAGAACAGCAACAGCAGAAACAGCTACTGCAACAGCAACAACAAATGCAGCAGCAGTACCTGCAGCAGGTTTCTATTCCTCTGGAGCTGAATTCCTTTCATATCTGCTGTAGATATACTGTCAGCACATTCTGAGGAGTGGCCTCTCCTGTTATGCATCTCTGAGCCAAAGAGAACCCGAAGATGTGGATTAGTGCTTTTTACTGCACCACAGACTGCTGCTCTTCAGACCAATATGACATTGAAGAAATTATGGTCCTTGCCTGTGCATTCAACAGCCTAGCATTATCATACAACCTGATTCCACTTGATAAAACGTTTAGTAGAATTTACCTGTCATCTCTGTGGCTTCTAGATTTATCTGATAGTAATAAGTAGAATTACTAGCAAGAATGAAGTTTGATATTTTTGATCAAGGCCGATGACATGGAGAACTGTGTTGCAACAGCATTACATTTGTCCTAATTGGTACTTGTTGTGTCCCCTACAGTATCACCAAGCTCTTCAGCAACACTTACTTCAGCAACAGCTACAGCCCATGTACCAACAGCAGGCTCACTATGCTGCTCTGGTAAGACTGCTGATGGCAGGCCACTGTGGAATACAGATGCATTCTTAAGTGCACTTTAGACTTGATGTCATACAGATTTTTTGAATACTTTGTGTTGACATGAAGCACATGCTTCCCTTATTTTGCATTCCGTGGCAGTTTTTGTCTGATGACCTTTTCGAATACAACTTGGTCGATTAATTGCTGGGTGCTGAAAATCAGACAAAGGGGAAACACAATATAAGCACGATAAAGCAATATAAGGTGATGCTCATTTTGGTTATTTTGTGCTACATTGCTGCCGTTTGATTGAATGCTAGAAGCCCTGAGGTCCTCTAAACTTCTTGATATTGCTTTAGGTCATGCTATTTATCATGCCTTAAATATGCAAAACAACTTGATGATCTTTTTATTTCACTTTAAAGAATTTGCAGTAGTATTAAAAGATGGGAATGTAAGACTTTGATTAGGATTTAAAGTGTTTGAATTGCAGTTTTATTTGGGACATGTCAGTCAACTAGTGCTGGTGGTGTTTGAGCATGATAAATTATATAGTTAAAAACATAGAAAATATTCTACAGATTTGTTGTCTAGAAATCATTATTTAATGTAGTGTTAGAAACACTGCAGGAGCCTTGTGCCTATGCAAGCCCCATTTGATGTAATGTGATTTATCCGCGAGCACCTAAAGGTTCTACAATATTAAAATGGTTCATTTGAGATGGATGAGGACACCCTCAAATTAGAGTTGACAGTCTGCTCTGCAACCTCATTGTCACTGTGTCCTTTCAAACTCAAAGGGCTAGAGTACAGAACCAAAATAGCCAAACTTGTCACCGTCCAATGAATTATGATGCTCACTGTATGTCTCCACTCCTGCATCCACATGCCTTTGTTTTGCTTGCCTTTAAGTGGTCCCGTTTTGTGCAACTGGTTATTTTCTATTTCACTAAGGCAATGTGACCTCCCTCCACAGATACAGCAGTACCAGCAGGCTCTAACCAACCAGCAGCTACAGCAGCAGCAGCAGTTCCCTTATGTCACTTCCCCTCCAGAGTTCCAGGGCTCTCCTGGGACCATAACCTCAGCAGCGATAGGTCCAGTGGGGCAGCCTGCTGCTGAGCCTTCATTCACAAAAACCAGGTATCCACCGCTTTCTCTTACCACTTTCCTTTCTCCGATTCATTCATGGGTATTCCAGTTAGTGACTTCTGAGTGCATCTGTGGAAAACAAATCTGATTTTAATCCAAATTCAGCTGGTTACAGTATAAAATCATGGAGTGACTTGCTGTCTGGGTAGCACTCAGTTTTAGTTATGTCTTTAGCAAATATATCTATTTTTAATCCTTTCCCCATGGTTGTCATATATTCACTCAAGCACTTTAACCCATTTAAACCGGGACAGCATGTGCGCATTTTAAGAACGTGTCGTTGCCGACACAGATATGCGTGTAATTTTGAAAGTACCGTAATTACTGTAAGTTTTGCGCAATAGAAAAAAATTCCAACTGTTCCTGAAAGCTGAGAAGCTGTGCTTCAGCCCAAATACAGGTTACTATGGTATACATGGCAGCATGATTCTCTGCTGGGATTTTTGCATTAGGCCTTAAAGGGTTAATAGAAGTTTGACAACTGGGGGCTTTAGGAGCCCAGCGGAGAGATGGATGTGATACTGTTTAGTAATGCTGTCCTCTGTGGTAGGATTCATCTGCCAGACGATGAGGCGGTTACCCCATCCCCACAAAACATCAGCAGCCCCCCTGATATCACGCACTGGAACCCCTTTAGAGACGGCAGATCCCAAGTCACGAAGGAAGAACTGCTGGACCGGGAGTTTGACGTTATTAGAGGAAGTAAGTGTCACCCCTTCCTGTGTCCTCATGATGATGCTCGTCTTTCACCACATTTTTGTCACGTCTTTATTAATGTATCTTTTCTTGTACATATGGCTAATATTCATGTTTCAGAATTTTGTTAAAAGAGTCAATTTTGATACTTTTCCATTTTTGATGATATCAATATTTTTATATTTGGAAATTGAGTTTAAATTGTCCTTATATTAACTATTTTTCATGTAATGTACAATTAGACTGTAAAAAGATTGAGAAGTTGATAATCATTCACCCATTGTTGTGGAACAAGCTTGGCTGTATTTTTGCAACTTCTTGGGTGGCTGGCTGTTCCTATCAGCTGCCTGAATGTGGTGTCATCTTTCCCTCACTAACCCCACAGAGAAGCCTGTGGAGAGAGCAACCAGTGTGGATTCAGCAGTCGACAAGCTGCAGTCTTCCCAGAAGCCCTTGTCCGAGGACCTCTTCAGCTCCATTCCTGTCCTGTGCACTACAGGCAAGTTTCAGTGGGCATGACTTCAACACTTACACTGCATTGGTGTCATGTCATCCCTAGGTAAAGTTACACGTCTGTGGAAAATGAAAACCATAATTAGACGGGATAAAATTGTCATTTATACGAGGAAAAGTCTGTCTTAACCTCTTATCTCAAACTAAAGCCGAGACTTAGAATTCCCACAGATCTCATGCAAAAATATGTATATATAGACATACACTTGCACATGCAAGTATGCACAGTTCAAAAATAGTCACTTTAGCGACTTTTGCATCCATTAATTATCTTGAATATTGACTATTTATCAGGACTGTTAAGTGACCAGCTTCACGCAACCCCTCACATAATACCATTTCTGGTGTCACCCCACTGAAGCCCTGTATTTCCTGGTGTGCATCAGTTGTTCATCAGTTTTCTGCGCTAAACAAGAAGCAGGTTATCTAAAGCAAGATCAGAGAGGCAAACTTAATTGTGTCCAACAATGAGCAAACCAGTCCCTTCTCTTGCTGTGGTTCTGCAACCTTTTCTAAACATCTGCTCCTTCCTTGGCCACCTTTCATTTTTCCTCAGTGGTTTTGCCTAACCTTGAGTCCTCCCTCTGTTTATCCATGACATGAGTCATGACATTGCTCAAGTGGCTCAGAAAGATACTAAATAACCATGCACTCAGGTCTTGATTGGGGGAATAGCCTATTCTTCACATCAGTGGTCTTAATTAGAATTTGATAATGATGTAGAGCTGTTCATTAAATGGTTTTGATTCCATAGTATCTTCTTCTTTACTGAGTTCATCATAGGTTTTATGGCACCTCAGAACCAGTCAGCTTAACCAGAAACTGGTTCTCATCATTCATTTTAAAAGGTAACCATGTACAGAAACCACTTTTGTATTGGTTGGAAGACTTCTAGCTACAGTTTTCTTATAATTTAAATCTGAATGAAGTTAGTTTCATTAATCGTACTTATCTGATGGTATATCATGCCAGAATTGGCATGCTTTAGCTGGAGCGTGGGAATAATTGACACGCTCATGCTGTCTGACTTTCACGTTATAAATACTTTTTTTTCAACCTTCTTTCAGGCATATGAATCAAATAACTTTTTGCCATACACATGCAAGGATGTGCTCATGGAGAGAATAACCCTGGTTATTCTGCGGCAGAATAACCAGGGATAACACCAGCCAACTACAAACTGCAGCTATCAAAAGAGAGTTGATGCAGTAATATTAGCCAAAAAATGCTTTAGAAAAGGTGTTATCACAACTTTATGCCAGCATGGTGGGGTCAATCAATTGGTAATCCTAGTCCATGGAAAATAATCTACAGTCTTCACACAGGATACAGTGAGTCTGCACTGTTAACCTTCCTACTTCCTATTGTTGTAACCTGAGTAAGAAATAGTGTTTGAGAGGGCAGAAAATGCTACTCTGTCTCTTGCAACAACAGAATACGCTGACTAAAGTACTGACGACTTGGTTAACACCAACATAAATGCAGGGCAAGAAATTTGACTGCCAGTGCTACAAGAACATCCAAACAAATCTAGACAGTAACAGAAGCAAGGCAAGCTGGGAACTGAACTTCTTCAGGCTTTTTATGTTTTATGCTCAGGTTGGCACAAATGCACCTTATCTGCCATCAGAGCAAGCAGTAACACTCAAGCATTCATCTATTTTCCACAAACAGGAGCAAAACATTCACATTCAGGCTTTGTCCACGCATACATGGGAATTTTTCGGAAAAATTGCATTTTTTAATGGTTTTGGCCTCGCACCCACACACACGCAAACAGTATTTTCCGTAACTGAAAACTTTTTTTGTGTCATCTGAGTGTTTTGCGCCCTTAAGCGATTTTTTTTTTTTTTTTTTTTTAAGGCTTGTGATTGGCCTGCATGGTCTTATGTTAAATTATATCATCACTGCACTGTTGGTTTGGCATGCTCTTGACATCGATTTAATTCATGCTTTTGGTTTGACGTCATGTGGACACCTAAGCCCCACAGTTCCTAGCAGGCCGCTATGTTGTAAGTGGAAACAACTGCATAGTAACACAGTACACGTTAGCAAAAGTCTGAGTTAGAACCTTCTTTTTTGTGATGTATTCGCATAAAAATGCCCTCAAGTTGTACAGGATGTCGTACTACTATATGGACAACCTCCCAGCAGAGGAACAGATATGCTACAAGCAGTAGCAACCATCCATTTACTACGCTAGCTATTCCATTAAAAACGGACTGAATTAATTTAAAAACGTTCACCCATTCTATCTGCCCTATCGATCCGTATCCTACATTGCTTCTGGCTGAACTAGCAAGGGTTTTTAACTTCACTGTCAATTTAGTAGCTAGCTGGCAAATAAATCAGAAAATCACACAATGATTATAAAAAGGCAATTCCAAAATGCAAGTTGAGTAAGTAGCTAAGTAAGTAGTAGCACATAACCAGCTAGCTGGTTAAATCAACAATCAAGCCAAACACATTCAACTAATATTACACTTGGAATTCAGCCTGAATATAAACAGAAATTGGAGATACTTACCGAGCTAGCTAGCCACATAGCTAAGAATGCATACTTATTTTGCTCCCAGTTGGAGCTGTTGGTTTGCTCTTTCCTAACCGCTTGAACCCAATTTGCAAAGTTCAAAAATATCACAGATGTAGAAGTGTGCCTGATGGGCCAGAATCACTTGTGATAACAAGTTACAAAATTGGTGTATTTTTGTAAAACTGCTCAAAACTAAGTAAGATAATTTGTTACAATTTAAATGGCCAGTTTAGGTCTTCCTAGTACTTCAAAAAAAAAAATAGACAATTTTGTAAATTTGTTATTTTGTTTTTTGAAAAACTGGAAGACCTACACAAGGCAAATTTAAACTGTAACGACCAGTTTTCTTACTTTAGTTTTGGAGCTATGATACAAAATACACCAATTTTGTAACTCCGTTACCGCGTGACCTGGCCCTGATGTTCAGGTGTAATCATTATCGTGGTATACCCTTTCAAAAGCAAACTTGGTTCAATTTTTATAATGCATAGATGTCGTCATTAAAAGATGTAAAGGCATTTACAATTTTGTAATTCATTGTAAAAGCTCTGTTTAGAATGGTAAACCTGGTTTACAGTACGACAATGCATTTTTCCATTGGATAGCTACTACAGCCGAGAATGTGCAAGTGTATAAAATTTACATAAAATCTGACATGATCTGGTGATCTAGTCTTTATAACTTAAAAAGGTAGCAGACAGATGTTTACTATTAAGAGCAAATAGGAACTCCTATATGGGCTTTTATTTGACACCATGACCTTTGACCTTGAGTGACCTTTAAAGGACTATATTGAAAATGGTTGAGGCCACACTTGTAAAACTGAGTCAGTATCAAAAGCACTAAAATACGTGCTGGCAGGCGAGGTTTGTAGATACCTGTAGATACTGACACATGTAGATACTTGTTTTGCTAGTGAATCACAAGTTTGGTGCAGCTGAGGAAAAACATCAATTATGTGTTCATGAGCTGCACATTTGGTTATGGCAATTCAAACCTGTGAAAGCCTCTGATGATTTCTCAGTAAGTGATGTAAAGAAAGAGCTTAGTTTACACAACCTATTTGTAGGCAGTGATTCAAAGCTAGAATATGCTCTATTCTCTGCTAGTGCGTCAGAAGATGAAATGTGTGCCACTGTCACACCACCCTTAGCTCTATCCTAGTCTAGCAACAACTGGGATGTCAAGTAAAGTAGCTATGTTGCCATGATTGATGTATTCAACAACAATATGACAAAATTATAATGGCGGATTTTTTCTCCTGTGTGACTTGGGGCCTCATACTACTGCACACAAACAGCAATACAGGCACATTAAATTTTAAGTTGACCTCATGAAATAAAACTAATGATCTTCAGCCTACTAGAATTGGGCTGAGCTGACCCAACTCCGAAGAAATACAAAGAGATGCCCTTATTTCATGCTCATTGACTGTTCCCAGTGTTCAAAGCATTGAGGTGCAACCCACCTAAAAAGAGCTCAATCAGGCAAGCGGTTCTAAGCCTGGAGCATGGCTTATTCAGGGCTACAGTCAGATAGAGGCACTCTGGCCATAAGTAGCTGATCAAGATGGCTCCAGCAGAACAAGGAGTTCATCAGCAGCGGGTGATATTGCAAATCCATACACTACTACACCTATGCCAATATATACAACAGGTGCATTTTATGAAATCTCCTAAATCTGTTTTATTGCTTCATAGAAAAAAAAAGAAAAAACTGTTTTGAAAGTCGTAAATCCAGTTTGAAATGTTTCTCATGTGTTGCTTCTGAATGAATCAAAGTTTAGTTTTGCTGCTCTAACATGAATAACTTATTATTATTTGGTTTATTACAGCAGGGCCCAGCACTGAAAATTTGAAGGAGTCAAGCAAAGGGCTTAGTGCCCCAGGCGGAACATCAGCCCCAGACCTCACCCAGGAGTCTAATGCTGGGAAAAGCAGCGGCAAAGCTGGGGAGGAGTCCGACAGCGACTTTGAGTCAGACCCTCCCTCCCCCAGGAGCAGCGAGGAGGGCGAGCCGGAGGTTGAGGAGCGCCTCAGCCTCAATGACCTCGATAATGGGGAGTTTGTCGAAGACAACGACGGTGAGCCTGAGAATCTGGGTCAAAGACCATTGCTGATGGACTCAGATGAAGAGGAAGACAAGTGCAGCTCTAATTCCAGCTGTAATGACACAACAGAGCTGGACACACCCACAGGCTTGCAGGTAGGAGACTCTGTGGTGGATGGAAGTCAAGTGACGGATGTTGGCGTGACTCCCATCATCCCTGTTCACTTGGTCAGTGCAACATCACGAGAGCAGTCCATAGGTAATTTGGACATGGTTGGAGCTGCTGTACAGGGCAACACAATTGAAGTCAACACCGAAGACTGTGATATTTTTTCCAAAGCACCTTTCAGACAGGTGAGTCAAGAGCAGGATGTGGATGAGATTGATGTCTTCACAAATGCACCATTCAACAGACCCAGAAAGAGTGGTGTTGCTCCAGTTGGACGGACGTTCCCCGTTTCCTCAGCTAGCGTAGATGTTTTCAACAGTTATCTTCATCACCCCAGCCAATCTGTGCCTCTCTCTCAGAGCAAGGAAGAAATTTTTGGTCTTCAGCCCTCAGAGGAAGTGTCTTCTTATCACCAGCAACAGATTCTAGATGTCCAGCATGACCGCCATCACAAACATGCTGTCACGACAGACTCTCAGGACAGCAGTGAGATCCTCAGCCTTCCAGACCAGTATAACAGTCATGCCTCAGTCTGTGCTAGAGCGGGAACATTGTTCTTGCCCAGTGGGGAAGCTGGGCCCATTCAGCTCCAAAATAGTTCCCAGCACTCCCAACTGTATAGCCAAGGTTACAACAAAGTGGATCTTGGAAAAGCCAATAGTAGAGTTCTGCCTACCTCTTTGCATACCAACCCTGGAGAGGGGACTAATGATAACTTTGGTACAGTGCCATTTACTGAGCATATGGTCTTCAGTGGGCCACGTGTGCCTTCTCCTGTTGAACCAGACCCATTTGGGTCTGCGCCCTTTCTCCCTAAGCAGTGAATGTGTTCTCTCCCAGTGTTCAGACATACTGATTTAATTCAAGGCTTACTGGTTCCCTGGAAAGACATCCAATGGAAGCAGCTTTGTGGTGTGATGTTACAACCAAATTAACAGTATGCTTGGTATGTGCTTTTAGCTCAGATATTGATTTACTGGTTGGCACGACCAGTTCATACTGAAATCAAATGACGATGTGTATTAGCACTTTGAATGACACTAGCAGTGCCTCACAGTGAAAATGTATATTTGGACATGGGCTAATGAGTTCTTAGTTATAGGGTTATTAGCGTTGCTATTTATAATAAGACCCTCTGGTATAATTATGAATACGATGACATAACATCTTTGTTTCTTAGGTATTAGGTATTAATTTTGGGTTAGTTTCTTAAATGTATTTGCATATTCAGGAAATAAGTGAAGCCCAATTTGCATAGCTTATTAAATATTTTAGCTGCCTTTTTGTTTAGATTTTGACAGCTGAAAGAATCTGTCTTCACGGGACTCATTTTGGTGTTCAATTTTGATATGAATAAGCTTAGCAACATTGCTTCTATTTTGAAAATGCAGTTTATATTTTCTTCATCAATGATGGCTGATGCTATCTGAAAAAATGTGCACATTCTATTTTACGTTATTGTTTCAGTAATTATTATCAGGTTGTGCATGTTATTAGGTTTTGGTTAAAGGGAAAAACACACCCCTGTGACGTACAGCACAATGCAATACTGATGAACTAATCCACTTGTGATTGCTGAATGGTACTTAAATTTAAGAACTATCCTTGATTATGTATGTTGTCTTTGGCAAACAGCCTTAAAACTGCACTATTTTAGTTATGTTATGGTAATTTTCTTTCCAGAACACAAGATTAATAGCCTATTTTTTCTTGACTTGGAGATATTCCTTCTCTTTTGTTTGATGGGGATTGTATGAGGAAAAGCTAAATCCATCATTGACTGCTTGTGTGGCCATTGAAATGTGGCTTTCAAGATGCTGATTTGATCTACCAATAAAAATAATTTGCACCCCGAAGCTTTATTGGGAAAGTATTTCATATTGCGCAGTAAATCTGAACTTGCGCAGAAAAACCTAACCAAAATGGGTCTGATGCATTGATGGCATACAACCATTGTTGCTGACCATATGCATCTTAATATAACCACAGTCCAACTATCTCAAATGGATATCTTCAGCAGGATAATGATTTCATAGACCACTCCATCTCAAGCTGATTCTTCTGACATGACCAGAACTTCAGTTTACTCCAATAGCCTGCACTGACCAATAAAGCAATCATGTATCACTATTTATGTGAAGAGAGAATTCCGTTTAATCAAACCTAAAGAAATTAGCTTTTCTGTGCTTTCTAAAAAAGTTGATATGATAAAGGAAAAAAAATTCAGTTGAGGAAATTCAAAACAATTAGGTGTAAATGCTGCGTTTCCACCGAACGCGAAAAGACACTAGTTCGCGCTGGGCAACGCGAATCACGTGGGAGATGTGGCGCAATGCAACCTGGATGGTGCACGTGAATGCACAAAATTCGCATTTCGCTTCACGTCAAAATATTCTTTTGCAAAAAATTTGCATGCCTAGAGCAGTGTTCTGAATAGCATCATCGCTACAAGCTGCAACATTGGCTAGCTAGGCTACCTAGCTTCATATTCAAACTGCTGTTAGCTGCATTGCATGAGATAATGGGACTGCTAGCTACCTAGCTAGCTCGCTAGGTAGCTGGCGAGCCTGCTGTATCAAATGACCTATGTAACACAGTTTCATGAAATAATAGTGGTCTAGCTCAACATTGCTCATTTTGAGAATATTTTAATTCTCAAGCAGGTACAATGTTCATAAAGTAAAATGTTTCTGATGTTAGCATAGCAAC
Organism: Gymnothorax javanicus; assembly: GCA_029692085.1. Taxonomy (NCBI): domain Eukaryota; kingdom Metazoa; phylum Chordata; class Actinopteri; order Anguilliformes; family Muraenidae; genus Gymnothorax; species Gymnothorax javanicus. Next base: position 157,984,084 of record CM056194.1, on the reverse strand, counting down.
ATTAGGGTCGCCATATTGTTGATGATTTTTCCAGATTGCAGGAAGTACCGCCCTTTGAGTCTTAAACAAGGCTCAACCTGCATTGCTATTGGTCAGCGGTGTGAATTTGCATGTCAATCCTCGACCAAGTTGTTCTCCCATAGAAGTGAATGTGACATTTGTGCGAGCAGGGCGGCAATCAAAGCGAAAAAATAAAAATGATCCCACGGTTGAACTCTCGCAAATAAAGCGACCAGAAATTTCCCTTCGCGTTCGGTGGAAACACGGCTTTACAAATTGATTAAATATTTTCACTTTGATCGAAAGTTTCCATTTTTTCAGTGTAATGGGGGACCTTTGGAATGAGTTGGAAAGGGAGGTTTGCACCAGGGCTCGGAATCTCGGGGTGTCTCACGATTCGATACGATTTTGATTCTGGGGCTCTCAATTTGATTCGGAATCTTGGCCTTTTCAAAAATAAAATCGTATACAAATAACACTGCAAAATGGTATTTGGTGATTTCTCAAGAAGTCACATAATGCTTGACACAACTTTGCTGTGTATGATTACAGTCCTTCAATAGCAATATCTAGGTTCTTTTGTGGATAAAGAAGCTGATCTCCAGGATCTGGAGTAAGATTGCTCCGTTGCGCTGTCACAATATACCCAGCAGTGGAGAATACTCTCTCCGCTGCAACACTAGTACCAGGGATGCATAGGTAGTGTTTAGCTAATTTGGCTGGGAGAGGGAAAGCTGTCTCATGGGACCTCCACCAGTGAAGGGGCTCCTCTGAGAGAAGTGGTCTCTAGATACTTCTTCAGCTCCTCAGGTTTGTCCTCAGACTCATCTGGCCTCACCACTTTCTGCAGAAAAAGTCAGCAGTCATATTAATTATCTTCTATTTATTAACCAGGGTTCCTTATCCTAAGGTAAAATAAGACATATATGCTGAAGTGACATTTTAGAATGGCATGATATAAAGTATACTGTATTAAAACTAAAACAAATGTACTGCACACTCTTTAAAAAATATGTATTATCATTAACCCTTACAATGTTGTGGTAAATTTGACCAATTTTTACACTGCAGATTCTTTTCTCTTTCTCTTTCTTTGGGATGAATGATTCCATAGTTTGGTGTTGGGACTAATTATAAATCAGGATATGAACAGTGTGAGAGGGTTCAAGTGTAAGCTTATTACCTCAAGTTCTGCAGCCTCTGCAATCACTTTGGCATGGATGTCCAGCTTTTCTTCTTCAGTAAGGAAAGGCAGTGTTTAAAACCTGAAGTCGAGTAAGGAGGCTGTGTGAAGATCGGTTTTATTCTCCTCAGTTGTGTATCTTTTCACCAGATTTTTCATGGATCACCAGTTTGATTTCCTGGACCATTGGCATATCAGTAAAGGTTGCTGCTGTGTCTTTAAGTAGCTGAGGATTCAATGGAGCAATGACTGACAGTGTAGGTGTGGAGTCCTCTGACATGATGCAGGTTGCGTCTTTTAAAGGTTTGAGTGCCTTCATTATTTCTTTAGCATTGGACACATCTGTTTTCAAAGCATATGCCATTTTCTTTGCAGACTTTGGATTTACAAAAACGTGGCTTTAAAAACACTTAAAATTAGTGGATTGGGCATGTTTGCACCATTCCAGGCTGATCTGGACTATTTAAGTAAAATTGTATGCAGTTTAGTTTACCCGCTGTTTTAATTACATATTGTTATTTACCATGCACTACTTCTCTTTTTTTTAGCATATAAATTGCTTAAGTATTAAATCTACGCAATTTTTTACAAGGTCCAATGTCTTGAATACACCCCCCACATCATGAAATCCCGTTTTCCAACCTAATCAAATTCATGACTAGAAACACTCACACACAATTTCTTTCATCTAGCTAAACTAGTTTCAAAAGAAAAACACATCCTTCCTATCTGAACAGATGGAAAGATGGACAAAAACTGGACGGACAGACGAGCTCATTGGATTATTAAATTAATGTGCATACTGGGCTTTCATTGTCTATGACACGCCAGCCATTTTTGTTGATGCTCAGTTAAAGAGGGTAAATCACCCCTCCAGGCATGAAAGGCAAATGATGTAGAAAAATTACCTGATTATTAAAATTCTAGAACTGCAATTGTGGTTGGAATGGGTACCAGCATATATAGTGGTCCTCCCGGCCTGAGTTCGACAACCCCCCTAACATAGGGAACATTTTGATGACTGATGTATTTTTAAATTTAAGATAAATTTATTGCATGAATATGAAACCTTGCGCACCACCGCACAGAACAACTGAATTTTTAGCTGTGAAATGGGTTCCCTCCTCTGGCCAATGAGTGGAAATACAGTTGATGCATTTTTGCGGATATTCTTACAAATAATGCCGCGTTCGAATGTTCACCGGAACAAGCGGAGCAAGGTGATTTCAGCGTTCGAATGTTTTCTCAAAAGTCGTGAACTGGAGATTTTTTTTCAGCGGATCTGTCTTCACCGGTTGTTGATAAAACATGGCGGCGGGCGCTTCTATGGATAACTTTGTTCATGGTAAAATTACGAAATTAGTGAATGTACATATATTTATAGGATTATTGTATTTTGATACCTGGCAACTATTTAATTAATTTGATTACATTTTCAGTCAGGCTATTGCATGTCCGAGCACTCGTGCAGCATTGTATATTGTGTATCATTATGATTATCATAACACATCATTCGACGCGTTACAAAAATTTCCTCAAATACGAAATGTTTAAGTGATAACGGATAATAATACAAGGCCAGAGTGCATGAAGTATTTGACACTTTCGAGCTTCACCCTTGAAACTGGTAAAAACCATTCGAACGTCCATCTGATTTTCCCACTTTGTTCACGGTTTACCTGGGACCATTTTCACCACTTACACCGGTACCATTCGAACGCAACATAAGCCGAACCTTTTTGCGTTAAGAGTGGCGGTCAACTACACGATTGGCCAACCCCAGATTGTGCCCAATGACTCTCGGGCGATTTTGCCTAAAGAAGCTGGTGACAGCTGTCTGCCATGGCCATACACCCATGTAACGCTCTCACCTGTTTGTACTATGTAGTGGTATTCGCCTCATGGGGGTTGGAACTAATTCGTTAAAAAAGCAAAATATATATACGCTTATATGTAAAGGCTAAATTCTATTTAATTCGTAGGCTACAGCATACAGCCAAGGTGTATAGCTACGTCACATTACCATTGTGTGCTCAAAAATAATATGTACTGCCATAATTTTGATGCATCAGTTAAATATAATGGAAGAACCGTTCGATCAAGATATAACCGAAATAGATATATACGTAAATTCACGCAAGCATGTCGCTATAATTGTATTGTAAAAATGTTACCCATGGAGATGCCGGGGATTGAACCCGGGGCCTCATACATGCAAAGCATGCGCTCTACCACTGAGCTACATCCCCATATAGAGTGCTCATGCCGAAGCAGCATATTTATTCTCAAGATAAATTCTTCCACTCATGCCCTTCATAACAAACTGGAATAAATACAGATTACAGTAAATTGTTTCTAAATTTTTTTTGCCAAATTGCACTATCAATTAGCTTGCCTGCGGTTTAGAACGGGAACATTTAAAACATTACTTTGGCGAGTTTTACACGCAGCTGCGTGTTTATTTGCCAAGCGAGAGAACACGCTGAACTTAAGTTTATAAAGTTTCAGAATGCAACTTGTGATGCCAAAGATTGTTCTGTAAATATAGATGGTCATGGGGTTTGCTACTTAAATAGGTCGGAAGACATCCGGTGTTCCCTTTCAACAGGTAAACATCTATGGTTTATTGAATGTATGCTTTCAATTTTTCATTTTAAAATGTAATCTACACTGAACATAAGATTGCAAATGCCATGCAACCTTATCTCTATAGGTATGGAACTGTACTCTTCTCTTGGTCTGAATCACTAAACCACGATGAGGCCAAAAAAAAAAAAAAAAATCTTGTTCGTTGGTTCAGCGGTTTTGCTCCGTTAGTATTCTCCAGTAGAGCTCTCGTGCGAAGCTCCGTGCAAAAGCCCATTCGGTTATCATATCTCATCGGAAAGAAATTGAACTAAAATATTTTGTCACTAGGTAGATGGTGGTCCAGGGAACGAAAAATTGGGTTGAAATCGAAATCTCGAGGGAAAAAAAAACGTGGAAGTTTTGGCATGACTGACAGCCTAGTTAGGTTCCCTCGACCATAGTAGGTAAGGTAGACTTGTCCATTATGCCACAACTGATATGCTTTTTTTTACCGAGAGATTTCGATTTTAACCTTGCTTGACGTTCCCCGGACCATCATCTACCTATTGACAAAATGTTTTAATTCAATTCCTTTCCGATGGGAAGAAATGAGCGTTTTTGTTCAGCCTAACTTGCCCTTACTCAACCAGCCCTGCCTACTAGAAGTCTTCCGTCCTCGATCTTGGTTGGGAATCGGACGTAACTAATTGAATGTTTGTTGAGCGTCTTTCCTATTCGTCGGTAGTTTTCGAGGTGAGAGCTCGCGAGAAATGATTGGACTTGCCAAAATAAAAACATGATCACTTAGTGGTTTAGTTAGCCAAAATAAAAACTGTGACTTAGTGGTTTAGTTAGCCAAAATAAAAACACTGTCACTTAGTGCTTTAGCTTTTCCAGTCAAAAGCTGAAGTTCAGTTTGAGTCATGGATTGTAGTTTTAAAGATTTTTAGTTTAGCTGGATCGACCTGCACTTGGAACTGCTGAACATGCGATGAAACGCGTTTGGACACCTAGCGATTCCTGGGGGGTACACTACGAAGCTGGCTTTGTGATTAAGCCTGATTTTAGCTCTTAGTTAAACCAGGAACCTCTTCAAATCTGGAACATAGACTGAAGTAAAAGGAGCTGCTCCAGGTTTCACTTAAGCTTAAAGTCAGGCTTAGTCACAAAGCCAGCTTCGTAGTACACCCCCCTGTAGCCCCCCACTTTGTGATGCAAACTGTATCACAGACAAAAATTACAGTATTCTTTAGAACATAGCTGTCGCGGTCTAGCTCAGTGCGGTTCAAATGTACAGTGCTTGTTTTGAAAACTTCTTATGACAACTGTCCTTGTTCATTCAGTCTATTAAAGTTTTGCACAAGTACGTCAGTTGTTGCATATTTACATATTGAATGTAGCATACACCAAAATAATTTACTGGTGGCATGTCTCTCTCAGGTTTGGCATATGCCTTACATATTGCTGTGACGGAGAGAAAAAAGACACCTATCTACCCTAAATATTTTACCAAAAAAAAAAAAAACTTTAAGCAAGAAAAGAAAATGCCTATACCTACCCTACCTATTTTTTTTCAAATCAGTGTATGAAACACACCGATCATTTTATTTGGCCTGATTGCAATGCAAGATAATACTTTTTGGGACTATGTATCCGTGAATTAATGAAGCAGGACACGAGTCTGAATAAGAAAATATAATTGAGATGGTTCAGAATTCAGAAGGTCACAATTAATTATCTAAGGTAAGAAAACACAGGAGTATGAAAATTATTGTGTTGGGCACAGCACCCCAAAATAAAATAAGTGAAATTGTCTCAACTTGGATCTGTTGGGGCCCTTAGTTCACAACAATCTTACTTACTTGCCTCGACAAAAGCGAACGGAAACGTCCTTCGTCTATGACTGGAATCCTGTTGCGGATAATGGCGGTGCAGTCCACGAGAGGGCACTGTTGTCCTTCCTTGCACTGCAACAGGCAGTGGCGCGAATGTCCTCCAACATCTAATGCTCAGCAGAACTAATTGGCAATGAAGTGCGTTAGCGAGACCGTCTATTAAAGAAATAAAGCGTTCGAGCAATCTGTTGCAGGGTTTTCCCACTTGCTACGACGACGAGCTAGTTTTACAGCTCAAAATGTGCAATGACGTGCCACATAACTGATTATAACCCAACACATGCCTCGTGGTACTTTCGGCTTGCTAAAATCTGATAGCAATATAGCTATATGCAACACACCGAACAAAATATTCAACAAATTTTTTGATACAAGACCAGTCCTACGTTTAAAGGCCACTGTAAATTATTTACACAAGCATACACATCAAAGAAATAAAGTACTCAAGCAATCTGGAGCAGGCTTTCCTACTCGCTGTGACGAACCAGCTCAGAATGTGCAATAATGAGTCGCAAACTACTCCTGCACCGCAGACCTCCTGGGGCGGACGGATACTCCAGAGATATAGCGCCTCTACTCAGGATTCAGACCAGAAAGGGATACTGTGAGAAGAATGACCCTGAACAGAAACTCACTGTACTTTCATTGAGTGTTGACAGATTGGATGACCATATTGCAGTAAGTTTCGATCACTGATTGAAACAGACAAATAAGAATCTCACAGCAGCGTTGATGATACTGGGGATAGGGTCTATTGTCCAAATGGCTCGAATCAATATTGGGTAAGTCTGCCGTTGGCCTGAGGCACTGCTGCTCATCACCATATGGACCATACCAAATAGTCAATGGTAGCTCAGGGGATGTGTTCCCACTCTCCCTCAAGAACTGCTCGGAGTTGGCGGGTATTGGCCCTAGGTGGGAACTGATGACAAACTCATTAGATCGAGGACATCCCAAAGATGCTCGATAGGGGACAAACACGGGGAATAAGCTGGCAATTCAAGCACGCAAATGGTTTCAGCATCAAAAACTATGTGCACACGGGGTACGTGGGGTCCAATGTTGTCATATGGCTTTGTTTTGACAGACGAAAGTTCGGACAACTGGTCGCAGTATCTCATCACGACTACGGACTGCATTTAAGTAACTGTCAATGAAATGCAGTCGAGTGCAGTGGCCATGGGATATTCTCACCCAACCCAGCACTCCTCCACCACCGGATGCCACCCTGTGCACCAGGTGGATGTCTGCATAATGTTGCCCTGTGTGGTGCCTGACATGCTGGTATCTGTTCTCTCTGCGAGGCTGGATACATAACTCATGGGTAAAAAGAGCACTCCTCCATTGTTTTTGTCTGGGTAGAATTCTGAATCCAACCTCCACCTTTTTCAGCTTTTTATTTGCTAGAATGATTTTAAAAGGTGGCATAAATATACAATGTAATTTGAGGGGTGTTATTAGTGAGAAAGGGGCTAGAATTTAATATTAACATTTAATATCACAACTGCATATCCTGCAGATGCCCTACCAACCCATTGTGTCATCAGTAACATGGCTGCCACCGTTATATGCTATTACCATGTATTGCAGCATTAGAAATTAAAATAAATCTTGACTGGATGTACGCTTGACATTTTCACACACTCAAATGTTTCTCTGGGTACCCAAACATCAAGGTAAGCCGAAAAAGTATTATTTAATTCCATATTGGCGGAGCCTGAATACGGAATTCTTTCCAGCAAGCTAGCTAACTCACTCGTATTTGAATGATGCAATAACAAAATGTGGTGGGCAAAATTCTGGACACTGCATTTATCTCTTTTAGTGATGAGAACTTGGCTGTCGGTTAACCAAAAACCCGTCCCAGCAGGGTTCACACAGCCTTGAGAAGTCCTTGAATTTCACGTGTGATACTTGAAAACTACTTGAATTTGAAAAGCATCTAAAAGTCCTTGAATAGTGCTGGAAAATTTAGAATATGTGCTTGAAAATATAGAAAATATACTTGAGATTTTTATTTTGGGCTTAAACTTACAAATTGAGAAACCTTTAATATTTTGAAATATTATTTAGTTTCATACTGATCAAAATGCGAACCCGGAATGATTAGGAATCTTATAAAAGAGCTCACGGTTCTGAGTGCGCATGTCAGGAGAGTTTGCTTTTACTTCCGTGTCAGAGGTCACGGCACATAAACAAACGCATACCCTGGTGTTTACACCATGGCGGCAACCCAGTCTCACAGCGGTAAATGCAGCAATGCTTGCGTGACGGGTGCTTACCTGTTACTGGCAAGGTAAAGGAGCTTGAGCTTAGAGCGCTTGAAGATGCAGCATCGAAAATCACGGCAAAAGAGGCCAACAGTCATCTACCGCTATGTCATCGAAGCACGGTCGTTTGCAGAAGAGTAACATCGTCCATGCAAAGATTTCGGCCTGGAACGTGGCCAAAGCAATTGAACGAAAAGATGACGATTGAGTTTGTGAGATCGACAAAGATGTGAAGAACCATTTTAAATGGGCCTGGATGGAACAAGAGGTCACAGTGAATGGTACGCTGTCATCATTAGGCGAGGTTTTACAGAAGATCGAGGTTCAGAGATAAGCCCTGTGCACGTTGTGCTCGGACCTGGTAAATTGTGCCTCTCGTGGAGCGAAAACATTGGAGGAGCACTGTCAAACGAAGCATGTGGACAAGGTTAAAATAAAAGGGACAAATTATGTGCTCTCAGGAGCCCTTGTGGCCAGCAAAGAGCCTCTCACATACAGATTACACCCGATGTTGAAGAAACTGGGAGTCCAAAAGGTGCAAATGACAACAACACCCCTACTTGTATCAGTCAACGACAGGGTCTGTATCCACGAATCTGTAAATTGAAGAGTTGTTTGGATCAGCCCGAAGGGTACACGAATGGGTGTGTCATATTAAAGTTATGAAACGAGTTTAGTAAATTTTTCGTTCGTTGCGAGCTTTAGCGAGCTCAACTCAATCGCATAATTTAATGGAAAACAAATGTAAATCCTTTTAGCGCTTTAATGCTAAATCCCCTTATGTTACTCTATCACCCAAAAGCATAGTTGCTAACTACATTAGCAACCTACATAGTTCAACCTTATACAGTCAATGGTTCCAACTACGTTAACATCTGTGTTTATGAGAGACACACCCCACATTGTGCCGAGCAGGAAGTAACATCAAGGGAGGGCGTGCTTTTAACTGAAAGAAACACAATTTGATCTAAAATTTGGTTATAACTTAATATTCAACTTTTTGCCTATGATTTTGTTTTTAACTAAAAGTTAGTGTGGTAGTGAAATATTCTTTGATATTCTGACATTAAAATATAACCATAATCTTAGTTCAACAGACAGAATTGAGGCAGGTCCATAAAAATCAAAAATCTGTCAACAAAAACAGATAAAAAAAAGCTCCAGCAGCCTGATCAAGGCCCAATTATGTAAGTAAGTCTTCTGGAATGACCATATTGGTTGTCAGCTAATAAGAGGCGTCACTTGCATGAGACGGTTTATTCCAGGTTTTTCCGGACAAAACCAAGAATCCAGCCAACTTGGGTCCCCAAAACGATGGAAACTCAGAGGATAGTTGAATCCTCAGGTGACCCCTAATTTTTAGGAGGACAGGTGCAGTGCACAAGTGACCCTAGAGGCCTAAAATTAATTCACAGTTTTTGCAAAAGGCAGTTCTGACAAACTTGTAACTAAGGGTGTAAAATTTCATTTAGGACAATGTACAAGTGAGGAACTAATGATTTCTGAGAAGGTAGAAGGTGTCAGGTTTTATCCCTGCTCCGGGTGGGGCTTATAGAAGGAATAAAAGGTGAGACCTGACAATCGGTGATCAGCCTGTTGTGTTTGTTTTCTCAGACCAGGCTGGGTATTGTATATCACTTGGAGTTACTTACAATAGACCCAATTGCACCAGGCTCTGGAGTATGTGTCTATTACTTGAAAATAGATCTACAAGAGTGAGAAGAACACTTAGTCCACTGGCCCGGACTGAGGATATTAATCTCCCACAACAGGCACAAATCTTTGATCCATGGCATTCATAGCTGGACTGTAGGCTACAGCACAACAAAGTTGGAAATGACAATAAATATTATAAAAACAGACAAAAACAGAAAGCGTTTATGTTCATAGTCTACTCAGCCATCGTAGAAGCACAAATATCCAGGAAAAATCATGCAATAAGTGAAATCTGAGCAGGTCCATTGTATCAGCTGGCAGGATGCTTCGCTGTTGCGACATTCTCGCTGGGATATGAAGTTGCGTGGAGGATGGAGCAAAATAGCATCGCACACGTTACCCTGCAGATACGCGCCTGGTGGAAACTAGAGGTTAGTAATGCCCAGTAGATATGGCATTACATGGTCATTTGATTATTTTATGATTATAAGTGACTATATTTGTTCAAAAAAAGTGTTTCTCAAAATATAGATGATAGTCTACATAACCGATTTTGACTAATTTCTAAGGGGCTGAAAATGTTACAATTCAAAAGTTATTTCATGAATGTGAAACTGGAATCTATAGAAATCCACTTAAGATCCACTTTCAATAATGAAACATACCAGTCTTTGTGGAACTCATTTTATAAACAGTAATATTTGATGAATAGGAAAATAGGAATTACGTTATCCGTGACGTGATATAGGCCTCTGTTTAGTTTATCATTTAATTGTGAAACTTTTCAGTTTAATGGTCTGGAAAAGTCACCAGACTTGACCATTTGAAGTGTTTTTGCCAAAAAAAAAAAATTCCCCCAGAGACCAGGCCCCTGGATCCTCCTAAATATTTTTGATCTACATTGTTCTGCTGAATACTTCCAAATGATCACCAGTCGCCTCTGATTATATACACAGTCCGTCAAAAAAAAAAAAAAAAAACCAGTCGCTATTCAGATTTTAGTAAGCAAGTACTCTAGACTAGAGCCTATGATTGAATCACTGTTGCAGTGATGGATACGTTTCAGCTGGCAATAATTATTTTTTTCTTTTTTCAGCCTGACTGATTCAGTGCATACCTTCTCATTTCTTAAATAACCATGTCGGTAGACGTATCTCATGGTTGTTGAAAATATGTTACTGTGTTTCAAGAGTGCTAGATTACTGGCCAGCATCAAGCAAAGAAAACCGCTGAAGTCATTGCTGAAATCTCTAGAATTGGATTGTGAACTGTCCAACAGTTTATTAAAACCTGGAAGGATAGTGGTGAACTCAACCTCACTAATCCTGACTGGAGATCACTAAAATGCTCGGTGAAGTCTCGTCATAAAAAAAAAAAAAAAAAAAACAACAGTAGAACTCATGGCTATGTTTAATTATGAAGGTAAGAGCACTTCCACATGCACAGTGCTACAAGAACTTAGAGGATTGGGACTAAACAGCTGCATGGCCACAAGAAAGCCACTTGTGTTTGTGCGGCTTATCGGGAAAACCAAACAAGTTCTATTTGCTTGGGAGCATAAAAATTGGACTGTGGAGCAGTGGAAAAAGATCATCTGGGATGAAGAGTCCAGATTTACCCTATTCCAGAGTGATTGCTCATCAGGGTAAGAAATGTCCACTGTACAAGCCTCTTGGGTGACTGTTACGATCTGGGGTTGCTTCAGTTGGAGAGTTGTTTTTTTGGATGGGCAGTGTATATAGATAATGATTGTTATAACAGATGGCATCAGATTTGAGTCGTGTACTTGGTCTGATGCCATGTTTTCCAAGGAAACAAGAGTTTAACTCAAGACACTCACAGCTCTATTCATCTCAGGCAAGAAAGTGCCTTGGACAGAAGTCTACATTATTTGGTTAAGACGATTTATCATTTATTCAGACACAGCACATAGCATAATATTAATGAAGAATACACAGGAGGCAATCAAAAATAGCTCATAATAAGGAAAGTTATTTTCAGTAATAATTAAGAAACACCAAAAGAGTAATTTCTGTTGAGGAGGTAGGCAAGGAATTTGGCACTCCAAAGAGAACAGACATGAGGTCAGTGTTAAAGTGACTTGGGTATACTGAAGTGAGACAGCCAGCCTGCAGGTGATGTCACTCCTGTCTTCAAACCTGTTGTGGAGATAGTAGCTGGAAATGGGGGAGGGAATCAAATCTCAAAAGAATAACCATAACAAACATGCATTATGTAGCTTTCTTTTGACATTAAGATTTCAATTAATTTTTTCAATTCAAGCCTTTATTCAAACTCGGAACCCACTGAGGGAGACCCTAATTTTCGGTGGGGCCGAGTGCACAAATGGACAATTATAAAAACAACAAACCATACAAAGAAAAAAGGAGAGAACACAAAACAATGAATAAAAAATAAATTAATTAATTCAAATATTAATCAAAACACACACATGATGATACCGAAAAGTCTCGGATCTTGGCCTTAAACTTATTGAATGATGGAAGAGAGACCAGTTTTAAAGTGCTTTGTAGTAAATTCCAGGAATATGGAGCAGAAAATTGGAAGATGGAAAAAATTGGAATTGGAAAATTTATCTAAATAGATTCAGTTGTAAATATTTTATTCAGTTTTGTTATTTAGGGTCAGAAGAAAAACAACGTAGGAAAAATTTATATATGGGTTACATTCTTACTTCAGCCTTCAGGTTGCAGATGGATTACAGTAACTGCACTCTTAAACAAATGTTTTTCATTCTTGCATGTATGACACGCCCATATTTTTAGATGGAAGCCAAGGTGCTGTGTTTGCATGTCCAGAGCTTCATACATGTTTAAGCATGAGGCTACTCACCGGAGTATTTTCACTGCAGCCACTCTCTGGCTTCTCCGGCCGCTGCCACCTGTGATCGAACAGGATTTTCAAGACCAACAGTCCAAAGGCAGCGATCAACACTCCCAGTGTGTTGGCGAATACGGACTCTGGAGGCAGCGCAGAGTAGCGCTGTGTTGCATTTGTCTTTCCTTCACTGCAGGGACAGAAAAACATATCATATTGACTCATAGCTTTATTAAATCAATGGACTTGAGCACACATATCCCTTGATGTCTGCAGATTTTATTATATCAGATGGTAAGAGTATCTTGGCGAAAGATTTTTATCACAGTTTTTTTTTAAAGTAGTCCATCTCTGAAAAAGTTGAGACTTTTTAGAAAATGCAAGTAAAAATGCAATTAAAAAAAGAAGGCAATGGCTGATGAATAATTTTTGACTCATATTAAATTGACAACAATTCAAAATATTTAGCTAATGTTGCTGTTGTGCTGTCGTCAAAACAGTAAACTTAAGAAATGTGTTATTTGTAACAATGAATGTTGTGTTTACTTGGCCAGAGAAAAAAGGACCTTCCTGGTTGTTACCATTGAAAGGGTCAAAGCCAACATCTGTCATGGTATGGGGGGCGTCCATGAAATGGGTTACATAAACATCTGTGTCGGTACGATTGATGCTAAAAGATATACAGTATATGTATTTTGGAGCATATTCCATATTCTTAGTCAGTAGTCCCCAACGATGGTCCAGGGGGCTCACTGTGTATGCGGGTTTTCGTTCCAACCAAAATTGCAAGTATAGGATTGAAAGACCAGCATAGTGGACCCCCAGGACCAATGTTGGGGACCGCTGTTGTAGGTGACGTCTTTTCAGGAACACCCATGCTAATTTTAATAAGACAATGGCAAGCCACATTATGCAAGTTTCAACAGCATGGTGTTCTTGGCTGCAGACCTGTCATCTGTTGAAAATATGCCATGCTTTAAGAAGCGCAAAATATGACAATGAAGGTCTCATATGTTTGAGCAGCTGAAGAGAGATATCCAGGAAATTCTACTAAACTAGAAAAAGTGGTATACTCTGTTCCCCAAGTTACTGTGAGGGCAATTGAAAGGAAAGATTACACAATACAGAAACACGCCCATCTAAACGTTTTTAGAGGGTGTTGCAGGTGTAAAATTTATATCCCAAATACACTATAAAGAAGAAAAAAGAGGAAAACAACACTATATATCTTGTTCAAAATTTAATATCAGTCACGGATGATTTACAAATCAATGGTTTTTTTTTTTGTTTGTATTTTCCATATTGTCTAAATAGGGTTATAGATGTTTTGCTGGACTAAATAAGATATAAGGCAAAGGTGTTAGCTGGATAAGGGTGTCTGTCAAACTTATTCAAACAAGAACTCTTGAATTCCAGAAATGTTCTTGAAGTGTGAGGTTGTCAGGTTGTCAGAGGTTACTGGGTCCTTACGAAATGAAGATGAGCTTCTCATTGATGCCGGTGAGGCAGGACGCGATGGCCATGACAAAAATCATGCTGCCCATCCACACATGTAAAGGCTTGAACAGCTTTCGGCAAGTTTCCGAGGTGCATGGGACTATGAAGACGGACACACCCAGGAGCCACTGTCCATGACAAGGAGAGGCGAGAAAGATTTAATGTGATTTATGATACATAATTGTATAGTGCAACTGATTCGTAGTAAATAGAGTAATTTACACTCTCTGGCTCTGAATGGGCCTCAAGCGTTGATGGAAAATGCTGGATTACTCTGACATTGATGAGGTCAGCATTCCCTGAGCGCCTGTGCATTTCCCATCATAATCCTGGTGCTGGCCCCAGGACTGCTGTTTGGATAAGCATGCATGTTTGTACATGTTTGTGTGTGTGTGTGTGTGTGTGTGTGTGAGTTCACGTTTTTGTTACCTATTGGGGACCTTTTCCAGTATAAACACTGACCTTGTCAGGACCAGTAGTCTTAATGGGGACCAAGGCCGGGTCCAAATACTGCAAAATGTCATTTCTGAGGTCATGGTTGAGGTTAGGGGTCAGGTGTGAATTGAAAATTTGTTAAGGTTAAGGTCAGGTATGATTTGGTTAAGGTTAGGGTTAGGGTTAGGGTTAGGCTGTCCATAATGAATAGAAGTCAATGCAATGTCCTAACAAGGATAGCTGCGCGGACTTGTGTGTGTGTGTGTGTGTGCGTGTACGGGAGAGTGTGCATTAGTTGTAAATATACCTGCAAAATGAAGAGAGTTGCAGTGGAGATGCCCACCCAGCTGTGTAGCGAGTACAGGTTTGGGATGTGGTTTGTGTTGTGGAAGTCGAAGGCTGCACAGAGACCCATGACACACAGCACCATGGCCAGGAACAATAAAGCAGCATGCAGCAGTTTCCAGGACTGTTTCTTCTGAGTCCAAGTCCAGGGGATTCGATACAGCATAGCAGCTACAACACAGAGAGAGTCGAGGAGCAGGCCCCTCCAAACAGGGATGAAGCAACAGCCGAGGTACTGAACAATCTCACAAGCCCACCCTCAATTTTAATTTTTTGGTATCCATCATGAATTAACTGTCGAAAACAATTTTGGTCCTGGTCCTTCCTCATTTCATTGATCTTGCACCAATTTTGCAAGACTCTACGTGTACTCCACAGTTGAGGCAGCAAAACTGAATTACAAATAATAACTAGAGACACTCCTAAAGTGCAAACCTCCGCCAAGGCAGTACAGTCCAAATCTTGCTGAGTGGGAGCAAAGTTCAGTTATCGCGTGTCATAGGATTTCAAAATGGCTCCCGTGGTGGCCATATTGTTTGACTGATTGTGGTCAAAATCAATAGGGTCCATCCCTGATGTAATAGCGACCCACACACAAAATTTTAGAGACATCCGTTCATTACTTTTTGAGTTATCTTGTTAACATACAAACAGACGAAAGCGGCACCGTTGTCAAAATCGTCTGGTGTCCGACTCGAGACTAGGGTCAATTTCGTAACGTGGTGAACAGTTACTTAGTACTTTGACCTTTGCCTCAGAACTTTAAATGTGTGGCCTAGGACAACTGGATAATATAATATTGCTTAAGGGCACTCGGTAGAGCGCATACCTCCACCATGCCAAGGCAACTCTGTGCATTAGTTATTTTCGTTGGCTGATGGAGGGTATTGTTGCATTCTACCGCCAGGTGGCAGCAAAACCCAGAAGCACGCCTATTGGAAATCCAGCCCATTGGAAAGACTTCAAATCTCCGCCAGCTTAGCCGGATTTTTACTTTGGCCTAGATATGCCTAAATGTAATCACTTGTTCCTCTTGTGCTACTGTAACATCCTGCAAAGTTTGGTTGAAATCTATGCAGCCTTTTTTGAGATATCCAGCTGACAAACAGACAAACAGACAGACAGACGGCTAACGGAACGAAGTGACATGGTTGTTGGTTTCAACAACCAACAAACAGACAGACAAACAAACGGCATCGATCACATAACCTCCTGCCAAGTTCATTTGATGGAGGTAATAATAATAGTAATAATAATATTTTAATTATTATTATTATTATTATTATAACTCGCTGTAGAAATCTCCTGCCTGTGGCAGAAAAAGGCCAGGATTGTCCCAATCATTGTTGGATTACTGCGATGCATGAAGGGCACCCTCGACAACTCCCTTAAAGATTTTGGTATCGTCATCATCATCATCATCATTGATAAAGTAAAAATAAAGTATAAATGCACACAGATCACGTTTCACGAATGTTACAAAAAAATAAAGACATGAAAATTGTATCATTCAAGCACAGTGAGTTCAGTAATTAAAAAAAAAAAAAACAAATTTCTTATAGCAAACACAATGGAAGCTCTCTCCAATGCAAACATTATGAACACCAATAAATCCATTGATTTCAATGGATACATTCTCCTTCCACCGCTCTGAATGCCAGTAACCTCATCCCACTCAGCACTGTCACCCACCATATCCATAGAGAACCACCAGCCCTGTCACCATCATCAGTGGGTGCCAGTTGAACTGTCGGGAAGACCCATCCCAGGCAAAGCCTCCCCGCCACTTGAAGTTCCAGTATGCCACGAATATCACACAGGTGACCCCAAAGATCAGAGAGAGCAAGTATGTTACATAGAAAAGCTTTGCCGAATTCATCTTCAGACTCTAAAAGAAATGGAGAACAACAGATCACATTACCCATTGGGAAACTTCTGTCATAATCAAGTAAACGATGAATAAAAATAAAATGTGGCAGACTCACTGCAGTCAATAACAAAAAAATAAATCAGTAAAGCACAAGGCTGTCCTGCGAGATAACACTTTCTTACACTCAGATTTTAATTCTCAGAGGACCAAGACAAAACTGCTCTTCCTTTCCAAA
This sequence comes from Gymnothorax javanicus, assembly GCA_029692085.1. NCBI lineage: Eukaryota > Metazoa > Chordata > Actinopteri > Anguilliformes > Muraenidae > Gymnothorax > Gymnothorax javanicus. Next base: position 157,967,292 of record CM056194.1, on the reverse strand, counting down.
TGCCAAATTTAATGATTATTAATAAGTAAATAAATGAATAAATATTCTAAATTCCTTATTCCATCTGAAATGCATAAAATGCAAACCCCGCTGTGATAGGAGTGCGGGTGAATAAACAATGTCACACAGCACACTACATCATTTTACTAACCCACAACCACTATAATTTAATGTCCCATTCAAAATCCAACTGTCACCGAGGACTCGCCAAAACAAATATTTCTGTAAGCCATCTTGCTAAGCTGCTGTGTATATTTTTATGGTTTATTTGTTGAATAAAAATTTAAAACACAGAACACCTGGATAAAAGTTTGGTAACCCACAAAGAAACATGTATTGAGCATTTCTTAACTTCTGAGTTCTAAGTATATCTCTTCACATAACAGTCATCAGTGAAGCACATCAGTGAATGTCAATAAACTAAATAAATAAATGACTGTGAAATATTAATTCTATTTGAAAACAGACAATGTTTCAGGGAGATAAAGTAATAATATATTTGTCAGCAAAACACAATTCATACTCACCCCAGCACTCTGTTTCTATCATGTGAATCCTCGCACAGTTTTGTTGACAACACTTCACCCCTTCATTTAGAAGACTTTACGGTTTATGAAATATCCTTATTTTCAAAGCTTTTCTCCTCATAGTGTCTACCTCTGTTTTTGCTCACACTTAATCTTCTGTTTGGTATTCTTTTCAGATGATTTGATATCCATTTGATTCAATGAGTGACCAATTAATTCACAGAGGTCTTAATCCACAATCGGTTGCCCTGACAGATTCATTAGCTTAGTGTGAATTAGAATGTTAGGCTCAACACATAACAGACCAACTGCAAAGAAGGCTAGTGACTCTATGGGAGGTATGGTAGCCGTCCTCTTCCTCTTTGTGCATAAGCCAGATGCCTTTATAGCTTTTACGAAGCATATGAACCAATATAGAACAAGCCCTCTCCTGGCATGATACAAACTCATTGCTGAACCTTGTCATCAATTTAGATCATATAATAATTAAACAGAAGATTTGTAATGCAAAACAATATCCTTGAGCTGTAATAAAAACAATATATTAAGAAGACAAATGTTTTCACCATCCAATCTTATTATTTATCTTATTTAGTGCAGAGGAAATATTGTGCTTACGTTGATTTAAGGGAATGTTTGCCACAAAGTTAGAATCGCATAATGCACTGCAATTCAGATTTATAGTCCACATTTTATGTAATGGTCAGTTGCTACATCATTTCATTTTTTTTCTCTGTTTATTTATTTATTTATTTATTATATTATCTGAGTGCTCTATTTCTAAATCCAGCAAATGCAATTAGGTACCACTTGCCCCAAGTTATTCCTTGGCCTGTCACATTACAGTCAATAGGCTGCCTTCACCTTTTTATCTTAACTCACTTCAAAAACCGGTCATATAGTCAAGCCATCTTGTCTGATTTGTGATGAGTCATGGAACTCTTGTTGCTTAACAAAAACCACACTGTGCCTCTAACTCTAACACTGTCCCTCCACATCTCTGGATCCACATTCCATCGCAAAATGGTGTCACAGGGTCAGCTATGGAATCGCTCAGAAGACAGCAACATGAACTAAACAATCAATTTGAATACAAAAGATGATTTTAAAAAAAAAAGTATTTTGCTCAGGACTTTACTTGAAATTACTTTTCTACTTTATCCAGCCCTATTGTCTTTTAGAGCTCAAAAATAAGAAGATGTTTACTGTGTAATTCCCCAGTCAAGCCTAAACAAGGCATTATAATTCCCAAGTATTTTTCTTCTTGCATGACTCTGATTTGTTAAGGCTGTCCTTGTGACTAAACGTTTAATTTCATACAGCAGTCCTTTGTATGGTTGACTTTTTTTCTTTTTTTTTTTTTTGCTGTTAAAGTAGATGCATTTTATGTCTCTTATTTAACAGACATTCAGAAGTCAGTGACACAGTTTCAAGCACTATGAGCACATGATAAAATCCAATACAATCTTATTTCACTCCAGTAACTACAGCGTATACGTCTGGTCAAAAAATTAAAACACCACAAAATACAAAATAAAATTTTCTAAAATTGGCAAGTCCTGAACTTAGTACATTTCCATGAAGGTTTTGGTTTGCATTCCAAGAGCAGTTTCCATGCAAAAGGCTTTGTCATGAACTGTGCTTAATTGCTCATGCTGAATGTTAGCAATTGGGTGGCACTTCTGAAATCAGATTTTATCTTAGTAAGACATTAATTTTGTTTCCTCCAATTAAAGCACAGACTTAGGGGGGGGTTTGGCAAACACTGGTTTCCTTGCCATCTTTTAAGGACTGTAGGGCCATACTTTTTACAGTATTAAATGTATTGAAAATATACCCTCTCTTTAAAAGCTAATAAAGAGTGACGTGATGATCAAATTCTTTTCTAACTGATTTTGTATGCCAGAAAAGGTATGTCTGAGTCATATTTCCAAGAAATAGGCAATGTTTATTGATGCTATGCATTTAGTCCTTTGGTGAAGTGGAACTTGTTTTAAGAATTGGGTGGTGCCTAACTTTTGCCCGGGGTGCATATTTCCTTCTTGTATTTATTTTCAAATTTCATAAGTTTGGCAGATTTATTGCAGAAACATGACTCGTATGCTCAAGTAATACTTAGAAAATGTTTGAGTTAAATAATGCTTTGATGACAAATTGACAAAATTAACCCAAAAAATATATATATAATCACAACTTACGTATCAAACAATATGACTCATTATTCCAGTTTTTTTCCCAGTTTATTTTCTTCACCATCATTGCCCATGAAGATAGACATGTAGGCTGCATCTGAATAGTTAGAAAATTACGGCCTATCCACTAATTCCTAACCACTTTTCTTTAACCTTTGTGGACAACGTCATCAGGTAAAGGAAAGGTGTAAACGGGAATTCGTAACGGCATAGGAGGACAACCGCGCTAATTAGAGAATCTGAATATACTTACAGAAGGCAATGTGATCATGTGTCCCCTGCCCGTCACATGCGTTTCTTTTTGCGATCGGCCGGATGAATTGTCATTTGCTGCCACGCAGATTTGTAGTATAGCATAATCTCCTTTCTTTTCGAAAAGGATGGTTCTGTGTACCCTATGCTAAAGGAGTTAAATTAGGAAGCACTGAGACACCTTTCCTTAACATTTAAAGAATTCGAATGCACTCATCATGGATGCCACATAACTATTTTCAGATCAAATTTTTAGGAGCTAGGAACTTTCCTTGGCAAAAAAGACTATTTGGATGCAGCCGTAATGTGGGGTCACTGAATCAGGTCTTAAATATCTCCAGTGATTCCAAGGGTACATTTCATGACTTATCAGCACAGAAACTGTTCTGTTATTAGAGTGATGAGTACTTATCATCGGACCTGCTTCATGGACCTGCTTTTCATCAGTTAGAAAGTCTCCTTTTGCTAAAGTTGACCTTTGCCCTTGAGTTTCAATCTTCTTGATGTAGCTGGCCAGGCAATCAGACGAGAGATGTAAAAACATGCAAACTTTGAGATGAAGAAAAATTTTTCACAGATGATTAAATGCTTTAAAAAAAAGGCTTTTGAATATTATACTGTATGTTTTTTTATTTTTTGTAATTATTTAATTATTCCTTATATGGCCTATGCTTCAGTTTAGTCAGTATATCTATTGTATATTGGAATTATGAACTTTGGGAGACATATGACAAAAGAAATGCTCAGGGGAATCCTTTGGGATAACACAAACACACTTTGAGAATATTGTTGTTAACTCAGGAGGGAAAAGTTAACTAGAATAAAAATGGGAAGACAAGAATTGTACTATTTTTTTCCACCAGGGGGTACTGCAGAGGAGCGTATGCAAAATGGCAGTAAAAATAAAAATAAAGTGTTCCAAGAGAAATTTGACAGTTCCATTCTATCTTGATGAGGAGAATAGTCTTTTTTTATTTTAATGATGGAAAAATAGACATGGCTTGGGCAAGAGAGAGAGAGAGACAGACAGAGAGAGAGAGAGAGAGAGAGAGAGAGAGAGAGAGAGAGAGAGAACTATGCACTTATGAGGAGACAACAGGAGCCACCGAAGGGTTAGTTTTGTCGAAATTACAATCTAAATCACTCCAGAAATGAAAGATGATGAATAGCAAATTTATACATCCTCCCCAGAAGTCTGAAAAACTTACCTGGTCATGTCAATATTTTCACTCTGATATAAAGAAAGGTGAAAAATCTGAAAGGTGAGAACTCAGTTTAAATTCCATGGACTAAGTCTTCCATGACAAAAAAAAAAAAAAAAAAAAAAAAAAAAATTGAGATAAGATGAGAGGGCACCTGCTAAACCTGATTTATTAATCTAAAGAATGAAACGCAAATGTCTCTGGCATATGTCCCCTTCATTAGCGAGGATCAAGGGTTTTTTCATGTGAAAGGCATTACATCACGTCATGTGATACAAACCAAAGAAATATTTGATCACTTGAATACAACAGAAAACGCAGAGCATGGAACCACTAAAATTCTTATGACGACAGATGGCCATATAGATCAACCCAATAACAGGTTGGTAGAGGAAGAAATGTTACTGCAAATAAATGCACATTAAAAAGCATGTTTGAGCACGAAAGGCCAAACAAAACTATCTTTTTGAAAATAAGAGAGCAGAAAGCAAAAGAGACTCAACTTCTCATCCCACATCAGACCCAGATTTTGTCTCGGGATATATTTGAATGGGCATTATACAATTACACCAATTGCACAAGTAGCGATAATACACCTTGGGTATCTACTAACTCTGTGGTAAGAGGGCAGGTAAATTATTGGATGACTGCCAATATTATGACTAGCTATCGACATGAGCTTTCAAAAACAGTTTACAGTTGTCAGGTGTGAGACACTATTAAAAAAACAGCACGTGTCAAAACACGTTTCTAAGAACACTCAATACAAAAGTTCTTTCATGAACACTTAATACAAAAAGTTACATCACATCAGCAGTGCCTTTGAGTTGCTAAAACAGTGGATTTGCCATAACCCATGGGTATTAATTTGGAAAGATTGTAAAATAGTTTAGTCATGATGAATGGAGACTGTATCGAGGTGTATTGTTTATTATTTTTTTCCCCATAGAAACAAGGAGCACAGAAATAATGATGGTTGCTGTGGTTTTCCTGCCTGATGTTGGTTTAGTACTGGGGTTCCCTCATATGGTGCCAATTCTTTCAGTGTATAAATAAGAAATGAACAAAGAAATAAACAAAAATATACAAGAGAATGCAGTTATGCATACTCCACTTTCGGCAGTTTTTTTTTAAAATGTGTTCACACATGAAGACATGACTGCTGATCACTCTCATGCCTTTAAACTTGGCGACGGAAAATCTTTAATATCTAATCCAATTTTGATATGGATATTCATGTCAAAATCAACTTGGTAATGTACTTTCTCAATCTGTTCACATTTGTTCGTCACCATTGAGTGGAATTTGGTGTTTTTGAAGAAAACTGGTGCCAACTGGTCCTATTTATCTTTCAAAGCAAAACTTGGCAGCAGTGAAGCTGAAGTCTGGGAATTGCAGGAGAATGAGTAGGCGCCGGCCACTCCGGCCTCCTTAATCCCTACGCACCTGTTCATAGCTTGTTCCACAGAGACACAGCAGCCCCCTGCTACACAGTATGTTACTGACCCTACCCCACTACAGTTTATGACACTCAAAACCTGGCAGCTTCTGCAATGTAAAGATACAGGCCTGTGCTTCTACCCAAAGATGGAATAAGGTGAAAAGAGGATTTTCAGAGGTACATGGTAATAGCTTTCATATCTGGTGCATGATTTGAAAACACATCATTCAATATATATATATTTTTTTTTGCCGGTTTCAGAGATCAACAATGATCTTTTGTTCCATTGTATGGCCCCATTTCCAAAAAAGTTGATTTGCAAATCAATTTAAACCCTAGATATCAGTTCATTTTGAATTTGATGTCAGCAACACGTTTTTAAAAAGTTGGACAAGGGCAACAAAAGACTGGAAAAGTTGATGCTAAAAACACACCTGTTGGAACATTTCACAGCTAATTAGGTTCATTGGCAACAGGTCAGTAACATGATTGGGTATAAAAGGGCTTTCAGAAGTAAAGATGGTGAGGACTTAATCTCTCTTAGAATGACTACATGGGCAAATAGTTCATTGATTTAAGAATAACATTCTCAATGTTATATTGCAAAGAATTTTGGATTTTATCTTCTACGGTACATAATTAAAAGATTCAGAAAATCTGGAGAAATCTCTGTAGACAAAGGACAAGTCCAAAAACTAATATTGAATGGCTATGAACCTCAGGCCCTCAGATGGCACTGCACTGAAAACAGGATTCAGCAGGGAAAAGCTATCCATGGACTCAGGAACACAACTGCAAGCCATTGTCAGTAGACAGAGTTTGTCACCGCTTCCAAAAATGCTCTTTAAAACTCTGCCATGTAGAGATTAAACCACATATAAACAAGATTCCGAAATGCAGCTGCCCTCTCTGGGCCCGAGCTCAATGAAGATCAACTGAGGCAAAATGAATAACTGTCCTGTGGTGTGATCAATCAAAATGTGAAATTCTTTTCAGCAACCATGGACGCCACATCCTCTGGGCTAAAATAGGAGAGGGACCATCTGGCTTGCTATTGGTGCACAGTTCAAAAGCCAGGATCCATGACAGTACGGGGGTGCATTAGTGCACATGGCTTGTGTAACTTTCACATCTGTGAAGACACCATGCTGAATGAAAAATACAAGTTTGGAGCAAAATATACTTCCATCCAGATGTCCTTTTCAGGGAAGGCCTTGCTTTTTTTTAGCAAGACAATGCCAAACCCTACATTCTGCACGTATTGCAACAATATGGCTCCGTAGTATAAGAGTCTGGGTGCTGAGCTGGCCAGCCTGCAGTCCAGACTTGTGACCCACTAAAAATATTTGGCGCATAATGAAATGGAAAATATGACAAAGTGTCCGCAAAGTGTTGAGCAGCTTAAATCCTTCATAAAGCAAGAAGGGGAAAACATTTTGCTTCCCAAACTATAGCAGTCGGTCCGCTCAGTTCCCACATGCTCACAGTGTTGTTAAAAGAAGGGGTAATGCAATGCAGGGGTAAACATGCCCCTGTGCAAACCTTTTTGAAACATGTTGCTGGCATCAAATTCAAAAATGCATTTTTCAAAAAACAAAAAAAACAATAAAAGTTCAGTTTCAACATCTGATATGTTGTCTTTGTACTATTTTCAACTAAATATACAATTTAAATGATTTCCAAATCATTGAATTGTCTTTATTTACATTTTACATGGTGTCCCAACTTTTTTGGAAATAAGGTTTTAGACTGTACAGTTTGGCATGTTTGATTATTGAATATTCTTTGATGGAATATGCTAAAAAGTGTTATGTTTTTTGTCACTGATACACAGGTGTGCCCTAGTGGGCACTTGCTTTGTACCTGATAAGCATTCTTGCAGTTACTGCGCATCTGTGCTCTGGTATTCTCAAAATTGGGTCACATAAAATAAGGTTGCTTGTAAAATTGTTGGAAAGTTCCACTTGTAACCTCATTTTACATATATATGCTGTCCTGAAGAATTTGGACAGGGACTTTTTATGTTGTTACAACTGTTCTGGTTCTACTTATGCATAACATAACATGGGTGGCGAGAACAGGCCGTTCAGCCCAACTAGGCACGCCTGTTTCTTTTTACTATTGTGAATATATCACTTCAGATACTCAATGACTCAATGATATCTAGCTTTAAGTCAAGTCTGCTCTTGACAATTCCCAAGGTTTCTGCCTCAACAATATGGTCAGGCAAGCTATTCCACATCGAAATTACTCTTTGGGTGGAAAAATATTTCCTAATATCAGTGCTAAATTTACCCTTGGTCAACTTCCATTTGTGACCCCGAGTTCTACTAACAAAACTTGGCCAGAGGAATCTTACATAATTCACTTTGTTAATATCTTTAACATATTTAAAAACCTCAATCAGATCACCCCTAAGTCTCCTTTTCCTAAGACTAAAAAGATTAAGGATCTTCAGCCTCTTCTCATAGCTTTCATCTTTTAAACCTGGAATTAGCTTAGTGGCTCGTCTCTGAACTTTTTCTAGATCTTTCTTTAAGTATGGTCCCCAGAACTGTACACAATACTCCAGATGTGGTCTGATGAATGTGTCGTACAAGAGAAGTATGACCTTCTTGGATTTGTACTTAATATGTTCACTTCAGCATATTGGATTTGAAACCTTGTTAAGAAGAATGAGGTCCACTTTATTTGTAGAATATTTACAACACATACACATAGGGAATCTGAAGAAATGACAGCCCTTCTCTCATTACATGACTGCTTCGATTTAGGGGGCCAAAGATTATTGCAAAATTTGCAGCTCAGCTATTTCTGTAACATTAGCATACCAATTCTAAATGTGAAAACATAACACACACATCAATGCCTGCAAAAAAAAAAAAACCTACATTAAAAAAATGTATTTACATTTAAATATGTAAGATCAATATGCACTAACTGAAGCTTGTTTTGCAGAGTAGAGCTAGTTTTGTATTTCACAAATTCCACTTCCTGTATTTATTCCCCCTCCTCTGGCTCTGTGCCTTTTCTCATGGGAGATGGGAGATGATATGTTTACATCACGAGCAGGAAAAACTGTGTCGTTCCTTTCCCCTCTCAGCATCTCTGGCTTTGTTCTGAACTCCTCCTATCTGAGAACAACCACACCCAGGATTTCCTCAGACAAATCTTATTTTGCATAGAAACTGTGTTTATCAGGACTCACAAAGAACTTGAACAATTACTATGGCAACAAAGAATGGACAGGAAAAAAATGTGATATTCTATTTACCGTAGAAGTGAAATATACATTTGTTTGCCTCCAGTAACTGCTCACACTGCTGATGAACCACATAATAGAAAGAATATTTATGTACAACTTTTATTTCAAACAGACAGAACTAGCTCCATTCTTACAACTGCATAATTTTCTCAGGTTTGTGTACACAATGGCAGACACCTGTCAAATGGTTAGAATATTAACAAATGCATTAGTTCTTTTCTGAATACACAATTAAAATACATTTCAAATTGGTTAGAAAAATCTAAGCATTGTTTAACAAAACCTGTGAAACTGATTGTTAGCAGGCTACATCAAATTTTTCTTTAAATCTGACAAAGATAAATCATGACATGGACACTAGAATAAATGTATGTGGTATATCAAAACGAAGCTCAACAGACCCATAAAAATAAATAATTTCAAACAATTTGTCACAAAAAATAATGACCGATGAACCCTATGGAACACAGACCCTTCAAGCCCCACAGGCTTCATTTCTGCTTCACGAAAGGAGAGGATGTCACAGTTCTGTCCGATAGGTGGCAGTACCTGCATTTTCCACATAGACTCTCCATTTTCAGGCTTCAATATTTTGTGGTGCGACATTATAAATGATCCAGTCAGACAAATTATTCCTCTGGAAAAATCTGAACACACCATTTAAGTGCCTTGTCCTGTGAAGCAGGAAAATGAAATTGAATTTCACTGCAAAGGACACTATGTAGTTTGGATAGGCTGAATGTGTTTCCACTCCTGGAATTTTTCAGAGCGAAAAAACACTGAACTACAGTCGAACTACATATTACACAAAGTATACTTTGTTTCTTTCCTTTTGGGCAGTATAAATCCAGTCCTCCACGACTGAAGGAAACCTGGAGAGTTTCACAAGTGCTTGTCTGATTGTCAACAGCATGTTAAAAACCCTTGAGAGTGATTTCAGTAATATCATACTCGACTATTCATGCGTCAACCACAGAAAGCAAGTAACAGTTTGCTATTCTTGTGCAGAACTTGTCCAAATCCCAACAATGTATGCTGCAACTGCAAAGTAAGTGTACAGCTGTCAGTGGACAGTCAATGATATGAATACTTCTTTTTGTTCCTTTAATGTCAGCACATTATCATTAGCTCAGGTATTGATCAGAAATTATCTGTTGAATACTTCACTTTCAATATTGTACTCGCAATGGAATCTCATTTTATCAGGCAGCCATTTATTACAAATAAATACTTCATAATAAATAACAAAAATACATATTTTACATTGAGAGATTGGATAGGCATACTGTGACAGCTAAATGCATTCAGTGCATGAATAAAAGCCTATGATCCACAAGTATCAAGGCCACTTTTGCTCTTAGAATGCATTCTTAACTGATAACAGCTGCAGTTTCTTCCAATTTCCCATGAGTGCATTAAGCCACCAGACAAACATACTGCAAAATATAGGCAGTACAAATCATGCTGATCTACAGCCAGACACAAAACATCCACATTTTCTGCCGCCTCATCTGGAAAAAAGCATTGAAAATGCCAATGTGTCAAGTATATCCAAGGTAAACAGCAGTGTGGAAGAATTAGTATCCTCCATCAAAGCCAGTGTATACCCACCACCCTCTACACTTCATTCAGGTGCAGTGCACAGGGTCTTTCTGAAGTAGGACAGAGTGTCCTCCACTCTACCTGAGGTACTTCACCAACATGGTAATTTCAACCAAAGGTTTCCATTTCACAGAAGCCTGCATAATTACACTGTACTATATCCAATTAGCACAGTGCCTGGCACAGGGTTCATGTTATGTTGAAGAGGTATGAAGTATCCCTTCCTCTGCCTAAGGTTTTGTACCAATTAAGTATCAACCAAAGGTTTTTTTTTTTTTTTTATGACACAGGACCCTGAGCAACACACACTGCACTAAATCCTGTCAGCAGCAAATGACTCAGGGTTCATGTCTAAGAGGAGAGATGGTGTCCCTTCCTCTATGGTAGTTTAGCCATTTGGCAATTTTAGCCAAATGTCATTTTTCCTTGATACAGGATGTGAAGTCCTGCAACAAAGCCCTTCATTTACACCTCCCTTTCCACTGTTCTTTTCTTCTTTACCGAGAGTTAATTGCTTCAATTATGATACCGGTAATACCCTTTTTGAATTGCAATGGAACTTATGCTTTCAGCAGAAAGTCTTTGGTCCAAATCACGGAGTGTATTGAGGAGCTCATTAATATCGGCCTCCCGGCCTCGCTTCTGCATCCAGGCCTTCAGGAGCTCGTACACTTTATCTTCAGAATGAGCGTTCTCTATCATGTTATCACTCAAGCCGATAGCCCTGAAGAACCTTTTGTGGATTTTTCTCTCTAGACATTGTTCAAAAATGTCAAAACTCTTCTTTAGTGATTCTTCACCTGCAAAGAAAGAAATGGAGCCAAATTTAACATTTTTGTGTAAAACAGATAACGATGCTGTAGATTTTATCGCTGGAATGTCATAGCGTATCGAACTTTGATAATGCTTCGCATATACAAATATTTTTAAAAATACATACTGGAAGTGCGTAGACCAAAGGTTTTCGAAGACAGATTCTCATCGCATTCAACATGGCATTATAAGTAAAACAAATCAACTGAATTAACCATATCACACCTAAAAATTTAATTTCATTTCATATAATCTCACCTAAATTGTTTATGCAAAATTCATATAACAACCAATTACGAAAAGGTCACCATCTATAGAAATTTCTGTTAAGATGGCCGCAGCTGAGACAACAGCTTTGTATAATAATGTAAATAATGGAAGTACAGCTGTGTAAATAATGGAAGGACAGTTACTTTTAATATGATAAAACTTAAGCCACACTAAAAACATAGGTAAAGTAAAGGTGACCAATCAAAGCTATGGTGATGCGAAAACATTGCAGGACCCACCAGAAATATACATGAAATATCAAAATAAAACATCTCACCATTCAAAGGAATGAGCCTTCTCTCCTGCTGAGAAAAGAAAAAAAAAGTTTTAAATGATACATCAGAACCATGTTTGTACAGTGAAATTTCATAAGAAATCAGAGAAGTCATTGATTTCTAACACACGTGTGGAGAGCGTTTAACTCGTGCACAAGAATGTCAATGGGCCTCATGCAAGAACATTTTCCTATTCTCACTGCACATCTCTCACTTCTGTTCCTTTGTTCGTACAAACCTGCGACATCAAACGCAACAAACGCTCCTGGCTCCAGAAAACTGTCCTAAATGGTCATGTAAACCTGATGAATTACACTTCCTCCCAATGCAGCACGCATCCATGATAAATGTGAAACAGGAGAGATGAGCCAAAAATGCCATATAAGGTCTGAAATGGCACTCTATCCTTCCAAGAGAGTCCTACATAAAAATGAGAAAACTGAACCCTTGGTCAGGATAAGAGCTTTATATGCAGCACTATAATTCCCTCACACAAAGATCGGTCATTGACACCATGTCATTAGTAAGCATCAACAGTTGAAATTCACTTTCGAAAGCATACAACTTTTGCAGAAACGTAATATAAATGACTAATGTTAATACAGTTTCACCCCAGGCCTGTAATATCACGGGAAATCAAGAGGAAATATTTAGATGAGAAAACGGCGACCAAAAACATCTCTCCATCGAAAGATGGTCCATGTTCACTGAAGGGGGTCAAGGTCAGTACGTCGGAGTAACAGATACGGACCGCAGTATTGGAACTGTTGCAGAAGCTGTTGCACAGTCAGGCTCTACAGTGAAGGATGTTGCTCTGGACACAGATCTGCATTAGCCTGGAAACGCTGCAGCAGAGGCTAAAGACACACTCTTAAGGGTTTAAAACTGACAGAGCTTGAGGTCTGATTTGTCTCTTTTAATGTCGCTAATGATTAAAATGACTACTGACAAGTGCTTTTGATATCAGCTATGACAAAGATAAATATTCCCTTCAATGCCTAGGCCCAAATTAGAGATAATTTTAGCCTGCGTAGCAATATTGAATCAATACTACACTGCTAAATTTAGAAATATAATTGACCTAATTTGAGTACAGTACAATGGCACACCATTGTCAAAACATAAGGTTTATTTTTAGACATTACAGAATTTATAAATAGCTTTTAAGTGGGTGTGGATTCAAGTAAAAAAAAAAAAAAAAAGAGAGACTAGCTAATTCGTAACGAATGCCATCCTTTTGTCTGAAACATAGGTTCAGTACACAACATGCTGAGAGAACATGATTCATAAAGCAGGTTGTGATCACTCATAAAAGTACTTCCCAGCTTAAAAAAAAAAACAAAAAACTAATTGCAAGAAAATAAAATGAACGAGTGGGATATTAACAAGTCTGTTCATGCAAGTGCTTCTTGCATGAGGCCCAAAGTATCGTTGAAATGGGTCATAAAGACCAGTTTTTCCATTAAATATATTTTCTCAAAATAATTTTTGTGGCTGACACAGAGCAAGCAGTATTGCCTCTTTTGATAAAACTAAATGATACCATCCACTACACACAAGCACTCACTAATAACTGCTGCTGTGCACTCATGTTATCACAGCCTAATTAGTACACGCAGAAGTGGGAAAATATATATCTTCTGCACTCAATTATATGCCATCAAATTCAATTAATCTTAAGGTCCTACTCTGAAATTCAAGAACGCACAAAAGTAAAGTACTGCTGCTGCCCATAAAAAAATAAATATTAACACTATCTCTTCATTAACCATATTAATACAGTAATTGAAATTAATGAGCCAATTTCAGTTACAACGTCTCCACTCAAAACTGCAAGTTAGTCTGAAATGTAATGCCTGAGAATAAGCAAACCATTGGTTGATTAATTTGGGGGTTGTAAAGGCTGTTTATTGGAGTGTAAAGTGCAGCTCACCTCAGAGGGAGGCGGCAGCCTCCGAGGGGCGGGGCTGTGGCGAGGTGAGCTGGCACAGGAGGGCGTGTTGGGCGGGGCCGAGAGGCTGGTCTGGGAGGAGTTGGTGGTGTTGGGCAGGCTGTCGCCCAGCCCCCTGTCCTCATCCTCCACGGGGACGGATTTTACTCGCAGCTCTTGTGTCTCCTGTAGGAGGGGCTGGTGAGTCTCCTCGGTGCCTGCGCTCCTACCGTCCGGCGCCTCCTCCTGTGTGCCGTCACAGAGCTCGGGTTAGTAGAGCCATGGATGACTTCGTATTAGACAGAGGTGGAAAATCCAGTTTCAGGAAGTAAAACCCTAAAATCGCACTGAAATCAGCCTGCTGAGCCCACGGGTGGAAGAAATGTGCCCTACGAGCTCAAAATATGAACAGTTTTTTAAACATACTGCCAAAACCTACTGCCCACCCAGACGCAAACCGTTTCTCACAACAGAAACTTGAGTACACCGAATGCAATGGTTGTTAAGCAAAATATTTACTTAAAATCCCTGGATTATATACAAATTTCCACGGTCTGGCCAGTGGATTCAGGAAAACAGTTTTCAGGAAGTAAAATAGACTTCTTAGGCAGTCCCAAAACGAAGACTTAGGCCGTGTTCGAAACCGCGCACTAACATACTACTCGCACTACCAATGACGTCAGAGTTAGGGGGTAGGGTGTTCACTTATGTGTGGGGAGTGAGTTTGTGTCTGCGAGAAGTTCCTGGATGTATACTAGATCGGGCAGATATTTTGTGGGTGCATCGTAAGCTCACTATTCATACACAAATTGCCCAAGATGCAATGCGATGTAAACCGCCAGAAAAACTCGCTGAGGAATAATAAGAAGAAGAAGCAACAGGAAGAGTTCTTTCGTAGTGAGTAGCGTGTACTGTGGCTAGTGTGTAGTGAGAATAGTGTATGTAGACCGTAGAGCGCGGTTTCGAACACGGCCTTCGACCAGTCTTTGAGTCCAGTCACAATCCCCATAGACCACAGAGAAAAGTGGGTTCTTTGTTATCATACAACATATCAGTCCTACTGCTGGCGAACAGTAAGGTGGAACGGATAGCTGGCATAGTATGGTTCAGTCTGTATATCATGTTAAAAACACGCTAGTTTCAGACCTGGCCACATTCACCAAAACCAAGGAAACAGAGATTATGGATTCAGGTGTTTTGAGCACACCTAATCCAACAACTTTCTCATCCAGCAGACTCGAATCATGTAAGCAAAAGCAAACAGTTATGTGGCTTGGGACGTGGCCCCGGACTTTCCACTTCTAACATCAGGTGCGCAAACGCTGCATGTCAGAGCAGGACACCGACCAGTCTCACCTCACTCAGCATAATTCTGACAAAAGGGAGAGTTCGCGCACAGAAAACCACATTTTTTTAGGTCCTTTTATAAATACATGATCTTGACTCCAATCACAAGCAATATTTGGGTTAACCCCATTAAAATCAGGGATTCCAATGGACCAGACATTCAGTTAAAGCTGCAACTCTCAAAGTGTTCATAAATAGCATTAGAAGGACCCAGTTAAGATGAGATGAAGCATTACATATTTAAGAACTGTTTAACTCCACAGACCATGGAGAATTAATGGGCTCAAATTCGGGAAGAGTGTGGACACCTGGCTTCTGTTACAATGCATTTCGTAGATAAAGAAGGATTCATCAGGATTGATAAACAAATGCATTGTCTTGTTCACCCAGGACTAAAATCAAACACTACTGCCATACTCACACAAGTAAAACTGCTTTCTGTGCTTGTGTAGAGATTTCGGAAACACCCTTGTGTTCACTGAATGGAGATTTTATGGGAATTTGACTAAACTCAATTCTCATCCAAAAAGGATTAAAAAGACAAACCTTGACAGTGCATTTGTCTGAAGATTCCTTGAGCTCTGGATCTTCCCAGAACCTACAACTGCCTTTTTTGCGAGCCAATTCAAAAAATAACCTCGGTGTTTCTATGAATCAAGTCAGAGAAAACGTGATGTTTTCTCTCAATTCACACATTTTCGGATTTTCTTCCCACACAGAAATACAGTTGCTTTTCCACAAGTTGTATTCACAATCTCCCTTTCAGCTCACTCACAAATGACCAACATCTAAAGCCCCTCTGACCACTCAATTCACAGATTAATATCCCCTGTATCTAATTACTCACAGGAGGGCCAAATTCAGGCCCTCAAATAATGAGAGGGCCCCGCCCACCACCAAAATCTCAGAACCTGACAACCTGTCACAAACTTTAGCCTCACAACCATCAACACAAACATTCAAAATAAAACTTAACCAGCTCAAGCTTTCAATTCCGATAAACCTGCGGCACCTGACTTTAAAGTTCATGGTTATTAGACACTGGTTTACAGTCCTATAAATCAAGCATTTCCAGCAAGTTCAAAAGCCGGCCCTAAATCTTGGTAATTAATGGTAATGCAGACTCAAATGAAAGGGTACTCAAACATCATGTTTTCTGTCAGCTGTGTTAGTTTGATGTAAAAAAAAAAAAAAAAAACAAAAACAAAAACAAAACAAACCTATTTTTAACAATTTTTGAGTGGAAGTGGATATATTGTTAAAATTCTAGTTATTCACACTGCTGCTTCAAATAAAAGATGATTGGTCTCGCTCTAAATACATGAATTGGGTGTGTCTCTTTCAATACAAAGCCACGCATATTTGAAAGATGAGAACCTTTGCGATCAAATTACTTGCACAAAGAAAGACTCAGCTAAAGTAGCAGATCTGCTTCAGTAATGGTGTCACCATTCTCAGGTTCAAATGTTTAAAAAACACAATCAGGATGAAATCTGAGCTTTAAAGAACTTAGCCATGTGTATTCCCTGAGCAACTATGGTTGAGACATTGGTCGAATGTAATAATAATTATAAAAATAATAACTTGAATAAACATATGAATTAAAAGAAGGAATCCAGAGAGCCTACCATATTGATCTTCACGTCACCACTGGTATCACTGGGGGTTTCTATAACACAAAGAAATAGGCTTCAATTCAACAAGAAATATGGCGCATTAAGTGCCTGTACAAGCAACTGCTAAGAGCATGATGATGTAGGAACAATTCCCACATTACAATACAGTCCACAAACCCCACAATAGGAACAACTTTAAACTGTATCTGCACTCCAACCACAAGATAGTTGTTTGACTGTGAACCAAAGATAAGAAATACATGCCAAATCAAAATAAAATATGACTTTTCCCAAACTTAACTCAAAGAATATATGTCACAAAATGTATCATGATACTACAGATCTATTATGCTTCACATTTCAAATTGCTGGGTAAATTCTGGCTATACATGAATTATTCACCTTAAAATTCAATTGATTTAAACACACCACTATGACCATGAATGATTTGGGTTTGAAATCCATGCTATGATGGACTGATACAGTTGCCTCACATCGTCACACCTGAAGCTGCATGTATCAAATACACTGTAAGGCCAGGAATAGCACCAATAAATTGCATTACAACACATATTTCAAAGCAAAGACAGGGGCTATTCTTACCTGTCCCTTCTACTGACCGCCGTCGCCACCAACACCACAGGCCAACACCAGCAGCAATCACAGCAATTATAAAAAATAAAGTGATGGGGATGGCCACTGCTGAAATAAAGGTAATAGAAAGTTTTATACACTTAGATAGATTCCAACTGGTCAATGTGATCTATAAAAAAATGGCAGCATCTAGATTTGCAACACAATTTCTTTTTTTTTTAACTGAGGGGAGTGAATGCGAGGATTAATACAGAAAGCTATGCAACATCTTGATACTGCACAACTATGAATTACGGAAATCCATCTAACCTCTAAATGCAAAATTAAAAAGCATTTTCATGTTTTTGAAGACACAATAAAGTACGTCAAACAGCCAGCCCGTGCACTATACCTAAAGCTGAGGCACTGGTGGGGGGCACTGAAGTGGGGTCCACAGGTTGAGTGCGGACAGTAGGGCCAGGAGAATTTTTTTTTGCACAGAGGGTGTTGGAGATGGGGGTGCAGTCCTGGACCTTCTCATCACTCTCTTTGCATCTGAAAAACAGAGGCAGTGAGGAAAACATGAATCCAGATTTCAATAGATGTGCGACAATACCATATGTTTGTTTCAAGAAGACAGCATGGAAAGGAAACATACTTGGCACACTTTTTGCAGACTTCACACGGCCCGTTTGTCTGGCAGAAGGAGCCGGGTCTACACTGACACTGCCTGTTCTGAGTCTTAGTGCAGGGCTCCGTCTCCTCTTGATCTGCGGAGAAACAGATGCGAGCTTTCAGAGCATTTTTCTGTACTCTACAGTACTGAACAGGACTACAGAGTGCGCTATTCAGGGATTAATTCAATTGTAGTGCATAGTATGGCCGTAGGTGCTGTTGCCATTTAGAGCTGTAGTACCATACTTGTGAATATGAATGGAATTTTTATTTAAACTGAATTGTTGGAATGTAGTTCATTGTGAAAAATCAATATCACAACAATGTACATTAGAATATGGGAAGGACATCAACACAAAGAATATCACACATACTAGATAGAACACAACAAGACAAGGTCAAAATCTACTAAATGGATGGAGCCTATATGGTCTATTATTGATTTTGTGGGCAATGAGCAACAGCCAGTGGTAAAAGTACACTCAGCCGCTCAACCAATGGTGTAACTAATTAACTAACTAACTAACAAACAAGCTAACTAACTCGCTCGCTCATTTATTCACTCATCGCTCACTCACTCACTCAACCACGGACATCTGTGGACTATGGGCTGGACCTTGCTGATCCAGATAAAAAGTTTGTATATTAGCTGTGTTAAAAATGTGTTACTTGGTATTTGGAATTCCGAACTAGGCACTGAATCATATTCTTTTCTATTATATTATAGCACTTCCAAAAAATTAAGTTTATAATCATTTCAGCAAAAAAGTCATAATAATCCATAATCGGTTACTCCCTGCCTGTCATTTGCTACCCTCAGAAGAACAAGCTGTTTTGAGTGGGTGTCCTCTCTATGACAACGAGCTCTTCCTTGATTGGCCAGCAGCCAATGCTAAACGTGAAAAAAGTAACTTTATTGTCATATGTAAGAGTGGTGGGGAGGTCGAACGAGGCTATGAAAGGGTGCAGGGCATTCAGAAGAACCTGTCCTCCAACAAAATACGCCCGCAAAGGTCGTTTGTCTAGCAGCTTATTACGACCTAAAGTTGCGTTTAGGAGTTAAGCGACCTCTAGCGGTCATTTAAATAACTACAATCTGGTTTCCATCGTCAGCGTCGCCGTCAGTAAATCCGTAACCCAAACCTAATCCTAACCCAAATCCTAATTCTAACCCTTACCCTAACCCTAACCCCAACCCTAATCCTTACCCAAACCATTATTTTAAGTGTAAATATGACTGAAACTGCATCTGGAACTGAAACTGTAACTGTAACAGTAGTTTCCTGCTGCCAGTAGGGGCGCGATTAAGGAAACGCTCCTATGGGTCATAAATCAGATTAAATGAGAATAATTGACCTATTTGAGCGTATGGTTGGAGGACAGGTTGATTCAGATAGGGCTAGCAACATTGAACTACCGACCAAGTCTGTTTAAGCTGTAAAAAACAGTCAGTTTCAAACCAAGTGTTTCATGTGCTGAAAAGGAAAGGGGGGGGGGGCTCTTCTAACAGCTAAACTGGAGGGGGGTCTTCATACTCAACCTTCTCCAAGTCCTATAATACAAGGACGAAAACTAACAAGGAAAAAGCTGCTCTGCCTATATTGGGGCACTGTCATCATGCTTGTCAAACATACATTTAATATGTTCCAGGGTGAGGGCTTTGCAGCCATATGCAGTGTTTATGGTTATAACTCTCAGAAGGGAATTTCCAACATACAATACGCAATATTGTTTCTCAAAACACCCATTACATAATTAACATTACTAGATTTGACCAAACTGAAGTTTCCATCCCTTGCTGCACTCACAGTCTATGGCTGCACTATGCTTACTCCTCATCTGTATCTGACCCTGCTCCCCATATTACAATGTTCTTTTAAGAAAATTATTTTATTTTTGCTATACAGACATGTTATAGTGAAGTGCAGCAATCAAGTTTAAAGTTGAAGATTGATTCATATTTTTAGTATCTGGAAAAGTGGAAACATGAGTCATTCATACACATATAAACATTAGAAAAAAACCTACTTTACAACAAAAAACACTTGAGATTATAAACAAAAATACAGCACTCGTACAGTTGCAGAATTTTTAAGCGCTATAACTGTGACTCAGTTTAGCTTATATGGATGTAAATGTGGAAAATGAAGTGAATCATCAACTGATTTAATTTGAAGGTAACAGAATCCAATGGAATGAACCACGCAGGAAATAGAGCCCTTTAAATTTGGTTAACAGTCCAAATACTTATGGACATTGTAGTATAAATCCAACTTTACTTTCCCATTAAGTTAAGGGTGCAAACTGTGTAAAGCTACCCTTTCGGCACGGCGTGCAGGTCAGGCATCGATCCATCCCAGTCGCGTGTTCTGCGTATGTTCCCGGCTCACAGGGTGCACAGATTCCTACATCCCAGTCCTTCTCACAAGGCCTTTTCACGTAAGTCCCTGTGATAAGGCATAAATCACAAGTTAGACTTACATGATCGCATACAGTACAGTGCAAAAGTATCTGCCCCCTTCCCGATTCATTTCAGTGTATTTTTGCATATTTGTCAAAGTTAAATGTTTCAGATCATCAAACTCATTTTAAAGTCAGATAAGCGCAACCCAAGTAAACACAAAATGCAGTCATTAAATGACAATTTCATTTACTGAAAGAGAAAGCTATCCAACTCCACTTGGATCTGTACGGAAAAAGTAATTACCCGCTTAGTTACTAAGGCAACAAATTAAATAAATTTAATTGATAATTGGGCTCGATTTCGCCCGACGCACCTTAGCATGATTACTCGCAGCCCTGTTGAATCTAAACATCGATTAAATAGAACCTTGGAGGAATTTCGGCCCACTCTTTTTCGTAGAATTGTTCTAATCCAGCCACATTGGAGGGTTTTCAAGCACTGTTTAAATTCATGCCACAGCATCTCAATTGAATTCAAGTCAGTACTTCGACTAGGCAACTCCAAAACCTTCATTTTTTTCTGTTGAGCCATGCAGAAGTGGACTCACTTGTGTGCTTCCAATCACTGTCTTGCTGCGTAACCTGATTGTGCTTGAGCTTAAGGTCACACACTGATGGCCGGACATGCTCCATCAGGATTTTTTGGTAAAGAGCAGAATTTGTTGCTCAATTAATGATAGCAAGTTGCCCAGATCCTGATGCAGCAAAGCAGCCCCAGACCATCACACTACCCCAATCATGTCTGACTGTTAGGATGATGCCCTTCTTGTGGAAAGCTGTATTAGCTTTAGACCAGATGTAATGGGACTCGTGTCTTCTAAAATGTTCCACTTTGACTCATTAGTCCACAGAATATTATCTCAAAAGTCTTGGGAATCATCAAAATGTTTTTTTGGTAAATGTGAGACAGGCTTTGTGTTGTTTTTGGCCAGCAGTAGTTTTCCACCTTGCAGCTTTCCCAGGGATGCCATTTTTGCCCAGTCTCTTTCTTGTTATGGAATTGTGAACACCGATCTTGACTGAGGCAAATTAGGCCTGCAGTTCTTTAAATGTTAGTCTGGCTTTTTTTTTTTTGTTACCGTCTAGACAAGTTATTGATGCGCTCTTGGAGGAATTTTAGAAGGCTGGCCGCTCCTGGGAAGGTTTATCACTGATCCAAGTTTGCTCCATTTACAGATAATGACTTACACTGTGGTTCTTTGGAGTTCCAGGGGCTTAGAAATTGTTTTGTAACCCTTTCAAGACAGATGGTCGTCTGTTCTTGAATTTCTTTAGATTGCGCCATCATTTGCTGCTTTGTGCCTACATCACACTGCCAGGCAAGTTCTCCGAGTGATGTTTGGATTCAACAGGCCAGTAATCATGTCTCGGCATGTCTAGTGAAACTAAATCCAAGTATCAACCAAATTTGCCTAATTGCTTGATTTAGTAACTAAGGGGAAAATTATCTTTTCACATAGGGCCAGGTAGGATTTGATAGTTTTTTTAATTCAATCAACAAAGTCATAATTTAAAAATAGAGCCAGAGGCACTGTACAGCTCACCTTGTTTATTTCAGGCCTTAGTGTTATGTAAGCTCACAAGTGGAAGTATTTTTTAGGCTTGGGTCCGACAATGGGAAAATGAAGACGCCTTTTGTAATTTGCGTAGGAAAAAAAAAAATTTCATGAAAATTCAGCATCATGGTTTGATGTTTCATCATGTCATTTTCTTTGCAGCTCAGTGCCCTTTTCATAGTGCAGCTCCACTGAAATATCAAGCCCCAGACACCAGATCATTGTAACCAGCATTATATACTGAAGAGTTAACCAGTTGCCTATTGAGCTTTAGTGTGTTGCTCAAGGGAGTAGTATTGTTACAAATTAAGAGCTGAGCTTTTTATTTTTATGTCCTCAAAAGTATATGTGTACAAACTTTCAGCATTCTAGCATGTGCAATTTTAAGTATGGTCGACTAGTGGCCATGTTTGATGTCCAGTTTCGAGACCTCAGACAAATTTTAATATGTACATCCATCTATACCAGTGTTTCCCATACATTCCCCTGCCATAGTCTCAATATGCGCAAGTGCCGCGTGTAGGTCTAACAT
The DNA here is from genome assembly GCA_029692085.1 of Gymnothorax javanicus. Classification (NCBI taxonomy): domain Eukaryota; kingdom Metazoa; phylum Chordata; class Actinopteri; order Anguilliformes; family Muraenidae; genus Gymnothorax; species Gymnothorax javanicus. Next base: position 157,944,761 of record CM056194.1, on the reverse strand, counting down.
GCGAATGCTTAAAAAAAAAAAAAAAAAAGGAAAAAAGCGGAAAAATAGTAAAGGTACTGGAAGACGCGGAATTTGCGCAATTCAACCAGATCGGTCTGCCACCACACGTGCCCCCATATTCTCCAAACATTCTGTGGGAAACACTGTATACTTCCCCACCAAATTTCACATTGATCCCTCCAGTGGTTTGGCAGAAGAAGATCAAAGTTAACGCAGACGCTGACACTGCCGCATGATCCCATAAGCTCCCTTCGATCTGTTGGACCACGTGAGCTAAAAACTGTGTATTGTGCTTACTCACATTGACTTTGTCTCATAGTTAAACTAGTTTGATGATCTGAAATATTAAAGAGTGACAAATATGTACAATAGAAGAAATCAGACAGGGGGCAAATACTTTTTCACAGCACAGTACAATAACATGCCAGTCATTTTACAAAAGCAATTGCATGCCGAAGCTGTGGCCTGACGCAAAGCCGTGCGATTATTTTCTGACAATGATCAGCGTGGAGTTGTATATTTCACTTATACCACAGCTACTCGCGCATATGCTGATCTATAATTACCATGAATTTATGAAAAACATACTTTCTGTGTTTTCGTCCAAATTTGCATGAATATGCAGACCATTTTCTTCCACAAATATTAACTTACGTTGCATAGATGCAGTGAAAGTTAACCATCGGTAGAAGTGGTCATTATTTCTATTTTGCTTAATTGCCAACCAAGAACTGCAGTTAATAGTTCCACAGCCCCATAGTTCCAGTAGGACAGATGTTAGCACTATTACGCTCTCTTCCAATTCCCAAAATCACCATATTCACCAAGAATAAGAGTAGTTCCATTAGAAAACTCAAACACATTATCTGTGCCTATTTTTAGCCTATACTTCCATTGTTTGCACCTTAGGAGCACAAAGCGACAGCTAAATTTGTCATGGAATTCAGATGTGGAAAACTGACACAAATTGTTAAAAAGCTAACATGTCTAGCAATCCTTCAACCAATCCCAACTGGGTATCCTACAGAGCAGTGGTATAATACATGTTATTTACGCATGCAAAAGACAGGGCCTTTTCACTTGCACGAGCATTTTAGTTTCTCACCAGCTTCGCAGTTCCTGCAACAGCGGCCGTCATGAGCATATTCCTTATTTTCAATGCAGTGGATCTGTGGGGCTGTCTTGTTCCATTCTTCATTCCGTGGTGGAATCAATCCTGGGTCCAAAACCTCCGCAGTCACGCAGAAAAATAGGCAAGCAAACATGACCTACAACAGAGGAGTTCATGAGTTGCCAGAGAACAGAAAACAAGCACTCAGAATAAACCGCGAGGTACCAATCACACGCTTAATTTGAAGCATCTGATTTTGCATAGACATGAAAGCTAATTAAGAAAATGGGCCAACTGGAGAAGACTAATAAGGGGAAGACGATGAAGGTGAATTTCATTGTAATCTTACTAAGAAGGTAGCAGTCAATCAATTGTAGTATAAACAGGACTTCATAGAAATCATAGCTTGCGGTTCATGTGAACAAGGTTTTACCCAAAATTTGCATGGGATCCCATTATCTTATCCAATGCGCTAAATAGATCATGCTAACAAATTTCACGGCATTGATTTGAAAAGGTAAATGTTTCAACGTAAACAGCTAATGGAAAAAAAATTGTTTCACATTAGGTCCCCTTTCTGTATTGGTCTGGATAAGAGGATCTGCTCAATGAATTAGATGCTAACTCTCATTTCTGCTTACAGTCCCTCTTTATTTCCACTGAAGTTGCAGTAAGTCATAGAAACATTCAGGAATGTTTGCTGTTATACCTCATATTTGATAACATTACGTGGAGACATTCAAAGAAGGGAACGACCTCAAATTTCAGGTCCTAGAGTACACCACAAGACTTTGTGCACTCAGAGCTTTGACCGGATAAGGCTTTGAGCAATAAGGCTTTGCGATGGAAAGACTTTGACCAGACCAGATTATGAGTACAATAGCTTTAAACAGACAAGGATATGAGCTGACAAGTCTAGAAGCACACCAGGATATGAGCACATCAGGCAATAAGCAGAAAAGACCTCAACGATAAAACCCTTTGAGACAGGACTATGTGCACAGAGGCACACAAGGCTTTAAGTGCAGAAGGCTATCAGCACTCCAGGCATCCAGTACATGAGCAAACAATGCTTTGGGCAGGGAGGCAGAAGGATTTGATCATGAGGGCTTCAAGAAGACCTAGCTGTGCTCTCAGTAGCACAGTAGGCTCTAGTAGGCTCAAAAAATAGGGCTATGAGCGTATATGGCTTTGAGAAAACCAGGCTACGAACTCTAGCACAGTAGGCTTGAAAAAAAGAAGGCTAGGAGCACATAAGGCTTTGAGCGCAATGGCAGATGACTTTGAACATGCAAGTCTTTGAGATGATTAGCCTATGAACTCAGTAGCATAGAAGGTTTTGAAAAATGAAATCAATGAGTACATAAGGCTATGAGCAGAAAAGGATTTTTTTTGTATTCAAGGCTTTGAGAATAGAAAGCTATGAGCACACAGTTAATGAGTAAGGAAGACCATGAGTACACTAGGTTTTAAGTGCATTGGCATTTGGCAGAATGTTCTGAGAAGAAAGTTCAGTGAAATTTGTAGCCACACAAACAAATTGAATTAGGGAACACTGACTGGCTTAAATAAAGGATCAGGCTGCCTGAAAATAATACTGTAAAATCTCTAATCTAGTATCACTCCAGCCATTCTGATTAGTATGAGCAAGCAGGTTTTGTCAGGCTGCAAAAAACTCATTGGATTATCAATACTTTAGTCTGACTCAGACTGTATTTTCTAAAAAAAAAAAGTGCCTCTGCAATATTTTAAAACTGTTGCTTTAAAAATGGTGAAAGTAAGACCAAGTGCAACCAGGCCCATAATTATTTGTACATTCACAAAGTGCTATTGATGTTGTCTTCTGAAGCATATTGGCAATGAAATGAAATAATGTGCAGAGTGCAGACTTTCAGCTTTAAATGGATAGTTCACCCAAAAATGAAAATTCACTTATCATCTACTCACCCCAAGGCTAATCAAAGGGGTGAGTATATGATGCGTGGATTTTCATTTTTGAGTGAACTATCCCTTTAACTTGAGGGCATTCACTTCCAAACAGGCTGAACGGAGCAGGAATTACAGAATCGTTTATAAATGCTCCTCCCTCCATTTTTAGGGATCAAACTTGATTGGTCAATTGCAAAGCTGTTCCATGGCCAGGTGGGTGTTATTCCCTCATTATTTTGTTTAAAAGAAGTTTTTTTGCATTGAGAATATGTTGCTATTAACTCTCAATATAGAGTCCAAAGAGCAGCCACTGAAGCAAGCAAATCATTAGGCTGTAAAACTAATACAAAACCATCAAAGAAAAAAGCTAAAACATTAGGCATGGCCAAAAAACAATTAGGGACATTACTAAAAAGAAAGAATGCACTGATGAGCTCAGGAACACCAAAAGGCCTGCAAGACCATAAAGAACAAGTCTGGTAGATGTTTGTGAAGAAATATCCCTTCACAACAGTCTGCCGGATCAATAATACCCTCCAGTAGGCATGGATATCCATGTCAATGTCAACAATCAGGAGAAGAAATCACATGTATAAATACAGAGGGTTTACCACAAGATTTAAGCCATCAATAGACCTTAAAGTTAGGAAGTTTGCACCAAAAAAATAAAGCCTGTGCAGTTTTGGAATAATATCCTCTGGACAGGGGTAACAGAATTTAGTTTCTACCAGACTGATGGGGAGAGAAGGGTATGGAGAGGGGAATAAACTGCTCATTATATGAGGCAAACCATATCATCTGAGGAGCATAGTCATGTGTGGGCAAATTTGGCTGCCAATGAGACTAAAGCATTTATTAATGATTTGACTACTGCCAAATGCGGCACAAAAACCCTTCCACCTCTGATTTTCTTTCCCTTTTTTATTTGAAAAAATCTGTTAAAATCAACTTAAAGGAAAGTAAGAAGGAGAAAAAGTGAGCACAGCTCACTAATACCCCCAACCCTTGTGCACTGATGAGATTATGACATATTTTCATATAAATTGGCACTGCACCTCTGCATGAAGTATAGAATGCATGACTGAAATTTGAAAAAAATCTGATGGGTAATTTTTGAGAAATCGGTCGGACAACATTTACAGTGGTAAATTTTCAAACAAAAGTAATTTTTAAAAAAAAATCATCACATTTTCATGAAACTTGGCATGGCACCTCTCAATGGAGTGTAGAATGCATGAGTGCAATTTGAAAACAATCTCATGAGCGGTTTTTGAGAAATTAGTTGGACAAATTGGTGTGGACGGACGGACGGAAGGACTGACGGAATTCTTTGGTATATACTATATGCCCTCACCCCTTATGGGTCAGGGGTATAATTAATGCTCAGAATCCCTGTCCAGGCAGTTGACAGTCTGTTAGGCTCTCAATCACTGTGCCACTTATGGGTTCGGCAGATTTGATTCTTTATATCAATACACGGATTTGTTGCGCTATTTGAATCTCAAACTCTTATTATTATAAAATTTTTAAAAAACCCCGCCTGCCCCTGAAAATTGAAATGCAAAGGATGCTAACCAATTAATTTTTCACATGGCCTTATCTGCACAGATTTAGCCAAATGAGTAAAAACTCATTGGACAGCACTTGCAAGGCAGATTGAAAATGACATGAGCCATGTTTAGGAAGTAAACTTTTTGAGGGCAGAGAGGCAGAATGCATTATGATGTCCATGTCAATCACCTGACCTAAATCTAGTTGTGCTCGCATTTTACTTGCAAAGACAAAGGCAAAACTGGTGAAACACCCCAATAATAAGCAGGAAATGAGGACAACTGCATCAAAAGCATGGCAGAAAATCACCTAAGAGTAAACACACAATCTAGTGATCTCAGCGGGTTCCAGATTTCAAGCAGTCATTGACTGCAAAGGATTTGCAACCAAGTATTAAAAACTGAAAGTTTAATGATTGATAGTCCAAATACCCTTGAGCCCCTGAACTGGGGTATGGGGGTTGTATCTAAACTACATAGTTTAAACAGTATTTTGGCAAAATGCCTAAATTAAGGGTGAAAGTATTCAATGCACATCTTCAGCTACTCATTCAAATCTACTGTGATGACAAACAAAGTCAAAATAATGAAACTTGTGTCACTGTCTAAATACTAATGGGCCTGTTGTTATGAATGCCTATTGCTCAGTGAATTTTGCCTCATTGTCACTGAGAAAGACACAAAATTTTTTTTCTGACATTCTTAAGTAGATTTTGCATTAAACCCTTTCTGCAGAGGAGCAGAAACCCTAGACCAAGGCATCTAAATGATGCTGTAATTACAATTGTTCCTGGAGCACGTAACTGTATATTGAATCTTCATGAGGAGTTGATGCCCTAGAACTATTAAAAAAATGGGAGTTCCTAAGTTTGAAATCATGGCAGACATAGATCTTGCATGAATCAAATCTCTCATAAAACCTGATCTGCTGCCAGTCTGACATATCTTGCCACAGAAGCATCCAGAGAATATTTCAGCACATATATAGTATGAAAAAAAAATTTAAGACATCACAGCATAAAACCATACAAAGTCGAATGAATGTGAACACAGAGGTGAAACACTGCTTAGGGAATAAGAAAATATGCACAATAAATTCCTGTGTTGTGAGTCAACTATCAAAATCTCCTATTTCATACTAATATAAATGCTCTATTAATATAAATACACAATTTTACTGTTGCTAACACAGAGAGGTCCCTTTCAGAATGAAGCTTTCATGTTTTCATTATTTGTAAACCCTCCACAAAAAATCAGCGGGAGAGCCCTAAGCCAAGGGTCCAGATATGCTGTCTCTTATCACGTTCTTCACCTTTATGTTTCTCACATCACTCGCAAATCTCATCATTGTCTAACGTGATAGAACAAAGTGTTTACTTTCAAAGAGTGTATGGCTTCGATAAGAATCACAATCTTGAGAGGTTGTAATCTAAAGAGACCTTGTGTAGCGCATCATTGTCCAACACATTGTTATCTCTGCGCTTCCGAAAAAGCGAGGAGATCTTGTAATACAGTTTGGCGTCTGTCCGTCTGTCTGTCCGTCCAAAACAGTAACTCCTCCTAGGCCTTTAGACCAATCAACCTGAAACTTTGGTGTGTGTAAGGTAGTGACCCAGAGGGGTGCACAATGCGTTTAGAATTTAAATTCATTACCTCTTCTGGCCACTAGGGGCCTTTTTGTGAAAATTGAAAAATGGCCATAAGTTTCTTATGCATTGAGCTAGGACGCTCAAATTTTTATGGGAGGTGCATGGGATGACCCTTCATCACATGTCAGATGGGTTTTTGATTTGATCTCATTTTGACCGTTTTCTTGGTCAAATGGCGTCAGGTGTGCCAATCGCTGTACCATACGTCCTTTCCTTTCATAATACTCTCATTTCAAAATGAAGAGTAATTTATGCCCTCAACAGACACTCAAAAAGTACTCTATCCAACTAACCAACTATATCACATTGCTCTAACTCTGATCAGTATCAGTGCTTTGTCACTGCAACAAGCAGATTATCATTTGTACAGCAGAATGCCAGTTCAGTGAATTGCCCTCTGACACCTTACTACTACTCCCATAACATTCATTGCGGAGCGCGGAGATTTGTGATGGCGCGCCATCGACATACGTCTAGTTATGCATAGTTTACAGAATTCAGAAGAGATAGTTTAGGCAAAATAGCCAAATTTCTTTGCCATTTTGCTAACTATTCCACATTTAAATTCCCATTATTATTGAGGATTAACACTTACTTCATGACCAGTCATAAAGCCTGGATGACTGAGGCAAATGGTATGTTGTTCTGCAAGTTAGATTCAAATACCCATATTCCCATATTTGTAAGTTTGCCATGATCATAATAGACAACTCAGAGCTTTTGCTTGAATGGCTAATTTTCCTTGATATCCAACAGGACCACCGTCGCACCGTACCAGAGCAATAGCACAAACCTGTGTAATGTCCAAAATGAACTTTACTTACATTATAGATCGATCAGAAATAGGGACAATTGTAAAACACCATACCATTACAGTGGAAAAAATGATAATATACATTGAAGTAAAGCATAATATACAATATGGAATGATTTTATTGGCATGTATTGCTAACATTGAGTCTGTGAGTTTGCTTTTTACCTGTAGGACACTGAATCACATGATAAGGGAGGATGTTATTAAGTTTATAGTCAAATAATTTTCAGTTAGTTTTCTGTTTAATTTGGAGACTGAAATGATGGGTGACACATAAACCCCCCCCCCTTTTCACAGGCAAAAAGATTAGAAAATAATAATTTCCACTTGCATTGGATGCAAAAGTTTGTAACACACACAAAACCAGTTGGTTAGTAGTAAAACATTGCATTATTTGCATTTCACACCAAAGCAAAATTCTCTCCATTTTTAGTTGTTGTCACGTCCGTGCCTGACTGCTCGGTGACCACGCCCTCTTTGCCAAATTACTCTCCACCTTCCTCGTTCAAACTCTCCAGTGTACTGATTACCTGCACCTGCCCAGATTGTAACGGGTGCGGTAACATTTGGAGACTAAACGCAACTAAAATTTGGTCTGAAAGCTGGCGGAAATTATGGACCAGCCGATAAAGTCTTGAGAAACCAAGACTGAAGTAAAACAACAACCAAATACTCTCCCATCAAACTGAATAGACTGCTCCGCTTCCGAAAGGACAAAAGCGGGGCCTAGAAGGGAGTTCCCAAAATGAAAACGAGACACAAGCTGCACGAAAAATAGTGGTGCAGGCTATTTACTAAATAAGCGTCTGAACGGACGGAATAACCTCCCTTAAGACACCAAAGACGGGTGCATTAAAAGGGGAGAACCTACATAGAGTAACTACTAACAATCCTTTCTCAATCTTTCCGAAAATAAACGCGAAAATTCGCAAAATGCCTAGAGCAAAACCTCTAGCTGGCTCTAACGTAGAAATAAGACACTCAAGTGGCGAGGGGCGGCGAACTTCCGGCTAAAATAGACCTGAAGACAGGTGCCACAAATCACCAATCAACCAGCTCAGGAAAGGAATTCGATAGTAAAGGAATTCGATGTTGAAAGAACGAGATGAGTAAAAACAGAAAGCACCCTTCCTAAAAACACAAACTCCCTTAAAACCATGACACAGATCCCTATTTAAATTCCAAGCCATTCTTGATGGTCACCGGGCATCGTCAAGACTAGAACAGAGCTGTGATTCCCTGCTCCTGCGTATTTCGTGTTTCTACTCCAGCGTTTATCTTTTGGGACTTTGATCAGTTTTGTCTTTGTTTATATTTTGGTTTTTTGCTGTTTTTGTTAGTTCTTTTGATTCTCCTTTTGTTAGAAAGTTTAGGATTGCTTTTGTAAATTTTCTGTGCATAGATTTTTGTTGAGTTTTATTTTTACTTTGCTTAGTGTTAATTTTCTGAGCATTTGTATTTTTCATTTTATTATTTTTATAAATCTTCAGAGCGTTTGTTATAGTTATCTCCTCCCATGTTTTTGCCTTTTTATATTTAGTGATTTGCTTTGTTCCTGTTTGGATTTGCCGGCCTGACCCTTGCTAAAGTTTCTCTGATTACCCTGGTACTTTTATTTTGATATTAAAGAGCCTGGTCCGTGCACTAATTTCCAGTTTTGTCAGTCCCTGTCGTGTTTCCTGAGTGTCCCGATTGTTTCAGCAATCTGCCCCACTATCTTTCACTTGGTGATACAAGCATCAAATTTGGCAAACAAGTGCTTCAGAACCTACTCTCTCAGTAAAGTTATCCACTTGATAAAACAAAATGGATGCCATTTTTCAAGATGGCTGCTATTCGAAGTGGTTTTAAAAGGTGTTTGATTGAATAATCCTATTTTGATGGTCTATACATCGAAATATATGTTTTTGAGTATGAGAAATCCAATTCTGCATTAAAAAAATCAAAATGATTGAATATTATGACGATACAATGGGAATTGAACGAAGAAACACTCTCTTGGTGATGTTTCCGATGTGATGTCTAGGTACGTGACCACCCAATGTAGAGACGTGGTAGGACAGTAAACTGTGCATATTGCATTTCAGCAGTGCTAGAAGATGTAGTATGGCTTATCTGGGGTTGACCAGTGCATTAGAAATACAGGGCTGCCAACTTTCTACGCAATCTCACGCACGCGGTGTAAGTTTCACGCATTTTGAAGGCGTATTAACCGTAGTCAGCAATTATTCAACCAACAAATATAAATGAGATTCTTACGTGTAATTAAAGTCCTTGTGCATGGAAGTTCCAGTTTCATTTGCGTTACGGTGGATTTCACCACGAGTAACATGGAAGCGATTGTGACTCCAAACATCGTGCGCTTTTCCTCACTCAGGGGTTGGAAGCAATGATTGTTCATGATCGTTTAAATTGTTTAAACAAAATAAGACCATTTGAAACGTCTTTATGCAATTCCATTGCATCCAACCCCTGTGTAAAGACAAACGTGAGAATTCCAGAGTCATAATTGATTTCCACCTCTCTAGTGGTGAAATCCACCGTAATGCACATGAAACTGGTTAACTTCCATGCTCAAGGACTCAATTCCGCGCGAGAATTTCTTAAATGCGCCTCAGTTGAATAATTGCTGACTGTGGCATGGGAACGTGAATGCCTCTAAGAGGCGTGAGACTCACGACGAATGCGTGAGAGTAAGCAGCCCTGGAAATATGATTACACTTTGCCGATATATAGGTAATGTTAACTTCGACTCTGTGTTTTGCAAACAATGTGAAAAAAACTGATTGACTTGTGTGTTGTTTGACTCAGGAAACGACTTGCTGTTGATGTACAGCTTCGAATGGTTCTTCCTTTAGTCCACACATTTGCAGGCACACAACTGTGTACACTTCAGGCTGAAACGATAGCATTTGCATCATCCTCGGCATTCAGTCTTGCAGCCGCATTTTTTTTTCCACTGCTCACAACCCTGAGCAATGGGTGGAAGGGTTGTCCAGAGAACTTGCCAGACCTCACCATCTTTTTGCCAGCCCCAGTTGGCAGGGCTTTCAGTTTGCATTTTGCACACTGTTGCCTGGCCCCATATGCAGGCAGCTTGGAAGGCAGACCGTTTCACATACTGAACGAGGGATGCGCTTGTGGGTGGAATAGCATCATAGGACCTTTGCCACCTTTGCTACCACCTCCATCATCCAATCTGGATGGATCTGACCTGATGGGCAACAGGTTGATTGCCTAAAATTGTTGGTATGTTTTTGGCCATCATGGAATAGCCATCAGAACTACACTCATAACGGGTAGGGGGAGACTTCAACTCCTCTTTCGTATCTGTCTGACAGAGGCAACACTTCCTCCAGTCAGTTTTAGCAGCACAACTCAATGGATTATTGGCGGACATCTTGTATTATATGGTTAAAGGCCGAGGGGCTATCCTTTTACCACCCAACCATACTAAACATCAAAGCACATTGAAATATGGGATGCAACTAGGTTCAAGCATCTGGTGCCCTACACCTAGCCCGATCGTTCATCCAGTGCCATTTAAGTCCCGTGTGATCTGTACACCATCCAGGTAACTGAAGCCCTGTTACCCTTGGCTTGGCTCTCCCGCGCTGGCACATCCTGTCAATTCAGGTCCGGCTGTCTAACTACAATACTACAACTAACTAAACTTCTAGTTGAGATATATACAGGGGCTTATTAGATAGCATTTGGGACACTAAAGTATACTACAAACTACAGTGAGTACACAACTCCAACAGTTAGTAAACTACAGCTAGTACACTACAAGCTGACACTGAACCCCACGCTGTCTCACAGCAGCGATGTCACCAGTGTGCCCTGGTTGTGCTTTGACATCACTCTTATAAAATAATACAAACCAATAGAGCTTGACCACAGCATTTCAATGAATGATCATGGATGTTGCACTTCAACTTAATGCAATATCTGTGATCAGACAGCTTCCGAAAACTCTAATTTTGAGTCAAGTAATAACCGCCATCTTGAAAACTGGTGGCCATACTGGAATTCAATTGACACCATTGAGTTCTTCCAGTCAGAATACATTCATTTTGATGTCTGGATCATTAACACATTTCTGTTCATTCAAGTTCCACTTCGAAAACCTTTTTTTTTTTTGCATTTGATGAGGCGGTCATCTTGGATTTTCAGCTAGATAACGTACTTTTCTTAAAAAATACATCCTGGACATCATTTGTGCCAAATTTGGTGCTTGTATCACCAAGTGAAAGGTTCTTATGGAGTATTGACTTAATCTGCCCCACTATGACAGCTGTCTGAAGAGACATGGGGGCTGCTTACATCTGACTTCACAGATAATCATTGTTCTGAGTATCACCTTCAGATTTTGCAAACCTCTCATCAATGAGTTTATGATCCAGGAAATGAATTGTTTTACTTTCAAGCTATTATTTGTATCTCAGTTTCTCATTGCAAAGCAACTTCAGTGTTGAATTTTCATGCAGTTTTCTTTTGTTTGCAGCACTTTTTTGTCCCAAAATTATAAAAATAAATGCAAATATGCTTTATTTCCAAATTATACAGGTGTCATGCTTCATTAAAATATTTTTTTTTTCCCAGTTTCAGTGACATTGAAATCCTGAGTTATAAAGCCTTAAATCGTATCCATGCAAAGTAGGCAAGGATTGGCTTGATTTGGCATCTGCGTAAAGGGGTTTAAGGGGATTAGGGTTGAATAGCTTCTTTTTTGTGGTTTATTTACAAACATTTGCATATTTTTTTTTCAGTCAAATATCACTTACAGCTGTACAGGGGATATGTGAAGCACCTCAGGATCACCTAGGCCCCCTCATTAAAACCACACTCTGCTGTAATCGGCCAATCACGGTTCAGAAAATGGTTCTTCATAGAATGATAGGAACAAAATAAAAAAATTAAATTAATAGAGTACAATTAATAAGTTATAAATAAATTAAAATGAAAAGTTTATTAGTTGAAATTAAGAAAAAAATAATTTTAGTCTCTGACTCTTAAATTCATCTTCCTTTTGAAGTCCATACAATGGAAATTTGCCATCGCACTGAAGTAAACCACGTCTTTCAACATGACGAAACGCGCAAACCAAACTCCTCCCAGCCTCCGCCCTACCTTGCTTTGTTGGAAGGCATGCCAAACTAGCCGTTAGTTGGGCATCGCGCAAGTATGTTCCATCGTAATGTAGACATTTGACGGAAGAAAAGGCTGACTACATACAAGGCGATTCAGGCAGTTCAGGAGCTGTGTTTTCTGTTGGAGAGAATGACTCCCTTTGGTGAGGACTCTGGACTTTGTAACTTATCAGATGTTTAACAAGCACAAAACACTATATAATACACAAAAGACAGGGAAAAACCAAAAGAGCATAATACAATCCTTATAATTACTCGAGTCAGTGATTGCATGTGTATCGGGTGACTCAAACTGATTTCAAGAACTCCCATAGAAAGCCTCGGGTATGGACAGCATATGACTAAGGCATATTCCAGCACAACAACTTTAAAGTCAAGCAAAAATGTTTTTGTGACCCTGTCTTCATACAGACTGAATGGAGGCTTGTGAGGAGCATGGGTGGCTATGGATTAAGGTATGAGGCAAATTCACTCTCTGCACTGGAAATGCTTCATCTAAAACCCCAATTCCGAAATAGTTGGGACAAAGTGTAAATTGTGAATAAAATCAGGACGCAATGATTTTCAAATCACACCAGCCAGTATTTTATTCAAAATCGAACAGAGATAACATAGCAAATGTTGAAACTGGGAAATTTTACAATTTTATTCACAAAATGAGCTCATTTCAAATTTGATGGCTGCTACAGGTCTCAAAAAAGTTGGGACAGGGGCCTGTTTACCATGGTGTAGCATCTTTTCTTCTTTTTAACACAGAGTGGAGGCGTCTGGGCATTGAGGAGACAAGTTTCTTGAGTTTAGCCATTGGAATTTAATCCCACTCTTGTTTAATACAGGCTTCCAGCTGCTGAAGAGTTTTGGGTCTCCTTTGACGGACTTTTCGTTTAATTATGTGCCAAATGTTCTCAATCGGTGAAAGATCAGGACTGCAGGTGGGCCAGTTCGGCACACGGACTCTTCTACTACGAAGCCATGCTGTTGTAATAGCTGTAGTATGTGGTTTTGCATTGTCCTGCTGAAATACACAAGGCCTTCCCAGGATTAGATGTCATCTGGAGGGGAGCATATGTTGCTCTAAAACTTTTATATACCTTTCAGCATTCATGGTGCTTTTTAAAGCATGCAAGTGTCCCACACCATATGCACTAATGCATCCCCATACCATCAGAGATGCTGGCTTTTGAACTGAACGCTGATAATGGGAGGGGTGGTCTTTCTCCTCTTTAACCCGGAGGACACAACGCCCATGATTTCCAACAAGAAAGTCAAATTTGGACTCGTCTGACCACAGGACACTTTGCCACTTTGCTACAGTCCATTTTAAAAGAGCCCTGGCCCACAGAACACGGCGGCGCCTCTGGATCATGCTCAACAATGGCTTCCTTTTTGCATGATAGAGTTTTAGGTGGCATCTGTGGATGGCATGGCAGATTGTGTTTACAGACAGTGGTTTCTTTAAGTATTCCTGGGCCCATTTAGTAATGTCTATGACAGAATCTTGCCAGTGAGTTATACAGTGGCATCTGAGGGCCCGAAGATCACGGGCATTGAATAAAGGTCTTCGGCCTTGTCCCTTACGCACAGAGCAGGGTTTCCCGCAGCGCTTCATAGGTAGGGCAGCTGCCTTGACAACAAACGCCCCCCGCCTTGACTACGTCCCCGAAAAAAAAAAAAAATCTGCTGCATCCACGCATGCATAGACAGTAAAAAAAGGCCGCATCGCGATGAGGCCAAATAGCGGCCGGCATCTGTTGGTTAAATATGTTACTGCGCCATCTATCACCTGTAGCTACGCCAACATTATTTTTTTTTGTATCGGGAAGAAGCTAATTATCCGGATATACAATAACCTGTCGTCGTCGTGGGAAGGACATGTGGAGTTAAGATAATTATTCATCTAAACTAAAATTTGAATAGTGTCTCCTATCAACTGCTTGCCCACATATTCTGTTTCATTAAGACAGGCTATATGCAATTCGTTTAGTTTCTTATCAAGGCTACCGATGTGTTTGAACGTGGCTTTCTGCTATGTTTGATAATTGCACGTGGTTTTCTCTAGTGTACAGTAATGGATGGGAAAAAGCAGTCAAAAATATCAGGGTACTTTATTCAAAGAAGCCAGTGTTCTGTCAAATGTTGCTACCTATCAAAATATGCTACCTCGCGGTTCTGCGCTTGTGCAAACCTAAAATCTTGGGCTCCATTTCTTCGCTCACATCTCAAGTATCTTCAAATATCATAAATATACATCTTTTTTCGGTGCGCCTTTCGACCTGTAAGCGTATACATATTTGCACGTACACGCTGGGTTTTCCTTAAAACGCAGAGATTGGATGATAATGGCATGCAGCATATATCTTTAAACAAACTTACCCAACTCATTATAACATCTGCTTATGTTATAATAAGCTAACAAATAACAAAGTTACCTCTGTAAACTGATTCACATTGTAATATTTAGGCGAAAACAGACTTTACGATCGCTTTGCATTACAGTAGCATTTTTTGACAAGGCAGCACAAATTGTCAGAACACCGGCCTACTTCACCATCTGCGCTGCCCCCTCCTCCACCACCTCCGCCACCCCCACAGCCACAGCCCCAGTCCTCTAAACATTGAGGTAGTGGGTGGAACCCAGAGTGGGCTGTGGACCCAAAATATTCAAGTTGGCTATATCACACAGAACACGGTGAGTGTAGCATTAATCTTTTCTCAAGATCTCGTAATTACGAGATAAGGTGTATATTTTTTTTTATCCTGTGAATGCAATGCGCTTCCGTACATAATACCGCTCTCCTATCCCCAAACATGACCACAACCACAAAGCATTTGAGGAATTGAAGTCAAAATAGATCACAAATACATTTTCCCTTCTTACATTAATTTTCATTTAACCCTTTGGGACGGTTGTGCGCATTTTACGCACTTTTCATTCTTTTTTTAAATAATTTTGCCTGTGTTCATGCATGTAGCCTGAATTTTGGTAAGATTGTGTGCTTTTATTTGATCTTGTTCTTTCCAGCTCAGCTCTTACAGTAAGACAAAAATACACTGTGTACAAGCAAGTGTTATAAACTATAAAACTTTGTAATAAAGTTACAAGACTGTTGACTTTGTCACTTTGTTATTGCACTATAACTGCTTTGTTTATTTATGAAGAGTAAATAAACGCTGGCTGTCGCCCCCCCGTCACCACCTTGACTAACCGACTTTCTGCGGGAAACCCTGCAGAGATTTTTCCAGTTTCTCTGAATCTTTTGATGATGTTATGCACTGTCAATGATGAGACCTTCAAAGCCTTTGCAATTTGACATTGAGGAACATTGTTTTTAAGGCATTCCACAATTTTTTTTACGCAAGCCTTCACGGGTTGGAGAGCCTCTGGCCATCTTTACTTCTGAGAGACTCAGCCTCTCTAAGACATCCCTTTTATAGCCAATCATGTTACACATCTGATGCCAGTTAATGTAATTACTTGCTAAATGTTCTTTCAGCTGATTCTCTTATATATTAATTGCGTTTTCAGCCCTTTTTTGCCTGTGTCCCAACTTTTTTGAGACCTGTTGCAGCCAGAAAATTTGAAATGAGCTCATTTTGTGGATCAAAATGTAAAATGTCTCAGTTTCAACATTTGAAACATGTTATCTATGTTCTATTGTAAATAACATATTGGCTCATGTGATCTGAGAGTCATTGCATTTTAATTTTATTCACAATTTACACTTCCTCCCAACTATTTTAGAACTGGGGTTGTATTTGTGTTACTAACTAAAGTCCATCAGCTACTAGTGGAGAAGACTTTGCATGTTAATTTATAATTTTGTCTCTGTATATGGTGCAGTGACATGCACCACAGTTCTCACCCATCAAAGGATCAGTCAGATCTCATTTTAACGGCTCAGCTTTAAGCATAAAAGGTTTGACGCAGAAGCCAGACTGCACTGCGGCCTTATTAGCGCCATGACTCTCGCGGCATGCTCTGGAATGCCGCCATGCCTTGTTATTGTAAGGGAGTTTCCTAGACAGAAACGCCATGCTTGACTCTCGGCGGACGTAAGAATTTCCACAGACTGGTTCGAGTTGAGGGACCAATGAGGCTGCATTTACAATTGCACCATTCTGATTTATCCAAATAATCTATGTGTGCAAGGAACTACGAGGAAAGAGAAAGAAAAAAAGTGAATTCCCTTTCCTGGGACAGTGGAATTAACTCAACACATGGCTCCAGACTCATGGATATATAACGGCTCAAATAGCAAGAGCCAATAAGGGCAGTAGCGTGGGCGGCTTCAGGGACCAGAGCTTTTTCCTCTAACAGCTAATGAGAAGTATCAGTGTTGTCCAGACACACAAAAAACATCAAATGATAATGGAAAGACTTTTGAGAGTGAGAAAATAAACTTTCCCATTTTTATATATGACAGCTGAATAAGCGCATTATTCTTTTGTCTACTGCAATGAACTTAAGCCCATTCTCAGAAGCGATCCCAATGTTCTTCTCCAACAATAGCTATTATTTTATACTTTGTTCACAAAATCTATTGTGTTCTTCAGTAAGTTAAATGTGAGGTGTGAAATATTATACCTTATACTGTATCAAATCACCCTGACCTGAATGTGGTCAATGTGACATGATATCTTGAACCACTGATCCCTCAGCCTTTCCTTTATCTAAGTTCATCCTTTTTGAGTCATGAAGTCCATTTCTTGCTCATAGCCTAACTGAACAGAGCTTTGCACAAATTTATGAATCAAAATAATGGGGAGGATGTGAGATTCTGTTTTGACTAGTAAAAAATCTGGACTATGGAGGCTTCCAACTACTGTGAAAGTATTTCAGAAAGGCTTAGGCCCAAAACAAATAATTTTGCTGAATTTATACAGCCCAGAAAATATACTGTAGATGGTTAAATAACGCAAAAAAGCAGCCTGGTTACTAGCAGATCATTCTCAATCAACCACACATTAGGTTTAAACCCATAACTAATCACGTTTAAGCATCACAGAAATACAATCACTGGCCTTGTTGTTATTGGGCTCTTTGAAGTACTTTCAATCAAACAATCTGTAAAGTTTTCCTGTTAATTTCTGACTTTTGAGCAGTAAGTCCTGCATTAGCAGAAGCCAATACATCGCACAAGACAATATACCATATTGTAGCACAGTTCTTGAACTTGAATGTAATAGAACAGCTATGCTCTTCAGCCCCTTATTCAGAAATCTGCTTATTATTTGCAAAAACTCCATTTTGCAAACATGTTCATTGTCATGTCTGTCTGCCTGTGCTCACTCTAGCATCCACAATTCTGGAGGAATTGACTTTGGATTTATACCACAAGAGGCTACAAGACCAATAAAGCGTTTTGGAAGGTCACTGCCAAGGTCGTTGAATAGGTCAATTTGGCCAATATCTTGCCTCAGAAAAATTATAGCGATATGGACCAGTCCCAAAATGTTCAGTCTTGTCTCATGTTGACTTTTCGCAAGTGCTGCGCTTCATAAGCAATTTCATTGCTTACTGTCAATCAGGCTAATAACATTTAAAAAAATGAAGCACCACAACTCTTCATTCAACAAGACCACAGGAACCACAATATAGCCAATCTGCTGTCGACAAATCAACTCCAATAAAAATATTCAAACATCTTTTACATGCCTTCGTAAGGATTCCTACAAGCAAAATGGACACATATATGCCACATGCAAATATTTTAGCCTAAGTTTTGCATTAACTCCAAATCACTGAATTTTCTGATTCACACCCATGTCCCAGCTCTAGAGTTTTACCTTCACAATTGCAAGCCAGGATCCCATGCACTCTCCCCACAGGACTGAAGAAAGGGTTGTGAGATGAGATCACATCCTGTCCTTATTATTTTATCGCTGATTCACATGATTATTGACGCACTTATGGTAGGAAACCTGTTCTTCAAGTTCTCAAAGCAGGTGCTGGAAGTTTGTGACTGCACCATGAAAAAAATAAATCTGTGCTCTGAACTGAATTGATGAACAGAATTCTACAGCAAGTATAGCTGACTGGGCAGACAAAAACCATGGGTCAGCACTACTTATTTTGCCTAAAGCATAAATCATAGCTTGCAGATCTCTTTCTGCTACCGTTGATAATCTATTATGTCACACTCCTAACATTGCCTTTCCCTTCCTCCCTTGTGTGCACTGAGGCTAAATGCTCAGTTTTTCCACACAAATGCTCAGAAAAAAAGGAACAATGTTTAAAATATCGGAATGCAGCAGATGCCTGCACACTGTAAAGAATATTGGAGGCCAACTGCCTGACGGAACAGATGGTTGGGTATGCATAGGCGCACAAAAACCCTTTTTCTCCACAACCACAATGCGGTATGGATTTCCTCCCTAAAGTGGACATGAAAGACTAAAAGTTGTAACCATAACCTCAATGAAAGCAATTCTTCAAACCCACAATCACACAGAGCTAGCTCTCTACCATGACACAATGCTAGTCTCCTGAGCTTTGAGATCTCATTGAACATGCTGTAGACAGCAGAACACTATACTGCTCAATTACCTTTTCAAATTTTGTTTCATGCCTTCTTGCCTGACAAACTAAGGATGTCATATTAACTCAGTTGCTCACAATTATGAGACCTTATCTAGTTATCTCAATCTCCAAACCATTTATTGGATCTTGCTGGTCAGCACAGTGAGCTTCTTTATATTTAAGAATCTGAGTCCAAAAAAGAAAAAAACTAATTTGTGACAAATGACTTCAATCAAAGTAATCAGATTCAGAAATGCTTGCTGCTCTTCATTTCTCAGTAATTCAAAAATAAAGATCTTACATCCAAGCGTCATTCTGATCATTTTCTGTTGAGACTTTTCTTCAAAATACATTTAAGCAAAGGCTTATGAAATGTTTGCAAACCACTATTCCTCTGTCAAATGAAAAAAAAAAAAAAAACGAAAAGGAAACATAAGAATGAGCATATTTGAATCCCCTCAATAATTACTAAACAATTACATGAATAGGAAGATAATTAGTGGTGTAACAAGGCTTGTAGATGTCTGAAAAACAGAAAAACAAATGGAAATAAATGGAAAAGTAAGTGCCAGATTCACAATACCTAAAAATCTGAAGAGTTAGATCTTGGATCTGCCTTGGTGGGAACACAGGATGTTCAACAACAATGGGCGTTCCATGCACAGGAATTTGTGGATGCATGGAAGTTATTTTTAACTCACGGAATAAACACAGAAGTTATGAGACTTCCTGCTGTTACCATAACTCCTGATCACTAAGGCCTCTCGAGTGAGCAAAAACATCCACGATCTCAGAACTGGACACATATGACAGGAGCTCAACGACAAGTACTGAGCACACAGTTTGCTAAGTGTAAATGCACTTCATAGTGCTAAAACACATTTGGAAAGGATACAATCCCAGCATAGCATAGGCTAAATGAGCCCGATGAAGCCATTTTTTTTAGAGAAGTTAATAAAATAGTGCCTTCAGCAGCATAGTCATACATTAAGTGTGAGCACTGTCTATTTGAAAAAAGTATATGACTGCCTTACTGTCATCGATTCTAGTTTCATGCCCAAGGACATTTAAATTCCGCAACAGTAATTCACATAATTACATTTCTGGAGTTAGCAAGCCATTCTATGTATATCGAATGTGGGATAGAACAAGAAGTTGAATTGTAAAGAATTTAGCACAAAATTTGTAGTTCACAATGCATTAGAGAGATATGAAGCAGTTAATTGCAAACTGAGCCAAACAGGCCACAGTGTTTGTTGCTTTTTTGGTGGATTCCTGCGCATAAGTCAATGATTAGCAAAACAGCTTGCACATTTATTATGTGCCTCCTTAACTACTGCAGCTGTAGACTGAATGGAATCAACATATGCCCCGCGACACTGTAGTCCAGTTAAGATTTAAAGGGATATTTCAACATTTTGGCAAATTGGCCTATTGCTATAATCCCTATAGTTATATAAGTAGGTACATTACCTTTAGTTATCCGTGCCCGTTGTTTTGAGATTCGGGGAGGAAAGACGCGAGCTGCTCAGCGACCACAATGAGAGTGAACGGTACAGGTCCCTCGTTCCTTCAAAACTCATCAAATACACAATCCAGCAGCTCCAAAACGCTCTCGTGGACAAGTTGACCTGCACATTCACCACACTATAAAATGATAATGTATAATTATGAAACATTACGACACATGAAGCAAATACTCGGAACTACTTTCTTGAGTAACCCTCTGGGCGGATTAACACAGTGCACAGTGCGCACCTCAGACGTTGCGAGTAGTTGCAGTAAACATACACTTTTGAAATCACTCTGCCCAGCCGGTATGTCTGGAATGTAGTTCTGGTTATGCATTTGCCTCGAAAATAACTCTGTCTCATAATTATACATAATTATTTTACAGCGTGGTGAATGTGCAGGTCACAAGTTGTCCACGAGAGCGTTTTGGAGCAGCTGGATTGCGTATTTGATGAGTTTTGAAGGAGCGAGGGACCTGTACCATTCACTTTCATTATGTTCGCTGAGCAGCTCGCGTCTCCCCCCCCCGAATCTCAAAACAACGGGCACGGATATCTAAAGGTAATCTAAAGGTAACCTACTCATGTAACTATAGGGATTATGGCAATAGGCCAATTTGCCAAAGTATTGAAATATCCCTTTAAAAGTTAATTTCAGGTGTTGCGGTGTGGGGAAGTTAAAAATGTGCACTGCCTCAAAAACTATGAAGTGTTTGAAATGTTTAGCCAACGGTATTGAGGTGTTTTTTGCCAAGGCCTTTCTGTTTGGAGTTTGCATGGTCTCTCCATGTAAATGCAGGTTTTCACCTGGTACTCCACTTTCCTCCAACAATCCAAATACATGCAAGTCAGGCTAATTGAGCCAGGAACTGGAGACTAAATCAAGTGTGTCAACTCTAGTCCTGGAGGTTCATAGTGTCTATAAGCTCTTGTGCTCACCTTTCAGCCAAAAGTCAGCTCCTTCACAATTCATAAATTATCTCCTCAATACTAAATTTGACTCTAAAATAGACTAATATATTTCCTAGCACTATAAGAGCAACAGTAACCTGAAACCAGCCTAATGTGAGATATAATCATGATAACAGGGTAATCACATAGTAAACCGTGTTAAACTATAGTAACCATCATGGCTTCAATGTGGTATACTATGATGAACTATGATCACGTTGGCTACCTCAGAGTGTACTGTGATGAACTTTGTTAACTGCAGATTTTACATAGTGTACCATTATAAACTGTGGTAAACATGGTTAATACATAGTATACCATAGTAAACTACAGTAACCATGGCTGCTGCATAGTATATCATGATAAACTACAGTACCCATGGTTATTATGTGGTATACCATGATGAACTACGATAACCTAGGCTACTGTATAGTATAATGAGATAAAATATGGTAGCCATAGTTATTATTACCTCTTATACCATGATAAATTATGGTAATCACTGATGAACTAGCTGTAGTAAAACCACAGGTGACATATTTAAATGATTTACTTCTGCCTAAAAACCACGGTTGCCATGGAGAACTACAGACTATTTACTATATAGTAAAAACAAGGTAATTTGCATAAGGAATACCTCCAGAAAACATAACCACCAATACACACCACCACCACAAGAACTGTTGATTCAAGGATGGATCCTTGGATTCATTTTGTTTAACCAATCCTAGCCCTTCCATCCTCATATCACAGCAGAAAGAGATTTGCCAGACCAGGCAAACTTTCTTCCAGTCAGTCCAGTATTGTTGAACCTTTGCCTACTGTAGCCTCCATTTTCTGTTCTGAGCTAACAGTACTGGAACCCAGTGTGGTCTAATGCTGCAATAGCCCACCCACTCTAAAGTTTAAAGTGTTCGTGCATTCAGAGATGCTCTTTCGCATAGCACTGTTGCAGAGCGAGGATATTTACCTTCCAGTTTCCCTCCTGTCAGTTTGAACCAGTCCAACCATAATTCTGGACCTGTCTCATTAACAAGCAATTTTTGCCACTGTTAATCACAATTTTTTTTCCCCCACACCATTCACAATAAACTCTAGAGACTCTTGTGTATGAAAATCCCAGCAGATCAGCAGTTTCAGAAATATTCAAACTGCCCCTGCTGGCATCAACTATCCTTTCCACAAACAAAAACAATCAAATAACATTTCTTCCCCACTCTGATGTCTGGGCTGAACAGCAACTGAACCTCTTAACCACCCATAGTACATGCTTTCATGCAAAAGTTGCTGCCACACAATTGGCTGCTTAAATATTTGCAATATTGAACCCATATTATGGAAAATGCTTCTTCTCAGTTCAGTCTACCAGTAATGTGGTCTGCACTGTATCAAACAGCCCAGAGAAGGTACACTTGGAAGATCTCCCACGGTCGCCGTTGGACCCCCTTTGCCACTTCACTTAAAACGTGATTTGAAATTGCAGTTGTTTAGTACATTAAAGACAAGACCTGCTTTGGATAGTGAATGCCTCTGAGCTCAGTTTGTACACCCCCCCCAGTTTTGATCAATCTCCCCACCTCTCTCTCCCTTGAAGCAGTAAAATAATTTTTTTTCATGTTTATCTTAGTTTTCTGGCCTATTAGAGCAGAGTTAATTATCATAGAGGGGATGCCCATTCAAAACAGCTTGCTCTTGGGAATTACAGGCAGCTGAAGACCTGGAAATTTGGATTTTTACAAGCTTTTCGACTCTAATTACATAGACATCCCTATACGACACCCACAAACATTATACTTGAAAATAATTGCATAATATAGGACCTTTAAGGAGTAGGTGTCCAGGTGTATCAAAAAAAATGGCCACTGGGTGCGCGCGTGTGACCCACGTTCACACACGCACGCATAAGCGCGCACACATACACATATGTACGCACACACAGGACAAATCTGAATACTTTAAATATCTTCAATACTTTTTCATGGTGTTCATGTGATTTAAAGGATTTATGGCACGTTTGCAGTGAGTTTTGAAGAGCATGCTTTATGCAAGATCACGTCAGATTCCTCAATTAATAACGGAGGAGGGAATGGCAGGAAAATAATATACAGTATGAACTTAATTAATGATAAGTTATTTTGCAGAGTTCACAGCAAAAGAAAGGAACACGGAGGCCAAATTCAGTGTATTATAAATATAAATTTCATTACAAGTTGATCAATATTCCAGATACACAATACGCACGTATAAGGTAAAGATGTTTCGCCTCGCAAACAAGTTTTGACCATCAATGGGCTTCCTCCGGAAACCATGACATCAGTCGCTCGAAGTTGCATGTAGCAGTTAGCTAGCGCGCACAGCCTAATTTGACAAAATACTGAGCAAATTGTGGTCCAAGAGTTACTATGGCCTAAAAAACGGCAATTAATTCGTAGAATTCCGCTTCGCTTGTAGAGCGGTTTTGGAAAGCCAGATAGTTAGAATTTCTATAGCCTGCGAGACACTGTATCAATTCAACACAACGACCGAAAGTATCACTTGCCGGTCCCAGGTTCATAAAGACCATTACAGGGACAATGTCGCATTTTCGTTCAAGATTCTCTCAAAGACGTGCAGAGGAAAAGCATAAAATCACTGTCAAATAGACAGAGTTGAGTAGCTCATAAACAAGTTAAATGAACTTTTCCCGAGTATATTCAATCAAGCTGATTTAGTCGGCGATTGCAGTTGAATAATTCAAGAACTGTCCTGTCGCCTTTACATGATGGGTCAACTATCGCAGCCAACAAGCAAGCACAATTGTATACAATTTTATATCGAACTCTGCGAGTCCGTGTCTACTATAAATATTATTATTCAGACTGAACACTTCGGAGGGAATGGGAATGACACCGCTTAAAAGACTTACCGTCCATTTGAAATTCATTTTGAAATGTAACCCCATATTCCAACGTGACATAAATAAAAAATTATGAAAGTGTTCAGAAAATATATCCAGATTTGTCTTTATACTTCCAACAAACTTTCCCTTTTCTTTGCGAGCTTTAACAGTTACGCACTGAAGCCAACCCTATCCACATCAATACCTTCAAGTCATCGACCAGATTTTTTCCCCCGAAGTTTCAGCGCTACACCCTCTGACGTAAGTCCTCATGACGACGTGCAATAAAAACGCAGCACATCGTGAAGTTCTTTCTCTTGCGAAGAACCAGACTTGCCTGTGATTGGGTGTAATTGTCTCGAGAAAACTTTATACAAATAATAGGACGGTGAAGTCGTTTTGGAACTCATCAGTGGCATAACCTGCTTATTGCAGTTCAGAATGAGGAGTGAGTAGAGTTAATCTTGGCAAAATGTATATGTGACTTGATAGGGCCAGTCAGGCAAAATGCGGTCTCAAAACATTCTGGACTGTCACGATGTGCAAAAATGGGGGGGAGAACTAGCAGTGATTTCAAAGGAGATCAACCAATACTGGTGTAACCCTCGATACAATGGCAGTTTTCAGTTCATCTGCATAGTCATGGTTTGATTCTAATTGGCTGGAGTAGCTTACAAAAACAAAGAAAAACAGCGTTACTGTTTTGATCGAATATTTACAGCCTTGACAGAATTCAAATATTCATTATTGTTATATTGATTACTTTTGGTGTGAAGCAGATGCCAACTGTCCATTTAAGGGAATGGGGACAGGTTGAAACAAATTCCAAGCCCAGCCCAGCCCTTTTTTTTTTTTTTTTTTCAAAATACCGCAAATAATTAACTCACCAACTGAACATTTGTCCTTTTGAGTGGTCTCGGACTTTGGGGACAGTGCTTTGATGACCTCTGAACAAGGAAAACAGGTTGTCTTACTGATATATTATCTCTGGATGTAATGCGTCATGGTCAGTCCCGGAATTGTGGAGTGAAAGTACAGCAATTAGGTCTGCATTAGTTTAAGCAAGGTGTTAGCACATTTTCCACATTGTCTTGGTCGTCTTCCTATATCTTATTGTGCACACACACACACACACACACACACACACACACACACCCATAAACACACACACACACACACACACACACATTCACAAGCTTACACCAAGTATAGCAACGATTAACATTACCTAGCTAATCACAATCATTTTCCTGCTCGCTTCTTCCTGCGGGATATATTCTTTGCAGGTCAGACACCACAGGAAACATGAACAACCAGCAGTCAAAACGCAGAGGTTACACTACCAAGCATGCTGTATTTAACTTATCTCACACACCTTGCTTGTTGTTACTATATTTAGTTTGTGCTGTGTGGCCTTTTGTAACATATCTGTGGGGGATTAAAAGAAAAACACTATACTGTGTGACAGACGTCAGCATAGAAAGGTGGAGCCCCAAATTCTATCTATCATTGCCTCTGGCTCAATCTTATTTAAGTTTCCAAACTACACGGTCCAAACAAGGCAGAAACTAGCAAGAGCAATTGGATCAACATTTGCTGCTGTCGTCAGCCGGCAAGCAGCCTTAGTTCAGACCATCGACCCTTTCACTGCACATAATGCAATACATACAATTCACTGTAAGGTGTGGTACTTTTTGTGATCTTCCATGGAATCAATTTCAGGCATAGGTCCTCAGTGCATGAAGTTGTGGCTTCATCAAATTACAGTCCCTAGAATTGTACTCTCCTGGGGAAAAAAAGGTTAAGCCCAAAATGGCAAAATATTGAGCTTTTAATGGTCTTAACTACAAATCATTGGTCAGAAAATAAGCAAAGATTAAACAAATGCACTCCTGATACCTTCTGTGCCACCATTTGTTTATCAACTTTTGCTGCATTGAAGTGTTTGGGGAAAAGCTGGAGACAGCTGCACTGTGAGGACAGGAGAATATCACAGAGATTCTTGCCTCTCACAGCTGAAAGGCTGTCTTCTACAGAGGAAAGATGTTATTTTCAACTTTTCTTTCTCACAAGGTTTGGACTTTGAAAGAAATCAAAAGGAACAGCTATCCCATACTTATTTACTTTATCTATTTGTTCAATTCTTGCTAATTTCCTGACCGATGATTTATTGTTAAAGCTATTAAAAGCTTTATACATATTTTGCCATTTTGGGCTTGGCACCCTGTCAAATTTTTTTCCCCCCAGGAGTGTATGTGCCTTGACCTCCAACAGAATTAGTACACGTATGTACGCACACGCAGGTGCGCGTGGTGTGTGTGTGTGTGTGTTTGTGTGTTTGAATGTGTGTGTGTGTGTGTGTGTGTGTGTGTGTGTGTGTGTGTGTGTGTGTGTGTGTGTGGGTGCGTGTGTGCGTGCGCGCACGCATGCATGCATAGTCATGCATGTGTGCTTTGTGTTCTTGTGCAATGAAAGTGTGAGGGACCACTAAATTTAAGTGGGAATTGTTATCCTTGACCACTTTGGGAAAGGGGACTTTTTCTTTTTTTGTATTGACATGTGGTGGTAAGGACTAGCTCACTGTAGCCCTTTTAAATTGTTGTGCATGTTGTAAGTTACTGATCACTCTGTGATTCCCAAGGTATAGTGAAGGTACGTTTCATATCCTTAGAGAACTCTGTGTGCCAACACTGGTACACTGGATAATAGATCACCACTGACTCTACAAAGTAAAGGGTACCAATGTGTCATGGACACAACACATAGACGTTAATACCACCCTCGATGGTCTATGCCTGGAACCTGTTCCTTGCCCATAGGAAGATAGGATTTCCACTAACGTACTAAATAACATTTCAATCGCTGTGAAAAACAACAACTGTAAATAAAATAAAATCTCCTGCCTGACAGAAGTCTTTGTGACCTCAAAGACACAATTACAGGTGTGTCATTTTTCCTCACTTCAGATAACAGGGATTTATTGGCACCTGAGTCATTCAGTCATATGACTGGTGGGGGTAGTTGGGTGGTGGAGTAGGGGTGGGGGGAGCAGTAACAAAGGAACTGGGGTGTGAGGAATGTTTTAATCGTGCCTACTGTTAAATCTTGCATTCCCGAGGACAAGACTTGATATGTATGTTAAAATTACTAGCTAACTTCAAAACTTATATTTGCAATTAATATTCTGAACAATTGTGAAATTAAAGGTCTAAGAAAAATAATAAAAGATGAGATATTCTCTGAAGATATCAGAGCACCTTTCTTTACTACTCCTTCATGAACACATTGTCTTTAACTTGGAGTGAATTGTAGTTTTCATATTAGTGCCTCTAATGGCTATAAAAAAGCCAGGCCTCCTGTGCAAAGACAAAAGGATCAAGTACTTCAAGTCTCCGTTGTCACTTCAGAGAGAAGGATAAAGAAGTCATCATTCTTTCATAAATTGACATTTTATTTGTAAAAATGCATCACCAGGATTAAAGTGAAAAATGTTCTGACAATAGAAGTGTATTTGTCACTGAGACTTGTAATGAATGAATATCAGTAGGCCTATACATATAATTTCACATGACACATATGGCTGTACCTCAATGCAGATGGAGATTTAAAATGGTATAAAGCACACAGGACATAATTGCTTAATATTTCTCATTCTTAGATGAAGAAGCATTAGAAAAGCTAAAAAAACACTCTGTAAATCCAAGGACAACATTATAGACAAGGAGAAATAAGAAATAATAATAATAAAAAAACTAAATCATGAATTTCAATTGAAATACGGATCTCAAATTAGTTTGGCTAATTAAATAATGCAGGGGAATATCTTAAAACATTACACTTTCTGAAAGAAGAACAGCCTAGAACTTAGTGCTGTCAGACATATAGTCCTTAACTGAACCATCTTTTCAATCTGCAAGTTATATCTTAGCTTTTTGTAACCTCATAAATCATATATCTCACAAATTTCTGATGTTTGGGAAGCAACATATACATTTGTAAATACATTTCTTTCCCGTGCTGGGAGAAAGATAGCTTTAGTCCAAACCACACACTGAGGTGTGTATCAGCGGCTGTGTTTATTCTTCAAGGAAACAGACAGACGATAGCTCACAGGAGTTTGAGGCTCAGCAGATCAGTTTTAGCCCCACCCCTTTCCTCTGCTGCATGAATGGAGAATGACTCATGCAGTTGCTGTAGATTATAACAGTTGGACTATTGGCAAAGCTTTCTGGCTGGTTCTTTCAATGTCAGGGCAACTGGGGTGCGTCTTTAAATGATGAAATGTGCAAACAATATTTTCCATATAGTGCTTACACCAAACAGAAAAGACCCCCTAAACCAAAAAAAAGGAAATCTGAGAAATGAGTGCTGCATATTTACTGCTTATTCTTCAACCCAATAATGTAAATACACACACACACACACAAAAAAATGAGGGGAAATGTGTTCAACATATGATATAATTTGTTTTGATGTAGTGTAATTGGTTACATTTTGTTTCCCCACCCATCAAGTTCAGATAATCTCATCCAGAATCTTTAGTGTTTTGTTCAAGACCAGGAATCACATGCGGAGAAAGAGTACAATCCAACTGGTGGGTTTATTGACAGTAGTATGGTAATGACTGAGGACGGAGCCCCAGAGGAAGAGGTGGGTACGGAACCCCTAAGGAAGAGAGCACAGGTCATCATAGCACATACATAGGGGAAGCTGGGCTGCCAATCGCCAGCCAGGTGGAGTGCATACTTCCCCTGAACAAACTATCCTACAAGAGTAGAGTAGCTTGAGGGGAACGTGGTTCCAATCCTGCTAACCGAGGAAAGATTGAGAGTTTGTTCTTAATTAAATGGACTGAGGAAAATACTTGGACAGGTTTACACAATTGCAATCCCAATCATTGACCCTGATTATGTTTGGGAGCTTGTTCCTATTAAACTGGACAGAGAAACTGACTTGAGCTGGGTTAACTTGAACACGGTCTCAATCCTGGACCCTGAGTAGGCTTGGAAGCTTGTTCGAGTTAACTGAGTAAAGAGGAAAGCTTCCACAAATGGCTGTCATTAAAGGTTACCTTACATTTAATAAAGACAAAGAGTTTTTACTAAAATACTGACTAGTTCTAAGCACAAATAACAAATTACAGTCCAGGAACTTGCAACTCTAAGCAGTGGGTTTAAATACACTTCACAGAGCCAGGGGAGGCAATAATGAAATGAGACACAGCTGGGGAGGGGAATACATGCAAGACATAAACCAATCAAAGGAGACATATTTCTAATTGACACACAAGTTGCTGAAAAGAAAGAGAAACAAAAGGTATACAGGAGGGTTGTGACACTTTAGTACCCTTAATAAAAATTATGAAAACGCGCATTGGAAAATGCCATAATTTTTTATTCAAATGTTGAATTAAAACATACTGGAAAAATACCCTTTGTCGTCACACCTTTCAAACACTGGGAAGAATCTTTTGCTGCAGACCAATCAAAATTCTTTTTGATATGAATAAAGCAAGGAACTGGAAACATTCCTGAAAGTCTCGTCCATTATTGCAGATTAAATCATGCAGATTTAGTGGGTTTGTTGTTTGTAGTTCTGACATTCTCCCAATGCACCACATCCCAAAGGTGATCAGTTGGATTGAGATCTGGTGACTGTGGTGGCCATTGGATTGCACTGAACTCATTGTTATGTTCATGGAAGTATGAGATGACATGCTTTGGGACATGACAGATTTTCCTCCCTGAAGTTGTCATTAGTAGATGGATGGACCATGGCCACAAATGTACATGCATGGTCAGCAGCAATACTCGGGTAGGCTGAGCATTTAAATGATGTTCAGTTGGCATTAGGGAGCATAATATGTTCCAAAAAATATTCCTCTAAAATAAGCCTGAACCGTTGACATAGGACAGGATGGTCTCTTGGATTCATGTTGTTTCCATTAAACTCTGACCTTACCATCTGCATGTCACAGCAGAAATCGAGATTCACCAGACCAGGCAACATTTTTCCAGTCACCTCTGTCCAGTTTTGGGAATCTTTGCCCACTTGCAGCCTCAGTTTCCTATTGTCAGCAGACTGGAACTCGGTGTGGTCATCTGCTGCTGTAGCCCATCCACTTCAAGTTTTGAGGCACTGTGCATTAAGAGATGCTTTTCTGCATAGCACTGCTGTTACATGAGGTAACTTTAATTACTGTTACCTTTCCTGTCAGCTTGATTTAGCCTGACCAGCCATTGTAAACTATTGGTACCCATAATTTTGACACCAATGCTTTTCATCAAAAAAAAAAAAAACATGATGAAAAACATTAAAAAGTAAACATACATTTATTAAATTAATAGGATGAAGTTTTTCACTATGTTTGAGCTTAATACATATATGGATTATCAACTGTATTATTAATTACACACAGCGTTTCTGTTAATTTTTTAATCAAAGGTACCAATGATTATGGACCTCACTGTATGTCATACAAGATCAAGTAACAATCTCTATCCAAACCATATACTTGAGCGACAATTGGCTCTTGTTCCGCTGTGTATGATTACGAAGCAGCCAGAAATACCTGATGCATTAAATGCATGAAATATGCTGTATAATGACAAGAATTCGGGTCAAGAAAAACAAATAAAATATGAAAATGAGCATATAATCATTCAATCCCTTTCAAATTGCAATTGCAAATCAGAGAAATTTGCAATGATATGTTTAATCAAAATGAAATTGATAGCAGCATAAGTGAAAAAGGCACAATTCTGATCTTTGTGGAAAAGATGTCAATTTCCCAAAAAAAAAAAAAAACTAGTAGATGTCAGAAATACGGTATGCTCTCTGGGTTCAGCTGAGTCAATTTGAACCCCAAACCTCTCCAGTAAAGGGGCTTTTATATGATATAGGGGGCTTTGACGCAGGCCAGACATGTTAATTGGACCATATGTCTGCGGAACCACCTACCTTACAAGTGCAGCCAACAACCTTAGTGAATGGTGTCTCTTTGGATGAAATAGTTCTCTGATCATTTTGCTCTGGTCGCTATTGCATAATTATGCCCTATGCTGATGGGTGGCATACCTCCATTGTTCTTGTGATAAGAGGCCAAAACGGTCTGGTTGGCATGCATGGTTGTCTCAGTGTTTCAAACATAAGTGGAAATTTTCCTGCAATCATTTCTCTTGTGATCTGGAAAAACCTAGTACATATGTCACTTTTGAGAGAAACTGAGTTTGAACCTCATTTGCAGTAATTAGGAGTGGTGAGAATCTTAAAACACTAGCTATTAGACTTATTTGGACTGTCAAAATCAAGTTTCTTTTTTTTTCGGTTGGGAAAAGTCCAGAATCTAAAGGTTTTTGTTCAGTTGCAAGAATACTTGCCACTGATAAATTCATTAGGTTTCTCCAGATCACAGGAGATTTGTAAATTATTTTTGATGTGTAATATGTTGAAAACAATACAACAGCTCATTATTTGTTGTTTAACACATGGATTTTATTAAATTTTCAAAATAAACATTTAAATTTTGATTCTTGAAACATATTTCAAAAAAAGTTGGGACAGCGAAGAATTTGCCACTTTGTAGTGTTGACATTCCTTTTCACAACACTTAATAAATGCTTAGGGACTGAAGACACCAAGCGATTAAGTGTGTCAGGTGTAATTCTGCCCCATTCTACTGGTAAACAAGTCCTACGTTTCGCAACAGTGCAGGTTCTTCTTTGTCCCATTTTGCGTTTCAAAATGCAGCAAACATTCTCTGTTGGAGACAAGACAGGATGGCAGGCAGGCAAGTCCCACACCTGCACCCTCTTAAGCAGCCATGCCTTTGTAATGCCAGCAGAATGTGGTTTTGCACAGTCTTGTTGAAATATGTGTGGTTGTCCCTGGGAAACATGTCGTCTTGAAGGCAGCATATGTGTTGCTCCAAATTTCAATGTACTTATCAGCATTAATGGTGCCTTCACAGAAGCGCAAGTTACCCTTGACAATGGCACAGACACAACCCTGTAACCTGACAGAGTATGGCTTATGGACTTATTGCTAATATTTGTCTGGATGGTACTTTTCTTCTTTGGTCTGGAGCATATAGCATCTTTTTTTCCACAAAAAATACTTGAATTATTGATTTGTCTGATCACACAGTTTCCACTCTCTGGTGGTTGACCTCAGAGCATTCAGGGGCACTTCTGGACTGCCAATTAAAAGTGATATTTTCATAATGTTTAGTATAAGGCCTTACGTGTTGTGACCAACGTGTTCGATACTTATTGCAATTGACTCACCAAGATTCCATGTTCCCCATCCCAGTTTTTTTGGAATGTGTTGGAATGGGAGTAATGGATGTATATTTACAAATAAAAGGAAGTTGACCAGAAAAAAAATCTTGTCTTTGTACTCTGCAAGTCAAAGTAAATTTAGAAATCACTCATTTCTGTTTTTATGAGCATTTTCCATGCTGTCCCAGCTTTTTCTGAGTTGGGGTGGAAGTTTGAACTTCATAGTGAGTGAATATACGCAAACATTTTTTCCTCATTTGACTATGTACTCCACAATTTTATATACCGCATCTAACAATTCAGATATGGAACACCATTAAAAGAGTCTGGAGGGACATTGACAATTTATGACTGTTAATTCTCATCAAAATGAAGAAAAAAACACCCTAATCGCCCATCTGACAGGTCAGAAACGCTCGTCAGGGAGCAGCCTAGATGAGTGAGAAACTGCTGTCAGCAGAGAACAAAAACAGACTGCAAAATCAGCATGACTCAGGTACAGTGCCTAATGATCCAGCAGAGTAGAGAAATAAAAAGTCCAGTGGACAACTTCACCTGCATCAGAGTGCTGGTAAGAGCGTATTGTGAAGACCAAGAGGAACTGCCAGAGATCTGAAGCATCTTATTTTTATTTGAGAAATATGGTGGGAGTATTATGGCTTGAGTATACATGGCTACCTTGTTTTCATTGATAATTCACTTTTTCTCAAAAATTACCTGTTAATAATACTATATCAACATTCAAGAAACCACTGTCAAAATTATACATACTCATCTCGCCAACAGCAGACTCCATCATATCCATCCTCACCAGAGGATGAGAGAAAGAACTATTGATATGTGTTAATGTAGCCCTCAGGAAATAAATTTGCAATAACACCTTCTCAATGACCAGCAACCCCAGATTACAACTCATTCAATATAAGACCATACACAGAATAAACTAAACTCAGCAGAGAATGCACTTAATGGATTTCAGAGACACTGACATATGTTCTCGATGTACTCCCAAACAGCACAGACAACTACAGTCACTCAGTTTGGCTCTGCACTCCAAACCAAAACTTCTGGAGTGACATAATAATCTCCCAAATCCTGGGCCACAGCCTCATCTATTAATATAATTCTTCATTGTTTCTGCGAATTACTGCTGATAGCCAAATTTAATGTAACTACCCCAAATTGGTGCAGTGCCCTCCACATTTTGATGTCCTTCAAGCCATTTTCACCACAAATACTACAACGCCATATTCATCTCCCTGACCATTGCTAAAAACACCATGCTCAACTGGAAATACAGACATAAAATAATAACATCACAATGATTTGAATAGTTGGAGGAACACTTCTCAATGGTACAGATCACTGCATCTAAAAAATCAAATGGCTTAATATCATGATACCTCGACCCCCTTTCTGAAACCTCTGAATGTGCCAGTGAGCTAAACCCCCCCCCCCCCCCCCCAATTATATATTTATTTAGTCTTTTTGCCCTTTTATTTTTCTCTGCAAATACATAACAATGCCATCATGATGTCCATCAATACTTGTTTAGATAAATCACAGACCCATAGAGATTGTCTGCCTGCCTGTCTGTTTGTCTACCTGCTGGCCTATGTGTTTGTCTGCCAGGGGTTGGCAGAGCTGGGGGGGTGGGTGGTGGTGGCGGGGGGTGGGGGTGGGGAATGGGAGCTTGGTGTTTTGTTTGTTTGAATTAACCTTTTTTTGTCCATTTGTTTGTTTCACAAACTTTGTATTTACCCTAGAGTGGTGATTCTTATCTGTAAATAAAATAATTAAAGGGAAAAAAGAAGATAATTCAATTGTTTATAGCAGCATCATATTGTATTATGATGGCGTACAGACGTACAAAAGAGCCTTCTTTGCGCAAGGTCAAGCAGACGCCCCCAAACTCATTTTAAATCTCGTCATCCCTCAGCTAGACAGTGATCTCAAATGTACAGTTCAAACTTTTTACGAGCACTTTTCACTCATGATATTTTCTATGACACATTTGATTTTGCTATTCATTATTCGCAGCATTAGGTGCAATAAAAAGTGTCAGAGCCTTGAACAGATAATGGATGTAAAGGAACTTAATGGAGCCTCACTTCAGTCTGAGCAAAGGACAATGAGATTTTATTTTAGTAATTCACATTTCAGAAGGGGATTTAAAGGTGCACAGCTAAAGCAGTATCAAGCTGCAGTTAAGTTCTAAGAACAGAGCCAGAGGGAAAATGAGGAAATGAATTTAAAGCAAATTTCACGGCTGCATCATGAAATATTTCATCACGCAGAGAATTATGAATGCCTGGAATAACTCAAAAGGGTTTTTTTTTAATGTGAAATGATAATGACATGCTTTAAAACAAAATTCAGGTTGAGTTTTCCTCTGTTGCTGAAGTGCCACTTTGAAACCAATTCGCTCACATCACAGTTAACAGCACACATTCTTATCTCAAAAAGCACTTTGTGGAAAAGTACTTTGATCGGAGATTGCTTCATTAAACATGCCATGCAACTATGCAGACAATCTAAACAATCGAACAGCCACCCCTCCCAAGATTCCAAACAGATGATTTCTTCTTTTTTGAAATCTAGCTGCGATTAGGTGAAAGAGAACATATAACTGGGACACATACAGTATATCACATTATCTGTTTACAGAACAGTTTATGAATTCAGACATCACCTAAAGTGACTCATTTGTGAAAGTAAAAGTCCCTCCCCAAATCCTTTTCAGCCATCTACTTACAAAAATTATAGATTTTATTTTAAATGCAGGCGTTGTGTGTGTAATAGTATAAAACTGCATTGTATGTTTCCCAGTCGACAATGCAGTGAATGTTGGTAATGAATATGGCCATTGTGCCATCCCTGTGGTTCTACTGAGCATTATGCTGTTAACACTTAAAGCCCACTTCATGAGAGGCCTCATAACTATAAAACTTCATAACGGCCCCCAATTAAAAGTAAGGGAGCAGTGTCCAGAAGACAAAAGTGTATCTTCATAGTCAAGGGAAGAACTTTTCAACAGAATACTCATAGGAGAGATAGGAGAGAATTTAGGTATGGAAAAATACAAGTAAACGAATTAAGGAAATATTTGTGCACATAAATTCATTATATTCTGAAACTAATACACAAGTGAGGGTTTTGTATTTATTTTGTAACCAAAATGAGGACCTTGCTAATACTCCTTCATTAGGGAGACGACAGTCACTCTTCCAATGCGTTACACATGACTCTCATTATTTGTCTCAGCACTTGGCCCCCTCCCCCTCCCCCTCCCCCTCGGCGCGGCACACAGACTTCCTGTGTGTTCAGGATTGAATGGTATGTGGGGAGAGTGGGTGGCTGGGAGGCCTCGGATGTGACATCTTACGAGCCTCTGCGTGAACGCAGTTGTCTTGGCAATGGGAAAGTATCAAAGCGAGCGGGCAGAATTTACATGGAAGGGTAGAGGAAGGGTGGGGACTCGGTCTCAACTGGTTTTGACCAGATTCAGGGCTGAGATCATTCTTTCTGACTCGGCTGCAGACACCCCAGACATCTGGTGCACACGGCTTGTTACAGTACAGCGGCACAAATTAAGCTTAAAAGGCTCAGATTCTCTATGGAGAATTGCATTTGTGGAGCCTTTATTGACGGTGTCCACTGTCAGCAAGGTACTCGTATAAGTTCCAGTTCCACCACTTACAGCTCAAGACTTTTAATAAGTAGGAATGTTTGGTACAGTCTTACTTTGAACATGTAATGATCAGTGTGTTTATTTGAAAACACATAAACAAACATATTATTTACTTAAAAACTGATAAAAAGATTGTTTTCAGAGTTATAATTACATTTTTTTATTATTGACATATGAGACATTGATACAACAATAAACATAATACTGCCACCTTCTGGCCATAAATATACAGCACCTCTGAGATTTGAAATGGATCAAAGATGGACTTGTCAGACCAGGGTTGTATATCAAATACATCAATCAACTGTCTGCCTAAGCTCTTCATTCTCCCAAAATGCCCATCGCATTATTCACAATATAGCACTGGTCCCTGATAATCACAAGGATGAGCCCATAAACATACCATTGTATTAAAACCAAAAACACCCCATTCACATATTACAGCAGCTCTACAGTACAAGGCACAATACTTGATAATCCGAGGCCATAAGCAGAGTGCAAAATAAAAAAAAAAGAAATTAAATAAAAAAAAATGAAATTCAGAAAACAGAAAAGCATTTTGCATTTTTCCCCCACTTTAAAAATAGGTGACAGTGACTTTGTTCTGATGTTCCATGAGAGAGTGCACTTTGGTTTTTCACAAAAAAAACATGTATAGTCCCGTACTGAGACAGAAGAGAAACTAAGATGCCTTGCAGATGAAGGATGCAGATGCATTTTCCGCAGTTCAGAGCCAGAGACATTGAGTAGCCCTTCCCACAGTGACTTGATTGGATATTTACAGAGGCTGTATATACATAGGAACACAGTGATCCCTGACTTGCCGCATTGCGAATATGTACACCTTCAGAGTACCATTTAAGAGCATAGTCATACAGTCCTCCCAAAATCATATAATCTGTCATGAGAATGTTTCATGAGTCAAAATATAACAATAGGCTGCAAAAATGATGCAAGTATTTTGAGGCAGAATTGGTGTATTGAGATGCACATAATATTGCAAACAGCAAACAATGTACTTTTATTTTCACTGATACAAAGATTGTAGTGTGTTGTCTATACAAACAATGGTGGGTAATCCAAGTTCAGAAAGTAAAAGTCCTCAACAGTACTTTGTTCCAACCACCTAGACTAGCCAATGCGGGCAACTCTTCAGCCAGGAGGTGGAACTGATTGGTGAAATCAGCAGGCTAAGCTTATGGGTGGTAGTAGAACATGGCATTACTTTTACAAACCCACCTCTGTATCTGAAAAGGGGCCACGATTCAGCTCAGCAGACAAAGGTTTTACCAATAGCTTTCCCTCCATCATTCAAAATGTCTCATCTGGTTAGTTTTGCACATGATTAAATGAGAGAAACCTTTGTTATATATCCCTAAAAATCCAACCAGGAGTAAAGTGGGATTAGGTCAGCAAGGGTTGCATTAACTTCCACAGCAGTCTTTTTAGAATTGGGATTACAAAGCAGTAAGAAAATCATTTTTAACCAACAAAATATTATCAAAATACATGAGTCTTCTTTAGGGTTATGAAGCAATAACAGCGTGAAATAGTCATTTTTACTTTTCTCATAAACGGCAAAATCGATTTATTTCAACCATTAAATTTTGGGAATTAGACCACTGTAAATACAATACTGGTATTTGCCTGCAGGGAACAAGCAATTTGTAGAGGCCATGGTCACTAATTTGTGTAATTAATTTATGCTCAGAACTGACCGTACGTGAAAAGTTCAGTTCATGGGGTCAAGTGCAGTTCACTCAAAAGATCCAGAATATGGACACAATGTTACTGCCAAATGACAGCAAATTGATAACCAACATGGTCATAACAGCAATACAATGACTGCAGGAGCATCCTACTCTTATTTGGAAGTATAATGGACAGCCCTGGCATTTTTCAGCATTCAGATGTCCCAAAACAGTGAGGAAACGCTAAGGATTACTGCTAAGGATTTCAGGTCCAAGAGATGAAAGAGTAGCTTCAAAAAGGACTCAGATTTGTGACTTCATATTTTGTGAGACATAATTCTGCACATTAAGTGGTGCCAGTTTTGTCCTGTGGTGCAGTAGCAGGTTATGAAATAACAACAAAACACTTGCATTAATTCTGTGCAATTAATCTCAAACTGTGTAATGGGAATGATCACATAAAATATACAAACCCTACTCCGAAAAAGTTGGGATGCTGTGTAAAATGTACATAAAACAGAATGCAATGATTGGCAAATCTCATGAACTGACATTTTATTCACAATAGAGCATAAACAACGTATCAGATGTTGAAAGTGAGACATTTTACCATTTAATGAAAAATATTAGCTCATTTTGAATTTGATTGCAGCAATACATCTCAAAAAAGTTTGGATAGGGCCATGTTTACCATTGTTTAGTAACCCTTCTTCTTTAAACAACAGTCTGTAAATGTCTGGGAAGTGAACAGACCAATTGCTGAAGTTTTGGGAGAGGAATGTTGTCCCATTCTTGTCTGATGTAGGATTCAAGCTGCTAAACAGTCCTGGGTCTTCTTTGTGGGATTTTTAATTTTATGATGCGCCAAATGTTTTCTTTTAGTGAATGGTCTGGACTGCAGGTAGGCCAGTTCAGCACTCAGACTCTCCTACAGCAAAGCCATGCTGTTGTGATGGATGCAGTATGTGGTTTGGCATTGTTTTGCTGAAATATGCGAGGCCTTCCCTGAAAGTGATGTCTGGATGGGAGCATATGTTGTTGTAAAACCTCCATATACTTTTAAGCATTGATAATGCCTTTCCAGATGTGTAAGCTCCTCACGCCATAGGCACTAATGCAACCCAATACCATCAGACATGCAGGCTTTTGAACTGTGCACTGATAACAAGCTGGATGGTCCCTCTCCTCTTTACCCGCACGACACTGTGTCCGCGGTTTCCAAGAAGAATTTCAAATTTTGATTCATCTGACCACAGAACAGTTTTCCATCCTACCTCAGTCTATTTCAAATGAACTTTGGCCCAGAGAAGATGGCGGCATTTCTGGATCGTGTTCACGTATGGCTTCTTCTTTGCATGATATAGCTTTAGCTTGCATTTGTAGATTGCACAGCAAACTGTGCTCACAGACAATGATTTCTGCAAGTGTTTCTGAGCCCATGCAGTGTATTCCAGTGCAGAATCATGCCTGCTTTTAATGCAGTACCGCCTGAGGGCCCGAAGATCACGAGCATCCAATATTGACCTCCGGACTTGTCCCTTGCGCACAGAGATTTTGCCAGATTCTCCAAATCTTTTAATAATATTATGTACTGTAGATTCAAAGTCTTCACAATTTTACATTGAGGAACATTTTTCAGAAATTCTTCCACAATTTTTAGATGCATTTTATTGCAAATTGGCGAATCTCTGTCCATCTTTAAACCTGAGAGACTCTGCTGCTCTAAAATGCTCTTTTTATACACAGTCATGTCACTGACCTGTAGCCAATTAACCTAATTCGTTGCAAAATGCTCCTCCAGCTGTTTTTTAGTAGTACCACTTAACTTTTCCGGCCTTTTGTTGCCCCGTCCCAACTTTTTTGAGATGTGTTGCTGCCATCAAATTCAAAATGAACCAATATTTTTCATGAAATGGTAAAATGCCTCACTTTAAACATCCGATTTGTTGTCTAAGTTTTATTGTGAATAAAATGTGGGTTTATGAGATTTGCAAATCATTGCATTGTTCTTATTTACAATTCACACAGCATCCCAGCTTTTTTGGAATTGGGGTTGTAATACACATATTATACGTGTATTATATGATGAAATAAATGAGACCACATGTGTAAATGGTCATTTCCTGTCATTGTCTCATCTGGCACATCATAAATAGAAAAATAAAGCCTTTTACAGAAATTTGTGAAGAGAACCAAAAGAAAATTAACATTCCACTACAGAAAGCAAAAATGCAGCAGAGGAACATAAAAAAATTGAACCCTAAAGCTGGATCCGAAAACTGATAATAGCTTAGGAATGGCCTATATGGATAATACACTATTCAAATCAACACTGTTAAATTATTTGTAAAATAATATTTATTCAGTTATCATCACTTGTGTATATATACAGAGAAACTTGAGAATGTGATAGCTAGGCTGGCTGTTTAAAGACACAGAAGGAACTCAAACTGAAAACACAAACCATCATATTTGCACCTTTTTTTCTTTTTTTTTTTTTTTTTTTAACACCAAAACACCTCATTTTCACTGCTCACTACAGAAGTTATCACAACCTTGAGGGGAAATTATGTGCTGTTACAGCAGATGCAATCCTGGAAATAATACAAGTTAATTCACATAGTGTGCAAAGATCTTTGTAATATAATTTGGTTTTCACCAGCACTAAGCCAGTTGTCAGAACAATGGTCTATCGTCATGTTAAAATCAACAATCAACAACAGCACAGAAATACATTTTGTTTGGGTGGCGGTGTGGGGGTTGAAGTCAAGCTGAGTGTTCACAGTTCAGAATTTCATCTTTTATTGAGCTTGCTGTGTCCAGAGTGAATCACACACCAAAATAAAACATTTATGTTAGTACAACAAAATGTAAGAAAGGTATCATTCATCAAGCAAAAAAAAAAAAAATCATTTGAGTGTACCCAATTCATATTGAGCGGACTATAGGAATTACAGCCTACAGCCTTACGACTGTGTCACTCAATAAATACTTATAGACCTCATTGTATTTCTCACAACTAGGCATGCTAACACACCTCTTATAATTTTGTAAATTCTGACATGTTAGTAATGTTGAAAATGTTTATTGGCAGCAGTAAGTGTGATGCGAGATTGCCAGTAATACTTCATCAGATTTTAGGCTAGCCTCAGCACATAGTCTAAAGCCGCTTTCACGCTGGACGCGAAACGAATTTTTCGCACGACAGATTTCATTCAAAGTCTATGCAAAGACGCGAATACACGCGAAACGCGTGTATTCTCGTCTTTGCATTGACTTTGAATGTAATTTGTCATGCGAAAAATTCGTTTCGCGTCCGGCGTGAAAGCAGCTTTAGTAATCCAACTTTCGCATGAAAATATGACCACCTGACAATAACAGGTACAGTAAAGTACAGTCTTCAGAAAACCAAACAACTCATGTATCTTTAAAATAGTCCTTAGTGGGCTCCTTCACAAGGCAAATGCCAATGAGCACAGGCCTAAATTAAGTGGGTAATTGTTTAACACGGTTAGAAACATACCACAATGCTTCCCTGCGGACTTCGGCTTTGAAATTTCATTGCCAGCTTTGTCTGCCTTTAATTGCATCAGATTTTGACTGCCAGACTGTTTCTCCACCGTTTTTATGACTGAACTGGGAAAATATCTCGATACAAATAATTACCCCACAGAGGCAGTTGAAGCAATCTGATGCTGATAACAGATTTAACACCAGCCTGTCCTCCATCTCGTTAAAGTAACCATTCTGGGATATCATGACACTCACTGCAATGTCACTCAAGATTGTCTACTCGGCGATTTATAAACAAATAATTTACCAATTTTTTGAGATTTGAGCGAGATTCTACTCATTCTTAACACATAGTATAAATGCATTGGCATTTCATGGGATTGTGTGGTGTGTTCCCTGGATTTGATTTGGACATCTGTGTAATACAGTATACAGTAATTATTTTCATTGCACTGAAAGAGACTATACAAATTAAAGTGTGAAACACATGAATTTAAGTCAAATAAAAATAAATCTATTCAACTTACAGTACATGTACTAAGAGTTAAATCAACACTTCTGAGGACATTTTACTGAGTTGCACCCAAAATTTGTTATAATGATCGTTTTTATTGTTTCTGTAATTGTAGCTTTTTTTGTACAATGCATATCAAAATCAGAGTAAGCAGAAATATTCATATGTAAAACCAAACTGATTCAAAGCAATTTTGCTGAATATAAGCGCTGCAGCATAAGACTGAAAACAAAGAAAAAAAAATTACGCCTTTATGTATAAGACTACGAACAAGTTTTTTTCCCCACTGTTGCTTGGCAACACCCAATTCCTTTAATGATGCACACCGAGCTAAGTCTCTTTGGCAGCTTTGGCAGGGTGTGTCTAAAACGTGCAGCCACTGAGTCTTACTCCTATTAGCCGGTTGATGAACATACTTTTATAATTATACTGGCTTGTGTGTTTAGCTTGATTGAAAAGGTTAGATTACCTTCTGTGTACATACCCCTTCTAACCCACTCCTCTATGAAAAAACCAGAAGAAGAAATCCCTCCTTGATGCAGCACGGCTGGTGAATTTGATCTGCCACCATGGTAGCCAATGTTACCCCACTAACATTGATTACCTGGACTGGTACCTCACTGCCAGAGGGCTAAGTCTGGTTTCCCAGTACTGTCATGACCCATGGTGAACCCGGCTTGGTGCAGTTTGAACTCTTTGCTTTGTTCTCAAGCTGCTGTTATTCAGTCCTCTGTTAAGTGAAGTCTGCGCAGGGTTTGTCTGTGCTGCTGCCACCGTAGTGCAACTTGCCAATTTCTTCCAACGCACTGGCTAGGGAGTCCAAATCCCCGTCGTCTTGGTGACGGGCTTCCCAGAGGTTCAGTATCACTGCTGAAGGACTGCGCTGCTGGGCAAAATAGGACTGGTTCCTGTACAGCAACAAAAAATGGCAATTTCAGCTCAAGTGTTCACTTTTCCTCAGAGAAAATGAGACAGAACAAATCTGACAACTGACCAAAATGGCACGGGACACTAGTGTTACAGTGACAATCAAAATGTAGTAAAAGTTATAGTACACTCAATTCCTCAGCAGTATTCACATACTCGGCAACCTTTATGAACGAGTCTATGTACAGGTGGTGGACAAAATATCAGTATCCCTGAATAATTACTTTAACGTTGAAGTATCTGAACCACAATTACAAAAGCATCTACCAAGGAGACTCATTAATCTGAATGCTAATTAGCAGCAAAGGCCAGCCGAAAAGAACACTGACCAGCAGAACTTTGTGAAGCAAGTCTCCAAAGCAAGATAAAGATGGTTCGGGGAAATGTGTCTACATACTATGGCAGCATATGCCAAACATCAAAAAACAGCAAAAACAAGGAAAAACAGTTGTCATAAGTCAAACCT
The DNA here is from genome assembly GCA_029692085.1 of Gymnothorax javanicus. Taxonomy (NCBI): domain Eukaryota; kingdom Metazoa; phylum Chordata; class Actinopteri; order Anguilliformes; family Muraenidae; genus Gymnothorax; species Gymnothorax javanicus. The sequence continues at coordinate 157,901,614 of CM056194.1, read as the reverse complement.
CATCAACAGGGTCAGACAAGTATTTTGTATAACAGCTGCTAACCATAGAACTGTGGATCTGTAAATCACCACAGCATTGAATCAATCCATACCTTATCCAGCTTCAACTACAAAAGTACACCATAATCTTCAGAAGGAGTATGTAGCAGTGAATTCAGTGATAAGACCAACTACTGTCCAGCAACACATTTCCTCGAAACCGCAATTACTTTGGGCGGCTTTAGTACTAATGTCCAGTAGAGGGCACCTTTGCTCTATACTACATTTTGCTAAATCAAACAGTTTAGATATTTATCGCTAAAACAACTTCAGATAGAAATAGATGAATTTTAAATCTGCCTAACAAGTCTTAGACATTCTCATGATGTGGAAGCAACAAGTTCAACTCATTTTACACAAGCTATAAAAAAAAAGAAAAAAAAAAAAACAACCAAACAAACAAACAAACAAACAAACAAAAAAGACAATAGAGTACTGTAAGTAATGCATACCACAACACTGACACAGAAGGCTGGGGAAATTAAAACATTGTTTCTCCATGCTTCCTTACTTTTCACAGCTAATTCTACCTCAGCTCTCATAAACAGATGCTTCAAGCAATGAATCCCCAAAAATGCCCAGATTAAATATGGCAGCTGCACCAAGAGTAATTTGTTTCAAATTTATAAAAACCTCACTCGTTTTTCCTCCTTTATGCACAGCATATAAATGTAATCAAGAATACAAGCAGGAAAGGAATCCCACAATGCAACACCCCACATAACGAAGACAGGACAGGCTGTGTCAAGTTCTGCTGTGGTGTGTTCCCCCTCTTTCCCCTTGCAAAGTATGTATTAAGTTCAATGATATAAATTTTGTCACAAGATAGTTCATTTAAGGGAAGAGAGTAAGCAGAGGAAATGTGTAAAGGTGCATCCGTGTGCAATGGAGAATAATGTCCGTATAAAAGTGGCCTAAACCCCAATAAACCTATATATGGGTCCGTCAAACTGGCTGCTGTATTCAAACTTGCGGAACTTCAGGTCAATTTAACATTTCAGTGGAGATCCTAGGGTTTCCAATGATCCCAAATATGTCCTGGTGAATTACAGGAAAATGTGAATAAAATGATGAACAAGATCTAGACATTTTCCATTTGATGTAATGCTGTGATCATAGAAACACCTTGTCCTGGGTTTTAATATTTCTCTCAGTATAAGCATGATGTAGCTTCAGTACAGCGCTACAGTCAGCAGATATAAGAATATGCATGTGGAATTGTCCCACAAAATGCTTTTTTTTTCTTGAACATGAACCTACTTAAGGGAAAACTTACGTGAAAAAATAGAGTTTAAGGGGTTAACTAGATGAGTTACTGAACAGCTACTATTAACTAATTTCCCTAGATGAAATTGAAGCATCATGTAGCTATTAGGTTAAGGTCGAAGATACGTGATTTCTCTCAATACAAAATATTTTCTAAAAAGAATCCAGAGAAGTCTTTCCTATAAGCGCTATTTCTCATAGCATGCACAGCATGAACGATTTTATTCAGAAAAACATCCCAACACCTTTCACTTCAAAACATGAGATTTTCATGCAAGTCCGAACTGAAAAACAGTGGGTCAGTAACTTTGATTTCCACGAAATACAACCAAGCTCATGCTTGCGAAGATCTATAATAAAATTTACACTGCAACACCGAGCAACAGCCTTCAGAAGGTAGATACAGTATCTCTGACCATTGAATGAGGACAAGAGATATGGCAGCAGCATCATCCTAAAGACAATCTGGCTCCGCTGGTCTACCTAAATTCTGTGACTGCATCTTAAGAGCAAGCTGATGGATCACTAATGCTTGACATACAGTATGGCAGTATGGCCCATAAATTTTAAAACTATTCAAAAAAGAAAACATGTTCCAATATCAAGAAATGAAAGGTTTTGTAATATTGAAAATTGCACTATGGCGAGCAATTAACTGTTTGAAACTCAATCAATCACAAATACCCTTAGCTTAAAAATTAGATGCATTGTCCAGTAGTTCCATAGCTTTATAAGGTAACTTTATGAGGTAAAGAGTGATTGAATTATTATTTTCAGCCATTCAGAGATGGATGTGCTTATCCTTCCTACGACATAAGCCAACTGCGCTTGAGCTTTAGGTCAAGAACTGATGGCTGGACATTCTAGGTCAGGATTTTCTGGTAAAGAGCAAAATTAATGGTTCCATCAATCATGGCTAGTTTTCCAAGTCCTGAAGGACCAAAACAGACCCAGACCGTCCCACAACCACCATTGTGTTTGACTGGTGGTATGATGTTCTCATTGTGGAATGCTGTGTTTGCTTATGCCAGATGTAACAAGACTCATTTCCTCCAAAAAGATCCACTTTCGCCTGATCAGTAAACAATATTTTGGCAGGCCAGCCACACCTGGGAAGGGTCATTTTTCTTCCAAATTTTTGCCTTTTGGTTCTCACCATGGTTTGCTGTAGTGCCTGAACTTTATCAATGGCTTCGTAACCCTTTCCAGACTGATAGATGCCAACAACTTCATTTCTCATCTCTTCTTGAATTTCTCAAGATTTCAGCATCATGTGTTGCTTTTTGCCTACTTTACATGGCCAGACAGGTTCCATTTAAGTGATGCTTAGATTAAACAGAGCTGGCAGAAATCATCCTTGGCCATACCTTGTGAAATTTAATCCAATTGAGCAATTGATTGATTTAATAACTGAGGGGGAAATTACTTTTCTACATAAGGCCAGATAGTGTTGGATAGCTTTTTCCTTCAATAAATAAAATTATAATTTAAAAACTGCATCCTTGTATAATATTAACATTGTTTGATGATCTGAAACGTGTGACAAATATGCCAAAATAGAAGAAATCAGACAGGGGGCAATTACTTTTTCACAGCACCGTCTGCATAATTCTGTCCGTCCAGGGTGAAAGGATTTATTACTCCTGCAACCTGTTCTGCAACACTGACATTCGCACCATCAGTGGATTATAATATCATTCTTCCCCGAGGCCAGCTTCATTGCAAGTGGGAAAGAAGATAAAAACTGAATTTACAACAGACATTTCAATCTTTACGATGCAATAGGATTCAATAAAGATTCAAATTCTTACATATTTTTATATGGAGAGTAAGAAAATTTCAGTATTATACGCTATGTCAGTTCCTGGTCATATCTAAGTTTCTCTGAAAACTATGAAATTACAAATTTAGCATAAGGGCTATGTATGCCATAACACCACTGAGGTGGTAGCACATACATCAACTTCAAATATTGCATCAGTTTTCATACAACATCCTCTGAGTGCAAACAAAGGCATGCAATATCAATATTTAGAAGATACCTTGTAGTACCTGCATCAGTTGAAGGCAATTCTATGAACCGTGGTCAAATATTTAATATTTTTCCTTCTCAACAGAATTTTTTTTTTTTTTTTTTTTTTTAAATAAACCCTCACTCCAAATTTCATGCCTATAACACATTCCAGAGGTTGGGACAGGGGCATGTTTACCACTGTGTTACATCACCTTTCCTTTTAACACCACCTCCAAGTAATTGGTTGGGTAACTGAGGACACCAATTGCTCCAGTTAAGAAGGATTTTTTTTTTTACCATTCTTTCTTGATGGCAATATGTCTTTAGCTGCTCAGACATCTAGATGGTTCAGTTTTGCTCCGCTTTAAACACCTCATATTTTCGATCGGAGACAGACCTAGACTGGAGGTAGGCCAGTCTACTGGCCACATTCTCAGATTAGAGAGCCATTCTGTTGCTACGCATGCAGAATGTGACTGTTCACTGTCATGTTTAAATATGCAAGGGCCTTCTTGAAAAGATGTCATCAAGAACAGTGGTTCCAAAACTCAGTCCTGGAGACCCCCAAGTATGCTGGATTTTGTTCCAATAACAATGGAAAACAAGGGATTTTAACAAGCTGTCAATTTTTCCTGAGTTTGTGCTTTTGATGTTCGGTGGGATTATTCAAACATTATGCCAGAAATAGATTTGCAGGAATATCCAATACACAGTATATATTGCTTTTTTTTTAAGTTATAATATTGTGCTTCATGGATTATAGTGAACAAATGCTTCAAAAGAGGCAACACAAAAAATTGAAGTCAATTATAGGCAGCCAATTAAGTTGTCATTAATAATTTTCTTTCTTAAACATCAACACAATTCATGTTTTCCTAATTACCATCTACTTCATCTTTGAATCAATTGTTTATTATCTACCAGATAATTTGGATTGGTGGCCAATATTAGTTGTATCAATTGTGCTTCTGCTTGGCTGGAATAAAAACCTGCAGCCCCCTGGACCGTTTACAGACCAGTTTGAGACCTGCGCTATATGTAATGTCAAAAAATAATGGTGGGGTCAATGGGAAGCGGAGGGTGATGGGGTATTTTTATGCATGTAAATATTTTCTTAGAGTAGAGTAACTAGGTTCACAAATAATTAACTTTAGTCTCGCCTTTGTTTTAATACCATGACTGCTGTTTTGTATATGGTTTAAATTGCTGACAAATTTTCGTATAAAAACATGTTACGTAGTGATTCGACCTCTATCTCCTAAAACTCCTTGATGCATAACTACATGAAACACAATTCTCAGAGGACCTAAGGAGGCGGCAGTAACACAGGTTATGGGCTTGTTCTTCACCTGAGAAAACTGCTAGTTCGCTAAAGCATTAACTCACTGGTTTTAAGGAGAATGACAGTGGCTAATCAGATTGGCCTTAACAGAACCAAACCCCCAGCACTCCCACAGGAAATAAATTTGTCTTATTCCAACCCTTTTGACAAAAGTGCCACAGCTGTGCTATCGCCTCCTGAGACAAAATTACTGGAATAGAGTTAGACAAGCCCAGATTTGATCTGTGATACCACTAGCACTTGCGTTCGCCAACAGCGTTTACGTCGTTAAAATAGGGCCCTTAGAGCTCCACTTTTGTGCCTTTGCAAATAGGAATGCATGAAGCAGTAACACTATGCACAATTTTGTCCATAGATTATGGCATATTTATCCCCTTCGCCCAGTTTGGAACTTTCTTGCCCTGAAATAAAGCCGTTTGCATCTCAATGGGATGGCCAGTGCATTAGAGAGTGCGTCAATTAATGAAGCTGGTGCTATACAAGTTTCATGTCACATACCATGTTTGCATTCTCACTCACCCAGAGAATCTTAAGCAAAAGCTGTCACTCTATGGTTGTTTCATGAGACTGAATCCCAACCAGTGGAGCTGATGGCAAATAAATGCTGAGCATTCATATCATTCTCCTTCCCTTTTCCTTATTTTTTTTTTTTAAAGATTATTTTTTGGGAATTTTTCCTTTATTTGACAGTTATACAGTGTAGAGAGACAGGAAGGGTGGGGAGAAGAATGGGGGAAGACATGCAGCAAATGACCTGAGTCGGAGTCGAACCCGGGTCGCTGAGGGAAGGACACAGCCTTTATGGTACGCGCGCTTAGACCGATGAGCCACCGCGGCGCCCCTCCCTTTTCCTTATTTAGGCCTATCCTATTAATAATGCCGACAAAATGATGGTAAAGTCTAATGGGAAGGGGAAGGCGAAGGAATATTTTTACACGCAATTTTTTCCTATGTGAGGGGGAAAAACAATTAAGTTCAGTCTCATTTTTGTTTTACTACAATGAGTGCTGTTTTGTATAAGGTTTAAATGACCCACATTCATACAAAACTCATTAACGCTAATTTTCGCTTTCCCAGTGGCCTCATATTATTAAACCTGACAAAACGTGAGTGCGGCTCTCAAAGGACCAACTTAGGTGGCAGTGATACAAAATAGGTTCTTGTTCCTCACCTGATAAAATTTGCGTGTTCATGTACTGGTTTTAAAGAGAGTGACAGTGGCTGATCTGATTTTTCTATTTAGGAACAAAACCCTCACTGCATCCCTCACTGCATCCACAGGACACAAACTCATTTTAGACTAACCCCTTAGGCAACAGCACCACTGTTGTCCTATGGCATGCTGTCATGAAATTACCAGAATGGAGATAGACATGCCAAGTTTTGATCTGTGATACCGCTAGCGCTTGCATTTGCCTGCTGCATTTAGGTTGTCAAATTAGGCTCCAATGTGATTATGACTATAAGTAATCCTAAACGAGAAGAACCTGGTAAAGGAAAATAAAAGGCTGGTTGAAATAACTTGATTGCCATTGTGGTTAGAACAAAAACCAACACACACAGATGTACTCTAGGACTGAGTTCGGGAACCACTTGTCTAGAAGACATATGAAGGGTTCATTTGCAAAAAGTTATGTGCATTTTGAATTATTTCCCTAAATCATGCTTTTTAAATTGTGCACTCCATGGAATATCATTATTTCAGTAAGATATCTCAATTTTTTTTTTACTTTTCCTAAATTATGTTTTTTGATTGTGTAGTCATAGGAATATTCACCAAACCGCTGTTGGTGTATTCATTTTCAGTATGGCCTTTATCTGTTTTCGCAAATGAACTTTTCATATGTTGCTCCAAAATGCATATATCTGCATCAGAATCAATGGTACAAATGCAGAGTTCAAGTTACTTATACCATGAATACTAACACAACCCCATAACATTACGTTGGTAAAAACCAGGATGGTCCTTTTTTCTTTGTCTTGGAAGACCCCTAAGTTAATTATCACCATACACATTTTGAAAGGTTGACTGGTCTGACAAAAACATTTCACCTGTGCATGAGATGAGCTCAAGCCCAGAGACGACAGCAACATTTCTGGATTTTTTGACAAATGGCTTCCTTGGTGCAAAGTATGGTCTTCGCTTGCATTTGTGGACACAATGACTGGTGTTTACTGGGGAAGATTTTCAACCATTTATGCAGACATTTTTCCAAATTCCCTGAATATTTTAATAATATTATGCAATAATGAGGGAGAAATCCATAAAATCCACACAACAGCACATTAAGATACTATATGTTTTTTAAACTGTTGGATTGTTCAGTAAAGCAGTTTTTCATTAAGTGGCTAGCCTCAATCACTTCTTGCTTGTGAAAAACAGGGTCTTTTGTTGATGCGCCTTTTACATCAAAGCATGATAGTGTCACCTGTTTAACGCTTGTACACAACAAGTGTACCGTTTTTCAAGCATTCCAATGTTTTGCAAGTCTTGTATTGCCCCACTTTTTTGGAATGTGTTGCAGGCATCAAATTCAGTATGAGCATGTATTTCCAAAATTACAATAAAGTGGATGACATAAAACACTGAACACTTTGTACCGTTTTCAATTTAATACAGGTCAAAGATGATCACTGCATTCTTTTTTACTTGCATTTTATACTGTTCAAACATCTTAGAAATGAGGTTGTAGATCAGAGTCATTTTCATTTTATTCAGGAAGTACTGTAGGTGAATTGTAGAATTATATGGAATTTCATAGGACAGGAATACATGGCAAAAAGAGCTTGTAAAAAAAGCAAAGTGTCCGAATGTTCATATTACTGTAGGTTATGAACAGGTTTACAAAGTTAGAAATAAAACAAAAAAACAATATTGAAAGAAAATAATAAAGCAAACAAGTTTATTTATTACTTTACATGACCACAGCAACTCACTCCGAGCACAAAACAAACTACTCTTCACTGAATAGTGAGTCTTAACTGTGTTCTGATATAGTTTAAACTCTCAAGTTGTTTACTTCGTTGCTCACAAATGTGATGCAATTCTGAAGTCACGTCAGTTCAGACAACAAAAGATTCTGACTTGTAGTCAAGCCTTTCACATTTTCCTTTGAAATTGTAATGAGGAACCAAAGTCAATTGATAGTCATTTCTATTTTTCTTCAGTGAAAACAAAATCATAGAAGGAGACGAAGAAGGTTGTAGCTTAATCTAGGCGTGCAATTCCTAAAATAATTCTGACACACAGAAGTACATTTCAGCTCCATATAAACATGTAATGTAGAACTGCATTCAACTCTGACTCACTTAGATCTTAGTCAACAGAGAACACAAATAAATATTTTCAAATAGTTATGCATTTGAGGATAAACCATTAGGGAAGTCATTTTACATCAGCAATGGAGTCTCACCTGTCGATGTGAAGTTTCTGTGCCAAAAGCTGCCAGTCCTTGCCTTTGGCATTGACATTGTCAAAAGTTGTACAGATCCTCTGGCGGATGGAGAAGGGGATTTTGAAGGCGTTGGGGCCATGCAGAGATGAGACAGAGCCATCCATCTGAGAGATGAACGGGACGAACTCCTTTTCCCTCTGAGACACAAAGTGAGGCTTGTGTAAACTGCCGAGAGAAGCCTGTGTGGACTCAAACACCCTTATCATGTGACACAATTCACAGCCTACGAGAAAATAACAAACATAATACTGATTTATGGCACATTTAATACTTTTATAAACACTAGTGTAGTTGTAGAAAGTAAAGCTGGATGTCATGTACTGACAAAATGTCACAAATTTACATTTCTAACAATTTATTTACATTACAACATACAGTATGTTCAGAATGAAATACTTAGATTCTAAATTTCATTTTTACATGGGAAATGGTCCACTTAGCTTGGATAGGCCATCAGATGGAATACAAAAATGAATACAATAACTATTATCTTTCAATCACACTTTTCAGCATCTATTACACTCTCTGACAATGGCTAGAGGCCTCAACCAACACATTCAGAATTTATAGGTGTTGTCCACACAGGGACCCTTAGAAGGTGGTGTACCCTGTCTGAGATGAGTGTTGATCAATCAATGTACAACTTGCAGGAGACCTACAAAGCAATGAGTCCGGCACGTGGGTCACGATCACTGCCGAGACTCAATCACATACATTTGAGCCTCACCTCTGCAATGCATGAGCAGACCTGGAGCATCTGCTCCTGGCCTTCCAACTGTCGCACTCTGATCCTGCAGGAGAGCTGCTTTGTGGTGGGGCTGTATCGCTCCAAGCTGAAGGCACAGTGCAGGGGCTTCTGATTGCTCCTCCACACTTGAGAAAAGGAGAATTCCTACAGGGGAAGGGGAGAAGGTGGACAGCCAAACCTGAACGAGCAGAGCTTTAGAGAGAAACAAGTGGAACAAATTCTTTGCAAAGATGATTAATCTTCACTGCGTGCTTCGGGCGAAGACAGCACAAACAAGCGCACACAAGTGACAAAATGAAAAAAAAAAAACAACAACAACAAAAACACAACAGAGTGTTTGAGGCTAAAGATATATCAGAGACCTGAGGAAAAAAAATAACATTTTCCTGCAACTGCTGTCAGTACTCAAATGTGTATTTATCCTTACAAAGGGGAGCTTCATTGATATTCAGGACTACAAAAATAGGCAAGTTCTGCTCCTTGTGACTACTGTTTGTCACTAGGAGGATGTATAACACATTGCTGTAATGAGTGAGAGAAAGAAACAGATTTCCATAAATGACTTAAGAATAGTCAAGATTAGTCCAATTACCTGTTATCAACATCCAGCTAATACTCAGATGAAGTTTTCTGGCAGTTAAACAAGTTAAGGTGAAAATACCTATATGCACACCAGATGAGCTTAACTCCATTTTACCAATGTTTGACACACTGTAAACAATGGAGCAACAGAAATGCAAGGAAATTATGAGGCTTCACAGACCCAACAGGGGCTTGTTAACAGGTTGTCAAAAAATTGTTTAGCAAAAATGATTCACCGGATTTTCAAAGTGTTTTCAGTCACTTGTGAAAATCACTTCAAAGGTCCACTAACCTGAGCCTCTGAAGCTGAGGCAACCTTGGTGCAACCAACACAAATCATGAAGTATGACATAAAGAGGATGACAGCTGCCTGCACTGAGATGTGACCAAAGAAAGATTTAACAAGACTGCAATCTTATTGGAAGCCCCATTTACCTCTAACAGCCACATCCATCATGGCCCATATTAAATAAAGTCTCCCTTAATCCCCGTCTTCTTTGCGAGAACTGGATTACCACACACGCAGATACATGCTGTATCACAGATGTATCCGCTTTTCCAACAGCCTATGTAGATTTCCAATGAAATGCCACCTTTTAATGCAACTTAACTAGCTACGCACCATATGAAAAAAAGAAAATCGTTATTGGTACTAAAGCGTCTTTGCATTGAACATAACATTTATTTTTGTGGAAGTTTGATAGTCATTTGGTGTGACAATTGAAGTTATAGATTTTTCATTGAAACCACATGGTAAATGTAAAAAAAACTTCATCACATTTTCAGAAGGGTCCAAAGGAAATGAAACTCCCAGCCTGCTTTTACTACTACGGTAGTATATAAAACAAATTTGCAAAACGTAGGACACCAATTGATAGAATTGAGGAATACATGCCACAAGACTTCCATTCCATTAGGACTGAATCTCTTTGCTTTTTGCTTTTCTGGTGTTAATACAGGAGAGCGCAACACATGCAGTACTGTACCTGACATGTGGTGAAAGGCTTTATGTTCCACAAAAACTGTGGTATGTCCTGGATGGAGATTTGGAGGCTGCAGTAGTTTGCTTTAAAGAGTAATGTCTTCTGTTCCTCCAGGAGCTGTCCACCCCTGCCCTTCTCCATTGCAATGACCCCCTGAAAATTCATTGAAAAATGAATTCAAAATCCATTCAATGACGGTGAATTTGGATTTTGTTCAGAGGTATGTCAAATACAGGAAGTAAAATGCCCTGCCTACTTTCAATCATGATACTCTGGAATTTTCACTTTAATGTTTCAAGAGGAGAGGGGAGCAACAAAAGAACTTGAACCATCAACAAGTGGACCTTTAATCAATAGAAGCTATTTCTAACTTAACTGAAATTTTCATTCATTTTTTTGTGTAGCTCATTGGTTGTCAGGGGATTTCAATGCATAAGCCATTCTCCTTCCCATTCCATTCAAGGAGAAAAAAAGAGAGGAGATGGGCATCGGCTGGGATTACCAAGATTCATTCTGAAATACCTGGCTTAGCTAAATAAATAAAATAACATAAAAACAACCAGCATGTCAAGATGAAATTGTGTCTAGTGTTGTGTTTTTTCCAGGGTGGCTCAGGGAAATTGAATTCCAGCCAACCCTGGAGAGGGGCCATCTTGCCATGCACATGCCAGAGCTTTTAGTGCGCTGTCTTCCCTGGTGTTTAAAAGCCAAATATAATCAGGAGATCCTAAATTCATGAGAAAAAGGAAATCAATCTCTGTTAGGACTCTTTGCTTGTCCCAGAAGTCAGCTGGTTCATCCATCATTTCCTGTATGCAGTTACTTGGTGGCATCAAAATTATGGAAACAAAATTGATTGATTTTAAACATAGTGTGGTTTTATAGAAATATATGGGAAATGGTTTCGGGAAAAAGGCTTAATCTTTCCTAATTTTATGGATGCACCAGAGCTCGTACCAACAGATATTTTGGTTTTTGTGTTGCCCCATGGCAGCACTAGTACTGTGACCAGAAGAACATGACTGACTGAAGAGCAGTGCGCTGGACAGTGGCAACTGACCCATTTGCAGTTCACATACATCACATACTGATGCAAGAGCAATCCCATAGCAAACCCATTGTCTTGCACTTTTCTGTTTCCAGACAAATTCACATCTTTTAAAACTAGAAAGCAATGTCTACAGCTTTAAGCACTAAAAACTGAGTAAAATTTCTTCTACAATACATTGAACGGGCCTCGATAGCTGGGAAAAGCAACTGCACATAGGCTTCTTAGCTCGTCCAAAATAAACTGAGTTGGAAAGTACACAGGTCCAGAAGTAAAATTCCTACAGGCATATTGTTTCCGCCCATGAAACTCAGCCTGCTGATTTCACAAATTAGATGGCTGAAGTTAGCTAAGCTCATAAGTAGAGATGCACCAAATTTTCGGCCACTGAAAATTTTTGGCCGAAAATAAAAAAAAAAAAAAAAAAAAATGCATTTTCGGTTTTCAGCCGAAAGACTTTTAACACCGAAACAATGCGGCCGAAACAGGATGTTGTGATGACGCAAGCAAAAACCGCGGCCAGCACACGCCTGTCCGGACTTTTATTCCGTCGATTTTGTTAAATATTTATGTGTTTAAATCAGGGAATGCGCACTACCGTCACCATGTTATGGCACTAAAGTCCGCGAGTGCTTAATTATAATTTCTGTTTGACATTGTCCAGATGCATAGGGTAGCAGCTGGTGTTGTGTCGATTTCGGTTGCACATTAAATAACGTGCCACCTAAAAACGCAAAGCAATGATATCCGTAAAAGGCATAGAGTATTCATAGAAAAAGGCAATGTATTCTCAAGGCATTTGTGTACCATCAGTATTCTATAATGTAACTACAACCCCTGGAAAAAAATATGGAATCACCACACACCGAGGATGTTAATTTACATTTTTCCCTATATAACAAAGAAGCAAATAACACATGACAAAACAATTATTGTTTATTAGCTTGACATTCAGGCTCCATAAACATTTCACTTTGAAACTGAAGGCAAAACACGTAGCAAATGCACAAATCGCAGGAGAGGGCAGAGTATTAGAATTTATCGCTTTACGATGCGTCATCTCATCTGTGATACCTTTTCTAAGAACAAAATGCTTCATCAGCACCCGTAAAGTTATTTTCCGCGCAATTTTCGTAAAACAGGGGCAGCATAAGAACTTTCTCAAGGGGAATTAGGGGAACACCGTTGCTTCTAATTTTGCTACGAACAGGGTCACAGGCAAAGAAACGCATTTCATAAATGCAGCAGCTTCGGTGAACAAACGCAACCTTGTTTGAAAGGTAAGGCTACGCACAGTATATTTATTAAGCTGCCTAAAACAACACACGTTTCAAAAACACAATTTGAGGACCTGTTTCAATGATGGCAAGTGAAGCCAGTTTCCTAGCGATAGTGCGGAAGCGATTTCTCTGACCAATGAGAGGGCTACTGTGTTGTCACGTAACATATTTAATTTTGCAATTCTTCAGCAGCCAGTAATAGGCCAGTCAGTTATAGGCCTGTAGGTTATTCATGAGTGGGGCCAAGTAAAGCATTTTATTTATAATTTTATTTTATATTGTGCTTTGTTGGAATGTCAGAGCTAAATAAATATTTTCAAAGTTTTGTAATTGATTTATTCTTTGAAGCATGAATATTCATTTATGCAATTGCAATGCCTTGACTTTAGTTAGGTAGTACTCAGTCATAGCCATAAATGCAACAGTACTAAAAATTGACATAATAATTTCTTTCGGTGTTTCAGTTTTCGGCCAAGCGTTTCTCATTTTCGGTTTTCGGTTACGGCCAAAAATTTTCATTTTGGTGCATCCCTACTCATAAGCAAATCCTGGTGGTAATAACAAAATGGCGGGGAGGACCTTTACTTTCTGAACCTGGAGAGTCCACCTCTTAAAATAAACTACAAGTTGTATTTATTTCAAGTTATCATACACTACAGCATAATAAAATGAAACATGAAAGAAATCGACCAGATTGCACAGTGCAAGTCTCAGAAAGGACTAAGATATTGAACAATTGCCAGCTAATTCACCATGAACTGCAACTCACGGAATTATATGTGAAGATGTACAAGAGACAAGAGGCAAATAAATACATATTACTTGAATATTTAATATTTCTGAATTAAGCCAGGAGAGCATCAGAGCCAAAGACTAGCCCACAGCTACATGTAAATAAACTAGAAAATGACTGGCATAATTACAGTAACAAATCCACTGAAAACAGATGTCCTCAGTGGAACAACAATGGCTCAAACAAAAAAAAAAAAAAAAAGCAAAAAAAAATTGAAAATATGAGAGCAGAGGAAGACAATGGGGGGGATACGATGTTTTCGAAAGGGGCAAAGTCTATGATGTGTGGTCAACTCTGTTGTTGATTATTATGGATGAAGCAGATTGGAGGGCTCGATGAAGGCTGACTCATCGTGAGGCACCATCACTCATGAATATGGATCGGTATGGGGTGAGGAGTCAGCTCACATCTCCAGTGCTACCGTTTGCATATAATTACCATAAGCTTCCAAAATGCATGCTGGTAGTTTCCTCAGTAACTCTAGAATGGTGACATTTGATTGGTCATGATTTCGGTCAACGTTTGACTATTTTTAGACTATGTTCCTCCCCTGACTGCTATTCCCGCACAAACTTAGTCTTCACTGTAAAATTAAGAGTGCAGGAGCCAGTTTTTGTAGCAGTGGATTAAAACCTGATCATAGTGCCACTGGTACAAATTTCAAATTGGTGGTAAAGCTGCTGTATACTCCAGCAAATCAATTTACATCAATGTATTTAGTAAGCAACCACTAGTCTCAATAAATAAAAATTAGTAGCAGTTTTTTTTAGATTTCCTGGTATAAAATTTTTTACACAAAAATGTTGGAAAATTCCACTCTGATTGTTTGGTTTATTGTGTTCTCCACAGATATTACATGTCACAATTTCAGCTGCTTGACCAGATACTGATAAAGTCTTGATGATGGCGGTTCAGCAAATAGGCATATCATGTAATACTTGGGATATCCCTCTCAGGAGATTTGATTTCTCTGGCAAACACAAAACAATGTTGCATTGAATTTAATGATTGAGGGAAAAAACACTCAATCAAGTACAAGAGGAAATGAAGCCACCTTGCAGACTCTCACTCTTCCTGTTGTAATCAAACTCCCCAAATTGTGTAAGTGGAATGAGATATTCTGGGTGTTCATTTCAGGCCCAGATAATCTTGACTCGGGCACAATAATAAAATAAAAGTCTTCACAAGCCTTGTTTTAATGGGAAGCAGCTTGATGTCTAGCTACCAGTTCAACCTCAACTTTGGCCAATGAGCTACGCTATATGCACATGCTAAAGTCAAGACAAACTGCAGTCCCCCAGGTATGTAGCAATGCAATTACTGTTCTTCTCAGATCAAGATCCCAGTAAATAAATCAGTGACAATTTTTGCTTCAGTGCTTAACATTGCATACATGACCCCAGAAAAATTGTCACACCAGCTCAACACAGCGAAGAAGCTTACTTTTCTAAAAAATCAAAGAGTGGCAACACATTGGATAAAGACATATGGAAAAAACCCAGCTTCAGCACAGCACCTGATAGGCAGTAGGGGTATCATCCACACAGTAAACTCTCAGGGTATAGTCCATGGAACTGGCACCGGTGCTCCCAAACACAGTTAACCTTATCCTCTTCTCAGCAGCATCAGTGAAGGGCTCCCCAAATAGTGCATAGCAACCAGGGTGTTCCAGCAGCAGGTGGCAGCACTGGGAATCCATCAGGCAGTAACAGGAAGTGGTCTCCTCCTCCACTGACATCACATCCTACAAGATACATTCAACACACATACTAATGTACACTGAAAGGAAATTACAAACATCAGAAACATTCCTTCTCCTTAGTCCACATCCAGGAAAAATTCTGCATACATCCCACGGTGTACTGAGTTCTGCATTGAGTATTGTACCTTTAATCTGATGTTTCCTGCTTAATGCTTTCATGCCTCATTCCACACTTAGATACAACAGGCTCCAGATTTGCAAGAGAGGGAATGTCAACATTAACAGTGTGTGCGTGCGTGTGTGTGTATGTGTGTGCGTGTGTGTGTGTGTGTGTGTGTGTGTGTGTGTGTGTGTGTGTGTTTGCGCGCGTGCAAGAAATTATAGACCAAGTGACAGTGTAGGGTTATGACTTCAGAGGGACTGACTTTGTGCAGAAAGTCTATGCAGTTCAAAGCCAGGATGTATTATTCAGATCCCAGGGGCAGCATTTCTGCAGTCATTAGTAGTAGCACAGTAGACTCGATTTCTTTCTTTGTAAAACTCCACTAGAAGCTGAAGTCAAGCAACATTGCACACGATTTGAAGCAAGTAAACTCAATTTTAAAAAATGGCATTTATATTTTTTCCCAGCTAGAAACTACCATAACATTGCAAATCATTCCATGCCTAAAAAAAGGGGAAAAAAGGGGGGGTGGTGGGGGAATCATTACTTCTAAGTAATAGCAGAATTCAAGTTGGCTTCTACCATTTTGCCTGAGAGATACATTAAGATCCCATGGGTTTGTAACTGCAACTTGCCTGTGTCTTTTGTGTAACTTTTTTCTTTGAGAATTACCCCATAAGCATGTCATTTACAGTTAAAAGAACAAGTGTCAAGATACTGCCCCCACAGCACTGGAAACTTGGCGCTACTTCGCTCACACCTTCCTACTGTGAACCAATTATGAAATGCAGGCACAAAGTGCATATATTTCATTTAGATCTTCTACACCCTTTCCCAGTAGTGGCCATGTCTTCCAATGAAAACTGTTAAATTAAAAAAAATTCCACTAATTTTTATTCAAATTCCTTCTTACCAACACCTAGTTGTGAAAAGATTGGCAGGATTTAGAAACCAGAGCTGTGAATACCATATGTGTGACTCGTACGAGATAACGAGTGAGATAGCAAAAAACATATTAAAAAGAGACTGGAGACTTGGAGACTGGAGCCAAGTAATGCTGCGTTTATGTCCTATGGGCAGAAGCAGAGTCGAGATAAGATAAAAATCTGTGCTTAAGTTTCTTTGCAGCCTATAGTACACGCATAGGTCCCTGCCCCCTAGGTGTTATTACCTTTTCCAGGGCTTTCATTGCAGCTATATCTGTCATAAAAACACCCCAGGAACAGGAATTGAGGCCTACAGGTCTGGCTGAATTAGACCACATGTCACCAAGACAAGTTTCAAAGCTTATCGTGAAAATATAAGTAGGAAAATACGCGATAGACTGCGGAGTCTGACACGCACGCTGCAGATCTGCCTCTAAACATATTCCTATATCTCCCATTAGGCTTATTTGCTGTGCACTCTCAGAGGCTATTTGATGAGAAGAAAGTCTATCTCAGGATTATAACTCTATTAATATTACCAGAAGTCATATAATGCTATCCATATATATATAAACATTTCTCTGCTTTTCCACCAATTTTCATCCTTGTGACAGCGTTCAGTCGCCCATGTCTAACCTAGTCCTCTGGATGCACTTTACTGAGTTTACCGCCAGAGAAACACGTGTCATATGCCCGGCTGTCACATGCTGTAAGGCTTTCAGTTCCCACAGAGTCATCCCACTGTCTGCTGGGTTATGCCGGACTCTTTTCTCCTAAGCTCCTCTCCATATCCTCACACTCTATCTACCCCCAAGTGTGAGAAAGTATTCACCCGTCAATCCCTGTTTTCAGGCTTAGCTCACAAAGCTCAAACTAACACCGGAAGGAAACCCATATAGTGCGTGCCTGGATCAATGAATGAGGGAAGGTGGATTGGACCTGTGTATTTTGACACATTGACACAAATACATGGCATTAAAAAAATGTATAAGTAACACAGTTGAAAATGAATACAAAAAATTTAGACAACAATGGCCCGTTGTGTCCAATTCATCAATGACCTCATGCAATCGAAAATGATCAGATGTCACAAAACATTTCAGGCATATAATATCAAATGAATTGCGGCGCTTCAGCCAGATCAATCCCAGATCGTGACACGCTCTTACCTCCCACTTGCTTTTCCGTGTCAGTCTCTTGAGTCGTATGCTCCAGTTTTCTGTGTTGACCTCAGCGCAGTGGGCTATCGTCATGGCAACCGGGCAGGAAAGGTCAAGCCCAGGTGGGCCATAAGACACCGCTGGGCTGAGCAGTATTTCACCGCCCTCATTGGTTTGAGGCCTGAAAACACAGGGACTGGAAGTAAAAGTACAGCGCAGGGGGTCCTCGGTAATAAGCAGACGGCTGTTATCAGGTAATGGTTTTTAAAGTGCTCTTCGAAAAAAAAAAAAAAAAAAAAAGCTGATTTAAAGGACAAACAGTGGCACTTAAACTAACAGACATCGTGCCGAGGCTGTATAGAGAGCATAGAATGCTGGAACATATATTTCTCCAGTTAGAGTGGAGATAAGTTAAGAGTGACACATTTCCTGTAGCATGCCTACCTTGGAACTGAAAGCTTGATGGACAATGCCAAAGAACCAAAATGTGGTCTACCCATTAGTTTAGCAGCGGTCACACTTTAGATGAAGTGTTGTTCATAAAGGCTTTATTATGCATGTATAATGCCTTCATAAATGAGACATAATGTCTTCATAAATCATATGTAAGCAAATGAAATACTTTTTAAAGGGTGAAATAACACATCTTTATTCAGCATGTGATGCCAGATGTGCCAAAAACAATGCCACTAACCAGACAATGTCACCCTTTATAGTAGTATTTAGCCACTAGCTAATGTCATTGTCAGTTATATGACATCTGGCATCACATGCTGAATAAGGATGCATTATTTCACCCTTTACAAAGCATGACATTTGCTTACGTGTGATTTATGAAGACAATATGTCCCATTTATGAAGGAATTATACTTGCTGTATACAGCCTTTATGAGCAACACTTCATCTAAAGTGTGACCATAGCAGCTTTCAATCCAATGCTACAGACAGGGGAATTTGAAAAACAAATAGTAATGCATCCTCTACCAAAAGCATCCCAAACCACCCAAAAATTCCTAAAATAAATATTAGCTCATAAAGAGTCCGCTTATTCATCCCAATTGTATCCAATTATTGTGAGCCGTTTCTTTCCACAAAAAAGTACACCTGTGAACAAGGGATGATTATTCCGTTTTAATGGAGCAAAACGGCCCATAAGATACTGTACAATGCTAGCGCAGTGTATGTAAGAAATGCAGAGAATATTAAGAATTTTGACATTTTGATAGCTGTGATAACATGCCAACAGTGTTCCACTAACTGTCTTTCATTTCAGTTGCACCTTGACAAATCTAAAGGCACTTACTGAGGAACAATTGTTAGGGGTGCTTGTTAGGGGTGTAAAATCAAATAAAAATTATATATTTGGCACAAAAAGATGGCTACATGATGAAAAGACTTAACAGTAAAATTGCCACGTAATTTCAAAACAATGTTCATTATTGCATCAGATAAAATCCAAAAATGGTAATGCTAAGACTGTACCAAGTCGTGCAGTAGTCTCTTTTTAAAAAGCTAATAAATGATTGAATTATAAAGCATTAAAAAGTGGCCCCAGTGAAAAAAGGGAACCAGCAATAAGTCACAGCAAGCACTTATGTCAGGTTTACAGAATGGGACTGACAGACTATAATTTTCTTTGCACAATTAATATAATAAGGACATGCGCAAGTATATTATGTCATTATTACATGTATAAAAATGTATTTTTAGGAGACATTTTATGTATTTTATCCACACACAAAACTGAAAAACATTCACTGTGAATAGAGGTAGAATAATCAAACTGTATTGATTACTTGGACCCTGTCCTAACCACAGGTAGTTATGGTCAATATTGTTTCTTCATTGTCAGCCCGTTTAGAATACTTCAATTTCCTGTCACGCAAAGTAAAGGCCTATATTAACAGATGGCACATGCGTGTCACTGCATACTGAATGTGTGTATTATACCTTTGTGTTACTATGTAGACATTTGCTAATGATTGCAGTTAAGTAAAAAGACTGATGTTCACTGAAGTCTTATAATCAACACATAACAGGCATTTCCCTCCATAAATTCCCCGCGGTCAAAATGAAAAAGATTTTGATCTTTATTTAGATCAAATTTGCAGGCATTCATAGTATTAATGAATGCTCTTTACAGAGGCAGACACAAGTGACAGATCATGATGATGGTACATTACGGCCTTTCTTCTGTTGAAATGGTGGAAAAATGTGTCAGGGGCATGAAAATATCAAAATGATGTGCAGCCCACATAATAAACATTATATGTACTGGTCTTGAGATTTTTTAATTTTATTTTGGCACTGTTGTTAAGGGGCTTAAGATTTCCACCATACACCCTATTAATGGATTTAATTGAGGGCACTGTTTGCTGACATTCATCCACAGCGATTTTCTCACTTCTATTTAACCCTTTATTCACGCACACCAAACTGTTTGCAATGGTCTGGTATGGCTGTAAGGCCACAAGCCTCAAAAATTCTCAGCAATAAATACTGGAACATCAAGGTGAGAACTGTGCAGGAATTGAAGCCAAGGTAACACATTTTAATCATTAATTGCATATGTGAGCTACTTGTCACCAAGAATGTGGCTTTTTTTTGTAGGTATAAAATTAGGAACGTTTTCACTGGAGTGAAGCAAAGCAATAAAATTGCTCGAGAATCATTACTTTTGAGGGTGGCAGCAAAGTCACTTATAAATGTCAGAAAAACAGATATTGGTTGAAAGCCAACAATGTTATTTATTTTTGTTGGAAGAAAGGGGCCACAAGCTGCACAATTACGAATAGAAAAGGGAATTGGAGATTGAGATGGCATTCATCACCATGGCCAAGAGTGTGACAATCACTCTTGAAATCAAATCAACCTTAAACTACATCCACTGATTTTCACAGAGTTTAACCCATTACATATCTTTGTTCAGACGCATTACAACCAAGGAGAGTTTTTGTAAAAAATGTGTCTTGACAAACTCAAGAAGGATTAAAAAGGTCCCCAGTTATGCTGTTTTTTCCTCAAGTTGTAATATTCGTTGACAACCACAAGAGAGCTGGGTAAACTTTTTATCAAAAAAAAAAAAAACTGCAAAAATTAATGATTTCTGAGCCATTTGATTCCTGTTACTCGCGACTCTCTGAAAAACAGTCTGTTTTGAGTAGGCGGCCCCTCTGTGAAATGTGCTCTGCTTTGATTAGCCAGGGAACAAAGCCACCGACTCAGTCTCAAAATCTCCAGGCTACGAGCACCAATCTCTAAGTACATATTCCAGTCACTTAGCCAGCTATTTACCTATACAATGAGTATAGTAAAGTCTGAAGGCTAAGCACCAATGAAGATGGTAGTTAAATTCACAAACAAGAACGACACATAGTCACCATAAAAGTTTAGCTGCACTTGGAATTCAGTCCAGCTAGCATTTGCATGGTAGAAACCATTAGCTAAGCATTTATTTTCAATGGCTGTGCTATTCTTCCCCAAGTGAATTCCATTAGAGGGTCACCCAGTCTATTCGTTCCAATAATGTGTCTCGTACATCCCCTCAATCTGGCTCAACTAGAAGCTGAAATGTCAGAATACACATTCAAATTAACAACAAGATAATAAACAACACAGTGGAAAGGTAATGTGTGCGTGCTAAGCAATTTTGAGGGTAGCACTTAGCTACACAGACAACCAAACCATACAAGTCAAACTAATGTTACACTTGGAATTCCGTTTAAATGTTAATAGAAATAATATTCCTGGTAATTTTGGCCAGAATGCAGCTATGGACCTTCATAAATCTGGTAATGGCTACAAGAAGATTCATAAACGATTGAATATTCCCCTGAGCACTGTCAGGGCAATTATTAAAAATTCTAAAGATATGGAACTGCTGAAAACTGCAAGGGTAGAGGATGCAACTGCACTTTGCCCCCCAAGATGCTGCAAAGGATGGTGAGAGAAGCAACAAAATCCCAAGAATCACAGGGAAGGAACTGTGGGCTTTGGTGGCATCTTGTGGTCACCATGTTCCAAAAAGCACCATCAGGCGCCACCTTCACAACCACTGGCTCTTTGGAAGGTTTGCCAAAAGAAAGCCTTTTCTGACACAGAGGCAAGCGCCTGGAGTTTGCCAAACATCATTTATATTATGACTGGAACAAGGTGCTTTGGTCAGATGAGATCAAAATTGCGCGTTTTGCTCAGATACAGCATTGGCATATTTGGTGCTGAGATGCATACAAGGAGAAGCGCCTCATATGAAATAAGATGGTGGGTCATTCATGTTTTGGGGGTGTTTTGATTCAAGAGGTCCAGGGGCACTGGTTAAGACTAATGGCCTAATGAATTCCGCAAAGTATTAGGATATTTTGGCTTGACAATCTGTTTGTCTCCGCCAGATGGCTGAAGTGGACTTTCCAACAAGACAGCCCCAAAGCATACCTCAACATCCACACAGAAATGGTTCTGTGACAACAAAATCAGTGTTCTGCGATGGCCAGCTCAGTTGCCAGACCACAATCCGATTGAAGACCAATGGGCTGAGTTGAAGAAGGCAGTTGATAAACGCAAACCCTAGAATATGAAGGATCTTGAAGGGATCCGCTCAAAGGAATGGTCCAAAATCCCCCCAAATGTGTACCTTATCCTTGTCAAAAATTACAGGAAAAGACTCCATGCTGTTATCCTTGCCAGAGGTGCTTGCACTAAGTACTAAATGAAGAGTGCCAATAATTATGAAACCTTGATTTAGTTGAAATTTATTTTGTATTAAATGATTGTTATGATTTTGTTTTTTTCATCAAAACATTAAAGTATTTCACACATGTTGGTATATTCTGTTTCTCTACAATTATATTTTTTTTTTTGTACGGTTTGTGCATTTCCAGTCAGTAATTTTGGAGCCCACTATATATATACAATACTGTGCAAAAGTCTTAGGCACCCTGCACTTCATTAAATTTAAATCTGTATTAGATTTTACTTTTTGATTCCATATTAAAGTTCCTGAAGATAAAAAGTAAATTTGAAATTCGAAATGGCTAATTTAAAGAAAAGTTTCATAAATAAATGCTCGTATTCCATGAAAAATAGTCGATACAGATCTTATAGTCTTGACAGAGCCTTGATGTCAACATCATTATAGCTGTTTGTAATTTCTTGGAGGAATAGATGCAAGTGAGACAGCAAGTCTGTTGAAGAATGGTGGCAAGTTCTCCACTCTGTTTGGAGCAAGCAAAAGGTCAATCATCTTATAAAAATACAGCACAACAGGACAGTGTCCCAAATTTTTAGGCAAAGCATAGTCACACCAAATACTGGTTTGGCTTAGTTTTTAGCAGTTTACAGCTGTGTTTAGTACATTTTTCAGTTATTAGAAACTTCTAATTTCATCATTTTTTGCAAGCATATTTGCTCTATAAAATTGCTTTAAAGTGGTAATCCATAAGATTTGAATTGGCTTGTTTATATTGACATCTTTGGCAGTAAGCTGTAATTGCAGGTGCGCTTCTGGACCTCATTTCCCATAACTCTTGTTGAGACCCAACAGTGTCGCCTGTATGACGTTGGTAAATTGACGGCTCTTACCAGTTCCATGCCTCCTCAATTCTCATGGAGAAGGGAAAGATGCTCTTTGACACGGCAATTGAACTCAATAAAAGTAAAAATTATATGACATTAGTCATCCATTAGCGTCATCTCATTCCAGTAACATGTTAGGCTATTATGATGAATCGATTAACTTAAAGGGCTGCCAACTCTCACGCATTCGCCGTAAGAATTTGTGCTTCATTCACGTTCCCGTGCTGTAGTCAGTAATTATTCAATCAACGAAATGTGTGCGTTTCATGATCGTTCAAATTGTTTAAATGAAATAAGACCATTTGAAACTTTTTTATGCAATTCCACTGCTTCCAACCCCTGAGTGAAGAAAAGCGTGAGAATTCCGGAATCATAATTGTTCTCATATTACTAGTGGCGAAATCCACCGTAACACGTGAAACTGATAAACTTCAATGCACAAGGACTTCAATTCCACCTGAGAATCTCTACAAACAGTCTGATAGAATAATTTCTGACTACAGCACGGGAACGTGAATGTCATTTATATGTGAAAGTTGAGAGCCCTGTGTAAATAATGAAAATGGTAGTTGGTTAACAGGTAACGTTAGAACTTTTTTTTTTTTTTTTAATAAAAATAATTTGTCGAGGCAGTTAACGTAGCTTTTTTCCCGTTTGCTTCCTGAAATTACTTTATAATTTTAGTTTCAGTAGTAGCCTCAATAGAGACTCAGCTAACGTTAGTTTCTACTGTGCACAGTATAGCTACACAGTATGGTATTTGCCATTGCCATTGGGTAGACGTCAGAAGGGATCCAGTAGCGGTACTTTCCGCTTCATGGACGGCTGCATTTTTAACGGTCCTCCCTTAATTCCATCTGTAAAACTGACATATAGTGTAAGGGACAAGTTAGATTTATGGTTAGGGGATAGAGCCAAGGTTCAGGTTAGGGAAAGTACCGCTACTGGATCCCTTCTGACGTCTACCTAGCCATTGCTTCTCCCGGGGGCGAATTAGCGAAACGCAGGATGGTAAGGGAAGGTTCCGCCTCTCTCGCCTCTGATTGGCTAGAAAGGCTCTTCTCCGATTGGCTACTTGATCTGGCAGTTAACCCATGTGCAAGGCAGGTTGTCAGTTGCCACCATTGAGCGTATACAGAACAGGAGAGGCTGTCGGAGCGAAAAGTTGAAGAAACCAATTTGGCGTCCAGTGCACCGCACCTCTCAATATAAAGAGTGTAACCCATGTTTTCATGGTTTTCATGTTCTCTCCTCCATCCTACTCTGTCCTTACCTGGCATGTTATCTGGCACGAGACGTAATTTAAAAATTTTCTTACGTCAGCTTACGCCGCTCTTTGGCGTTGATACCGGTGCGCAGAGCCGTAGGCTACAACTCAGTTGTACATACTTCGCATGACGAGAAGCCAATCGTATGGAAGCCCATAGTGGACAATATTCAAATGAAAATGTAATCCCACTATTGCATTATAATTTTACACTTATGAATGAGTTATTTGAGACAATATTAAATTGAAAATGCATTAATCCAATTATCACTTTCATTTTCACATACACATATGGGAAATCTATGACTATATTCAAAGGATAATTAAAAGCTGATTGACATTTAATTCTCAAAGTCATGCTCTGCAATACAATGGACAATATTCAAATGCAATAAGCAAAACAGCACCCCCAGCCTATTGCATTTACATTTACATGTCATCACGCTCTTTTAGGGTCAACATGATAATGAAAATGCTGTTTTCTAATCACTTGGAAATAATAATGATATAATAATGATGACGGCATTTGACATTTCATTTTCAAAGACTTATCCTGCAATACATGGGACAATATTCAAACGCAGTAAGGGAAACAGCGCCTCCCAGTCCACTGCATTTTCAAATACATGTCACCACGCTCTTTTTGGGACACAATGAAAATTAAAATGCAATCTGTCAGCGTCTCATCAAGGCGGGTTTTCCGCTAGGACGTCACTCATTAGGGGCGCATTCGGTTTTTGCTAGCTGACGATTGCTCTTGTGCTTGCCGAGTTGCAAGTTCACCACTCCTGAAACATGCACAATGTATGCATCATGCAGAACGGTCCGATAAACGGCCAGCAGTCAGGCTGCCGCTGTTCCTAGTTTAATTGCGATTCCCAAGCCACGTAGCAATGGGAGAAGTTTTGATGACTGGCTGAAAACAATGTTCCTCACTTGCTAACTTAACCTGCTGAAATATGAACTTTTTGATATGATTGGCAGCACTTTTTGTACGCCCCAAGAGTACTATCAGATTTCTGGGAGATTTAAATGGATAGCTCATTACCTGGCTAGCTCAAGAACAATCTGCAAGCACAAGAGCAATCGCTGTCGGCTAGCTAGCTTGTGAAGCTAGGGCAAAAACCGAATCACAGCGATTAAGTATAAAAATGATGACAAACATTTCCCCTAACTAGCGTCAGCAGGGTGGGAAGACGAATAGCGTTTTATCTGGAGTACTGTAATACGCTATAGCACGCATGGAAGGATAATGCTGCTTTAACTAGCTATGAAATAACATGTCTCAGGCTGAACTGTCAGTTTGTTCTTCAGGGAAAAGAAGCTGCTGGTCAATGGTGAAAGAGGTCGTGTGTGCGAGATGGCGTTTAAAGTGACAAATCAGGGCTGTAAGAGCTTCTCCAGTATGCATCATTGCTAGCAATCTGTACCTAAGCGATTGCTTTCAGACTCACTAGCAAACTAGCTAACGTCTCTGAAATCTGCAAGCACACTTGGGTTGCAGTTGCACAACACTGCCGCGAAGCCTCGGATAAGTTCATGCATATTACAGCTAGCTCAGTTAATAGAGTTGGGGCAAAAATCAAATCATATCGCTTTAATGTGATGATCATTTACAAATATTTTCCTTAGTTAACGTTAGCTAGCATACTAGCTGCCAAGATGGCTACATCCAAAGCGCAACATAGCCCAATGCGCGATGGCACACAATACAAAGCAGCCTAGCCATCATGACATTATCAGTAAGCCTCCGTGCGTACAAAAGCGCTACCAGAAGCTGATTGGTTGGTATGCAAATAAGGAACATGGTTTCGCTCGCGCCCCTAATGAGTGACGCCCTAGCGGAAAACCCACCTTGATGAGACGCTGACAGATTGCATTTTAATTTTCATTGTGTCCCAAAAAGAGCGTGGTGACATGTATTTGAAAATGCAATGGACTGGGAGGCGCTTGTTTCCCTTACTGCGTTTGAATATTGTCCCATGTATTGCAGGATACGTCTTTGAAAATGAAATGTCAAATGTCGTCATCATTATTATATCATTATTATTTCCAAGTGATTAGAAAACAGCATTTTCATTATCATGTTGACCCTAAAAGAGCGTGAGGACATGTAAATGTAAATGCAATAGGCTGGGGGTGCTGTTTTTGCTTATTGTATTTGAATATTGTCCACTGTATTATGGAGCATGACTTTGAAAATTAAATGTCAATCAGCTTTTCATTATCATTTGAATATAGTCATAGATTTCCCATATGTGTATGTGAAAATGAAAGTGATAATTGGATTAATGCATTTTCAATTTAATATTGTCTCAAATAACTCATTCATAAGTGGAAAATTATAATGCAATTGTGGGATTACATTTTCATTTGAATATTGTCCACTATGGGCTTCCATGCAATCGCTCGCTGTGCTTCGTATTTTTTTTTTTTTTTTTTTTTAATATTTATGAATATTTAAATTATCCGCCAGTTCGGCTGGATATTTTTTTTTTTTCCCAACGATTGGGGTCAGTTCGTCAACCGACCGACTTGCCTCGCTCCCGGATTTCCTGCTGCGTCTCGAGCCTCCTGTCCCGTCTGCCACTGCTGGAATCAGCTCTCCTCGCCCTCGCTCCAGGATTCTGGAACTGCGGCGTCTCATTGGCTGCTGCGAGAGTTTGGCTGTGGACCCAGGATAACGCAGCTACTACTAGAGTGTGGCTGTGGACACCAGGATAACGTGCCTAGTACTGGAGTGTGACTGTGGACACCAGGTTAACGTGGCTACTAGAGTGTGGCTGTGAACACCACTATACCACACAAAACACCTACACTGATTTAATTTCTGCAGCTATTTATTTGGTTATTTATTTTATGGCCATATTTTATTTATTTATTAACTATTTTGTTTTAGTCCAAGGACTTTAAATCGAGAGGGCAATTCATTCCTCCCCCCCCCTCTCTCTCCCCTTTTTCTCAATAAATAATATATTAACATTTAAATGACACCCAAATGCATTCCTACTCTTATTTATTCTAGTTCTCTCCTGTCTGTACAAATTGTAAATTTCACTGCATAGCAGAGGTTACATATACAATCGAATTTCCTTCTTACGTAGTACTGGAATACATATTAAATAATGAATCGAGGCGCAATTTTGCCCATGGTCATCGTACTAACCCTATCTCCGTAAGCTTAGCCTGCCCTAGCTAGATTAATGGGTACCTTACCTACCGTTAACAGGGAAAGCCTTTGCACGTTTTTCCAGTCGGTTGGAATGAGGATCACCACACGAACGCGTTACTGTGGTCATGTCACACTTCAAATTGGTTATGAATTTAACTTTAACGAGATATGTATTCCCTTGCCATGTAGCGCACCAAACTGAATTCTAACCTTTCGTCTAGCTCTCTGGAGCTTGCCCGTACCCCTGCTGAAAAGCTGGCTAGCATTCCATCCCACTAGTTTCTCACTCGGTTCGTTTAATTCCCACAGACTGTTGTCACTGTCGGGTTTACATTTTTTCTGGACGTTTGGTTTGAAATATAAGGGAGGTGCACTGGTTTCAACCAGCACTATGATCTTGGAGTCCAGCAAATGCGAACATTGCCTTGTATTTTCCGTTTGATAGGTGGGCATTTTCCTCAGCTAACATCAATGCGTGAAAGCACTATTGCTATCTTGCATTGCTGGAACCATTTACAGTCTGTAAGTAAAAGCTATGTAAGTTACTGACATGGTTAACGGCGAGGCTTAAAGGCCCCAGGCCTGGCCCTGCCTGCAGTTGCGGCGCGTATTCCGAAGCGATTGCAGCTCGGTCACACTGCTTCGATTGCAGCAGGTCTGCTGGAACTCCGTCTCTGCATGACTTTGCCCAAGAAATCACAGTCGTTATATCGACACGTGATTTATATTTTGTATTGACAGTAGGGGAAGCATGCTTGAGCGTATCATACAAACAATCTAATTACACGATCATATCACAATACACAGAAAACCATTCTTAACTGGTCTTGCTCTCTACTTTCGGGGTAGGGGGAGGGTATTCGGATGTGGAATGTTCTTTCAAATGCGATCTAATGTACATTAGTCGAGGCTGAGACCATTCAGATAGGCTAGGCGCCGAACAACCGCAAAGGAATAGTTCAGACAATTCAGAAACTGGCTGATGTGCTTGCATTGTCTGGCCATTATATCCCAAGGATGTTTTATAGGTCCATGCTATATCCAGCTTAGTTTTTTTTTTTTTTTCTTTTTACAAGTGGAAACAGTCACCTGAGTGATACAAGTGGGGGGTCGATGTAGGTTCAGCAATATTGTTATGGCCAGAGTGAGAGATACGGAAAAGTACTGCTCTGATACTCTTTTAATTATCAACATAATAAGCTATGTTCATTGGCTTGGCTCCGCAATCAATGGCATATTCCCGCAAAAATCTAGACATCTAAATCCAAAATAAAACGAGCAACATCGTATAAAGCTTTTAAAAATAAGTTAAGAATGACTAAATACTTCTCCATATATCCCCTTTAATGACAGCAGCCCACGATGAAAGTCGCGAATTTCCCACTATATGTTTCAATATTTCACAGCCTTGCTTGAATTGAGCGGAAGGATTATGTCCATATAAACGGGCTTTTAATATGATAAACACGCCGAAGTGTTGTTACATTTTTTGTTTGTCTGTTTCATACTTGCAACAGACCGCATCTCGCAATTTAGCGAAATGCATGTATTTATGGAGATATGACTGTTTCTGACAGTCATTTTCAGCTATGCTTTGCCTTTTTCAGACAAGTTGGAAAAATTCGCAAGAGTCCGAATCTATATTTTCCGCAAGGAAATGGATTTTGCATGCGTGAGTCGCGCAGCTTCGGCATGCAGTGTGGCCGCCTCATTGAATAACATGGGAACCGAAACGAAAATACGCATGCAGTATGCGAATACGACGCAACTGCAGGCAGTGTGGCCCGGCCTTAGGAGGAACGTGTCCCAAGCTAGCGAGCAAGGTCATTGTGCAGTCCTGATTCCCAGTTTAATGCTGTAGCAAACGTACAATGCTATCTTAGACTTCCTTCGTGCCTTAGAATTCAAAATGTTTGCTGGTGGATTTCGATCTCTGCCCCTTGCCCCGTTTCCTTTCCGCTGAGAATTTCGTTTCAAATACTATAGGGTTATACAATAACAAAAGGTGTAAGTGACATTCCTGATGAAACCTGTTTTTCTGCACCACGAAGTACTACTCGTGGCGCAGAAAAACGGGTTTCATCAGGAATGTCACTTGCGACCATTTGTTATTCATGGGACGATATCACTTATGCCGCATTATTTCACATGCTACTCATGATACAGGTGCATTATTCACATCTCTGGCTGCTGTCTGGCTGCTAAGTTCGAGGTGAAAAATACTGCCGCCTTTCATTTGTGCATTCAATCAAATCATACACCCACTGACGGTGTATCTGAACACGGGCTTATGCCGATTTATTAAAATTAACATTCATATTAAATATTAAAATTGACAAATTATTGCACTAAGGAATTTTCGCACATATTATGCTGATAATAATAAAGGCTTCAGCTCATCGGTGTAGGCAACACAATGGCCCCATTTCCTGCCAGGTTGGGCCACCATGTCAAAATCAGTACAATACAATAAAAAGAAATTTCGCTCATTTTCTCGACCGCGCGTTCATTATCTCAATCTTCCTGCCACCTTTAACAAAAGACAATGGATTGAAAACGTTCAGGACGGCGACAATGTTCGCTAAGCACCATGGGCACACTGCGTTCACTCATTTGGCCAGCTCATGTTAGCTAACTGCGGCTCCATTGGTGCTTCAAGCAGAAATCAGACCAGGCTACATATGCTCAACGCGAAGCGAACATAAACGTTAGTTGGCTGGCTACTCAGCATCTAACTTTAATGCTCGTTTACATTTTTGAGCGATCTATTGAAAATATTTATCAACGTTGTCATTACGTTAGCTAAGTGGCATGTGTGTCTTTCAAGCATTATTTGAGGGAGCAGTGTGATGCATTAACATTCTCATCGTGAACGATCAATGGCGAGAAGCAGGCAATGTTGGCAGCAGATCGGACTCATTCTGACATGGTTATTGCTGCGGAGAGACGGGTTTTTAGCTGTCCTAGCTAGCAAGCTAATTAGGTGGGAGTGTTTGTAATCATGCTAGCTAGCTAATAGCCAATACGTGGAATTTGATCAATTTTAATATTATAACCGTTTCAAAGGTTTACTGGCACATTCAGCATGCACTGGCAAGCATAGCTGAGTTCAATGATAACTAGCATGCCAGATGATATTTTCAAACAAATAACTTTAATGGAATCGATATTTATCCGCACAATACCCACAACCAAACACATTAACCAATGCCAGCTAGCTAGAGAACAGAACAGACAAATTTTCTGTTCGCACATCCACATTACGTGATGTCGTAAATGCAATCTGTGAATGAGTGCTTTCATCAGCCATTGTCGTCATTACTTAATACGACCAACCGGCCGCTCAAACGTTGAGCGCGATGAGTAAAACAATATTATTATTACTATTATTATTATTAACCTCTGCTCAGCGATGAGTTATGAATTTACTGGCGCCTGACAGCTTGAGAGTGGCAGCTGACAGCCTGCCTTGCACTTCCGTTAACAACCAGATCAAGTTGCCAATCGGAGAAGAGCCTTTCTAGCCAATCACAGGCAAGAAAGGCGGTACCTTCCCCTACCATCCTGCGTTTCGCAAATTCGCCTCCCGGGGTTCCTTACTTCCTTCAAGATAGCTTGAGGCACCTCCTACCTTCTGGACAGACCAAACACTGCTTACTGACGTAAAAAGCGTCACTAGATGTGTGCCTGTATTTGAATATAGCGCGGGAATGTCGCCACAGACACTGATTGCTTTACCTGGCAAAGAATGAAATACAAGTGCTTTCATTAGTGGGTCATAGGCCCAATCGCCGTTGTTTTATCCCCCATCTCTGATAGACACTGACTTAACAGACAGTAAGAGAATGGAAATTTTATGGATTACCACTTTAAATGTGCCTAAAAGTTTTGCAGTACTTTATATATATATATATATATATATATATATGGCCAGTCGGTAATAATAACTTTTTTTCTGTCAGAATTCTCAAAAATTGAAGCTCCCTCACAAAACTGGTTTACGGTGTAGAGAAATGAAGTCAAAGTTCAGTGAGGGGGACTACTCTTTTCACGCTTTGCTCATATGTCTCATTTGTATCCAGCCATTCTAATCTCTCATGCATGCTCACTCATAATTTCCCCTGCCATCACTGCACAGCAGGGGTGTCCAATCCTATCCAGAAAGGGCCGGTGTGGGTGCTGGTTTTTGTTAGAGCCCAACACTAACACACCTGACTCTACCCACCAAGGTCCTGATTGAAACCCCCGATTAGTTAATTAGTGGAATCAGGTGCAGTAGCACTACTGGCTAGGACAAAAACCTGCACCCACACCGGCCTTTTACGGGTAAGATTGGACACCCCTGCGTACAGACTCATCGATTTACTGAGATCAGCTGTTAACATCCATCCAATAGCGCAGAGACACACCACCATCACCAATCTATCATCTTACTGCTATCCTGTTAAATGTCTCCGTGCATGCTTTAGGGCTTCATGCCGCAGTCATGTATGCCCCTCCAGCTTCCCGTCACTGCTTCATCTTCATAGATTCACCACCAATTCATCCGCCTCATCAGCTTCATGTGCGTCATTTGAAGTCAACAGCCAGCAGCACCACCAGTAACTGAACTCCGCAGGGGGATTTATTATCCTGCTGCTCAGGGCTGATGCCCCACAATTACAATTATCCCTCCTCAGACAGCATACTCGGATGGCATTGGTCGAAAGCAGCCATGTGGAAACCCCATATATTCCCATATTACGTCTCCGAGCCCATACATGGTGTGCAAGTACATTGTCTCCCCTTGCGTCTCTGGAAATATATGGGGTCAGTAATATATGTTATTAATTGTTTATTTCCATATTACCTTGGTATTGGCCTGAGGGTTGCTGTATTGGCCCGAGGCCGCAGGCCGAGGACAATATTATCATGGCAATATTATGACTATGACCTCTGAAGTACGCGACTTCAAGACTCATTAAAGACCTAAATGCTAGGTCCGCGACTGTCGTCTGCTTCTTTGAAGAGAGCAAATGCCACGGTTACCACGACCGAAAGGCCAATACCAAGGCTATGCCAAAATAAGCAATTTATAATATTTTTATTAATTGTTTAAGTATGTTGTGCTATCATGACAATATTATGACTATGACTTCTGAAGTACACGACTTCAAGACTCATTAAAGAGCTAAATGCTAGGTCCGCGACTGTCGTCTGCTTCTTTGAAGAGAGCAAATGCCACGGTTACCACGACCGAAAGGCCAATACCAAGGCTATGCCAAAATAAGCAATTTATAATATTTTTATTAATTGTTTAAGTATGTTGTGCTATCATGACAATATTATGACTATGACTTCTGAAGTACACGACTTCAAGACTCATTAAAGAGCTAAATGCTAGGCCCGCGACTGTCGTCTGCTTCTTTGAAGAGAGCAAATGCCACAGTTACCACGACCGAAAGGCCAATACCAAGGCAATGCCAAAATAAGCAATTTATGATATTTTTATTAATTGTTTAAGTACGTTGTGCTATCATGACAATATTATGACTATGACTTCTGAAGTACGCGACTTCAAGACTCATTACAAAGCTAAATGCTAGGTCCGCGACTGTCGTCTGCTTCTTTGAAGAGAGCGAATGCCACAGTTGCCAATGGTTACTTGTGCACGTGCTGAACTCGGTCAATACAGGTCGGCCAAAACAAGATATATTGGCAGGCCTTTTTTACTGTATGCAGGCAATAACATACATAACCAATTAATAAATGGCAATATATGGACCCCATATATTTCTGTATTGGCCCTCTAACAAACTGTGTAACTTATAATATCCCAGTAAATGCTACGCTCCAATGGATTTTCACCTCAAGATTTTATCTCTCTGCTGTCTGTATAATAAACAATTATCTATACTTCCTTCACTTTTTTCACTCCCAACTGAAGTGGTTCCATGAGATTCATCACCATTTGTAATTTGAGCAAATCACAACAATCCTCACAAGCACCTTACAAGCATGCGCAACAGAATAGCCTTTTCGATCAGGGCTCGATAAGCAAAGTGATATAGCCACAGGCAAAAACGGAACCAAACTATTTCATAAGGATTCCAACTTTCAGTACCAAATTGATTTCTTTTTGTGCTGTAGTGAGCACTGTTCAATTT
Source organism: Gymnothorax javanicus (assembly GCA_029692085.1). NCBI lineage: Eukaryota > Metazoa > Chordata > Actinopteri > Anguilliformes > Muraenidae > Gymnothorax > Gymnothorax javanicus. The sequence goes on along the minus strand of CM056194.1, from coordinate 157,867,957 downwards.
AGGGGGTTTCGTTAAGGAAGAAGAATGGGTTTATTTCACCATAAGCCTCTATAATTGTCATAGAAAGAAAGTGATTGGCAGCTTCCTTCCTCACATCTCCAGAAGCAGTGGAGATGGGAGCTGGGAGTAAACAGCATTATGCCTATCAGGGAAAAACAGCAGTCCAGAGGTAGAGGCTGAGCGAGATTAAGCTTAGCACTGACTGTCCACTTCTGAACAAGCTATGATTTTTGACACATTGAGCAAAAAAAAAAAAAAAATCATCCAGAAAAGTTTTAAAAATAGCAATTAAAGTGCATGTTTGCATGTGTGTCCCTAAGTGTGTGTTGTACGTACAGTTGCAATCAAAATTATTCAACCCCCATTGCAAATTGGGTTTAATAGCAGAATTTACCAAAGTTCTTTCAGCTGTTTGTGATAAACAGATTAAACAAGAACATTTTGAATAGCTCACCTCAACTAATATTACAAGTGGTTTCTGCAAATTTAACGCAAAATGCCATTTTTAATGATTACTGCAGTCTCAAATTATTCAACCCCCCCGAATAGAATCCCTCATAAGAGCATATTTGCAAATCAGGTGTTGTCTCAAGCACACCTAATGCATCTAATCAGGAGCTTAATTAGTTGCATCAGGTTTGCTTGAGATAGAATACATCAAATACTTGCACTAGCAAGGGGTTTGATGACAGTGATATTTACATATTAGAAATATGGCTGTTAAAAAAAATTGTCCAACAAGTTAATAGAGGAGATCATTGCCTGGCAGAAACTAGGAAAAGGATACAAAAAGGTAGCACAGGCACTGATTTTTCGTAGAGATACAGTTAGATGCATAGTTCGTAAGTTCAGAATTAAAGGAAGAGCTGCTACAGTACCAGGATGTGGCAGAAAGAGGAAGCTGTCAATGGCTGCCACCAGACTCCTGAGGAGACGGGTGGTCAAAAACCCTCGAGTGACTGCAGGAGACCCGCAGCAAGACTTGAAGACAGGAGGCATTGAAGTTTCAGTTTGCACAGTAGGGCGCACACTAAACGTTGAAGAACTCCAAGACATACACCACAATCCAAAAGCACAAGCTCCAATATGCTCAAAACCATATAAATAAGCCTCAGAAGTTTGGGGATATTGTTCTGTGGAGTGATGAAACAAAACTGGAATATTTTGGGCTTATGAATCAGTGGTATGTCTGCAGAAGGAATAAAGAAGCATATGCTCAAAAGTACACCCTGCCTACAGTGAAGAATTGTGGGGCTTTTTGATGCTCTGCGGCTGCCTAGCTTCCTCTGGCACTGGAAATTGCAAAGTGTGGAGGGCAAGAAGGATTCAGTCAAGTACCAGGATATCCAAGGAGAAAATGTCATGCCGTCTGTCGGGAAGCTGACGCTTGGGCATTACTGGACCTTCCAAAAGGACAATGATCCTAAGCATACATCAAAAACTACCAAGGCTTGGTTTCAGAAGAAGTCTGGGAAGATTCTAGAGTGCCCATCACAGTCGCCTCACTTGAACCCCTTAAAAAAATCTCTGGTAGGATTTGAAGACAGTTGCAGCATGCAAACCCTCGAATATTAGTGAACTGGAGGCCATTGTCCATGAGGACTGGGCTAAGATTCCTTGGGAATGCTGCCAAATGCTGTTGTCTGCCTATGCATCACATTTCCAGCAGGTCATAGCAGCAAAAGACTGCTCCACTAAGTATTAAAGATGCTTGTCATGAAGGGGTTGAACAATTTTGAGCTGCAGTAGTCATTGAAAGTGGTATTTTGCATTAAATTTGGAGAAACCACTTGTAATATCTGTTGTACTGAGCTATTTAAAATGTTCTTGCTAAATCTGTTTATCATAACCAGCTGAAAGTTTGTAAATTTTGCTATTAAACCCAATTTGCAATGGGGGTTGAATAATTTTGATTGCAACTGTATATATATATGCACATTTGTATATCTAGTATAACTATGTATGTAATATAAAACATGCACACACACGCATACACACACATGCTGTATGTGTCATTTTTACAGGACAGGGTACACTGAGCTTTTGAATATTTCTTCATTTGAAATGATTGATACCATTTAACAGTAAATTGTGGCAGAAAGATGTCGCAGCTCTTGTGAGAATGCTGTCCTTTTCTCTTCCTCTAGCAACTTACATGTTTATTTGAAGTACAGTAGTGTGCAATGATGATTATACACCTCCACTTTCGTCTAAAAGGGGTCCCAATATATTGCTTCTCTCTAATTTTATGGTGAAAATGTCTATTGTAGGCAATGAGAACGAGAACAATAATTCTCACAAGTATATTGAGGTAAAAAATATGGGTAATAAACAAAAGCACTGAAAAAAATTTTTTTATAACAATTGAAAGGTGTCACAAATTTTATTTTTTTGACTATTGCATAACCTGAATGTATGTTTGAAGGCTCGTTCCATGATCACTGATGCTAAAAAATTAGTTTAAACTGGTTTGCAGCAACATTATTATGCAAAATTACCTCTGATAGTTAGTTGTTCCAGGATACATAAGGTGACCTGGACTTTGAGCAGTGTCACACTGTTAAACACAATGGCACGACAGAAGGAGCTCTCTGAGATTGTTCGCAGCCACACTGCAGTCTTACATGATGCTGACGAAGTTAAATGCTGCTATGGCACTGTAAGAAACACCATCAAGCTTTTCAAAGAGACCGGTTCGCTGAAAACTAGTGGCAATAGAAATGCAAAACGGAAGTTAAGTGCCTCTGGTGTTCGTTATCTGTGTATGACAAAAAAAAAAAATTGGCAGTTGACAGTACAACAACTCTGTGATAATAGCGCCAGGAGTGAAGAGATGAAAGTATCAAGATCTAATATTTCCAGATGATGGTGTGAAAATAGTCTGATTGGTCGTGTTGCTGCCAAGAGCTGTCAACATCAAAAAAAGACTTAGGTTTGCCAAGAAATTCAAGGATTGGACAACAATGGACTGGGAACAAGTCCTTTGGACCAATGAATCAAAATTAAAAATTTTCTCACTCAAATCCAGAACTTACAGTATGTGCGCTGTAGAGTTGGAGGATGTTTCAAAACTGACAGTTTAACCCCTTCAGTAAAACATGGAGGTGGTAATATTCTGGGGTTCAGTCTGCTCGAAAGGAGCCAGTGATCTCATAAAAATCAATGGATTCATGGATCAAGAGAAGTATCACAGCATCCTTGTGAGGCATGCATTGCCATCTGGAAAGAGACTGATTGGTCTGGGATTTTATTTTCAACAAGATAATGACCCTGAACGCACTTCTCAGTTCTGCAAGAATTATCTCAGTCGGAAGGAAGCATCTGCTGACATAAAAATCGAGACCTTAATCTGATTGAACAAATCTGCTGTAAAATCAAAGAATCTCTTTGGAGTGAACTGAGTGAGGAAGTTAAAAAAATGTGAAAACTATGCCTGAAAAATTAAATGCTGTAATCACAGCAAACTGTGGTCATGCTATGTATTGACTTTTTCTCTACAAAAGACATTATTATTTTTGTTTTTAATGTGTATTGTTATCCGTTTACTTATTTTCTTCTACAAAGCATATAATCCAATATTACATTAAATAAATATTTGAATTGTACTTTGTTTCTGATTTATCTTCATTTTGTAAAGTGTATAATCATCAGTGCACACTACTGTATACATACCTTGATTGGTTCACGTCTTGCGTGTAATCCCCTCCCTGGCTGTGTCTCATTTTTCCTAATGGCTCTCGTTTGAGTTGCATGTTGCTGGATTGTAATTTGCTACTTGGGCTTAGAAACAGTCAGTATTCCCAATGAAAACTCTTTGACTTTATTAAGTGTGATGAAACCTTTAATGACAGCAATTTGCTGAAGCTTTTCTCTTTACTCAGTTAGCTCTAACAAGCTCCCAAGCCTACTCAGGGTCCAGGCTTGGGACCGCTTTCAAGTTAACCCAATTCAAGTCAGTTCCTTTGTCCAGTTTGATAGGAACAAGCTACCAAGCCTATTCAGGGTCCAGGATTAGGTTCTCGTTAACCTTTCGAAGTCTGTTTATCTAATCCAGTACGCTGGAAACAAGCTCCCAGTCCTTCTAGGGTCATCAGGATTGGAATCAAATTCCCCTCAATCTACTCCATCCACCTATGAAACAATTCTACCCTGGCAAAGTGTGCATTCCACCAGGCTATTATCCTGGAAGCCACTGGCCAGCGATTGGCAGCCCAGCTTCGCCTATTACATCTATGTTGAACAGTGCTCTCTCCCTCTGGGGTTCTGTTTTCACTTCTTCCACTGGGTTTCCGTCCCCAGTCATTACCATACTGCAGTCAATATACCTACCTATTGGATTGTACTCTGCCTCTGCATTTGATTCCTGGTCTGGAACATAACAAAAGGATGATAACCATTGTTTCAAGCTTTACTTCTAATTGCAACTGGCATGTAAAAACTTACAAAGAACATGGTATCTTGTGCTTTTATTCTAATTCACCCCAACACCTGTGCTAGGCACGGCATATGAACCTTAAATTTTGCTCCTTAAATTTTTATTTTCTTTTGTTTTTGAACAACCTTTTTGAAGCAGTACTTCAAGTGACACATTGTGTTGTATTATCTGCAAATACTTTGTCTGAGGATACACACACAGACAGTTTGCTACATCCAGTGGGCACTTTCCTGCTAGTGCAACACACAACTGAGTGGAGACATGAATATCAAAGGTATGGTTCCATTTCAGGGGGCTTTTTCATGCAAATTAGATGGCACAAGTGGGAGTGTCATTTAAATGCGCTAAAGTGTCATATGTTTATTATACACGCAAATATTAAGTATTCAAATAAAGTATTCACCTTGAGCCTCCAACCAGTGGAGTCAATACGATATTGACTGGACAAATTGGCAGCCAAAGTATTTGTAGCCAGTGATGATTGACAGAAACTCAAAGATCATATCATGGAAAATCAATTAAATTACAGTAGAGGCTTCGAATGGGCTCTACCAGAATACTAGAAATCTAGTCTTCCTGTTGTAACATTATAAATTTTGCCTTGCACTTTGGGTCACTTGCTGGAGTGTGAATCTTGACGGTAAATACAAAAGTCTTCCTTCATTTATCCCATCCTTGCTATCTTCCAAGTCTCTTTGTCTGTTAAACAACCTCATAATTTGATGCGGCCACAAAAATGCCCAGTTTTAAGAATAATGCTAGAAACAGATTGTGATTTGTTTGTGCGACTAAAAATATGGTTCTTAAGCCAAAGCAGAGAGAATATTTATTGAGGATTTGAAATAAATCCCCTATAAGAATAGTTTATTTAGATTTTCCAGAACATTAAAAGCTGCAATAATGCAGAGATTGCACAAACTTTATAGCAGCAACATACCAGCATGGATATCTAGGTTAGTTCCTAAAAACTGGGAGTGATTGATCAACTGTTTGTCATTGATTTTTGGCCACAGTGTAAAGGTAAGCACTTCTGCCTGACTGATGCCCTTCTGGTCCCTCGTATTGCTCCAATTCAAAGGTATTCTATTGTAACTGAAGGGCTTTATATTTGATAACAAGTTGTACAGTTTCAATAAAAATTTTTTAATCTTTATTTTTAATCTTTATTCAAGGAAATAAATGAAGAAAAAAAAGACAGTAATTGGGCCCAGTATAAATTTAGCATACAATTGTTAAGTGCTGTAAAACATAAAAATCATGGAAGAGTAGCATAAAGCCTATAATGGAATTAGAACTTATCTATAAACAGCAGTGGGAGGAGGATACTGAGAAGAGGTTGACTGAAGTGTTTTGTTTCAATGATTTGTTATGAGCTAAATAATGAGACATAGCAACAGATTTATTTAACAACTTTCCTTCATATTGATGTACAAACTTGTATGAGTAAATGTGTGTGTGTGTGTGTGTGTGTGTGTGTGTGTGTGCACGTGCGTGCGTGTGTGTGCGTGCGTGTGCTTGTGCAAGTGAAAAGAGAGAGAGTGAGAGAGAAAGAGAAATTTATGCTCTTGCTGTGCTACCTCCATCCTCACCTGCAGTCTTCTTGATTGATGACCACATACATCTCCCATGTTGTGTCTTCATTGATGGCCCCAGGTGGTACCAGCAGGCTGACTCCTGTGGAAATTCATAGGATAACTCAGGTTTGAGCAGCCCCTGTCATAGCAAACCTACCGTTAATAGTAAACAAACACATGCCTTCATACAAACACACTTGACCCACACGCCAAATTTCAGCCTCGACTGACCGACCGACTGACCAAAAGAGTGAGGTACGGAGCTGCTGGTCACAGCTAAGACTGTTGAAATTATGGCAAACAATGCAATGGAACACACATTGCATGACAATGCAATCTACTCGTGGATAAAAAAAAAAAAAAAGTGAGACAAAATCTGATTAAAAACAATTGAGGGCATTTCACTGTAAAGACTTTATTTTGGTTGCCCAAATTAGCAAAATAAACTTAAACTTAATTAATCTGCATAGCTACTTTCATACAAACAGGCAGCTCATGGTGCTTAACGCTGCATAATTAAACCTCATAGGCAAAGAATAACGGCAAGAAAAACAGGTAAACAGACTAAACAACATAATGAAAAGAAAGCTAAAAGAGAAAATTTTTCCGCAAACGCAAGTGGTACACAACATACTGTGACTAAAAAAAAAAAAAAATATATATATATATATATATATATATGTGTGTGTGTGTGTGTGTGTGTGTGTGTGCTTTCCTTTCCCTCCAATTTGCCAGTCCCCAAAGTTCATATTTCACAAGCAGACATAGCAAATATAGCACCAATAAAACAAAACTCTTCTACCAGTCACGCTTCTTACAGACGGTGACAGAGAGACAGAATCTTCACTTTTGTAAAAACAGCAACAGTGTCCCAAAATATTATTCTCCAGGGTGCCAGTCTAGTCTGCAAGTGCCAGCAGAGAGTTGCCAGAGGGAAACATAGTGGGTGTCGATTTATGTAGTACGTGTTCACGTGCATTTAGGAATATATATGGATTTTGGCACATGTCTGCATGCATGCACATATGAATACAACTGTACAGTGCACATACTGTATGAATACAAGAGTGCGTATATTTGTTTGTACCTGCATGAGTCTGTCTGTAAAAGTGCATTTTCAGGTGCTTTTGGGAGATGAGTGAAATTATGTGACCACATCTTGCAGCTCTTTCCTGCCTTCCCAGCCAAATCTGATTCCAAGTAAAGTTTGAGAGAGAATAATATTTGTGGTTGTCACTCATTTCTTGGCTTGCTCTTTGGAGAAGTTCAAACAGTGAAGTCTGCAGGCAGAAAACCAACTGGACTAGGAACAATAATCTGAACTTCATGTGTTTTTTTGTTTGAGATGGATGGGTTCAACTGCAAAGACAGCCATTCATTAACAAGTCCCTACGCTTGTCTGAGGCAATTATCTGGTTATACAGTGTTTGTAAAACAAGATGATGACTGTGTGCTGTCACAAAAAAAAAAAAAAAAAAAAAAAAAAAAAAAAGAACTCATAGTCTGTGCAGGTTCATAAAATTTCTTCAGTAGTTACACAGTTATGGTACGACACAGTGCCATGTTAAAATGGTCAAAATTAAATTGATGATGCCAGCAACATCCAATAAGATTTTTCATGCCAGTTCAGTATTACATATTCAAGAGATGTGCAACTGGACAAATTAACAGCAAAAGCCAAAGCACAACGTCCTCAATTTCTCATCCACCGAACTTAATGAAATTGTGAGGGAGTGCTGAAAAATGGCTACATCTCTGTTATTTGGAAAAAAAATATAGCATCTATAAAGGAGCAAAATTAATCAAATGCAGAACAGTCATAGTCAATGCAATCAATAATGTTAGCAAGACTTAAGTGTCTCAAAAATAATCAAAATTAATTTTTTGAAACTCAAAAATTTCATAAAGACAGTAAAAAGCTCAAGGGGAGGAGCATGTAAGTGCATCTTAATGCAGGGCAATAAAGAGGCTGATAGATGTCAACTGCTAGTTTTCCCACAAAAAAAGAAAAAAAAAATTAGCCACCAGCTTGAGGGTATACAAACAAACAGACTGAAATACTGCTTATTTAACCAAATACATTTTTTCCCCAAATTCTTTCTAATTACCAAGATTATCAAACAAGACTTAAATGTAATTAATTAAATTATTTGTTAAGGATTTCATCCTTACCTTTCTCAATTATGGAGTTGTAGTTAAGCAGAGTCCATCAAACAGTGACTCTGACTGAAAGTTTTCACGATGAGCATGTTGCTAGATTTGTATGCCGTGAAATTTGTTTTTATGAAAATACTGGAATACAGTTCCCCTCACTACTAGCACTCTTGGGAAATTTTAGCCGAACAATTTGATTACTGTTAATCCTTCTAATTTTTCATTCAGACTATCAACAAAAATCTATCCAGAATTTAAAGGAAACAGAAGGGGAAAAAAATGCATTTTTTTTTCTAAAGCCATGTGGGGCATAATCATTGATAATAAGATCATAATAATTAAGAAAATATAAGTAGTCACAAATGACTTCCTGTTATCCTTAGTTGTAAATATACAGTGTCAAACAGACCATTTCCCCTTCATCATCCAACACCATGGTTGCAGGCACTGTGAGGAGGATGGGTCAAGTTAAAAACTAAACTCCAAGAATCACTCTTGGAGAATTCGAGCAATTGTCAATACAAAAAAAAAACCAAACAAAACAGAAAAAAAAAATGCCCTGATGTAGCAGTAATGACCCATTTCCGATGATTTATGGGACAGTTTGGTGGGCGAGTTGCATCCGGCCTCGCGGACCTGAGGAAAGTTACTTTACTGTGTGTGGTAAGGATATTAGGCCATGCAATACCGTGCGAACAAGCTGTATTAAGAAGCTTTCAGCTGGGGAACGGTCATTTTCTTGAAGTTCCGAGAAGGGTCTTCCATGGCAATATTCCGGTTTTTGATGTAATTACTAGTATAATTTTTGGCGTTGCCATCAACAATCACAGAAGATGTGGATCTGTGCTTCTCAAACCTCTCCTGGAGTACCACCCCTCCCGCATGTTTTAGATCTCTCCAGGCTAGCATGGCTCATTCTGCTGATTCACGAATTATCAAGCATCTTTACGGGTAACGAGCTGACCATTTGACTCACCTGTGCTGGAGCGGGCAGAACTCTAAAACATGCAGGAGGAGTGGTACTCCAGGAGAGGTTCGAAAAGCGCTGATGTAGATGATTAGATTGCAATCGTTCAATTTTATTATGCGCATACAATAGACATATGCACTAGCAAGCTGTGCACCGGAAGTGAGGTAGTCTCGGAAGTGTAATAAATTTTGGCGAAAAAAGCTAGATTCGGCTATTTATTTATTTATTTATTGTTGTATTGACGATTGCTTGAATTCCTGTCATTAATTATGTCTTGGGTCAGAAAGGCTCAAAAACCACAATCAGATGTCATCTACACAACTGAAAGATGTCTAGGAGGGTTGCAAGAAAAAAAAAACCCTCTGTTTTCATCACTCAGTCACTCAAACTTATACCGACAGTTTGACTAAGAGTAGCGGAACTTCCAATGGGATCAGTTTCTATGCTCATATGAGACCAAAATTGAGCTCTATGGCAACAAACACCAGATGTGGATTTGGCATAAAACAAAAATTTGGCAAAAAAAAAAAAAAAAAAACAAAAACAAAAATGAAGAATCTCATCTCCAGTGAAAAACATGGTGGTGGATCTTTGAAGAGGTGGTGGAGGCAGGGTGGCTCTTTTTTCTTGCAAAGCCCCTTGCTATGTGTTCGCCAACTTCATTACTTCATTACACACAATAAGAGAAGCTGCAGAGCTGTTATCTTGGTGAAGGCAGGAGGCACAAAGGTATTAAATGAAGGGCATTCAATTTGTTTTTGAGAATTTGCAGCATGACAATAATTACTTTTTCCTCTCAATAATTGCGTTCCATTGGATTTTTTTTTTTTTTTTGGAATAATTTGAATGAAACATCAAGAGGACAAACAATAAAGAAATTCATCTGTGACAAAATTGGTTTATATTTACCGAGGGTGTCAATATTAGAGGAGACCACTGTATCTCATGAAAACCTCATCCTCAAATACTGGGCTAATCATTCTAATAGATCATTGATTGGTAATGTTCGACAGAGTTTTGGTGAATTTGGTGAATAATAGTAAGATCATCAAACTAATTTTCGTATTAGAAAAAGATAACCTGAATAAACAAAAAATTCAGTTTTCCAATGATGATTGAATTAATTGAAGTAAAAAAACTATTCAAACCTACTTGGCCCAATGTGAAAAAAGCAATCGCCCCCTTCGCTACTAGATCAATCAATTAAACTAATTTATTTGAGCACGGGGTTCAATTTCACTTGACAAACCAAGGCATGATTACTGCCTACCCTGTTGAACCTAAACATTAGAGCTTGTCCAGCAATGTGAAGTTAATAAAAAGTACCACATATTGTCTCGATCTAAAGAAATTCTAAAACTGATGAGCAACTAAGTTGTTGACATCTATCAGTCTAGACAGGATTACAAAGCCATTTTTAAAGCTGTGGGACTTCAGCAAACCACAGTGAGAGCCATTATCTACAAATCAAGAAAACTTGGAACTGTAATGAACCTTCCCAGGTGTGGCCGGCCAACAAAAGTTCCTCCAAGAGCACATCAACGACTCATCGACGACTCATCCAGGAGTTAAGGAAAAAACCAAGACTATTAACTAAAGAACTGCACACCTCACTTGCCTCAGGTACAGTGTTCACAATTCGACAACACGAAAGAGACTGGGCAAAAATGACATCCATGGGCGAGCTACATGTCAAAAAACGCTGCCGACCAAAAAGAATACAAAGGCTTATCTCACATTTGCCAGGAAAACATCTTGATGACCCTCTAGATTTTTGGGATAATATTCTGCGGAACTTTTTAGAAGAAGCGGGTCCCACCATGTCTGTCATAAAGTGAACACAGCATTCCACAATAAGAACATCATACCAATATTCAAACATGGTGGTGGTAGTGTGATGGTCTGGGGCTGCTTTGCTGTTTCAGGAGTCAGGACATGGGTGACCTGCCATAATTTATGGAACCACTCTATCAAAAAAAAAAAAAGTCAGGCCAGCAGTTTGTGACTGAAAGCTTAACTGCAGTTGAATTATGCAGCAGGACAGTAATCCAAAGCAAGAAGCAGGTCCACCTCTGTGTGGCTCAAAAGAAAACAAAATGCAGGTCTTGGAGAAACCTAGTCAAAGTCCTGACCTGAATCAGATTGAGATGCCGTGGCAAGACCTAAAATGGCAGCTCAAGCTCAAAAACCTTATAATGTGGCTGAATTAAAATAATTCTGTACAGAAGAGTGGGCCACACTTCATTCACAGTGATGTAAAAGACTCATTATCAGTCATTGCAAATATCTGATTGCAATAGTTGCCACCAACAGTAGCGCAACCAGTTAATAGATTCAGGGCGGCAATTATTTCTTCACAAGGGTGATAGAGGTTTTCAATGACTCTTTACCTTCAATAAATGAAATGATCATTTAAAAGCTGCATTTTGAGTTTTGTCACACTGTATTTGTCTTACATTGAAATTAGTGGGATGATCTGAAATATTTACCTATGACAAATAAGCCAAAATAGATGATATTGGGAAAGAGCAAATAATTTTTCACAGCACAGTAGGTTATTGTACGTCTCCGCAAAACATGGACTTGAGTGCCATAACTTCAGGTAAAAACCTTGTGGATGTTCAATTTTATCATGCCACAATAGCGTAAAATTTATATAAATGTTGCTCTAACAAAATACAACACATCTTAGTCCATTATTTGCAGGCAGTGCAGATGGAAGTAGGACACTTTATTCTCTAACATAAATATTTTCCGAGCAATGGACATTATGATTCACACTCTGTGATGTTTTTTTTTTTTTAAATATTTGAACATTTAAAAATGTATTTCTAATACATTTGACATTCATTTTAGAAATTGTGGTGAAAAAATTTCTGTTAATTAGGCACAAGTAATGCTTTTCCTAAGCAGATAAAATAACAGTAAAACAACAAGATGAAAGCTGAATTTTCCCAAATAAATGAGAACTCCAATGTGGCATTAATTTACCCATATACGACATTATAAATGGAGAACTATTTAAATGAGGTTATCTCTGACCTAGATGATGACCCAGCATCCACTTCTGAGTTTACCATCCTAATGAGCCAACTGCTTTACCTCAATATTTGAGTATTTTCACTTAATGGTATGACTGCACACTACCTGAACCAGCATACCGGTGTTGGTGGCGCTAGAGCTAACTGACTCCTCACTGCTACAACGGAGTTCATCTTTGCAAAGCCGCTTACAATTTTCTTTTTAAATCTCTCTGATACACTTCAGAAGGCCACTAAAGAGAGTACAAGGCTAAGAGCCAGAGACCTCACAAAAGCAGATTTCTTTTACTGCTCTTGCCTACAATTACATGTATTTGGATCAATGTTCAAAGGAAAGCACTGAAGTCTTTCAAAAGTCAGTTAATTTTTATTTTCATGTTCGGTTAATGTAGTGCACTCTGTGCAGCCAAAGTAGTTTATGGCAAGAAGGCATTAAGCTCAAGCACTTGTCGGTGACTATAATCTGCAGTACAACAGGTATGAAAAAGGCAAACAAGAAAAGAGTGACATAAAAGCAGTTGTGTGGGAGTCAGTCCTCTTTATACACTCAAAATAAACAGACACTCGCGAAGGGAAACATTGATCATGTCCAAAGCTTTGATGCATGTCACCCCTACCCAGAAAATAATAAAAATGATACATTGAAATGCTAACGATCTCAATTACATAATCTTCTTTCATGTAAATCTTACCTGTGTTTGGGACCACCAGCCGTCCACCTGCATGACCAAACACACCAAACATCTTTACCGGCAATTTGGAGGGTTTATTCAACGAGTTAGGCGTGAGAATACTCTTCTCCTCGCTCTCCATGATGCCATAGTTTCCATGGCAAAGCCCCCGAGGAAGGGTCTCTGGATGGGCTTTCACGTGATACTCTGCCCGATCAGATACTCCGAGCGACACCATGAAGGAGCTCGGAACTTTAACCTTCATGTCCGGCAAAGGGTCGAAGAGAGAGGACTCGCTCATCAGCTCCTTGTCCATAGAGTCGTGGAAACAGATGGGGCCGCTGTAGGCGGGGCCAACCGTGAGATCAGGTGGCAGCGAAGAGTTCATCAGCAGAGGGTTTCCTGTGTGAGATGGGAAAATAGCACTTCCATCCTCACATAATCAATAAGTGGAAAGGAGCTACATTAACTGTGTAAAAACCCCATGTTTTGGGGATGAAATTGCACATGGCATTCAAAATACAGCATACATTAGCTCTCACTAAGCACAGACGTCCTTCAAGTTGTCCATCAGGGCAATGATAGAATGTGTCTCTAACTAAAACTCCTATTCAATCATAGATTTACCATTTTGGGTCACGTACTTATGGTTATGAATTTTCACATGCTTTTTATTGCAGATGCAGTTGAACATGTACGTGGTTGTTGACAAATGGAGAGTGCAATGTTATTTCAGAGCATACATTTTTTATATACAAGTTTGCAAGATATTTCATAAAAATACTGTACTGCTATAATTGTTAGCTACTGGAGGAAGCACACTCAGTCATTAAAGTGTCCCTCATTGATTCCTCAGACTGATGGAAAATTCTTCCTAGTGCCCTTTCTAGCAAAAGGGCAGTGGTTTAAGGCAGCTTGTTCTTTTCTTTAGGTGAGACTCAGGGGGAGGACCTTTGAAAGAGGTGTTCATTAAGACAAGATGGATTTCAGGTTTTAGCTGTAAACAGAGACCACAGCCCCACAGCTCCAAACATGCGCTCTATCTGCAGCAGAGCAAAGTTTCCAATACTGCTTCAGCTCAGGGTCAGCATTAGTCATGAAAAGGTAACACACACTGTCTCTGTCAGTCAGGACAATCACAATGACAAAATTGAAAAATTACTAAAGCATTAAAAACCTCCTTTGTAAGCTCAACCTCAACAAACGCATGTAGATACACATGCCTGAGTATTTGCATGCACTCGTACAGGTAAAAACACAGGATTGAAAATGTGTATGAATGAGTGAAATCCCTAGTCAAGAGAATAAAATTGAGGTCAGATGGAGGTTTGTGTGGCCTTGGCCATTTAACATCCAATTAAAATCACTGCAATCGAGGTTAGCTTGTAAAACCTTGGAAACAGACATTTACAATGTCTTCCAAGAATGGAACTCTATGGTTTTCCCACGTATCCACCTCTGCTGCGCACACATACACAAGTGGGGTGATGTAAGGTGATTGAAATCACTGTATGGCCAGGAGGGAAAGAAAGTGTTCATTGACAGTCTTTGCGTAGTAAATTTAAATCAGACAGCAAACCTCAATTCTGTGTAGGAATTGCTTATAAAAATTATTTTGCAAGAAAATTAATCAATAAATTGACATTGCTGTAAGAGACAAGTAATATAGAGAAACAACTTCATCAGCTTCTACTTAATTGTCACTGTGCAAAACAATGGAAAATGCTGCAAGATAATTACCTCAACAATATTTAGATCAGTTCACAGCCTGGTTTGTCAGCCTCTACCTCTACTTATTATTTGCCCTTTATCCAAAAATTGCAGTGATGCCGACCCACCAAATATTTTGACCTCAGTTAAACCTCAATTCAAAATTTGTCTGACCTCTAATCAGCATTTCCATCTATCCATCCATCCATAATCTAATCTGATCAAAGATGCAAGGAAAGCTGATCATGAGTGCAACACAATGTCCACTAATGGGGCAGAAGTTATATTTTTAATGACAATAATTTGATCAGTGAAATGCAATGATTGATTATAGGCAGAATCAATACAACTCCATTCCCAAGAAAGTTGAGAAGCTGTGTAAGGTGAAAATAAAAACAGAATGCAATGGTTTAATAATTGAAATATAATTAACTGAAAATAGAACGAAGACAAAGTTGGGATGGGGCAACAAAAAACTGGGAAAGTAGTATGATGCAAAAAAATACACTTCGTGGAACATGGTTAATTGGCAACTGGTAAATATGATTAGACATGATTGAGTCTAGGAAGAGCATCCCAGAGAGGCTGAGTCCTTCAGAAGTAAAGATGGTGAGGGCGTCAGCACTCTGTGAAAGACTGTGAATAACAATTTATGAATAACGTAACTCAATGTAAAATTGCAAAGAAATTGGGGATTTAGTAATTTAGGGTACATAATATCATTAAAAGATTCAAAGTTCTGATAATCTCTGTATGCAAGGAAGAGCCTAAAAACCAGTACTGAATGGCTGTGATCTTCAGGCCCTCAGGCAGGGCTCTATTATAAACAGACAGGATTCGGAAAAGGAAATCACGGCGTAGGCTCAAGAAAACTTCTGAAAACCACTGATTGTGAACAAAGTTTGTCTCTGCATCCACAAATGCAATGCTAAGATGAAACCATTTATAAACAAGATCCAGAAATGCGGTCGCCCTCCCTGGGACCGAGCTCATTTGAGATTGACTGAGAGAAAGTGTAAAGCTGTTCTGTGGTTCGATCATTCAAAATGTGAAATTCTTTTCAGAAATCATGGAGGCCGTGTCCTCCAGGCTAAAGAGTGGGACCATTCAGCTTGTTATCACACAGTTAAAAAGCTAGCATCCATAATAGTATGGGGTGCATCAGTACGCATTGCATGGGCAACTTGCACGTCTGTGAAGACACCATTAATGCTGAATGATATATACATGTTTAGGAGGAACATACAGTACCAGTCAAAAGTTTGGACACACTTCGCTAATGTCACAGCACTCTGTTCTTAAAGAAATTTTAACAGCTTAACTTCTGTATAGAATCTCAAATGGAATCTTGTAAAACGTAAACAGTCTGAAGTGAAAAGAGAATAATTCACTTGTTTGAATAGTGTCCAAAATTTTGGAATTCTCAAAGAAGCCATATTTTGCAAAGTAAACAGACAGATAAGTTCCTTCTATTTTCCAACAGCTGAATTAAAGTGACGCGGTTTTGGGACTTATTGGGTGAGAAGGTCAATGAAAAGCCACCTCAAGTGCAGCACATCTTTGGGAAGTTAGACAGCCGTGTCATATGACAGGTCTAGTAAAAAAAAAAAAAAAAAATATATATATATATATATATATATATGAGAATGCTCTGCAAATATGACAACAAATGGTGGTTAGTTTGATGGATTTAAGAATTAGATCTTTTTTTTTTTTGCAAAATAAAGGCTGCTAATTTCTTTATTTAACATCTATTGTAAGAAAAATGTGGGTGTGTCCAAACTTTTGACTGGTACTGTATACTGCCATCCAGATGTCTTTCTCAGCAAAGGCGTTGCTTATTTCAACAAAACTAATGCCAAACGCCACTCTCTGCACAAATTAGTCTGTACGAAATTATGAGATGGCTAAACATTTTCTTCCTCACACGGTGTTCCATATTGCGGTCTGATGCTAATTTACAAAAAGACCTTCTAATTGTTTGACTCCAAAGCATTTGGTGAAGCATAATTTATGAAAAGTAATAATTTCACAGTGTCCAGGGGCATTAAATAACAGGGATATTGTAGATTGATTAGGTCGATTCATATTAACCCTGACTTCAGAAGGACAAAAACTCTTGCTGGATAATTGGGTGTTAGAATTCAATAATTGGGCCTCAGTCAAGGTCCAGTACATTTTCTGACAAGACTGCTTTGCTCACCTTGTCCAGCTGACTTGAAGTTGAACGACTGGAATCCCCCGGTGAGTGTGGATGAATCAATGACATCCACCCCATACTCATTCCGGTTCTTCCTGTACATCATGACTGCAGCAATGAGGACAGCCATGGCAATCACGCCAGCAGCCAGCCCACAGTACAGGGCCACATCATTAGTGCTGTCCATACCTGCAAGAAAGAAGGGGAATAAAATGAAAGGGAGGTACACGATTTGTACAGTAGTTACAGCAGAGGAAAGTCATTTACTTAACAAATTTGAGAATCAAAAGAAAATGGTCATTGAGACTTCACAAGCCTCAAGTCCGAGGGACTTAGTGTTTTCAATTTTCGTTGAATGCAGCAACGTGAGAAAGTTGAATAGGGCCGCAGCATCCTCTCCCAATGTCTTCCTCTGAGTATAACAAAAGTGTTTTCCGGCAGTAGCTCGAGTGAAGAGGTTTTTCATAATCCCAGGGTCAAGGATTTATAGCAGAACTAGGCCAACAACTGTGCAAGTACCGCACACCAAGTACATAAAGCTAACAGCCTTTGTATTTGCACTGTAAAGAGCTGGTTCCATTCAATACTGAATTTATTGCTAACCTCAGTAAGATTTACTCAAACTCACATAATCACTTGAAGGATATATGCAATTCACTAAAACCAAAACAATTCATAAGAGCTACAAGCAACGTATGATTTTCAGTCTCAGTATTGCTCATCAGAGTCTGAATATTTTACCCTATCTTTTTTTTTCTAATTTAGTAAAAACAGTGACAAATGTAAAATGAGTAATATATCTCAACATCGCAATCTATTCCGGTTTTTGAAGTGTATTGAATGTTTTTTTTTTTCAACTATTTTATGAAGTAGAGTGGTTGTTGCTAATTAAGTGTCTAAATAAATATAAGCACTCCAGTTTAGCGTGTGAACCTCAAAAAATTCACACAAATGAAAAAAGCTAAAAGGAGTGAAGAATCAGTGGGTAAAATAGCTCTAGCTCCCTCTGTAAAACAAGAGTCATCAGAAGCTAACATATTCCTCCGGCCCCCGCAATCTAATCTCAGAAATCCCAAAATATCAAAAGGCACCAGTCTAGGACCTGATTAATACAAACAGCAAGTTTCATTAAAAAATATTGAAAGGTATTCAAGTTCTGCTCTGGAAACACAATGCCCTTGAACAGACAGATGGACAGATGGGCGGACAGACGGACGGACAGACCACCACACTAGGGACTATATCCACCTTCATTATATGCCAAGGGGATAAAAAAGAAGAAAAAAAAAGATTAAAATAAATTAAAAATAATTATAGCAAAAAAACGGCTTCCCGGACCATATGGCATAAAATGCTCCAATCAGAATATTAATGAACTTGATTATGACATGGTAATACAGTACATCCAATGCTCATGTAAAACAGACAGTATGGATATAAACATTCAGACAGAACGTTGACCAGTGGAAAGGGAGGGGTGAAATTCATTGATACACTGTAGATATACAGTAGATTTTGGTGTGATCCGATTGTCATTCTGACGGAATTGTGATATTGTGTCAAATGAACCCATTTATCATTAAAGTAAAATATAACAAAGGCAGTGCATTCTGCTCACATAAACATTACATTTTTTAGCAAGGTAGCAGAGTTTATGTAAATGGGACTATTATTAACATTATATATCTTTGTATTTCCCATTAATTGTTATTTGAAATTGAATGCTGCTCAGAGAACAATCCTTGAAGCGACAGCCCGCTCCATTATTAGCACAGCAGTTGCTAAATATGCTTCCATTTTCAAATATAAACACATATTTTCATGAGAGTGTGTCTATGGCTGTAGTAGGTATCTTGACAGGTCCTGAACGAGACGGCTTGTCTCACGAAAATCAAGCTAAAGACTGACGACAAAGTTGACTTTAGCAATTGCATATTCAAAGTACACAGGATAACAAATACAGCAACAAGGGCAATTTAAAAAATTGACGAAAGTAATATTTCATGGGCCAAATAGCCTAGGAGTGTAAAATGCATCCATCAAGATTTTTGTGCTCTTTTATGCTCAGTGTACTAGAAGTAAGCGCAAATTGGCTTTCATGCATATTATACCATTGGTATGAGATCTTTGGCATCGTAATTATTGCTTGGATTTAATGGGATGTAAGACATTAAGAACAAACAGGTTATTACAGCGCCCTCCATAATTATTGGCACCCCTGGTTAAGATGTGTTAAAAGCCTTAAAATAAATTCAATTTTTATTGCAGAAGCATACTCTCACACTGTAAATTGTAGAAAAATGTAACCTTCAACTCAAGTGAATTTTAAGGAAAAAAAAAATCCTGACTAAGAAATAATTATTTTTCATAAAATCACCTGTTCCACAATTATTGGCACCCCTAACAATTCTTAGGAAATAAATGTAATTGAAGTATTTCTGTCATTTCTACAGTAGTTTACAAAGTTGATCAGAGTATCTAGGAACATTTAATTAGTAAAACATCACTTCCCGTTTCCCTGGGGTATAAATATGACGTGACACAGAGGCCATTTCTCTTATCCACTCTTCATTTTTTTTTTTTTTTTTTATCCACTCTTCAACATGGGAAAAACAAAGGAACACACCATTCAAGTAAGGCAGATGTGTGTCGACCTTCACAAGTCAGGCAATGGCTACAAGAAAATAGCCACTCGCCTGCACCTGCCCACATCTACTGTCAGAGGAATCATTAAGAAGTTTAAAACAACTGGAACAGTGGTAAACAAGCCTGGACGAGGACGCAAGGTTATTTTGCCACCACGCACAGTGAGGAGGATGGTAAGAGAAATAAAAAGTTCTCCAAAGCTCACTGTTAAAGAATTGCAACAAATGGTAGCATCTTGGGGTCACAAAGTCTCCAAAACACCATCAGGTGCTATCTACATGCGAACAAGCTGTTAACATAACATAACATAACATGAATGGCAAGAACAGGCCGTTCAGCCCAACTACGCTTGCCAGTTTCTTTATTCTATTGTGAATACATCCCTTCAGATACTCAATGACTCAAAGGTATCTAGCTTTAAGTCAAGCCTACTTTTGAAAACCCCCAAGGTCTCTGCCTCAACAATATGGTCAGGCAAGCTATTCCACATAGAAATTACTCTTTGGGTGAAGAAATATTTCCGAATATCAGTATTAAATTTACCTTTGGTCAACTTCCATTTGTGACCCTGAGTTCTACTAACAACACTTGGTCGAAGGAATCCTACATAATTCACTTTGTTAATCCCTTTAACATATTTAAAGACCTCAATCAAATCACCCCTTAATCTCCTTTTCCTAAGACAAAAGAGATTAAGGATCTTCAGCCTCTTCTCATAGCTTTCATGTTTTATACCTGGAATTAGCTTAGTGGCTCTTCTCTGCACTTTCTCTAGAGCCTCTATATCTTTTTTAAAGTATGGTCCCCAGAACTGTACACAATACTCCAGATGTGGTCTGACAAATGTGTTGTACAAAAGAAGCATCACCCCCTTAGATTTGTACTCAATACTTTTGGCAATGTATCCCAGCATCCGATTGGCTTTTTTAACTGCTACAGCACAATGGCTAGAGCCTGTGAGGGTTTGGTCAACAATCACTCCCAGATCTTTCTCGTGGAGAGCACATTCCAGTTTTAAACCTCCCATGAAGTAATCCCGTCTAATGTTTTTATTACCTACATGTACAACTTTACATTTCGCTACATTAAATTTCATTTGCCACATTTCTGCCCAATTCTGGATTCTATCCAAATCATCCTGAATCACTTTAGTGGACTCTAAACTATTTGCCAAACCCCCCAATTTAGTATCATCTGCAAATTTAACTAATCTGCTCTCAATATTCCTATCAAGGTCATTAATGTAGATGAGGAACAGCAGGGGTCCCAACACCGATCCCTGGGGGACGGCTCTCCCCACCATACCTAGCTCAGATGAGATACCATTGACCACCACTCTTTGTGTTCTGTCCTGTAACCAGTTTTGAATCCACTCCAGAATACCTCCTGTAACTCCAATGGAGCTCATTTTAAAAATTAGTCTCTTATGCGGTACTGTATCAAATGCTTTCTGAAAATCCAAGTAAATGATGTCATAAGCCCTGCTCTGGTCATAGGTCTTGGTGGCCTCTTCAAAAAATTCCAGAGGGTTTGTCAGGCATGACCTTCCCTTACGGAAACTATGTTGGCTATCCCTCAATATACTGTTACGTTCAAGAAATAAGTCCAGCTCATCTTTTATGATAGATTCCAATATTTTGCACGCAATGAAAGTTAAATTGACTGGCCTGTAATTTCCTGGCTCAGTACGGTCCCCTTTCTTATATATTGGTATTATATTGCCCTGTTTCCAATCATTTGGTATTTCTCCAGTTTCTAAAGACCGTCTGAAAATGGCGGATAGCGGCTTAAAGATGATCTCACCAACTTCCCTGAGCACTCTAGGATATAAGCCATCAGGACCCACCGCCTTATCTGCCTTTAGTTTATGCAACTTGTCTAATACTTCGTTATCCCTAACCTCAATTTCCGCTAAATAATCTGAGCATTTAACATGCCCTCTGGCCGAATAAAGACCCACTCTGAGGTAAAATTCTGAGGTAAAATAACTGTTTAAAGCATCTGCAACATTTTGTTTCATTTAGCAATTAACATTTTTTATTCTTTTGCAATTAACCTTTCCTTTTTCTGCTACAGTACTGAAAGAAGCGCTTAGGGTTAGTTTTTGGCCCCTCTGCAATTTGTCTTTCATACAGTCTTCTAGCATTCCTCAGCTACATCAGGGGTGCTAATAATTGTGGCACACATGATTTGATGTAAAAGAATTATTTCTAAATGTGGGATTTTTTTTCCCACTGAATAAATACACTTGAATTAAAGGTTGGATTTTCCTCTTTTTTTCATTGTGGTCCTATATTATTTAGAAAAAAACTGAATTTATTTGAAGCTAAAGAACACATCTTAACCAGGGGTGCCAATAATTATGGAGGGCGCTGTATTTTGAGGGTATACCGGTACCAGCATCCAATCTGCAAAAAGAGCTTCAAACCAGGCACATTTTGTACCAATTTGTACCAATTCTGATTTATATCATTATCATTAGTCTAGGATTTTTACATTGAACTGCTTGAGAATGCATTGCCATAAATTTTTCCTTTTTGAAAGAAGCTTGATCTGGTCAAAAAGCAACCTAGAAAATATGAAGGGAGGAACGGCAATCACACTGAGTGCAGGAAGTGAAAATACTGATTGGCCAAAGTTCATTTAAAAGGACATGCACTCCATTCACATATCTCAGCTTCATCCAAAAACATTTGTGTGCACTTATTTGCACTTGTGTGGGATTTTGAGTATGTATTTTTATTTCATTTTTTAAGTTCATAAGTGAGCTTTTGATTGGCAATGGCCATGTTAGGACAGTGATGATGAAAGTGTAAATGATAATGGAGGAAAACTGAAGCATCTATGGACTTACTCTCAGTACACAGTTCCCCACTGCAAATCTCGGTGTCTTGAGGAGCCCCCTCACATACTTTCCCTCCATTTGTCGGTGTCGGCGCACTGCATTCTCTTCTGCGCTGTCTTTCACACTCCGCGCCGCAGACTGTCCACTCACTCCACTCGTCCCATCCGCCATCCACTGTAGGAACATAGAAAGTCCACACTTATCTTTGGATTTTGAAGTGTATTTAGGAGGGCTTCCATTCAAAACATCAGTATAGTTACACCAGGAAAATATCTTTGCGACTGCTATCCTCCTTCAAAATTTCCAGGAAAATGGAACCATAAAATAATGAAGTAGAATTATTTCTTGAGTATCAACAAGCTGTAGTAGAGCTAACATGGGAAAATCATGCCCTAAGGAAAACTTTTGGCAGTCTTTGAAAGGTACCAAGACTTTTGATCAGAGCAGGTTTTTTGGTGCGACACTCGAAGAATTTCAAATAGCATTTGATATGGTACTGTATGAGACTCTTTTGAATGAGGATCAGGTGAATTACACAAGGAATTGACAGTATTTGAAACAGGTTACAAAATATATCGCATTGAGAAGTAGTTTGAGGAACCATATCAGAGCAGGGCACTATGGGGAGTGGAGTCCCACAGGGTTCTGTGCTGCGTCCACCGCTCTTCCTCGTTCACACTCATACACATAAATGACCTTGACAGGAACCTATAAAGTAAAGTAATTGAATTTATGGATGAAATAAAAGTAGGAGGTTTAAGTGAAAGCCTGGAAACAACTAAGGGGAATCAAAAAAGATTTGCACAGAAACCAGAAGTGGGCAGACACCGGGCAAATAAAATCAATACAGCTAAATGTAAAGTTATTCAACTGGGGGAAAAAAAAAAAAAAAAAACAAAAACACAAGGCAGGATAACCTCACAAGATGTGAAAAATTAGAGGGTACTCAAACAAAAAAAGGGGGCTGTTAACTATTTTTCTCATAATGACTACATATGATGCCTAAGTGCATGACAACTTTTAACTTCAATAGCACACTTGTGTTATTTCAGTTTTGCTTAAACAGCAGCTTTAACTCTTTTCCCCATAATGACTACATATGACGCCTATATGTATATCAATGGACCTTTTCCCTAGCCTTCCCTAGCGTCATCATTTGTTGTCATTATGGGGAAAGGGAGGGGGAGTCTATGGGGAAAAGAGTCAAACCACTCTTAGACCTGACTTCAGAATATGGGCCAAGGGGTTTTCAACACCAGGCTTGTCAAGACCGGTGCAAAACACAATCTAGTTCCTAAGTAAAGCTCAGTACCATGAAATGGTGACAAAATGGTAGCTTTGTTGGGCTGAATGGCCTGTTTGTGTCACATTAGTTTATGTAATGCTTTTTTGTCATGTTATGAATCCGAAATTGAAACAGAGAGCAGACGGAACATTCCCCCTTTTTTGCCAATAATAATAGCACATACATTCTGTTTCGGCTTTGGAAGGGAATATTTATTCCGGTTTTTCCATTCAATAATGTCTCTATAGTTTCAAAAGGTTCCTTCCCTCAATCTAAATGTAAATTATGCATTTACACATTGCCACCAATTTCCTCTGAAAAGTGGAGTCAGGTTGTACATTGTCAATGGAAAAGTATTGCTAGTTCAAAAAAATACAGAATGTTTCCCACATATGGCAAGTGCTATTCCTGTGATTAAATAAAAGGCAAGCCGTAGTTCTTGTGCTTCTAAAGCAGCAATGGAGATGGTAGTAATAAAGGCTAGATTTATTAAGGCATGCAGCATTAGTGCTCCTATCCTTCAAGAAATGGGTTACATACAGTGCAATGCATTCGCAAACCACGTAAGGCCCATTACCACAGCATAACAACAGATACATTAACTATAAACCCCAGAGTCATGGTCCATTGACATTAATTAAATGAATTCTACAGAAATGATTTGCATAATTTAAATTTTTTGTCCTCTGAAGAATACAGAAATTCCACCCAAAATTAGAATTAATGCGTTAGGAAAATAAGTGCAAAGCAATTATACTTCCACACATCCAAAGCTTTTTGACTGAATAGGAGGCAGAGATGCCGGAATGATAACCATTTGTTCTGCTCCTGCAAATGCATTTTCAGACTAATCTAATAGATACATAAGAAGCATTTACAGCAACTATCCAAGATAACATTGATGGAAAACACCAAAATTAATGTGCATAATACTCCCCAAGCAAGGCAATGAAAGACAAAAAAAGGAGTATTTTTATTTTCCTTTCAGGCCATCTTCATCCATTTCCTATTCTTGTTAAAAGCAAATATTTCTATTAAAACTGAAGCTGGCTCTTCCGTTGACTCGGAGAATGGGAGGATGTCCCATACTGTGCTGCTTCCCATCCGTGAGTGGCCTGGCATGTGTGACCTGATCTGAGCAACCGGAGTGGGGGATGGGGAGGGGTCAAGGCAATCTAATGAAACTAAGGTGGATTTTCTAAAAGCTTCTTAACGGTAAACACCTATTCTTAAAATATTAACGCTGTCACGGAGATGTTTGTTACAAAATTGTCTCTTCATTACTCTTGAACTGTGAATGCTCAGGAACCCTCCTCCTCAGCAACATCTCTAAGATCCCACTCGCAGCTGTCCACAATGACAACACACAACACACATGAGCCGTGAAGACGTGCTTGCAATCACAGCCCACTATAATGTATTGAATGCATTGTAATGCCCATGTTGAGTTTAACAACTTGATGCAATAAAATAGGATGGGATAGCTTTTTCCTCAGATCTCCTTAGACAGTGATGCTTGTGGGTGAACTTGCTGACAGCCTTTTATAGAAATAAACATCAAAATCATTCCACATTGTTCCAGTTTTGATAACTTCAAACAGCTGATTATTGGTCAAAACACTTTTCCCAGCCTGTTCATATTTAATATTGGCTCAAATATTCACCACAGATTTTAATCGGGTCAAAATATGAGCTTGATAGACTTGCTCTCAAGCCACTTCTTGACGGTCTTGACGGTGCACTGTCCCATTGACGATAACTTCTCATCATTCCTCCTCAGAAAACAACTTTTCAGCAATGGTAAGCAAGCTTTTCAGCAATATTCTTCAGTACTTTTATCAACTTATCTCAGTGACCTCACACTACCTCTTCCCCCATGCTTAACTGTATTCACTATTATACAGTATTTCTCACCACAGGCTCAAACATAGCTCTGTGAAGCATCACTGTACAATTCAAAAAAATATGACTCCGCACAACTAAACATCACAACCACTCCACATCAAACTCCCCATACTCTGCCAAAAACTCCATTATGTCCTTGATGCTTTTCTCACTGATGGCTTTTTGACAACACATCATCCTGAAAAAAAAAAAAAAAAAAGAGACAATATTCTTGTAATTGTCCTTCTAGGAGGAGTCTTGTTATCTGAGTTTTGATTTCTTTTGACAATTTTCACCAGCTCCCTCTCCAACCCCCACAGCTCACCCCAAAGGAGCATAAACGTCTGACTGTAGTCATCATAGCATGAGATTGCTTTGGGCCTTCCTGATTCTGTACGTACGGCAAACATTACCAACTATTTAAAAATGTTGATAAAATAGCTGATATTGAAATAGGGATTTTCCCTGCCTTATGAGTCTCATAAATTTCAAAATAGCTGTAGTTGGCCAGATGAAAACAAGCTTTATGACTCAGAACAGTCACACCTATTATATTGTCATAATTTTACTTTCCTGAACACAGAGATAATGCAAGTGGATTTCCCCATTTCAAGCTTTTTTTCACTATCAAGTTTATGAAGTTTTCATCAGCAGATGATGGCACACAGGTTCTCAAGAAGATACTGAAGATATTTCAAAGAACAGTATGTCTTCACATCACAACACGGCAGTGGTCACCAACCACTGCTTCTCGAGATCTACCATCCGACAGATTTTCACTGCAACCCAAACAAAGCACACCTTTCAACAACGTGCAAGTCAGTTGAGTTGCAGATCAGTAATCACATAAGGCAAATTAGGGCCTGAATGAAAACCTACAGGATGATAGATCTCCAGGAACAGGATCAGTGACCACGGAGCCATTGCATTTGAGCAGAGGGTGTTTATGGGAAAAGCTTTCTGACCCATTGTTTTTGCCTCAGAGTGTACTAGGAGAGTTTTTTGGGAAAACAGCCTAAAACAGCATGTTAAGTATCTAATTAAACACACTCCATAATCAGAACCTCCAAAATCATGACAAAATCCACCTTCGATTGTTTTCCCTATTACCATAAATCACGAAGGTAATCCAATTAATTAGCAAGCTTACCTGGGCAGCGTGCAGTGCAGGTGATTTTCTGCATGGACATGCCCTCACAGAAGGAGCCCCCATTGAGTGGAGCAGGGTTAGTGCAAGTGCGCGACCGCTTCTGAACACCCCTTCCACAGGGCACATTACAGGAGGACCACTCTGTCCATAATGACCAGCCACCATTCACTAACAGAAAAACCCAAAGTAGAGATAATACGACAAAGAAACAAAGAGTGATTTTTTTAGAAAGGGGTTCAAAAAAACAGTAATAATTTTGTCAATTTATTTGTCAATGATATGCACATGACCCATTTCACTATAATTGCATAATTCAAACGCACAAGTCAAATAGTTCATTTTAATTTCAGGAAAAAAAAAGATAATTGCACAATTCCTTACATTTTTTTCCCTGCTCAAATTGAGTAATGTGACTTTCTCTTCATTAGTGTTCTAAACTCTGATAACTAAAGAATTTTTGGCATTGGAATCACTTTCCAAGGCTTGCACATAAGTAAATACACATTTATCTGCTCAACCCGAAACAAACCCAACATTTTCAACAGGGCCTTGCCTGACTGGTGAAACTTCAGTTAATTTTGAGCAATCCCAGCTGCACAAAATGTGCGCATATCCTGTGGTGTATGTGGAGCAGTGCGACATGTCACCCCAATGCAGATAATCAACAGCTTAATTCTGAAATGAAAGTTATTCAATTATCTTGACCCAAACCACGTTTACATAAAATAAAATGTACATTTTTCCTGAATTCCCATTTTCCCCTTTTGGGGATGGTTTTCCCAAACCATTCTATTCTTTTTCTTTTAACATTAAAAAATAATTGGTTCCTCAAAACAAGGAAAAATAGTCAACAGCAAATGCAGTTAATAGGTTAAATGTAATGTACTTCCATACCTTGATAGCTTGAATTGAAATACATTTTATGACATGGATATTAAAATCAAGCAAACACCGTTCCCTTTTTTGTCCATTGAGGTTTGCGTGAATTGTATTGATTACAAATGATTTTTCACCCAAAATAATACATTAATAAGCCTCAGCTGATATGAGCCTCCCAAACTCTAACAGTAACAAACTGTAAACAGCAATGGACAGTACCATAAACCACGACAGTGGCCGTGGTGCTGCGCCGCTTCGCCACAACATTGCTGGCCAGGCAGGTGTAGTTTCCGGAATCTGACAAGCGGGCCTGGTTTATGATGAGGTTGTGGTCGGCTCGAGTATCAATGTTGTCATCACTGACGGAGCTCAATAGCTCCTCATTCTTCAGCCACTCCACCTGCCAACATTCAGTACAGCCCATCAGCAAGACTCTCCCAAATATTGGCATCCCTGATGCTCAACGCCAAATTA
This sequence comes from Gymnothorax javanicus, assembly GCA_029692085.1. Taxonomy (NCBI): domain Eukaryota; kingdom Metazoa; phylum Chordata; class Actinopteri; order Anguilliformes; family Muraenidae; genus Gymnothorax; species Gymnothorax javanicus. The sequence goes on along the minus strand of CM056194.1, from coordinate 157,840,039 downwards.
CTTGGTTTATGGTTTTCTACTCCCTTGCGGAAGTAACAATGGTACATCAATCTCCACGTGAATTCCAGTTGATCTGGCAGTGGGTTATATTTTGTATTTGTCCTGAGCAGACCGGATAAAGGGGATGACTGATTCATAGTCATGTGAATTAAACCCCTCCCAACTGTACACCAGGGAACCATGTGTGTGCGTCATTCAACCTTGAGAGTACTTTAAGAGTTAAGTCACAATATAGTAGATTGCTTTTTGATCCAAATTTATACCCCTACGGAATAATAGTTGTTGGAAAATCAATAAATCATGCTTTGTGCTGGCAGTTTTTTTTCCTCCCTACAGCAGAGAACACATTTATTTTGTGCTAGTAGTTTAATCTGCTGCCGTTTCCGGCCTGATTGCCCTGAAAACTGCAGCAGTCTCCCACACTTCTGGCCTCTAAACTTTACCAGGCAATTAAAAGTTCTTCATCCCTTGTGGCTAATTTATATTTATTTTTATCGCTATGCTCAGTGACCCCATTGTTGTTGTTATTTCACAGAACTGAGGCTGAGTGCAAAGCCATTCCTTGCTGTATTTTTTTATTCTTTAGAGTTTGTTCTTCAATAGGTCTTTCAGAAAATAACCCTTTACTGTATAGGCTATGCATCCATTTTAGCACAAACTAATCCTTAAAGCTTAAGTGCATGATGTCTATGCGCATAGTCAACAGAACACAATATTCGACAGTGGCCGGCAGCAAAATTCAATTGTTTCAATTACTAAGGTTTTTTCTATTTGCTGATGTAGATTTAATGACCAAGCGTATTAGCTGCAGAGAGTCTGCGAAACTTAAAGGTGCAACATATGAAATTTTGAACATTTATAATGCGCAAAAGATTTGCTATTTAATGACATAATCGATTAATGGGGTCCTGAGAAAAGAATAAAGTCACACACTGCGTTGTAATCTGATCTTCTCCGTTCTTTGTTTTGGTAGCCAGGCCGGCCGCACATGATGTTAGTACATGTGCGTTGCCCCCTGTGAAACTGTTGCTCTTCTTCGTGCTTATAAAGAGCCCACGACATGACCGTCCACCCAGCATCTTAAAAGCAAGATGGCAGTTTGAAGCACTAAGGTGAAGGCAGCCCTCCAGAATTTCCTCCACTGAAAATATGTGACTGGCTAGAGAAGACATGATGGCGAACTAGCTGTTACCAATGTTATGAATTTGTTTTGCAAATGGTGCAATCGCTATATTGGCTTACTGAAGCTTATCACTGTCATTGAAAGGATTTTACAAAGCTATGTGGGCTGATGGTTATGGCCGGATTTTTTACCTTTTATTTATTGGCTCTCGTGTACACAACATTTCCGGTTGTAAATGTACGTGCATTACTTTGCATTCCTAATTTCACAAGACTCATCGCAGTTTCTAGTTATGATATCCCATTCTTTGTTCTGACTACATCTAAATGCTAATCTCAAGCTAGCAGCAGGGCGAACTAATGTGCGCTGTGCCGACAACATTACAAAGTGGGCTGCAGCCAACATTCAATTCAAACCATCAAACTTAAGAAACCAAAAGCATATTTTAGGTTCTAGGTAGCCAGCATTAGCTGGATGGCCAGCAAGCTAATAGTTATGTTACATCAGCATCACAAGGGGATTGAAGAAATGATGTTAGGTTAGGTCCTCACCAAGCTGAGTATATTTTTAATGTTTCTAAAACAACTATGTACCGTAAAAATCAATATTCAAACCTGTGAAATCATATCCAAGATGTACATTGCTTAAGAAATTTATTAGACCACCTGTCATAAAAAAACGAGAAAACACATATTTTAGAAATATGTCAAAAACTTATTTAAAACTAAAAATTGTTATTTCTTTGGCAAATAACAAACTGAAACCACTAAATAGTCCTTATTCGCGCAAAAAAACAAAAAAAAAGCTATATTTTGTATGGCCTCCTTTGGCCTTGATAACAGCTTGCATTCAACCACTAAAACTAATTTTTATGTTCAGGAATGCAAGAAAATAACTGTTATTTGGCATCTTAATCAAAAATAATAATGTGCTTAACTATTTTTTCTGCTTTTTTGTAAAAGTGTAAATTTGAAAATTCATGGATAACAACAATAATTACATTTTAGCATTAAAAATATCATTTCAGTTAAAGAGCTTGCGCATACTGGTGGATTAACCATTACAGAAACATAAAGATGATTTTGGTGATTACCAACACTGTTAATTTAGGGCAGCTGTGGCATAAACCTTACCTCGGGTGGTGGTCTAATAAATTTGTTAAGCACTGTACATCCTCTTGCTTCTCTACTGTACTTACCTCATCACCTGACACTGTTCACAAAAGGGTAACTTTATTGTATTGTTTATTGTATGTGTTCAGGGGCATGTATTTCAGAACACCTTGCTGAGAACATGAAGAGAGGAGAGAGGAACACAAAGGGAGGAGGGAGTCGTGGCCAATGCGCCGAAATGTTTAGTATGATATGCTGGAGCACTAGTGTGACATTTATAGTGCATTTAAAGATCTTCTAGCTTACAGAACGATCTGCCAATGAGAGAGGTCAGAGGAGAGGGGTCGGACTTGTTCAAACTGACAAAGAGGCTATGGTAACTCAGAATAGCACATCAAGTTCCACTCCTGTCAGCACAGAACAGAAACCTGATGCTGCGGTGGGCACAGGCGCACCGAAAGTGGACAGCTGAAATTAAAATTGGACGAACTCATCTACAACAACATGCAGAAGCTAGGATCAGAGTTTGGCATCAACAGCATGAATATAGACCGAACCTGCCTTGTATCAATAGTTCAGGCTGCTAGTGGTGGTCTGTTGGTGTGAGGAATGTTTTCTTGGCACACTTTGGGCCCCATAAATACCAATCAGTCATTCATTTGAATGCCACAGTCTGAGTTACGTTGCTAACAACATGAATCCTCTCATGGTCACAATTTACCCATCTTAAAGCTACTTAAAGCAAGTTAATGCACTGTCATGAAGTCCCTGCTTCCACATATTATTTCATGAGTGATCTATCTAGATTATATCCTGATATCATTTCTTCACATTTCCTTTGTACAAACCCCAATCCCAAATGAAGCTGGAACGTTGTGTAAAATGTCAATAAAAACAGAATACAATGACATGCAAATCCTTTTCAACCTTATTTCAATTGAGTGTACTACAAAGAAAAGATATTTAATGTTCAAACTGATAAACTTTATTGTTTTTTTTGGAAATATTCACTCATTTTGAATTTGATGCCTGCAACACGCTTTAAAAAAGCAGGGACAGGGCCATGTTGACCACTGTGTCACATCACCTTTCCTGTTAACAACACTCAATAAGCATTTGGGAACTGAGGACAATAATTGTAGAAGCTTTGTAGGTGGAATTATTTCCCATCCTTGCTTGATGTACGACTTCAGTTGCTCAACAGTCCGGGGTCCCTGTTGTCGTATTTTGCGCTCCATAATGCGCCACACATTTTCAATGGGAGACAGGTCTGGACTGCAGGCAGGCCAGTCTATTACCTGCACTCTTTTACTACAAAGCCACGCTGTTGTAACACGTGCAGAATGTGGCTTGGCATTGTCTTGCTGAAATAAGCAGGGACATCCCTGAAAAAGACGTCGCTTGGATGGCAGCATGTGTTGCTCTAAAACCTGTATGTACCTTTCAGCATTAGTAGTGCCTTCACAGATGTGCAAGTTACCCATGCCATGGGCACTAACACATCCCCATACCATCACAGATGCTGGCTTTTGAACTTTGCGCTGATAACAATCTGGATGGTCCTTTTCCTCTTTAGCCCGGAGGACACGACGTCCATGATTTCCAAAAGCAATTTGAAATGTGGACTCGTCAGACCACAGCACACTTTGCCACTTTGCATCAGTCTATCTCAGATGAGCTCAGGCCCAGAGAAGCCGGCGGCGTTTCTGGGTGTTGTTGATATATGGCTTTCGCTTTGCATGGTAGAGTTTTAACTTGCATTTGTAGATGTAGCAACGAACTGTGTTAACTGACAATGGTTTTCCAAAGCGTTCCTGAGCCCACATGGTAATATCCTTTACAGAATGATGTCGGTTTTTAATGCAGTGCCGCCTGAGGGACCAACGATCATGGGCATTCAATGTTGGTTTTCGGCCTTGCCACTTAGGTGTAGAAATTTCTCCGGATTCTCTGAATCTTTTGATGATATTATGGACTGTAGAAGATGAAATCCCAAAATTCCTTGCAATTGCACATGGAGAAACATTGTTCTTAAACTGTTAGACTATTTGCTCGTGAAGTTGTTCACAAAGTGGTGAACCTCACCCCCTTCTTACTTGTGAACGACTGAGCCTTTCAGGGATGCTCCTTTTATACCTAATCATGACACTCACCTGTTTCCAATTAACCTGTTCACCTGTGGAATTTTCCAAACAGGTGTTTTTTGAACATTCCTCAACTTTCCCAGTTTTTTGTTGCCCCTGTCCCAGCATTTTTGGAACGTGTTGCAGGCATCAAATTCAAATTGAGCGAATATTTCCAAAAAAACAATAAAGTTAATCAGTTTGAACATGAAATATCTTGTCTTTGTAGTGTACTCAATTGAATATAGGTTGAAAAGGATTTGCAAAATCATTGTATTCTGTTTTTATTCACGTTTTAAATGATGTCCCAACTTCATTGGAATTGAGGTTTGTACATGAAAGCATTTTCAGTAGACAAACAGACATCTGATTTGAGGTTTGGAGAGGGGCGGGGACCATGATAAGTGGCTCTAGTGTGAAGGCGGCAGGGTAAATATAAAAAAATCGTGTGCCGTAATAGTGAATCCTTAAAGGCAGAGGCTGGTGCCAAATGTTGGAGCACCTATTACGGTATAAAATTTGGTGGGCCCTGTTGCTGGAGCTGGAGCTGATATTCATAGTGGAGCATAGCGCTGGAATTTGCGGCTGCTGTGCACAGATCCATTTACACTTGACCACTTTGCGGTCACATTGCATCTCAAAACTCCAGAGGCGGTGTGAGAAATTCTGTTTAAATCTAGTCCCAATGCGACTCGGGCCCATTTGTACCTGACCTTCGAGCGATTTAATTGCAATACGATCAGCTGAAGACATGTAGCAAAGTGAAAATCAAGTGAAAACAAGGCTGCATTCGAATTATTTCAGCAGTTGCCAAGTCCCTTCCTATCCACTTTTCTTGACCTCATTACAAAATGTCACATAGATGAAGGGAAAGTTGCAGGGAGATGTAAAAAGTACCTGAGGACCTATTTCAGAAAAAATCCGATGCCCATTCGTTCAATACATTTTAAGCTTGACAGCAAAGACAGCCTTTGCAACTTAATCAAAAACTTTGGGACACAAATGATATATTCAATTGCAACAGCTGCAAAGGATTGTGGTCCATATTCATTTTTTCCTCTCTTCCACGGTTGATCCTGTGTTTCCTTGCTGGAAGGCAGCAACCGGAGACCTCACTACCTCGTTTCCTTCATGAAATAGAAAACCCAGCGCTCCTTGTCTTGCCTAGCAGCCAAACTATTTCGAGTTCTATGTCCGTAAGTGAGGAAAATTCCTTGCTCCATAAAGAATTCAGATTCAGCCTAAAAGTCACCTCAAACTGGTTTCAGAAATGTGTTGATGAGCCTAATGTGCATCAATAGTCTCACCAGTCACCAGTTCTGAATCCAACAAAGCGCCTTTGTGATTTGGCAGAATGGCAGATTAGCAGCATGAAATGTGCAGAAATGTGATGCAATCAGACGTCTCAATCAAATACAGGTATTTCTTTCTGCAACTCTGAAAGCTATTTTAGGTCCTTTTTTAGCCAGCTGTAATCTGGCCAACCCATTTCTGCATCTTGTAAAATGCATCTTGCGTGTGGCTGGTGTATTCCTATTTGTGAACTCGCTAATAATTCACTGTTACATTTATCACTGGCACTTTCGACACCAGCCCAAAGAATAGTGTTTTCCATCTGTTGGATAAGTGGTCTGGAGTTTTCCTTCATTAAGGTAAGAAATTTTCACCAATAAATTAGAAGTTTACCCCTGACATTCCAGGCCCAGGGGTGGATCCAGGTTTTGAAGTGAGTAGCTTCCATGAGTAGTTTGCGACATGAATAGCCAATCAGATTGAGGTTTGAGTGAGTTCCAACACAATGAAAGTGTTTCCAGCCAATGAATGAGGTGTTTGAGTGAGTTCTGGAGACTACGTAAACTACCCTGAATCCGCCCCTGAGGCCCTCTGGTGTTACTGGGCTCACCCATGCTCTTAATAACAATGCAATCACTACATCTGAGCAAGGTTTGACTTATATACATAACAGAAATTTTCAGACATTGCCAAAAGAAGAAAAAATGCCTTTATGCCAAACACTTTGTTGCTGACTGTTAAATCCTGCAGGGGCAAAGTCAGATTAAGTCACTGTTCGAGTGTGGTTAGCTGGCTCACATAACAGTTGCAGACTTACTAATTCATGTCATGCAAGATGCTTCGTGCCAGTAGGAAAAGGAAAAGATAAATACCTGTGATACTATAAAGCCTGAAATTCAAAATGATGAAAATGTAGTAGATTTTTTCATTGTATTAAATGTCAATAAAAATCAAACATGTAATTTGTGGATTTTAATTATTTTGGAATATGCTAAATGTAGTATTTGCATGTTTTACTAAAAATAAATCATGTATAAAAAGGTTTTATTCATCATACAGTAGTGTGTAGTGATGATTATACACCCCCACTTTCGTCTAAAAGGAGTCCTAATATTTTACATCTCTAAAATTTTTTGGCAAAAATGTATTGAAAAAATACAATTTTAGGCAATGAGAACAAAAAAAAAAAAATTCCCTCAGGTATACTGAGGTAAAAATATGGGTAATAAACGAAAACACTGTAAACATTAATTTTTTTATAACAACTGAAAGGTGTCGCAAATTTTACGTTTTTGACTCTTGCAAAACCTGAATTCATGTTTGAAGGCACATTCGATGATTATTGATGTTAAAATTTGTTTAAACTGGTCTGAGGCAACATTATTCTGGAAAATTACCTCTGATGGCCAGTTTTTCCAGTGTATAAGGTGACATGTACAACGTACTTTGAGCAGTGTCACAACGGTAAACTCAATGGCTCGACGGAAGGAGCTCTCTGAGATTGAATGTAGCTGCATTGTGGCCATACATGATGCTGAAGATATTAAATGCTTCCACGGCACTGTAAGAAACACCATCAAGTGATTCAAAGAGACTGGTTTGCTGAAGACTGGGGGCAATAGAGGTGCAAAATGGAAGTTAAGTGCCTCTGATGTTCGATATCTGTGTATGACAAGTACAAAAAAAAAAAAAAAAAAAAAAAATTGGCAGTTGACAGCATGAGAACTCCGTGATGCTATTAATAGCGCTAAAAGTGCAGAGATGAAAGCATCAAGATCTACTACTTCCAGACACCTGAGTGAAAATGGTCTGATTGGACGCGTTGCTGCCAAGACCTGGCAACTGGCAACATCAAAAAAGACTTGAGTTTGCCAAGAAATTCAAGGATTGAACACCAGTGGATTGGGAACAAGTCCTTTGGACTGATGAATCAAAATTAAAAATTTTCTCACCCAAACGCAGAACTTTTGTGCGCCGTAGTGTTGGAGAATGTTACAAAAATGACTGTTTAACTCCTTTGGTAAAACATGGAGGTGGTAATATTATGGTTTGAGGTTCAGTCTGCTCAAAAGAAGCCGGTAATCTCATAAAAATTGATGGAATCATGGATCAAAAGAAGTGTCACAGCATCCTTGTGAGGCAGGCATTGGCATCTGGAAAGAGAATGGTTTGGGATTTTATTTTCAACAAGATAATGACCCTAAACACACTTCTAAGTTGTACAAGAATTATCTGTCGGAAAGAAACATCTGGTGACATAAAATTTATGCCTGGCATCTATCTGATCCAATATTACATGAAATAAATACTTGCATAGTACTTGGTTTCTAATTTATCTTCATTTCGTTAAGTGTACAGTCATCACTGCACACTACTTCAGGTTTTGATTGTAATGACTTCAATTAAACATAATTTGTTGTGATGTCAAACACATGACTGCTTGAAAATCATTAATCTCTAAGGAGATTAAAGTGCCAAGAAAACAATTACTAGTAAGATGCAATCTCCCATTGTCTTAAATTTAATTAAATTCTTTTGGGATTTTTTTTAATGCTTTATTTTTGCTCCAGTAATGTTTGCTATTCCAATACAAAAATCACTTTTAAGAAATTAGTTTTAGTGAAATCTTTATTTACAGGTGTATTAAAGGCAAACTCTTCAAAATCATTTTCCAATAGCGATACACTGTTTCAGTATAAAATAAAATAAATGAAAAATTACGATAAACAGTTAAATTACTTTGTACTTTCAGATATGAATAATTACACATTATAAAATGCATAAATGACAAATGCTTTCCGACTACATATTTTGAAATTGGAGATTTGTTGAGAAAAAATTCTAATTTCTCATTTTCCTGCTAATGTCTAACTTGGTTTTTTTTTCTTTTGCAGGTATCCCATGTACTCGAGTAAGGTTTTTTTTTTTTTTAATGATGACAGCAGACAGATTATCCAAATCGTGCATTTTGAAACTAGTGAGCAATCGGAATCACAGGTGATGCAGAAATGTGTTGAGGCAGAGAAGATGGCACTTGCCCGAATGCATGGTATGCTTTTTGAGTGTGTGTGTGTGTGTGTGTGTGTGTGTGTGTGTTTGTTTGCTTGTTTGTGTGATTTCAAGGCAATTGTACAAACAGCTTTGGAGCACAGACTAGTTTTTCTCAAAGCGCCATAGAAACTAATTCACAGTGATGTATCCTTCTGCTACAACAACAGCAACTTGGTCATATGCTGCCTTTCTTTGATAAACCACAATTAAAAAATAAATAACAAAAACTTTTCATCTGACTCTTCTGACTCAAATCAAAATCTCTACATTTTGATATCAACTTGGAAAAAAAAAAAAAAAAAAAATCATTAAAACATCACAGGCAGAGCAGCTGTTTTGTGCAACATTTTTAGAAATTGAGACGAGGAACAAACTGCTTCAATATTGTATTCTTATCTACCTGTAGTGACAGCAGAAGAACACATAAGCTGTAGGAGAGTGAAAAAGGCGGTACACCAAGACATCCCACTCAGTCTGTGATGCTGCACTCCTTTCCCCTGAAAGGCACTTACAGATACACATATATTTACCAGACCAGTGGGTACACTTGTTGGAATTTGTTAGCATTTCTTGATTCAATATTTATATTAAACAAATTTGAAGAGCTAAGACCTTTTTCTTCATAATTTGCCATTTTTTTGCATCGAAACGAAGGGACAATTGCATCCCTTTTAATCTTTTCCAAGCTTCATACTGAAGATGAGTCATACAACCAAATGTAACCATTCAGGGTGTTGCCCAAGTGCCGACGACAAATCAAAGAATCTGTTACCAACTTACACAAGCAAACTGTTTTCATCTAGAAGCTGGTACAATGTTTAAAAAAGACAATTTGCATGAACCCACCCAGTATCTCTGAACTTGCGGGAGAGCTATTTCAAGGATTTCTACATTGTGTATCAAAGACATCAACCACTCTCCCTGCTGGAGTTTCAATATTTTATATGAGTAATGACTGGGTCATGTTATGAGCAATGCCTCTTTTGCAAGGCTCATGTTAAAATTTATGACGTATTCCTTATTTAATGGCTACAGTGCAATGAGTGAGACCATTGCTACACAAACTTTCCATTTATAGTTTGTTAAATAATGAATAATTCATTATTTATGTTCATTATTCACTGGCTGCCCAATGTAAATCCACTAAAACCCTGCATGCATGAGAACCCTGTCCTGACGCACACTTGAGCAGGAAATTTCCAGTGACATTACATGAGATGTGAGCCCTTCAATTATCAGAGGAATTTAAATGAATCTTTAATGAGTAAACCTTGAATGTGATTATGTACAAAATGTGAGCACAGTATCAAAAAGCACTTCGCAGTTTCAGGAGGACAAACCCTGACATTGAGAGAATGAGGCTTTTAACACAACATCAGTCAGAAAAAAAAAAAAAAAAACCTTCTCCAAAAAACATTTGACAAAAATCGCCACAGAATCGGAAAAATAAATCCAGAAATGATTACTGCAGGTTAACAACGACAGAGCACCCCCACCCAACAGGAGGAACTGTAAAGGAGAGAGAACTGGTTTTACCTCGGCAGCTGGGACTCCCTCTGGAGGGCGGCAGTGCAGCACAATCATGCCCTTTATTGGCACTTCTTTCCCCTGGGGGTCCTGCTCAAAGTTCTTCCGCAGGTCTGTTTGTGGAGATAAGAAGAACCAGTCACGACAGGGCAATTTCATTCCATCCCTCCGCTCACCATCACGTCCCAGGAACATCAGCACTAGCTGTGAAATCCTGAGCAGCAGGTCTCGTGATCCTTTGCTTCTCACCATCATAGACTAGTGCCTCTAACATCATAGTTTCAGGCCATCTCCACTTTTATAGGGCTGAAACAGCTTCAGTTACAAAATGTCCAATAATTATGTCCATTGAACTTCAATTAAATATACCTTCTTCCGGCACCACTTCCCTCAGCTTTATACCTCAGATGTTGCCCGAATTGTAGTGGTTGTTTTCTAAATAAATAAAAAAAATACACTACCAGTCAAAAATTTTTGTACACCCCAATATTATTATTAATAAATATTTTTAATTTTTTTTATATTTTGTTCTTGTGTTCTTGTTCTTGTCACGCAGTGCCTGGATGAGGTCCGTCATGGCGGATTTCTAATTTGACACAAGCTATGTTTACCATCCTTGTGTGGCTTTGAAAAAACCTTCCGTGATTAAGTAAAACAAAAATTATGTTTTGGCAACACAGAGGTTGTGCTGAGATATACATTCCTGACCTCTGGAGGTACCCCTCAAGAAAAACCAGGATCAGTCATTTTATCAATATTTAAGCGGATCAGTAATGGTGATCTAATCCAGTGTTTCTCAAACCTCTCCTGGAGTACCACCTGTCCTGCATGTTTTAGATCTCTCCCTGCTCCAGCACAGGTGACTCAAATTATCTGCTCATTATTAAGCAGCTTCAGGGGGTTGATAACAAGCTGATTATTTCAATCACCTGTGCTGGATTCCTTGTGGATTTTTCTTGTAAATTTTTTATTTGTAAAAAACAAGTATTGGGTTCCACTGATTTCTTTGTTGTAAACATACATGTAAGATAAAGACTTGACAAGATCTTAGGGTGTGCAAAAACTTTTTTGATAGATAGATAGATAGATAGATAGATAGAAAAATTTTGTTTTGGTTCTCATTTATGTATAATTTCAAATATGACTGCATATACAGTATCTCCATCAATCAATGCATTTTGTGATATGGAGACAAAATTGAATAATGCAATTCAAACAGTATTATTATCAAACAAAATGTTCTCCAGGGATACTCACATGCAATGCGGACAGAAGCTTTGCGACTTTTGGAGGTCCCAAGATGGCTCCAAGCCACACAGAGACACCAATAATCCTCTGGGCCATGGAAGTCCTCCACTTGTTGCCGAGATACATTGATCATCACCTCCCGAATCTTCAAGCCTGCCGGCCAGAAAACAAACTATACAAAAAGAATAACCTCCTTCGACATCTATCAGTAAATGCACGCGAGTTTGTTCACTTCTGAGCCTACTCGATTTAGAAGAAAGTATGCCAAGGAAAAAAGCAGAGTTGAGCATCCAACAGATCATGTGTGCTTTGAAACCATCATCTAAATTTTGTCCTGAATTTTCCACTCAAGGAAACAAAATGTTATCAAGCCAACCAACTTTTTTTTTTTTTTTTTTTTTCCAGAGCGTGTGCTCACGGTGTTTCTAATAAAAGCACCTTTTTTCCCCAACTGAGAACAAAATGCACAGGATAGAGGTACAGTGTATAAATCAACTCATTTTTTGTCTATTTTTCCAAAACTGAGGCTTATTTTGGAAAATCATGATGTGGGAAAAGATTGTACAAAAGAGCATTACAACTAATGAGTGTTAGCAGAACCACACCCCTTCTTCCACCCCCACCAAAATGCATGATTAACTTGGCAGTTAGGAAAGGCTTCAGGCTCTATATTGCACGAAGCACAAAGTGGCGCCATGCGCAATGCAACTGTCTTTAGTCATGGTTGTGTTAGTCATGATATGAGGTGTAGTCAGGTGCATTGCTAACACATTGCTACATATCTTGATGCAGGGGAAAGTCATTAAGTGTTTGACCAACAAAAACCTAGACTTAAGTCAATGGCTGGGATTTTATCGTTATATTAAGGGTGCATTATTAAGATAGTAATATGTGCCTAGATAGATCTGTGGGCGCACAACTAGCATATACTTTTGATCAAGTTTCAATATCTTCAGAGATTAAAACCCCACTGATTTTCCCTGTTGTTCCAAGACTGAACAAAATTATCTTAAAGGTATACTGGGTAGGATTCCATTGCTGTTTGAAAACACAAAATTCAAAGTTGGCCCCTCCTCCTTCGCACAACCACATGAGAAGTGTACGCCACCTGACCATAATTCTAGAAGTATATATGCGGCAGCCATGATAAGTGAGTTTTAATTCTCCAAATGTTGAGGAAAGGTGCTTCAATGCTTCCAAACTGATCTCCTTTAGCATTAGGTACACGGAACTGTCCTTTACAAAAAGATAGGAGAAGCAGCAGCAATATTCAAAGCAACGATCATCCCTCTGGCCAATCACAAAACAAACAAACATGATGAGCAAGAGACATATGATCATGTCGCCAAGTAAGTGCATCCGAATCCTCTAAGCAGGGCAGTTATCTTTTCCTCAGCCATTATAAATCCCCCTTCAGCACCTCTCCTTGACCTCATGACGTCTTCCATTGAGGATAAAGAAAAGTGGTTTGGAATCAGACAATTAGACTCCCCTCCAAACTTCTAGTGGGTCATAAGTGTTGATTGAGTAGAATTATTTTTATATGAGTCCATAATGTTTTTAAGGAAAATGCTACTCTGTAGGCAATACATTTAAAGAGAACCAAAGTTGTGACAACAAAAAAAATAAACAAATGCGTTCACTTAGCTTTCACTTCGGGTCCGTGTATACCCTCCCTCCAAAGTTGTGTTTAACATGTTTGATATCAGGATAAAGAAACATACAATGCCTTATTTTCTTTTTCTTTTTTGTGAAATAAAAAAATCCAAGTGATTTCCAGTTTTCATCTTTGGAAAAAAAAATCAAGTTGTTTTCTGGCTCTAGTTGAATTTGCATTCCAATAGCCAATTTGAAAAGAAAACAGGGAAAGCTTGTGGATTTCACTCTTTTTTATTCACATGAAAAATGAGAAAAAGAAAACAAAATAATGCATTATACTTTTACTTATCCTGTGATCAAAGAAGTGGAACAAAACTTTAGATGGAAGGTATGTTGGTTTCTATGAGCTCATGCAGATCCATTCCCTCTGCAGAGAGGTGTTCTTTCCTTCTACTTGGCAAATCCACCATTATAATAGCAAACCGCCAGATTCCGCCCTTTGCGCAGAATACAAATAATGCCTATTTTTTCCCTGTTATGCATGAGCCTATTTAGGCTTTATAACTCAGTACTTGTGTCACAGAGACTCTGGACAATTCTTCCAGTGAAGCAAGACATTTGGAAATTCAATTTCAGAACTATTTTGGAATTAAATTTCGGAATTTACGGACGCTGGCATCTATATCTGCCCAAAGGGGTTAATTTGAGTGGGATTTAATCTTAATGATTAATTAAGAGACAAAGAACAACTCCTTTGAACCACGTACCTTACTTTACGCTAAGATTATCTGCCATTAAGTGGCCAAAAGTGGATAAGGATATACCCTAAATGCACTACTGCCAAGCACTTAAGACTGTTCGCTTAGATAATTAAAATATAGCTTGTCATCTTCGTGATGAAAGGCATGTATCCTTGAGGGCAAATTGTTAGCCTCAGACAGTGCACTGAATAGAATATGGTGGACAATCTTGTTACCTCATGTGACATCCCTATTTGTTTCCAGGCAGCAGCAACAAAACTAAATCGCTTTGTATGCCTCCTTCCCCCTTTTATGTGGCCTGGGAATGCTTTAAAAAAAGCCATCCAAACAGTAGTGTTACAAAAATGGAGCTGCGAAAGGTCATGTAAAATCCTGGGAGTTAAAGGGTAGATGCTAGCATAAGCCAAACAAGCCTGAGTGCCACAGCCATTGTCAGAAGAAAATATGTTTTGTATGCAAACAAGAAAGCAACTTGAGGAATGTGCATGCAAAGACTGGGACCAATTTAATATCTATGGACAACTAAATGTTTCCATTGTACCTTAATGCATAAGTCTTTGATAAGCATGAGGAAAGAAGTAATAAAGTTCACAGGGATAAGTGATTAGAGAAGATGTACTTGAATGGCTGTTTACAAAAGAAAATGCATGAGGTGAGCTACAACACAACAAAAACTGACAGGCGATGCCTGACAGCCCTGCATTTTTAAAAGCACACTTTATATCCAGTGTACAAATGTGGCATACCCTTGTAAATAAATACATACATAAATTGTACTGCTTTCCTGCATTTTACACAAGATATGATTCTGCAATGTGTGCCTCTCTCCAGCTTGCTCAGCCTATTCAATTTTATTCACTAGCAAAAACAGCAGCCTCTCTTGTGGGGTTTTGCCCCCATTTGGCAAAGTGAGACAGGTGAATTACTTCACACTGCAGGCCAGCAGTGAACCTAATGCACATTATAGGTCTCTGTATCTCTCCCACTGTGTTCTGCCAAAGGGACAGAGAGTGGAGCCACTGCAACAAGACATTTCTGATATGAATTTTTGCTCTGTTGGTTCTAAGGGCATTCCACATACAGCTCTGCTTTTAAGGGGGCATTGGCACTTCACAGTGTCACATAACTGGGACAGATAATACAAGATACAAAAATAAATAAATAAATACAAAATTCTCCAAGCTCGCATCGATGACTCATTACAGAGGTCACAAAAGAACCCAGAGAAACATCTAAAGAACTGCAGGCTTCTGTTGCCCTTGTTATGGTCAGTGTTCACAATTCTTCAATAGGAGACTCAGAAATAAAAATGGCATCCATGGGAGAGCAGCAAGGCAAGACCCACTGCTGACTAAGATAAACACAAATACTCGTCTCACATTTACCCAAAAAAAAAAGAAAAAAACATCTTGATAATATTCTCAGGACTGATAAGACAAAAGTAGAACTCGTTGGAAGACATAGGT
The DNA here is from genome assembly GCA_029692085.1 of Gymnothorax javanicus. NCBI lineage: Eukaryota > Metazoa > Chordata > Actinopteri > Anguilliformes > Muraenidae > Gymnothorax > Gymnothorax javanicus. The sequence goes on along the minus strand of CM056194.1, from coordinate 157,824,736 downwards.
CCCATTACATCAGGCGTGAGGCAGACAACATCACACAATAAGAATACTATACCAACAGTCAAATATGGTAGTGGTAGTGTGATGAGCTTGGGCAAATTTACTGCTTGCAGACCTTGGCCATCTGCCATAAATGATGGAGCGATGAATTCTACTCTCAACCAGAAAATCCTGAAGGAGCATGTCAGGCCATCAGTTTGTGACCTAAAGCTCAAGCACAGTTGAGTTATGCAGCAGGACAATGATCTGAAGCATGCAAGCAAGTCTGAATGAAAGTTTTGAGGTGGCCTAGTCAAAGTTTTAACTTGAATCAGATTGAAATGCTGTGGTATGCTGTGGTAGTTTATACTCGAAAACCCTCCAAAGTGGCTAAATTAAAAGAAAATCTGGCCAATTTCTCTCCTTAATGATGTAAAAGACTCATTGCCAGTTATTGCAAACATTTGATTGTAGTTGTTGCAGCCAAAGATGACACAGCCATTTATTAGGAATAGGGGGGCAATTATTTTTTCACATGGGTGATATAGGTTTTAAATTGATCTTAACCTTCAATAAATGAAATGATAATTAAAATGCTGAATTTTCTGTTTACTCCAATTGCCTGTCTTATATTGAAATTAGCTGGACAAGCGGAAACATTAAAATATGACAAATAAGCAAAATAGAGGAAGTCGGCAAGGGGCATATACTTTTACACAGCACTGTTAACTATTTTAAAATACTATATTGAATGGTATATTTTTGTTATATTTTTGTCAATATTTTATGCAACCATACCACTCAGGTACAGTAAGCTATGACAAAAAGAAAATCATAGTATGGAAAACTAATTTGAAATGTGTTACTGTATGTTCTGTCACTAAATTTTCTCTAGTTTATAAGCAAACTTTATTGACTTGATGGTGATGATCTCAGCAACAGTAATAACAATGTCTCAGTTACATTTGGACTCAGTTGCTACATGAGATCATACATTCTGGATGTGATCCAACCCTCTCCCCCACTCTCCCTACCTGCCTTGCCCACCCTTATCCTGTTCTGTTCTCCCCCATCTGCACCCCCACCCCATTCCGCACTCCACTCTCTACCCCCCGCCCCCCGTCATGACCATCATCATCATCATCTTCCACATTTCAATCATCTTCTACAGTATGGCGTGTGCTCATGAGCCCACTAATGTCTCTGACATTATCCTAAATTCATACAGCAACAGCAGCCGACTGAAGTACCTGTCACATTACCCAATTTACTTGCATCACTGTCAAAAGGACACAGTACGAGATCTACTAATGGACTCATTTACATGGGGACATGAAACATTTGTTTTATGCTTTAGAAGTTAACTGTTACCTCCTTCAGTGAATTCTTCACTGAATTCAAAAAAAGGCAAGAGGTAACACTCAGAAAATGACTGCAAAAACAGAAACTGTCTTACAAGTAAAATATTTAAAAAATTGGCTCTGACAATCAGGCGAGTGTTCCTACTCAGCCGTCCTTGATTGCTGTGGCTGTATTCATACTTAAATTCTAAAAAGGAAGAAAAAGTTGCTGTCAAAATTTCCCATTCAAATACAGTAGAACAGTTGGTGGAGACTTCTAATTAAACAAGTTACTGCCACAAAAGCTGCAGAGCACTGGAGCCACACAACGGTAAGTTCCAGATACAATTACTGTAAATACCGTATTTCACACAGGGCATGCATACGTGAGGAGAAATACTTGCATACATAAAATAATTGGACCATTTTTTAGGGAAAATTATTGTCCAAGAGCTTGAGACAAAGTGTAAACTGCTATGCCTCTTAATATACCATATTTTGGAAATGTATTCATTAGGACTGCCTGGACCTGTTCAAAACCACATATTTTTCAAGGGACTTAAGCATAAAAAAGTCAGGGAACTCTTTCCAACCATCTGTTCCCTCGAAACTTGGAACTTACTATTTTTGTCTCCCAATGCAAAAAAATACTGGTGCTTCAACAATCAAAGCAAGACACTGATAATTCATCCAATTGTTTGTGCTTTTGTATGTGCCCCTAATGACTGAGAAACAGGAGTTTAAAAAAATCTTGAATCTATTGATGAGGCAGGAGTTAAAAAAAATCTTGAATCTATTGATGAGGTACGGCTTCTATATTAGTAAAATCTACATTTCTAGTTATACTAGTAAGCTTCGACTGCTTAATTGGCACATTTTATATAATGCAGGTTAATGTGACACATTCCAAATAAGTCACACACAGCAATGTGATGAGGTTCTGTGAAATGACGGAGATTAATGTGAGTTTTTGCAATATTCTATTTTCATCAATAAAATGTTCTCCTCTAAATGATTGAAAACATTCTCTTCTTTAGGTATCATCAAAATTATCAGGTAAACACATTTTAAATAAGTGGGTTTTCCTCTTGTGAAAATATGATTTCTACAACATTCAAGCGATCTCATTTTTTCTAAACAAATGTTTGGCCTCTATAAAATCTGCAAATCTGTGTAATTATATGCCTTTATTGTCGAAGTGAAAAAGAAATTTTTGCACAAAACCAACATTAAATAAAGGCATTAAGGCATTACCCATACAGAGTCAAGACTGAGATTTTTTGTGTTTTTTTTTTTTTTGTAAATCTGTACAATGTTTCAAATAACGAGAATGTAACCAAACAATTATAAAAAAAAGAAAAGAAAGTGGGCATCTTACCATCCCTCAAAAAGGTTCAGCCAATGAGAGGCAGAGGAACACTTCGGCAGTCACGTAGCACTGACATGGTATGACCATAGCTTAACTCATTTTTTACCATTTTCCCACTCACTTTGAGTTGTTTAGTTAACTAAAATTGGTTCATGCAGAGGGTAGTACCTGTGCTCCCCCTCCCTTTCTGGATGTCTAGCAACGGGAGATTTGTTTATGTTCCGCTTCTTTCCCTCATTGTGAGTCTCTATTCCACAAAGTATATGTGAGCAAAACATGAGTTGTTTTTCATATTCTTCATACTGAGGGGATATTTGCCTTATCGTTGGTACTATTGTTACGATCATGGGGATGTCGCTCTTTTTATAGTTTTGGGATCTGGGAAGTTCGCCGCAGATTTGATCATTACATGCTGCCAGCATGTTCAGCGAACGATTTTATATTTTTGCTTATGCAGTTATCCTAGCTGGCATCATTGTTAGATTACAATGCATGTGCAATAGGTTATTTATACATGTATCCTTTCTCATCTCTTCCTTTAGGGGAACCATTACCTCTCTAAATCCATCCAAAAATGTGACATTGTATCCCTACTGAAATTCAATATAAAAGGGTGAACTGTCTCCTGAATCCTATCAGCTTGTTGTCGGAGCCCTGTTCGGCAGATGCACATTTTAGCTAGCTCCTAAACTCTCAGAATAGATTTTATTCTGAACACATTTCACTGTCAGCTATTTATGCATGCCACATTGACTTATCCCCGCTGAATCAATTAAGAGTTGTGTTTTCGTGGCGTTTTAAAAACACTTCAATCGTGTTTATTTGGTTATATGGCACAGCATTTGTTCCATTAGTGCATGCAAATTTTCAGAGATCATTAAATTCCCAGTGTGTTTAGCCATAGGGTGTCAGAACACTCAAGGGAAAGCAAACACTTCAGATCTTCAGCGAGAGCTTTTTCTATCCCGTGCTGTTAAAAATAGCGGATTTTGTGAGTTCGTAGCTCTGAAAAAATAAAGGTGATAAATAAACAATTGCAATGGAAATTAAGATTCTTTTAAATATAATATAGCAATTGGCCTTCCAAAAAAAGTGCAGAACAAAAGTAAACTAGAGAAGCAATTTCTGAAGAAATTGCGAGTGTGAATGCTGAAACCTGAAGCCACACTGCGATGCTGTCTTGAATACAATAAAGTTTGAATGATTTGAATGTTTGAATGTTAGCTAATGTTGTTAGCAGTTATGCTAACTATGCTAACAATGCTTACCATGCTAACCACGTTACTCAGCTAACTTAGCTAATTTGAGAAGTCGAATGAAGTCTCAAGGAGAAAGTATGCCGAAGTTATAGAGGTTCAAAGTAGCACAACAGTTTGAAGAGTTTGAAGACTGTTTCAATGCATTTCTATGGGACAAAAAATAAGAAAAAGTGAAATATTTTAAAAAGTATAAATAGTATGAAAGAGAAGAGTAATAACAATAATGTCCAGAAAAAGCTGCACGTTTTGATATATGAATTGTTGAAATAGCACAAAGTATGTAGGACTAGTTTAATAGCGTAGAATGGCAGAAGAAGTAAGAATAATAAGTATATTATTATTCTTATTATATAAGAAAATGGCTGACATGAAAAACAATAGTGCGAATTTCATTTTAAAATTACATTTGTTCAGAGTTTAACAAATTACAAAATTTTATCAGGTTAGAGATGAGTATATGTTTACTTTGGTCCACAACAGCAATAACACTGCTGAGCCAGTAGCGTTCATACATTGAAACCACATGTTATCTCTGTCGCAGGTTTCCAGCGGTCACCTGTTCGTTATATAGTCAATGAGGAAAAGCGTGATCCTGGCATACGCACACGGTTTCACTGTCCTTCAACATAAACATCGATAAGGAACAGTGCTATTAATCAAAATGGCTCAGCGACCAAAATCGGAATATGTCCTGTATTGAATATCTATGCAGATCCCACACGCTGGTGTAAGCTGAAGGACAAAAAAAGGGCTGAGAGGTGACATGGATGTTGCAACCAGTAGGCTAAGATTTGTTAGCGCGCAAAATCATCTTTTGAGCCTGTCCTCTGACAAAATACGCCCGGGAAGGTCGTTTGTCAAGCAGCTTATTATGACCTAAAGTTACGTTTAGGAGTTTAAATAACTATAATCTGGTTTCCTTCGTCAGCGTGGCCGTCAGTCAATCTCTAACCTCCGTTCTTCCTTCCCAGCAGTATTTGTTGTGTTGTGTTGTGGCATTAGCTCACCGAGAATTGAACAGCTTTGAGGATTGCTCAGAGGGAGTGTGTGCTTCAAATAGTTCTCAACTGCAGTTCTCTCCAGATACACTGGGGTAAAACATTCCAAATCTCACCAAATCTTGTTTCTATCCACTGTAATTATTTATGATTCAGTTCAGTTTTGTCTTTAAATGATAAAAATAAAATTTTGCTACACCTAGGAGACAGCTCTTTCATTTGCAGTTCACTTCAAATGAAAGTTGTCTTTCACTTAAAGGAATCTGGACAAACTGATCAAGTCTCTTACCTGCTGCATCCATGTACTCTTGGGACATGTGCTGGTTCTGGTGTACCCACTCCCCATTGCACTTAAAGAAGATCTGCAGAGCAGGCGCAGCCCTGCAGTGCAGCTTGACTGGATTACTCTTGATGATATAAGCATCCTCAGGCTCCTGCAGGAAGTGAGGGAGTGTACCAGGAACTGATGGCAGGGAGTCTGGGAGTGCCTCGCTGCTGATTCCTACAAATCCCAGGGCAAAAGAAATAACAAACACCATAAATCAAACTGCACACATTTTTATACCACTTCTTATTCTCAATGTCCCAATATTTACATTCTCAATACATAAAGGGAACCACATATAAAATGTGCGATAACCATTACCTGAATGAAAGCACTAAATGCACAGCTCTACGGAAAGCCTTTAAATGTATGAAATTCGAGTAAGCATTTGATAAAATAATGGCTTCTTATTAAAGGCAGTGATGCAACTCAGCATGTGACTAGCAAAGAAAGTAGTTTGAAACCTTTAATTCCGATAATCATCAGGAGGTGTATAAAATCTACTTGCACATACTGTAGGTCGACTCAGAGCAAACACCCAGATGAGCCTTAAGTAAGCAGATGCTCATCTGCATTGCGACAGAGTGAAATATTATATGGATTTGAAATAGTATAATTTCAAGGGGACATGGGAGAGAAAACATTTAAGTAAAAATAAATACACAAATAGATTTTGTTGCTGATGCGTAGAATAGTAGAGCATTTAGGAGGTGAATGATACTAGAGTATCATTCAATGGGCCAAATCATTTAAGCAGCTCAATCAAATCAAAGGAATGTTCTCCTAAGATATGATTTGAAAGAATATTTTCTGAATGGAAAAAATTCTACTCCATCAAATTAAGACAATAAACAATGGTCCACTACTATAAAACATAGTTTGTTTCATAGCATGTTTTGTTAATGCATCTTAAAACTGATTCCATCAGCTGAATTTGGCAGTTTTTTTTTTCTCTACTAGATACAACCTGTCTGCTGCCCTACCCTTTGTGTGACATAATTACTCCAATATATTAAATTTATTGCCCAAATGTACAGGATGTATTGTAAATAAAACAACTATTCCATCCTAAAGAAAGCAAATCTTAAACAGTTTATTTTTTATTACCACCACCAAACAAAGAAGTTAGGTGAAGGTCATGTATTCACCAGGGATTGTTTGTTTCTCAAATTTTTCAGTAAGTGTCCATGCTATTTAGTGGAAGTGCGGGCCATGGCCCAAGGAACAATCAATTCGATTTTGGTGGTGATTGGGATCACTGTCCTGATCCAGGATCTTTTAAAGTGATTCTTCACCATTGCAGGAATACAAGATTGAAACAAGAGCAATCCGAGATTTCTGATCTCCGCCAAGGGATGATGTTGATACAAATGCAAGATCATTACACAATTTTAATGGAGTCGTCCCTTGACCAAGATCTATCTCTGGTGAAAATTTCATGAAGATCCGTCAAGTAGTTTCCAAGATATGCCACTAAGATTGTAAATACAGATCCGGATCCAGAATCCAGATTCGGATCCGGATCATCACAAAATTTTAATGGAGTCGTTCCTGGCCCAAGATCTGCCTCTGGTGAAAATTTCATGAAGATCCGTCCAGTAGTTTCCGAGAAATCCTGTCCACAGACAGACAGAAGGACAGACAGACAAATAAATAAATAAATAAACCGACTCGATCGCATTATCTCCTTGGCGGAGATAATAAATGCCATGCATCTTAAAGGGCATCTAAAGTCGATTCTCAGATGGGACGTTGAATGTCCAGTGTTTTCAAACAAATCACTTGCTTTTGTTGACATCTTGCATTGTCACATGACCAATTTCATTCATATAAACTAATGTTTTGTGTACATGGGTAGATAATCCTTCTATTTCGGTTTGTTTGCGCAGGTGCGGCTCGCTGATTGGCCGATAAACAAAAACAATGGGAATCGACTTTAGATGCCCTTTAAATCTACAAGGTTGTAGTAGAGTGTCAAATGCTTTGTCGGAGGAAGGCGCTCTCCTAGTGCTTTCTTGCTTTTTTTTTTGGGATTTCACAATTGGTGCTCTCACACACAGGTGATTTGTGGCATGTTCATGTATATCTCCTGGGGGCCTAATAGATGATTTAAACACTGCCATCCATACTCTAGGACAGGGCCCTCACAAAAAAGACAAAATGAATGCTTTAATTCACTGGGAAAGCCATGGATAATCACAGCATCTCTTCTGTGGGCACAAGCTTTTCCACTATTTATTTATTGCAGTAACATTTCAGAAAAAAGCGTGCCGCTTGTTTGCAAGGCAGTGACTCAACAAAGATGATCGTCTGCTGTCCAAAGAGCATGGTGCAGGGTGGTGAGGGATGACCAATAAGACTTAGTGGTAATAGCATATGGGACAACATATTTCCCCGTTTACGTATGCACGAGAACCGTGAGACAGGGGTCATGACACATTGTTCCTGCCGTCCATTGATCAGATAAGCCCGCCTGAATCTCAACTACATGTCCTTCCACAATATTCAAGCATCTGCTGTTAATACGGTTCTTTCACATGACACATGAATGAATCACCTGCAGATAACAATGAATAAAACCTCAATTTTCCTTCTGCATCTGGAATGAGTTACAGATGATTAAATGCAGCATGTTATGCCTCGATAGATTTCAACAAATGACCCAAAAAATCTCATAATAAAGGCCTTGGGAGCATGGGTGGGAATTTGCAATCAGACTCCTGAAATTTTAAGCAACAAATGAGCAAGGAGCTCTGATAGCATGCAGACTGCAAACCACCAGTTGTTTGGGGAAGCAAGAGATGCCTGCAGTTAATCTCAGCTCTTATAGTTGTTCAGCTTCTGCCATATAAAGTACTATGAAAAAAAAAATATCTGCCCCCTTCCTGAATTCTTCTATTTTTGCATGTTAAACACAGTTAAATGTTTCAGATTGTCAAACTAATTTTAATAATAGAAAAAGGTAACTTAAAGGAAAAGTAAACACATGGTAAAACTTCATTGCCAGATAAAGTACATAATCTCTGCTATCCAAAACGATAAGCCATTATTATTATTATTATTATTATTATTATTATTTTTTACACCAAGTAATCTGCGTGTAAATGTATTTTATAAGAGCGCTCAAGCAAGCCGCCATGTTCGTTCGGCGAGAAGAGAATGCCTACGTCACTTGGGCTCACATCAGTCAGGTTTGGATCGCCTGTTTCGCTGGAACACCCAACAGCCGCATAACCTGTTTCCACGTTCTTTTCCTGATAGACCATCAATCAATTTTAACTTTTTTTGTTTGTTTGTTTTACCAATTAAGACCAAGCCTAGGCTAAATGCAGCCTGTCATGATTACGAGGTGACAGTAAGAAAAAGATTCATTTACGTTTATGCTTTGATTCGAGACTGCAAGGATGGAATTCTTAATAATTAGGCTAATTAGAAAAAAATCTCAACTCTCTCGGTAATTCCGTGTACCGTGTAATTCCGTGTTTTGACCTTTTGTTTATCAGATTATGAAAGAGGACTGAAAATAAACTCCCTATTTAAGTAATTTTTGAATGGCATTAAAAAAGCACGTATTTAAGAGGGGAAACAGATTCGTGAACATATTGAGCACGCAGTGAACGCGGCATAAGAAAGGTTTTGATATTTGTTAATGGCACTCTAAGCAAACATGATCAAATTTGCTGTCTCGTGGGTATTTTAAGTTTGATGCACTGAGCAATAATGTCATGGATGAAATTGGCACGGCACGCCATTCTGCTGTAACCTGGTAATACCAGACTCTGCTACTTCGCTTTGCTTCGTACACAGGTGAAGCGAAATTAAATTGAGTGGAAGTACGTAGGCTGGCGGAGTCAGGCTAATTCTGCTGTTAAGTCTTGTAAATTAGTTAATCAATCCTCTGATTGCAAATCAAGCAAAGTAATAGGGAGTTATCGTTTGTTTAACGGTGAGGATTCTGCCTCACCTAACTGAGCTCCGATGGCAAATCACTGCTCTTAATCATTGACTCAGCTTTCAATACAAATGCATAGAAGACGAGACTGGCGCACTCGAATCGCTTGCATCAATTTATTTAGGTGCTCTTGGCTCTTTTGCTCTTTATTTGTATGTACTGTCCGTTCTGAGAGCACGAACCTCCACTGATAGAGGGGCTGAAGCGCAAGGGGTTCCTTCGTCTTTCAATGCTTATACTTTAACTCCATACACTCGAAAGACATGATGAGCCCAAGTGACGTCACGCACTGGTCTGGGCAGAATATTTCCTATTGTTTGATTGGTCGATTATTTTCTATGGTGGAAATGGAAGATTTTGAAATTTCTAGGTTAATGCGATGTTTGAAAGCAGATTACATGATGTAAACAAAATTTAAAAAAAAAATGGCTCATTGTTTTGGATGGCAGAGATTATGTACTTCATCTGGCAATGAAGGTTTACCATGTGTTTACTTTTCCTTTAAATAACACAACATGCAGTTTTTAAATTATGATTTCATTTGTTGAAAGAATAAAACTACACAGCAATGCCTGGCCCTTGGTGAAAAGGTAATTGGCCACTTTATCACCAAAATCAACCAAATAAACAAATTTAATTGATAATTAGGTGGAATTTCAGTAGACACACCCAGGTATGAGAACTGCTAAACCTGGTGAGTCTAAACATCACTTAAATAGAACCTGTTGGTAATGTGAACTAAACAAACATCAGTGAGTGATGCCAATTTAAAGAGATTTAAGAACAGATGAGAAGTAAATTGGTTGACATCTACCAGTCTGGAAAGAGTAACAGCCATTTACGCCTTTGGGACTCCTGTACACCATGGTGAGAGCCATTATCTACAAATGGAGAATACTTGGAACAGTACTGAGCCTTCCCAGGAGTGGTCAGCTGACCAAAATTCCTCCAACAGGGCATCAAAGGCTCATTTGGGAGGTCAAAAAAGAGCCGAGACTAAAATTTGAAGCACTGCAGGCCTCACTTGCCATCGATCAGGTCAGTGTTTATGATTCCACAATTAAAAAAAAAAAAAAAAAAACAATCTTGATGACCACCAAGACTTCTGGGTTCTGGGCTAACACTCTGGGAGCTGATGAGTCAAGTGTGGAACTTCTTGGAAGACATGGGCCCCATCACATTTGCCATAAAGCTAACTCTGTCACAACCCTTGTGTGAATCTCTGGTGTGTCTCTTTGCAATTCAGCAGCATTCATGTCTGTTATATGTATGTGTGTAGTGATTGGTGTTCATTTTGTGCATGCCTTCCCTATTGGCTGAATCTCGTTACTTGCTGATTTCCTAATGAGTGAGTAACAGATATTTAAGCCCTCCGGTGCTCGTGCTTGTTGCTGGATTGTAAAGTCGCATTCGCACTAGGATCCTTGCCATATATATGTTAAACTTCTTTGTCTTCGTCTTAATGCAACCAATACAATAGTGGCTACTAAGGTCTCTTGAAACGTTTATTGACATTAATTAATTTGAACAAGCTTCCAATCCCAATTCAGTGTCCAGGATTGGGACTGAGTTCAAGTTAGCTTAATACACATCCTGTTTATCAATTCAAGTTTTAAAGAACAAGCTTCCAATCTTAATCAGGGTCCAGGACTGGGACCACATTCTTTATAATCCTTGAAAGTCTATTCTTTTAGTTTCTCAGGATTATGCTTCCAACCCTGAGCATCAACCCTGAACATCCTCTCAAGCATCAACCCTCCTCTTCGTGGACAGTCCAGTGCTGGCAAGTGCTTCAACATCTGGCAGCACACCAGAAGCCACTGGTGAGTGACAGCAGCCCAAGTACTGCCTATTAGATCTGTGGTGAACTGTCTCTCCTCCTCACTGGGGTTCCGTCCCCGCCTGTCCTATCCGGGGTTCCGTCCCTGTCATTACCGTACTGCTGCCAATAAATTACCAGTTGTATTGCAAGTCTGTCTCCACTCTTGATTCCTGGTCTGGACCATAACACAGCATTCCACAATAAGAACATCACACCAACAGTCAAACAAGGTGGTGGTAGAGTGATGGTCTGGGGCTCCTTTGCCGCTCCAGGACCTAGGAGCCTTGCCATAATTGATGGAACCATGAATTCTGCTCTCTACCGGAAAATCCTGAAGGCGAATGTGCAGCTATTAGTCTGTGACCTAAAGCTCAAGCACTGTTGGGTTATGCAGCGGGATAATGATCAAAGCACTCAAGCAAGTCTATCTCTTTCATGGCAAAAAAAAAAAAAAATCAGGGTTTTGAAATGGCCTTGTCAAAGTCCTGACTTGAATCCCATTGAGATGCTGTGTAATGACCTCAAACAGGCAGTTCATGCTCAAAAACCCTCCAATGTGCCTAAATTAAAACAATCCTGCAAGGTGGAGTGGGCCATAATCCCTCCACAGCGATGTAAAAGACTCATTGACAGTTATCAAAAACATTACTCATGCTGTCTTTGTTCATAATGAACAACAGATGAAATTGGGAGGGGGCAAATACCTTTTCACAGCATTGGGAGAAATTTAGAGTTTTGGGTACATGACAAACAGTAACTTTTTGCAAGGGCATATGTACGTCAGGGTTTCCGCTGCATGTAATTGATCGTGGCGCACTGCCACGGCAAAATAAAAGCCGCCATGCCTATGTAAAATGACTTTACATAAACTCCAAAAATCCTAAGGACAATCAGGTGTCGCCAGTTCTCCTTAAGTTAAAATGAGCGCTAATAATTCCTGACCTGTTGTCAATCATTTTGCTTGATGAACACGTTTCACAATGAATAAAAATTAGCCATTGGCTGTAAAACACACTGCTTTCTTCTTAATGCAATGTGTGCAACGATTAGAGAAAAAATATTTTGTTCACTCTGCAAAACGATAAACCATGATATTAACTTTGTGTTTGCTGTGAGCACATCCTGCTCTACCTAATTGTATCTTCATGATTATTTAATTCCAATTCTGGAGTCCGGAGTCATAATCGGTTTTCATATTATATGTGAATGTAAGGGTTTTCCCTTGCAGTCCCTCCCCTGCTGCATTCCTCACCTCCACTTTAACGAGCAACAGGTGTGGCTCATTGAAGTGGAGGTGATGGCGGGGTATATTGGGCTGGCTGTTGGCAGTGATCATTGCCACTGCATTCTTTGTTTTAACCTGGTGTTGTGTTTGGTGCTGCTCGTTGTTTTAGTAGCTTTGTTCTAAGAGTTTATTCAATTGAATCTTTTGTCTTTTTACTAGCCTGGCATTTGAGACTCTTCATTTATCTTTAGGCCCATGGTCCTAGCTCCCGCCGGATTGCTGTTTGGCATCCGGCGGGTAGACAAATCCATGACAGTGAAATCCACCATCACGCACGTGAAACTGATAAACCTCCGTGCACATAGACTTCAATTATTACATTGCCTACATGCTGATTAATGAAAGCTGGCCACACCTGTTAATGCTGAGTTTTGACCCGACACTGAAGCTGTCCGCCACAGTTTCAAAAAATCCTGGAGGAAACCCTGTACATGCTTTCATGCTGTACTCTTGAACTACACTTTCGCACTCTATCAATCGCACTCTTTATCTATCAGTTGAATGGTATTGTACAGTCCTTATATTGTTGGTCCATGGCAGGAGGAGAGGATAAAACGGGGGCATAAACATTGAAAATTTATGCACATTCCTGCTGAATTGGGTTAGCAATGCAGCCAGGACTTTCTGATATGGCTCTCAACAGATCTTTATTTTCCCTGCAATTGTTGTGTTGCGTCTTCATACCTAACAATTGCAATGTAGCTTTTGGTTCCCATGCCCCACAGCACTATAGCTTTATTCACAATATGTGCACATTGAGATCTACAACTTTAAAAATCTGCTGTACTTTTTACATTTTGCATGCCTGTCGTTGGAAGCAGCTTTAACCCCTGATCCAACTCTAAGTCTACAGTTACACACAATTACTGCTCTGCTTCTGGTTGCTCCTGCGAGAATGAGATGAGAGAGACAGATTCTAAGCTCAGCTTCTCCAGAGCTAGCACGCTCTTTATGTATTCACAGTGACCTGGCTGGCTTTATTACGACACATAACTCATGGCAGTTATATTTTTTGTGGGAGTTGCAAAATTAATAGTCCATAATGAGCATGAGAAAAGGGGGGGTTTGGGGCCCTTTTCTATTCTCCAATTTCTTAAAATTTCCAGTTTTACAACTATATTGTAAGAGGAACAATAAATACTAATTTTATACGATGTAATATCTACATTTTTTTTTTTTTTTTGCCAAGAACATTGTCATGTCACATGAACTGAGAAAAAAGTATGGATTCAATACTACATGCAAAGAAATGGTAACATTCAAATAGTCATAGTAGTGTTTTCTACCTGCATTCAGAGGTAAGTCCATTATTAAAGGGAGCAATATTTTGTGCAAGTTTGCATCATTTGGCTTCCAAGGGTTAAATGGGAATGTCTAAACAGAGGTTGCATTTTTTACTATTTTTCCAGCTGCCAACTCTGGGTTTCTCCATCACCACCAAAATAAAAAAGAAAATAAAACATGCTTTCCCCCCCAGCAAATCTCTGAAAATAAATATTTTGTTTTTGAAAGAAAATTCTGAGCGAAGGCTATTTCTGAAAGGGCTTTATCCGAGAACAGTACCTACAACTTCTGACCCAGAAGGGCTTTAATTAAAGACATGAACTGTGATGAGAGCAGTAATTAACTCTTTGACATGACATTAACACTTCCACATGGCCACACAGAAGGGAAATAAAGAAGCAAATTCCTGCCACAGAGGCTCTGATGGAAAGTTTAACAAGGCCGGAGAGAAGCAGGAGCCAGTCAATAGGCTCAAAATTAATCACTTTAGTAATAAAATGAATGTCATGTTAATTAACAGCACACAAATTCATCTCCAAAAAATGATGGAACAGGACAAAGCAGGCTTCAAATTTCAAGTGTAATAATTGGTTTAAAGAATTATGCATATAAATGTATGGGTTCAGTAATTCACGAAGGGATACTAGCTCAGGAAAAAGGACATAATTCAAGATACATGGCCTTCATGCAACATTTTAATGCATCATTTTTGCATGTTGTAGTGGATGAAAATTCAAGAATACTTTATCATTAAAGCATTTATTAAATAAATTAGTAAAAAAATAAATATAATCAAATGTGACAATAAAGCATCATAATCAAATGACTCACAAAACATTGCTTTTTTTTTTAATACTAGTTATGCTTTCTAAGCATTTTACAGGGCCGTACGTGATCGGCAGTGGTCATGACTTGGTATCACTTTGCTTTATTTGACCATTACAGACTCTCTGAAGTCATTAGGCCAAACAGAGAAAAACAATCTTTCCACAAAGCTTCAGAGATTGGGTCAAAGTTAAGATTCACTCCCTTCAAATAGACTTGCCAGACGTCCCATTCTTCATCAGACAATCTGGTTTTCAGGTGTGTTGTCTGGGTCCAGGCAGAGTGATTGACGGAATACTTCCATGTCCAAAGTCATAAAACCTAAAATATATCTGTTCAAGTAAATTAATCACCATTTTAACAGCTGGCTTCTGATTGCCTCTCTTACAACATGCTCATCTAAACACAAACCACTCCAGTGCTCTCTGCTAAATGTTTTGATTGGCAAAAAAAATGACTTGTCTTTGATATCAGCCTATCACAAGAAGCTATCATAACTTGGGACACACCCCACGTGGGTGGGTGTTTAATATGCAATAGTAAGCTTAGTTTTAAACAGCAATCCTTATTAGCCTGGTGATGCCACAGGAGAGGCACTGCAAGCTATGGTCAGTAAACAAAGGAAGTAACTTAAAAAAAATAAAATGCAGTGTTCTAGAGATTTCTTGCTGCTGATGCATTCTTGACAATTTTGGACGAAGGGAGTACTCTCCATATTAATGCTTTAAATTTGGCGAATAACACTGAGCTGGTAAAGGGTGAATCTCATCTGCTGTGTCTGTACACTCAAACACGTTGTGTGTCAGTCTAAAGCTGCTTTCACACCGGATGGAAACGAATTTTTCGCACGACAGATTACATTCAAAGTCAATGCAAAGACGCGAACACGCGTCTGAAAGCAGCTTAACACTGATATGTACCGCAAAGGCAGCAAAAGCATTCTGCTGACATTACAAACTAATGTTAGAAGAACAGCTTCAAATAGCCTTCATCCTAAAATGAGCATCCATCTTCTAAAGCAATAGATTATATGGCGATAGCTGCATATTGGTATGGAACTTTGTCTTTGTGTTACCAAGATTGGTGGTGGTGTAGCACGCAACCTCATGCGGACACATATGTCCTTGCATGCGCGTGCACAAGCACACAAATGTCCAGTTTTACCCAGATGGCAATCTGGCAAGCCTACCAACAAAACAAACCATTGTCAGCCCATTGCAGACTGTGCTTACACTTTCAGCAGTCAGAGATAATGGATAATTGGAAAATTGTGACACTCCACACTTCATTAACTCCACTCTATTACAGACTAGTTTCCCATAAATATGAGCTTCAATGTGTATGACAAGCACGGCGGCAGTTAGTCACTCATTTCGTCATTACGGCTCAGTGATTCCAATTTCAGGTGCCAGGCACGATCCTCAGGAGAGATGATGCTCAGACATGATAGGTGAATGCCGTGTGTGAGAGAAGGTACAGGAAGCATATAAGAACTTGCATTAGCTACTATATTTCAAGAGAAAGGCAATATTTCAGATTTATGCTTCGTGCGTGATGCAAAATCCACATGGCCAAGCTGGATATTAGTGGAGCTTTGGTATCTGGGTCGATTGATAGGCAAGGTGTCGAAAAATCAGTAGGCCTCAAGCTACATTAGAAATTGATCAGAGAGTTCAAGCACAGTTAAATCTTTCATTTCTAGCAATCAAGGCTTACACAGTACACCAAAGCTTTAGCGCTTGTTACAGGAGCTCCTGCATTCTCTTTGAACTGGAAATGCACCTGCAAGGCCAAAGTTTACTGTAGGACATCTTGTCTCTAAGGTATTGGAAGTAAGAGCAAAAAACATTCACATTACTGCTCCCGCTTTTCATTACAATACAGTGCAGGCTCCATCATTGCAGCTGACTTTGGTGACAGTTTGCCAGAATCTCACTACTGCTCAACAACTGGATGCAACTTTTCGTAATACAAAAATTTGCCATTGGCCATAGTGGACCACTTTTTGCAGCTTCAACTAAACATGCATATGGACCACAGGCTGTGTAGAACAAGATATAGTCCACATAATCACCAAAGATATCTGTGACAAATGTACAAACACACCACAAATTATCAAGAAGAGCGTTGGCTATGACTGGACGTGACCCTTCTCCGTTGTGATTGAGGAGTGAAATGATAAGAATATGGATGAGAGATTGGCGATTTTGGTCAAGATTTTCTAGCCTGGTAAAACCAGACTCTGCTACTTCGCTTTGCTTTGTTCACAGAGTCTGGACAGTCATAATTGATAAGTTTTTACTTCCTGGTGGGTGAGCGCTTGTCTGAAGTTTAAAATCATTGGTGTACCCGTAAACTAATCACTAACGTTTGGCAATGACGTATGTAATGTGCCGGCTCAGCCGCCTACTAGTACTTCCGCTGTGAACACAGTCCTTCTTACCAGGAATGCAGCGAAAACAAACTGATCAGTACATTAAAGTTAATACTGTACCCATACGTAAGCCCATCTACCTCATTTAACCTTCACTCCCCCACTTAGAAGAACCAAGGATGCTCTTTCTGTTCTCCTTACAAGAAACAAACTGTTGAGCTATCGTTTTTTCCTGCCGATACTGCTGCCATTAAAAAAAACGTAAGAGACCCGAAACCAACGGAAGAATTGGCGAGAGTAACGCATTATTTAAATTAGGACGAAATCTGCGTTGACCTGGAAACTGAACCGTTAACCATATACTTGCGCTGACATCATACCGAGCTCGCTACCTAACTTCATAGTAACATAGTTTGGCTCTAAGCGTTTGGCTGTCTCAGACAGCCATTTCATTCATGGAAATGAGAACATAACACTGAGACAGTGAATAGGTCTTGTGACATGAACAAAAACATGGCTTTTAAAAAGTTTGCTGCTAACTTAAATAGTGTGAAATTTGCGGGCGATGTAACACTAGAAGCTACAAGCTAGCTGAGGTGGTTCAGCTGTCTCTCACAGAGATGAACAGGGTGCCTATATCATATGTTTCATGATGGATATTAAGTAGATATGACAACTTTTCTCGAAACATGTAGGGAGTAGCGCTACAACATCATTTCCATTCAAAAACCCAACCAAACATTCATCTTGTTTTGGCTATAAGTCGCTGATACCGGGGATTTTCTCCACGACAGAGCGACTGGCCTCCCGTGTATCTATGTCCGTGGCCATTGTTGATTTCGGAGACTACAATTTCAAACTCGGTGCAGCGGCTACATCATGAATCTCGGCCACGCCTTCTGTTCGTTGGTTGGTATGGCGCATTTTCTGCCGAGGTAAACGAAGCAGAGCTCTGAGTGACCAGACTGAGTAGTGAAGCAAAATTAAATTAAGCAAAAGTACGAAGGCTGGCCGAGTCAGGCTAAAGATTTTCAGAGTGGAGTGAAATTGAGGATCCTTAACCCTTAAATGCCCCCGTGACAAATTTGTCACACGACTTTGGGGGTTGTCAAAACCACTGACCCCACATAAATTTTGCAACCTAATGCCCATAGTGACATATTTAGACCATCAGTGCTGCCATCTGATGCATAAAAGTGGAACCGACACTACACTGGCTGCACCAGCTAACCTTTCCGATATGGCCGCCCCCATGGTGGAATCCACATGATAGATCAGCACCCATTCATCACTGGATAAAGTAGACAAACAGGTAAGCTAATGAAAAATAAGCTATGCCTAATACTTCAGCTATATGTCAACTGTTTTATCATTCAAGTCATTTTAGCAATAAGGTCCCCAAAATGCCCATTGTGACATATATGTCACAAAACTAAAATGAGGTCAAAGGTCACCAAAAATTAAAAATTGCTATTGGGTTGTTATTAGCCCCTCCCCAGGACATATTAACAGTATACACAGATTTTTCTTTCAACTTTTATTATAGTTGGGCATTTAAGGGTTAAAATACCCATGTGTAACATTGGCACAAGCATGGCAATTTAAATTGTCCTGAATGAGGCTTTTAGGTTGTTATTTATATACTTGAATGGAAAGCTTTTATAAACATTTAAAATATATATGCCTGTTGGCAAATGTGAGACAAGCCCATATTCCACTTGGTTAGTAGAAGTTTTGCTTTGCAACTCTTTCATAGAGAGTATTTTTCCCCGATCTCTTTCTCGAGGTAGAAACATGAATACTGCCCTTTCTGACATGCAAGGCCTGAGGATCCTGCAATATTTGTCTGGGTTCTTTCGCTTCTTCCCCAATAAGTTATCAATGCATTTCTGGAGGAAATATGGTGGCTGAATCACCGGGAAGACTGACCACTGTAACACATTTTCACCAGTTAGATGAAAGGGCTCTCAGAGTGGTTCAATAAGAATCCCACAGCCTTAGAAATGGCTTTACAACCCTTTCTAGACTGATTTATTTCAATATCGTTCTCATCTCTTCTCTCATCTCCCTTTTTTGATCTAGGAAGCATTTGCAGTTTAGTGAGGCCCTTTCAGTCTACTTCATATTAGTTCTATTTATGTGATGTTTAGATTCAACAGAAAAGGCAGCAACAAAGCCTGGGGGTGTCTTGCCTAATTTAACCAAATTACAATTACAGCCTCAATTCCACAAGATTCGGGACAGTATCTTAAATGCAAATAAAAACAGAAGTGATTACCGCTTGCTGTTTTTATTTACATTTTACACATGGTCCAATTCTTCTGGAATTGACATCGTAAATTAGGTAAATTGTCAAAATAGGCAATTACTTTTTCACTTAAGAATTTTGCTAGTTCAATAAATATCAGTTTTATGAATGAATTTGCACAAACGCTCTTTTCTCAGCCATTTCTGGAGTCAGGCAGAGAAGCAAATATTTCATTTACTGCAGAAGGTTTTTTTCCCCTCTCTACTATTCTGGTGCTCAAATGCTCAATTTGTTATCTTTACCTCTTGTGTAAGAATAACCTGCACGGTCTCAGTGGTAGAGAAGTAAATTATATCCCCAAAGAGGGAGGTCTCAAGATTGTGCCCAATTTATTTACAAAGTGTGTGATTGGCTGATATGAAATTCCTGGGGTAAAATGCTGAGGAAATTGCATATTATGCCACAGCTGAGGCTGGCTAGGATAACGCAGGTTTTATTCTGTCCTGCAGGGTGATAGCATGGCCAGAAAATATTATAATTTATGCTTTAGAAGGAGCTGCTCAAACTGCTGGGCACATCTGCAGCTCCTTCTATTGAATGATGCATTCGGTCACATTAACATGCAGGGATGTGCAAAATGCTTCTTTGTACATAAAAGTACTTTGGACAGAACCCAAAAAAAAATCTACTTGTAATTTACAAATGAGCTTGATGTATATTTTTTAAGCTGTACGGTTAATTTAACCTTCACACTCAGCTACCTCAAACTTAATGTATTTTTAGCTGATGCATATTCCTTGAATCGTGCAGTAATAAGCAAATGGACTAAATAATTTTCTCATGCCCCATAAAACTGAACTGAAAAAAAGATTTAGTTTGATACCTTCAAACAACACTGTGGAGAAATAAAAAGCTGCAATGGTGGTTTGAGAGCTGAGAAGAACAGATCAATAATCGATTCAAAGTAGAACATTACATTCTGAACAAGGCACATTTTGCAGCAGAACATTCTGCTTATTTACTGCAAGGTTATAACTGAGGACCAGTGAATTTACAAGTAGGGGAGGTGGTTACAGAATTTTCTTTTTGTTCGAAGATGCAGGAACTAGGGCAGTTGACATAAAGCATGTTGTTTCCATCGGTGCAGTATAAACTTCATACAAGCTGTGTATGTAAATACTTCACAGAGGGCTTCTACAGTAGTTTCAG
The DNA here is from genome assembly GCA_029692085.1 of Gymnothorax javanicus. Taxonomy (NCBI): domain Eukaryota; kingdom Metazoa; phylum Chordata; class Actinopteri; order Anguilliformes; family Muraenidae; genus Gymnothorax; species Gymnothorax javanicus. The sequence goes on along the minus strand of CM056194.1, from coordinate 157,804,470 downwards.
AATTGTAGAACCTCATTAGATGGATGACGGGGTTTTTTGGCAATGAGATTTCATGTCAAACAGATGTATAATAGTGTGGTTAAACTTACTAAAATCAGGTTAACCATACTGCATAAAACATGTAATTTACAGAAATTGTCTGGCTTTACACACACACACACACACACACACCTCTCTCTCGCTCTCTCTCTCAATCTCTAACACAAACACACAAAGACACACACAAACACACACCCAGTCAGTCAGGTCTGTTATTCTAGCGGTCTTCCACATATGGGAGATTAAATAGCAAATATGGGCTCTAAGTGCAGCCTTTCATCTTAAATTTGAGGGTATTTATATCCAAATTGGATGGATAATGTATGAATTGCAGCAGGTTTTACACTTGGTCTCTCATCCCTGTGAATGTGTTCCCCTTTTTGAGCAATGACCCACCTACACTAAAGTGTTTACTGTTCTTGAGCCTCTTTGACTACAGGCCAAATCATGGATTACTCTCCAAAACTCAGAATTACTGAGTATGTTGGCCAAATTGAGTAAGAACACCGGAAATGTAAGTTTTTGTCAGGCAAAACATTCAGTGTTTTCTTCTGGTCCTGTGACACTGTGACCAAGCCTAATCAGCAAAATAGAAACAACATGAAGCCTGACCAACAGCAAGTTCAAATTTTATGATGCAATAGCCAAAACTGAATATTTCACAGGTATTTTACAGGTAATGTTTGTACATTTTTCAATGTACAATTTCTCAGACTCCAAATTTCCCTCTCGTCCCTATCACTGTGGCATTTGGTTTTGCCATTATTTTACAACTTGATTCTTTCTGATCTGTTCCTCCATCTGTAGTGTAGTTTTCCTTTCAATATACTCTTCACAATCTCAGCACTTGCCTAGTCTTCTCGTGTATGCATAATTAAATCGCTACCAAAGCTATTTTGCTTGTTCAGAAAACCCTCCCTCAACAGAAATCACATGAACAATTTGTGGTTGTAAAAAATAATATCCTGGCTACTAAACTCATCTGCCTTTTGGGAGTTCCAGATCATTGGCTGTCCATGTTAACTAAAAGAAGCTGATTTGTCTGATATATTTGAGTAATGACTGATCCACTCACTGTTCAGAGAGAACAACAGATAATAGTCAGTGGGAGCACTTATTTTGCTCTAGAGGGGATACTGCTCAATCTGCCACAACTCCAGACAGCAATAAAAATGGTTGACAATACTGACATTTTTTAAAAGTGTGCAAATTCAAATTTTCCTTTGTCACATTTGTGTGAGTGGCCCAATTTGGGAGAAAAATTGCCCAGCTGAGTGGGGCAATGTGATTTTAAACTGTCCAAAGATGAGAAAATACCCTGAAATCTATGCCAATCATATCTATGCCAGTAGAAAATTTCTTATGCGACAATCATAGCAATTGGTTGCTTATTCAAACTATTTACAGTGAATAATAGATAATATTCTATACATTTGCCCATACTTGTTATGCATGATGTAGTTTAATATGGTGTAATCTGTGATCACATTTAGTTAATACATTATACATGAGAAAAAGTATTATTTGGTTAGTTGGCTCTAAATTTCGATTATGTACAAGTCAAACTAGCTATGGGTGGGTTAACAATAACCATGTTGGCGACGGCTATCTCTACTTGGCTTTGGTTTCATCTCCAAGGATGAATGAAATTACTGTGATTTCAAATGCATCACACATATCCAAACAACAGAACGAATGATAGAAACTTTTGCATGCCTTCATTTACGGCATTATGTAGTGCTGCACTGTCAATAAAGACAGAAAAAAAATAACGTGAGTCTGGACCAATTATGTAAGCCACTGCTTGTGGCAGAAAAAACATAATATAGAGATTAAAATCTCTTTGAAATATCAAGTCTGAAGTTACTTTAAATCTTTACATCAATGCCAAACTAGGGTGTGCAAATTAAGACCATGATTCCTCAGCATGCAATGTCATTAATATTGATTAATACTATGTTATGCAAAAATAAATAAATAAATAAATAAAAGTGAGACCAAATGAACTACTGGTGTGACTGTCTGAGAAAGTTGGTAGCACCAGAGCTACACCAAGAAAAGATAGTCTAGACACGTTTTGGTGGACCAGCATTCATATGAAATAAGGTTTATCAGGATGAATTTCACGGAGATGCACAGCTATTGTCCCTGCGTCAAAGTAGTTTGTGCTGCTTGCCCAAGCTTGTTCATTATGCATATTAAAAACTAAAATGGGCTTTCATCACTGGACCTCAACAAAGGCAAGAATTTTATTATCAACATATTTAACAGATCTGTGCAATGCTGTACAATAAAACCTATAGGGCTGCATAGTCAGACTTGAAAAAAAAAATTAAATACTAGTTTCAGCATTGTACTTGCATTGTTTAATGGCTTATGCTGTAAGAATGTTGACTTTTCAGACTTTCGAACGATATACAGTTTTCCTGCGCAGCAAAATCAAAACAAAACAAACATACAAATATTAAAAGCAGTAGGAGTGGCCAAATCAAATATTTTTCTCATTCTTGAAAAGACAGAATGCACTGGCAAAATTAGGAACATGTAAAGGTCTGGGTAACCACAAATAACAACTGCGGTATATGACATAGTCTTCCCTGAAGAAGAGAACCCCCTCACAACAGCTGGCCACAACAAGAACATTCTTCTGAAGGGTGGCATATTTACAGACGAGGACAAATTAAAGGAAAAAAGCTGAATAAATGCATGGATGAATATGACAAATGCACATGCTTCTGTTCATTTTCTTGGCATGGTTTGGCACCACTTTCTCCCTTAACTCTTTACCTCCTAAGAGCGCTATATGGCACTGTTCCATAATGCCTTTGTATTCCAAATAGTCCCATTTAGCTCTAAGTTGCTATATGTTTGGACCAATCAAAAAAAAAAATGTTTTATGTTTCAATTGATTGCTCTCCTGTCTAAACTAGTTATAACAAGCAGTATAGATGATATTTGCATGATCTCATGGGATAGATACACATACATTTTTCTTTAGATTTTTGCCCCAATTTTCTAGAATGGCATGTACAACCTATAACAATCAAATTAGTATTGACTGTTTCGCCAACCACTCAGAGTCCCATGCAAAGGTGCAGGAAATTCAAATTTCAAACCATGAAAGAACATTTGCTTTAGCGAACATTACTTTTCACATTTACCTTTGTTTTCCTTATTGTACTATAGTAGATCATAACCCTACAGTTGGTTAGACAGGTATGCAACTCCCTTCAGCGGCGTTAGCATTTAAGCATAAAAAATAATTTTTTAGCACAGAGTTGTCAAACAGAAGATTTTTTGGAAATACGAAAGCACTCTGGAGTCACAACAGATGTTGATGTTCTCTTTATAATTCTATGGATGAAAACTATGATCAGATGCAAGTCCAGTATGTGTCCTACAAATCTTTTTGTAAATTTGTTGTTTAACTCATTGTTTTTGCAGCACAGAGCTTTCAGCGAGGGCACCATAAAAAGTAGCCCACTGGCTGAAACTGCCTTAGGCAGGAGGGGACTAGTATGATTTCACTTCTAGGAGGTGAAGGGTTAAAGGCAGAAGGGTGTGGTCTCCTCCGAGATGACAGTGGCCAAAGCCCTACAGGGCACAAAGGTAACTGAATGGTTTTGAGTATGAGAATGATTCTTAACATATGCCACCATCAAAGCAACTGAACTCATATAGGATATTCTGGAAAAATGAGTTTGAAAATGCTCTTTATCATCATCATTGAAAAGGTACTCTATCCCTTTAGTAAAGTTCAAAACTTGCAAACGCTATGCAAAGTGGTGTTAAAGTTCATCTGGCTGCTTGGCTGACTCGGCACCTTATTGAGACAGTTAATGTAGATTTTTCCATCAATTTGTCCCACCTCTACATGTCAATGTGAATTAATTAATGTGCATTACTTTGCTTACAGTACATATACCAGTGATAGAGTTTAAAGCAGAGTTGCCGGTCAGGGAGAGCAGAGTGGCTGGGAACGTTGGTCATTTCTTTAACAGTTGAGCAAATAGGCTGTCCTTTTGTTAACATGGACCGCAGTGGTACTTTTTGTTTATTGGGGGAGGTGTGACGGTCAACCTGCCCTGTCTGCCAATATAGCTTGTAATGGCAAGTGCACTCCTCTAACAGATAGCTTTTTTTTTTTTTTTTTTTTTTTTTTTTTCACCTGTTTAGGCATTGGTAGCATTTTAGATTCAAGCCATTCATCTTTGATTAGCCACGATTTTAACACCTTCACTTACGCACACTCTAGGCCTATCCTTCCATAAGCCTTTTACTCTTGATAAATGCAGCATATCCCTGAGGACCAACTGATGAGCACCAAAGCACAGCCCACAGTGCTTACACATCTGCTACCAGGCATGCTTGTGACTCAGGAGTAGATTAAAACTCATTAAGGCCCGTTTGAAGAGAGATGTACGTACTTATCCTCACCTCAGCTCCAGCTTGCCTGCACATTTTTTTTTCCTTTGGGTCCAATTTCAGCTGAAACACTCCAGGCTCACCCTGTACAAACGATGGACATGCAATCTTCCTAATAAGTCATGCCAATGAAATATGCTACTAAACAAAAGGTGTTAAGAGCAGCGCTGAAGGATCCAGGCGCAGATCCACAGATAAGCCCTTTGGGCTCTTTTAATAATGACGATTAGCAGCAGCTGGCACAACCAGAAACATAAGAACTTAAGGGGCATAAGTAGCAGAGTTATCAGGGCAGTTCGAGTCAAGCAATGAGCAAACTGGATCCAGACGGGGGTGTAGAGGCCTTAGTTTAGGACAGGCCTGAGGTCAGTACTGGGAAAGCAATCCAGGGGTACGAAGCATACTGGATATAGCTCACTGACAGTCTCCAAGGCTAGGAATGACCAGCAGACTCGCCACTGTAAGAACAGCCGTAAAGTGAGATATCCCAAATAAAAGGATAATTTGGTTTTCTTCAACACTTCTGCAGAATGTGGAAGGAATAGAGACATTTATGGTTTAACAGGTTTGGAACACAATGAAGAGGAAACAGTCTAGCGGGGAATGAACGTAGACCAGGGACTTAAATAATACACCAAAAAAAAAAAAAAAAATCGACAATAGGGGACATATTGGGGCAAGAGCATCAATGGGAAGGAGAGCATTGGTCAATAATTGAATATTGAAACTAATAAACGGAAGCAAAATGAAAACCTGGACTAGGAGGGCTGGATTGCAGGAAAAAAAAAAAAAAAAGACTGAATAGTAATTGAGTGGTATGCTCACAACTGAACATACAGTACAGGATTGCTGCTAGTTTCCTCCAAGCTACAGTCAGTAGGGTTTGTCACGTGAAGAGTGAAGCAAGGTGCAGTGAGGCATAGCATGAGAATATTAACATTTCATCTCATCTCAGCTGAATAATGAGCTTGTCATTAACAAGTTTTTTGTACATGATGATGATGCTAAACTTATTAAAAGCCCCTGCTGCCACTATAATTCAATTAGACATCGACTTCAAGAGACGAGACATGAAGACGTTAAGGGTTCTACAGACAGCTAAAGATGTGGGCCATGGTCCAGGCTACTGAATCTTCAAATAATATCTTGATACTAAACGTCATGAGTGACCTTGCGGATGTTGAAATTACTTAAGTCAACTGTATTACATTTCAGATTGTGAATGTGATTTTAGAATAAAAAAAAGAAACATATATAAAAAGCCAAAATCTCAACAACTGCCCTGATAAACAAGGTATTCTGCAATATAACAGCAAAACCAATACTGGGAAACATTTGGATTTAAATTTCATGTTTTTACTTGCTCAGTACTGCAAAAAACATAGAACAATTATTAGGACTGTTATAAAAGAACTATTTTGTATAAGGCGACTTCAAATTATGGGATTTAAACATTTCCATGGGCTATTTGCCCATCTACTGGACATTAAGCAGCAAAAACACCAAGTTAACATCATAATGCCACTTCTGTCCCTGGTTATAGCATCATGGAAGTGAACATTACCACCCCCAGCAATATGTGAGCCAGGAATCATTACTGAAGAATGAAACCTTCAATGTTCAACCATGCATATAAAATTAGAAAATACAATACATCCCTAGTACACACCATTTCATGTGAAAATAAATTTCAAAGTGCGATTTTATGTCATTGTTATGTAAATCAAGTGACCAATTCCATTTGGGAGAGTTGTAAACTCTTTTCTCATAGCTTATATAAAACAGGGAGCAAAGCTCATACAGAAATTCATAAGCTTTTATGGCCAATTCCACTCGACTAGATGTTGCCATTGATAAGCCCCACTGTACTATTATGATTCATTATCAGTCCATGTACTTCCATCTCTACATTGAAAGTGTGTTTACCCCCAGAGGAACACAACAGAAAAAAGGGCAGAGAATATCATTATGGTCAGATGTTTACACTGAAAACTGAGAAACGTTGCTAGCCTGCGACCACAGGTGTCCGCCCCTTCACTGCTTCGATCAGTAAACAATAATAGCAAAGTGAGGCATATTCAAGCTGTACCCAAGGTTATTGGGTATTGACTGTACAACTCAAACACTTTCCATTTTCAATGACTACCTTATGTTGAACCCACAGACTGTGCTCCTGCCATGCTATAGCATTATGGGTCCAGGCCCAGGAACTTTCTCACTGGTTCAGAACAATTTCTGCCATGGCAAACCTAAAAAAACTAATGAATTATTGATAATGATGACTCAATGTTGTAAAACTCAGGCAGTCTCATAAATAGGTTCTATTGACCTCATTAATAGAGGTTTTGCGACTTAAGCTTTTACTAAATATTTCATAAGCTAAAAATTTACGCGTGCACAGCATTACTGGTATATGCAATTACAACCAAAGCTGCTTGGTTTTATCCTTTTTTTTTTTACAGACATCACTCACACTAACTTTGAAAGTAATCATGCAACAGCTCCAATCGGTTTGGCTGATAATATTTGTAATATTGGTGCTGTGTCCGTTAATAAAGCATAAATTTATGTTATTTCAGTCAGCCAACTCATGTGTTTATCTGGCATCGACAAATCAATACAATGATAATTTGGCGTCTGGGCTCCGACCCAGACACACCCTTCAGCCAAGTGAGCTTAAGTAGATGAGAGCAGGAAGTGTAAGGATATCCCTCTCCCCTGGGGAAAATTCAGAACCCACAGGTGGATGGAGGTTGAATGTTAACTAGCAGCAGGCAGGAGTGATGCAGCAGCCAGCTATATTACAAGCAGCAGAGGCATGTTTTTGCAGCGGGGGGTGAGCAGGAGCACAGCTTAACTACCTTGCATTAAAGTTGGGCAGGGCAGTGGAAGACATGAATTGGATTGTCTATAAGAGGAAGGGAGTCTTGAATTGTCTGTCTTAGCAAGCTGTGCCCCATTAATAATTATGCAATTGCTTCCAAAATGTCTATGCTTACGTCTTATCATAAGCAAGGTTCACTCCAAATTTTAAATTGATAGAAGAAAAAATTGTTGGCCCCGGAGCGATTTTGAAGAAATCTCTGCAGCAGTGGCGGCTGTTACAGTGGCAGCAGATACACCATAGACCGTATAAAAAGATGGACGAAGCAACCGTGACGTCACCCATTGGTTGCAGCATACCATTTAGGAAGCCTCGATTGTGGCAATTTGAACAGCACCATTTTGTCATTTTGAAAGCGGATGTGATTCCTATTGGACGAGAGCGTGAATTCAAGATCCAGGGAGGAGCGAGGGGTGGAACCTTGTGGGAATACAACATGACTTGCTTGATCAATTGCTAACATTACTTAAATAAAATTAGACACCATCATCCTGGCCAACTGAGACTCAATCCTTGAATGTTCCAGTTGTGAAATGCGCTCCATCCACTGGCATTGAGACACTGAACAAAGTTGAGTCATCCATTAGGCCCATTCTCCATACTTTGTTGAGTCCCATTTTTATAGCATTGTTTTTCAGCACCAAGCTGAACCAGATGTTTTGCTTAAGCCATTTTGAGAACCAACGCACCCAAACACTTTGGAGTTCTACAATCCCTTAAAACCAGGACAGCAGTTTAGCCATTTCACCTCACATTTAACAAGGATACTTTTACAAGTTATCGTACTTATCCCTATTAAAAAAAAAAAAATTGTCTCACAGCACCACCAGCTCTAAATTAGCAGTGAACCAGTTTTGTAACATTCATTTGAACTGCCCTTTTAAAAAATACTTCTTCCAAAATTTTGGATTTTAAAGACTTATTGGAGGAGATGGTAAGATCCTAGTGATTTGCTTGCATGGAAAATTCATAAGAGTTTTCTCCCTGAAGTGTTATAATCATCCCTGCTTTGAATAGCATCTTTTCTTTTAAACCACTATTTTAGAACTACTGTTATGAATGGAGATGAATTGCTTGCCCCCCAGCAGGATATAGGAAGAGACTGGCCTTCAGCAGGCATTTTCCTTTTTCTTTTTTTTCTGTTTTTAAATAATATAGAATATGAGCATTTTTGATACATAATTTATTCTAGTACGGGGAAACAAAGAAACCACTGAAGGGTTTATCTATTTTTTAAATCAGCTGCATATGCCAAACTGACCTTGCCAAAGGTGAGCGCTACATTGTTTTCGACGGGAACAAATAAGTTTTATTTCATACATGTAGCTTTGGAAACTCTGGTGATATACATGACTTTGGTTGGTATGGCAGTGAGTTAAATGTACACAACTGACATTTTTTATTCTTGCCTAATTATATAAATAGATCAGGCTTTCACCTAAAACAAATCTTATGGCAGCTGAATGGTGAGGCTGTCAAGTGGGCAAGTAATTTTCTGGAGCACTGCTTCAGACTGTTGGGAATATATCACTAATAATGGATACCACGCCCCAGGTGACCCAGAGTGCAATTCATCAGAAATAGTCAAAAGCAATTGCTCATCAGCATAGCACATCCCTCAAGTTGAAATGGATGTTCCTGGGAGAGAGAAATTGGATAGTTAGACATGCACTAATAAAATATGTTCATCTCAATCAAGGTATATAATAAAGGTTAATCACAAAAGATAATTTTTTAAAAATCAATAAATGTAATGACTGTTCAATAATTACGAATACGGATGCCTGTTAATGGTTTTTATAAAGATTAGAAAAAAATCATGCTTGCTCACTTAATGAATGTGTTCATTGAACACTTTAGGTAATAGTAGTTAATAGAACCACCACTGTTTTGAAATTAGATATATAAATTGCAGCATTACAAAAGGATCCAGGGGGAAAGCCGGAATTTCCTAATTTCTATACTGCAAAGGAGCACTCAGCTTCATTTCCTCAGTGCACTAAAGCTCGCAAGGGAAAAGCACTTTAAGGATTATTCTTTCATCTTACAAACCGCAATCAACTTCGTGGAACTAATTGGCGGGCTCAGTAGTACCTGGTTTTAGATTGCCCTCCTCTGCAGTAAAACCAGTGCACTGGGATGTGAGACTTAGCCACAACCTGCAAGTTCACTCCGCACAAATGATTAGAAATAAGACAGTTACACATGCATCTTAAAAGGCGGCTTTGAGCTGAATGCTACAAGGACAAATATTGAACCAAGTCGGAGGGCTAGGTTTTGTCAATAGGCATCTTCAAAAATTGCCGAGCACCTCCTATTTGAAATAATACTCTTTCAGCATGTTCATGATATTGTTCTTTGTGCAGAGCCATGAGTCCGCCTTGACAGTCTTGAGGGAGCCAATTATAAACTCCCCCTGCCCGCTTTATTTCTCCTATTTCCACAGAGCTAAAGGTAAACAGTGGTCAGCGAAAACAAAAAAAATAATAAGCTTTCTAGCTATAGCTATGATATCTCATCTCTCTCAAGACAGAGGTATTTTCTGTACAACATTGTACGGCATTTATTCACATTCTGAAATTACTCTCAAAATTGACCTTTAAGCATCAGTCTCCATCTGCTACTTACATTCACAATGCAGTATTTATCTTTACACTGTAAAATAGCCCCATTAAGTTGGGTGAACTTATTTCTTCTTTTTAACTCTACTTGTCATGATGAGTTTTATTGAACTCAAGTTCATAAGTTCTCAAAAGTTGAAGTTAAGGTTATTCATTACCTTGACTAATTGTGAGTTGAAACTAAGCTTATCTTCAAGTTAACGCACATTTAGTTGACTTCATTCACATTATTAAGGCAGGTGCTTAATTTTGTTTCTAAATTCAGCCAGCTCAGAATGTATCGCATTGTGGTAGAAGATTTTAATGATTCATTTTCATTAATCAGATGCACAAATCATACAATAAAATGTAACCACATTGACGAAATACTGATTTTTTCCCATGATCTTTTTCCTGTCATTGTTGTGTGACACTTTATCCCTGTTATCACTAGAGTGATGTGGTAAAGTCTAATGTTGTTTTTACTCAACGTGCGAACCTATGAAAATACTTTCCCACTGGAGATGATTAAGTGTGTGTCTGTCTGTCAGTCAGTCTGTCTAAGTAACTAACTAATGGTGCTCAATCATGAATCAAATGGATCTACATTATTTCTGTATCATCGAATGCAAAGGAACTTCCTGTTTACTGGATTCAGTTACAACAAATAGACCTGCCAACATGACAGGAGAAAAATATTTCCAATTAGATAAGTTGCAAAATTCTAAAATGCCTCCTTTATCTAAAGCAGTGTGCATTAAGTTGTCTATGTTTTAGTGTTTACATTTTATGTTTTCTTGTTATTGTCATGTTGTCTGTAACACTTCATGCTGCCATTTTGGCCAGATCTCCCTTGAAAAAGAGATCATTGATCTCAATGGGACTACCTGGTAAAATATGAGTTAAATAGAATGAATAAATTAAATAAAATTCATTTTTTTCCATTTACCTTTGTTTTATTGTTATAGCAATACTCTTTAATGAATTAAAAATATTTCTTCATATTACTTGATCAATGTGTCGCAAATTTCTTTTTTTTTATCTGAGTAAATGCCATGGTATAATTTTAGTATGATTTATTTCAATCCATCCTGCACTTGCACACCCATTCAATAAAATCCATCCTAAAACTTCCACATATTCTGATGTAATAATGACACAATATTTATCAGGTGAAAGATGAAAATAAAATGTGTAATTATATTTAATAATAGAGTATCACGGGCCATTTTTATAATAGAGTATAATTTTTCTGCATGTGCTGGATCTGATGGCATGCGCACAAACTGATTGCTGTGCTGATTCCTGTATTCTTCCAGCTGCAGGACTAACTGGTATTTTTCTGACATGGCTACATGTATCTGGACAAAGAGATGAACATCAAGGTCAGAGTTATATTTCAGGAGATGCTTTCCATGTAAAGAAAATGACACCACCAAAATCTGAAGGATTTTCCCCTGAGCCATGGCTTTCACTTCGATACACAGCGGCATAAAAAATTGATTGAAAAAATTAAGAGATATTGTCTACACAAAAGAAAATAAACAGAAAAACAGATGGATATGGGTGGATACATAGCTACATCCAACTTCATTGTTGGAGGAGGTAATAAAATGGTTAAAAAAACATAAACATCTGGTACCTGAAGCTGTGACAGGGCTGTAATGACCTCATCTGATCATTTCATTCGGACTGAATACAATAATTGGACGGCCTACCCACCTGTCTATCTAGCCAGCCCACCAGCACCTTGACCGTTCACTCATTGTACATGCTTGAAGGCTACGTAAACAGTGTTGCTAAAGTGAGGGAGCAACCCATATGAAAGTGCTAGACATGGGAGAAAAAAGTGTAGCCAAAATGAACAGTTCCATCAATACCTATAATTGTTTGCACTGCTAAACAAAGCAAGAATTGAAAAACAAATGAAGATCAGATCACCGCCAAAAATAATTTGGGTGGATTGCTCTGCCTTTTGCACTTCCTCTACCCTGGGCCTGTCCTCTTTAACGAGACGTGCTAGGTTCTGGAGTATGTTTAGCAAAATTACAGATTAAGTTTCCTCCCACAGTCCAATGACATACATGTCAGGCCAATTGGAGACTCTAAATTGCTCATAGGTATGAGTGTGTGAGTGAATGGTGAGCATGTGTCCTGCAATGGATTGGCCAGCTGTTCAGGGTGTGTCCCTGCCTTTTGCCAATATTCAGCTGAGACTGGCTCAAGTGAGGGAGAAGCAGTGCAGATAAAGGATGGATGTCATATCCCATGCCTCTCAGCACCAGGGTCTGTTATGAGTTTTCTTTTGTTTGTGTCTTTTGTCCCATGTTGCTTTTTGACTCATTCCTTGCTCAATGCCTTTGTATCAGCCTTGCCTGTCCCCAATTCCCTCTGTTTCACTCCCTGGACTTGATTCCTATTGTTTCCTCATTACCTCAGAGTATCTACGCCTGTCTCTCTTTGATGCTCTCTGCCAGTTCGTCTTGTGCCGACGTCACGTTTGTCCTAGCCTCTCCAGCAATTTTCCTCCAGTTCCTTTCCTCTTGCTCCATGTTTCTGTCCCTGTCTGCCTGCTTCTATGTTCTTCCCATGCCCTGTGCCTGAGTTGCCCCGCACCTGTTCCTCCCTTGCCCTTCTCCTCTCCTGCAGCTTTCAATTGATCTTCCAGATCTGACCATTGCCTGTCCAGTCAAATACATCCTGCCTGTGCTGCGAGTTCCTGGTTGCCATGCTGTGACCCTCGCCTGTGCACCCAGCATGAGTTGTCTAACCTGCTTTACCCCGTCAGCTGTGAACCATTCCTGGGCTGTAAATTATCCATTAAAGAACATGATTCTAGCTATAGCTGGGTCTGAGTGTGGTTCTTGTGGTTTCAAGCCTGACATTGCTGCCTGAAAGATTGTGCCAATGGATTAAAACAATGTTCAGTTCAGTTTATTGGACATTCTACCAATGACTTGAAGAGTCACCCAAGAGCACTCATATTGGCACCCTTGATAAATATGAAAAGTGGTTATGAATTAATTTCATTATTGTTCATCCTCCTGACATTTAATTCCAGATATTAACAAAAACATAGTTGAAAATTCAAAAGCATTTTTGCATTAAAAAAAAAAAAAACATCATATGTATGATTATTTTTTAAAGGTAGGGTCTGGAGTTTTTTGCTCAAAAATAAACACTAGACTTATACAAATGAAATCCGGCTTAATCATCATGTTATGTTATGTTATGTTATCACCTATGGGCTTCTAGTCCTGTGTGGTGGTGACTATGTTTGCAGCGCCCCCTCCCCCTGCCTGTATTTTGGTTTTTTACTTTGTTTTGTTGTGGACGTGGACGTTTCTGGGCGGAGAGTCGGCGTGTTCTCTCCAGCCAATGAGAGAGCTCAGGGCGTGTTGCTCTGTGGGCCTGCATAAAGCATAGCGACTGGAGCCGTCACTGCCGAAGCAATGGCGGACACTGCCAAAAAAAAGAAAATACACGGAGACGAAACGTGCAGAGGACAAAGTACGCTCGCAAACCAGAGTGAATACCGGCTTGGCTTTCACCCGCTTCCGAGCCCTGAAGGAGAGGCTGGGGCTGAATAGCGACGCGGAGTTGGCCTGCTTACTGTTGGACAGATACGTGCCAAACACGGGATGTTAGCCTGCTGCTACGTAGCTTGTCGTGGAAGTATAAGCAGTTTATGTACACACTAAGTCAGAGTAGCAAACACTGCAAACACCTTTACATTTGCGCTGCAAACTCGCCCCCTTGCTCTACCTCTCCCTCAGCCTCGACCTCCGGTTGCTCGTCCTCTCCCTCAGGGCTGCGCTGGTCCGTAGCTAACATCAAAGTATGTGTCAGAAGCTCTGGAAGCTTCCCTAAATTCTATCTGGGCATATTACTGTCATATGATAATTATCTGTTTTCTCGATGAAGGACGTAACTCGGTATAACTAGACATTGTAATTACTTTATTATCAGAACACAAATACTTTTATACATTTGCAAACTGTCAGAAAGCTAGACTGAACATCTAAACTACTACAGTCAATAATTAGCATTATTATTAGCATAGCTGTTTATTCAAATGCACAAAAAACATCATGTGGACATGATAAAACATTTGATACTATATTTGCAAGATACCTCGTCACTCATTCCTGCAGGTAGCATGGTGCACAGATCCTGATTCAATACGATACAGCAAGCCGGGTGCTGGGCTGGGTGGGTGTGTGTGTATCGGCAAGGCTGGCAGCGGCAGGGGGCGTGCATCGCTGAGCCCGAGAGGAGGGGCTTAGTTTGACTACTGTGTTTACAAACAGCAACGAACAAAACTCCAGACTCTACCTTTAACGTGCATCTTATTGGATTTAACATAATAAATATATATATATATATATATATATATATATATATATATATATATATATATACTTTGAGCAGCCTTCTCTTGCCTCATCTCCATTAGTTTGTAATGAGGCTGGGGAAGACCAGGCAAGGAATCTGAGACAATACCCCCAATGCAGTATCTCTTAAGTTTTCAAGGCAAAACTTGATTCCGCAGTTGGTTAACAATTTATTTTGTTGATTTCAATGCAAGCTATGGACCACTGTCTTGTTGGACAACCAACCACAGCCCTGTTCAAGATTTCTGGCAGAGCCAGTCAGGTTTTTATCAAATAACTGATGGAATCCATGGAAACATGATTTTTTTTTTTTTTCAAAGATTATTTTTTGGGGTTTATCCTTTATAAGACAGTATTCAGTAGAGAGCGAGCGGAAAGGTGGGACAAGAATGGGGATGACATGCAGCAAACAGGCCCGAGCCAGAATCGAACCCTGACCGCCGCGGGAAGGACACAGCCTTTTGTGTTGCGTGCACCTAAACTAATGTGCCATTGGGGCGCCCCAGGTAACATGAATCTTAACAAGGTCTCCAGAGCCTTTGAGAGAAAGAAAAACAAAAAAAAGCTTCACAACATGAAAGATTCACCACCACACTTCACAGTGAGGAGGTTAGTCTTTTACGGATTCGCTATTTTTGTTTTTACCCCAAATGAAGCTCGTGTTTCCTTTGTTTTTTTTTTTTTTTTGCCAAAAAGCCCTATTTTGGTTTTATCTGTTTCCAATGACACAGTTTGAAGGCTGTTGAAGCCTATGTTTTTTTTTTTGATGACAACAGAGGCCTTTTTTCTGGAAACCCTCTAGTATCTTGCACTTGTGTAGATGGCATTTTATTATAGTTTTGGAGAGTTTCTGACCCCAAAACAAGATTAATGTTCATAATTGAAGGGCTATTTACAACTTGGAACATATTTACAAAACTGCAAATCACAGCTGATCAGATCATTTGAAGGTATAAACAGGCTGCATATTGTGGATTCTACTCCATCAGAAAGGCAAATTATGATGATATCCTGAGCTTGCAGGGGAACATCTATGTACCCCTTGGTGTTACCGTCTACCAGGCACTGTGGGCGACGGCAGCCGATGACGAATGGGAGGATGTCCCTGCTGACGTGGAGCTGGACAGCAGCGAATACTGCGATGTGAGGTTTTGTAAATATGTTCGGTTTTGTGAATAGCCAAGACTAGCAACATAAAATAAAGGTGAACGTGTCACTGCAGAAATGTGTTTCTCTTTTCTTGCCATTTGCATGTAGCAATTCCTTGAAAATGAGCTTGTTCTTTCATACAGGGGTCCATCAGTTTTAGAAGAGCACAAGTCCAAGTTGTTTCATACGGGGGTCCATCAGTTTTAGAAGAGCACAAGTCCAAAGGCCAAAATTGTAATTATTTAAACTAGACAGTCCGGTCCACTGCGACCACATGGTCCCCGAAAGTCTGCTTCTCTCCTTTTTTGCACATTCTTTGGCCAATACTGTCACCATGTCAACCGAAATCGATAGGTGTTATAAGTATATCACATGTCCATACCAAATATGAAAGTAATCGGTCCCAAATTACAGTGTGTCCTGCGTCCACAAGGAAATATCTATGTGTTGCCACTGATTTGCATATTATTCGGCCGATACTGTTGCCATGACAACCAAAATCAATAGATGTCATAAGTGTAATATATGTTCATACCAAATATGAAAGGAATTGGTCAAAAATTGCAGCCTGCACTGCATCCACAAGGAAATCTGTATGTTTTGCCACTAATTTGCATATTATTCGGCCAATACTGTTGCCATGACAACCAAAATCAATAGATGTCATAAGTGTAATACATGTTCATACCAAATATGAAAGTAATTGGTCAAAAATTGCAGCCTGCACTGCATGCACAAGGAAATCTGTATGTTTTGCCACTAATTTGCATATTATTCAGCCAATACTGTTGCCATGGCAATCAAAATCCATAGGTGTCATAAGTGAAGTACAACACATGTCCTAACCAAATATGAAAGAAATCGGTCAAAAATTACAGCCTGTAGACCGTCCACAAGAAAGTGTCTACAGCGGCAGAGACAACACACGAGAATCCATAGCTACAACAAAAAAGTTATGAGGGCTAAAAAGACTGATTACTGCATTTTTCTTTTTTTTTTCTTATCTTTACCTCGCTCTTGCAAAAACATAAAACTGGACTTGCATATTACTGGAAATGAGCCCTTTAATTCTCTAGCAGTGATCCTTGGAGTTTCCTTTACCACTTCTCCTAACAGTGTGACCATTCAAAGCAGGCACACGCCCTTTGCCAGGTTTTTTTTTTTTGGCCATATGCCTTATGCTAGAGAAATTTTCAATGTGCCCCCTCTGTTATGGTTCTGCCTCGTGTGCTTGTTTGTGCTTGTGTGTTTTTCCCCCGTGTCTCTTTTTTTCAGCTCCATTCCCGCGGTCTGACCATTGATTCCCTCTTGCCCTGACTCCTGTGGTGTCGTGTGACAGCCTTCAGTATGCCTGAGTCTCGTGGTCCAATCACGTTTCCTCATTCGGTTTCGGCTGCAGTATTTCATTCATTGCTTCCACCTGCGCTTATTCTGGGTCTTGCAAAACTCTGAGTGAATGCGTTCTCTGATAGGGCCATTACTAACCCATACTAACCTGCACTTATTTAAGGGTCTGTATATATTGTCACATAGTACTAACCTAATTAACTCATCAGCGAGTGCGAGTGTTTCTAGCTTTTGTAAATTCCTTCCTAAGCTTTCCCTAATTAACTGCATTTAAAACTATGCTTTCCTTTGCTGTTCTCGTGGTGCTTTTTTTACTCGTCACGTTCAGATTATCTCAATCTAAACTGTCTAGCTTGCGTGATTGTCTCGAGTCATTATTGTTAACCCAGTTCTCGTAATTGTTTTATTAATCTCATGTGTTTCTGTTTCCACCTGAGATTGCCTGCCGTATCCCCGCCTCCTCCCATGTGTATTTGAGCAGGGAAGATTGAAGAGACGTCAGACGGGACTTTGTTTGCTTTCCTGAGTTTCCCCTAGCCTCGTGTTTGCTGTGCCCACGTCTTGTCTGCCCCTTTTCTAAGTCTCCCAGTGTTCCCGTCAGTTTAGTTTAGATCCAGTGTTTGTTTCCTTAGTCTAGCCACTCCTTGAGTGAGTACTTCTGTTTCCCCCTGCCTTGGGCAGTGTACCTTAGTTTCTCCTGTTGTTCAGTGCATGTGCACGGTGTTTTGTTTCTGGCCTGTGCGCCTATTTCCTCCGAGTGTCTTTTTGTTGTAATAAACACTTCTGGATCCTGCGCCTGGTGTCCACCTGACCTCATTCTTAACACCCTCATACTTAAATGGTCAACCAAGACCTCATGTTTCCCTAGGTTTTAAGTTGCCCTTGCTAAAGGCTCAGTCCCACTGGGCATTTTTTGCCTCGGCGATGTACTCCCGGTGGAAATTGATGAACCTCGGGAGGCATCGGGAACAGGTTCCCTGATGTCTCAGGGAAGCTTCAGGAGCGTCGCGAACCATCGAGAGCCATCGGGAGAACTACGAAAAATTTCAATGCTTGCATTGAAATTTTTCCCTATGTGTTCCCGATGTTTTGTCGGGAAAACAGGCTGGGGAGGTCTCGCCAGAGCTTTCCAGAGCCACGGGCAAGCTCCGGGGATGCTTCCCTGGAGCTTCGGCGAAATATTGTTTTTCCCCGAGGCATCCCCGAAGCATCGGTGATGTCTCGCCAAAGTATCAGGGGACCTTTGGGGATGCTAGAATCTTCGGCGAAAGTTCGGCGACCTTTTGGTGGCACATTCCCGATGTCGGGGTTGCATCCCTGAATATTCGCCGAAATTTCGTCGACGGTTGAAAAGTGCATTCTTCCCATGGCGCTGATTCAGTGACAGATCTATTGGGGGGCACAGACATGTCCCTTTATGACAATCAGTTGGTTATCAATCATTTTCCTTTATTGACGCGTTTTCTAATTATCGTAACAGGCAATTGAAGACAGGGTTTCTCTCCATATGTGATAGATCCAATAGATCCGCCAATAGATCCGCCACTGAAAATGTGCATATATATACCTCCCCAATAACCCTTCCCCGAGGCACCTCGGATGGTTCGCAAGTACTCACCGATGCATCCCCTAATCTACGGGGATATTCCCCAGATGATGTTTCAAATTCGGGGAAGCTCTGGGGCACCTTTGCCGACCATCGGCGAAGGTACCCCGGAGCTTTCCCAAGCATCGGGAGCCATCCCTGATGTTTCACGGGCATTGTTTGGGGGACATTTCCAGAAGCTTTGTGACCATAGCCAAAGCATCAGTGAACGTTCACTGGACCATCCCCGATGCCTAATAAGTGCAATTTCTATTGGCACTACTCCATTTTTTTTTTTGGCAAGAGCATCGGGAGCCATTGGGAGAAAATTTATCTATTTCCACATCGCACATGATTTTTCCCCAGTGGGACCTAGGCATAAACTGTAGTTCATGATAACATTTCATTAATTCTTCCATTCTTCCTTCCTGATTGTCAAAATGAGTGACCATGGCAAAATATTTAATTTATTTCAGAGGAGGTCAAAGGTCAGGTTTTTTTTCTTTTCTTTTTTTTAATGAAAACCAACTCATATTGTAATTATGCAGTTGTACTCCCCACGGGAGGGGATAAAGACAGCAAAAATACATTGAATTGATATCAAATTAAATTGGTTGTCATAGTAACATCTTGAGAATACTTTTTTCTCTCCTCTGGTCTGAATTTTTATGCAAATTAATTCTCATTTCGTAAGAATATAACTCAAATATTGACAGAAAGTGACAGATTTTTGGTTTTACTCTTTGTAAGTTATAAGACATTTCCTAATGCTTTCCCTCTAGTTATGCTGTGTGACAGCAATGTGCTGCAAACAATAAGAAACAACAACTCCTTTAATACTATGGTACAGGGATCACTATCTTTATCTCAGTAAAATGTCATGTATTTTCAATGGTAATTTGGGATAAAATTCCAAGGCCTGTTTCTACAACACATCATTTTGGGTCATCGACTTTTCAAGATGGACATTTACGCTGAACAATCCCTGTGATACATCAAAATTTACATCAAATCTCACAACCTATTCACTACTCTTGGCTCCTTTCATTTTCCTGGTGTTTCCACCTTGTTTGTATCCATCTCAGACTTTTGTTTCCATCTTGTATCTCCATAAAAATGCATCTGCTCAGCTTTCTTCATTGCTCATGTGCAGAGCTTTTTAGTTGGAGCATTTTCAAGACCATAGATGACAGATCTTAGGTATGGCGTTATATTTTGCCTTAAATAAAATAGCTTACATTCTTTTTTTCTTCTCTCTCTCTCTCAACCTTTCTACTCTGTGTGTGCTTAAATTTGCACTCCTTCAACCAGGCACAGCATTATATGGAATGAATGAATTAACTTTGCATATGTACACCCCCATCTTCAATAAAGTTGGGACACTGTGTACGTTTAAAAATAATGTGATGGTTTGCAAATCATTTCTACTTTATATGTGATTGAAAATAGTTTGAAGACAATTTATCAGATGTTGAAACTGAGAAGTTATTGTTTTTTGAAAAATATCTGCTCATTTTGAATTTGATGCCAACAAGACTTTTCAAAAAGGTTGGGACAGGGGCATGTTTACCACTGTGTTACATCACTTCCTCTTTTCAGAGCACTTTGTAGGTGTTTGGGAACTCAGGAGACCAACTGCTGTAGCTTTGAAATGAAAACTTTTTCCCATTCCTTGATGTAGTATTTCAGCAACTCTACACTTTGCATCCTCCATTGTCAATTTTTTTGTTTCATAATGCACCAAATATTTTCCGAGGGTGACGTCTGGACTGCATGCAAGCCAGTTTAACACCCATACTGTAACTACGGAGCCAATTTGCTGTAATACATGCAGAGTGTGGTGTTCGACATTGTCTTGCTGAAATAAGCAATACCTTCCCTGAAAAAGATATCTGGATGGCAGTATATGTTGCTCTAAAACCTATTATATTATTCAGCATTAATTGTGTCTTCACACATGTACAAGTTGCCCATAACATATGAAGACCACAAAGGAAAAATGATCAGAGTCCAAATTTTGCATTTTTGTATATTTTATATAATATCTATATATATTTTATTTATTTATTTATTTATTTTTGCATATTTGTTCAGTGCTTTGTTTCAAAGATCGTTATGATTTTTTAATTCATCATTTCTCCACAATGTGAAAGTGTGACTGACATTTTTCCATTGTGGTCTTCATATGCATTAATGCACCCTCATACAATCATGGATGCTGGCTTTTGAATTGTGCACTGATTACAAGCTGGATGCTCCCTCTCCTCTTCAGCCCAGAGGATGCAGCTTCCATGATATCCAGGCACAGTTTAACATTTTGTTTGGTCAGACCACAGGACAGTTTTTCACTTCACCTCAGTCAATGTTAAATGAGCACAGGCCCAGAGAAGGCGGCAACATTTCTAGATTTTGTTTATATATGGTTTGTCCGGACTTTGTAGAGTTTTAACTTGCATTTGTGGATGCAACTACAATCTGTGTTCACTGACAATGGTTTTCAGAAATGTTCCAGAGACCATGCAGTGATTTCCACTACCAAATCATGTCTATTTTTCGTTCAGTGCCGCCTGAGGGCCTGAGGAATATGGCCACTAAATGTTGTTTTCTGGCCTTGTCGCTTGGTGCAGAGATTTCCCCAGATTCTCTCTATATTTTAATGATTTTATGCACTGTAAATGATGAAATCCCCAAATTCTTTGAGATCTTATATCGAGGTGTGTTATTCTTAAATTGTTGACCTATTTGCCCATTCAGTCTTTCACAGAGTGATGAAGCCCTCGTCATCTTAAGTTCTGAAAGACTCAGCCTCTTTGGGATGCTTTTTTTTTAATACAATATCATGTTTCTGTTCTGTTGCTAATCAACCTAATTAGCTGGGACATTTTCCACCAGGTATATTTTCCACTCATCGACTTTTCTGGCCTTTTTTCTTTTTTGACCCCGTCCCAATTTCTTTGAAACGTTTAGCTGGCATCAAATTCAAAATGAGAAAATATGTTTCAAACAACAAAAAATTCCTGTCTCAAAATCTGATAAATTGTCTTTATACTATTTTCAAATAAATATAGAGTTTAAATGATTTACAAATCACTGTGTTCTGTTTTAATGAGTATTTTACTAGGTGACCCAATTTCATTGGAAACTGGATAGTACAGCGCTTTTTTATAAATAGAGAACTTACTACAGTCATTTGGGTTGATCTTATCTCACCATCACCAATGTGCAGCACCCACCTGGGAGATGCAATGCAGTAATTTTGCGCCAGAGCACTCACCACACATCAGCTGAGGCAGACAAGAGGACCATGTGTATAGTCAATTAAATCAGGGGATGATTAGGCGGCTAATTGAAAGAGCCAGGTTGGAAATTTTGCCAGGACACTGGGAAACCCCCTTCTCTTGTCAAAGGGTGTCATGGGATCTTTAATAACCAAAGTGAGAGAGAACACTGGTCTCATACAGCATACTCTCCAAATTACTGCACTGGGGCTTTGGGGATTATTTTACCATCACCATATTTTTTGAAATATTTTTTGTAGCCAATGTTCCTGTCGGTAATGTTTCTTTGGCCGCCAGTCCTTTCCATAATCATTCATTGTACAAAGAGGCTCTTGTCAGGCCAGAAATGATCATTAAAGTGTTATTTATTCCCTCAAGGTGATCTTCGAGGTTGACTCTTGATGTCTCAGATTATTCAGGGAGGCTTAGTTTTCTGGACTCATCCTCCCTTAAATGCAAAGCATTGCTTGCTGAAACAAACAAAACCTTTCAGCACATGCAAAACCAAAAGCATGATTGGCGATGATTGGTGCAAAACACATGCCCTGGGGTTTTGCATGGATGAAAAGGTTTAGCACATGCAAAAGATCACAGCAAATCAAGCCCTTAGGCCAGCAAATGAGTGCCATTTCTTTATTCTAAAAATGAATCCTTGAGTTTTCAAAGGGCCCAACTCCAAGGAACACTCTTTTTTTCAAGAGAGGGAAAAATTGATTTTTTTTTTTTTTGCCCATATGTTATGACCCATAGGCCCATATTTTTAGTTTATTTCTTTACAAGAGAGTGTCATTGGAATGCTTTTGGTTGAAATTACAAGAAAGTTCCCCCTTTTTGTTTTAAGATGCAGACCTGTAATTCATTGGAGTTGGGCTCTTTGGAGACTCAATGATTCAAATTTTTGCAGGTCAATAGCAAAGGAGGAATTTTAAACCAGCAGCACTCCTGATCAAAGGTAATATGAATAAGGCAGGTAACTAGCTAGGCAGCACCAAACATCTGGCCTCTGTTCCTCTTTCACTAATGGTGTACGCCCCAGTATCCTTTCCCTCCAGCATTCATTTTTTTATTTACAAAACTGCGCATTTTCGCAACTTGTTTCATTTTAGCATTTGATTTTTTTTTTTTTTACATTATTACATTTCTTTCACCAGGTTTATGTCCAAAATTATTGGAGGCCTTCTGAAATCTGCCGTGGCATAGTCTTCCTCGAAGAAGAGGGTACACTCTGTTAGGTAGCCTGGGTAATTCACTACACAGAAAGTGGGCTTACCCTTCTATATTTTTAAATGGCTTCTTGGCTGATTGGTGGTAATACTGTAAATTAACAGAAAAAGAGGAGTATATACATCGTATTCCGGCGTATACCCTCCACTACACCATTGGATATCTGCATCATTTCGGGATTTGGAGTATTACTTCCTTTTATTGCTGTGCTTCTGCTTTTGAAGAGGGACAGTCCAAATTTGCAACAGCTGGCTGTGGGCGCAAAAAAGTGGACAAGTACATACAGTATCTTCAATACAAGATCACGAATCAAAGTATTGAAATTAAGCATACAAGCAATCTGGAGCATCTAGAGCTGTCACTGTATACAAAAACTATCGAGCCACAGCCAATTGATGAATCACGGTTTCAGGACTATAGGTAGGATTCTTGGGAATTTCATTCTGATATAATTTCCTGCCAATTGATCGACACTCGGGCTGTACATTTTCTTCAGTTTTGCATTTAAGAGTGGGGTTCTAGGTGTATTCAACGCATTCTGAAATCCAGCTGTTAACGGCGCGGAAAAATTTAAATCAGAGTTTAATGCTTCAGGTGAGGTCCGCTTCCCTTATAGCCATTTGTCAATCGACTAAAGGCACAGGAATGCCACCACAACACAAACTGAGAGCTGTGTCAACATATTGTGACAGCAACACATGACATAAGTCTCATCAGTGACATGGCAAATGCTTAGATTCTACATGAAAAAAAAAAGACAAAAACAAAAATTCTGGGCTGTTTTCTGCAAAAGAATGCTCACACAGCAGCAGGGAGTGAAATCACTCTGTCTCTCTATGTGTACCTTTCGCAGGAGCTAGATGTGTAGCGCATTCCTAAAACGTAGATGCCACTAAAAGGCACCCACTGAAGCACCTGGGCTTGATTGAGGATGACAATTTGACAGATGCCGTAGAGTCGTGGGCACCGTCGGCGCCTAAGTCGGGTCCCGATTGGACGCTTCTGCCGGGGAAGACCACCAGGGAGGCCTCAGACAGACACCTGATTGGCAGTCCAGACTCTCTGCCCCATATTTAGCGGTGTGACATCTGGAAACCATGATCAATGAACGCCAAAATTTCATCATCCCTGAGTGTGGCTCACATCCACTCCTCAAACAAGGTTTTTCTTGGCCAGAACTGCAAAGAATGCAATTGCTGGCTATTTTACATGTGTACAACTATAATTCCAGGTATTTAACGTTACATAGGGATACTAGTGTTTGTTTAATATACTTGGAAATTTAATTAAGTAAGTTGTCCGAATATTTCCTAGAGAAATGAAAACTTTCCTGAATCTTGGCTCCATATACACCGATGAGCCTAAACATAAAAGGATGAAGTAAATAGCATTACCTTGTAACAACAGCACATCAGAAGATTTACCCAAGAAGGGAAGCCAACAGTTTGTTCTTGCAGTCAACATGGTGGATGCGGGAGAAATGGGACTTGATAGACTTTGACGAGGGCCAAATTGTGATGGCCAGATGAGACTATCACAGCTTCTCTGAAGCAGGAAGGCTTCTGGGGTGTTCCTAGTCAGCAGTAGCGAGTACCTACCAACAGAGGTTCTCGAGGGACCAACTATAAACTGACGACAGGGTGTCAGGCACCCATGGCTGATTGATGCAAAAGGGCAAGGTGGCGATCCCATCTGGTCTGAACTAATAGAAGGGCTACTGTGGCAGATATAACAAAGAATTTTAATGATACATACATGAGGAGGTGTCACAACATAAAATGCATCGCACACTGCAGTGCACAGTGCCTCGGACCTGCAGACCAGTGTCTGTTCCAATTTTGGCTCACTGCCAATAGCGTCCTAAATGGGCGTGTGAACTGGAATTTGGAGCAAATACGATCGCCAGGCATAGTGAGTCCTATCTTCAATTTCATTATGTGCATTGGCCAGGTACTGTACATGAGCACCACATTCCTGGGGAAGAGACAGCACCAGGGTGCACTCTGGGAAGAAGACAAGGCAGTGGAGGGAGTGTGATGCTCTGGGACATGTTCTGCTGGGAAAGCCTGAGTCCGGGAATTTAAGTGGATGTCAGCTTGACGGAGCTGGTTTGGCGGCACGAGGGGGATCAACACAATATTGGGCAGGTGGTTTTAATGCCTGACTGATCAGAGCATCTCTCACTATTTGTCAAGTCATTTTGATGCATCCAAACATTTCAGTGCCCAAGAGCAACAGAACAGATGTTCCTGCACAGTTTCTGTTGATTCAGTACACAATAACATATAAAGTATAATCATTTAACTGTGCAGCAGCTGAAAGGACATAAAAATGAACATATTATATCACAAAGTCCAGCAACAAGGGGGTGCTTTTTGAAATAGCAGAATTTAAATAATAAACGTGGCCTGAGGTTCTCTTGGCACAGTTGCAGAGAGCATGGTCAGTGGTCATCACTACCCAATTGACAGTATCTGAGTGACACTGCTGACCCCCAAGTTTGAGGGGTAATTACATCAGATGGAGAACTGGATCACGCCCGAGGAGAAAAGGAAACAGAGCTGGGAGTTGGAGTGGCATTATTAAGACCAATGAATGTCAGCATATCTGATATGTCAGGTGCCTTTGCCATTTATATTGACAGGCAGAGTTCCATGTTCAGTCCACAGAGGGAGAGTTCCCCCAGCCTACCTGACATTTGCCTCATTAGCTGTGAAAGACCAGACAAATGGCACACTGCCACGTCTGCTTAGGGCCTTCCCACAGTCTCACATCTGAGTATGGAAAGGAAAACATAATGCGTGTGTATCGCTTCCTTTACTGCCAAGAGGTTCCGCAGTGCTTATAGTATTTACATATATCAAGGACATCATGTGAAGACAAGAACCATGTGACATGTAATTACAAACATGGCGGTTAATGTATTATTGTAGTTACATATTATCCCTTCTGATGTGGTCCCACAAAGAAGTCTTTCATTGAAATCGGGAAGACTATGCTGTGGGTATCCAACTGCATTAAAAATAAGTAAATTTATTCATCAATATAATAAAAAATGAATACATTATCATTCATGCACCCGCCTCAGGCCTGCAGACTAATTACCATTGATTCAACGGCAAGATCATGTGGGAGAAATAAAGCAAGAACATGATCAGAGAACAAATGTCATCAAAACACAACAATATTAATACTAATAAAGTATAAAACATGTATGCAACTGATATTATGAATATGCCGTTTGAATATGAGAAATATCTACAAGCATTACTTATCTTTTTGCATCTTAGAAATAGCAAAAAATATGAATTAAAAAATAAATAAATGTTACAATGCATTGGTTCTACAGTATAATAGGTTTCTGGGATGGGTCAAAGCTCCATTTTATTGTAAGAAAATTACAAAATATAACGGAGGCAAAATCAAATTATATGATATTACTATGAGCCAGACTGCATCTATTTACAAAATAAGGAACATTAGAATATGAGAAATCAACAATAAAAGAAAGGAAGCAGTATAATTAATGAACATATGAGCGGGTCACTTTTTAGAGAATGCATTAAAACCAAGAAATGATATGCAAAATATGCCACCATCAATGTATCAACAAATTAGAGAACAAAACTAAAAACTGATGTGACTAGAGTCAGGCAGTATCCAATGCGTATTGCAAAAATATCTCATTTTAGATGGATGATACCTTTCACATGGACTGAATCCACTCTGAAATCAATGTTTTCGGAAAGCCATCTCAGTTAGAACCTTAGCCAATCTATTGTATCACCTGTAGTTAAAATGAGTGAAATGTGTAAATCAGATGTCCAGCTTCAATCTATGTGCAGACATTGAAATCAGCAGTTAATTGCAGGTGTCTAATTACCCCATTAATCAGCAAAATTTAAACTCAAATTATGCTTTTTTGCAAGGACACAAATTTACTCTCTCATTGAAATAATACAGAGAGAAACATACATTTATATGATATTGTAAGGCCATGCCTGCAGCACTCCAACTGACCAGTCTATCAAGACCCGGACTGCATTCTTCAGTCTGTAATCATTACCTGCATCTATTACCCATTTCCACTGTGTGGAATTATTTCCTATTTAAGTCTGAGCTTCGCACTCAATCCTTGCGAAGTCTCGTAAGGCTTACAAGCCTGTGTTTACTCTCTAGTCTTGTATAGACTTTTCTCCCGCATTCGCATGTACTATTATTATAACTCTTGAACACAGTGCTGTTCAAGGTTTCATTCAGCATTTAAATGTCACTATCCACGAACCTTGATTCCTTGTTTTTTTTGTACTGTATCCTGTGTTGCCTTCTTTGCCGTGCCAAAGGCATAATAAATACAACCAAGTCCATCTTCTCACCTGAGTCCAGTCCTACATTTTCTGTCCTCCGTGCACATCACTGGTGCTCAGTGCACAACCTTTATAGATATATTGCACAAAGTGTGTCATAAATTACATTTTTCCAAAAAGTATAAAAATCACACACAATTTTGAGTTTTCCATCACACATTAAATTCTAAACTGAATGATGGGTGCCTAGACATTTTTCTCTGAAAATCATGGACATCTGTGATCCTAGCAATCCAAATGATCTCCCTGTTGCAGTCAAAATAACAATAAACCAGGCCTTGTTTGACACTTTTTACTTCATCCTATTATTACAATGTAATATTTTAAATTCCGGAATTGCATTTTGGTAGAAATTTTGGGCCAACACACACTCATACAGTAGTGTGCAGTGATGATTACACACCACCTCTTTTGTCTAAAAGAGGTCCTAATATATTACTTATTTTTAGGGCAATTCCATGCTAGAAATAAAAAAAAATAGCTTAATTTGTGAAATGTTTTTAACTGACTGGTCTATTATGATCATTTTGAGCTTTATCTAGTGATCTATGTATTGTTTGTTATGGTAGAATTTCAAACTGTGTTCTGAAGAAAAGAAGTAAGTAAATAATGAGGCAGGAAAGTTTGATAGGTTTTTACATATAATATTTGTCCCGTACGACAGATATTTTGTCCCGTATAACAGGTAGGGAATTATCACAAGACCAGACCTAACTGAGGGGGCATGAATTGTTACAGTTATTATTTATTTAGCTTTAGCTGTTCAAGTTTCTAGTGCAATAACAGGTGGGGGCAGTGCTTCAGTAAAAACCTGAGCTCAATTCAGAATATCCCGTATGACAGATTTTCTGTCCCGTACGACAGGTACCCCCTAGAATTTTTAAACCCTGTTGAATTCATGTCTTGTTGATTTTTTTTTAAAAAAAGAAAACTGCTTAAATACAATACAGCAGACTCTCTCCAATATTTCTTGACTATTTTTCAAAAGTTTTCAATAGCCAATTCACAGAGTTCTTGAAAAGACTTCATTGGGGAAAAAAAATAGCGATTTCTGCGTCCCGTACGACAGATCACATTTTTGGTTATTTCAACCCCCAAAAATGGAAATGAATCAGTTTGACCACTGAATAATGTTGAATTGTGGTAACACAATTTAAAGGTCACACCTACTTTAAAGCCAGTCATCATTTTATTTTCTGGATGTAAAATACTGTCTGAATGCCCCGTACGACAGCCATGGAATCGCCCTTCATTTTTTTGGTAAAATGTATCGAAAAGTACTATTGTAGGCAATGAGAACCAAAAAATAATTGCCACAAGTATATTGAGGTAAAAATATGGGTCATAAACAAAAACACTGAAAGCATCAATTTTTTTTAATACAAAGGTGTCGCAAATTTTTTTTTTTTTTACTCTTGCATAGCCTGAATGCATGTTTGAAGGCTCATTCCATGATTATTGATATAAAATTTTGTTTAAACTGGTTTGAGGCGACATTGTTCAGCAAAATTACCTCTGATGGTCAGTTGTTCCAGTATCTAAGGTGACATGAACTTTGAGCAGTGTCACAGTATTAAACACAATGACACAACAGAAGGAGCTCTCTGAGATTGTTCACAGCCGCATTGTGGCCTTACAGGAATCAACTAATGTTTTTTTTTTTTTTTTCCCCCCAACCAGTTCTGAGGATTTCAGTGTACTGTTAGATACAGGCATAGCACATAAACCTTTCAGTCCAGGTATAATCTCAACTAGCTCATCTCATAAAAATGCCAAAGAAAATCATTGGAATTAAAGAAAACATTTTAGAACGATTCATCTTAATGCAGTCTATGTCGCTCCTACCCTCAGTTAGATGCAACATCCAGTCCCATCGTGAAAAAATAACCGCAATATAAAGTCATTTGTGCCAATCTCGGTCAACATCTGTAACAACAAGCTCTACACAAAGGTAATAAAATTATCAGGTACTGTGCAAATATTGGGCGAGTTAATCAGCAGTGCGATTTAGAATCATATTGCTGTATTTAATTTATTTAACTATTTTAAATAGTCCATTTTCAACCAAAATTTACATACTGCCTTGACTTTGTATTTCACTTTTCTTCCATATATTATTATAAATTTTTCTGAGTACATGTGTACGTGTTTGAGTAGGACATATGCAATTGTGTGTCAATGCGATATGATCCAAAAAAAATTGAGTCCAAAAAAAAAAAAAAATTCCCCAAAGGCGACATTAAAATATATCTCAATCTTAAACCCCAGTGTCAGAGATTACTTATAGAACTATGAAAACAGGTAATTATCACTTGCAAACCACTAACAGTAT
The DNA here is from genome assembly GCA_029692085.1 of Gymnothorax javanicus. Lineage (NCBI taxonomy): Eukaryota > Metazoa > Chordata > Actinopteri > Anguilliformes > Muraenidae > Gymnothorax > Gymnothorax javanicus. Next base: position 157,774,846 of record CM056194.1, on the reverse strand, counting down.
TTATTACCTAATGAAAAGGGTTAGTACACAAAACGCACATTTCTGAAATTAGACTTTGTTAAATGGTGTAAATCATGGAGACCAAGCCCTCTACCGTGAATTTTAATTTCATGGAAATAATCAGTAGCTTTGAACTAATGCGAACCCATAAGTGGAAGCTGCTTCAACAGAGAGAGAGAGAGAGAGAGAGAGAGAGAGAGAGAGAAAAGCATACATCAAAGATTCAGGACGCATTCCATCAGGAACAAGATCACCTTTGGCATAGAGTTAAAGGTGTTTCTCATTTTCTGCAGATCAAAGAGCACAAATGAATGAATTGCAGTGATAAGAATGGACAGCACTTACCTTTTACATGAACCTGGAGAACAGTGAAGCACGAGGTCAAGGTTACTGCAATTCTCTTTAGAATGATTCAGAGAATCGAACAAAATAATCTCCTTGCTAAGTCTCAGCAGTAAGCCTGGTGATTTTGGTACAAAGCTTTGGAAAGCCTTTCCTTTGATGTCATCCGGGGTTTCACTAGTGCTGAAGTTCTGCTTTGAGCACAACAAGTAATTCGCTCCCCATTCCACTACTGCCTGCATGCCTGTATAACCTAAACTGGATCAACCATGGAAGATCTGACCCTAATGAAGTGGTCCGGTTTGCAAAAACAGTGGCCATCATCCAAAACGGTCTTAAGATCCACCATTGCTTATTGGCTCAACATGAAAGTCTATTTGACAAATCAGCATTCAATGAAGGACCTACCAATTCTATTAGTACAAATGTGAGCAATGTGATGATTGACGCAAATATAATAATTTGGACTCTTTCCTCTCACCCTGCCTTCTTTCTTGGCACATTTGCTGCCATCGATCAAGTGTAATAGACAATAGATGACGCAAATTCACAATTCAAATTATGAGAGCTATATCATCAGATGCACAAAGTTGTTCCACCCAAAGCAAAAAGCAAAAAAAAAAAAAAAAAAGCTTCAAGCAATCCATTTAAAACCTCAACTGTACTGAAAGTAATGACCTGCCTAATCACCTGAATTAATAGACTTTCTTGAAGACACAGTGACCCTACCTTTGTACAAATAAAGAAAAATCCATAAAACATAGACTGAACTCTCAAGCCCCCCCACTGAGGTTGAGGAAGCAAAGTTCAATTTCAAGGAGACAAAGCAAATTAAATGCAGTGCAGTTCATTAGGTTACTCACTGTGCAGGCATACACTATTTAAAATCTATCCATATTTTCCACATTCGGTACAGTGGCTCGATTCAGGTGCTGTTATGCCAAACCATTTTTGAACTTCTGCACATTTCTTCTCACCCCTGGGTAAGAAGTAGCTTATTTTTTAATTCTATAAACAATCAAAAGATACAAAGTAAATGTCATGATTGTCAACATTATAAACTTACAAGAAAAAAATACTTAATTTAGATTTAAGTAAAGCTTTCTGTGGGTTCCTGACAATTAATTTCCACAAGTTACATATTCATTAAAAAATAAATTAAAAAACGTTCTTTCATTTCAAACGGTTTTAAATGGTAGAGGAAAACTAAAGAATAGTCACTAATTAAAATTTCAAACCTATAAACCAGTTGGAGGGAGTCTCTAAAAACGATCTTTCATCGCAGACCCACATTTTTTATATTCCAGGCACTGAGAACAAGCAATCAAATTCCCATTTGGTCTTCCTCCCTCAGGCAATTTCCTAGTGATGCTTTACTGCATGACCACAGTGCAGAGACTCCCAGTGAAAACCATCCTCTTTTTAAGGGCCAAGAAAATATGACATTTGACTGAGTGCAACATGTCCATACGACGCATAATATGAAAACAATATGACGAACAAATTAAGAAACAGTGCAAGAAAATTACTCAAGTTTTAATGGCATGTTTTCATTCATGGAAGAATATTTGTATAAATGTTCAAACACACACACACACACACACACACACACACACACACACACACACACACACGCACACAAACAGGCACACTTCAAAAGCTGCAGCATTTACATGGTATATTTGTATATATGGGAAAGCAATTTCAAAATGTCTGGCACAACATCATATTATCAAAAATGTTCAAGCATGGAAATTGTGTCATGAAAGATTAGGGGGGGTTGGGCTCCCTGAAGTGAAAACAGCCTCCAGATGTTGAGCACAGCTCTAAAGTTTTAGCAGCTAGTCTCATCACTGTTCCCATCTGGTGCTACAACAAGCCACTCAGCTAGAATAACTTACATTTTATTTCTCTCTGTCACCGTTACACTCCCATTACCCATGTGTAAGCGCTGGCCTTGGCTTTGCAGTATATTAATCTGCTATATTGATTGCATTGTTTTGCCACTAATTCTCTTTATACTTCCAATATATTTTTAACAAGCTGTGTAAGAAATTGCACATTGTTTTTCATGCTTACAAAAAATAATTGTTTTGCTCAAGCAACTGTTTTAATGGAGCATACATTTTCATCCAGCCTGTTTTAATCTTACCCTGTACTTCACATACTTACTCTGGACAATACTGACAACTAGAGCATCATGAACAACAATGACCATCAACAGACACAGGAAAACAATGCAGATACCTAGTGCCAGCCTTTGCAGTATAAACAGGGGTGCCACTGGCAATTTTGGGCCCTATGACTGGAAATTGAGATATATATATATATATATATATATATATATATATATATATATATATATATATAATATTTGTTCACTGGTCTCCTCTGTGTTTGCCTTATGGCTTGAAGATGGCCCTGACTCAAAAGCACCCATAAGAATCGTATATTCAGAATCTGTCATAGGCCTTAACAGTAGACTATAGGCTACATTGGCAACACATAGTTGTGATACAGGCTAATTATTTGATTGGAATGAGCTGGGCATGGATAACCTGCAAGGAAACATCAACTTTGCATTTTAAATAAAACTAACTCACAAACCTGTCTTAGTGTGCCAGTTTTTCAGTTCATTTCAATAATTATACACAAAGGTAGCCAAGCAACTTTGCAAAAAATATTCAGTTTACAGAAATCTTACCCTCAAAGCCTTTTATTCAGGGACAATTATTAGGCTATGTATCATCTTGTAGCCTATAGTGCTCACCTTCCTCCCATTCCACTGTATCTTGGGTATGGGGGTTGAGGGAAGATTGCTTGGGGCTGCTGCATCTGAGCATAACGGCATTTAATATTAAAGATGCATTCTGGAAAAATACGTTTTTGTCGATTTCCGGTCTTTTTTAAACATGAACGCGTTCTAGGGATCAAAGTAAATAATCCTACCAAAGAATGTTATCCATGAGGACAGAAAGTAAGAGATTGATATTGATACGAGCTATGGAAGCATGCGTCCAGTGGCAAATGGTTTTATTTGGCTAGCTCGTTTCAACATCCATCGAAAACCTCCTATCCTGATGGATTAGATTGGATGCGCACTTCCACTCTGATCTGAAGTCCCGCATGTTCATGATTATTCACGCAGCATATATGAAATCGGTGAGTGGTTGGTCCGAGTGCAAGATGATTTATTTTCATGAGAGTACGATAAAGATGAGAAAAGCTGCGGTTTCTTACAGATAGTCTGTTTTCTTTGGGGTTCCATTAATTGGCCAGCGGTCAGTAGAATTGAATTTTGTCGATTGCAGCAAATGTTCAAAATACTGATTCAGAAACTAAGTGGTAACGCATCCTCAATGTACTCCAGTGACGACCATATGCTTATCAGTGCAATGCCTCAAACAGTAGTCTGTGTCACGAACAGTCTACGGTCACGAAGCAGACTGTTTTTGGGGCTAATAACGTCGGACATCTTCCTCACTCTCAAAATGCGTTTCCATTTAATATCCATATGCGCAAAATCTAAATAGCGAAATAAAAAACTGGTTATGGAAACACAGACTGATATCACGAAATTTGCTCTCCGATCTGCAGTATTAGTCACCGAAGCCAAGGCTAATAAATAGACTATTGGACTTCTGCAGCAGACCAGCTAGTGTACTTGTAATTTCACGTATTGTGGAGCATCTACATCGTTATTTTAAGACGAGCATTTACAGATTTCCCACGTGCACAACTCAGCTGACAGAGACAAGGTCGAATGCGTTGCCATTCTCGTCGATGAGTACAGCCGAGCTGTGATTGGCTGATGGCACGTACAATGGTACCAGAGCCGATCTGCGATTGTCTGATGTACGTAATGGTCCCAACCGACCAGCAGGAAAATTTTTTGCAGCCAGTTCAGGCACTCGCGTAACTTGGGCCGTACAAAATGATGAATAGTAAGAGGGGTGGGGCCCATGTGCAGAGATCATTCTTAAAAAGTTGAAAATTGAGAAACAAACAACAAATTCATTTTAAATCGATCAAGTTATTACAAAAAGTAAAATATAAAATTAAAGTGTTCATATATTTTATTTACAAATGTTTATAATAATAACAGTATCCTCTGTGGGGCCCCTGTGAATGCTGGGCCCCTAGAATCCTCTGTGGTCCCCCCCTTACGGCGCCGCTGAGTATTAACAAATAGAAACTATGATATTTTGGCATCTAAGCTCTGACTTTGACAACCTACAGTCTCCTGAGCTTGATAAAAAGAGATCAGAGCATGTTGATATATTGCAGCGTCACAATCCCCCCCCCCCCAGAAATATCATTCAAAGCCAACAGGTGGATGGTGAGGTATAGTATAGATGCTCACTAACAGCAAGCAAGAGTGATGCAGCAGCAGCCAATGTTAACTAGCAGCAGCAGAGAAAGTGATACAGCAGTGGTGGAGCAAGAGAGCAGCATCAATAGCCTGCCTAAGAGGGGTAGAGCAGCGACAGAAATACAAAGGAGTTTTTATGAGAATGAAGGCATGACTGGAATAGTCTGTGGTCCATTGCGGTTTTCATTAAAACCATTCTTCATACTTCTTCACATCAACCTCAAATAAATGTAGTACTTCAATGATCTCTCTCTCTCAGCGAGCACTAACTAAGCATAACATTGGCTACACAAATTGAGGCCCTCATTCTGAATATCGACTGTGCTATCAAGGCTGTTTGCAAATGTAACAAATATGATTGGGTCATAAAGTAGGATTAATATAAACACAGGCTTCGCATGAGTTCTGCAAGGAGACAAGTCGTCGGGAATTAGTGTAGCACAACTTATAAATTGCTATTTCAAGCGAGGTTCCGGAAACTGGAAGCCAATAATGTGATCTCGTAGAACATAATGTTCAATAACCTTGATATGCAGGGTACAATGAAAAACAGAATTCATTGCAGAATATATAATGTCATAATGGGAACCCCACTCTTTTGCAAAGGAAGGAAGAGTGGGGATAATTCTGAAAGGAGTAATGGGGTGAGACGACAGTTAGTTTTGGAGTCACAAAGGAGCATTTAATGTATTTAATTACATCAAAAAGCATGTTGAGGTCAGGCACCAGCCATCTGGAGAAGCTCGATGAAATGGGGCATAGAGCAGTTTCGTGGGCAGTTTCTTAATGTGCAATGCTTTAAAGGCCAGATCCACAAAAGTCGTGGGATTTCACATTGATTTTCAGAACTGGCCTTGTAACAGCTCATGGCCTGTTCTGATAACTTGAGAGGACTTGGCAGTCCATGTTGCTGACAAGGTCCAATTAGATGAAACAAGATAAGTGCAATATCATTTAAAACAAAAATGAAAACAATAAATTTTGAACATTTTGTACTAAAGCAAGAAGAGAAGGGTAGCTTCCAGAGCTTTTATGCTTCAGAGTCATAATTCATTAATATTTTGTTCAATCTACTTTTTCTATTCATTTTATGCATTAATATTCTCGGTAGGTCAGCCCATTGGGCTTTTGAGCACAAAAAGACTACTGCACGGTATTAAGTAAGGACATAAAATGTGTCCCCCCCCAAGAGTGACTGGTAAATATATCATGCACTTGAGTCCTCCATTTGGTCTTTCAACCCTCAAACTATGTATTATAAAGCCCGGCTTCTGCATGAATACACTAAAACGCCATTCCCACAAGAGACAGTGACACACAAGGTTCCATTTTCTCCCGTCACCCACAGGTCAGGAGTTTCAGATCAATGTGACTTGATTTATCAGCACAATAAAAGTAGCCTCACAAATCAAGAAGAAAGAGCAGCTGCAATGTTGTTCAAAAGCCCAATACATTCTTCTTAAATTCTATCCCTTAACCACAGTAAGTAAAGTGTACTGTAACAAACACACATAATGAATAATACTTTTCCTTATTGAAACATTTACAAAATTCTGCCCAATCCTCTTCATTTGCTGACTTTTTCCTCCGAAGCACTTGTGTCCACTTCATCTCCTTATAGATAGCCCTCCCCCTCCCATTTCGCATCACATTGTATGAAATTTTGTTTGGCATTGCATGTAGAGGGAAAGGGTGTGTCCTTCTGCTGAGAGTAAAAGCTCACTCAGCAGCTTTGAATGTACTCCTAGTGAATGACTTGGCTAGGCCAAACTTCACTCCACCCCAATGCTGCCCAGAGGAATGAGCCCATTTTCATCCCGAGTCCTCGTATAGCGACGATACCTGACCGAGCGTCAATATACAACAAAAAATGAGGCTTTTGGCATTGTCGAAGAACCAAGAGAGTGAGGCCGATAGTCTTTTATCAAATTTATTACACGGGTAAAATTATGAACAGGTAATTGAACAATACAAATGAAAACCAACTGCTGAAGTCTGTGGCTCTGTCTGGTACCAGAAAAAAGGAAAGAATGGGCTCTTACAGATTTATACTGAAACAAAGTGGGCTGTTCTTTACAGTAAGGTTCACATTGATTGGACACAGAAGCATAAATGGAGGTGAAACCAATGAATGGCTAAAGGGGGCTTTGGAGGGACATTCAAAAGATAACAATGGGAGGGGATAGGTGGGACGCCAAGTACAGACACAGAATGATGGGGAAGGGGGAGGGGAGGAGTGCTTCCTTCCTCCACACATGCTTATTTGACGCCAGAGTTAAAATAAACCCTAAGCCCTTACCCCCTGACCCTTCCCCTGAATCCTAACCCTCAACATCAAATAAGGATGGCAAAAGCCTTTTTTCATCAGGTATGTGCTCACTTTATGATGAGTCGGGATGAGAACGTGTTGGAGAAATTGCTGTTTCTTTCTCGAATGTAAATCCTTTATATAGGGAAGAACACTTTTAGGAGACTGTGCTGGAAGCCCATTTCACCATCCATGCCATTTGGGCAACTCTGCGCCACTTCATTGCAATTTCATACGCCCGATTAATGTTGTTGTTCCATCAGAAAACATCACAGTTCGTAAAAGAAAATGTGTCACGCAAAGTTAATAAAGTAAATGCCCAGACATGCATAATCTAATGTTCTATTGAGCCAATCTGAGCTAATCATGCTAGACTCTGTTTCTTTTCAGCTGTGTTAACTTTGAATGGCCTACTGTATTCTATTGTTTCACTTGCCAAACTGCACGTTCAACATTTTCTCAAGATGCAATGATAGATATTGCTGTCTCTTTTGAAAACAATAGCATATCAGCAATGACTGGCAGTCTTTTGTATTTGGGTAACTGTGATCGTTAGCATCGCAAAGCCATAGGTCCACTCAATACAGCAGCTGTATTCCTGTTACACAGCACAAAAAAAAGTACAGATTCTGGCTCATAATAAAGTTGGGGCTGAAGGTGTGCTCCACAGTGCTGCCACCACCCCCACTTACTTAGCATCACATTCATTTCTTATGGTCTGCTGGGCAAAAATAAGCAGTTGAAGTTGGAGAGAAAGTCCTCCTGATACTATCTAATTAGCCAGTTCCAGACCAGGCACTTCACCCACACGCACAGCTGCATACGTCTTGCCTCCGTTCACAGGTGGAAACTACCGTTGCCATTAGCAACACACAAGTGAGATTCACCTCATGTCTTCTTTTAGTTTTACGTGATTTTCTCTTTGAATAAGGTATTTAAGCGTTATGAGTTCGCTATTCTTATACAACCTTATTTTCACTATTTTCTGGGACTATAAAATGTGACATTATTCATGAAAAAAATGTTAAATTGTTTTATTTATTAGTATGATGCATAGAAAATTCAGGCAATCCATGGAGCATACTTCTGCATCATAACTAGCCTCTGTAAGTCTGAGTGCATAGAACTTGCACAAATATTATTGTATTTGCATGATACAGCAGATGATATTGCTAATTAAACAGGACAGTATAAAATCAAGAGGAAAAACTATGATCACACAGAGAAATTTACAGGAAACCCAACAAATTATTTTGTGAGACATGAATAAACAAGATTTGTAATAGACCACCACTGAGATCAAACGGACAGAACCTGGAGTAGTTATGCAGAGTTTCACTGAGATCATGCAAACAGTTGCGGAGTTACGCTCGAACAAAAAATGGATGACAGACGGAGACAGACTGAAATAAATTTAAAAAAAAATTACTTTAAGATCACGCAAAAAAGTTTTTGCTGTTGAAAACCTACCATGTGGCTCGGGGGAGACATTGTTTAAAAGAAGCTCCCAAAAGGCCATTTGCATGATATAGAGGATTTATTTGGTTGAAAAATGTTTTGAGTTTTTGACATCTTACATAATTGAGCAACAGAAAAATCTCAAACCCCCAGCTACATGTTTAGAGCAGTCGGACCAGTAGTTTTTGAGTTATGGTCGGAAACAAAAAAACGCCGACGGGAACTCAACCAAAAACAATATTCCCCCAACCCCCTTCCAAATTATTTTGTAGACATGAATAAACAAGATTTGTAATAGACTACCATTAACCCTTCGAGCGCTGAAATAAATTAAAAAAAAAAATTACTTATCTTTGCTGTTGAAAACCTACCATGTGGCTAGTTTAAAGACTTGTTTTCAAATGGGTCATAGTTGAGCAACAACAATTTGGCAGTCAGGGGTTAAAAGACCTGCCAGTTTAGCCCTGGCAAGATTTAATGGGAAGCCAACAACTTGCAGTAAGACCTGCCAGTTTACCCGATTTTAAGCAGCTCTGTTAAGCGTGGGATAAAGTTTTTCAACAGGAATGTAAAAGACCAATATAAACACAATGCCTTTGGTAGCAGATATTGCGAGCAAATGAGATGCAGCCAATTATTAAGTTCAAGGGAGCAATTTTTTCACACTGATGATATCAACTGTTCTTCCCAGTTCATTTATTTAAAAAAAGCCTTGTGCTTATTAATTATATTAATTGGATTTAAAATTAATATAACGTTCAATATGAAGGTCTAAAAACATTCATAGTAAGAAGTGTGCAATTACACAAGAGAACACAACATTTAAATTAAAACTGAAATTTTTTATCAGTAAATTGGACTATGACTGGAATTAACTGAACAGTAGCATTTTGGGTCATGTTTCCTCTACTCCCCAGTAAATAAATAAATAAATAGATAGATAACAATAGTTAGTTCTCAGTTACATAAATATTTAATGCTCCTTGCATCTATGATAATTTTTTTTTTCTCAAAAAGTTTTAAACAAAAATCTTTCTTGTCACCTTTTGTCAGACTAATGGGAGAAACATCTTCAAAACACACTTCTGACTACTATGTCTGAAAGATAACATTAAGCTATTCTCGCTTGCCTTGTCCTATTCCCAGATAACATTTTGCAGTCATTACCTGAGTTACTTTCAATGAAAATACAGAGGGGAGAAGCTGATAATTGAATCCTATCATAACTGCATAAAATGCATGAAAAATAAGTAAACTGACTTGACCCTCTGACACCCGTCCGATTTTGCAGACACAAGAGTCTCCTCATGGGAGGTTAGCCAGTCACCCTGTGTCAGTGGGAAACAGGACTATCAATGTAAAACAGTACTCATGCCCTATTGGATTCAGAGGCTAACCTTTACTGACCTGCAAAAAAAAAAAAAAAATAAATAAAAAAATAAATAAAAAAAATAAATAAATAAATAAAATAAAGTTTCAAAATGGTCATTAAACCTGAAAGGTAAAACTTGGTCTCACTTATTTGGCAGTCAGGCCTTTGTCCATGTTTTTAAACCTCTTTGGCTTTCCTCTCTTGAGTTAACTGTATACTCTCTGATCCTTAATCATCAGGTTTCTATTCTCCACCTTCCAACCCTCAAAGATACAGATATCCTGCTAAGACAAGATTAATTGGTAAACTGAATTAAAAACAGCAATGCTATGTCATTAAGCTTCACAATGAAGTGCTGGACAGCCAACAGATAGTGTCCATTTTCTTACTGCGAAGATATACTGCCATCTTCAGCTTGATCTCTCTCCCCATCCTACTCTTTTGTTTTTCTTAATTAAGTCTAAAATTGCTTCCCTGCTCTCCATATGCAGTGATGTAGCTGTTAAACATCCCTCGCTGATGTATAAATTAATATTATCTCCTAAGCGGGTTTATATCATTTTATCAAGTTGTGTTTCTCATTCCATTTTATATAAATGTCTGGAAGTCAGAAGATCCAAAAACTGTGACCCGAGGTCAGATAGACTCAGAGAGGCTGTCAGTGATTTTGGCTACAGTCCCAAGAAGTGCATATCTCCCAATTTGCACTTTAAAATAGCATCTCACACTAGTTCTGTGACCCAGACAATGAGTGGATCAAGCAAAGAAATATATTGGATGAATTAAAAAAAAAAAAAACAAGTCAGATCCCTTCCAAACCAGAACCGAGGTTGCGAGGTCTCGTCAAGCAGAGTGTGGTGAGCATGAAAGCACGAGGCGGGAGCGCGCAATCGTGAAGTGTTTCTGAAATCAACATCTACTGTGAAAATTTGTGCTAAATAATGTCATAATACAGGTCCATTCCAGTCACAGTGCAATTTTTTGGCTTCAGGAGACCTGGAATATGCTGCAGGAGCTGTATGGAGAGATTTTATAGTAATTTTTGGCTATCCCCACTGACTTCAGTCGTTTTGGTGAAGGCTGCAACGGAATTCTGCTGGATTCCTCCCAATGCGTTGTATGGACTAGCAAACCTCATTTAAGTCTAATTACATGTAACTTATTACTTTTAAAAGAGTAATGCATTACTTAACTTATATACTCCTTGTAGGAATAATTTGTCATACTACTTGTTATATTACTTTTGCAAAACTCACATGCATTGTCACTTAATTTCAAGTTAACAATTCATCGTTTACCCATATTTATTCCAACATATAAGCACAAATATCGACCCAAATAAGGAGGGCATACACAAATTCTTTCTTTTATGCAGTTTAAAAAAGTTATTCCACAGAGCCAATGGAAAAGTTGGTGAAAACCAGCCTAAACATCACCGCACTGAAAAATGTCACGGCGAGTACAAAGCTTGACTGCATGTCTAGGAGAATCAAGGCACCACTAGCAGTATTACTGCCTCAAAATTGAACAATATCAACATATAAAACAATATAACAAACATTGGCCTCCTATTTGAAATGCCTCAAAATATATGCGAAAATAAAATCATATAAGACACTGGTATTCCTGACCTCCTTAGATGATGACAAATCAAAAAAAAAAAACCTCTAAAGGAAATGTGAACTGCATTTAATGGACCAAACATACTCATTTGAGTTGCTCACTAAACAAACCACGGTTTTATAGTGTGCCCAGCTTATTTGACATGTTTATTACTAAAATGGTGGTTACACCTCATGAGTATGAGTCTCTCGTATAGTTTGTCAGGCAGCCTGTTCCATCTCAGAGTCAGTGTAAGACTGCCCAACTTAAAGAATCTCTCCACAGGCGAACTAGACGGCAATGCAGTGTTGAATTTCATGGATATAGTCTTTACTATTGTGTTCTGTTTTTATCACACTTTCATTATAAATTTGTTTTCCTCTAGTTTAAGGATTTTTTTTTTTCCTTTTCTGATCATTTAAGATTCACATTTTGATTAATTTATTATTTATAAAATTTTATATCAGGTTATATAATACTATGTACCATTGATCTCTTGTTTATGTAGTATATGTATGTAATACAGTACAGTAGTTAGTACTGGTATTGTATTATGTATTACTTATGTTGAGTCTTTTTTCGTTCTTGTGAACTCCAGGAAGATTAGTTGGTTGTTACGGCACCAGCTAATGGGGATCCTAAATAAAACGAATAAAACAAACTATAGAGAAACAGTTCAGGATCTCCATTTCTGACCCCGACTTCAAATATTCAATGATTTCAGTGTCAGAGTTTTAGGAAGCTGTATCCTCATGGTTGAAAGCAAAGAAGCCATTTTTACTTCTGCTGGAAGTGAGAGTCTGTAGCTTTAGTATTGTATCCTTCTCATTGTGGGGAAAAGCACAATACTTTGTAGTCAGAAGTGTCCTCAGGGCTTCTGTCCTCTCCTGTCAGCCATTGCACTCTTAACTTTGGCAATATGACAGCAGCAAGGAGAGCACCTTTGCTGTCCAATACAAACAAAAATCACTTCTTGATGGTCTGTGATATAAAAAGATTGGATAAGGTTGGCAATGTACAGTGTAACTAGCGCTGCAGAATAGCTATAGATGCAGGTCACGGTAAATAAATCTAATACAAGTGCACACTGCACAGATGCAGGACAACTGTATATAAACCGATGCTCATATTTATCATTCATATGTATCTTTGAGTATAGCAGCATATTTCCATATTACAGTTGAGTAGGCTAATCTTAATCAAGTTGGAAGTGGTTTAATAGAATGTGTTCTTCTTGAGCTAAGTATTTTAAGAAACTGATGGAATGGACAGGTATTCAAATAACTTTTTCATTCCCACTGCAATATCCATTTTAAATGAGAACAAATAGACAAATAGATTGTCACTAATTGTATTGCCACTTTGCATCTGTTTTTTACATTCTACAGAATTGTTGTGTTTTAATGTAATTTATATGTGAACCATTTATGGGTGTATGTTTTTAAGGTGTTTATGAGCTCCTCACCTAAGAGTTTTCTATCACTATGTGATGGACAGTGAAGTTTTTTTTTTTGAATCTTTCTCTGTGATGGTGCAACAGGCAGAGAAGAGAGAGAGAGAGAGAGAGCCATGCCCACATAAAATTGAGTGAATAATCAGACATTCAACCCTGTTCTTTCACAGCTTAATTTTCGGGAGAAATTTAGCATATTAGGGTCGTGCATCTAGGTGGAAATTGAATGCATTGCTAGTAGATTAATAAATAAGTGCAAGTGTCATGTGAGTTACAAATGGATAGAATAGTAAATACTGGAACAGATTTGATTTCGGACGAGCGCCGGAACAGACTGGGTATCAAACTGGCTCAGGAAAAGGCTGAGTAACCCCCTGGCTTAGGAACAGTCAGAATAAATAGCAAAAAATGCCACACAGCAGGCATTAAAGGCACAGAAGTTAAAGGAACTGCCACACACAGAATAAAGGACATAGAGCATATACACACACAGACAAAAAAAGAACTGACATGAAACACGTGGGGAAAAATATGACAAATATTAGCATTGGTGGGGCGGGAAAAGAGACAACCCAAGGAAACACTTCTGGAATAACAAGATACAATTATAGGGAACAGGGGACAAGACATGCAGAGAAAAAGGGGGCAAAAAACACGCACAACTGGAAAAAAAAATGGAGAACACAATAACACAGAAACAGGGAAGACAAGACACAAAACAAAAAACAGATTACAGAATCCCAATAATGATGGCATCAGGCAGACCTGCTGTCATCTGACAGATCCCATTTCACAATGCCAATGTCTTGGACATCAGAATTTCCAATGTTAGTAGGAGAGTGCCATAGTAGCAGTTATCTTCACCTGGCAATATCCCACTGTGAGTCTGCAGTATTCCTAATGAGACTACTTTCGACTGTGTCAAATTTGCCTAAATTTTCTCTTTTTTAGGTCGAAGGTCACACGGTAGATTTTTTTTTAAAAGTTTTTTTTTTCTTTTGTTTTCCTGTGGCCTCTTGAAGGGTTGATTTCTTGAGGGACAAAATTGAACTTCTAAAAAAAGGTAGATGTTGAAGTTTAAATATCTCAATGTGCCAATGAAGATCCAGCTTCATTTTGACTTGGTTGGCAGTTGAGGGCTTCACCTGTAGAGGGCGCTGCAAAATGAAACATTTTGCGGAAGTTGTACTTACATTTCAGGCTTTTCTAGACTGTGTCTTCAACATCGCAAGCTAGTTTATGGATAATATGATTTCATTAGCAAGCCCAACATGTCACTTGAAATTAATGCAGGATGATGAAGGCGCAAGAGTATAGGAGGCACCCAATTCAGTTAACATGCAAAATTCTGCATCTTTGGGGGACACATATCTTGATGCACCTTCATCAGATTTGAAAAAAATGTTTGTTTTTTTTTTAAGTCAGGCAGCCCTGTATAATAATTGTCATATTAACATTATAGTGGAGTTCAGCTGTATTAACCTCTTTCTGTCCATTACACCACAAGTATGTGACACCATGCAGTCATTTTTTTGAAGTGTCACTGTCTACTGGCCTATGCAAATAGGGCATTCGACAAACTGTTGGTACATGGTGCGATTGCCACCAATAGTGGCCAATGGCTGTTCAGCCTCCACCAAATGTAAATATGTACATAATCCTTTGCAAGTTCTTTCTTTTTTTCTCTCTCCAAAGGATGGCGAAGGCATAACCCACTATTCCTCTGATTGGCTGCTCATTCCCCTCTTTGGTTGGGTTGGTTAGGTTCAGACATGAGGAGTGAGATGAAGCTGGTTTGGGAAAAAATATCAGGGCCAGTCAGATGCAAAGTATAGTTTTTCACTGTGCCAACATATTACATTTTTGTGGGAGTTGATTAGTATACGTTATCTATACATCAGTACTATCGAAGTGGGTATTTTAAAGCCGCACTATGTAGTTTTCGCCAGATTCGCTCAGTTGATAAACGGAATTGTCTGTAATAAACTGCCGTGAAATCTGTCTACACGTGCATTTGTTGACAAGCCAACTACACCAGCAAATTTTCTGAAAAAAAAAACTGAAATTGAAGCAGGACATGTAATGTGCGATCCGATCAACCATGTCTTCATACCAGGTGTGGGAGACTTAAAAATCGGTCTAACTCACGTAGATGGCGAAGTCCACACTACAACTATAATGACAATGATAATGGCAAAAGACATTGTTGCGGTCACTTTCAGAGTGATTTTATGCACGTTAGAAAAACTGACCACCAATCAAAATCAGTCAGAATTTACAGGGCTTCACGTTCATTCAACATGGCAGATGGCATCACAGAGAAAAAAGGGCTCTGACACAGCAGGAACGCACATCAATGTTTACACATCGATATCGTTCATCAGTGTCGATGCTCAAATCATCATGGTTATGGTTATCATTATAGTTCTCAGTGTGGATGGCTCTTTATAGCATTTTATGCATGCACTTTGAATGTCAGGAACGGAACCTAACTTGGAAGTTGGCGTCACTTACATGCACTGCTGCTACTAATCCTAGCCCTAACTGGAATCAATTCATTTTTGCTCTGCTTACAAATGAGTGGACGTCGCTTACATGCACTTCGCTGTTCGAATAGGCAGTCCCTTTGCAGAATCCGACCACAAAGTCGTCATGCACAGAACCGATTAGCTTGTGCAATAAAACAAGAGGGCGGCAGGGAGTTGACAGAAAATCCCTGAAACGACATGAGTACATGCTAACTCAGATCATTACCTTATCCTTCCGAAATAAAACACGACAAATTTTCTACCTTTAGTACTCTATAAACGGGACTGAAGTACACATTGTGACGAATTCGTCTGTGGCTGAGGGGGGTGCATCCCAATGACCGGGAAGGGCTCGCTCCTGCACCAGTGAGAGGAGAAGAATGCGGGGTAGGCAACCCGATCCATATACATAAAGGAGACGGACTCGAACTTGGGGGCGGGTAGACAGTAACTTTATTAAGGCTCTCGATAGCCATGCGTAACGTCCAACAGGTGGTCCACCATTTTCCTACTCTCATTCTCACTCTCACTCTCACAAGTAATCTGCACAACACCACATTCTTATATATCATCACGTCGCATGCAAATACACGTCATCACATTGATTCCAGGGAACTTGTATCATTGTCACACGCGCATACCGGTTTATCATGCTCGTGACAACGTTTATGATCACACATTTCGACTGGCGACTAGTTTAGAAATGTTCGCCAGCTAACGATAGCATGACAACTAGCTAGCATGTCAGATACCAGCTAGCTAGATAAATCGCTGGAGACGATTATTTGACTGAGCATAAACAGGGTACTAGATGATTTCAATGACACAGCCTGACACAAAGCAAGTTCAAACACACTAGAACCAGAACTAGAATGAAGGATTAAGCTAACAATTTGTACGTACTTGTCCAAAAGTAACAACGCCCAGTTGCCATCGGTCGGACATCCCTCATCCTCTAGTCTTTCAGCTCTCGCCAGCGAGTGAAAGCCGGTCCAATGTTGACCCAAGTCCTGGATCTTATTTTATTGCTTTCTCTTTTTCTCTTAAATGTCTCTTTGGACAACTCATTTGCCTACTTCGGTTTCCTTGCCGCTTCAGACAGCCATTACAACCACTTCCGACTCTGCTTCATTCTACATTCACTGGCTGGTCTTGAAAAACGTGGGGGAGGGTGATTGTGGTACCTATGCCGTAAGCAGTTTGTAGTTTGTAGTTCTTTTTGGGCCTGGGTTCCTACCCGAAACCCGAAGTTACATAGTGCCAGTGAAGGCGATGCAGGCGCGATCGAGCCATGACAAAAGTGTCATTCAACCTACTGTGAGTTGATGTATCTCCAGAACGATCTTGGAAATATATATTTGAGAGTGAAAAAACTACATAGTGCTGCTTTAAATTACAAAGTAGTTCATGACCAGGCTTCAGAAATAATCGGTACACTGCAGGCACTAATCTCTGTATTTGTGTTCCAGAGGAGCTTGGGTGTCATCCACCTTAAAAGAGTCAATTTCTTATAGTGGCATATGGACAGATATTGATCCAAAGAACAGGCAGAAGTCAACAGCTTTACTGACAGAAAGATTCATTGGTATATCAGTGATGAATACACCTGTCAAGAAATAAGCACCAACAACATCAGATTAAGTTACGGCGTGGCTGCAAAGCAATGACAGCAGGTAAATGTTTTAAAAGACATCTTTTTCTAGAAATTATTCAATTGAAACAGTGAGTTAAAACACCCAATTTTGAACGATACACATTACGCAATTGGACTTCAGAAGGCTGGAAGAACACCACTTAAGTTGAATTCTAATTTATGAGGGCTAACCAGACCAGACCGAAATGTGTTTCACTCATTTGCAAATGAGGAACCAGCATGGTACTCCTTAATTAAATATCTTTGAGGCCAATTGCCCATAAGCACTTACCGTATGTAAATCAGAACATCTAAATGAATGTAGTAGAATTATAATCTCATTTATTTCATTACTGTTTAAAGGAATTACAGAGCCTCACACTCAAAAAGCAACTCATGGATGGAATATAGCGATTACAAGTAAATAAACCAATCACAATAGGAATGCATTCACACTGTTCATTATACCTAGCAGCATGCCGCTAATCTGAATCCTCAGTGCCTTAACCCCCCACCAGCACAAACAAAATATTGCACAAAAAAATGTAAAACATGTTACGTAAATGTGGGCTGGTCTATGAGTTAGTCAGGTCCATGAACACAAATCTGTAGGCTACAGTAGGCCATCTATATTTTATCTTAGTTTATATAAATATTTTATTGTTATTATGGTGTGATTGCTTCAAAACATTGTGCAACATAAGCAAGAGAGTCGAGAGTTATACTCTCCCTGTCAGTAAGAATGATGTCATGTGAATAAATATGATTAGGCGGAGCCAACTGAAGGAGAGGTGCTGGAAATCAGATAGGTGCTTGTGATGGTGCAAGTATTGGCCACCCAAACATCATGGGATGATAATGTTAATAGCCCACTTTAAATTGCACACAAATAGCCTTTTCACCCAGTAATGTTCATTGAAACTTGCGCTAGAATTTACCAAAAACTTGAAATTGGCTTGGTTAGAGAAATGGGGTGAGGCCACGCAAGATGGTGTCCTGCACGCTAGTGATTATGTTGTCAAATTAAAATTTAACATAAAAATTATACTGCTTATAATAACCAGTCAGTTGTAATAAGCCCAAATATAATATAAATATATAAAGCCCAAATATAATATATGTTTACCAAATATAAACACTCCTCAATCAAATTCATACATGATAGCTAATTTTTGACAACTCATTGCTTGTTTCGAGGATGGGAAACATTAATATTTGATGTTGCTCAAGGTACCCTTTTGTCTAGGTTTCATTATTTCAGCACAGAAAGGAGTCAAAACTAGACCAAGAGTGGAACCTCTTTGAATCACAATTTCAACTGTGCCGTAATTAAGGCGGAAAAAGACGACCAGAAATTCCAAAGGACAACGATGATAATCCAGGGCAAAAAAAGTTCAAAATATTTCTTCCTCATGGCTGAAGAATTGTACTTATTAATTATAAATATGAAACAAGACACAGCCAGAGAATAAAGGAGCACGCAAGACACAAACCAATCAGAGGAGACATTACTTCAAATAAACACGCAAGTTGCTGAATGGGAGGACACACAGAAGGCATTCACACGAGGGTTGTGAGACACATATCCCTTAAATTATAAGAACTGCAAAAACTGCAAACCCCACAAAGGAAAAAGAAAAAATACATGGACTAGAAGGAACTTGGTGGTACATTTTATGCAAATGGAAATTCTCAAATCGTTGTATTAAAAATAGCATTGCTAGGATTCAGACAAAGGCTAAATATGGTTAAATGCGATGAAGGAAAAAGTCTGTGAGGCACATTAAAATTCCTCTGCCTCTTAGATAGGGAGTGGCTTTGTTAGAGTGAAGAAAGCACACAATTTCTGATCTGACCACATGAATGCTTTAAAATTTACCAATTCCAGGAATAATCGCATGAACTGTTAATGCAGTAACCCTTTTCAAATCAAAACAAAATTGGCCCTTCCAATGTAAGGCAGCAAAATTATAAATGTATTTAAAGGTGAATGGAAACTATGAAGTAAAAAAAATCCTTTGCTGTTGTCAGAGGCAATTCGTATTAGTTCACTGGACCAGTTGTGCAGCAGCTAAAAATGAAACTGTGACCTTAAATAACACAAAATCGCGCATTTCACAGACTTGAACTCACCCCCATCATCAAAAACCAAACTGTGCTTCAATTTGACAACAGTACATGACAACCATTTGCAGATGCAAGGACATCCGAACATTCACAAGGGAACAGCCATGAAGCAACGTTGAGACTAAAAACATCACATCTCTTAATATTGTGGTTTGACAGATTGTTCTGACTCCAGCTTGCCGAGGAGAAAAGAAGGATGTAGGATATTTGTTGGGCAAGTCTCATTCAGTTTATCCATAGTGCAGTATGTTGGTCTACATTATTTTAATAATTCAATCACTCGTTATCTTCGGGATAGTTTGCCACGGGCAATTAGCTTTATTAGTGTAAATGAGGCACTACTGTGTATTCTGATTAGGGTATGTACATTGTCACATAAGTCCAATGAGGTTTGCACCCATGATGAAGGGCACATAACTAGAGTGGCCATGTCTTTAGGAACCAATGATCATTTCAGGACTGACAATTCGGTACTTTACAAGCAGATAAACACCGTGTGAGAGGTTTTGGTGAAAAAAGATACTGCAACTAGAAAGAAACCCATACTGCAAAAAATACTGGTAATAACTATTTCATGACTTTCAGACTGCAATAGCTAAGCAATGGTGCAAAATTGAGTGATGAGTGTTGGTGTTCAAAATGCTGGAGAGCATATATAGCTCCTAGAATGACTGGAGGAATTTCAGACACAAATCAGGCATCTAGAACATGGAGACTCATGATTAATCCATTGGCTGCAGTTCAGAAACTCCTTCCCTTTTCTGTCTACCCAAGAGATCGACTTTCATATTCACAACCCAATCATACCAAAAATTACAAATTGATTCTACTTAAACTGTCTAATAAAACAGATTCAAATCAATAGTCATTGGCGCCCTTCAAGAAATTTGCAAAACATAAAATTAAATGCAAACAATGAACAATACATAATGACTCACAATAGCAATTCCATGAAATCATTTTCATTTGCAGTAACAAACTTTGAGCATATAAAAACTTGTTTTTGAGCAGTAGTATTTTGCACTCCAATATAGTACTTCCAAGAAAACAAAACAAAAAGTTCAACGAAAAGAAACCTGATCATTCACTCTGTTTTTACATTTTCTAACCAATATTTTACCAGGGAAATTCAAGTGAAACATATTTCTCCTTTTCAATGATGCCCCATGAGAAATTCTAGATAGAAAAGTTGCAAGTAAGGAGGGGCAGAGAGAAAAAGGGATAAAGCTCCTAGAACAATTTTGAGGTTAAGGGCCCTGCTCAAGGGCTCAACAGCAGAGTTCCTCCCCATTTCATCTCCCCTGATCAAGTTAGAATCATAACCTCCATTGGGGTCTTGAACCAGTATTTATTCAGTTACTACTCAAGCAACCTAACACTGGGCTACCATGCCACCCCATTTAGGGCCTATAAGATGACTAGAATCACATGTTGTGGTAAGATGAGACCAAGATTGAACTTTTTTGCCATGCCCACCAATGGTATGTGTAGTGAATGGGGGAAGGGATGCAATGAAAATTTCCTGGTACTCGCAAACAACATGTCGGTGGATCAATGATGCTTACAGGCCATTTTGGTGTTAGCAGATCACGGGACTGTGTTAAGATCAGTGGCATAATGAATTC
This sequence comes from Gymnothorax javanicus, assembly GCA_029692085.1. Taxonomy (NCBI): domain Eukaryota; kingdom Metazoa; phylum Chordata; class Actinopteri; order Anguilliformes; family Muraenidae; genus Gymnothorax; species Gymnothorax javanicus. The sequence continues at coordinate 157,754,026 of CM056194.1, read as the reverse complement.
CCTTAAGCACCATTTCATTTTAGCCAAATATTTTCTCTGCCCGGAGGTAAAGACTTCACTGAAGACAGCTCTTTCTGCAATAAAAAACTTACAGCAAATTAAGCAAAAAATTGTCCTGAGAACACACAAACACGTTTTCAATATCCATCTCCAGACCCTGTTGAACACCTAAGAACTGCAAGGATCAATGTTCTGCAAGGAAAATTGGCCCAGGATACTGACAAAAGTGTATATCTTGCTCGTATTTTAAAGAAACTACAACTGGGCGATTCCATGGCTGTCATTTGGGACATTCAGACAGTGTTTTACATCCAGAAAATGAAATGAGGACTGGCTTTAAAGTAGGCTGTGACCTTTAAATTGTGTTCCCATACTTTAACATTATTCAATGATCAGACTGATTTATTATCATTTTTGGGAGGGTGAAATAAGCAAAAATGTGATCTGTCGCACAGGACACAGAGAAATCACTATTTTTTTTCCAACAAAGTCTGTTCAAGAACTCTGTGAATTGGCCATTTAAAACTTCTGAAAAATATTCATGAAATATTGAAGACAGTCTGCTGTATTGTGTTAAAGCAGTTCTAATAAAAATAATCAACAAGACATGAATTCAACAGGGTTTAAAAATTCTAAGGGGTACCTGTCGTACGGGATAGAAAAAAATCTGTCGTACGGGACATTCTGAATTGAGCTCAGGTTTTAACTGAAGCACTGCCCCCACCTGTTATTGCAGTTGAAACTTGAACAGCTAAAGATAAATAAATAATAACTGATTACTTTCTAACAATTCATGTCCCCTCAGTTAGCTCTGGTCCTGTGATAATTCCTTACCTGTCGTATGGGGCAAAATATCTGTCGTACGGGACAACTATTATCTGTAAAAACCCATCAATCTTTCCTGCCTCATTATTTACCACCTTCTTTTCTTCAGAACACAGTTTGAAATTCAACCATAACAAATAGTACACAAATCACTAGATACAGCTCAGAATGATTGAGAAATGACAAGATGTGAACCAAGAAACGCACGGACTAGTAACACAAATTACTATCGGTTCATCATTCCATTGCCAACTTGGATGCTGCATGTAGCCTCAGGTACTTTCACACTTGGGACTCGGGCACGGATCCAAGTACACTTGACCCTTAAGTGCGGCTTATTTGGAAGGTGTGAACACAAGCATATCGTGCTTGGGCACAGTATGCGAGTCCGCTTGGAAGAGGTGGACTCGGGCACGGTTCATTCGTACTCGTACCGAATGTGAAAGCAACCGTACTCGAGTACGGAAGTGGAGTATCACGTGACATCTTAACTATTCGACTCTTTTGTTCTGACACTTATAGTGGTAAGTGGATCTCTCTGGTTAAACAAAGAAATTGGACAGATGAATCTCCTCATCACAGTTAGTAGACATATAGGGCTACTCAAAAGAAAAGGTTTCATCAAAATCGGATGAGGGCACATGGAGAACTTTGCCATCCCAAAATGCCAAATTTCACTTTTTCCCTGACTGAAGCGCCACCTATTTTCTTGCGCCCTCAACATCCCACGGTTAATTTGTGTTGATTTCGTAAAGGACATCCCATGGTCTCATATTATGAATAAACTGTCTTGGGCTGTTGAGGGCACAGTCTGGAAATGCCCGATATTACAATTCAAATGACCAAAAGTAGCATCTTGCAGCACCCCCCAAAGGACGCGCCCTCGACAGCCCACAGACATTTTCAGATTATTGTGAGCCCTACTCACTGTAGATTGGTATATTAAAATGAATGTGGGTTGTTGTCGGTGCAATTATATAATTACATTTGAAAACTGAAAATTTTTCAGCGCTCATTTCTAATCTCTGAATCCTTGGTCCTTCTGGTACCCATAAAAAAGAAACCAAAGGGTAAATAATTTGCAGTTTTTCTATTGAACTGACCATCAAAAATTTTAGGCAAATCTGAGACCATCATATATCACCCTCTGACTGATTCTTAGAAAAACCAGCTCTTAAAAACCACCTAGGTGCATACTGCTACCTTCTGTATCGGAATTTTGATAAAACAATCTGTACTCAGGCACGGTACGACGTCGTTAGTGTGAAAGCTGACCGGCGGGGGCAGAGGGGAGGGGGGACAATCGTACTGTGGCACGGTACGGAACAATCGTACCTAGTGTGAAAGCACCCTTAGGCTCAGGGCCTTTGGAGTTTTCAGGGGCAAAAATGTCCTCGCCCAAGTGTTGACAAAGTATAATGCTCTTTTCTCATTTGAAGGGTTCATTACATGTACTATATTTTATACATTTTTATTCAGCCAGTCTGAAAGTGCATAAAATGTACACAACCACAGTGCATGTTCATGCATGAGACAGTCAGTCAGGACAGTCAACTCTTTTCTGTCTTTCTAATGCAAAAAAACTAATGAAATACACAGACATGGCAGATGTTACTTTAATAAATAGCTGTTTTATTTCATTTGCATTTATTGAACAGGGACAAATGCATTTGACATTATTTCATGTACAACTTAAAATACAAAACTGATGTCCTGCATACAGGTTTCTAGCCAAGGCTAATTTGCAACCCCTGTCCCTGGCTAGGCCTTTACTATTACACAAAACTTCACGAGCAAGTTAAAACAGTACAAAACGTTAAAATACAAACAAAGACAGAATAAAGACAAAACATGAAGTAAAAACACAAGACAGGTTGTAAAAGTCAATGTCCACAAGCTTGTTTCAGTTTCAGCCATTGTTTTACTTGTGTATTTTAATAAAAACCTTGAGCTCTGTCAATGTTTTGATTTCAGGTGGTAATGTATTTGAAAGTTTTATACTGATTACTGAGAAAGATGACTGTCCGAATGCTGTTCAGCGTTTCGCTATTCTACAGTTACTACTTGTTGCACCTCTAGTTTTAATTCTACCATTTTGTTTGTTTAACAATTGGCAGAGTATTTCTGGAACAAGGTTATTCAGACACTTGAATAAAAGTTCTAGAAATGAAAAGCCTACAAAACTGTCAAAGCCTAGTAAATTATATTTCTCAATAATTTGGCAGTGATGCCATCTAACAGGTTTCTGATCCATTACTTTCAGCGCTTGTTTGTATGACGACCTAATGGGTGCAAGTGTTGTTTGGTTAGCTTGGCCCCAGACTGTTATACAGTATGATAAATGGGAAAATATCATGGCATGCATGAACTGTTGTGCTGCCTTAAGGGGTATATATTGTCTAATCAGGCGAAAGCAATTTAAATTTGGTTTTGACAGTTTTGCACAGCCTCTTCACATGTCGATCAAACTTAAGTTGAGAATCAAAAATCACACCTAAAATTTTAACTCAACTACCTGTTCTCTCTCTATTTCATTAATCTTTACAACACAATTTTAATTGGCTTTCCTCTTAATGGGAAAGCACATTGACACCGTTTTCTAATAATTCAGAGTTAAATGATTATTTTGAAGCCACTGTGACATGCCAGACATTTATTTTGACAGTATTTCCGCTGCCATCTGAGGAGTTTTTGCAGACACATATACAATTGTGTTGTTCGCATACATTTGGCATTTAGCTCTTTTGCAACTATCGGGTAAATCATTAATATATAAACTAAAAAGTAGGGGGCCCAAAATTGAACCTTGTGTAATTCCCATTCTGCAAGTCTGGACAGTTGACAGGGTAGAATTAGATCTAACCCATTGCTCTCTATGCTCAAGATAAGATCGAAACCAAGCGATTGTATCATTTGAGAAATTAAATGCTTTAAGCTTATTTAGGAAAATTTTGTGGTTAACAGTATCAAAGGCTTTTTTTCAAGTCCAAGAATATACCACCACTACATTTCCTTCACCTAATGACTGTTTTATAGATTCTGTGAGATAGCAGTTTATATCTTTAACAATTCCCTTAATTTCAAAACATTTTCAATGTTTTACTTACCTCTGAATCAATGACTGATACCATTAAGAAACTTTGAACAGCCACTAGCATACCCTTGAAACAGTCACTTGCCTTCCCTCAGTGGAATTTTCCATTCACTAATGCCCCCTATTGTCTCTGTTCAATTTTATCATGAACAGAGTTATCCATAGAAGCTCCCGCCGCTATGTTTTATCAACAACCGGTGAAGACAGATCCGCTAAAAAAATCTCCAGTTCACCACTTGTGAACTTGGGAAGTTCACCACTTGTGAAAACATTCGAACACTAAAATCACCTTGTTCCACTTGTTCCGGTGAACATTCAAACGCAGCATTAGACTTGGGGGTTTCTTTGAAAGATGAGCAGAAAAAGGCACTCAAGTCATTCGTTTCAAAGACTGATGTATTTGCCGTTTTGCCGACGGGATACGGCAAAAGTTTAGTTTACCAGCTGGCTCCGCTGGTAGCGAAACGAATGGGAGTCAGTGAAAACCCACTGGTGGTTGTAGCCTCGCCGTTGATCACCCTTATGGAGGACCAGATCACAGAGGCGACCAAATTTGGACTCACGGCCATGCAACTTGGTGTACATAAATTGAAGGAAATTCAAAATGGCCATTGTCAGTTGGCCTTCGGTAGTCCTGGCTCATGCAGATGAACTGGCGCGACATGTTGGCTACCAAGGTCTACCGAGATAACCTCCTAGGAATAGTGATGGATGAGGTACATCTCATTGACAAATGGTAAGAGGCATCAAGTAAACTACGTAATAGCGATAAAGTCTATATTCAATATTTACAAGTAATGTGAACTGAATGTACAGCTAGTTGTGTTACACACGGCACCATTGTGATATTATAATCACAGCAGACTGAAAGTCAGAACACTCTTCTTTTATCCTCCTCTGCTGTCAATGTTGAACTTTGTTAAGTAGCTTATATATTAGGACCATGGGGATGGACACTAGTGTAGATGGATATTTTGATCAGACCTAATTGCTTTGTGATGTTGAATGTATTGCCATACGGGTAATTCCGTGCCAAATCACCAGATTTCAGAGAAAGTTCCCACTGACCATCTCAGATTTTGATCATATTTTTTATTTTAATGTCCTTGTTACTAAAACTGCTGTGCAAAATTTTAGGCCAATATCTCCACCAGTTTATTAAGCCTTCAAAAAGGGGACGTGGCCCCATATTTAGCATAAAAACGAGTAATACAATCAAACATCCTCAGTTTGATGGCTAATAACTTTTGAACTGTTCACACTAAATGATTCAAACTTTCACACTTGATTCTTTGATATAATAAGGCTCTGTACACAGAAGGAGAGCTTTGTATGTGACATATTTGCAGATTTATAGCATTCCAAATATGGCTTCCTGGAATGCGCGTTTGTCCATGGTAGCACTTTTGGCTCTCTATATCTCCAGATTTAATGACACCAGATGTCTGATTCTTTTTAGTACATGAGACATCTTATAGTACTATCAGGAAAACATGTTATAATTGTAACAAAAATTATACTTTCTCATATATAGGCCCCTAAAAATGGAAAAAAGCTTGTCGCGTCCATTTTGAATGCTTATAGCAAAAATCTGACAAGGTCTACCAGAAAACAAATTACATCAGTGAAAAGAGCAAGGTCTAATTGCTATATGTACCAAATATGAAGTTGGTGCTGTGAGGAAAACAATTTTATTCAAGCTGTTGAATATTGAAGGTTTTATGACATGCGAAAATGCCATTCACAAGGTTACATTGTCATGGATTTGCTCCCACCGGATGAATACAGTAATCCGGCGAGAGCTAGAACCATGGGCCTAAAAGAAAGTAAAGGACCCAAATGCACAGGCTGGAAAAAAGCTTTAAGGATTTTAATAAACTTTTAAAATCAAAATAAACACAGGTTAAAAAACCAGGGGAGCAGCTACACATAATTGCAACCACTCATTTGTTCCTATCTCAGTGAGCCAGTTGCAGATCAGCAGAGTGTCTGGTGGACCAAGCTTCATTGTGAACATGAGTGGCACTCATCCCCAGGTTGTAGATGACGCTGTGAAAGAAGGTTACACCCTGTCAGACATGATCCCAGGAAAATACAGTGCCGTGAAAAAGTATTTGCCCCCTTCTTGATTTCTTATTTTTTTGCATATTTGTCACATTTAAATGTTTCAGATCAAACAAATTTTAATATTAGACAAAGACAACCCCAGTAAATACAAAATGCAGTTTTTAAATGATGATTTCATTTATTAAGGGGAAAAAGCTATCCAAACCTACCTGGCCCTATGTGAAAAAGTAATTGCCCCCTAAATCCTAATAACTGGTTGTGCCACCCTCGGGGACAAGAACTGCAATCAAACATTTGCGATAACTGGCAATGAGTCTTTCACATCCCTGTGGAAGAATTTGGGCCCACTCTTCCTTGTACAATTAGTTTTAATTCAGCCATATTGGAAGGGTTTTTGAGCATGAACGGCCTGTTTAAGGTCATGCCACTGCATCTCAATCGCATTTAAGTCCGGACTTTGACTTGGCCACTCCAAAATCTTCATTTTGTTTTTTTCAAGCCATTCAGAGGTGGACTTGCTGGTGTGTTTCGGATCATTGTCCTGCTGCGTAACCAAAGTGGGCTTGAGCTTGAGATCAAAAACTGATGGTTGGACATTCTCCTTCAGGATTTTCCGGTAGAGAGCAGAATTCATAGATCCATCAATTACGCCAAGTCGTCCAGTTCTTGAAGCAGCAAAGTAGCCCCAAACCATCACACTACCACCATCATGTTTGACTTTTGATATGATGTTCTTTTTATGAAATGCTGTGTTAGTTTTACGCCTGATGTAACGGGATGCACACCTTGCAAAAAATTCAACTTTTGTCTCGTCAGTCCACAGAATATTTTCCCAAAATTCTTGGGGGATCATCAAGATGTTTTTTGGCAAATGTGTGACGAGCCTTTGTGTTCTTTTTGATCAGCAGTAGTTTCTGCCTTGGAACTCTTCCATGGATGCCATTTTTGCCCAGTCTCTATCTTATTGTTGAATCATGAACATTGACTTTAACTGAGGCAAGTGAGGCCTGCAGTTCTTCAGATGTTGTTCTGGGTTCTTTTGTGACCTCCTGGATGAGTCGTCGATGCGCTCTTGGAGTAATTTTGGTCGGCCGGCCACTCCTGGGAAGGTTCACCACTGTTCCAAGTTTTTTCCATTTGTGGATAATGGCTCTCACCGTGATTCTCCAGAGTCCCAAAGCCTTAGAAATGGCTTAGCAACCCTTTTCAGACTGATAGATGTCAATTTCTTTGTTTCTCATCTGTTCTTGAATTTCTTTAGTTCGCGGCATGACATGTTGCTTTTTTAGATCTTTTTGCCTATTTCACTTTGTCAAACAGGCTCTACTGAAGTGATTTCTCAATTCAACAGGTCTGGCAGTAATCAGGCCTGGGTGTGGCTAGTGAAATTGGACTCAAAAAATGTGGTTAATCACAGTTAATGGAGGCGTTGCACTGGATGCAGAAACTGGAGTATAAGTCACGTGATCCCCGAATAACTCAGGAAGATGGCTTTGATGGGATGGGAATGCATCGATTAATTTTTATTTATTTATACAAAAAATGTGTTTCCTTGCTCTGAAATGTCGCATGTATAACCGGATAATGAACCTCAGGTCCAAATGCTCCACCTTATCCAGGACACTAGCTCAACAGACTATATATTCACTGGTCGATTTAGCTGTATAGCTGTACTGTGTTTGAACTTGAGCATATTGACGCAAGGATTCTCAGTCATAAACCGGCTTTGAAAACAACAGTTGAATATTTAGCGGTTAATTAAAGGGAAAATACAAAAAACAAACCATTTAAGTGATTATAGCCTACTGCTGAGGTCTTCCAGTGCATAGCATAATGGCGAGAGGACTCCCAGATAGACTGGCTAAAACAATAACAAGCGAAGATTTACCCACAAACAGCTTTTATGACAAAATATTAAAGGTAAGAAAAAATTTTCTCATCTCTGTAGCATTTAAAGTGTATGCCTGCTGTTCTTTGAGTGTGGTGTCAATTTAAAATGACAAGGCTTATATCGTTGGAATCTCTGGACTGTCCTTTTTCATTTGAGATATCGTTTATATGCATAGCACAAATTCAGTAGAAATGCTTGCGATAGAGCACTGATCTTATTTTATTTAATGTTTTGCTAGATGCTTATTTACTTGCTTGGTACTTGACTTGTGTTCGGTTTAGGCAAAAAAACGGGTCGTCCGAACTTTTTCAAGAGTTTCTTCGCTTTAAGAGGATATGCCGCATGAAGAAGTTTATTAGGAAACATGCTGTATTTATTATGCAAATTCATTGGTTAGGGGATGTTCAGGCTTAAGTTTAATATTTGTATTGAATATATATTTTCCACTGATTTCTTTAAATCTTCACTTTAAAACCAGTTTTCATTGGGATGTGAAAACGGCTTTTCTCAGTGCTTGAGCAAAGAACTGAATGCTTTGTTGGTTTTAAGGCTTTCCACGGTCAATTCTTCTTAATTTAACAAGTTTCAAAAGGGCTTCATTATTTTGTGGAAATCGATGGAAACTTATTTTGCCGTATTTTCCAGACGACTGAATGGCATTATTATTGGTGCAAGCAACAGCAGCACAAGATTTCCCCATTTTCACTATTCTGCGATCAACCTTTGTGTACATTTTGCTTCAGGGATCATGTGACCACCTACGTAACTTGCAACGACCTCATTCATGATTTAACGGGGGGGGGGGCAATTACTTTTTCACATAGGGCCAGGTAGGTTTGGATAGCTTTTTCCCCTAAATAAATGAATCATCATTTAAAAACTGCATTTTGTATTTACTTGGGTTATCTTTGTCTTATATTAAAATTTGTTTGATGATCTGAAATATTTAAGTGTGAAAAATATGCGAAAAAGTAAGAAATCAGAAAGGGGGAAAATACTTTTTCACGGCACTGTATGTTCCATGTTTTTATGACCAGCAATGGTGGATTGGTAATATCTGTGCAATATCGGAGGAGGAACAGGATGTGCAAGTACAATTTATGCATCCTCATGGTCCTGCAAAGTCTTACAGTTGGCCCAGAAGAGAAGATATCTGTTGGGTTCCACTGATACACATCATAAAGATCGTAGATGCACCAATCACATCAACTGGTAGACAATAAGTGGTTCCATCTGGAGTGGCTAAAGAAATTGACCAGTTATTCAAACGCTTCAAATAGACATGCTAAGTCTACATAAATAGAATTAAATTTGTGTAATAGACTTTGAGATTTGTAAATCATTTATCATATTTACAAATATACTAAATATATGTATAGTCAAGAGAATTGAATTAATAATTATGTATCATGTGTGATGTAACCTTGTGAATGGCATTTTCCCGTCATAAAACCTTCCATATTCAACAGCTTGAATAAAACAGTTTTCTTCATAGCACCAACTTCATATTGGATACATATAGCAATTAGACCTTGCTCTTTTCACTGATCTAATTTGTTTTCTGGTTGACCTTGTCAGATTTTTGCTGTAAGCATTCAAAATACAGACGCAACAAGCTTTTTTCCATTTTTAGGGGCCTATATATGAGAAAGTATAAATACTGTTACAGATATAACATGTTTTGCTGACAGTACTATAACATGTCTCATATATTAAAAAGAATCAGACATCTGGTGTCATTAAATCTGGAGATATAGAGAGCCAAAAGTGCTACAATGGATGAATGCGCATTCCAGGAAGCCATTTTTGGCATGCCATAAATCTGCAAATATTTCACATACAAAGCCCTCCTTCTGTGTACAGAGCCTTATTATATCAAGGAATCGTGTGAAAATTTGAACCATTTGGTGTGAACAGTTCAAAAGTTCTTAGCCATCAAACTATGGATGTTTGATTGTAGTGCTCATTTTTATGCTAAATATGGGGGCACGCACCCTTTTTGTTGGCTTAATATCTCCAAAACTAATGGAGATATTGGCTAAAATTTTGTGCAGTAATTATTAGTAACAAGGGCATCAAAACAAAAAGTTATGAAGCAAATCTGAGATGGTCAGTCGGGAGCCTTCTGGTGATTTGGCTTGGAATTACCCATACTGATGTAGTAATTAATGTTGTCACAGTGGTTATCATTCTGCAACCGTCATTCCAACGAGCAGAAGTCTCTCGGATATACTCTGCGGTTTCTTCAATTTATCAAAAATGCTTGTACTGCGTGCCAGTAAACCAGCTATCCTCATATTTTTTGTTACAAAAACGACAACAGTCGTCGGTCTCCATGACCACTATGCTGTCTTCATCGAAATCTTCTCCAAAACTAGCCGTATTCCTTCTAAGTTTACTCCCCCGTTGACTCGTTTCCGTCGCTCTGAATACGTCACCTTGTTTGTTGCTCTGATTGGTCGTAGCGCTATCCTATTGCGTGCAGAGGCAGTTTGAAAGACAACCGCTGATTCCACCACTAGGATTGAGCCAGGTCTATCGGTCGTGGCCAGACTATACATTTTGATGTTATAGTCTGGCTTGTCAGGCTATCAGTCACAGGTAATCGAGACAAATCTTGCGAACATCATTCTTGGTTAATTAAGCCAAATCTTGGGAATATCAGCGATAGCAAAAATCACATATCCGGGATGACATACCTGTCATCTGCTCAGCATCTGATATAGACTGATAAGTGACAGAAGTAAACCGTTAATGTTAAAGCAACCCTGCGTATTTCAGAAAGTACTTAACACCATCTTGTGCAACTAGCCAATGGGCCATATTGAACAATCTTTTGTCATAAAATAATGGACTGGGACAATCACACTATCCAACACAATAACAGCGCATACCTCTGAGCGAAGGGTGACGGTTCGTCATTCTCGGGCGACATTACGTCATTACGCGACCGTTGAAACAGACAACAACTAATAAGGGGGAATAAAACCTTATTTATCTCGTCTTTGAAAACAAAAATTCCACATTTTTGTATTTTACAATATTTATTTACTAATTATGATTGGAAAAAACAGCATTATGATTTAGCCCTGAGTTCCCATTTCTCAAATTAAGCATTTTTTCAGTTTATAACATGGAATCCCCCAACTCTGTTTCAAAAAAAAAAAAAAAAAAGTTGGAAATCTTCGTAAAATGTAAATAACAACAGAATGCAATAATTTGAAAATCATTCAAACTCTTTGTTTAATTGAAAATAGCACAAAAACAACATATCAGATGTTGAAACTGAGAAATGTTATACAAACTAGATTTTTTTCAAAAATATCAGCTCATTTTGAATTTGATGCCATCAACAGTATCAATGAATCACTTTTTGATTATTGTGTTCAATTAAAAACATAGAGCTTCCCTATATGTTTGAGCCCAACATATAACAAAAACTATGTTTGTTATGTTATGCAATAAGTACTGATCAGTCATGAAGGGTGATGATAATTCTTCACTTCACTCTGTCAACAATAGCCTCTAGGTGCTCACCGCAAGACTGATTAGTGGCACATGAGTAACTGATGAATAGACATTGAGCATGCATGAGAACACAAAATATTTTGAGACATGGGTACCGAATAACTTATGTATCAAGGACTCATAGTATGGACCAAACTATAACTCATCAGATTTGGTGTCAATATACCAAATGTTAAGTTATATAATCAATTTCATTGACGGGGAAGTGTCTAATATGAAGCCTCAGGATTGAGAGACAATTCTTTTCCTCCAAACATCATTCACTAAATGGGAATTATACACTTTATACAGGAAAAATCTGTTGAAACGAATTAATATGACAACCTACATGGAATTTGGCATCGTAGTGGGAATTAATTCGCTATGCCTTGCAGAACCATTTACAGCATGTTCCTAACGCATTTAGAAATGCAGAGAAACATCAAAGATTGTCGTTTGGTGTGTTTAAATGCAGAATAACACCCAATGATAAAAAAGGCTCAATGTTAAAATTTTAATAATAAATAGGATAAAATATACAGATGGAAATGATTTTCATACAGGCACTTTCAATTCTACTCATATTAGGGCAGGAAAGCCACCCAAAATCCATTACACCCACTTACATCCATCATTCAAGGAGTTTTTGCTTGTGAACACCGCTAATCCGCAAAGAGGAACTAATGAGAATTTTGAAAATGGAATCCACACTTCAGTGACTTCGGAGGGATTTGTTGGGATTAATGAACTGCCAGCTTGGCCATCGACATGCAAACGCGCAATCCTCACAGGACTCATTCAACATCCAGAGGAGCCTGTTGCCTCTGGTACAAACACAGATTCACTTACAACAAGCTCAGCAAACATTCCGCTTTCAGTTCTGTATACCAAATAAGGAAGGTGCAGCTGTGCATTTGATATTTGAATTTTGAATCGGAAATACATTGCAAAGCAAAAAATATGCAGACATTCCTGGGTCTGAGCCTGGTTTTTATGCTTTGAGGCAGATGTCTTCATTACACTGAAGTAATATCTTGATGCTTTAACTCACAAGGATATTTCAAATCCTGTGCTTTTTGTGGGAGGCCTGCTCCCTTTCAGGCATTAAAATGACCTAGGCGTGATGCAAAGTCTACATATGGTTCGTCCAAAATGCTGTTGAGCTCAACTGACCTGCACAGAGCCCTACATGGATCAGCACTGACCTGAAACCCCATTAAACACTGGTGGTATAATCCCCTTTAGGCTGACTGGGAACCAGGCCCAATGCTACTTCCAGACCTTATCGATGCTTTCTCTGGCCGGAATGGAAGAACATTCTTGCAGCGATGTTTTAACATTTAGTGGAAAATGCTGTTACAGCAGGTTGAGCAGGTTGGGGCAAAGTCCATGATAATGGCCATTATTTTTGAAATAAAATTTTCCTTGAGCAAGGATCCACATGCAGTACATGGAAACAAGAATTTATACACTTCCTCTCAAATGTTTGGACACGCAAATTTTTTGAACAAAGATTAGAAAAAGAAAAAAAAATAAATAAACCAAAATCTTTAAGTCACCAAAATGACCATCATTTGCAATAATTATCGTTAAATAATTTTTTGTCTAAGGGCAGTCATATATGGTTTTGTGAGTTCATAACAACATAAGAGTAGAAGTTCCCGCAGCTGTGCTACATTTGTGGTTCGCTTCTCTTTGACTTTTCTGTCCAATAAGCCCCACATTAGTTTGACTCTGATTCACAATTTGGAAAATAGAAATAATTTGTTGGTCTTCTTATTTTTCCAATATATGGATTTTTTGAATCCATTTTAAAAGTTTGGGCTCTCTCCCATAAAGTAGATTGTTCTTTCAGGCAATTTAAGACTTATGTTGTGCTGTTGAAGGTGATTACCGAAGTTTACCCAATTAAATTCCACCGAAGATAACACTAAAAGACACAGTGGTTAGCACTGGTGCCTCACAGCAAGAAGGTCGTGGGTTCGATTCCGGCCTGGGGCCTTTCTGTGTGGAGTTTGCATGTTCTCCCCGTGTTTGCGTGGGTTTTCTCTGAGTAATCCGGTTTACTCCCACCCACAAAAACATGCATCTCCTACACTCCAACCAGTACCCCTGACCAAGGAACTGGCTTTAGAACTGGAGTTGGTCCCCAGGCGCTGCTCTGTGGCTGCCCACTGCTCCTAACTATAGGATGGGTCAAATGCAGGGGAGAAATTTCCCCACAGGGTTCAATAAAAGTGAATCTTATCTATCTTAAAAAAGTGAGCGTGAAAAGTACCAAATTAATTTTACATAATCCTTAAGTCAAGAAGGCTTGATGCATTTCCCAATTAAACCTAATAATCTGAGAAATTAAAAAAAAAAAATTAAATATCGCTCCAAGAATTTTATATAAAAATTCCATCTTCACTAGCCTATAGCTGTTAAAACTGAATGAAAAACAAATGGGCAGTTAAGTTGTAAGCAGATTTTTTTGTTGGTCCATTAAAGAAAATGGCTGCATATCAAAAAAGCAAGGTCTCTCAATGCTCAACAGCAGCTCTCAACGTCTTCAGACCAGATTTAAAGTTCCCAGTTCAGACAAACCCAAGGAAGTCACATAGTGTCAAGAGCTTAGCTTTAAACTGAAATCTGTGCCAATTCCAGTTGCTTATTTTTCCACACCTTTCCTATCGTGCAAGTGATGCCCAAATCAATAAAGGTCTGCCATCATTAAGGAGATTACAATCTGTTAAGAGGGTTAGGACAAAGAAAGGGATTTTGCCTTCCAGTTAAGGAGCGTAAAGATCATCAAATTTTGTGGAAATAATTTCTCCCCCAGAAAGCATAATGTAGTGTAATGTATTGACCAATTACCCCATCTGTCACACCCAAAATGCAATGAAATGCTACTCAAACAATGTTAGAACAAGATAGAACATCCTATTTAGCTACTTAACACTCCTTCGACCCCCATCTTTCCTTCCTTTTCTGTCATGTCTCCCTAATGGCTGGAGCTAGGAGCAACAAAAGACAGGAAGAAATGTTAGACGGCAGCAAAACATGAGCAACCAAAGGAGCCCACAGCATTAACTATTCAGCCTTAAAATGTGTGGATTCCTGGAAATCATCAACACAGCACATGGCTACAACTAGCAACTAGCAAAAAACAATAAGAGCAGGTACTCAAAAACTAGAATTACTCAGTGGATTGAACCCACAATCACAACATTTGAAACAAAACAGGGGCTGATAGGATTTTTACGTAGTCCCTAAAGGACTTGTGGGCCAGGTCACGCGGTAACGGAGTTACAAAATTGGTGTATTTTGTATCATAGGTCCAAAACTAAGTAAGAGAGTTATAATTTGAATGGCTTTCTGTCGGTCTTTGTGCAGGTAACGGACTCCGTTACCGACCGGTTTTTTGCCGTTTTCACCCAAAATAAATCAAATGACCAAAATGAGCTATTTTGTGTTTTGAAGTGCTAGGGAAGACCTACAAAATGCCATTTAAATTTTAACAATATCTTACTTAGTTTTGGAGCTATGATACAAAATACACCAATTTTGTAACTCCGTTACTGCGTGACCTGGCCCTTGTGTCAACAGTTTATGTCCTCCTCATCAGTTGGTGGATCTTCAATGTCTACCATCTCCTATCAGAGTAAAAAATCCACAAATCTGCTATAGTGCAGTCCACAAGGTTCTTAGAGGGACAGCCATTACTATAAACTAGCCATTAGTGTATGCCAACACATTAATGCCAACTCCACTCTGGGAGAAATGGAGCTAATTTGACTTATATCAGCTCATTGAATGGGCATCATCACCTCTCATCAGCCCCATAGGGAAGGCACAGCAGGGCCCTACTGCACCAAGTCAACGTATAGGAATTACAGTAGAGTCCTGCTATCCTACACCTACGGTGCTGATGACCGATGATAACAACCATTCTATCTATAGTCAGATAACAGTCATATCAGGTGGAATTGGCATTATGAAACTACAAATCCAGGATAATTCTGGATTCTTTGCTGTGAGTGCTGATATTTCAGATGAAAAATCACAACAATACTCATATTTGCACAACACCCATTAGAAACCTGTCTGAGAAATTTCAGAATTTTTTTCTTAACACGTGTTTGAGGATTTTTTAATGCACCAAGTAAAGTGAGACAGAGTCTGTGGCTGACTATAGGTCACATGATACCAAGTGGAATTATCTTTCTGCTGGAGAGGGTAACAAGCACCACCTGACCTCTGGTGAGCATGCCTTCAGTCCAACGGCATTTTTAAAAATTAATATTGCCTTTTGAGCACATTCCTCTAATACTGGTGTTAAAAACACCTCACTGTAAGTCCAAGGAATGAGTGTGCAGCAAATTAAAACCAGTAAATATTGTGCATGAAATGACACCCATGTTCCGATTCGATAACGGCGTGTGTAAACCAAATGCATTTACCTTCGGTTCTTGTGGGACGCATACAGCTCAGTCAATCATCACAGCAAAAATATTAAACGACCAATGTGTAATTTTAGAGCATAAAGCATTGGCACAAGAATAAAGCTGAAGTAAGGGTGAGAATTTACAATAAAGAAAGATGCATATTTAGCCAGGGAAGCTTGATGGAGCAGTCTGGTAAATTACTGCAATGACCTTCTGCAGATGTCATCATTTACAGCTCTCCCGAGAAGACTGATTCCATAGTCAAGCAACTGGCTGTCTTGCATGGCTACCAAGCAATTACATTTAATTTGTTCCACTGCATTTATCAGAGGACTAACTGTAGCTTTGCTTCAATTAACCTGTCAATCCATCAAGCCAATAGTGTACAACATTGTTCAGATTTGAAAAGGCATATAATTTCAGTGTGTCGCTGCATAACATAGCACCATTCTCCATAGCAATTTACAGTCTTTCACTGAACAGCTATTGAGAAGACCCAGTTTAACATGTTTGGATACACAATGTAGCAGATAAAGAAAATATAACATTAAAAATAAAATATAAAATCCACTGGTTTCTGCAGACTAATATGAATGGAATTTTGAACCATGAGAAATATAAAATTATGTTACGGGCCTTTTTAGGAGGGTTAGGAAAGATATTCAGAAATGCACCAAATGCACCTTTGCCCCCTCCATTTTGACCATCACTATACTGGATGCCCATTCAAACATTGTTCATAATGTCAAGCGTGACCAAAGCAATAAACTTTGTTAGATTGATAGTAAAGACCAATGGCATAAGACAGCCCATGCAAGAAATTTGAGAGAGAATTATTCTCATACTTGCACCCTATTTCATTAAGATTACGTTCATGGTGATGCACAATGCTATAATAACATTACAAGCAAATTAATTGAAAATAAAAACATTACCATTGCGCCCCACTTTAGTGATTAAGCAAGAAATTACTCTCTCTAACCAATTTTATGTTTGGCATTACATGTTGAATGCAGTACTGCTTTAGCACATTAGCATAAATGCAGCAATGTATGGCACCTTGTTCCGCTGAAACTGATGGATAATTTAATAATGTACAACTACTATATTGTATGTATTTACAGAGTGAAACTATTTGGGGGGGAAAAGCATCATGTGGCATGTGGAAGATTTGAGCACAGTTCCCGTTAATCCACGAAACTTTAAGTTCTCAAACTTGCGTGACTCAAAGCCATAAAATAAGCCACATGAAGATGATTCTTTAAAGCCATGGGCTCCTCTACACAGCCAACTGAGGACATGAAAATAAAGATAAGACTCTTTCAAAACAGCAGAGGGCCACAACAAGATTACATAAAAATGCTTACAGTGTGGAATTTTTTCCGTCAGAATGAAATTACAAAGATGTCATAAAGAAATGGAATTTAAGCGGAAAAAGTCAGGGGGAGATTTTAAAGACCAAATCTTTGAAAGAAATCCTCATAGAAGGGTAGGGAATGCAAAGAAATCCTCACATAACACTGCAAAAGGCCGGTGGGAATAGTTAGCTGCCAGTGGAGGGGTGGTATACCGATGAACTCTGCACAGAATTTGCAATGAGAACAATCTGCATAGAAGAGCTGTCACACAAAAATTTTTACTTGGCTCCCAAAATTATAGGTCCACAACCAAAAAGATACATCTCCAGAACCCATGATCCTCACAACAATGTTACCCAATGCGCCACCAAGCCGTATACACAAAAAGATTATGTCACTTCTACAATACACCTTCCATTGCACCCAGTGGCGTAACGTGATCCATGTGGGTCCGAGTGCAGACCTGATTTCACGGCCCCCCCGATTATACGCAGCTGCACAAGTGCATTTTTTGTTCATAGATGAAGGCATTTACTGTTGCAGTATTACACTCTTGCACGGTCCTCTAAGTTTTATAGGGCCTACGTACAACACACACTAAGGGTTAATACACTATTTCATTCTATAATATAAAGTTTCTTATTTATTTCTTAACATTATAATCTTAAAATTATTCTCTTAATAATGGTCATCATCGAGAACAATAAAGCATAATGAGCAAATGAACGACACATTAACATAACTTTATTGGGATGATCTGAAATCTTGTGAACAGCAAGGAATTGTGGGAACAATAATCAGCGAGCGAGTGGACATCGTAAAAACAGTTGATCTGTGCTCACGCTCATGCAGAAAAGGGGAGAGCGGCTTTTAAGACTCTTCTAGCTATGAAACCAAATGTGCTTAATTTCGGCACCTTGGCCAACCTTTCCTCCTGCTCCTCATGCTCTTGCCGCTTCCTGCATAAATACTTCGTTTGTAGCCTGTATTGCATGCAAGATCAAACCATAGACTGTCCTTGGATTAAACGATCGGACCGTGACATCGTCACGTGGGTGGTCTACGGAATGTTGTACATTACCCAGAAACACTTGCTGTCTCAATCACAATACCAACAGAAGAATAAACTGATCATTGTTTGTTTTATTAAGCATTTTCCAAAAAGAAATCTAAATTATTTAATGTTATAATGACTTTTGTTCAGTTAAAATGATGAATAATGTACCATGATGACTTCGACTTGCCAGCACCATGACTGAGAAATGAATGCAGTTGCAGTAGTATAAATATCCAGTAGCATAATAGTATGTACATTACTTGTAGGTTTTGGTTAGTATGAGAGTTTGAACAGTACAAGACACTTATGCTGATGTCTTTCGGGGCCTAGGGGTGCCCATCAACCGGCCCCCCCTGCCACCGGGCCCCAGTGCCATTGCACTCCTTGCACCACCTATTGTTACACCACTGATTGCACCATTAGCATTATAACTAGTGGGGGAAGTATTTCCTTGACTCCAACTAATTTTCCAGCACATTAAAATTTTGTTAATATGCCAGCAGGCCTACATGCGCAGCCAGTGAAGTTAAAATAATCATGATCCAGTTCTTCATTATTCAAATAAAAAAAGGATAAAAGAGGTCCCTGGGGTCTGTGTCACTCACCTAGTCTGAAATTGTAATTATTTTTTTCAGGTATGCAGTAGTAGGAAGTAAACATCAGTGTACTGTATGCCATGCTGACATAGTGATGTTATCATCTACAGCAAGCAATGAAGTGATGTTAAATTAGTTGTGGTCGTAAATGCACAATTCACCTGGTGCTATGTCAGTGTAATATAAGTAAATGTGGGTTAGCGAACCAGTCTTGAGAGTTTCACACTAAATGAATTTTTCATTCATGCAATCAGAAAAATCAGAAAATATCAAGAGTTCAGCTACATCTGGACCAATACTTAGAACAATTTTAGCAAGTTTGATCCAAAGCTACCACTGCAACTTGAGAAGAAGTCGAAAATGTGTCAGCCAATCAGATACCAGAACAACCATGCTGGGAACAACTCATTATATGACAACACTGTGCGAACTGTGCTAACCTGTGGGTCACCTATATATATATATATATATATATATATATATATATACAGGATCAAATAACCACAAACTCTGATGTTGCTCTCAGTCACTACAAGGCCACTCTTGCTTTGTAAGTTGCCTCATATAAGGACCGCAATTTTGGTACCGTGGGTGTTTTCGAAGACAAATTTGTAATGATTTTTATTGTAAAACAACTTTTCTTTTGAAAATATATTGCCTGTATATTCAACTCTGACATCAGCATCACTGATTGCACTGCAAATACATCGCAATACACACAACACGACTAATTTTAGGAAATCAGTTGGAGACTGTCCACCATATAATCTAAGAGTTTTCCTGAATTAAAAAAAGTTCAACATGAAAGAGTAGGAAAAATTCAATAACAGGAATCAAAACATAAAAAACATGACAAATTAAGGATATGCAGTATATGGAATGCCAAAGTTTGGGCAGTCAGCCAGCCAGTACTTAGTAACAACAATAATTTGAAGAAACAGCTGGATTAATTCTAATTATTGTCTCACTGGTAGTTGCATGTAGAAATGTTTATCATGTACAATTATTTCATAGTATACACTCCTGCTGAAATGTTTTGAAAACAGACGTAAGTTTCATTTACTGTACATTTAAATGGGAAAAATTGTGTTCCAGCAAGACATCAAACCCGAAACATTTTAAAACCTTTTTTTTCCACAAATACCTGTAATACAAACAATTAAACAAAGAAATGAAAGGTCATTCATAGAATGACGACTTGCCGGAACCATGCACAGATCTCTGAAACAGAATGAACGGAATGGAGTTGGTTTCAAGTCTCTAGCTGTAAAAGTAGCGAAGTTATGAACCAAAATGTGTTTTGGACCTTTCTGGTGAGCTTGACCTTGACTATTGACCTTTGGCCTCGAAAAGAGACCGGTCCCTAGCCACAAGGCTAGTCAATGTTGTCACCAAGTTTGGTGAAGATAATGTGAAAATTGTGGCCTGTAGAGTGCACAGAAACAAACAGACAGACAGACAGACAAAAATAAACCAAAAAAGAGTGCTGCTTAGGTGACCTTGACCTTTGACCCAGATTGATCAAAATAGTGCAGTGCTTCGGTCAGGTAATGCAGGCCTTGAGTTTATGAACAAATTATGCACTTGGTTTGAAGTGTATACACCGATTAGAAGCGAAGCAATGGCCAGTGTGTTTTTGACATTTTGTGTGACCTTGACCTTTGATGTAGATTCACCAAAATAGTGCAGTACCTAGGTCAAGTAACATAGTCCTTTCGTTTATGAACAATATGCACTTAGTTTTAAGTCTCTACGACGATTAGAACCTAAAATATGGCTTCAAATGTGTTTTTGACCTTTTGTGTGACCTTGACCTTTGACCAAGATTCCTAGGTCAAGTAAGATAGACCTTTCGTTTATCAACAATATGCACTTGGTTTGAAGTCTGTACGACGATTAGAACCGAAGATATGGCTTCTTATGTGTTTTTGACCTTTTGTGTGACCTTGACCTTTGATTTAGATTCACCAAAATAGTGCAGTACCTAGGTCAAGTAAGTAAACCTTTCATTTATCAACAATATGCACTTGGTTTGAAGTGTCTACGATGATTTGAACCGAAGACATGGCTTCTTATGTGTTTTTGACCTTTTGTGTGACCTTGACCTTTGACCTAGATTCCTAGGTGAGGTAAGATGTACATTTCGTTTATCAACAATATGCACTTGGTTTGAAGTGTCTATGGCGATTAGAACCGAAGATATAGCTTCTTATGTGTTTTTGACCTTTTGTGTGACCTTGACCTTTGACCTAGATTCACCAAAATAGTGCAGTGCCTGTCCAGTGCCTGTCCTATGTTGATCATGAAATATGAGCTAAATTGAGCTGAAACTGTGGATGCCAAAGTGCAAACACACAAACAAATACACAAACAAACAAATGAAAGGTCATTCTGATGCCTGTGATCCACTTATACTTTTAAGGCTTCCGCACACAAGCAATCGTGGCCAGTCGGAAGCTTTCGGAAGCGCCGGGAACCATCCGAAACTCGCGCAAACAATCGGAGAAAGTCAGAGTGACTGGGGAAAAAATTTTATCCCATGATCCACTAATGCGAGCATTTCCGATTGATTTTTGCCAACGTCAACAATAAAGATGGCGGTTGTTTTTGCAAACGGTTTCTAATTGACTAATTGCAGAGGAAATATTCGCCACCTAGTTTGCACTTGATGAACCGACACTCCCGCGTCCTTCCGACAACTCATACCTTCCGACAAAATCAAACTGGTTTGATTTTGTCGGAAGAGGGATCCGCATGATCCGATCCAGTCGGAACCTGTCTTATTCACACGGAAGGGTCAGAACAGGTCAGAAGTCATGATCCACCTATGTCTTGCGCGTAACAGAAATTTCCACTCGTAATCGCTCGTAACTGGTCGGAAGGGGAAAATTGGAACAATTGGAGACCTTAAAAGCGTAAGTGGATCACGGGCAATAGAATGACGACTTGCTGGAATCATGCACAGATCTCTGAAACGGAATGAACAGAATGGAGTTGGTTTCAAGTCTCTTGCTGTAATAGTAGCGAAGTTATGAACCAAAATGTGTTTTTGACCTTTCTGGTGAGCTTGACCTTGACCTTTGACCTTTGGCCTCGAAAAGATACTGGTCTCTAGCCACAAGGCTAGTCAATGTTGTCACCAAGTTTGGTGAAGATAATTTGAAAATAATGGCCTGTAGAGTGCACACAAACAGACAGACAGACGAGAAAATAAACCAAAATAGAGCACTGCTTAGGCGACCTTGACCTTTGACCTAGATTCACCAAAATAGTGCAGTACCTAGGTCAAGTAAGATAGACCTTTTGTTTATCAACAATATGCACTTGGTTTGAAGTGTCTACGACGATTAGAACTGAAGATATGGCTTCTTATGTGTTTTTGACCTTTTGTGTGACCTTGACCTTGACCTTTGGCCTTAATTCACCAAAATAGTGCAGTGCCTGCCCAGTGCCTGTCCTATGTTGATCATGAAATATGAGCAAAATTGAGCTGAAACTGTGGACGCCACAGTGCAAACAGAGTAATATACTTGCGGAATCCGAGATTCCGGCAAGTAACAACAAACAAACAAACAAACAAACCCACAAACAAACGAACAGAGTAATATACTTGCGGAATCTGAGATTCCGGCAAGTAACAAACAAATGAACAGTGCAATATACTTGAGGAATCCGAGATTCCGGCAAGTAATAAATAAATCATAAGATCTATGCAGGTGTTGGTTTCAAATACGTAATTCATGATTATGCAAATACCTTCTTTGAATGAGATGAGAAAAGCTACTTAAATGGCAAGTGATTCCAAAGTTCTCAGCATAACTGCAATTGTGAGGTTCATTGGAATGATGGCCATTACTGAACGAAAAAAAAAAAAACTGCAAGTCAAAGATCAACAGTTCAAAAGAAAAAATGTTTTATCAATTCTGTGTTTAATCAAATCGGTTTCTCTTCGTATTAATTACCCCTCTGTCAGTATATCAATGTGGAACAGTGCATAAAGGTCAAATGGATTACATGGAGATGTCAGTTGAACAAATTTACTTTTACTGATTAGCAAAATGCACCTTGCTTCAATAATCACTTACATGGAATCCTTTTAGCCCTCTGTAAGTTGGTGAAATATTGAGAATGTCATGAATTTGTCGTCCAACCAATGCCTTGTATTTTCAGATCTGCTTGGACAATGGCTTTGACCAAGCGAATAAATATGAATAACAGCCTTCCTTCACTTGTTTGCCATTTCATTTCCCTCACTCTCATGCTACACGTCACTGGGCTGTTAAAACATAACCCGGGGGCTCCAGTGTTTCAACTCTATACCTTCCCATCCAGGGGATTCACTGTCAAACAAGATAAATACTATGTGAGGCTCTGCATTAATGCCAGCGAGTATAAAAGTTGAATTTCACACTGCCTAGCTTCACAGAATAAGAAGCTATCCATTTCAAAATAGAAAGGAAGTTTATTTAAGAACCCAGTTGGGATGCTACATTAATGGGGAAGATGAGAGATGGATGGAGAAATTTAACAATCTTCACAATATTAGATTTCTCAGTATTACATACTGTATATACGGTGAGAAATTGCTTACTGTAGTTACTTGCCTAAACTAAATGCAGGAGGAACAGTTTAATGCATTGGACCGGTACTGAATTGCACATCATTGTTTTCCGTGCATTACACTGCCCACAAGCAAGTAAACTGGGCCCAAGAGTAAGCCACTACTCTATGACAAACATTTAAAATCTCTTTAGAGGCCTGTGAATACTAGGTAAATGTGCCCCACAATTATTTCTTAATCTGAAAATACGAATACCTCTTTGCCATAATAAAATTCCCATTAGCATGTAATGGCTCTTGTCTTCAGCAATTAAGCAAAATAGAATACACATAACCTGGGACTTCCCCATCCTCTCAGTCCTCTATACTGATGTTAGTGCCTGACCATTCTAAGAGACTGCCCAGATCCCATTGGATCCCTTAACTACAGGTCCGTTAAGCAGATTTTATCAGCTATGTTCAGTCTCCAACGTGATCATGTCATTAATTATTATCAAGTCAATACATTCATTAGCACTAAAATTGGTCACTTAAGTGAATAAAATTCGAACAAAAGAGATTTTGCAATTTGCGAATACTCAGCATGATGGTATTGAGGAATATTTCCAACTTTTTGGTCTCTTTGCTATGCCTTACTGGTGTTGAGGTGGTACACAACTAAGAGTAAAAAGCCTCTGTTGTTACAACCCCAAGGTCCTGTGTGTACACTCTACCCCCCCCACCCCCCCACCCCCACCTCTTATCCAAGCTCCTGGGGTCAGGGAAATCGGGGTCATGCCTTGTTCTACTCTCATTCAACACCTTTGTAAAGATTACGTACTTCTTGCCAAGTTTCCACGACCGGGCTTGGAGACAGAAGTAAGCGCAAGACAGAAAGGGGGGGGGCGGACAGAGCAGTCGCATGAAGGAGCAGACACAACTGCCATGAAACGATCTCAGCTTTTAAAAAGCAGTTTGCACCTTGTGCCATGCCCAAGCCCTGTTTCCTGCTTATGAACAAAGCATATGACCGCGCTGATAAACAAAATCTATTTTGAAAACACAGCCTGCCAAATTGAAACTACCACAGTAACAGAAATGTTCTTATGCATGCATCTAGTGACACAAACTTCAACATACTTGCTCTGTGGCCAACCATAAAAGCTGAAGTCCACTCCTGCCCACAATAGTCACTGTACTTCTGTCAAGGCTCTATCTCTATCCAGTGTAGTTGTGAGTCAAAAACAGGAAATGGCATCATGGGGCTTTGAATGAGTCTGAATGAGTCCCTTTCATTACTTAAAGGTGAAATAGAATGGTTGAACAGGGCATTTATCCTTGTTCTGTGATGTGACATATAGACAACAAAATTTTGGCTGGGTCTGTAATGCCTCAGAAGCTTCCTAAAAACCTCTCTCAAAAAGCTATGTTAGGGTGGGGGATTTAGAACGCGTTGTTTTGCACCTATTTGGCGACCTTTCGGGCTTAACTGGCAACCTCATTATGAAATGCAAGCACTTGACGCTGATTGGCTGGCTTTGCTGCCTAAAGCGAAGCAAGTCATAATCGCTTTCCATGTTACTTGTGGTGAAATTCGCCTTTACGCAAGTGAAACTGAAACTTCAAGGCACAAGGATTTTAACTCCGCGTGAGAGTCTCATTAATAAGCGTTCATTGAATAATTGCGGACTATGGCGAATAATCCTAATAAAATGCGCTAGACCCACGCTGAATGCATGAGACTTGGCATCTCGGCTACTTTCATGTTTTGGTGTTAACGCACCAGGCGAAACATCTTCACAAACTAAAGGCGCAGATGCCGACTTCCCATCGTCTTAATGTGAGAATGGCAGGATCAATGGCAACAACAATCTTCACGGATTTATTTCAGATCTCGTTTCAAAGCTGTTGTTGAGTGATAATCAGGTCATACAACATTGGCTAGACAAGCAAAACGAATATATTCTATTTTTAACGTTTTAAAAACAATCTAACAACAACGTGATACTTACAGTTTGTACTGGTTGATGAGGTAGACGCAAAGTCGGAACTGCTCCGCTACATAGCACCAAACGCTGCGAGAAGCCGGCTTGAAATTGTGCCAGGTTAGTAAAACTGTCAGAGGTGAAATGGGCTGAGCAAAGTAACAGTCTGTGGTTGAATGTAGTGGGAATCCGATTAAAAATGAACAGCAGCCACGCATCTCGTGCATTTCTTTCGGATGGAAGGTTATGGAACGTTTGCACACTGCTTCCTCAGCCTGGGAGAGCACACCTCGGTACCCCACTTGCCATTTCGCCTTGAACTTCCCAAACACTGTTGCAATTTACTTTCCGTAGGGGGCAGGAGAGCGGGTGTATGCAAATTATTTTGAAGGGGAGGAAATGGAATGAGAGAGGGGGGGCAGTGAGATACATGTGATATCATATGTATCTGTTGTTCAGATTGGCCCGTTTTCTGGCAGTCATTTTTAAAAGAGGAATTTCTATGAAACGGAGATGTTCAGAATGTCTAGCACTTTTCGTATGTTCTTGAATGCAGATAGACTACTGTTATTCAACATTGACAAAAATGTAAAAACGGTTTTAGATTCTATGTCACCTTTAAATGAATGACTTACAAATACCTTTCGGCAAGTTCTGACATGGGGTCAGTGGAGTGAGAAATCATTAAAAGGTTGCAGTAAATGATACCAAACAGTATGTAGAAGTGAGTTAAACTCCATATAATTCTAATCCACTGCCTGGTTCTCAAATAATGTTCCCAACAATTTCAGCAAAATTAGATCACTAAAGCAGATGTCTTCAACGTCGTTCCTGGGGACCCACTGTGTATGCTGATTTTTGTGCCAACCACAAGTGTAATCGCAGGATTTTAACAAGCTGTTAATTTGTCTTAAGTGCATTTAATGTTTAGAGCACTTATTTGCCCGCTTAACTCACAAGTTAATAGAGAATATCATATGGACATTTTCATATGTTTGCCATCAAGAATAAAAAGTACCATACCCACACTGCGATGTATTGGAAATAACGACATAAAATGAAGAAAAAAACGGAGCCATTGGTGAACGGAGGGGAGGGGCCACTGGGGCCATGGCCCCTGCTGGAATCTGATTGGCCCCCTCGGAGAAATAATGTCTTGTCATTGGGTAATTTGTTTTCCCTCAGAGGAGCATTAGCTGGTTGTTACAGCGTAGCTTTATGAGGGCGGGGTGAGGGGGAAACAGTATTGTGCTCAGTGTTGCCAGATTGGGCTGGGCTGGTTTCGATTGAATTGTGCGGGCAAAAATTCCCTTGGGCAGGTGGACACATTTTGGGCTGGTTTGGGATGAACTCGGCGGTTTTATTTGACATCCATTATTTGCGTTTGTTAAGTGCGGACGTAAAACGTTTATTGGCTTTTAAAACATTGATTGACGTACATTTTGGCCACTCTCATTGCGAGGAGGAAGCCAAGGCCATGTGGTCACGCCCAGAGCCATGGTCACGGTGAGCTACGCCCCCTCGCTCTCCTCTGGACCCCATATAATATTAGTGCAAAATGTTAGCTCAGAAGGCAAACGCACCTGAGCAGTTGCAGGCCCCCGCCTTTAGCCAGCTAATAAGCCTCCTACCCTGCCCAGATAACGGCCATTACCGTATTATTGTAATCATACAAGGGTGGGGAAAATTCCAGCAGAAAGACCAGAATGTGCCAATTATCGTGACGAATGCTCGTCAGTATTAGTTCGTCCAAACCACGGAAAAAAAGATTGAGGGGAGGAAATATGCTCAAGAGCGATTAGCCTTATGGAGGACATTAGTTTCACTGACATTAAAATTGCATCCTCTAACGATAAATATGTTGAAAAAGAAGTGGACTAGGTCGTGGGTCTTATCGTGGGATGATTGACATTTTAACCGAATAAGATGTGCAGCTACTGTATTCAGACCTGCGGAACTTCAGAGCAATTTTTATATTTTAGCTGTTTGAGATCAAGGTTTCCAACGATTCCAATTTTTTTTTGTAGACTTACAGGGAAATGTGAATAAAATGATATGCTAGATATTCCATTTGATGTAATGCCATGGCCATAAAATCATGGCATCCTGGATATGAATATTTCCCTCAATCTTAGTGTGATGTGGCCTCACTGAAGCGCTGCCACAGCGGATACATAATACGTATGTGACATTTTCCTACGGTTTGAAGATAATTATTTTTCTGACTTTGAACCTATTTATGGGAACTTGGGAAGTTAGAGTAAAGAAAAGCGCCAGTCAGAAAACACAAAAACTTTGCCAACAGTTGTCTTGATTTTTAACTTTTAAATAGCTACATACATGAAGTATCGCCCAAAAACACAGTAGCAAAAGAAGGGGCGAGTCAGCTTGTTTGCTTCTGACTGCGGTTTTCTCCCTTGAGGGTTTGTCATCAGTGATTTCGGTATATTGGACCATTTGACTGTATAGCTACAGTAGATTTCCCGAATAGCTGTAATTACTGTATATCGCTTTTGACAGGCTAACGTTAGACCCTGCGTGCCACTGTGGGTGGGTATTTATAAACCTGACTTTCAACGTACACCCACAGAGGCACTGCTCGATCCATTGACTTCAGGCATACTTTTTTGTTCTACGTCTGTAACTTTTCCCCAACTCTTCGGATCGAAACAAATCAAACGCACATACCTTCCTAGCTAAGACAGCTAGACTCAGCCGCGAGTACACGCCAGTAGATGCCCTCCGTGCGGAGATATGAGCAAAAAATTCCTCCGAAGAGACGCATTTCAAACAGGTTCAAACACTTGTCGCCATCTTCTAATCCCAACATGCAACGGTACGCCAGGGAATTCCCATTAGAAGAAATGGCGAAAAGTGTTTTGTTTCGGAGGAATTTTTGCTCATATCTCAAGACGGAAGTCATCTACCGCATGTATCAAGGGCTGAGTCTAGCTGTCTTAGCTAGGGAAGGTATGTGCGTTTGATTTGTTTCGATCCGAAGAGTTGGGGGAAAGTTACAGACGAGAGCGAAAAAGTATGCCTGAAGTCAATGGATCGAGCAGTGCCTCTGTGGGTGTACGTTGAAAGTCAGATTTATAAATACCCACCCACAGTGGCACGCAGGGTCTAGCTAACGTTAGTTGCGATTGTGTTCTCAGTCTCGTTCTCTGTATGTGTTAGCGCTTCTGTGGATACGTGTAGCGAGGGGATTTTTTTTCCTCGTGGGCTTCAGGGGTATTGTTTACTCCCATAAAGATACATAAGAAATTATCGCATGCATTTGCTGATACAATTTGCCACTCAGCATGGAAACAGGAGACTCAGGCTATTGTAAATCATGCAAATTGTAAAGATCTGTAAATATTAACAAAGGTAAACAATAATATTCAGAAATGTGTCACTTTTATCCCTGTTCCCTTTCTTATAGCAAAGATACCATGACTTTAAAATTAGCTGTATTCTATTTCTGAACATAAAACCCTTTCCTTTGGTAACATCAGTGGCTGCACTTCATAGTTGAGGCCCAGCACCTCTCCAGATCCTTTGGACAGACAAGAAAATATAAAGTCCTTCTATCTTAGAAACAAATAAAGGCTTTTTAGTATTATATTCTCTTCAGATCGTCATTTTTGAGTGCCTGGACCGTGACACCCTTGGGGTTTGTTTTCCTTCTATCTTACTTTATGCATTTGATGAAGCATAATTTTCTATTCTTCAAGCTGTGGATTCACTAGCAACTATTTACTGTTCAATGTAGCCAAATAAATCCTTTATTGTGAATCAATTTGAGTGTCATGAGTTACTTTTGAAAGTAGCAATTATTGTACGTTCCATTTTGTACAAGTATGTTCTGACCAGGAACCTCTTTCAGATCATGTCTATTTTGTTAGATCTATTTAATTAGGTAAAGTCTATATTAAGTTATACAATGAGTACATGTAAAGAACACTTCAAGAAATTGCTATAGGCTACATCTACAAATAACACAGTAATTGGGTGCCCCCTAAAATATAGCATAGGCCCCCTATTGGCCCCCCTAAAAATAAATCCTAGAATCGCCACTGAACGGAGCCAATCAAATTAAAGATGTAGTTGGCTCCTAATTGGTGAAAATTAATTGGCAGATCATGACAAATTTATTCGACAAGCAAATGGTAAAGAGTCAAACCAGTTTTGTGTTATGTTAATCTAATTAAGTTCACCCGAAGTTTTTTTTAAAGAACTTGTAACAATTGTGTCTGGCAGCCTAATTAGGGGTTTACTGATTTCCTCAGTGTCTAATTTGATCTGTTTGACATGTTATATTACTTGAAATTTCTTAAAGAATGGAAATAAACACACTACCCTCTAGGGTATTTTATTCTTCATAGCATGTATGGATGTTTCTCTGTAACATTTGGTAAAGAGAGTAACAACTCAAACATGAAAAACACTAAATTAAGACATTAACAGCTTTTTAAAACCCTGCGATTACAATTGTGGTTGGAACAAAAACCAGCAAACACAGTGGGCCCCAGGAACGGCGTTGAGGACCACTGCAATAAAGCAACAGTTAGTACTGTGGGGCCTTACTGACTTGACACTGCCATTTTAGGTTAAAGCCCAAATGTGAAATGAATACAACTCATCAAAAAAGAACTAGTCACTCACATTTATACACCTTCAGATGCTTCTTTCGCAAAGGAAGAAGCTATTGTTAAAGAATTCTTTATGGGGTGTCAGTAGGCTATTGTGGGAGCATGATCTGGATGAAACAGCTTGAATTGTAAGAAGGTTTGATTGCTGTGAGAGATACAAGTTGTCAATTCTCCAAACAGATCATATAAAATGAGATGGTTTCTGGTATCCTCCTGCCCTCTTCATTGTTTGCATTTTCTCAAGCACTCAGTACTTCAAACTTTTGGCTCTGCTTTTGTTTCCCCGTGAAAGCACAATCAAAACTCAAATGAAACTGACTTGCGCTCTTGTTTCACGGGTTATAGACAAGTAATCACAAGCGTCAAACTGCTGCAGTTGTATAAACACCCCTTGATCCTTGATGTGTATGAAATGACAGTATGATGTATTGATTCACAATAAACACCTGTTCTTGAAATGTTTGTTCTTTTTTTTTGATAAAAGCAAGTGGTAAAGGCACACTCCACAATTTTATCCAGGGCTACAATCTCAAAGAAAAAAAAAAACCTAACTAACAAGCAAACAAACAAAGCCCTTACAGACACAAAAAGACCGATTTAGCCACAAGTTCTTGCATTAAATTACATCTCATACCAAAATATAACATATTACTTGGAGTACAAATTAAGAAATTATCTGTGTAAATAAAAAGAAACTAAAATATAAATGGAATTCATTAAATGTGCTCATCTGGTTTTGTAAATATACCCCTCGATTCAAATAACATCCACAAAGGGCACTCAGAGAGCTCATACCTCTGCCAGCAGGTTTTGATCCACTAACACTTATAATCAGCTGAAGAATCTGTACCTGATTCTGGATTGGGCTGGAAATTTAATCACCTCTTCCAATTCATCCAGTCCAACCTTCCAAAAAATTTAATGGTAAACCGTTGGATAGTTATTGAGTAATCCTGCTGATAAAGACACACACACACACACACACACACACACACACACGCACGCTCACACACATGATCAGAATGCCCCCCGGCAG
The DNA here is from genome assembly GCA_029692085.1 of Gymnothorax javanicus. Lineage (NCBI taxonomy): Eukaryota > Metazoa > Chordata > Actinopteri > Anguilliformes > Muraenidae > Gymnothorax > Gymnothorax javanicus. The sequence goes on along the minus strand of CM056194.1, from coordinate 157,723,007 downwards.
AGTTAATAAATGGAATAATAACTGCTTTATAATAAACAAGTAGACATGGTCAACAACATCCCCCGCCAAAATGTCTTCTTTAAAGATACTATGAACAGAGGCTCCCAGAAGTGCCACAAGGGCAATAACTGTGGGGAAAATAATAGTGTGCTTCTTATTTTCGAACTCCATCAGGGTCTTTATGGTCTTAAGCTACACACCAAATTTGGTTATCCTATCTGGAATATTTCCCGTGAAAAGTAGTTCCCCTTTACATATACCGTGAACAGAGTTGAAAAAAGTGAATCAAGGGCAATAACTCCGGGAGAAATAATCATGCGTGTCTCATTTTCGAACTCGATCAAGGTCTTTATGGTCTTAAGCTACACACCAAATTTGGTTATCCTATCTGGAATATTTCTTGTGAAAAGTTGTTCTCCTTTATAGACACCGTAGTCAGAGTTCAAAAATGCGAATCAAGGGCAATAACTCTGGGAAAAATAATCCCGCTGGTCTCATTTTCGAACTCGATCAAGGCCTTCATGGTCTGAACCTATATGCCAAATTTGGTTATCCTATCTCGAATATTTCTTGTGAAAAGTTGTTCTCCTTTATCCCGGACGGACGCACGGACGGACGGAAGGACGCACGCACGCACGCACGCACGCACGGAGGTCAAATCAATATCCCCCGGCCACTTCGTGTGGCGGGGGATAAAAAGTCAAGAGATTGAAATTTGTGAGAAGTTGAAGGTTTACTTCCAGAACTGAAAAACAATTCAGTTTGATAGCACCGAGATGTGATATTTCTGCTTCACTACATGCTTGTGAGATGTATAACCATGAGCCGTTGAAGCCTCAGTGCAGCATGAGTTCGACATACAGTGCCATTATAATTGTGCAGCCTGCCAATCCACTTAGCTGCTCTCGTATAGCCTAGGTGTATAACAATGTATTGCTGTTGTAGCTTACCCCCTAAAGACTGCATTTAAAGACCAATCAGTTCAAAATGATCAATGTAACACCTGCGTCTTTCCAGTCTCTGTTCAAAACTCAGTTACACTGCTTGTACCTATATCTTCAAATCTGCAGGAATGAGAAATGAAATTTCTATATTTCAAAATTACCCTAGATAAATTTTGACTGATAATTGCAAAGTCAAGTGTTAATTGCATAAATATAACCATATGCTCAAAATGGTAGCGGTCGTATTAATGAACGATGGTAAAGACATCTTTAATAGGAGAAGCTGCTGTGCTGTTCTCTAAGCGCATGGCCTGATATGCACAGCTCAAGAGCACATGGGAACACAAAGTTCAGGAGTTTGAATGCAGACAAAAAGTGAGGCAAAATTGTCAATAGGGCTGGACTATGTGGCTTCATTACAATGGCAATTAAATAGCGAAATTGCTTCAGTCCAGGTAAGGGCTGGTCAAAGCGCAAGTGCTTTCAACTGCATGAAAATAACAATATGCAAATAATTACCAGACCGAAGACTAATTTAATGATGAACCCTCCCAAATAGGCTTAAGTTCATCTGCCATTTATGCCCTGGGCGAAAAAAGAAAAAAAGCATTGCACTTCACTGAAAATAGCAAATTTATACATTATGCATTTGTGCTCTGACTATTAAGATAGGACCTAGAACGTAATGCTATTAAATTCACCCATAGGATTTCCACTGGGAAAATTTGTTCCAGTGATTTACCATTCCTGAAAAGTAATGTATACTGTCATGCTAAATGAATGCCAAGGAATTATATTAGAAGCAACTATTTATGCATATCACATACTGCAGACTTCACACTCAAATGTAGGCTTAGTAGTCAGTTATAAGCCAGTTGTATGTTTGGGGATACATTTAAAGAACAAAGTTTCAGGGGTATTACTCAAAAGAATGATTATTATGACCATGACATGATATCAGGACGGGTAGGCAGGAAGCAGATATCAAGTCTGCTAATTAGATTTTTCTTCCTTATGAACATACGTAAGTTTAGAATGGTAAGCGATATAACTCATGGGGTGTAACTTATGGGGTGTATGGGGTGTATGGGAGGGGTATCACCTCTGACGGGGCAACAGTCGTACTCTTCGGAGTAGTTGGTCCGCTCTGGTCTCCACCTGCACTCAACTCTCACTTGTGGCTCCTAGTAGCTGTTTGTATGCAACAGCAGCCACACCCCGGGCAACGGCTTCGACTGGCCGTCTAAACCAAGTGAGGGTAGCCGATGGGTTCCAAACCCTCGGTGAAATTAGGGTTGCCTACCTATGCATACGAAGACTGGATGCCGGCGGACTCTGCGGAAGAAACCATTAGTTGGTTCAACGGAGAGGAAGGCGGCTACAGCAACACACTGTGGAGTGTGTAGGGCAAGATGAGGCACATAAGGACATCTTGGTCATCCACTGCATCCGGTTCTGTCTCCAGTTGTCTCGACATGGTCCTGCCACTGGATTTAGATGGTCCTGGACGAGAGAGTGAGGTCGACGCTGCGCAACTCTTCTTCACTCAAAACAAAATTCATCGCGCAAATCATCTGTTATCCTTCATTCCATCCCATCCCTTCATCACAAAGTCCTGTGGCGACAGGCACGCGACGAAGCGACAGGTGTGGGTACACTTGAAGTCTCATATATTCATATATATATAACTCATATATTGCCTAAATGGCAACTGATTCTGCACTGCGCCATGTTATTGTCCATTAGTAGCATTTAGCCATACTGCAAATCCTGATCTAAAATATAGCAAACACTTTGAACTGGTGGTTGATCATGAATGTGGGACCTATCTAATGACCATTTCTAGTCCATAGCTATGCAAGGTCTGCTTGACTGCAAGTCATAATCTGATTCCATCCTTGCCAATCCATCTTTGTTTTACATTGTATTTATAAAATTTAGGTTCTCTGGCATTATGCTCTTAACATTAAGAAGCTGTCAATGAAAATTCAAGGATTCAAAGCGCTATTTTAAGCCTTAGCCCAGGGATACGAAGACTGTACGCTAGTTGCAATTGCCAATAATCATAGAAGAAGAAAAATACCTTTTAGATTTCGACTTGCAGTTCAGCGGATTTACTTAGTTCAAAATCGAGAGTATACGCAGTAATTGTGACACAGCTCCTTTAACTCAGGAGGTAAAAGGTGAAAAATAAACCCTGTCCAAAACCGTGGGCACTAACATGGAGTTGACTCCCTCTTTTGTTGCTACAACAGCTTCTACTACTCTGGCAAAGCTTTCCATTAGATCTTAGAATATTTCCATGGGGATTCATTTACACTGGCAAGCGAATAGCTCTGGTGAGACTGTGATGTTAAATATTTGGCCTGACTACAAATCAGCTTTCCAGCTAATTTTAACAAGATTTTACGGGATTGAGGTCAGTTCTCGGAGCGGGATAGTGGAGTTCATCACCAAACTTGAAAAACCACATGGACCTCACTTTGCGTATGGGACACTCTCCTGCAGAAAAAAGAAAGCTCAAATCTGTCGGAAACACACAATTATCTGAAATGTCTCGGTTCAATCTTTCATCGTATGCAGGCACAGTAATTAAAAAGAACGGGACTTGAAGAGATTTTGCTAACAATCAATTGCCTCTAATGCAGACAGACCTTAGCACAGTAGGCACAGTGATCCTTTATCAGTAATAATACACCATATAAAAGCAAAAATGGAGGGTTTAGTGTAAAACAATATTACATTATAAACTGCCTACTCAGCATCTGCCATGTTAGCAAATGTAGACTATATTTTAGGTTTAGTGTGGTTATAATATGAATTTGTTACCTTGCCAAGCGTGCTGTGATGAGTCACTCTTATGAAGGTTTCAAATTAATTATGTTGTCATTTAGCACATCAACCATGGCACAGCCACAATTAAGAGCTTTCATCTGACATGGCACTCTTGTTTTATACAGCTCACAAAATAGTAGGCTACCTGAATTTAGCTCATCAGTTGACTCTACTGCTGTTCTTTTAGATAGCTTAGACACTAAATTCTCAATAATGTGGTGCATTTTCTTGGCTATCCATCCATTTCCCAGTTGATTATACACTCAAAATGACACGCATCTACTACACATATTGCAAATCAATGCTAACATCTTTCAACTTGAAACTTGGAGTTAATGTGCTAATCAATATAGTTCCCCTTTCAGAATGCATGCAATGTTTCCATGAAAAGAGAGAATTCTATTATATCGTCCTACTCCTTACTCAAGATTTTTACTGCAGTCTAAATCAATGAGCCTTTTTCATGTGTTCTAATGTCAACATACTTATGAGAACAAGTGGAGGAACATCAAGTGAGGAGAGAAACTGACAAGTGGAAAACGGAAATGCTCCAGCTTTGGGGTTAATGCTTGAGCATCCCAGTTTTCTCAGGATTTTCAGTGTTTGTCTTTTATATGGCCTTAGCTGCTCTGGGTGCAGCATCTCATTTCCCTCGCAAAAGTAATTTAAATATGAAAGAAAAAAGCCCTTCAGCAAATAAATTCTGTGGGTATTGCTGAAACATTCCCACAGGATGGCGGCAGAGTGATCCATTTTGAGAAATGGCATGAATGAAGGAGGTACACAAACACATTTTGAAGGCCGGTGGACTGGCTCCATAGAGAGTGCTCTTGCCCCCAGGAGCTTCTGGGCTGCTGGAAATTAATGTAATCACAGCACTTTGTTCTACCCTGTGGTATATGCTGATTTTTATTACTGACTATACCCTATGGTCCAGAATCAGGATCTCATTTGGTTATTTTCATAGGCATTTCTCCTTATTTCTCATAACAAAGAGAAATAATCAGCACAGTGTTCTGAACAGCCTTTGAACATTTTCCCAATATCAGCACTGCAGTTTGTGCCACGAGTTTCTACTCAGCAGAAAAATGTAGTCCATTTCAAAGCCACAGCTTATACTGAGAAGCTTACAGAAAATAAACGAACAGCGGAATTAATTCATCCTAAAGCCAGCCTTGTTTCATCTGAATTCCATTCCAAAATGTTGAGGGTTATAACATCTCTGTAACCTCAGTATGAGGGAAAAGGATATACTGAACTCACCACTAACAGATTAAGAGTACAGTATGCGGAAGAACCATTTTCATGCCTAAAATAACAATGCTTTGAAAGCCTAAAGGATGTGTTCTGCAGTTTCTGAAAAGCAGTATCACCAATCAAGCGTAGTACTACAAATTTAACGTTCTTATAAATACGTTTCTGAATCAATTTAGCACAGTGCCTGCGCACTGTATTGTACATACATGTTTTAATAAGGCAATTGAATAAAGAACCTTGCACTCAAGGACACAGCTGCAGAGGTCCTCCCAGGAGTGAAACTCATTTCTTCAAGTACCAAGTGCAGGTCTCTCTCAATTAGCTGTGGCACACTAGCACATTTTGATAAGAGCCTGTTTTTATTTTTTCTTTTGTGAATCAGAGAATAAATTAGTAACTGATCTACACTTTCCAGTCACTGAGCCTCATGCGCATCTCTGGCTCAGACAGTCACTACGACCAGGCACTGACTGCAATCATGGGGATGCAGCAAGCCAGAGCGGCACAATAACGGTGTGACTCACAACAACAATGAAGACGAACAGTCTGACCAGATGTGCGTCTTTTCCCCCGTTTATTTATTTGAGAGCAACACTTTCCCCAAGTGTACAACTGACAAACACATTCAAAATGTGAATAAATCAGTCACTTTCAAGCTGTCGCGCTGTCCTCAGCTAGTCAGCCTGGCGGGAATATTTTGATCATAAAGCCCATAATGCATTGGAGAAGGCATCGTTTCACTCTGTCTTTATCCACTTATCACCCTGTGCTCATGACCATGCGAAGCTGGCTTCAATATCAGCGTAATGTCTCCGTACACTGAAAGAATGCACTATTGGTTCTCAATATCTCTCATCTTGATACCAAGAACTGTTCCGTTTGTTCTTGGACTATTTTTATGAGGATGCTCAATCATGATATCTGAGAAATTCCTTTATTATTGTCACAAATACCATTCCTACCCAGGTGCAGCATCACTGTAACAAGCAAACATGCAATGATGGAATGCATATCTGTCCCTCCTTGACATAGGGAAATGCAAGGAATAGTCCTACAGGCGGAATACACCCCGCAGGTTGGATACGAGCAAAGTCTGTGTACTGCAGCAAATGTGACTTCTCTGGCATTTGGGAAGACAAATGAATGACTTTCCACATTTTCCATAAAAAATAAACATGTAGGCCAACAAGATGGAAAAGGTGAGTCCTCGCATGGGTTGTTAAATCGACCACATTATTCAGTCAAGACTTCAGTTCATTCATATACTTTTATTGCATACAGAGTCTTAGTATACAGGTAAAATCAGATGTCTTCTTTAAATCCAGTAAATCAGCAGATTGTTGTTATGCCAGTAGACTATAACCATCATCATAACACTTATGATTTTAAATGCCCTGTCTGGTGCATAAAGTGCCTCTTTTTCCATCTGTTATTTGATAGTAATAGCTTTGCCCATATACTCATTGCTAGGGATCTTGCAGAGTCTTGTGTTTTAGCCAGTATCAATTTGCTACTGCTGTTACAATTGTTCTACCGCCAGCCAGTCTCATTTAAGGGTCTTGGGAGACAAATACCTCTTGGGTTTTTCCAAGCAGCAAGGTATAGTTTTTAAGTGTACAGAAGAGGTGAAAATGAAGTTGATCTATTTTTGTGAAGATGGAAGGTGGTTGATCTTATTCTACCTTTTCACCTTATCTGGCCAGCAGAACACTGGTAACAAAAGTGGTCCCAGTATCAATTTACGCGACAAAATTGAAAAGAAGCCATACAGCTCTCCAGTCTTAAATACAAAAAAGAAAGAAAAAAAAATTACATTCACATGAGAAATTGTGGGGCCAAATATGTCTTTGGCAATTGATAGATAAAAATAGCTATAGTTGAAATAGAGAAGAAAAGAGCTAATGGCTGCTGCTGTCATGATTGTTTACATTAAATCAAAGAGTACAAAGATTTGAAACATCTTCACGCAATTTAGAAGAACTCAAATAAAAATGCACTAAATTACATGTGCAAATAAAACATTTTATTTCTCGTCTTTCCTTTATGAGGAAAAATGGCAAGACCTGAAAATATGGAGTGCTTTCAGAATGAACATATAAATAAGAAGCATGAAATACTCAGATCTCCATCCCAGGATGACTGATATCTGGCCTGGCAACAAAATGCGGTGGAAGGATGAACAGACGGAGAAAAGGACGGACTGAAGTAAAAAAGGCACATCTTCACGATTATTTGTATCCATACGTTAAATTTCATAGAGTTATATTGAACATTTTGGAGTCCTCGCCCAGAAAAGAGATGTCATAGACAGACGAGACACGCAAGACACTCATTCCTGCAGTTGTGTTCAAAAAAATATCAGTGCATTCAAAAATGTGCATAAAGTGCAGATTTTTTTAATAGCCATCAGTTCCATATTTCAAATGCAGTGGAAACATAACATATTCAATTCCAAATCAAAGCAATAACAACTTTGATCGAGTCTATGTCATTCTTTTACAGGAAGAAAAGTAACATTAATCTGTTAAAAAAAATAGCAGTGTCAACAATTTTCTCTTCAAACTCAAATTCTAAATTTAACAAGATTTAACTTCACTTTAAATGACTGAATTAATATTTAGCTGGATAACCACTGTTTCTGATAACTGCTGCGCATCGGTGTTGTATCAAGTCAACCAACTTCTAACGCCCAGGATGAACAAACTACACTCTGCAGTTCCTGAGAATTTTTGGTTTTGCTTCCAAAACTGCATTTATAATGTCTTCCAAGAAGTTTTCAATGGGGTTGAGGTCAGGGGATTGAGCTGGCCACTCCATGACCTCAATCCTGTTTGTCTGGAACCAAGATGTTGCTTGCTTACTCGAGTGTTTGGGGTCAATGTCTTTTTGAAACTTCCATTTCAGAGCCATTTCCTCTTCGGCATATGGCAACATAATCTCTTCAAGTATTTTGATGTATTCAAACTGATCCCTAATCCCTGGTATACGATAAATAGGCCCAACACCATAGTATGAAAAACTTCCCCATACCATGATTCTTGAACCACCATGCTTCACTGTCTTCACAGTGTACTGTGAGTCGAACTCAGTACCTAGGGGTCGTCTAACATACTGTTGATGACCTCTAGTCCCGAAAAAAAAAATTTTGCTCTCATCAGTCCGCAGAATGTTACGCCATTTCTCTTTGGGCCAATCAATGTTTTTTAACCAATTCTGCACATGCCGTTTTATTTATTTATTTATTTTTTAACAATGGCGCTTTACAGGAGCTTCCTGCTGATAGCTTAGCTTCAATCAAACATCTTCTGACTGTAACAGCACTTACAGATAATTTTATATCATTTTTAATTTTTTTGAGGTGATGATTGGCTGAATCTTTGCCAATTTGACTATTCTTTAATCCATTTTAACAGTAGTTGCTCGTTTCCTTCTGTCAGTTTCAGGTTTTAATTGCCATTTTAAAGAATTTGCGATCATTCTAGCTGAGCATCCTATAACTTGCTGCACTTCTTTATACATTTTTCCCCTCTCCAATCAACTTTTTAAACAAAATACGTTGTTCCTCCGAACAATGTTTGGAATGGCCCATTTTACTTCGCAATTCAGAAGGAAATATTTTTAATAGCAATGTGTGAAACATTTGCTTCCCTTCTTCCTTAAAAAAGGACAATTAATGACACCTGTTTCTTCATAGAATGAATGAATTCTCTTATTTAACTCTACACTGCTATCATTTGTAACAAGTACCTTTCAATGAACAAGTCAATTGCTCAGAACAAGAAGCGTGCATGTCATCACAGTTGGGTCTGTTGTTTTTGTATTACACTGATCCATCTAAAAGTAAATTATTTGCCATGCATAAATATCACTACTACTGATAACCTGATGAACCACTGTTATTGATGTTGCACTGCTATTTTTTTTTTTAAAACACAACTGTATATCCCCATCAACTTTGTGGTGGGGGATAATCAAGGGAAAAAAAGATTGAAAACTAGTTAAGACTTATCTACATAGTATTACTGAGTTGGCGATTTGCGAAATTTCACACATCTCCGAAACCACCGTGAATAATGAGTCTGTTTTCCGCATACACCGGTTTTACTGTGTGACAAAGACGATGCGCCAGGTTTCGAACTTAGTTATAAAGTGAAAACTGCATTTTGAAGCCGTTTTTTCAAGTAAAACCGGCTCATTCAATCAACTGTTATCGTGCCCGCGCATATAGCCTGTGCGTAGCATGGGTATCGGCTGGTAATCTGTTTAAAAAAATGTTTCGTGCTCACCCAATTTCAGCCCTTGCTGGTTGTATCAGTGCCCTTGGCAAGGGTAACTTGCATTTCTGGGAAGGCACCATTAATGCTGAAAGGTACACATACGTTGGAGCAGCATATGCTCATATAATTGTTTCCAGAGATGCCCAAGCACATTTCAACATGACATCTAAAAACTGCATTCTGCACCCATTACTAAGGCATGGCTGCATAAAAGGAGGGTATGGGTGCCAGACTGACCTGCCTGCAGTCCCAACTTGTCCCCAACAGTGAATGTGTAGCGCATTTTGAAATTCAGAATGTGACAATAAAGACACTGTACTGTTGCTCACCATAAAACTTGTTAGCAGAAGAAATGAGACAAAATTACTCCTGAAAAACTTAATCACTGTCTTCAATCCATAAATGTCTATTAAATGTTGTGAATAGGAATTGCAACATTACAAAGAGGTAAGTACTGCCAATACAAAGGGGTAAAAACTTTTTTTTTAGAAAATCACAAGAATCAAAATGTAAAAATTCATGCAGTGAAACATCAAAGAAAATGTGCTTCATGTGCCATTGTATTATTTTCAACGTAAAGTAGGTCAAAAATAGTGTACAAATCACCGTCCCAACTTTTTCCAATTTGAGGTTGTATGTGTGTTTGTGTGTATCAGCTTCATAACAATTGCTGCGACTCATCTAATTTTTCAAACTCTGGTTGCTTGAATCACTTCAAAGCATTTCACAAAATACCCAGCAGAATTTTGTGTTTTCTGTCATCTCTGATGACATTGGTATGCCTTCCTTAGCCTTCAGACATAATTACCTTGCATACTTTAGCATCTTGGACTACCAAGTAAAGCTGATCAAAAAGAAACACAAATCACAGACTTGGAGATGCAGAACAGCAATTTCTGAAATGCAATGTGTACAGTTTTCAGCGTTAGAGTGAAACTATTACACTGAAAAAACAAACAAACAAAAAAAAAGAACTGTTAGTAGGACTCTTTTCCATGGGACTTAATTTCAAATTTTGATTTGTTGACTTTTCACTTAATTACCGAACGCCTCAATGCTATACTAGTTGCCAGGCAATTTTATCCTTCAGCAAACAGTTTTAATTGCGCCTCTGGAGTGGTGTTTATTTGACATTCATTTATTCAACTGGTTCCTCTCCAAATGTTATACAGTATACTGTACCAATGCAGCTTTCCTAAATGAGCCAAATATTGGCACATTCAACAATCCTTAACAGCATTAGACAGCCATAAGGTAGCATGCAGTGCCCATCTGCATAAACCTGCCCACTCCCTCCCAACACCACCACCACACAAAAGCTGTTAAATCACATAGAAGCCGTTAAAGTGTGGCCCAAATAAGTTAGCCCAATGTCCTCCCAGTGAGAATTCAGATATGTCCACGAACTGGAGGCACTTTGGCAATAGGGGCATTCTTGAAAGATTAACATTCATTGAACAAAATTTCACTGATCCATGATCATACCAGCTAATTTTTGATCAAGGAGGCGGTGTGGGGTGACGAGGCAAGCGGGTAACCATTTTCAGACACCATTACCCTTTTCAAACTAAAAACAAAACAGGGCAGTATTTTCAGTGCAGTCTTCATTTTCATTTCTGTAGCAAAAGCACAGCATAAAGAGGCCCTCTCCCCTACGCTTTAAAATTACAAATGCATTTTGTGCCTACTCAACGTCTTTGTGCAATCCAGATTGATTATTTTCTGCATTTGTGATGGAGAAATTAAATCATCTTTCCATTCATTGAATGCTATATTTATATTCTCCCGAATAATCCTGAAATTATTCAAACAAAAGCGCCAAAAACATTGAGCAGTTACATCATCTAGTTTGGAAAAAGTATGAAAGATGAGACTTCTGTCTTACTCTGAGGCAAGGAATTCAATTTTGTTGCATTCTGTAATCCCATGTTTATTTCCTTGGGGTTTAACAAAGAGGTTTCAGAAGTTATCCTGCTATACTTTCCCCTCCACCCTTTCTTCTTCTTGCTGCTCTATGACTACTAAATGAGGCTTCAAACAGCACGGATCAGTATACCTGCGGCATAAGAGTGGTGAAAGTAAAAAAAAGAAGAAAAAAAAACCACTAAATAAAAATCATAAAAAATCATAGAAGTGCCTTGTGCAGGGAGGCTGAGGTGAACACAACCCACTCAGAGTAAGGGTATAGTGCTGAAGCCTCAGAGGGCCCAATCTCTGCCACTATCAGCAAAAAATACAGAAGAGATAGCAGCCAAAGGATGCCTTCAGGACAGCTGAGAAGATGTAGTATTCTGTTGCTGGACCCTGCTCAAGATTTTGAAGCATGTTGAAACATTTGCGCTTTCGGTGTCTACTCACAGGTGACACATTCCCCTCTGGCCACTCCGGAGACAAAACTGTGAACCAAGAAATGTTACACAAGGCGATCAAAGCTGAGAATCTCCCACAGCAGCGAGTTTTTAAAAAGTTTTATTATATTTTTTTCCAGTTTCCGAACAATCAAGGGCTCTTTGGAATTCCGATATCAAAGCTCATCTGTGTTCACAGTATGTAAGAGGGTTGAGGTTCCAAAATTATCATCTAAATAGTAGCATTATAGAGCACCGAGTTGAAACACAGAATACTTTGTCAGCACGAAGTTGCACATTATTTAAGCATCCACAGCAGTTTATAACAGTACAGCAGGGCTCCGCAAATCACGGTCTTTGAGGGTCAAGAACCACTGGTTTTCCACCCTTCCTTCATCTGGTGTGGCGACGGTCTGGCCAATCAGTGGCAATAATTCTTCACTTAATTGCCTGGAAGAAGAGAAGACCAGGGGTAGATTTGGATTCAGTGGCTAGATTTGGGGAGCCCTGGTATAGGCTACAGATACAGAATAAGAATAATTTAGTCACCTTTGGTCTTTATAGTACTGTGCTGTGTGTTTTCCTTCTTGTTATCCAACTTCATTTAATCCCGGGTAAAGTTTAATCATTGGCTTCATCGAATGCATAATTACTTGGCTAATATTTATCTCCACCAAGGAGGTTTTGTTTTCAACCCTTTGTTTGTTTGTCTATCGGTTAACAGGATAACTCAAAAAGTTATGAACGGTCTGGCATGAAATTTGGTAAGATGATAGGTGGTAGTCCAAGGATAAGTTAATTCAATGTTGGAAGTGCTCCGGAACATATTCTGAATTTTGGATCCGGAAGAATTAAAAAATTATCTGTCAAACGCTGGTCTGTGTGATATTTCTGACCGGCTAACTCAAAAAGCTACGAACAGTTTGGCACAAAATTTGGTAGGATGATAGGCCGTAGTCTAAGGAAGAGTTGATTAAATTTTGGAAGTGATCCGGAACATATTCCGTAACCAAAAGAACAGATATATGGCGTGGCAGAGGTATGCGCTCTACCAAGTGCCCACTAGTTTGACATTCCGTTTCATGGTACATTGTGACAAGGATGTGACCATGCTCACAATAAGTAGATTCATCTGACAATATAACTTGCTTGGTTACTTGCCTTACATAAACAAATGCACTGGTGACATGTGTTATCAGTTCCATAATGTATGGAACTTAGTCTAAGTATAAAGTAGGCTCAAATAAGTAAGAGTTAAACCATTGTCACTGATGATATAAAAGCTGGATCTGAAAAAAAAAAAATGAATCTTGAACCTTTTACCTTTATTTGTTTGGTTTATCACTACTCCTGGACTATTCAGAGTTTTATTATTACTGCATTATTTTTATAGCATCAATAAAAAGTTTGTGTGCACAGCAAGCGTACAGTTAGAAAATGCAACATAAATACAGTTCTGATTTTCTCAAGGGTTTAATTAGTCTGAGTACAGAGTTCTGAGACTTCTCAAATGCACTGCCAAGCTTGACGTGGAGGGAGCACAGTTTTGTCCTTTCGTCATGCCTTCTTAACAGAAGGCTTACTTTCCAAATATACAGCGAGGTAATTTCGCTGAAGTTAGCTTTGCTGGTGAAAGCATGTTATGCCTTTTTCCATTATGCTGTTCTTTCGCAGACTAATGGTGTGCCCCTCCCTCTCTGCGTGCTCCAGTTTCTTCAAAGCTCCTGAAGACTGGGAGGCTGCAATGAGCACCAGCAGATTAAAAGACAGTTTTTTGCAAAGAGCTCCTATTCTAGATCAGAGCGTGGGGTTTAGAGGGAAGAACCAGTGGAAGGGGTTGCAGTAACCTTAACCTTATGAAGGCACACACACAGTTGAAAGGTCTTTTGGTTTGTCCATCTTCTGTGCACTTCTTTTCCAGGGGAAGGGGAAAATGTTCAGCTTCAAGTATGGGGTTGATATAATTTTGTTAGGGAGGATTCAGCTGTCATGTGAGCAATGGCCAAATGCACTAGGTTATCATGGGCAATTTTTATCAGTTATTGCTCAACAGCTTCTTAAATTCCAGTGCACTATACGTCCTCACATATATGATGCATTTCCCATTTTGTCAGTAAATCCCAAAGAAAAGTAGATTAGCACATTATTGTAACTGACCCATACACATCACCAGATGCTGGGTTTGCTCCCAGGGAATGCTCTGCCAACTGTCTTCAGTTCCAGCCATCCTGGGGAGTTTTTCCTTCATGAAGTGAAAAGCACGTTCAATTGACTTCAGGTCAGGAGTTTGAGTCGGCCATTTTAGAACATCCCGCCACAGGAGTATGCTTTGGGTCATTGTCCATGACTGTGCAGGATCACCCAGTTCTGAAGAATTTTGTTAAATCTGACTGAGTGAAATAGCCCGATAGTCTTCAGAATTTATCCAGCAGCTTTTCACAGAAGTCACATCATCAATACAAGGGATTGATTGAAAAGCCATAGGATTTTTTTCCAGAAAAGTTTTACAACAAAATCTAATCTTCTTTTGGTGTTTTTGAGGCATAAAATGGTAATTACATTTATGGTAATTACTCTGTGGGCAGCACGATAGCACAGTGGGCAGCGCTGCTGCCTCACAGCAAAAAGGTCATGGGTTTAAATCTGGCCTAGGACCTTTCTGTGTAAAAGTCTCATTTTCTCCCCGTGTTTGCACAGGATTCCTCTGGGTGCTCCAGTTTCCTCCCACAGTTCAAAGACATGCTAACTGGATACTCACAATTGCCAAAAGGAGTGAATGGTCTGTTGAGAGTTCTCTGTGGAAGAGATTCAAGCTTCACCACTTATCTTTCCTTCAATAGTATGCTATACACTAAGGTGCATAGCCGCCAACCCTCGAGCTGGATGGGCACTCTGACTGACTGAATCCCTCTGCATTTACTCTTGTCAAGTATTTTATGTTACCAATAACTTAGAAAAATGATGGAAAACCAGATTGATGAGTCGCTGGAACCCAATCGCTCAAAAAATTCAAATATGGATTCAAATACTCATATAATGCGAATCTTTACTGCTTCAAAATTCATATTTGCCCAATGTTGCTTGGACTCTTTCTTTCTTTTCAATTTACAAAAAAGTGCCATATGTCCTGAAAGCTATATGTATTACTACCATATAGGGTGGACAAGTGTAAATATGACAAACAAGCGGCCTGGACACATTCTGTGTCAACTGGCCAATTGGTGGTCCGGTAAATTGCAAAAATGTGAAAATGTCAATATCTCAACAGTCTTTTGACAGTAGTGGTTTTAGTTTTGTATACATATTTCTATGGAAGCTGCTAATAATCCTTCCAATCAACAACAGATCTTGAGTACATGACCCCTATCAGCCAATCACTCAAAGGTGCTATTTTACAGGAATGACTTATCAACATGAAACTTGATCAGGTATTACCATGCAAAATTTGGGGTAAATCGGCCACTGGGCAGTGCAATGGTAAATTTGCATATTTCAATGAATGTACTGCTAGCTGTGGGTGATGCAAAATCATATTATTGAAATAATTGGATAAGGCTTTCGTAGCTAAACAACTTTGCCTCCAGAAACAATATTGGCAATCCTTTTGATTTTCCACCAATTTGGATTCCATCCAAAACTTTTTTTTTTTTTGCCACGCCTCTTACAATTTTTGAGCAATCAGTACCCTACTCATTACATAGTATCGTTAAACAAAGCCAGAATAAAGTGCCTTTTCAGAAATGTGAAATTGCATACTATTTTGCTATAACTGGTGAGCAGAGTTCATGCAAATGCTGGCAAATGCTTCAAAAATGTAAAAGGTTGAAACAAACTTTCTTGATTGGTTCCAAATCTCACCCACCACTCAGGCAACAAAAATGAAATTAATTGACCTCACGGTGGCAATATTTATATTTCATTTTTTTAAACATACGTCCACTCCTCCGTATGGGCGTATATTGTGATCGCTCCTCTTCATCTGCCGGTCCGTCCCCAATTTCTTGTTCTCACTCAGACTACAATTTTTGTTGGATTCTTTTCATTTTTGTTTTGTGGGTCGATGGTGAAATGAAGAGGATCCCTGTCAATTTTGGTGATGATTGGAAAAATGTTTTGTCATATTTCATAATAACACATTCAAATAACGTGTCATGGAAAAGGCTGCCATGTGGATGTATTACCATGCTTTGCGTGGCTCTATTTATATATTTTGTCCATTTCATTTTCTACATTGTGATATTTCTCCAAGCGCCTAGACACTGCTCATTGCCGGGAGGACCTATATTAGGTTATTGATTTTTTCCATGCCAAAATGACCAAGTTCCTTTTCATGGTAAAATGAAAAGGGGTGGAGGACAGCGTGAAGAAACAGCTCCCGAGATGTTGAGGATAAACAGTAACAGACAGTGCATGAAGCTTACATATGCCAGCGAATATAATGTTCTTGATCTCCTGAGCCAGTAGTACAGTATGGTAGAAATTCTATGGCTGTAACCAATACCAGTTAGGACTAAGCAGACAAGCCTTTTGGTTAAATATGAGTTCATAAAAATAATTTTATATGGGTTGTGATGATGCGCCATTATTTTACTCACAAGCCCAAAACAAAAGCACACAGCTCTATGTTAGTGCAAAGTGCCTGGGGAAAGTGGACAGTGCAGTCAATGCAATGGATCTGGTCATGGAGCCGCTGAATTAGAACTGCAGCTGCAACAGTGATGGTGGGACCGGTATTAAATATAAACCCTTAAACTCTGATTTTTGCTTAAATTTACCTTCAAGTAGGTTCAGAAAGTTAGAATAATCATTTTTTTTGTTTTTTTTGAATAATCATGTAAGAATGTTGCATGCATTATATGTATCTGCTGGTAGTAGTGCTTCACTGAAGCTACATCACAAATTACATGGAGTGATCAATTCAAACCCAGGACACCATGTTCTTATGGGCGCAATACTTCAGAAAATACCAAATATCTAGTTGTAGATATTGTGAATTATTAGATTCATATTTCCCTTTTATTCAAGAGGATATATTTGGGATTTTTAGAAATCTTCGAGTCTCCACCGAAATTTAAAACAGGCCTGATGTTCCACTGGTTTGAATAATGTAGCTACATTTGATGCACCCATATATGAGACCATCAGAGCTGAAGATGTATTGAACCTAAATTAGCATATAATGATTATTCAATTTAATGTGGCACTTCAATGGAATAGATTCTAGATTTTCCAAACACAGAACAATACACATCATCTTAATCCACTGAATTTGTGGAGGACGACTTGTGCTACTTGGCCACTGCTAATGCAATTTTACATAAGAAATCTGCTTTCGCTGAAAATCTTCCTCCCGCCATCACTTTTTTCACCATCCAAAGAAAACAAGGATCTCAGGGCCACATATTTTCTCAATAGGCCTATCTATACTAAGACGGTCTTTTCAGACTTCATTTATTTCTTATTTAATCTCTCAAAATCCAGTTTTACTGCTTATTTCACCAAATCAGCAGGAACTTGCTTGCAAATAATTACATGTTTTAGGCTGTGCGGTAAGTCATTACTTTTCCATTATGAAGTCATTGCTTGCAACCCCCCAAGCTACAGAAAGGCAGAGACGGCCATTAATAGAATGCAGAATTATGAGAAATAGGACTCATGGCCACCATATGCCTGCTTGTGCACACATAATTCCCCATTAGCGAGCGAGAACAGTGTCAGACTCTTGTCTTCTCTCCAGCTTCACTGATGGATCGTGATCATCGTGCAGTTATCGTATTAGAGCCAACTCTCCCCCGGCAGCCGCTCTCCCCAGGGTTAGCACTTCAGTTGACTCTCCCGCAATTCTCCGACACGTGGAAATGGTGTTGTCAAGGGGTAAAGGGCAAAAGTCAATTACAGCAGTGAGATTATACACAGTGCTTCAACACAGCCACTCAGGCCGAGCAATTTTTAATCATTACTGAATTATTTCTCTCTGGGGAAAATTTTTACTAATGAGAACAAATATTAGCAGCAGGCCACTATCAAAACAATAAGGTCATTAAAAGCACTCATATTGTTAGCAGAACCTGAAAGTGGCACATGCAGTGCTAGGAATGCATTTATATCCGGCAGCCAAAGAAGAAATGCCATCAATAAGAGCCAAACCAAGCACAAGCAGAGATTGTGTTTTTTAATCAGTCTTTATTGGGAAACTCTTTTAGTAAACCTGAAATAAGTTATATATTCTTTGACACCACAACAAAAAGAGTAAGGGGACATTCTATAGTCCTGAGCTTCAGTTTGAAATTCTGAATAGATGATAAAAACAAACTGGTCTAACCAAATTACTGACACTTCATTTAGTGCAATTATAAAACATTAGTTATGACATTTAGAAAGTGAGTAGTCATTCAATTACCCTGCCATTTCACAATAATTTCCTTTTAAGGCAAAAAAAATCCACATTCTGTTCTCCTAAGCAGCAAAAGTACATATGCTTTAAAATACTGTTTTTCTAGTGTACTTGTGTTCAGCTCAGTTTTAAAGACAGAAGGAGCTACAGTGAATAGGGAACTTCACAGCACTACAACTAAAATGTGCTGCAGTGGACTCAAAGCTATGTAACGTGTGCATTTGCTCTTTCTCATTGCCTTGCACCATGACGACCTGTACCAAGAAAGATTTCAATGATAGAAAAATTTGGCATAGAACCACTAAAATGTGGCACAATACTGCATGATCTACGATCCCTTGAAGCTTCGGAGTAAAGCCAGACTACCGGTATATTGGTGGCCATAATCGTAATATCAGCCAAGTTTGTAGATGTGTCTATACAAAGTGACTGCAATGTCAGGAAAATTATAACTGATCGAAATTCTCTCAAGACCAGCAACCAAGCCACCTATATGCTCCTCATTTCAATACTGGGCTGCCATACCAATAAAGCCTCTGCATAAGATTTTGATCCATTCATTACTAAACTCATAGGACTCCAATCAGTTAAACAGAATACTCCATTAAGAGCCAGACCAGGCAAATATGCATATTATTGTGCAACCTATCCTCTGACACCTATCCATCCATATTCATATGATGCAGATGTCCATTTTTGAACTCAACCAAGCACATCATTATGATGGTCCCTTTGGATTATTCTCTTCTTTATATCACATATCACAGCAAGCCAGGAATTTACAGGCAGGTATTCTTTCAGGAGAAAAAAAAAATCCTTGAATATGCATACATTCACACAGAAACACATTAACATAAACCTAATATTGTGGGCTCATATTTCCATTTATGAATGTTAAGTAAAATCATTCAAAGCACATAGACCTTTCACCCCTAAATCTACCCCAGATTTTTTTTTCCCTGCAGTAGACTCTCTTTAATCCAAGCACAGCCTGCTCAGACTCATGAGGCTCCAAAGAAACTGTGCGGCCATCCATTCTTCCCAGGCATCCTCTGTTTCCTCAGTTCAGATCATTTTTACATGTGATATTATTGACTTCTTTGGCTTCATTTCCAATCATTACGTCTTTATCGTTCACAGAAGGAATCTGATGGATATTGGCCACTCTAAATATGTAGCTGAGGTAGAACCTGTTGGGAATCCTTTACTTGAGTCTGAGTCTTAAAGAATTTCAGTCAGATGATGAAGTATTTCTGCAACTTTCAAAACATTTCTCACTGATGCTGAAGCAAGTATGTGTAAGTGATCCATTTTTTTATTAATAACCTGGGTGTCACGGTCTCTGGGTTAACTCTTTAAACTCTAAATTTTTGCTTAAAGTTGCTGTACGTGATAAAAAAAAAAAAAAAAACAAGTCTTAAATAGCTCCACAGTCTGACAGAGATCATTGATTTAGAGTATCTGGTCCATAAAACAGGTCTCTGTCTGTGAAAGTTAAAGATGTAGTGTGTGTGTGTGTGTGGCAAGCCAAGTTAAGAATTATCCTCCCGTGGCAATAATAGCAGATTGCTACTTTACTGGAGAGATATCCGATTGCTACAAGTCTACGCAGCGGAACAGATGAAACTTCCGATCCCAGCGCTACGAGAGACGGCGTGCACAAGAACCGGTAGAGGAACTGATAGTCAAGGAAGAAATAACGGGAGATGGCCAGGAGCCGTGTATATATAAGTGCTGCATTTGGGAGGTTGAGAAAACAAGGAATCTAAGGCTCTAAAAAACGATGCGCAACTAGCCTTGCGGCTACTGAACAGGTAAGCTATTTTTAATCTGTAGTAGTTATGCAGCTTAATTAGTCTCAGGTAGTCCTGTTGGTGGTTTTTAATCCCGCTAATGTTAGTTTATAAATACACCGTCGTCGTTTGTGGCCGACTAAAGCTTGATTAGCTGTGTGGCAGCAAAATTTGGTAGCTACTGGTATATGTTCTGACAAAGGGAGGCTGTTGAATAACTGGGCAATGGCATGCATAAACCACGCTTTGAAAGGGCTAGCAGAAAAGTATTTTTGTATAGACGATTGTGTGTGATTTTTTTCTGTAACAACGAAGTCCCCACCATATTCATACCGAAGTTTCCGTAGGGATTTAATGTGCCGTTGGTCCATGTTTTCAGTGGGGCTTTCACTCCACAATCACTGTTTATATCGTACTTATATTGCAACTTATATTGTAAGAGTCACTGCTCTCAATCTCTGCCTCTGTCAGAAACCAATGCGCGTTCTTGTGTGGCTTCGGGATGGGGGGCGGGCGCTGCTAACTTAGGGAGGGGGCAGGAAGCCAGCTAAAATGACTAAATCCGTTACAGCACCTTTAAGTTTTCCTTTAAGTACGTTCAAAGTCAGAAATTTTTTTTTCTTTGTAGGACAATATCACATACATTTTCTGTATCTGCTAGTTGCTGCGCTTCACTGAAGCTACATTATACTTATATTGTGAGAAATATTCAAACTCTGGATGCCATGTTTTTATGGACACAGCATTACATTGAATAAAACATATCTAAATTTTGTACACCATTAAAAACATATTTCCCAGTAATTCAGCAACACATATTTGGGACAGTTGCAAACCTTGGGATCTCCACTAGAATTTTCAATTGGCCTCAAGTTCCATAGGTTTGAAAAGAGCAGCTGCATTTTATGGACCCATACATGGGTCCGTAGGTTTTCTGGGGTTAGGCACCAATACTAACTAATAAGCAAGCCCATCACATTCCTCAACTCAGACTGTAGATTGTAATAATTTAGTCATGCAATCAAGACTCTCCACCAGAGCACTGTTCAGAACAAACTTCTCAGCCTATTCATTGAAACAAATGCTCCTTAAAACCCCAATGAGACCTCATTGTGAGGCCAATTACTTGAGAAAGACTTATGAGCTGAACTTTTTTTTTGCGCCATACGCAGGTTATTTTTTTACATTTTAAATTTCATTATACACAGATAAAACATTCTTAATTTATTACATGAGTTGCTACCAGCCATGATACCTCCTAATGGCAACAGATGTGATCTGTTGCATAACAGTCAAATTCACATGCACCATGTGTTTTGTGTGGGCTAAAAACTCATGATAGCAAAAAGCATTCAAACTGGTTACAATTCTTTGTAGTTTGCATTATGACTTCAACACTAAAGCCAACTGCAAGCAGACTATAAAGCCAAGAAGTCTTTATAGTTCATTTGTATCAAACTAGCTTCAGTTTTGTTATTACAAGGCAGAACTGTGTATCATATTTTGTAAGCCATGAGTTTTACAAAGAGTCCATAACTGCATTCATGCATGAATTACTGTTCAGTGGCCTGAATTATGGCCTTTGAGCCACATGGAATGCAAACTCACGGGAAAACGTAATACTGAATTCAAAACAGAACATGAAACCCTTCCACACTGGTCTGGAGAAACATCCTAAAATATTCAGATTTTTTTTTTTTTTTTTACCTAGGCAGATGAGACTGAGCTGTAAATTAACAGCAAATGTCTTTTGTGTAATCGCAAAAACCAGGGTCAAGCGTACCAAATGGTTAACAGAATCAGACTTTTCTTTATTGAACAAAATTTCTGTAAAAAAAATAATTTCTCAAAATACTTTTAAAGAGTGAAACCTCTCTCAGGTTGCCATAAAGCTTCCTCCAGTCATGAGCAATTGCCAAGTATTTAATAGAAATGCACTTACATATCCCAGGCAATTACTTTTTAATCACTACTATGAAAGTGAACATTCAAAAGGCTCATGAGCAATTTAACAAGAATATGCAAGGACAGCATGGTACAGAACATGGTAAAGAAACACTGCAGTACTTGCTTGACACTTCTGATCATGTAACACTGCCATGTTAGTTACAAAACACCGTCGCTATTGCACTTACTCTACAAGAGAAGTCATTTTCACCCCGCTGGCTTAGGTTTTTTTCTAGTTTCTATTCGGGATTCAGCATTATGCAAAGAACCGGTAGTAAAATTTATACTTTGTTCAACTGCCCGAGAGCCAGAAACTGCGCACCAGATGACCTAAAATGCATCAGCAGACAGTTTTTGGCTAATAAACAGAAAATTTTTGGTCCTCACAAAGTTGACAAAAGATTAACATTTCTTATCAGCATGCACTGACCACATTGTAATAATACAATGCTGATTAAAATAAAAATTTGGTGAAGTATCCCTTAGAGAACCTTTCCCATGGGGTGCGTTTCCCAGAAGCATATTTGCTAACTGTGTCCGTCCATTCAGTCAATGACTCCAGCTATGCAAGTTAGCATCTCTGCTTTCAGGAAATGCACCCCAGGCTGCTGTAAACCCGAGCTTGGTTGTCATTCCACCCTGGCTGGTGTTATGTCAATTTCTGCTACATATCAAGATATGCTACATGGCGGTTCTGCACAAGCATAGACCCACAATCTTGGGGGTCTATTTCTTCCCTCACATCTTATAAGAAAATCCTGAATGGTTTTTTTTTTTTCAGTGCTTTTTTCAACTTATTGGCAAATGATTGCAAATTAACTGATCCAACTCATTATACCAACCATCTGCATATAGGGGTGGTCACACATACGTTAAATTGTGAGGATACGCTCAGGAACCAGACGCGAGAACCAAGCAGTGCAGTAGATGAGTTTAAGCGAGGGGGGGAAACCCCCGCAGGGCAGAAGGCAAAAGGTACAAAGTCCACAATCCAAAAATCACAATCCAGTAGGGCAGAATAAGAGTTGAAAACCAGGGCAGCAATAACAGTACTCGTGGTCGGGCAAAAACAGGTTCGGTACACAGGCACAGGTTTGTCAGAGAAGCAAAAGCCAAAATCCAGCGGGCGTAATCCAAACCGTTAACAGGGCAGCAAACACAAAACTCGTAGTTGGGCAAAAAGGGTTCGTAAACAGATGCAGACAATAGTACCAAAAAGCAGAGCCAAAAATTGTAAGTCGGACGGTCCAGTCAGAAGAGTAACACTATGAGTACAAGGCGAAGACGATAGCAGCACAGGTAAACAAGAGAAACGTTCTGACAAGGAAGTGCTGAGAAAAGACACCTAATATACACTCCTGGGAGATCACATGATACATAGAACACAGGTGCAGGAAATGAGGCTAATTACAAAGGAAGCAAACATGAGGGAGAACCTAATCACACGAAATAGGCAAAAGCCAAAACGCGGGCAGGGATCACAAGACAGCCTACAGGCAGAACAAACAGATCCGGTTAGGGATTTCTACGTGCACAGAGTGAGTGGCAGAACAGTGATTAGACAGGTGCAGAGAATCTGCAAGAAGCACAGCAAAGTAAATTGAGTGAAGGCAAGAGGCGGAGACTAGAACAGGGCGAATGCTGAGAGATCGTTAGTCAATTAGTAGAGTGCAGCTATACAATCCCTAGTGCTTGTTAGTAAGTTAGTACTATGTACAATGTTAGTCTTGGTTAGTAATTTAACAAAAACAACAAACTGTTAGTATTGGTTAGTAACCCAGAAAAAGCAAGATGAAGGAAGTAAACGAGATTGGAAGGAATGGTTGAAAACCAGAATCCATTAAATCACCCGAAAGAGTGGCACGCAATACTGGGGCTGTGAGCAGACAAGAGACAAGAGACCAGACAGGGGGAGACAAAGTGCAATGCATGGTGATAACAAAAACATGGACCGGAATGTAACTATGGTAAAATGCAAAACATGGAAAAACTAAACTAAGACAATACATGAACATAACTAAGTCACCAAATGACAAAACAATAACCAGGCAATACAGAATAAACATGGCAGACAGATCAGAAACATAGCAAACAGGCAGAATCACAACATAAATAACATAGTTAAGCGTAGTGGAAGCCTCCATAGCTTAAAGTAGCCTAACGTAGCGCACCGTAGCGATCCGTAGCCATCTGCGGCTATCTGTTGAAATAACTTGGCCATTAACTTGACAAAACTGTGCGCGGAGGTTTATCTGTTGGGCATGTTCAAAAGATAGCCACAGTAGTGGACATTTTTATTAACATAGCAGTAACTTAGTTTAATGTAGTTACACGTAGTTTACCGTAGAAACAACCGTAGCCCACCATAGCCAAACGTAGCGTACCCCGTAATCAGCAAATTTGGCGTGAATCTACAAGAAACTAAGGGCTACTACGTTTTTGGCCGTACTTTAACTTACTTTAACCTAGTTGAACATACAAAGTACTTTAACATACTTCTACACAGTCTGGGCTACGGTAATCCCCCCTACGGATAGCTCTGGAGACTAATGCATGTGTGACCACCCCATAAGTTACCATACGCTAACAAATAGCAAAGTTGCTACTCTAGGCTGATTCATACTGAAATATTAAGGCAAAAACAAAGACTTTATGATCACCTTGCAATTCGATAGCATTTTTTGACAAGGCAGCACAAATTGTCAGAACAACGGCAACATTTTGCAAGCCACAACAGGGCTGTATGTTAACTTTTTCTGCTCATAGAACTGGTGCTACAGAGGTTCATAGTCTTGTAGCACAAGACAAAAACTTGTAGCACAGTAAAAGCATCTGTTACATCTCTAAAACCAACCATAAGTAGTGCAGTTTATCATTTAAAGACACATAGGGCCGGTTTCACAGACACAAATTAAGCTTAATCCTAGACTGAATTCAATTTTCAATAGAGAATCTACATACAAAACTCTATTTAGTCCAAGACTATGCTTAAGCCATGTCATGAAACTGGCCCATAAAATACTAGATAGTGACTTTTTCTCACAAAAAGACATTACTGTATCCCCGGACGGAGTGTCCAGGGGTACTATGGATTTGCGGTCGTCGCGCGTCCGCGTCCTGGCCCAGAACTATCCCTGCATGAGGGAAACGATAGAAGATAGAAGATAGTGATAGAAGAATAACAGTATGAATATCATGTGAAATTTTTGCTTCAGAAAACAAATTTTTCTTAACTACTAATTTGAATACCACTGGTTCTCTATAGATGAAGTAGCCGCTACAGTACAACAATTTTTTCTGTGACAAGAGAGCATTTTTGGAATTGCTGGTGTTATGGCCCCAATTTGTTATGGCATCAATTTGTTATGGCGTCACGGACAGCAAGGGATGACAGACAAAATTCTTAAACTTCAACAGATTTAATTAAACAAACAGAACTAATCTACACTCTACCCTACTGACCAAGATTGAAATAAAATAAAAAATGAGATATTTACAGTTCCTTTGTAATGGAGATGGGCTGCTATGTTGCAATGTCCTGGGACAGAAATGCTCCAACACAGGCAAAAATCCACAAAAAGCTTCACAGGTCTTGAAAAGAGTGACAGGTCTGGTCAAATGTATCCTTCCACAATTTCTCCTTGCAATTTTCTCCAACTACTCCCCCACTCTCTCAATTTTTCTCCTTATATACTCTTGTCCAGCCCCCTCTGAGGCATGCCCAGGACATGCCCAACCTAGCTCCAGACTGGGCTTAAAAAAATTGTCAATACTGCCATCTAGTGGCTTTTTTTTTCCCCATTACACTGGATACATAGTATGGGCAAGTATATTGAGCAGTTTGCACACGAGGCTTAGCTGAGGAGTTCAATTCATGCAACTCTTGAAAAACAGGGTTGGGACTGAACTGGCCAGTATTCTAAACTGTGCTCGAACTGTGGTGAATATTCGATAAGTGATCCGAGCGTGCCATCTAGTGCGAGAATAGTGTAACTGTGTGCATAAATAGAGCAAGTCCGCTGGCATTAACATCTGCACAGACGGGTTATGGACCGGACCTGAACGTACAGTAGCTATATATTAAAAAAAAAAGAAAAGAAAAAAAAAACCACTCGCACGTACAAACTCAAGCCATAAAAACCACCGTTGAAACCAGTTTCGCAAAATTGCGAAACAGTACAAATCTTATTTCAATTGTATTTCATTGTGATTCCACATTAGTTCTTTGTAAGTTTTCTTGATGCAAATAAAATGACTTCAATTCATTTATTCATTCACTCTTTATTTTTTGTAAATTATGTAGGCCTACGGCACGACAGGCTATTTGATTTGTTTAAAGGATTTTTTTTTTTTTTTTTACAAGAATAGAACAAAGTTATCAAACACATGATATGAGACAGAGTTGTGAAGGACTGAGAATATTTCAAATATTCATTTCACGAAATTAACAGAGTAAATACATATCCGCGTTTGCTGATGCGCTATGCAAAGTAAGAGCTACGGGGAATTCTTGGTGTGCAACCACGTGATTAAATAGCACGCGCCGCCATGTTGGATGATATACAAATCAAAAATGGCGCAAACAATAACAGTGATACATCTCCAAATTTTTCGAAATATTATGACTCTCTGGAGTCCTCTGCCAAGTCAAGATACAGAGAAAAGGTGGAAATTTGTGGTTTTTCCCCATATTATGTTAAAGCCGTCTGATTATATGGAGGATTTGGCAACATTACCAGTGATTGAATACCCCGATATCGTAAACTATCTCGTTATTCAAACCTCGTGGGCAACCAACGCACAAATGAAGGCTTATAAGAGTCTAGATGCGCATAACTATTTTGTGTCTGGCTGGGTTGGTATTCTTCTCACTAAAGAAGTGAAAGAGAACAGGGTGCTGGTTTATGCTCGGGTAAACCATTCTCAAAGAACTCGAGAAACACCGCTCAAGCCGTGGTTTGTGAGCGATAAGAATGGCAATGTGATCCTCGCACATTGTGATTGCATGGCTGGATTAAGCAAGGCTTGTTCCCACACTGGAGCTTTGCTCTTTGCGACTGAAGCTGGATATAGAATCGGGAACTTGAGAACATGTACTGAAGTAAAAAGCAAGTGGCTGCCAGCGCACGTAAACAAAGTGCCGTATTTGCTCGTAAGCGACATTGATTTCAATGAGATGGTATTCTGCAGAAACTCTTGTCTTTATCACGAGTAGCATTATTGCCGCAATTAAAAACTGCACACAAAGTTGGCATTGTTTTCTTATAAAAGGAAGCGCAAATCTGAAGAAAATCACGAAGCGTTGCAGGAGCTCAGTGGTGAAGCGCAGCCATCTTGGTTGTTGTTATCATCCATCATGGCGGACTTCCTGTTTGGAAATTATGCGTGACATCACGTGCACACCAAGAATTGAGGGAATATTCGAGCGCGACTGCAAGTAAGCCAGCTGCGCGAGATTCCCTGCAGCTATCGCAGGGTTTGGAGGGCTTATCGCGCAACTTCGGCAAGATTCTCGCGTAATTTTTCGGGAATCTCGCGCAGCCGGCTTACTTGCAGATGCGCTCGAACGCACCCTCAGCTCCTTTCGCTAGCAGTGGCGGCCGGTGGACAGGGAGCCTTAAAGTTACCTGCACGAATATTCCTCGGAGGTTTAGCATATCTTAATGGTCATGCTGGCAAACAGATGCTGATGACACACGGAATGCGCACTCATTCCCTGTCTTTATATTGTTTTCAATGTGGAACATTGACAACATAATGCCCTACATAGTGGGTGAGTGTACATTTCGAGCCTGTATACTGATAGGTGATGACGACAAAAAGATTCATTGACGTATACTACGCTTCGATTCAAGACAGCAAGGATGGAAATACGTTTATAAAACGGCTGCTTCCCATCCTTAAATGTGATTGGCTGAGCTGCGTTCCATGCCGGTATAAAATCACTGTGACCCACTACTTTCTGAGGCAGATGGCAGCACAAAATATACCTGCGTGCAACCAACTGCTCTGCGCTCAACTGACTCGTTAGGTTACGTTTGTTTCAAGACTTTTAGCTCGCTATTTCAGTGTTAGCGAAGTTTAGCCTTTTAACCCGCTAAGTTGACTATCTACCTAGCTAGGTATTGCATTACAAAGTTCGATATCATTTTAGCTTGCTAGCTACGTTGCTAACTAGCTCGCTATTTCAGTATTAGCGATAAATTGTTGATTTTTTTTTTCTTGTGTATTTATTTTAGGGGCTATGTGTAGGGTAACCACATCCATTGTAGTGAACGCTAGCTAGTTGGCAAGCAGGCTAGCAAACTAATGCACAATTCAACATATTTTTCTGGACACCGGCAAGTGTGGAGGACTTAAGTCAATCTTGTTCCCTACTCTCGCTGCTGGTTGTAATGATATGGCCGATCGGCACGAGTTGAGAACAAGGAAACTCGAAAACCGAAACGAACGTAAAATTATATAACGGGGCCTTCAGGACACCGAAGGAGACATTCCAAATAGCCTGCTTCCATAGTATATCTACATTAACGAGCCCAAATAGCCTCATGTGACATAATGGCGCTAGATGAAAAAGCAATCTTAGTGTCTGTGTTGCTTGCCAACCATTCTGTCCACTCTATCTTGCTTGGTGGAAGAACGAATAGTTCTCAATTTTATTGTTGCATTATTACCAATAAATTGTTAATTTTTTTCTTGTGTGTTTATTTCATGGGCTATATGTAGGGAAACCGTTTTATAAAAGCAATAAGCCCCTTGAAGCAGTGGGTTACAGTGATTTTATAACGGCCGAGGGGCACTAAGCCGTTATAAAATCACTGTAACCCACTACTTCTCGGGGCTTATTCCTTTACTAATCAATAGAAAAAATCTCAGCTTTGTCGATAATTTCGTGTTTCGTTTTAAGCTTTTGTTCATCGGATTATGAAAGAGGACTGAAAATAAACGCCCTATTTTTTGACTGGGGTTAAAAAAAAAATGCGTATTTAAAGGGGAATATATTGCATATTGATCAAGCATTGAACTCAGCAAAAGAACTGAATGGCATTGCTTGCTTCGGCTTCCTGTTAGCAAGTACGCGCAAATCTGCAGATTCGTGAGCATTTCAGGTTCAATGTACTGAGTAATAACGCCGCGGAAACTTAAACAGCTCTGTCATTCTGCCGAATAGTCTTACTAAATAAGTTAATAGTCTGATTGCTAATCAAGCAAAGGGGAGTAATCGTTTGCTTTATGGTGAGGATTCCGCCTCACCTAACTAACCTCCGAGGTTTTATTGTTTCACGTCTCGCTCTCTCGCACACATACAACGCCTCTGTCTCTCATCGCACCGGTGCTACAACAGTTCGTTCATTCATCGCACGGACTAATTTTCATGTCGCACTGTACAGCCCTGCACAAGCTTCGTCTCGACGCCTTCGAAGGGGTTTTGTAAAAATGATCATTCTTGGGGTTGTTCGCATCCGAGGCACGAGAGTACATGGTAAATCGACGCATTAATAACAAGAACACAACTCGCCATACGCAGTGAAGCACATAGATGACGTGATATTAGCTACTTCTGGTCATGTGACGGGTCAGAATGGCTGCTCCCATGGAAATTTCTTTTTCTCATAAAAAAACACTTTTTCTCAACCCCATGTTCTTGCCTGAAAACATGGGAAAAAATATATGAAGTGGAGCACAACATACTCCTGAAAGTTTGTAAATCAGTGTGATGAGTGAAGTGTTCCTTTAACAACTGACAAGCTCCTCATCAAATCAGTTGAACACCTTAGATTTTGGTAGTCAAATATGAAAACTATTAATTGTATGAAAGTCATTCAAATGGTAATTTATATCCAGCAAATTTGAAGTATTGCTATTTTAAAATAACAAAATGTAGCAACTTTCTTCCTGCTTTGTGCAAGTGGAGTTCAGAGGACAGAGCATCTGGGTCTTGAGCACAGCATGGCAATTGCATTTCTTGGTGGGAGGAGCAGGTGGTGAGGATGTGGTCTGAACCCCCAGCAGACCAATGTTAGTTATGCCTTATTCAGTGAGACTGAAA
Source organism: Gymnothorax javanicus (assembly GCA_029692085.1). Classification (NCBI taxonomy): domain Eukaryota; kingdom Metazoa; phylum Chordata; class Actinopteri; order Anguilliformes; family Muraenidae; genus Gymnothorax; species Gymnothorax javanicus. The sequence continues at coordinate 157,693,162 of CM056194.1, read as the reverse complement.
TCACAGAAAGAACACCAGTTGGTCAGCTGAAGCAACAGGTGTTTACAGAGAGAAAATGAAGGAGCCCAGATATGATTTAGCAACTGAAAATCTCCCACAGAATGTGACATTACCCTTGCAGAAGCAATGCAAATATACTTTCCTTTCTTTGCTATGAGCCTTAAGTCTTCAGCACGGAACCATATTTGTAGCCCTCATTGTGTAGTTCTGGTGATGTGCTTCAAAACTGTAGCAGATGATTATGAATGCAGGTGTAGGGTGATCTCCAAAATAAGCAAGTTACCTGTGCTACATAAAAACACTACAAACTTGATGTAACATAATTCATGATGTTTTCATTATTTTATTTAAACCTTAGGGTAAACCATTACACTTTTAATACCCTCCCCCCCCTCCAGATATCAATCAAACCATAACTGACCAGGAAAAAAACATATTCTGCATACATAAGGCAAGACAGCTCATTACATCAAATGTATAGGAACAACAGCTAGGGCTGTAACAGTTCTAAACCGCGGTTTTTTTAAGGCGTAGTACCACCACCTGCTGCCATGGGGCAAACACCAGAGCTTTCCTTTTCCTTCATTAAACGCAGGTTGAACAAAAGTGCCAAACATCAAAGGACATGGGAAATGCTTCCGGAAAAAAACTTGACTGACATCAGTATTTTTCAGCGACATGCTGCACGGAGCCAAGTAAAGGACTACAGAATTGTCTCCTATTAACCAAGTAGGCAACTTCAAGAAAAGTAAATGGTGGTTTCGTTTACTCTCTAAGTTGAATGAGTAGAGCTGTTTATTAAGACAGCATGTTTGATTGCTGCATTTTGAAATTTTAATGGCCATAGAACAGCACAGATTTGCATGAACACGATTGCCATTGCCACGCCATTTCGTCTAATCCATATTTCACATTCACGTTTCATCAGCTTAACAGAATGTTTTCCACCTTGTGTATTTTTTAGCTGCTTGAAATCCAGGGCGACCTGAGAACAAATCTTTTTATTTTTATTTTATCATTGTAGATCTCCTAAAAATACGACAATGAGAGATGAAATGCAGAGTTGGGATGTGGCGATGTTGAACAAGGATTTTTTTAAAGTGTGATGAGATCACTTGTCGTCATGGGGTGTGTAGGCAGTCGCGTGTAATTTCTTGAAACATCCACACCTGAAGCGGCTTAAACGATTTAATATGCCGCCGGGAAGAAGCCTGAGTTTAGATTTAGCTGATTGCAGCTACTCTGCCCTTCCCTAAATCTGCTCCTGTATACTTGGCCTGAATAACAATCAAGCAATTTCAGTAGCCTATAACGATTAAGATGTGGTGGCGAAAAGCAGACAAACCTAACTGGGCAATGGTGTTAGATTGAAAAAATGCCAAAAATTTGAATAAATTGAAAAAAAAATCTTCCTCTGAATTGCATCTCTAATTGTAGCATTTTAGGACACTATTAAAGATTATTTATTTAATTTATTTATTTAGATTTATTTAAGCAGGGGGCCTGACTGAGACCATGTCTCCTTTTCAGCAGGGCCCTGCATTACAGACAATTAAAATAACAGTTTTCAAGGACATTTGTACAAAAAAAAAAAAAAAAAAACAATGCCATTATTAAAGGGAAAACATTAACTAAAACAACAACAATTCTCTTGACAAAATTTAAAATGTCCAAAAGGAACCAGTTCTTTCAATTTCAGTTCAGCTTGCAACTGGTTCCAGGTATGTGGGACATTATAATAAAAAGCTGTCTTACCAAGCTCTGTTCTTACACAAGGAACATTGAGACACAATAAGTCCTGTGACCGTGTCCCATGGCAACCCACTCGCTGCATAAGTAGACTAGCTAGATAAGGAGGGATTTTCATTAAAACACATTTATAAACAAATAAAAACCAGTGGTAGTCACGTCTAGCTTTCAATGACCCCCACCCTACTGACTTGTATAAAACACAATGGTGAGTGCGGAAATCAAGACCAGTGATAAATCGAATAGCGGAATGATAAACACAATCTAAAGGTTTTAAAACAGAAGTAGATGCATTTCTATAAATCACATCACCATAATCAAGCATGGAGAGTATTACTGAGTGCACAATCTTCTTTTTATTTTCGAAATTGAAACAAGCCCTATTTCTGTATAAGAAGCCAATTTTACTCCTTATCTTTTTTGTTAAATTTTCAATATGCATGTAAAAAGTCAGCTTGTCGTCCAGCCAAATGCCCAAGTATTTATAATGGGGGACATGCTCAATTTGGCTACCCTGCAGGGTACAAATTTGAAAATCAAGGGGGTCTTTTTTCTTAGCTTTGGTGAATACCATGAACTTGGTTTTAATTTAAACAGATTTGTTATAAGATCGCCCTGGATTTTAAGCGTCTAAAAAATACACAAGGTGGAAAACATTCTGTAAAGCCGATGAAATGTGAATTTCAGATATGAATTATCACAGTCGCATGAAAAGGCGTGGCAATGGCAATTGTGTTCATGCAAATCTGTGCTGTTCTATGGCCATTTAAATTTCAAAATGCAGCAATCAAACATGCTGTCTTAATAAACAGCTCTACTCATTCAACTAAGAGAGTAAACGAATCCGCCATTTGATTGCTGATCAAGCAAAGTAAACGGGAACAGGTTTACTTTTCTTGGAATTGTCTAATTGGTTAATAGGAGATGATTCTGTAGTCCTTTACTTGGCTCCGTGTAGCACGTCGCCGAAAAATGCTGATGTCAGTCAAGTTTTTTTCCGGAAGCATTTCCCATGCCCTTTGATGTTTGGCACTTTCATTCAACCTGCGTCGGGTTTAATGAAGGAATAGGGAAAGCTCGGATGTTCGCCCCATGGCAGCAGGCATTCGCCTTAAAAAAAACCGTGGTTCATAATTGTTACAGCCCTAATAACAGCTCAATATTATTTATATTTTAATGGTAACAACATCACTCTGCATTCCAACGACTGTTCGGCGTTTTTCTGATGTTATTCAAAATTGTTCATGTTTGCTTATATGTTATGGTTGGGAAAAGTGGATGGTAGGGATGCAAACATTCCCATTAGTCCGTCAAAACACCTTGAGGGTTTCAAACGAGGGGAGACACCCTGATTACCAGGACATTTTTCAAAAAAGGCCGACATTGTTGCCCCCAACAGCAAAGGAATATCCCGGAACTACCCCAATCCCCGGCACCTCTATCATTCTGTGCCACCAATCATGGCAAGCTCTCAATTAGATTTACGATATGAGCTGAATTACAAATTAGTTTCGGAATTATAGCCGATGTCAAATTTTCATGCAAAGCGCCCCCTGGTGGCAAATTTTGTGATTTGGGAAAATTAAATCATTTCCTCCTATCTGTGACATCCAACTACCTGCCAAGAATGGATAACCAACTTTAAAATCTGTAGCAGTTAGACTAAAAATATCAAATTTTCACACAAAGCGTCCCCTGGTGGCAAATTTTGTGATCAGAAATTCACCGAAATTTAATCGTTTCTTCCTCTCAATGATATCTAACTACCTGCCGAGAATGGATGAACCAACTTTAAAAACTTTTATTTATTTATTTATTTATTTATTTTAAAGGGACAATGCACATTTAAAAAAAACATCAGTATAATAGTATACAAAATGTAAATGTGCCGAAGTTAGCAAAACTGCCAGTTTGCATTCGTAGTCCCTTAACTCTTGCAGTTATCGACCAAAAATGTCAAATTTTCATGCAAAGCGTCCCCTGATGGAAAATTTTTGACGAGAAATTCACCAAAATTTAATCAGTTCTTCCTCTCTGAGATATCCAGCTACCTGCCAAGAATGGATAACCAACCAATAACTGCAGCAGACGTCACGGTCAGGACGAAAACGTATCTCCGAAAACTCTTTTTCGGGAATATAAATACAAATGCCACGCATCAAACAGTGTAAGTCTTTTAAACTTAATGATTTAAGCAAAATAATAATAATAATATTAAAAAAAATTGAAAGAATTCTGCTGAAATAGCACACATCTAAAATACGCTCCAGACGCGCTAAGTTACTGCCGCTTCTCTAGCAGCTCGCGCAATGCAATTGCATGTCATCTCCACCAATATGTTATTAGGTGGGGTCTAAGCCTCAAAAGTCCTGCGTGTTACTTTCTCCACCGGACGCATCCATTGACTGAGGATACTGATGCTGTGAGCTGTCAGAGCACAAATACACAAAGACCAATTTCATAGATGTCGAAATGTCGACGCGAGGATGTATTTTGTGACCCATTTCTAAAACAAAGGATAACTGCAAATTTGTCGCAAACAGGTGTCCGAGCGGGTCTGCGGTAGAATATGTTATATTAATCTTACTATAGCCTACAAAAGGAAAATCGGACTCGGTTTATGAGCAGAAAGTCAATACTGCTCGAAATGGGTTTTAATAAAGCAACACCATATAAACTTAGTCTACAGTCCAAGAGACATTCGCTTGAAAACCACCGGCATTGCGTATGAGCCTGTTGCTTGCCACATAAAAACAGTCGGGATTAAATCCAATATGCCAATTCGCAGTCACAATTCAACGCTAATAGTTCGTACTTTAATCTTATGAATCAGAATACATGCAAGCCTGTTCAAGGGAATATCGTGGAATTTGAAGGTAGCCTACCTAGTCGACTATTCAAGCAAGAAAGAAAACGTAGAGGGACATTTTCCCTTGGGAAGCAGTGTGGAGCATTCCCTCGTATCCTGACACTCATACTGCAGTTCCATCAAAAGGCAATAATGCTATAATTCCAAAGATTCTACAATGTGGGCAACATGTAATAATAATAATAAGAAGAAGAAGAAGAATAAGAATAATCTCAAAGCCCTTTGATATGTGAGCTGCTTGTTCAGGCTATTGATCCAATCCATCTACGCGAGAAAGCAGTTTATGGGAATCATTATGAAGGGACTTCGCAGGGAAAAAGGGAACAGAAACGTTAAGCTTCAGTCGTCCCCAGTAGCCAACATCAGTCACGACAAACGCGCACTGCAGCAACTTTTCGGGCAGACTATTACAACTCCAGAAATCTGTCGCGTACAGCAGGCTATGGGTACTGGGGATTCTTGATGGTGTCAAAAAAAATGATATGAAAATCGATACATATCATGGAACGCGAAGTAAGTGCAGCCGCATAAATGTAAATGTGCTACGAGCTACACGTGCACAGAGCACACACCAGAAGGAATCAGTTTTGGTTCCCTACCTTTAGTTGTCCAGGGTGTAGTATCGAAAGCAAGGAACGTGAAAACAACCAAGCAGAAGGAACGTCCTTTCGAAAATCGTCCCATGGCCGTTCGCATCATCTTTCGCGACAAAAGTAGTATAGAATGTCCCGCTGATTCACGCGTTTACGATCGCCAACATGCAGACAACAAGTTAATCTATTGTTGTGTTTCCAGAGCAGGCAAATGTGTACACGTCCTAGGATGAATCAGTCTGAAACCTCTTCACATTTTTAACATTTCCCCCGGCCAACCTCGCCGCCGCTTAAGACGCATCGGACGGTTTCCAATTCTTTACCGAATTTCTCTCATGGTGTGAACATGCAGTGAAATAATTTAACCAGTGCTGCTAACCAATAGCACACTGTGGTGGGCGGGGATGGACGGCCGTGAATTCACTGCCTCAGTTTCCATTTAGTTGAATCGGGGATACTCGATTTCAATTGAATAAGATTCTAACATAAGAATGCAAAAATGATTTTTGTCGATATTATAGGAATCCGCGCTGCCAGTTGTCGCAGCAGAGTCGTTTGAGCAAGGTATAAATATTTGCTCTTTATTTTTTTTTTCTCGATTACTATGCTTACGATGCTCAGCAAACGACCTTATGGCAAGTGCTTTAGGGATGAGTGATGGGAGAAGTGTGCTTGGCAGTATGCGAGTAGCCTGTTCTTTTGAAATTACAGGTCTTATACCGTACCTTTCCGCAAAATACGAAGGGTATAGCTTTGTCTCAGTAGGCTACATGTGAATGTGGGTGAATCCACTATGCTTGCATTTACATTTTCAGCTTTAATGCCTGTAATATAGATCCAGGTTTCATCAAACTGTATACGACCATTAATGGCAGAAAATGTCACAGGTAGTAGATTTTTAAAAAAGAGTCTTTGTCGTATAGTAGGATATTCTGTCCAATGTACACGAAGCACATGTGGCATACATGGAATATTCAGCAATGTGTGAAGTTCTGAGACTGATTATGATCGAGGGTGCATTGTGTACACCTTAATGTGCCTGTGCTGTTGTAGTTGTACTCCTGCATGCCTCAGTTTTTTTGCTTGCTAGTGTCATGGGTTAAAACTATAAAACCGTATAGCGCGCAAGATTATGATGGCAGAGTAAATAAAAGAGTATTACCCACATTATCGAAGAAAAGGAAGAGATTTGAGCACCTGTCCTGGTACAGCACCTGACCTCTCAGTCTATTCACATTTGTGCAAATTTCCTTTCTCAGAGAATTATAGCAGCTGAGATTAAGTTTCACTTTACTGTCCTTGGGGAAGGTACAGGACTGCAGGGTCCTGATGTAAATCCCGCCAATTTCAACACCTCCAAAGGCCATTATTTTTGCCTCAATTGTGTGTTCAGTAGGTTTCTTTTCAGCCAAAGTTGAGGTTTGATTGGACCACCCTGCTTGCACATCACTGAGGAATTTCAAAAGCAATTCTGTAATATTTGTGTACTACGGACTTAAACACAAGTTCTTATGTTCAAAGGAAATTACAGTGACAGTGCTGCAGTATGGCTGGCCTCTGAAAATTTTAGTCCCTAGAATGGATACAGCGCTGTAGCAGATGCTCTATGTAGTTGACTAGTCAGTCCATTAAACTCAGCTTCATTCTGTGGTTTTGGAGTTAAGAGCACTGCTAAGAAGTTTTTTATTCTCAATAATTTCTGGACTTTCAGATCAGTGACGTGCTGCGAGGGACAAATTAGGGTAGACGAAATCCTCACCTTTGACTCTTTAAACTCTAACTTTTCACTTAAGTTTTTCCTAAAATCAGTTTAAGGTCAGAAAAACCTTTTTTTTTTTCATTTTGTAGGACAATGTCACATACATATTCTGTATCTGATGGTTGCAGCACTTCACTGGAACTACATCATACTTATATTGAGAGGAATATTCAAACCTAGGGTGCCATGTTTTAATGACCACATCATTACATTAAATGGAAAATATCTGGATCTTCTGCATCATAATATACAGAAATCCCTGTAATTCAGCAGGACATACATTTTGGATCATTGGAAACCTTGGGATCTCCACTAGAATATTTCATAGGCCTGAAGTTCAACAAGTTTGAATACAGCAGCTTTATCTGACAGACTCATATACCCATATATGATAAGACAGTGGATCAGCGGTCACATGAATATAGGGGAACCTACACATTCTGCTATGGAGGACTTGTTTCCCTCATGCTAGAAAACTTGTCTATAATGTTCAATTATTTAGCCAAAGGTGAGTCTATTTTTTTTATATATATATATATTGATTTGTGTCTCGTTGATATTCTGATGTATTGACAGCAGATTACTGCATGCTGCACATTCTAAAGTAAAGGCACGTCATGTTGCGTGGTTGACTTTTTCCCCAGCATGCTGGAAAAATATTTTGGGTGCTTGTTTTCATCCGCTAAGTTATGCAAGACCCTCAATATGCCACTATTTTAAGCGGACTTATGCAGCATGTAGTGAAAGCTGATCAATTGGTTTGCAGTTAGCGTCCGGAAGAACACAACATTTCTGCACCTTACAAGTCACCTTACATGTATAACCTTACTGCAGAGTGGATCTATCCTATTACACTTTAGCCGTTAAACACTTTTATTTGTTTATTCATAACTGGGACAGAGCGCATTAACGGACGTCAGTGTGTAACACGTGATGTTAATATGCCAGAATTAGAAAGAATGCTAATTTACACCCATTAATTGGAGGGTGCATTGCGTGTGCTAATGTAAATGATCACGTTAAATGAAGGGCTCTCCCATGATATTTGTGCGGGTGAATGAAATTCTCCGTGGGTGCCTGAGACCTGGAGCATGCAAAAAATCCACGTCCATCATGGATAGGGGTCAGATCACCAGGTAATGCGTTTTTTATTAAAAGATGTGGGCCATTTAAACCTAATACGAAATGGCACTCATGGTTTTAGAACAAGGGCGAGGCTGAAGCATATTAATTCCCTCCAACAGGGAGAAAATATTCACATGTGCATAAGTAGCCCTGCACCCTTTCCTTCCAATGAGCCCTCACTGCAATTTTGAAGCATAAGCTTATTTGTGGGGTGGGCCTACATAATAAAAGTTACGTTAAAAGTTAAAATTGAGATGAGGAAGAAAACTATATAAACGGCATGTGTTTATTTTCAAACCGCTTTGCTGGCTGGGATTCATTTCCATGAAACAACCATAGACAGACAGACAGACAGCGTTTGCGTTAAAAAGGAGGTCTGGGTGAGCTGAAACACAAGCCAGTTCTTGTACTAAAAAATGCACAGCACCAGCTTTATGCACTAATACACCCTCAAACTCTACTGTCAGCGCACCAAAGTGGGAGAAGGCCATAAATATACCATTGCGACAGGAAAAAATGTGTATAATGTTACCGCCATGTCTGTTTCTGTTTGCAATTAGAACATCATGCCAACAATCAAACAAGTGGTGGCAGTGTGATTTTTTATTTTATTTGTTTTTTCATTTCGGCATGATTGTACAGTCATTCCATGACAATTTCAACACAACATGTATCATGACCGAAAGGGTCGCGGGAGAAGCGAAATCGCTTGTCAAAGTCCGCCCCCAACTCCCAGAAAAAACAGTTTGATTATGGGTAAGATATCATAAAGATTTATAAATCACAACAGAGCTGAGTGTCTATTTACACTACGATTTAAACGTCACAACATAAAATCATAGACATTTATGACAGTCATGAAGAGTTTTAATCACAGTATAGCTGAGTGTCTATAAACAACCCCTATTGTTTATGCCCGCTATGGTTCTGTTTAATTTATCCAATGCCATTTTGTTGGATAAGTTCATAGTTATTCAAACATGCACATTTCAGAAGATACTTAAAGTCTTTCAAATTGTCTGCCCTCTGACCTTGTGTTCAAGTATGTTCCATGCACTGACTCCAGCCACCGATAAGGAGTGCTCACTCCGAGTCGACTTGACCCTTCTCTTCTGCAACAACATTCTGCCTCTTAGATCATGGGTAAAAAAAAAAAAAAAAAACAGGCATTGTATATTTCTAGGCAATTCTTTGTGGTATCCTAAATACACAATTTGCAAGGAGTTGAATTTTATTATATCCTGCAATTTAAGAAACTTTGCCTTAATAAACAAATCGTTTGTATGAGTTCCATAGGGAACGTTATGAATAATTCTAAGGGCCTTTTTTTGGAGTTTAAACAATGATTCTATTGTATTATTATAAGTGTGTCCCCATACTTCAGCGCAGTAGTGTAAGTGGGGTGCTATGAGTGCTGAATAGATTATTTTAAGAGACTTGCATTTTAATAATTTTTGCATTTTCCAAAGAATAGACACGCTTTTAGCCAACTTTCTTTGAACCAAGTTTACATGTGGTTTCCAGCTTAAGAGATTATCTAACATAACTCCCATGACTTTATATTCGTTTACCCTTTCAATGCTGGTACCATTTACCTTTAAGTCTATGTCGTCCTTTAGGCCTTTTTTCCCCAAATATCATAAATTTGGTCTTTGTAAGATTTAATGACAATTTGTTTACATTAAACCACGTGTGAAGTTTAGACATTTCTTTATTAACCACTTTTGCCAATTGCTTGAGATCGACACCTGAGCAAAAAATAGTCGTGGTCGCTCTGCTAATAAAATTAGTTTTAGGATATCGGACACCTTAACAATGTCATTTATGTAAATTATGAACAACTTGGGACCTATGACCGAGCCCTGAGGAATTCCACAGGTAATGTCCAAACAATTCGATTTGCTATTGCCCATCTGCACAAATTGCGTCCTACTTGTTAAGTAATTTTTGATCCATTTTAATTCGGTCCCTCTTAATCCATATTTGTAAAGTTTTTCAATCAATATATCGTGATTTATAGTGTCAAATGCTTTCTTCAGATCAATAAATATGCCTATAGAATATAGGTTTGAATCTAGTGAATCTTTAATCATTTCAATAAATTCTGTTAGGGCTAGTGCTGTCGAATGCTTTTTTCCTGAACCCATACTGGCTGTCACACAGTAGTTTGTGTTTATCAATGTACTTGTCCAATCTGTCATTGAAGAGCTTTTCTAGGACCTTCGAGCATTGAGGTAAAATCGAGACAGGACGATAGTTTGAGAAATCATATTTATCCCCACTTTTGTATAGAGGGATAACTTTCGCTATCTTCATTTTATCTGGAAACACTCCGCAGGAGAAGGATAGATTGCATATATGCGTAAGTGGAGGTACAATTGCGTTAGTTAGTGTTTTCAGTAATTTCATATCTAATTGGTTTACATCAACAGATGTCTTAGCTGTACAATTTTTCAGAATTGATCTAATTTCAGATTCGGTAACAGGAGTTAGTGTCATTGTGTCTTGGATTTCCTCATCCTTGTCAAGGTAGTCCCATCTTAGGTGTGAGGATTTAATACCCTTTGCTAGTTCTGGCCCAACATTCACAAAATAACTGTCAAAATTCTCCACAACCAATTCCTTGTCCTCTACCTTTTTGCCATTTATATTAAAGAATGCAGGGTACTCCTCCTCGGTGTCCTCCCAGAGACGTTCTTTATTATATTCCAGAGATTTCTGGTGTAATGTTTATTTTCTAATAAAAGCTTTTCATAATACTCTTTTTTATGTTTCCTTAGTAAATTTGTCATTTTGTTTCTGTAATTTTTGTACCTAATTTCTGCTTTCTCAGTTCTTTCTCTCAGAAACTGTTTATACAATATATTTTTTCTTCTTGCAGGCAAGTACTTTTGAAACCCAAGGTTTCCTCTCTTTGTTCTGCTTCAGTTTGTTCGTTATTTTGACTAGACAGTGTTTATCATACAGGGAGTTTACTGTCCGTAGAAAAGCCTCATAGGCTCGATTTGGATCTTTCTCTGTTAATACATGATCCCAATTCTGGTTCAACATATCTGATTCTAGTTTCTTTAGCCTTTTTTTCGCTTTTTTAATTCTGATTTCTGTGTGTTCCAGGGTTTTCAATCTAGCCTGGTCCCTTATATCTAATTTGCAGTTACAAATAGCAAAAACTGGTAGATGATCAGTAATATCATTTATCATAATGCCACTAAATATTTCAGAATCTAATACATTAGTATACACATTATCTATCAAGGTGGCACTGTGTCTAGTAATCCTGCTTGGTTTTGTGATTAATGGTTGCATACCCATGGCATACATGGTGTCAATATACTCCTCTATTATAGAGCTATTATTTGGATTTATCAAGTCAATATTAAAGTCCCCACACAAAAAAAACATTTTTTTCTGGTTCATATTGACAAGTAATTCACCCATACATTTACTAAAAACATCAATTTGTGAATCCGGTGCTCTGTACACACAACAAATAACCGTATTTTTTACCTTTCAACCTAGGAATCTCAATTGTAAGGCATTCCATTACATTTTCCACAACAATTGATTTGCATTCTAGTACCTGGAAGTTTATGGCCTCATCAATAAATAGTCCAACACCCCCCACCAGCTTTATTTAGTCTGCTCTTACACACGAAGTTGTAACCCTCCATGTAGAAGTCCTTGCCCTTTTCTTCTTTAATCCAAGTTTCCGATAGTGCGATGATGTTGAACGGATTAGCAAATGACAGAAGGTATTCCTTTATTTGGTCAAAGTTTGCATATAGACTCCTACTATTGAAGTGGATAATGGACAAACTCCCTTCCATTTTAATGTTCTTGTTAAATTTGTCTAAAGTAAAGTATCCGCATGCGTTTGTTTCGTTGTAGAAAAAATGGTTGTCCGGGTCAATTTCTTCATTAGGGTATATTCCTGAGTTTTGGTGACTTGTTGTTGAAAAGCCAGTTTCCTGATCTGCAGTTTGGTTTATCAGATAACTGCTCATAGAGATTTGTCAGGGATTTTAACCTGCCTCAGTGGTCAAAATTCTCCAAATCCCGCATCATCTTGATCAGCACCGGTCTGGTAGTTTCCGGTGACCCATTTGGTTTGATGAAAATTCTGCAGTTAGCCGTCCAAGTGCTGTGTATCTTCCCCGCTTTTTTAGTTGAAGCTTTTCATGCGATGGTTGCATTGTGCCTGGTGAGGTTTTCATTTATGAAAACATTGGATCCTTTGAGATTTCTCCCTTGCTTCAACAAAGAGATTTTGTGCTTGTTGCTTGTAAGTCGTAGTAACACAGCTCTTGCTGCATTCCGGTCTCCGCTTCCACTCCTTTTCGGTAGCAGATAACATGAATCCACATTGCTGGGGTCCAGAGAAATACTTTTGGTCTGAAGGAATTCCATCACCTGCATTTCCACAGATTTATTCTCCTCCTCGCCTCCATCGTAGTCCTTCGCTGCTGCCCTGGCATAACTCCTGGGTTTGATTTTGAGCCCTGTCAGGATTACATCATTACGTTTCTCTTGGTACTCCAGCTCCTCCAGTTTGCTTGATAAAGATTGAATCTGTCGTCTTTCTTGGCAATCTCTTTTTGAGATCACCATTTTCCTTCAAAAGCTGGTCCAGCTTCTCCCTCATTTCATTTCTCAATTCTTCGAGGGTCTCCACAATTGTTGCAAGATCCGGCTGGCTTGGTTTGTCGCTTGGTTTGTCGCTTTTTCCCGTTCTAACCATTTTCTTAATTCAGAAAAAAAAAAAAAAAAAAAAAAAAGGCTCTATTACAGAGTTTGTGAGAAAGTTTATCACTCAGCTTTTCTCCTGACTCTGTTGTTTTCCTGTATTGCCTGTGATGGTCTGGGGCTGCTTTGCTGCAGCAGGACCTGAGCAACTTGCCACAGTTGATGGAACCATGAATTTTTATCTGTACCAGAAAATCCTGCAGGAGAATCTCTGGCCATCAGTTTATGACCTAAAGGTCAAGCACAGTATAGGGCTATGCAGCAGGACAACGATATGAAGCACACAAGCAAGTCCACCTCTGAATGGCTTGAAAGAACTAAATGAAGATATTAGAGCAGCCCAGTCGAAGTCCTGACTTGAATCCAATTAAGATGCTGTGTCTCAACCTTAAACAGGCAGGTCATGCTTGAAAACCCTCAATTTGGCCAAAATTAAACAATTCTGCGAAGGACAGCAGGCCAAATTTCTTCACGGCTACATAAACGTTATCGTAAACATTTGATTGCAGTTGTTGCACAATCAGTTATTAGGTTTAGGGAGCAATTATTTTTTCGCATGGGTGGTATAGGTTTTAAATATCCCTTTACCTTCAGTAAATGACCATTTAAAAGCTGCATTTCATGTTGACTTACATTGTCTTTATTATAATTAAATTTAAAATTAGTGGCATGATCTGAAATGAACCATATCAATATGACAAATAAGCATAAATAGAAGAAATCAGGAAAAAGGCAAATACTTTTTCACAGCACTGTATCTTTTTAAATGCTTAAGACCCAATCAGGTTCCTGAAAGCAAATCTCTCTATTTTGAACCATCTGGCATTATCTCTGATGTAGACATGCTTCACTGGGTTAACGAGTTCAGAAAAAAAAAAAAAAATTCATTTCAAGTTAACTGTCATCCTTACAATCTAACATTGAAGTCTACTTCTTTCATTATCACTTCTTCGTCATTATAAGGTATTTGGTCTTGATTATTCAGAAAATAAATTGCTTAATTGTTGATCAGGAAAAATATCAGGGACAGAAAGAGGTACTGCTTACCCTGATTTTATGCGTCTGCTGCACTGAAAAACTTGTCTAGTTTTGAGAATTCCTTATTTAGAATTGTGCGGGTTTACTGTATGTCATTCCACCTTAGTAGTTTAATCGCAACACAAAAAAGACAGGAGGAAAAAAATGAAACAGGTGTTTAGGCATCACATAAGACTTGAGAATTTTGACTTATGAAACAATGTCACACTCTTGCCCCTAAGATCAAGTCATTCTTTACAACTACTGATTTGACCTATTACATGGAATAGGACTTTGATTGGTTTATTAAAGGAAAGCAACTTTGGTTCAATAAACTGCCATTTCAGAGTTTTATTTACACCAATTCCACTCACGTATATTTTTTGTTATTATGCTTTTTCTTGTAACACATTTGCCAATGAGTGTAATTAAAATGTTTTACAAAGATTTGCATTAAATATAACATTTATTCAGCTGTGCTCCACAGTGTTAATATTGTTTGTATATTTGTTAGTCCAATGAGTCATTTGTACAATATGAATATGTGTGTGGTCATTTGGGGCCCATGATAATACAACACTCCAATAAAGGCAATGCCTTGCCAAAAGTCAAAAAGCCTTACCATTACCAAATAAAGGCTTTCTCTTTAGCATCTGCATTTTTTAGTCAGTCATTCTACCATTTGGACAGGTAAGCTTAGGGACAACATTCTCCATTATTCAACACCGCCAATTGTTACGGTAAAAAATAAAATGTACAGACATCCAACTCTCTGGCCTGGAGAAGGAATGGAATGCATGCTCTATAAGAAAGGTTGGATTACTTCAAGAACCTCCTTAGTTATGGTTATTGGACCTATTTATTACTAGGAAACCCCGGATTTCACAAGTGCTGTTGTTCCAGCTTGTATGTAGGCACGTATGCATTAGTCTCAACAAATGTCAGCCCTTTTGTATAGGGAATAGGATCCAAGATTCCTAGTAATTTGTCAAGATCTTGAAAACCATTGTCATAAATCAGAGCATTTTCATGAAGGAATGTGTGATTTGAATCACATTTTTCCTTTGCGTTCATGCGCAATTCATTTGCGCATTGGTCAGCGCATGCTTTTGTGGCACTCTCATGCAAGAGAGAGAACTCAAATATCCTAAAACCTCAGGAACAGGATGATTTGTCATGTGTTAAAAGGTTATTTTTTTTTTTCGAACTGTTACAGTATATAACTATACCAACCATATACATGCCAAATTGAACATGAAAGCACTGAGAGAGAGCATACCTTCGCCAAGACATTTGTCACTAATAACGCAAAAATAAAACCGTGGTGGCCATATCTGGATTTGAATCCATCGCAAAATTTAAGCAATTGTTCCTTCGCCAATGGCTAACACTTCCATAGAATATCATTGAAGCTGATTAAAAAATTTCAGTGATACTGTCCACACATACAAACACACAAACATTGGTGAATACATAACCTCCACCCAAATTTGTTGGCAGAGGTAACAACTTTGCTATGTAAGAATAAAAAAAGAATGCACAAGAATGCCCAAAGGAATGCAAAACTACACTTTTACAGAAATGCTTATTGCAGGTCTTTTTGAGGACATTGACCGCAGTGTTTTAATTTACTCAGACCCTCTCATAAATGCAATACAGTGACATGTTGTTGGAGGAATGGAATCACCTCCAGTGACTTCACCTCTTAGGACATGATTACTGTCAACCTGTTCCCATTTACTTTGCCTCATTAACAATGAATTAATTCACTGAAGGCAAATATGTGGCCACTTACTATTAAGAAATGACAAAGAAATAATTTTGTGAGATTGTTAGGACAACTACATATAGCCAGAATATTCAGTGAGGAAAAAAAAAAGAAGTCCAAACTTCCTGTGCATTCCATCTCTTGGTGGACCCCCCCATTTTTGCATTTATTTTGAGAATTAACTTGAATTAATAAACAGTTTGAAGTGTTAAGAAGCATATGTTTAGAGTAAAGATTAATTTTTAAATAGTATAAATATATGAACAATATATCTGTTCCAAGCTTAGAACAGAGATCATCTCCAAACAAGAATTAAGGGTAACGCTTTAAAATAATGATCATTTATAAGACATTTACAAGATGTTACTAGATGTTAGTGGATAGTTAACTAATCATGAACAAAGTATTTATATACATTTGTAAATGATTATTAAACAATTTATTTCTAAAGTTGTATGACATTTATATATGTTTTATACATTATTAAAAACACTGCATCAACATTGTTTGTACGTGATTTATTCATCATCAACTAATGTTAATGTGTAGGAAAACATTTTTGAATGATTTAAGAAAATATTGTTTAAGTACATGTATTGATTTTTTCATGGTTTCATAAGAAGGATGGATCCAAAAGTTGTCTACAACATTAATTACATGTGATGAAAAAGTCTACAAATCTTTAGCAAACTTTATTAGATATTTGTTAAGGATGCATAGGGTTCACTTTAGATTAAGAGACATAGTAACATCTGCAAATGATTTATAGATGTTTTATGAATGTCTAACAAATCATTTGTTGAACATGAAAAGACAAGTTAGTAATTGCTTCGTATCTGTATTCATAAAAGCCAGATCGTTCATAAGAGGTGAGTAAAAGGTCCACAAATCATTTATAAAAATTAACAGACATTTTTAAATAATGAATAGTTTTCACTTTAGATTAAGGGACATAATAACATCTGCAAATGATTTACAGATTTTTTAATGAATGTCTAACAAATCATTTGTTAAACATGAATAAACAAATGGTGGTACAGTGGGTTTTTTAACACGTACACTATTTCACTAATAATTTACTAATAAGGTAGATCATATTGAAAAAATGATCTACAGATCATTTATAAATGTTAAAGTAGCACATTTACAAATGAAGTACTAATAAGTTGTAAATGTATAGAAATGGTTTGATAATAAACAGTTTGGTACCGATGATTTTTCCAGAAATGCTTTGGGCTGCAACAAAGACTTAACACATGATTTATATTGGCTTAACAAATCATTTATTAACCATGAAAAACTCAATACATGTAGTTAATCAATGAATATTTTCTTAAATCATCAGAAATGTTTTCCTACACATTAAATAACATTAGTTGATGATGAATAAATCATGTACAAACAATGTTGATGCAGCATTTTTAATAATGTCTAAATCATAAATGTTATACAACTTTAGTTATAAATGGTTTAATAATCATTTACAAATGTACATAAATGGTTTATTCATGATTAGTTCAATATCTACTAATATCTTATAAATGTCTTATAAATGATCCTTATTATAAAGTGTTACTGAATAAAGGAATGATGAGGCTTTACAAGGGTAACTGCAACACCTATCTCAATCAATTATATTTACTCAAATATTACATCACACAGATAAAACTAAAATTAGTATAATCATAGTGAAGATTAAATATTTACTACAAGTTCATACAATCAGATTCTGAACCTGGTTCCATTGATTAAATCAGGTTTTGCACTGTACTGCCAATTCAGCCCAACCCCATTGTTGAATCAAACTCCACTGCGAGTCAAGGGAATTACATGTCCTTGGTCCAACCTGGAGGTGAATTGGATTGGACAAGTACCCAAATCTGAGCGAGGTAAAAAAAAGACACCAGTGCCTTCACAAAGTTAGTTGAGTGTCTTCCAGCACCAAACAACATGACGAAAAGCACAGCCCTTCTTTTGATGAACTATGCGTTCAGTTGCTAGGGGCTACCGCTGCCGATCGACTCTGGCAGGGCCATTCATTTTGCAGCATTGGTCATGAGAACAGTGGGGGGAAAAGCTAGGCATGGAATTTCAGTTCCACAACGCCTACTATGCCCAGTCATTGGGTCAGGTTGAGCGGGCTAACCGTACCATTGTCAGCATGCTCAAGAAGCATGTCAGCAGTAATGGAAAGGATTGGGATGTGAAACTCCTTGTTTTGTTTATGGCAATCAGGTCCACTACACACCACACCACTGAGGTCACACTGTTTGACATTATGATTGGGAGAGAAATGACATTTCCATTGTATCTTCTGGACCGTCCAGAACACATCAGTGTCACGACTGCATACATGGCACACCAATATGTGACAGACCTGTGCGAACACCTCCAGTCAATGTTCGCTTGAGCCCAGGCAAACCTGGAAGCCAATGTCAAGGATCAAAAGGCTGACTGACAGAAAAGCATCAAACCAGGAGGTGGGAAATAAGGTCATCTAATTCAAATTCTTTGAACCAGTTAGTATCTCAAAGTTCTTACCAAGCAGGTCAGGGCCTTTTGACATTGTTGGAAAGCCCTCACTGGTAGCTTACCAAACCAAGTCAGAAACCGGCCTATAAATAGGTCCAACTCTCACCAGATCAAGCCCTTTGAGCAGTCTCTGCTTTAAAAGAGAATGGACCCATGACAATAACACATCCTACAGCATGCTGTATAGCACGCTTATACACAACAATAGCATGCACTAGCACCAAACACCACTCCCCCAAAAAAAATTGTAACAAGATTATTTTTTTCTTCAAGATGAACTTCCCTTGGGCTCACGGCATAATTCTCACACTACAACTCACCCAAGCCACTGAGGTGGTAGAAATTGGCCCGTCAACCAGCATAGTCCTACAGGTGATCCCTGGGCTTTTAACTACTCATTGCCACTTCTTTGCTCAAAGAATACACAATCGATTAGACCCCTGGGATGTGCATCACAAACACATCAAGCTAGCCCAGAGATGTCAGAGGGCACAGATAATGAAATCCAAACCCAAGAAACATTCAAACACATCAAATTCACCATTGCCCACACTCTAGAAAACCTGCAAAAAATTCTTGTTACTGTGGATCAGTGGTAACAACCGACAAAAGCGATTTCTTGGTTGACTGATCACACGAGTATCAGCCGTCAGTTCCCCATTTCCTATAAGAGCTAACTCCATCATTCTCAGTATGCTTGAATGTAAAGTGGGTGAACTTAACGAGGAGATGCAATTAATCCAAGAGAAATGTTTGTTCCCACAACAATGACTGCAAGATCTGGGTAAAAGCCTGCAGGGTATTATACTCACTGTAAATATGCACTCCCTAATATTAAATAATACCTTGCACGCACTAGATACCTCGTTAGAAGTTGCAAAATCAGACATAGTGCACGTGTATATGATTAGAGATCTTGTGCAGGATTACTTGAGGGAATTTAGTGCCTCAGTCAACAGTCTGAGCAGAGGAAGGATCCCAGCCTCTCTACTTCCTCTAGACATGGTAAGAGAAAATGTTAGATCTGCTACCACCACAGTTGTGCTAATTTCATGGGTGCATCTAGCATATAGCCTCAGCAGGGCAATTCCCATCAATGTTAACCATCAGAACCTAAAGAAAGGATTCACCCTGAGTTAATCCACCATAGAGAGACAAAACATTTAAGTCCATATTAAATGATGGTCTCTGGGGAAAAAAAAAAAAAACTATATCCGCAAAATACCACCTATGCTCACCTACCACGATGACAACCCCTATCTCTCTATCTCCTTCCCAACCAAAACATGAGAACCAACACAAAGGACATACACTGGCTTTGTATCAGTTACCCCTTTATCTGAGATTCGATCAACTGCCTGTGCGGCTTGCGGGCTGATAGCACTGAAAAAATATGCCAAGGTGATCTGTCCAGGATGAAGGAGCTAAAACTAAGGTAGAACAAGCAGGTAATCGCCCAGACAACAAGCATCTTCGCTCCGGATCTGCGCCAGCTCTGTGCCGGATCAGCTGGAGTCGGCACAGAGCCGGCGCAGCTTGTCAGCTCTCCTGCCACCAAGATCTTGATGTCATTCAACCATCATGATATGACCACTAAGGTAGCAATACAAACCAAACAGGGGGCCACTGTACATACGTATAACAGACATTGTCCTCGACCATCTAAATCCAGAAAGGCATGACACTGAGATTGAGATAATGGACACATTCAGAGGCCACAACCTCGCCTGTGATATCACCATTCAACAGCATCTTCTAGCCAAAGGGACCAAAATAGGGAAATTCAGTTTCAAATCAACTTGACTCATAACTGGAGTTCCCAAGCATGTCAGTAAATCAGCATTATACCAAGAACACCACATCAGTTTCACTGATTTTGGGCTCCTTCTTCGTCATTGGGTCATCATAGCAGTTATTGCACATTCCAGACGCCGACAGATTCAAGCATTGCAAAGCAGACTGAATGACATGACCCACGTACAACCACGTTTCAAGGCCAAACCGACTTGCCTACTCCTAGCTGCCCTTTTCCACTCTTAAGGGCAGTCACTAAAACCTCAACAGCCCATCCCGATCCTTTTCTTCCTCTTTTAGTTTGTTCCTCCATAGTTTGCTATCAGCACTGAGCCAGAGCTAAAATATGTTTTTCCTCTTGTGTCATGTTTGATGTATGAATTTTACAACGGAGAGCCAAGTTACAATTTCTCTAAACTTTCTGAACAGTACCTCCACAGACATACTATATATATATATATATATATATATATATATCAGATATCAGTGGCGGTTCGTGAACTGGCAACTGGGGAGGCTCAAAACAATCCCTTAAAATTAATGATTGGTCATGACCTGTTTTCAATCATTCATTTAAATTACCATTACAGAAACTCCGAAAAATCTCAACATTATCAGGTGTGGCCAGTTTTCATTTACAACGCATACCTGTCAACTCTCACGCATTCGGTGTGAGTTGAAGTGGCATATTTACGTTCCTCTGCTGTAGTCAGCAATTATTCAATCAACGCGTAGGCTATGTAAGAGATTCTCGCGCAGAATTGAAGTCCTTGTGCACCGGAGGGGTTGGAAGCAATGTAATTGCATAAAGAAGTTTCAAATGATCTAATTTCATTAAAACGATCGTGAAACACATGCATTGCTTTCAGCCGCTGGGTAAAGAAAAGCAAGAGAAGTCCGGTGTCGTAATCGTTAGGCGTTATAAATGAAAACTTGCCACACCTGATAATGTTGAGAGTTTTCGGAGTTTCTGTAATGGTAATTTAAATGAATGATTGAAAACAGGTCGTGACCAATCATTAATTTTAAGGGATTGTTTTGAGCCTCCCCAGATGCCAGTTCACGAGCCGCCACTTATATATATATATATATATATATATATATATGTGTGTGTGTATGTATGTATGTATATATATAAATAAAACACATACATTAACACAGTACACTGTATATATATATGGAATTGTTTATCATGCTGAATTGTTCATCAGGTCTACATGTTGGCTGATTGTATAAGTTACTGCTAGGGGTTAAATAAATAAATAAATAAATAAATGTACAGTGAACTGACAACTGGTTTAATCTCTGTTAAATTGAACAAGTAAATTACATGTGAGGAATTTGTCTTCTTTTTAATAGATGATTATTTTGCCTCTTAAAGTAATTTCCAATCAGGCTACATGTTTTATTTGATGTTCCATTAACAAACTATATTCACACTGGTGGCATTTTAATTACCACATCTCTGATTTCAGAACATTCCCAAATTAACAGTGATTATTAAGAAACTTTTGTTTCAAAACATCTGTTCTATTGTGTGTTATCATTCAAATATTATGTGCATGATGTAATATCTAAATTGGTTCTGCACATTTTACCAAAAGATGATACGGGACAGTCCTGATGTTGAGGATGCAAAATTAAGCTGCTCTGAATTCATGCATCTCTGAAATACCTAAATATGAAGGAAGAATACTAATTTGCCATTGCACATGAAATTTACCAATATGCAGATACTTGCTGATTTACATAAATCTTTCGATATGAATGAGGCATTTACACTGGACTGAAAAAAGAAATCACGACATTCCATCACTTCCTGCTTCATTACGGTGTAAAGCTGAAGCAAAATATATGCAAAATCCCTGAAATAGATGGCACGGAGGCCAGGAAAATGTGATATGGACTCACGTGCAAGGATGGATTTAGTCGCATGTTGTATCATGCCAATCGCGCAAGTGGAAGGCAAACACAAAATACACAAACAAAACAGGAATCATGGTTCCAAAAAAAAAACAACTATTAGTAATACAAACAATACGTTCTAACACAACAGTACTAGTATTACAATAAAAGTGAAAGAAAAATTGAAATGAGGTTCCGTATATCTATAAAGTGATGGTACTGCACAGCACTTATATCAATGGTTTGTTTTAGTGATATAAAGCATGCGAAACAGAGCTCTAAGCTATACAGGCGTATGGCTTTAGAAGTTGCGAGGAACAATAGGAAAGCAATGGTATTTATACATGCTGCCAACACTCAGCAGTAATCACACACAGATGATCCTTGTTGATGACTGAGTGTGGCAGTGCTCCAGGTCTCAATTGGCCTGCGTGCTGGACCGAAAGAGGCGAGACCTGACAATCCCTTTTTCCACCACCAGCAAAATAACTGTCAATTCAAAAGAAAAAGATGGCATTTGACCCTTGTGTGTGCTGTGTTCCATAATACACATAAAAACAGAATAATGTTTGAAATACCATTCGCACTATTAAAGGAAAATTTAAATGGCAAACTTGTGCAATGGGGGCCCCACTGAACTGATTTCAAATGCATAATATAGGACTTGCCATCATTAACCCCCATGCAAAAGAATGTGGACAAGGAAGCACTCAACTCGCCACATTTCAAATTTCAAGGAACGTGCAGGTATGATAAAATATTACTGGAGAGACCTGAATTTTGTTCTCTTAAGGACTCCATGTAGAGAAACTACCGTCGGGTTAATGTATGTCGGGCTCCCGTGAAAGTCTATTTTTGCTTAACTGGGACACACAAATGGGCCCCCTGACACAATCGTAGAAACCAGTGTCACATGGTTTCTCCAATGCTGCACCCTAATGCATGCATCGTCAGATATTCTAAGCTTGAGGAAGCTTAGAATATTAAACCAATTTAATAGTTTTAAAGGTCCCATTTCATAAAACTTTTCAGCAATCTTACCTTATTTCACAAGGTCTATAAAACAACGCATGGTTAAAAGGAAACTGTATTGCAAAATAATTACATATATGAAAATTACATTAATAATAAAATGTTTTATTACTCGCTTTTGATCAAGTAAAATGCAGAGATACTGACCATGGGGAGTGACACTGTACTACTCAGATCCATCAGCATCTGGACAGAGTTTATCATTTCTCTCAATAGACTACAGGATCCGCCACACCACCCCATCCCCCAATTCAGGGGTGTCAAAAGTAATTGAACCAACAATAATCCATATATTTAAATGACATGTTTAATAATCAGTTGCAAATACTATTCAGTCAATAACTACCTGAAATCTGGCACCCACTGCTTCACTAGAAACTGAGCATCTTCCATAGTGATTTCTTCAAGAGCTTCATTGCAGTAGTCTTCAGGTCCTGCTAGTTCTTTTGGTGTTTTGCCTTGACTTTTGCCTTCAGAAAGTGAAATATATGCTAAATAGGATTCGTGTCAGATGATTGACATAACTTTTTACTTAAGGTCTTGGGTTGCAGCCGCTTTCGCAGTATGCATTGGGTCATTGTCCATCAGCACTATGAAGGGCAATCCAATGAGTTTTGAAGGATTTGACTAAATCTGAACTGAACTCCTCTGTATTCACTCTAGCGAATTATAGCTGTTGATGCTCATGATTTAAAGATTCTGCAGGGGGTTTACAATTCAAAGTAAAAGAATTCTTGCAATGATTTGAATGCTCAGGAAAGAAGATTAGAACTGGAAATTCAATGACCTCAATGATTAATATCATCCACGCTTGGTGTCAGTCATAACGCAACACACAAAACAATGTCATTAATGTACCTCTAGCTATAGAACCTGCACTGCTAACAAGCTTACTTTCAAACAACTTACGACAAGTATGCTTTGCTGGACCACAATAATTTTGTTATTGAAGAACTGCCAGTGTTGATTAGGAACTTATCAGTGCATAGTTTCTCACAAAAGACAGTTTGCCAATCCATTGCAGGTCACACGCACACACACACACACACACACACACACACACACTCACGCTTATACACCATTAACTCACATGCCTACCAATAGGCAATTTAGTTTTCAGTTGGCCAAAATGCATGTCTTTGGACAGTGGGAGGAAAGTGAGGTACCCAGAGAAATCTAACGGATAGAAGAATAACATGTGAACTCCACACAGACCTACATGCCGTGAAACACCTGTGCAGGCTACTTAACCCCTTTGGGCAGAATACAAATAATGCCAATTTTTGGTTACACTTTACTTGAAGGTATCGTCATAAGACTGACATGAAACTGTCATAACTGTTACATGACACAGTCATGAACGTGTCATAAACATTATGTCAATGTCAAAAACGTTTATGACTGTTGTCATTAGGTGTCATTCGGTTTTTGTAATGAGAAGTTGACATTGTTTGGGTTGTCTTGAGTCATAAACGTTTATGACATTGCCATAATGTTCATGATACGTTCATGACTGTGTCATGTAACAGTTATGACAGTGTTATGTCACTCTTATGACGATACCTTCAAGTAAAGTGTTACCCAATTTTTTCCTGTTATGCATGAGCCTATCTAGGCTTTATAGCTCAGTATTTGTGTCACAGAGACTCTGAAAAATTATTACAGTGAAGCAAGACATTTAGAAATTCAATTACAGAATTATTTAAGAACTGAATTTCCGAATTTACAGACGCCGGCGTCTACATCTGCGCAAAGGGGTTTTAAACACACACACACACACACACACACACACACAATGTTTGTTGTCATGTTTTGTGGGGACATTCCATAGACTTCCATTCATTCCCTAACCCCTTTCCCTGACCTTAACCCTCAACACTACATACCTAACCCTAACCCTAATCCTAACCTTAACCTAACCCTAACCTTAACCCTTAACCCTAAAATAGCTCAATTTTTTTGAGGGGACCTGAAAATGTCCCCACAATTACAGAGAAATCTGGAATTACATATCTTGTGGGGACAATTGGTCCCCATAAGGGTAGGTAAACAGACACACACACACACACACACACACACACACACACACACACACACACACACACACACACAATTTAATATGAATGATTCAACAAAGTGGCTAGTTTTTCTTCTAATGTCATCTTGTTCATTTTATTCATACCATAGTGTAAGATAATGCTGAGGCATTTTTGAGACAATTTACTGGAGAATGACTGTGCTTCACTCAACCTCTTGTGATAGGCATTTCCACTCAACTCACTAGTAGCAACCTGCATACATAACAAACATACAGATTCAAACAGAAGTCAAAAAGCAACAAGGCACAAAACATTTATGACTGCCAATTCAGTCTGGAAATGGTGCCAAACAAATATACTACATGAGTTTATATCTGAAATCTCTCACCATGTAACTTCTTCAGCTAAAATGTTAATGTTATAAGGAAGAATAGCCATTGCAGAGCTGGTAATGAAAATGGGGATCATATTATGCTGCCATCAAGGGAAGTAACTGTCAAGTTAACAGTTTCATATCAAAACTTCATTATGATAGATAGGAACAAGCTTTATCTTTTAATGTCCAGTAAACATGTTATAACACCTCTGATGTAACACCTCGCCACTTTGACATCTCTTACCACTTTCAACCATAAGCTCCAACAGATTATAGTTGACTGTTGTTCTTGTTGATCACCCTGGTTCATACTTACATGCACACATTCTCACACACACACATACACACTTTTTCTCCTGTACTTCATACACATCTCTTCATTCACACGCACGCGCATGCATACATACACACACATAAACATTACTTCCCCCCTCTTTCCCTTTAATGCTAGCTGATCTATTCTTCTCTTCCCTGCTGTTTATCCTGCTCTCATGATTTGCACGCTTGCTCCTTGTTGACTTATGTATTTTTGTTTGGTGCACAGTGGGTTTATATGTTTATATGGAACAATGTACTTGTTCCTACTGGGGCCTCTTGGCCAGGTCATGTTTGCAAATGAGAACTGGTTCTCAAACATTTTACCTGGTAAAATAAAGGTCAAATAAAAAATAATAATAATAATAATAATAATAATAATGTGATCCAAGTCTCCCTAAAGAGACCCAAGAGGAGTGGCAGGGCAAGGACACTCCCTCAGAAATATGCTTATTAAGAAGCCACAATAGTACAATAGTGCAGCAAATACAAGTCAAACTAGAAAGCACTCAGTAGAGAGCATACCTCTGCCAATAGCGCTATCAGTATTACAGCCACACACGCCTATTAGGGCACTAGCACAAACGCGAGCTGTTAGTCTCCTGATCCACTCACAAAATGCAAGCAGATCACCATTAACTCACGCCCTCTTTATCCTCTCCTGCTTACCCCAGGGTCCTAATGCTATGCCTGCTACACATAAACCCAGGGTTACTATGAAATAGGGCCACCCTGACCTTGACCTTTGATCTACAGGCACCAGAAGTTAATCAGTTAGTCCTTGGCCCATACTTCATCCTTCCACCAAGTTTCATTCAAATCCACCCCCAAGTTTTAGAATTACTCTGTTCACAAACAAACCAACAAACAGAGACTTCGTTGGAGGCGGAGGTAATGAATATGGTCATTCACAAATCAAATGCATTTTTTTTTCTTGAAAGAAGATGACATTCTTACCTGGCAGATGCTTTTAAAGCCAATTATGAAAGTTTTGTAACGCTAGGCTGTGGGACATACGGTTTTTCAAATTTCCTGGGAGATTCTTCCAACCGATACATACCCCTGCACCCCATCTTCCTAAGACAGCTGCGAGAACAGTAATAAGACCCAAGGGAGCAGCACTTAAGCAGCCTTTTTGGTATTGACATTACAGCATCCTTAACACAAAAGGGCACTGTGAAATGCGCATAGGCTTAGTTGCAGTGTTGCTTCATTGATTTCCAAACAATTCTGGAGATGTGCATACTGGAGGGCACTCATTCTACCTTCCTCTGCCTGCAAATCACTTTACACAGTAGATTTTCATTAAATGCAGACCTGAAGCAACCAATGATGAAAATAAAGCAGAAAATCATATGTTCAATTACACCAAACATAGGCGTAGGAAGGGGGGCTGACAGCAAGTACCGATATGTGTGAGTCATCAGTGCATATATATAATGAACATGAATGCATACTAGGAGCCTCAACTTGCTGTTCAGGTTACAGAAAAATAAGCATTTAAAACATCTCATCAGAGTTACTGGAAGTGCACTCGCTCAGGGAGTGTCCAACATTGGCTAGCCAATATTTCCCATCAAAATCCAGTATCTACATGATTGACCACAATGATATATAATTTTATTGATAGAAAAGGCATTAGTTGTTGAACAGAAAACTGCACTTGTTAATGTCTCTCAGGCCTATGCGTACATTCAACACCCCACTAGCTTGGGTTCTGTTGTTAGACTTCCTCACTTCATTTGCTCATGGTCACGCATTCCTACTTTCAGTGTACTTGAACGTTGCCCAGTATTATGAGCTTAAAACCCATGCCAATTCCAGGTGCATGGAAAAGCCGTATCAGTTCCACAACATGAGGAACATTTTACTCCATAGCGTATCCACATTCAACCTCTTAAAATTACAGCAGGCATGCATCAATATGATCAGTTTTGACATAATTGGTATTTGGGTTCATGTATTGATTATTAATATCCCGTATTACATGTCAGTTAAAATGTGTCATTCAGAGCAGTTTTCTTGTGGTGGCTGAGAAGTGGTTTATTCGGAAAATGCGTTCCATTTTCATAAGTGAACATTGTGAATCGCCTTGATTGTTTGACTATCACTCTTGACACATGGTTTTGAAGGGAATCTATTGCATGTTGCCTCAACATCAACTACTTATCAGCTGTTGAGTTAGGACGGTCAACCACAGAACGTTGAGTTTTTGAATGTGACAGAAAACATACCTAAAACTCTCCTATTTCAGAAAAAGAATTTAGTTAACTGGACATAATTCCAAATTGCTTTAAGCTGAATTATGCAATTAATCGAGTGAATGAAGACAAACAAATGACAAAACAGTTTTCTTCATTTTCATGCTGTTACAAAAAAAAAAAAAAAAAATTCCCAATTATTAACAGAAAACTGAAAGATTGTGTGGACCCGAGGGTTCAAACACCAATTTTCTGCATAGTAATGACCGAAAAGTGAACAAGAGAGGACTCAAGACAATGACTTGCGAGTGTTGCACAATCTAAGACATACCTATTTTTGAAAGTTACTATCCACCATCAGCACCATTTTAGATTCAACCTTAAGACACTGCATGTCACTGGCTGGGATAAAAGCAAACTTCGAGTTGGAAGAAGGGTATGATAGGTGCGATAGATTTTGTTTATCATAATCATACATGTTTGAATAGAGCCCTGCTGCATGCAATCGCCCTGCTGTCGTTGCGGCTGGTTCAATTCCAGATGGTCTTTAGTTAGAAAAAACTTTGATAAAAATATTAATTATTGGAAGCTAATCATTTTGACAATGATGAAAGAGCAAATGAAGACACAACACGGTAAACAAACGACAACCAGATTCTTCTTCTCGTAACACAACACAATTTGCTGATAGCCATAGTGGATCATGTTCGGAGCTTCTGCTCATCATGTGTACAGACCATATCGACTGTATTAAACAAGGTAGCTATGATCTGCACAATTTCCAAAAGTATCAGTTGCAAATTACAAACACAAAAAAAACAAGAAGAAAAAGTCATCTATATCCCCCGCCACTTAATAGCTAACACTTAATAGCTAACATTTACATTATGTTGGAGAACTATTTTCAAGTTCACCAAGTTTCAAGGCCATATTTTTAAGTTTCAGAGGTTTGCTCTGGAAACAATGCCTACCTGTTATAAGTTATTTGAGAGACTTAGTCCAATTTGTTTTCATTGTAACCAGGAAAAAAAAGGAAATTTGTCAAATTCCCCAGCATGAAAAGGCACAACTGCATCCCCTAAAAAGCATGCTTACCAGGTTTCAAGAAAATATCTTGGTTCTGCTTTGGAAAAAAAAGTCTACCCCTTACCAGTTGTGTCCGAACTTGTTTCCATGATAATTGGAAAAAATAAAAATTTTCAAATTTCATAGTATCAAAAGGCACAATTACATCCCCAAGGGAACATGCATGCCGTTTCAAGACTATGTTATTGATACTTTCCGAGTTCTGCTCCAGAAATATAGCCTACCCCTTCCACATTACATGCGACACCCAGTCCCAATTTGTTTCCATGGTAACTGGAAAAAATAAAATTTATCAGACTCTCTAGTATCAAAAGGCACAACTACATCCCCTCGAGAACATGCAGGCCAAGTTTCAAGGCAATAACTTTCATAGTTTCAGAGTAGTAATCTGGAAACAAAGAGTACTACTGATCTGGACGGACGCGCACACGCATGGACAGACGGACGGTGCCCGTTTCAATATCCCCCGCCAAATTTGTTGTGGCAGGAATAATTATCAAGAATAGCTTGTTCCTCGAGGCTGCACTACATTGGCTATTACTGGACGTCACCCTTCTCCCTCATGATGTGAGAAGAATATGGATCAGAGATTGGCGATTTTGGTCAAAAATTTCACAAAGTGGAGCACAATCAAGGATTCCTAACATGCCTGTGTGTAACATTGGCATGAACTGTCCTGGATGAGGCTTTGAGGTTTTTTATTTCCATACCTGAATAGAAAGCTTATTAAGCATTTAAAAATATTCAATGAAATTTTTGCGTTTATAATTTCATTCATGAAAAAAAGTTATATTAAAAAAAATACCTTTAAAAAAATCTCATGGAAGTAATACAGGTGGGAATCCGAAGAGGTTGACGTATGCATCATTCTACAATTCTGATATTATTTTCCATTTATTTTTCAGCCTAAGGTCAGAGCTGTCCATGTATTCTCATTCCATATAGAGCAACCTCCCTCTGGACAGCTGCATTTCACATCAAGCCATGTGCCCATCACTGGAATTTTAGACAAACAAATAAATGATACTGAGTTATTGTACAGACCTGAAAAACATCTACATAATTGAAACAACCTTCACTTCAATGAAATTTATTTACCCTAAATTAAATCCCTTTCGGACAGTAGGCATCAACTTACTGAAGGAGGTCAGGAGCAACCCTAGATCTGACAATTCCATAATATGAGACTATTTATGTTTGCATTTTCTTTATTTGCCTGAAAATGTGAGGTAATACAGAATCTCTAGGTGAAGTTATACAGATTATTAAGCAAAAGGGTGTTCTCCTAGTGGTGAGCCTAAACAAATGGGTCTTTTATGGATGCTTTTTTTTTTTTTTTTAGCCTGAGCATAGTGTCCCATGTTCAACTCCTATGCTCTTATTTTTAAGCATTCCGTCACGTTTTGAGTGTTATATTACCCCTGTGCCAACTTTCTATAAAATGTGTTGCAGACATCAAATTCAGAGCTTGCATTTAAAAAAATGAGTTATGTTGGTAGGGTAAATACAATACAATACATGTCAAAGATGATTTACAAATCACTACTTCGTTTTTTTGTTCTTGAATTTTCCATACTGTCCCAACTTCTTTGGAAATGGGGTTGGCTATTAAATATGTCATTGCCTGAGGTCTAGCAGAATCTAAAAATGCACACAAATGAATTTTAACCCTAAGCCCTGTCATGGAAGGAATCGGTCGAAAATGCAGAGGCTGAAACATTTTTATTTTAAATCATTTTCATTGAATCACTCATGTCTCCTTCATTCAAAAATATCTTGCATGGCACACTAATTATTCACCTACCCATTGTGTTTGCAATGCATGAGACAAATGGCAAAATACAGATAAATGGGAAGAAATAAGCCCCAAATGGATTTTTTTATGGATGGAAAAACGTATTGTTAAATACAAATATTTTTCACCATCTTATATTGCTCATTTATTTGATACACAACGTTATTGTGAATAAGCACCTAAAGTAAGATAGTTTTGGCTCAAAATGAGTTGATGACTGTAAACTTCTCATGCAGGTGTTGATGGATTGTCCAAAAATAACTGAAACTAGTTCACGGAGGAAACTCTAATCAGAGTGTACATCAGCTGGCAGCATCTGAGAGTGCAAGCGGCTCATGAGGCAAAAAACACCAATCAAGGAGCAACAACATGTACAGTACTATGGCGGTCTATTTTCTGACAGACAAGTTTATTCTTGGTTTAACGCCCATCTCTCTAACAGAACTCAGTTTGTTAAGGTAAACAACAATAACAGGTAAATGTATGATGTTTTCTAGAACGCAGTCTCAGTCACAACTGACTCTTAGTATTCAAACGTTGGGAGGGGATATTATTGAAAGAGTATCATTCTACAAGTACTTAGGTATTTGGATTGATGAGAAGCTTTCATTCAAAGAACACATTGTCAGGCTTGTAAAGAAACTAAAAGTTCGATTAGGTTTCTATTATCGTAACAAAGCTTGTTTTGACTTTGAGGCTCAAAAAAGAATTGTACAAGCCATCTTTCTTAATGTTTTAGATTACGGTGACATTATTTACATGAACGCATCCTCCCTTTCTTTATGCAGTTTGGACTGTATGTATCATAGTGCACTACGCTTCATAACAAACTCACACTACCGCACACACCACTGTAAACTCTATAATCTTGTTTCATGGCCTTCTTTAAGCTTAAGAAGACAGCATCATTGGTTTATTTTTATATATAAGGCCATATTGGGTAAATTACCTCATTACCTCAGTAGCCTTTTGACCCCACTCAGCAACCATTATCAGCTTCCTTCCACAAAAAGGTTACTTTACCAGGTACCTCGGATTTCCTCAGAGCTTGGCAAAAGTGCCTTTTCCTATTTTGCTCCTTGGTCTTGGAATAACCTCCAAAATACTCTACAGTTGAACAATTTAGTCTCCTTGGGTGTGTTTAAGCATAGACTAAGATTGTACATAAATGAGCTGTGCAGTTGTTGTCCTTAGGTTTGTATTTTGTTAACTTATTGTATTTTGTCACTCCTGCTGTGTACACACTTTGTAATTTTAAGTGAAATAGTGAGCTGTCCTGGCCAGGTCTCCCTCGAAAAAGAGATTTTGAATCTCAAGGGATTTTCCTGGTTAAATAAAGGTTAAATAAAAATAAAAAAAAAACAAGTCTTCGGAGTATTCAAGGGTAAGCATACAAACATTCCGGGCCCTTTGCTCCTCTACATTGTTGGCAGACATGGTTAAATACCATTCCGATGCAGACGATATGCAGTTCTTTAAATCTTTTAGGCTGGGTCAATACGATCAGCTAACAGAAATGGAGATGTGTCTTAAAGCCGTTAAATCATGGATGCCCCAAAATTTTCTTATAAGACTGAAATATTGGTAATAGGTCCCAAACCACTCACAGACACAACCCTCAAGTTTTCTCTCAATTTTCAGACAAATATGTTCTCACATTGGCTACGGCCAGGTAGGGTTGGATAGCTTTTTTTCTTCAATAAATTAAATTATCATTTGGAAATTGAAATTGTATTTAACCAGATTCTTTGTTAATTAGTAAATTAGTTTGATAATAGTGTGACCGATATGCAAATATAGAAGAAATCGGGAGGGGGTAAGTACCCATAACACTGTATGGGGATCTGCAGCACAGCCCTGGACTGAATACTAGCTCTCTGATCACTGCTGCAATGTTGCCTGGGCGGGTGAAATATTGACACCCTATCCCCTTCTCACAGGAATCTCCAAGGACTCAGGCCCTCAGTCCCCTTTTCTTGTTTCTTTACATACATGCTCTTAGCCCTATTATCTTTGCCCATGGTTTACACTAGCACTGCAAACACTCTAGCACTCTTCTGTTCTCACCATCTGACACGCAGGTCTTCCCCTGCATCTCTGCTTTCCTGAAGTACATCCAGTGCTGGGTGGATAACCATCATTTTAAGCTCAACCCTCACTCAATGCCGAGGCTCTGCACTGAGCTGCTAATTAGTCGAGCTAATGGTGCCAAATTATGGTAGGAATGAAAACCTTCAAGTTGGTAAATCTCCAGGAACAGGAGATTGTACAAGGTCTGGAGAATCTGTCACTTTTTCAGCGCTTACTCGACCCAGCCTCTGGTCCAAGAACTGGTACTGTCCTGTCTGGACTACTACTACACACTTTTAGCTGTTCTTTCAGCCAAATCTCAGTACACCTTAATTTTACAACTGTTAATTATAGCCCGTTTTGCTTGGATTAATGAACTTGTTTCACTAAACATTTTTTACTGCAGAGTCCAGGTTGCATGTCGCCAATTCTAGCACTTGAATTGCTTCTCCCTCAGGGGTTTTCAGAACTCTAGTCCTTCTAAATGCACCTTGTGTGAGAAGTTGCTCTGGATGAGAGTGTTTGCTAAATGCCTGTAATGTAAAGTACATAATGAACAAAGCAGTCAAACTGCAACAAGCTAACCTTGACCAGTTTATGGAGGCTGATTTCTTTACGTGCCAATCTGCCAACATTTGAACTCAATTGAGTGCAAAGAAGATGTGAGAGTTTTCTTTTTCTTCTTTATTTCAAATACTGTTGCCTGGGTACAGTGGGTATACAAAGAAAAAGCCAGGGATGTTAACATTTATTGCCAGAGATGTTAACACTTATTGGCACAATGACAACAGCTCCTGCCAGACTCATGCTGCATGACCTAATGCAATAGATTTCCAGAATGCATCTTGCATTGTGACACTGAGAGCATAATCTTTCTCTTATATGATGGCGTCTCTGTAGGCATCAAGTGTTATGGCCATTAAAAACAAAATCTGCCATCAAATGTAAGTGAAACATTTTCAATGTGGAAAATCAATCACAGTGGAGTCAGTGATTGGTTGAAGTAAAAAAGAAATAATTCCACGGCAGAGTCGCCTCATCAGAATCCCACACTACCCAATGCAATAAAAGGCTCCGTAACAAAACACTTACAAAAGACTGTCATGTGGGTTCTGAATTATTGTTAAGTGGAATAAAATCTCAGAGCATAGTCTACAGCATCTATTTAGTCATATTGTCGTCGGTCCGTAAAATAGTGGCTGCAATACTATTTCTAATACCATTCTTTATCAATCATTAAAAATTTATTGTAAAATTAATTCTTAAAAAAAAACAGCTCCACAATTTTTAGAAAGCATTCCATGTTCTCTATGCAATGAATCATTTACCACCACAGAAATCTAATCTACTCATTTTTGGTGGAATAATGCCAGTGGTAACTTAGGGGTGTTCAATGTGTTTACATTATATGCATCCAATGTAGATTTATTTCATTCAGGGAAAAGCTAGCAGATCTAGTTTAAAAATCTGGTATTGTATTAGCACCCCAGAAACTCATCCCAGGACATCTTGTTAATGAGACAGATGTTATAGTATCAGATACAGTATTTCCTTTGAAAGGCATGTGATGCCATCAGTAGAGACTGCAGGTTTGTCGATTTCAACAATATGACTGGCCATCCCATTACCCACGCACCTATATCTGCTAACCTCAATTACCCAAAGGTACAAACTTGCATTAAAAATTTTTTGTCGAACACGTCAAAGAAAATGAGCAGCATCTATCTGTGGCCATTTAAATTTGAACATTGATACAGAAAATAAAGTAGGCCTACTGTGAAAAAGTATTTGCCCTCTTCCTGACGTCTTCTATTTTTTGCTTAAGATATAATGTTATAAATGTTTCAGATCATTCAGATCAACTAATTTTAATACAACACAAAGAAACACAACACAACACAAAATGCGAGTAAACACAGACATGAAGCTTTTAAATGATACTTTAATTAATTACAGTTCTAGTAATACAAAACCTGTATCACCTATGTGACAAATAATTGCCGCACTCCCTGAATCTGATAACTGGTTGTGCCACCCTTGGTGGCAACAACTGCAAGCAACATTTGTGTTCACCGGCAATGAGTCTTTTACATTGCTCTGAAGGAATTTAAGCCCACTCCTCTTCTCAGAATTGTTTTAATTAAGCTACATTGGAGGTTTTTCAGCATGTACTGGTTTCTTAAGGTCATGCCACAACATCTCAATTAGACTCATGCCAGGCCATTTCAAAACATCTCTTTTGTTTCATTTGATTCATTCAGAGTTGGACTTGCTTATGTGCTTCAAATCATTGTTCTGCTCCATAACCTGCCTGCGCTTGACCTTTGGGTCATGAACTGATAGCTAAACATTCCTCCTCAGGATTGTGATCTATTATTGTCTCTTGGGAGTCCAGATGGTCATACACGTCGTATGTTTATTAAGAAATTGCTTGCTGTTCCAGACACGCCTTTGACTCTTTAGTTTAAAAAAAAAAAAAAAAAAAAAAAAAAAAAATTGAAATGCTTTGCTTGGGGCTGGAAATTGTTTATGGTCGTTTTTGATGACTTTGTCATTTCAAAGAGGATGGCCAAAATAGACAAAGCATTTTAGATCATGGCTGCCTTCCTGCTTCTTCAAATAACTGGACTGAATTGTCGTTGCAAGTAGCGTTAACATTAATTGACGAACGGCTTGTATTGTACTTGTTTCCGGATAGTTTGTGCCGCAACTACTGTTTCATTAATGTTATTCGTTTATGCTGGCAGGTGCTATCATTAGCGGCAATGTCCAGGTAATGTAATGGTTTGTAATCATTACATTGCCTATACACTTAGCAATGATCAACTGGTGAGAAATGCTAGCTACTGGAGTGCTCAGCAATTTTTAATTTGTATTTGTCAAGTGGACATAGTTCCAACCAACACTCTCCACTAAGCGCGTTGAGGAATGTTCAAAGCAAAGATCAGCCACCCCATTAATATCGGAATTTCAGTGATTGCGCTGGTTGTTCTTTACCTTGCAAGTAAATGAACTGAATATCTGCATTACCATTCCAAATCAGCACGTTTTCCTTGCAATTATGGCTCTCATCGTTTTTTGCATAATTGTACGTGCACTAGTACCTGAGTTTTGGTAGCACCATAATTGCTGAGCGCTTCGCTTGACAAGAAAGTACTAGGGTGCTTGCCAATATCAACCTCATGTCCTCAAGCCGTGGCTTATCTCGCACATGCCCAGCAATGTCATGGCGCAGATGTATGTTGCCTAGTAGGCAAGCATCGCTGATAGTAGTATTCATTAGTATTTACACCACGTCAAACTGTAGCTCACACGTTGTGGTCATCTCCTCAGCATTATCCTTCAAAACGCTTTGCCTCTGCCCATGCTGATTATGTTCTTTATCCTCTAACTGTGCCATTCGCCTCATTGAGCTAAAAGCTATAAATACAGGAGCACATTGCCTCTGGCTCCAAAGGCCCATAGACCTCAGCCTCAGGTCTTTGGGTTATGCCTGTGTCATTTTGGGGGATTTGTACACTGTTATTAGCTTTCAGATTCATGCATGCTTGCATGTAGTCATGGTATACCCATCAAGGGTTTATTTTTCCTAATTTTTGTAAATGTTAACTTTAAAGAAATGAGTATATGACATTGTCATATGACATGGTATATTCCCTTGTAATATTTAATATTAACGTCAACAAAATCGAGAACTTTGCATCACCACGCATGAAGTCTCAACATGTAGTATATGCAGTTATATCCCCATCACTGCTGCCACCTGCTGCCTTCCACTAACCTCCTGATTTTGTGTCGTATCTCCATGTCTGCGATGGGGCCCTGTCCCGAGCATGCTGCTGCTGGTTTTGCCATTATTGCCGTCTGGCCCTCTGAACAAGTGCTGCCCGGTCTCCATTGTCGAAACGGTCTGGTCCATGGCACCTATCCAGCTGATTACAAATCCAGTACTACCTTTGGTCAACTGACTCTCTGAACGTGATGGTAACTAAAAACTCATACCCTGGACCAGTCAGAGGAGGATAATCTACCCCTCTTAAGCCCAATTCCTCCCAATGTTTCTTCTTATTTGTTCCACATGGTGAATTTTTCCTTGCCACTGCTTTGCTTTTAAGAGGGTTCAGGCCAGGGTTTACTGTAAATCACATTGTGGCAATATTTGTGAAATGTGCTATTCTGATGAAATATTAGGTTTCTCTTGTATTGTTGACTTCAAGGGAGATAACAACATGCCTGTTGACTCGAGTACAGTCACTTTACACTCCTCACACCTTTCGTATTGCAACAGCAAGAACCACTGCTTCAGTTGTCTCCTTGCAACATTTAAGGCCATGGGACGAAGTGTGCCGTCAGTGTATGAACATTAACTTTGCTCTTGAAGCCAGGACATATCAGAGGCTTAAAAAATTGAGTAAGCTTGTGTAACCTAATTGAATTTTTTAATTGTTCATATGTATTGAATGTGAAAACGCATTCTGATTGCGGTCGCCTTCATTCACTTCCAGCTCATGTATTGTATAGAACATCTTTCCATACACACAAACTTGGCCACTGGACTGTATCATTCCAACTCACCCATCACTATACACAAACAACTTTAAAAGAGAAAAGTAGAATATTTCTCTTACAAGTGAAATTGTGCCAGCCACCGAGCTGTCATGACACATAGATTCTATCATATAGTATATTTCTCTTGAATCGGCCTCAAGTGAAATTGTGCCAGCCGGCGGGCTGTCACTACACATAGGATAGGATATTTCTCTTGAGTGGGCATCAAGAGAAATTGTGCCAGCCACCGGGCTGTCACTATAGAGCACTCGTTTAGTGTATTTCTCTTGTATTGGCATCAAGAGAAATTGTGCGAGCCAACGGGCTGCCGCAATACATTGAACATATCATATAGTATATTTCTCTTGTATTGGCATCGAGAGAAATAGTACCAGCTGCCAGGCTGCCACTCGACATATAACACTTCATATAATACATTTCCCTTGTATCAGCATCAAGAGAAATTGTGCAAGCCACAGGGCTGCCTCTGCATATTAAACGCTTTATAATTTATTCTGTAATTCAAGTTGGCCTATGCCTGGCATGGTTCTGTTTGGGAGGTTAGTTGTAGCTCTCTGCCTTTGGATCCATGTTTGAACAAGCAGGGATCTCTCAGAACAGAGCCAACTCGCAGCCAATGTATGCACGTATGCCTTCAATAAATCTCTTCCTTTTTGACATAGTGGTCCTTTCAGCAATGGAAGCCTTGGTGTAAATACTGATAGGTCTCGGAGTCAGGAAGCTCTTATCTACATTGAGCAGATGCTTCAACCTGCTGGAGAGTCACTTGAATGCACATGATTGTCATCTGACTTCAACATCTGATTATTGTTAATCGGTAATATGCAGATTTATTTAAGTTTGGCATCTTGAGAAGCTCCTCGCACCGCTTGTTTGGCAACCCTCCTACACCCCAGCTCCACCCATCAAGTATATCATCATTAATCCTATTTCTCATGACTAAGTTACCATTTTATAACAATGTCTCTTCCTTTGAGGTCATTGTTGCTCTAAACTCTGTTCTATGGATGGGCAGGGATCTCTCAGATACTACATCACCAAACCCAATGTATGCACGCATGCCTGTATGCCTTCAATAAATCTCTTCCTTTTTGACAAAGTTGTCCTATCAGAATTAGTTATAAATGAAGAGTCTAATGCTAAAATTAATTGTCCCATCAGAAATGATGGCTAAAATAAACAAAATACTCATGTACTTAGATAGAACTACTCATTCTTGGCAAGCATGGGATTATAGCAACTGTGGGAAATAACTGCCCAAGTATGTTGCAGTGGAACTAATAGGCTTAAATGTAACTATTCATTAGCAAGCAAATGAAATTAAACTGTAAATGTATTAGGTTACTGCATGTCAGGACATACACCCAAAGCTGCAATCTATGCAACATGTTAATAGTAGCAGAAACAAATAGTTGGCATATAAAAAATTTCAAATGAAAACACAAAAATGAAGTCTTAAGCTATCTTAAAGTGCAGCTTTGATGGTATTTCATTATTTTAATATTGTAGTGTGAATTATATAGTTTTTATATACATTTGAAAGGTCTGTGTTGGAAAACAACTCAAAATCTCCTCCAGAAGAAGCTCTTTGCCACAAAAAACATCGCTTCAGAGCTGCATGAAACGTCCCAATAGCTTCTGGCCATTTTTTTCATCAATTGCTGATGTCCCCAATTAAATTTTTGCGCCAAGCAAATAGTTTGGCACGCACTTGAATCAAGTAAGTTATGCCCTGCTTCACCGGTATTTGTTTCTAAAGTTCGTTTACACTCTGGAGTGGAAAGCCATTTATGGTAAGGGGCATGACATTTCTGACACACACGCGGAGTGTTTGACCAATCACAAGCGAGTGATCAAGTCAACCAATCATAGCACATGGGGGTTTTCAGGAGGGTGGGGCCAGGACCTCAACAGAGCGTTTCACACAGAAGAATGGCAGAAATGGCCAGCCTGAGAAAACTTGTGTTTTTTTTTTTTTTTTTAACAATGACGCAATTAAATCTGTTTCAGTAGACTTTGAGAATGACCAGTGGAAAGTAACTTAATAGGTGCACTTTAAGTTAAGCATTAAACACAGTGTCAATGCAAGTATTTAACCCCGTGCTAATCATTATACAAAATAATTACACACCTAAGAGTGTAATGTATTAGGTTACAGCACTTAGGTGAGGAATTACTTTTTTTATAATAGATGGCATGTTGTTGTATACTACGGAAGCCGAGAACGGCCATATATTTACTTTTTTATTTTACTGCCGTTTTCTCGTGATAACGACGTATTATTTCATTATCTCGATATAACAAAGTCAGTTTTCTCGTGATAACGCATTGATTTATTTTGATATCTCCAGGTGCCTGTGTTAAACCTTGATTGAAGTACATCCGGATGCGCTGATCAATAATGGATAGGCCTACTCCTTGATCTGCCATTTAACCAGCTGGGACACACCTGGACCAGACAGCATCTGAAGGCTGAAATCAGGACGATGGACTGAACCAGCACGCAATCAGAGATGATAATTATCCCACAGAAACAAAAGTTTCTGTTATATTGAGATAACAAAATAAATAAATGCATTATCACAGGAAAACGGACTTTGTTATTTCGAGATATCAAAATAAATCAATGCGTTATCACGAGAAAACAGACTTTGTTATATCGAGATAACAAAATAAATTAATGCATTATGATGAGAAAACGGACTTTGTTATATTGAGATAATGAAATAATAAGTCGTTATTACGAGAAAACGGCAGTAAAATAAAAAAAGTAAATACGTGGCCGCTCTCGGCTTCCATAGTATTCTGCACATCCCTTGTAGACAGGACTCTTTGGGCCCTGTGAGATCCATAGTGAGACAGCAAAGTGCTCGTGTAATATATTCAAACTTTCTTCCCCTGAAGATCTTGGAGCAGTTAATTCTCCTTCATCTCTTACTGAAAACTTTCATCATCGCTCACTGCACTCCATTTGTTTCCTTTGCTGGGTACAATAATATCTGTATCCTCTCGGTTTTGCTTCATAAAGAGATTGGTCAAAGGCACTTATTTAGCCAAAATACTGAATTCCTTATGCTTTAGTGT
Organism: Gymnothorax javanicus; assembly: GCA_029692085.1. Lineage (NCBI taxonomy): Eukaryota > Metazoa > Chordata > Actinopteri > Anguilliformes > Muraenidae > Gymnothorax > Gymnothorax javanicus. Next base: position 157,652,741 of record CM056194.1, on the reverse strand, counting down.
ATGCAAAAAATACTGCCACATTGAACACAAGCCGGTAAGTGTGGGGTGAACATGAACCTCATTCTCTTATGTAGCTCGAGAGAAAATACTGAAAAGATTAAATTTGAGTGTAATATTATGAGAAAATGTTTGATTTTCAAAACAAACGAACAAAATATAATCACCCAAGAACACTTCTGGATTATGTTAACTTTAACACAATGCAAACCTTTGATATACTGTAGAAAATGTGTTCTTTTTTTTCTAACCACGGTATTTTTTCCGGATTTGTTGTTCATTTCCTCTCACGTCCCATTTATTCATTGATTGATTGAGCGCAAGAGAAAGGGCTCAGATTCATGACTAGGATAAGTGGAGGTCTTTGCCCCCCAGGGTGCCAATTTGTTTGATTTAGATGGATGGACCCATAAAATGTAATTCTTTATAATGACTGTAGAACCTTCAGTATGTTTTAGCTTTAGCTCTGTGATTGATGTTATTTGACAAATTAAATAATCCTTTCACAGTTTAGAAATCTAGTGCAGTGGTTCTCAAACTCAGTCCTAGTGACCCCCTGTGCATGCTGGTTTTTGTTCCAACCACAACTGCAATGTAGGATTTTAATAAGCTGTTTTGTCCTAAAGCTGTATTTCATGATTAAGGAAGTTATTTACTGTCTTTTTCCACATTTTGACAAAAATATCTATGTGTGCCATGAAGAATGAAACAGCCTTATGCATATCATGTTTACCTATCTATATAAATCCATTTCAGGTCACCACACTTTTAAACAGATGTTTGCTTATGTTTATTGCGGTCTCAGTTACAATCCATTGGCATTTTCAAAAGACAAATAAATTTGTTTTTCAGAGTCCAAAAAGGTGTAGGCTGAAGCCAAGGCTTATTGTGCCTACCCTTTTTACATATGTGCTAAGTTACGAACAAACAATTGCAATATCATAAGATGTCATGACAAGCCAGAAAACAATAAGTAATTCAGACACACATAGAAAAGCGAAATCAAAGGATCAGTAAGTACATATTATTTTGATTATAATTATAATAAAGATCTATGTCTATTATCATGGATTTATACATTTTTTTAAATTGACTGATTGAGCTACAGAGTTTTAATTCATTGTCCAATTTGTTCCGTAAAGATATCCCTTTAACGGATACATATTTGCTTTTGATGGTAGTTCTTATTTTGGTGTTTTTAAACATACATATACCCCTTAAATTATGATCACTCTTTCTTAACAAGAAAAGTTCCTGGATGCAGTGTGGAAGCAGATTAATTATAATGTACAAGGCTAACAATAAAGTGTTTAGATCAATGATGTCTTGTAGTTTTAAGGTGTATGTGTTAATGAACAGTGGATTTGTTGGTTCATAATAGTCTTTTTGATTTACAATTCTTATGGCCTTTTTCTATAAGAGGAAGATCGGATTTATTTTAGTTTTATGTGTATTCCCCCACACCTCCACACAGTAGTTAATGTGTGGAAGCACGAGAGAGCAGTACAGAATATATAGTGAATTTTTGTTTAAGAAATATTTTATTTTATATATTATGGCAATTGCTTTGGATATTTTTGTTTGCAAGATATTTATATGCGGTTTCCAATTGAGTTTATGATCAACTGTAATACCCAAAAATTTATTTTCATACACATGTTCGAGTTCCACATTATTGACCTTAAGTTTGACCGGTATGTTAATTCTTCTATTTCCAAAAATGATGTATTTTGTTTTGCTTAAATTCAATGACAATTTATTAATGTCAAACCACTTTTTTAGTATTGCTAATTCCTGTTCAACTGTGTTCAGAAGCAGTGCAAGATCATTTCCCGAGCAGTGGAGGCTGGTGTCATCGGCAAACAGGACACATTTCAGATGCTTTGGCACATTACAGATGTCATTGATATATAAAATGAATAGTTTAGGGCCTAGCACAGAGCCTTGAGGGACTCCATATGTAACCCTATTCAGATCAGATCAGACTAGACACTGAGACAATCAGTCAGCTCCAAGTTGTGTCGCTGAATATAGGTGATTAGAGTTCTTTCAAAATAATTTGCTTGAACATGAATTGGGCCTAAAACAGGTTTGACTATCATCATGCAAAAAGGACAGCATAGGGTGTCAGTATGCTGTCCTGATAGTACTGGCCAGTGACTCTTCCTTGCACGATATGGAGTGGGGTTTGGTAAGTTATAGTGATCCCACCCCACACCATAACAGACCCACCACCAAATCTGCCATGCTGCCTCAGGTTAACAATTGGCATGGCATTCATTACGACGTCGCCAGATGCGACTCAAGGAAGTCCTGTACTCATCTGAGAACATTACATGCGACCACCGACAATTTCCACAGTTCCTGTGTTGTGCACACCATTCGCGTCTATTGGCAATGTGGTGGTTTGTCAATGGCGGCACTATACGAGGCCGTCTAGCATGAAGATGGGCATTATCACTCTGACACCCGTAACCTGGTGTAGGTTTGCAGCAATCTGATTTGCTCTTTGAGTGCCATTTCTCAGACCCTGGGCATGAATTAACCTATCCTGGGCTCTTTTTGTTGACCGTAAACGCCCTGAACAGAGTCGATCATCAACATTATGAGTTTGCTGATACCTGCTCCATAATCTGCTAATCACAGTCAGGGAAACATTGAAAAATTGGCAACCTCAGACGGGCGGCTCCCAGTTTCAAGCATACCAATTGCTCTTAGACATTCAGCACGTTGGAGACGGTGCATTGCAAAAATCAACAAAATCAACAAAGGATTACAGTCAGAAGCTATCAGAATGAAAGAAGTCTCGATCACAAGGGAGTAGATGACCTTTTTCTAAAGTGTCAAATTCAAATATACACCCCGGCCACATGTTCGGGATTTCCACGTGCTGCACGTGCGCACCATTGGCTGCGTTTTAGTGCTCTGTTTTAGAGCAGCTCATGTTATCTTCATTGTAGTCGATAATTGCATCCAGAACACAATCATTATTTTATTATTGACCTTGAGATTCTAATATCCCCGACTTTTTTTGACGAGTGTATATGCATGTGTGTGGAACGGTCTAGGAAGTTTTACATATTTCTCAGCTGTCCTAGAAAATTCTAATTACAACTGGATTGTATTGGCACAAGACTAGGGGTGATTATGTATGTATGGACGTTTCTCAAGCAAGACACAAAGATCAAAAAGACTGTAGAAAATTCTGGAAAGTTCTTTTGGGTATATGAATACTTGTGGACCTATGATGCAGTCAATCTCAGATTTAGCAGTTCTTGAACACATTACAACATTTATTCAGCAAATCTTGGATTCAGTCAAGCCTGTGTTTCTTATTCATTATTGTACAATTTTCCTTCTCAACTACATCAAGGGGCACAGAAATTCTTGGACTTCTCGGAAGTTCTTGGACCCTCGTGGATATTTGCTTTGGGACTATTTTATTTTGATATTATTTGTTTGTTTGTCATTTTGGTTTCAAAGTAGCAAAAGAAACCACTGTGAATTGCAGTTTCCTTGGTTAATACAGTTTTAAATCAGCACTCTGGTTTTTTTGTTTGTTGATGATCACTGATTCTTGTGTGTATAGAATTAGAAGATTTCCAATACATAACACAGCTTCATTCCTCACATTTTCAAGGTTGTTAAAATTCAAAAATATCAATGTTGACGTAAACGGGACCTCTCACCCTACTTAACGACAAAGCATCTTCAAGAATGAACGTCACAATATTAACAGGAAAATGGGATGAAAACACTCAACTGCATGGGGTTTGTTCATTGACCTGGCCCCATTTCATATCATTGAGCATCTTATTGCATTCTAAAAATGGATAGTTAATACAGTCTACCCATAAATTTGAACTACATACCATTTTTGAAGAAATTACATCAGTTTTACCATTTCACATGTTGACTACAGTATATTGATTAATTAACTAAAGTGATTTAATTGCAGTTCATTTTTACAATTTTCCTGGCCTTATGTTACTGAGAAGAGTGAAAGACAGAAGCAACAAGCATTTTAGGTCACTTATAACATATATAACATAGAAAATAAACAAAAATGCAAAATTTGGACTCTGATTGTTTTTCCTTTGTGGTCTTCATATGTATAGCAACAATTGCTACGCAAAGATAAATTTGTATAGCAATGGCTGAAATTTGTATTGCACTATATCTGTCAGGTTTTTTTTACCCATTTTCTACATTGTACTTTCTTCTATTCTAATGAGCATGATAGCCTGCCATGCCTGTCATTAATCTGTTGCACTTCTTATCATGGTGTGCTTTTGTCATTGTTTGTGAGGTGTGCGTGTTGTTTGGACTTTTCTTTGCGGCTCTCATCCCAGGACGATATCAAATTCCTGGGCCATCGAATTCTTTACCCAGCTAGTTGATTGAGCTGGGGCGGTGCTTTCCCACAATCTATATAAGCAGGAAGTCCGGCTCGCCTCCTTCGCTAGAGTGTCTGTGTTTAGCTTCGCACTATAGCCAAAGATATCTGTAGTCAGGTTTTGTATGACTTTCTGTTTTCTAATTGTTGAAGTTTATTCTCCCTTTTTCTATCTCGCTTTGCTTCCATGGTTCGGACTATTATACGTCCTCTGGAAGTGCGAGTGCTTGCGTTCGGTCTATATTATTCTCAGTGTTTGAACTGTGTTCATGCTACTCTCTTTCTCTCTGTCGTTGCGCTTGGCCTCCGTATACTACCGGCCATTACAGAACATTCTAGCCAACATGGAGTCATCAGCAACGGCTGCGTTAGAGAAAGTTGTGGCTAACCAACAAGCTGCTCTCTCTGGTTATGGCAAGGGTCTTGTTAGCCTGAACAATCATCAGGCAGAGTTGGCGGAAAGAGTCCGCCTTCAGGCGAATGCCATGGAGAGACAGGAGAACGTTCTGTTAACTCTCACTGAGAGTATTAGAGCCTTGTCCACGCAAATCACACAAAATGTTGCACAAGCACAGTCCGTACATCTTCCCCGAGAGCCAAAGCTTCAGTTACCCCCAAGATATGGAGGCGAGGCAGGAAGATGTAAAGATTTCATTGCCCAATGTGAGATATTTTTTAAAGCGCAGCCTTCACGGTTCGTGAATGAAGAGTCTCGGGTTTCATTTATTTTATCCCTGTTAACCGACACAGCACTCACTTGGGTCGGCCCACTTATTCAATCTAATTCACCGGTAGTGAATTCTGCGGAGACTCTCGTTAGAGAAATGGTATCGGTGTTTGATCAGGATGTTTGTGGTCGGGACGCGGCTGTGCGTTTAATGCATCTAAGCCAGGGCTCTGAGAGTGTCGCTGCGTTTTCAATCACATTTCGCTCCTTGGCAACAGAGACAGGCTGGCCAGAGGCGCCTCTTATGACAGTATTCGTTCACGCTTTGGCTGAGGAGGTTAAGGATGCTCTGGCTACATTAGAGCCTCATTTGTCTCTAGATTCGTTGGTTCGCACTGCGGTGCGAATTGATAATCGCATCCGCAAACGTAACAGGGAGAAATGTACTGCATTGACTCTTGCTGGCAACGGGGCTAATGCTTCTAGCAGCAGGCATACAGCTCCCATTCCGCCCACTGAAAATTCCACTCCTGGTGAACCTATGCAGGTTGATGGCTCATATGAGAGCCGGGCTCGTAAGCCAGTTCGCAGACGTATAATCTGCTACAATTGTAACAAACTGGGACCTATCCGTCCATGCTGCCCCGAGCTTCAGGGAAACGGGAAGTCCCTCTAGCAGTATGGGGGAAGCTAGAGGGACAGACCCAATTTCCCTTCCGTACTTTAATCCCTGTCGAATTGACTGTGGGAAGACAGAGAATATTTATCGAAGCTTTTGTGGACTCTGGCGCCGTGGATTGTTTTATGGATGCAGAGTGGGCTAGGAGACATTCCATTCCCATCCGCCCTCTTTTACATTCACGCCCTGTTAGATTTCCGGACGGTCGCCCGCTGGGAACTGGATTTATAACCGAAGTTTCTGAATCATTGACTATATTCATCTCTTTTGGGGGCCATTCTGAGGAGGTCCGGTTTTTGATGATCAGTTCTCCTGTTTTCCCTGTCATTTTAGGACACTCTTGGCTACGGGAACATAGGCCTCATATCATTTGGGGAAGTCAGGATAACCCAATTGTCCAGTGGGGCACTGATTGTAGGTCCCATTGTTGGGAGAGTTTGGCGTGTCATCCTAGGCATCAACCTATGGGGAAGGCTGACGCCTGGAGTGATTCTGAGGAGTTTGTCTCACACAACCCTCCTAATCTACAGAAAGGAGCGGGTTGGAGTGGGATCCTTAATTTGACTGGCGGCAGCCAGAGAAGGATTGCTATTCGGAGGATTTCTCTGACTCGGAATCTGACATAAAGAGGGCAGGTTCCGAACAGGGTAAGAATTTGGGGGCTGCTCTGAACTGACGATTATGCTGATCTCGCGGAGGTTTTTAGCAAGCAACGGGCCTTGACTTTACCTCCTCATTGCGCGTTCGATTGCGAGATCAATCTCCGCCCGGGTACCACTCCCCCCTGGGGTTCATTATACTCGCTGTCAGGGCCTGAGCGAAAGGCCATGCGAGAATATATCCAGGAGGCTCTGGCTAATGGATTTATTCGGCCCTCCACGTCTCCTGCCGGAGCGGGATTCTTTTTTGTGGGCAAAAAAGATGGCGGCCTGAGACCCTGTATTGATTACAGGGGCTTGAATAATATCACAATTAAAAACCGATACGCACTTCCGTTGATGAACTCTGCATTTGAACGGCTGCAGGAGGCGTTGTTTTTTACTAAGCCAGACCTCCAGAATGCTTCTAACTTAGTTCGGATCTGTGAGGGGGACGAGTGGAAAACGGCATTTAATACGCATGACGGGTACTACGAATATTTGGTCATGCTGTTTGAATTGGTTAATGCCCCCTCTGTGTTCCAGGCACTCAATAATGACGTCCTCCGAGAGATGTTGGAGAGATTCGTCTTTGTCCACCTTGACGATATTCTGATTTTCTCTTCAACTCTCTCGAAGCATAAACAACACGTCAGACAAGTGCTTGAGGCCCTCCTCAAAGTCAAGCTTTTTGTCAAGGCTGAGAAATGCGTTCTTCATGCCAAGACAGTTTTGTTTCTTGGCTTCATTGTTTCTGAAGGGGAGGTCCGCATGGATCCTGACAAAGTGGCAGCGGTCAGGGATTGGCCCTTCCCTCAAAACGTTAAGGAGGTGCAACAGTTTTTGGGGTTTGCTAATTTTTATAGGAGGTTTATCCATGATTTTAGCGCGGTAGCTGCCCCCATTATCGCGCTAACTAAGAAGAATACCTCCTTGTCGTTTGTTTGGTCTCCAGCAGCTGAGGCTGCTTTTCAGGAGTTGAAGAAACGATTTAGCTCAGAACCCAGACCTGCTCCAGTTGCGACTCCATTCCTGAGCTGGTTATCCTGGCAGCTCAGATTGTGGCTCCCATTCAGTGGGACGTTGAGTCTGTTGTGCGGGAGGCGTTGAGAAATGATCCCAGTCCTGGTGGGGAGCCGCCTGGCTGTTTGTTTGTTCCTTTGGCAGTGTGGTCCCGGGTTCTCCAGTGGGGACATTCTTCCTGTCTAGCGGGTCACCTGGGGGTTCATCGGACCAAGCAGTTCTTGGCCTGACGTTTTTGGTGGCCTAGCATGATTGAGGACATCCAGGAGTTTGTAGTGGCGTGCTGTATTTGCGCTAGGAACAAGACTTCCCAGCTCCCCCCCTCTGGTCTGCTGCGGCCATTGCCCATCCCTAAGCGCCTGTGGAGCCACATCGCTCTTGATTTTGTTACGGGATGCCTGTTTCGGAAGGCAACACGGTCATCCTGGTCGTGGTTGACCGTTTTTCTAAGGCCGCCCACTTTATCGCGCTGCCCAAGCTGCCTTCGGCGCGGGAGACTGCCCTTCTTGTTGTGGACCATGTTTTACAGCTGCATGGCCTCCTCAAGATGTGGTTTCTGACCGGGGCCCTCAATTTATGGCCAAATTCTGGCGTGCATTTTGCAACCAGTTGCGGCCACCATGAGCCTTTCCTCTGGTTTCCACCCAGAGACTAACGGGCAGACTGAGCGAACCAACCAGTCTTTGGAGAATACTCTTCGATGTTTGGCGGCTGACAACTCATCTTCGTGGAGTCAATTTTTAGCATGGGCGAATACTCCCACAATTCACTGGGTAACTCCTCCACAGGCCTTTCCCTGTTTGAGGCTCAGTTGGGTTATCAGCCTCCACTGTTTCCTGAGACTGACAGGGATTCAGAGGTTTCTTCGGTTAATCACATTGTTCGGCGATGTCGGTCAGTTTGTGCCAGAGTCCGTTCCTCCTTGTTGCGCTCTGGACGGAAACAAAAGACCGCCGTAGATAGAAGGCGCTGTTCAACCCCATCTTATCGGGTTGGCCAAAGGGTCTGACTTTCCACGCGGGACCTGCCCTTGAGAGTGGAGTCACGGAAATTGGCTCCCCGCTTTATTGGTCCTTTTAAGATTGTGAGAAGGATCAATCCTGTCACAGTCCGATTGAAGCTCCCTAGATCCTTACGGATCCACCCCTCTTTACATGTCTCCGGCTCAAACCGGTTAGCACTTGCGTCCTGGCTCTGGTCGACAAACCCTCGCCGCCGCCGTGGATGATTGAGGGGGGGCCGGTTTACACTGTGCGTCGTATTTTAGCCGAGAGGCATGTGGGTCGTGGAGCTCAGTTTTTAGTCGACTGGGAGGGTTATGGTCCTGAGGAGCAGTGCTGGGTCCCTTCTCGGGATATCCTGGATCCTACTCTTATTTCGGAATTACTTCCGCGGGGCTCTCTGGGAACTTCTGGGGCTGTTCCTTGGGGGGGGGTCCTGTCATGGTTTGTGAGGTGTCCGTGTTGTTTGGACTTTTCTTTGCGGCTCTCGTCCTGGGACGATAACGAATTCCTGGGCCATCGAATTCTTTACCCAGCTGGTTGATTGAGATGGGGCAGCACTTTCCCAGAATCTATATTAGCAGGAAGTCCGGCACGCCTCCTTCGCTAGAGTGTCTGTGTTTAGCTTCGCACTATAGCCGAAGATATCTGTAGTCAGGTTTTGTATGACTTTCTATCTTCCTATTGTTGGAGTTTCTTCTCCCTTTTTCTATCTCGCTTTGCTTCCGTGGTTCGGACTATTATACATCCACTGAAAGGGCGAGTACTTGCGTTTGGTATATTATTCTCAGTGTTTGTACTGTGCTCGTGCTACTCTCTTTCTCTCTGACGCAGGACGACGCGCCTGGTCAGGAAGGGCCACAGGACGACGCGACTGGTCAGGAAGGGCCACAGGACGACATGCCCGGTCAGGAAGGGCCACAGGACGACACGCCTCGTCAGGAAGGGCCACAGGACAAAGCGCCTGGTCAAGCAGGGCCACAGGATGACGTTCCTGGTCAGGAGGGCCACAGGACAAAGCGCCTGGTCAGGAAGGGCCACAGAACAAAGCACTTGGTCAGAAAGGGCCATAGGATGAAGCGCCTGGTCAGAAAGGGTCACAGAACGACGCACCTGGTCAGGAAGGGCCACGGGATCAAGAGAACTTTTCAATAAACGGCTTCGGTATTTTTCCTGTAGAGATATACACAAGAATTCTTGAAAGTGTGCTAAATAGCAGTTTGTTATATGGATTAGCTCTGAGTCTCGTCAACAGGTCTTTTGCTGACATCGTGCGACATTATAGGAGGGGTGTGTCAGGGAGGCTTATACTTCACTGTGAGGGGCGAATTCATATCAACGATGCTCTTCAGAAGGCACTAGGCATCCATGAACAATGTTCTGTCGTGATTTCTGTCCGCTGCTTGGTATCTGCGGCTGGAAAGTTCAGTGGCTTGGCATCAGCTTTGAGGGACTTACTGCAGCAAATTGACAAAAGTTGGTATTCGGGCTGGATAACCATGGTGAAGGGTAGTCGCCCTGGGTGGTTTCACATCATTCATGTTCACTGGAAAAAAATGGTAAAGTCTTACATATTTAGAGTTTTTATTTTGTACCCGATTTAGGGACCTTTAGGTTACCGTTTACATTTTTCTTAGGAAAATATGTTAAGAAAAAAAATAACCGGCCGAGGTATATTCTACTCCGTCATGTATAATTTTGTGTTATTCTTCATGTTTTCATTCACTCATTTTCATTCACAATCTGGGCCCTGTACCTCGATCTTGTGCTGATAGGCTTCATTGTTTCTTTCTTGCAGACAATTCATTTTGAATTAGATTTTTTTTAATAAAGATTTGTCTTTAAATGAATGGTCATAATGTTAATTGATGATGGATAGGTCCTGAAAAACGCCCCAAACTCGGTGAGGCACAATCTTAAGTTCCGCGCTTTGGAGCGCTCACAAAACGGAACCTAACAAGGATATGTTTTTTTTTCTTCGTCATTCAAAACATTCTTACATTTTTATTCTTGTAGTTAAGATTAAGGTATATTTGAATATCTCAATGATAATTTGTATATCTCATGTATTATTTTGGTTTTTTTATGGACTTTAATTTTTTTTTTCAAATAAAAACATGTTTTATTGTTGTGTAAGTGGTATGTTGTGTTGTGATATGGTTAAGTGGCAGACAAAGGTATCTTTTTTTTCTCTTTATTCCACACATATATTTTCATTCTTGTAATTCAGGTGGATTTGTAATTCTCATAAGTACCATTTTTATCGTTCTTTTTAAACAAAGACGTTTTGACAAAGATGTTGTTTTTTTCTCTCATAATTCTAAGCATATATTTCTTTACTGTAATACTAATGGTATATTTGTGAATCTCATGAAAAATTCTAATTTTGGTTTGTTTGTGGACTTGTAATTCTTTAAAATAAAGGCATATTTTATTGCAGTGGAAGTGTTTTTGTGATGAAGTCCAGTGATATACAAGTATATATGTTTTTTTCTCTTCACTCAAAATTATAGCAAGAAGAACTTATATTTAAAATATTTTTTTTACATTCTTTTTAATACTTTGACCTTACATGACTTCACAAGGTCAAGTTTGAGTTGAGTTTGAGCTCTAATAGATCTTGTTTTATTGGATCGGCATTGAAAATAACTTTGTTTGATGAAAAGTACATGAAAATCCACGGGTGACATAAGTGGTATGGATGACAAAAGTGGGCTCTACATTCAGCTCTGAATAGCATAACATGGCCCTCAAGCTTCAGAGCTGTAGAACTCACTGGTTATTAGTCTAATGATGACAGGTGATTCTGAACGTCAAGACACAGTTTTGGAATGGGAAGTTTGGAAAGTCTTCCTGACTTCCAAGACAAATTTCATTTGACACTGTAATGGAAACTAGATAGAAGATGCAAAAATGATAACAGTATACCCAAATGCAATAGTTTACAAAAGTAAAGTTACAGAAGAATGCATCTTAATTAGCCATTTTTTTTATTTGAAAAATTACTAGAAAACATTAAAAAAGTGCCAGAGAAGTTTATTAATTTTTTTCTCAGATTTCATCCAAACTAAATCCAACACTTACTATAGGCCTAATTCTGCTCTTCCTGTTACAGATATATCTCATTGGTTACCACACATATGCTATTCTCATTCACAATGAAAATATTGCACTATAAAAATATTCACACATTGAGCACGCAAGGTTTAAATACACTTTAGCCAGGAGAATCATACTAGTTGAATGGTGACCATGAATTCATCGAATATACAAGAATATTTTTGATCATTTAAATCAAAACATGCATATAAATATAGATTGCCTGACATCTCAAACTGTGCATGTACATGCACACAGAAACACAGTTTTCAATATTCAATTTCACTTTTCCTATTGAAACAGCACCTCCGCGTAGATAGCCCCATTACATATCTATGAATGGTAATCATTTCCTTGGAAAGGAATACTTCCTGCATGACCTCCGATCAAAAGGCCAGCTGCTTATTTGGATGCTCCGCTATTTCATCTTTGTCAAATTGCTGCTGCGGGTCTGCCAGAACTGAAGATACTCCAGACAAAATCTAGCCACTGACATGGCACATATTCTTAACATGCCATTTTTGAGATCCAAGTGGCACTGCATGCATTAATGGTCAACTGATTAGAAGAGGGTGCCAACACATATAGGCATTACTCAATACTTTAATAGTGAGTTTGTGACCCATCCAATATTGGCCTAAACTCTTTTGAGCAAATGCTACATAAATCGATCCTTGCCTATGTGCAAATAATCCTTATTTAAGGCTTTATAACTTAGGATTTTAGCATCGCTGTGACTGGAAAATGGATTAACCCTCAAGCAACCAAGAGTTATTAGTGACTAAAATGACCAAGTGGGGTCCCCACAATGTATTGTGTAAAAATACATATTTTTAATGACTATTTTGCATTCATTATATCCACACAGCTTCATATAAGTACAGAAGACATAATGTAATTAAAAAGAGTTTTAATTGTTTTTTTTTTTTTTGTGGCAACTATAATGGAAACTTGTGTGGGGTCATTTCTGACCCCAGAAAATACGTATGTTATTTGACCTTATGTTCATTAGTATATCTTAATGGTCAACTTTTATTCACTAAATTGTTATATTTTGCTGTAAACCTTGCCTATCAGATCCAGAATAATATGATTTACGGCTGTTTTACCCCTGCCAGGGTAATTATGTTCGTGTCTGTGTGCGCGTGTCTGTGTCTCTAACTTTACCCCAAAGACTAATGGTGCAATCTTTACCAAAATTTACATAGGGGTAGATATTGGTCCAAGGGCCAAATCAATAAAATTTGATCTTAACTAGGCAAAGTACTAAACAGCCAAAAATATTTAAAAATTAAAATTGACATATAGTGTGAGGTATCGATCAGGAACCAGTCGCGATAACCAGAAGTAGCAAAGAATGTGATTTTATTAGCGAGGGGGTAAACCCCCGCAGGACCGAAGGCAACAGTACAAAGTCCACAATCCAAAATCACAATCCTAGGGGCAGAATCCAGAGTCGAAAAAACCAGGGCAGCAATACAGAAATTGTAGTCAGGCAAAAAAAAAAAAAAAGGGTTCGATACACAGGAGCAGATATAAAGCCAAATCAGAGACAAAAAAAGAGGTGGTCAGGGCGGTCCAGTCAGAAAGGTAACACGATGAGTACAAGGTGAGAACAAAAGCAGCACAGGTAAAACACGAGAGACGATCTGACGGGGAACTGCAGTGAGAAGACAGCTTAAATACATTCAAGGGAAGTCACATGCTATGATTAGGATCAGGTGATGAGGATCAGACTAATTACGTGGGAGGAAACACAAGGAGAACCTAACCACATGAAATTGGCAAAAAGCCAAAACGCGGACAGGGAACACGAGACAGCCTATGACAAGACATACAGCTCCGGTTAGGGAGTTCTAATGTGCATAGATAATGAGAGGTAGGACAGAGTGGAGCAGGTGCGGAGGATCCGCTGAATTGCAGCAAAGACTAAGTGCAGGCAAGAGGCGGAGACTAGAACAAGGCGAGTGCTGAGAACTTGTTAATCAATTAGTAAGTGCAGCTATACAATCCCTAGTGCTCGTTAGTAAGTTAGTATTATATACAATGTTAGTCTTGGTTAGTAACTTTAACAAAAACAACAAACTGTTAGTATTGGTTAGTAAAACAGAAAAGAGAGGCGAAGGAAGCAAACGAGATTGGAAGGAATGTTTGAAACCCAGAAACCATTAAATCACCTAAGCATGTGACACGCAGGACTGGGGAGAAGCTGTAGCTTAACAAAAGACCAGACAGGGGAGACAAAGTGCAATGAAGGGCATGAACAAAGACATGGACCGGAATCTAACAGAATAGTGGATTGGGAATGGCAAAAACGAAAACATGGCAAAGTACAAAAACTAAACAGAACATGGCAAAACCTAACAGAACTGATCATAAACATAACAGGGAAGACAGAAACATAATAAACATGGCAGAATCAAGACAGACAGCAGAATCATAACATATAGACCCAATTAACAGGGTTAACAGACTTAGTGATTTATTTGTGTTATTTGCTGGATGGTATGTGCTCCCTCTGGGTGCACATTTTCTAACTCTACTAGGAAATAATAATAATTTGCTTTGGATGAGGAAAGCAGCCTCTGATTGCCCTTTTATCAACTTGAAAAGGACTCCTCTATCTCTGGGGTTATAAATGACCCCACACATCTTTCAATTATCCTTGCCACAACCAATGTTCCAATTCTTATGACTGTGAGAAGTTGTAAGAGGAATACCTTGACAAACTCATAAAGGGAAGCATTTTTCTGATTAATATATCAAGCGTTAAATTAAGCAATCACTTGTACCAAACTTGCAAACTTATTTCAGTTTATTTTATAATTAATATAATATAATCGGACAAAATACAAAAACAAAAAATACGGTATTGACTTGTCCACAAATACAGATAATAAAAATCCTCGAAGTTGAATTTTCTCCTTTAGTTTGCAATGATATATAGAGAATAAAAAAAAAACAAATACTTGGAGGTAAAAGAAAAACATTTCCAGGATCAAAGATTCTTTAATAAAAAGTGTGCTACATCAAAGGGTGATCAGAACTATTGAATATCTGTGGAGCCAAATTCATAATGTATGGAGCAAAATTACCAACAACGTTAGACAAGGTTCATCGATGAATGAGGGCTGTGAAGGCAATCCCATCTGGTCCAAACTGACAGAAAGGCGACTGTGGCACAAATCGTTGAGAATTTCAATAATATTTGAGGAAGGACTTTTGGTAACACTTCATTTTGCTGGTCCTTTGTAGATGCTCAACAAACAAGAAATAGCATGTTAGCAACATACAGGTTGACTTTCAATAAAGGTTAATTTGTAGACAGTTCAAATACTACAAACAAAAACATCATCATACCATCTACTGACTGTCTTACACATGACCTTAATATTTATGCTGACAATCAACAGTGAACACACAGCACTTCATACCCTGCTGTGCATTACACTTTTAAACCAGTCAAAGTGCGCACTCTAACCTCGGTCCACCTGTGAAGGTGCCCCTAACAGACACCTGAGCTTCAGAAGTGGACTTTGGGCTAGTTGAGGGTGGCTTTGTCCAATGAGTCCTATTTTCTTTTAGATCATGTGCTTCGACTGGGTAAACTAGGGGAGGGACAGTGATACTCTGGGAAATGTTCTACTGGAATTTGGAAATTCAAGTGACTTAATTTTGATTGAGTTATTTTTGCAGCACAAGGGGGACCTTCACTATATCAGAGAGGTGGTCTTAATCTTATAGTTTATCGATGTATAAGCAGTTACCGTGCATTTCTCTTTTTGAGAACATATAATTGACCGCCATAGTTCCCATTTAAGATAAGCCTGTGACATCACAGCTCAACATACTGAATTCCGCCATGTTCATAATTGAAAGTTTCCACCTACGGGTGTGGCGCTTTTGAAGGTTGCCACCAGCAATGACCAGTTTCTCTCTGACTAATGATTTCGCCTTGCCCTTCTCTCAGCTTGATTGAATTTTTGTGGTTGACCGCAAACTCGTCCTGTTTGACTTGGATTCTTGCCTTTGCCTTTCAGTCTGGTTGCTCGGTGAATTCCCTGTGTTTGACCTGAGTTCATGAATCTGAATACCTCTCGTCTTGCCCCTCTGCACAATGTTTGGTATCTCTGGTTTAACTAGAGTGTTCC
The DNA here is from genome assembly GCA_029692085.1 of Gymnothorax javanicus. Taxonomy (NCBI): domain Eukaryota; kingdom Metazoa; phylum Chordata; class Actinopteri; order Anguilliformes; family Muraenidae; genus Gymnothorax; species Gymnothorax javanicus. The sequence goes on along the minus strand of CM056194.1, from coordinate 157,637,090 downwards.
CTGTTGGATCTGCTGATCCTTACACCAGGACACTTCTTTGTTGTCCTGCTTTGAAATTCTTCTTTTGGTATTTTTGAACATGATGCTAGGTGTGGAGACTTGTTTCCGTTGCTGGCACATTATTCTTTCTCTCAATTTTCACTTCAGTTGCTCAGGAGTTAAGTGTTTAAAGCCGCCTCGTGCCCAGCAATCCTTTGAAGACTAGCTGAAGGATTAGTTTGGTTTTGGCTGAGCAGTGTGAGAGACCGGAAATGCTATTTGGTGTGCTGCTTATTTCAATTGCAGCTCAATCCCCCTCCGTTCTTTCCTCATTCATTTACCTGTTGCCACCTGACCTAGACTGGGTCGTAACACCATATTTAGGTATCAGTCATCTTTGAGTGGAATTTTTTTTTTGTTAAGTTAAATATGGGGCTATTGTGTATTCACTGTACAATGTTATAGCACTCAAATATAACAGATTGAATCTCATTGTACCGCTGTTTTAAATATCCATTTGTTTCACTTATGGGACTATGATAATTTTCAGGGAATCACTGAGGAGTTTCTGTTCGAAAAATCCCAGATATTCAAGCTCAGGTGTTTTTTTTTTTTTTGTATTTTTCCCCCGTCTCTGATGGTGGGAATCAGAGTCTGTTTCAGTAATATGGTTCCAGAATCTAATTGAGTATTTCTCATTTTCCTATTGGGCCCAGATCTCACCTCTGCAGAAAAGGAGGAGTTAAATGATGCTGTGGAAAATTAAGCCAAATTTTGGATGGGTGGTTTAATGTAGAAAGTGTTTTTTTTCTTTTTTTCCTGATGATGTAATAACCTATACAAGCCTTAAAGGGATAGTTCACTTTTTTTGAAGTGGGGTTGTATGAGCTACAAATAGCGTCTACATACATTATATGCAGTAGAAAGCTTCCCGCTCTCACCCAGTTAGCAGCACCAGCGCATAGTGCCGGACGGAGATTAACGCGATTCACTGTTGTGAACGGACCCAAAGTAACAATGTATTTTCGCGGCCTAAAAGAGGTCATATCTGAATACACCACTTTAATTGTACGCTATATGACAAAAATGAACAGCGCTTCAGCTGCTCGGAATAAACACAGTCACTCTTGAACTAACCAACTGACGTATTCCATCGGAGTAAACTGCGCACTGTAGCGATCAGCTGTTTGGGTCACAGTCACTGCGGTTGCGAAGTCGGACGGTCATTAAACTTTTGCAAACATTTCGAAAATGGTCCGTGTGTGTTGCTTTCCTGGACGTGAAAGCAAAGCTGTATCCTGGTGCGCTTACAGCTTCCACCGCATTCCTTTGCGGGATATTGGACTTTGGCAGTTGTGGCTAGTTGCGCTCAACATGGATATTGATACGCCAATTCAAAAAACATGGTTCCACCGAACCAAATAGCACGCACACTTGAAGATACTGCAGTTCTGGGTGCACGGTAAAAACAGCAAATTCTATAAAGCAGAAAACCAGCATTCGCGAGAGGTCCCAATTGAAGGACAATTTAATGCTTAAAAAAATGCACAGAGCAGACAAGCGGACGTTTCGACTCACAGGTCTTTTTCAACGTCAATTGATATTGATATGCCACCCATATCCCAAAAAGAGCTCCGTGTTTGAAGTATTCATTTTTCCAAAGAGGATTTTGTGAGGCTACATTCAGGGAAATCTCAACAGTGCACGCTGAAGAGCATTGCTGTACCCATGCATCAGGTAAGAGAGTGAAACTCCTGTGAAAAAGTCTAATGTAACAATTGCAGCACAAATTGATATCACATAGGGTCTACGCAGCCACATACTGTGTATCTGCTGTGCTGGTTATAATAGGGATTTTTTTAAAAATTTGAGACGTAATTCTATGCCATTGAAATGCGTCTCTGCCATAAACCGCTGAGCGCTACAGTGCGCAGTTTACTCCGATGGAATACGTCAGTTGGTTAGTTCAAGAGCGACTGTGTTTATTCTGAGCAGCTGAAGCGCTGTTCATTTTTGTCATATAACGTACAATTAAGGTGTATTCAGGTATGACCTCTTTTAGGCCGTGAAAAAACACTGTTACTTTGGGTCCGTTCACAGCAGTGAATCGCGTAAATCTCCGTCCAGCACTATGCGCTGGTGCTGCTAACTGGGGGAGAGCAGGGAGCTTTCTACTGCATATAATGTATGTAGAGGCTATTTGTAGCTCATACAACCCCACTTCAAAAAAAGTGAACTATCCCTTTAAGCCTCATCTGCCAGTGTGGATGTAGCTTTTACAAAATTTCCAGAGGTTATGATTGTCGGGCTGAAATATATGTATTCTATTGCATGGTTTAACGGTGGATTAATGGATGTTTATTTGATTTTAGATCTTGCTTTTTTTTGAAGATCATGATGTTGTAGTTTTGTCTGGATCAACTGTCAAAGCACAGTTTTCACAATAGTTTTGTAATATGTAATCTGGGTTAAAGAAAAAAAGGCACTTGATTTGTTTTCCCAGTCAGTTGAGACTGCAGTTTGGAGGCTTTTCTTATAATTTTGATAGATGGCCACTGTATATATTGAAAAGTGTGGGGGGCAAACTCGATGAACTCCACCACTGTTTAAAAATGTTCTTTTTGTTTAATTTTAATCACACACATTTTTTGAGTCTTTAGATCTTCAGATTGTGTGCATTTCTACTTCGAAATGGCATTAGCGGCAAAGCCCATTGTGCCAGTTGGCTCATAAAAGCTTTCTTAAAGTCAACAAAGCAAACATTTCCCATATTTTTTGGTGCATATGTTTTTGGATTAGGGAATGAAGGGTGAATAATTGGTCTGAGGTTCAATATTTTGGTAAAAAGCTAATTTGGGAATTTGCTCAGTACATTATTTTCACCAAGATAGGTCAATTGTCTTCAGTTTACAATTCAACAGCATAGTTTTCCTAAGTTTGAATTTATACTGATGCTCCTGTAATTATTGGTTTTTAGACCATCTCAATTTTTAAATATGGGTGTAATTACACCTTATCTCCTAATTGCAGGCTATATCCCTCTTTGTGAAACCTAGTTAACATTTGGAGTTTGCTGCTGCAGTGTTTTTGCATTGCTGTTCTTATGCCAACAACTTCACAAGCTTTTCCTAAGATCTTGAAGTTTCTCCTATAGTTCTCCTAATGTAATTGGGCAGTGTAAAACATTAGTCTTTTACTCCATTTTCTGACAATTGTAATTTAGTAATTATTGAAATTTGAGATGTGTTTAGACCTTATTTTTCTGGATTCTACAATAAATTTGAGAGATTACTGTCCTCTACCTTAATTTTGTATACATTAATTTTCCATATTTTCCAAAATTAATTTCAGTCTTTGCTTCAAGACCGCTTGGTATCCATAGTTTAATTCTTGATTTTCAGAGTTTGTGGTTTCGTCTTTAGTGGGTTTTTTTTTTTTTTTGCAAGAGATAAAAAATAAAAACATGCAATGGCAAACTATGCAGTGGAAAACTTGTTTGCTTCTTGTCTGCTTTCTGATTAGACAATGCAAAATTGGAAACTTGATTGTGCAGAATATACATATGGTTCAGATATTTTGAGGCCATATTTCTACCTCCTTTGTTTATCTGATATCCCTTACATTGACAGTTATCCCACATATATTTATGTGTTCTTATAATGAAATGCATTGACATAGTCCGTTACACTTTTCCCTGTTCATTTGGAAGGTGCTGGGCTGGAGAACAGGCTGTGAACAGGGAGGGTGAACTGTCATTGCAGATTTAAGTACAGTGCGATCTGATGGATGTTATGGTAAGAAAATGAATGCATTGGTTAAGGATAAATCTCTCTGATGGCATAATCTATAACATCATTTCCTAATGCAGGCCAATAGGTAAATCTTTACAGGGAATCTGCTTTTGTTCTCCCATTAACTCCCATCCCAGGATTTTACAAATTTATAATATTTCTTTTCCACTTCTTTACTATGCAAACATAATTATGTCTTTGTTCTGTAACAGGGGGTGGTATAAGTAAATGCTTATCATCCATTTCTATTAAGTCTTTTTCATTACTAGCTCTGGCAGTGAAAACTCCTCACAAGAGTGTAGAGCCAAATGACTCTCCCTCTCTGCCTGCCTCAGTCTCTGGCTTCGTCCCAATACCCACACTAGCAGTCCTCGTAACTGCAGGTTTACTTGCCATTGAGAAATTATGGAAGACTGACCCATTTCTGAAACTGCAAAAGCTTAGGTGCACTTAATCTACACTGTGAACCCTTACCCTAATACCACTTCTGAGTGGTAATTACAGGTAAACCAGGCAATTTCTGACCACTAGATGGTCTCACAAATAACAATTCCATAGGCTCTCCTCCCTTTCCCCATTCCCTCAGGACTCCCAGGGACGGTGCCAAAGGCAGGAAATTGGATAAATACTCACATAATCAGGTTCAGTGTTGGATTTATTTTCTCCCCAAAAAGACACTGTAGTTTAAGGCTGGGGCTCAAAGCTTCCAAACGGGATATGATTGTACCAAAGCACTGGTTTGAATAGGGCAACACTTTGCTTCTGGACAAAAAAAAAAAAAAAAGCTAATCACTAGAACCATTCCACAGACATTTAATAATCAATATATGATGCGGTTAGATGTTGTACACCACATTGTCAATACTAGGGGGTTAATGAAATATCAACTCTATAAAAGGGATCATTACCTCAAAAGAGCAACACTACCCAACTCAGAAGTCAGAGACGCATGCAGGCCAAAAACACACCCAGTACACGCACACTGATGCAGGGTGAACGTACCTTTTTTTTAATATATGAAGTGAATGCAAATAATCCAGAAATGCCATCTTCCTTGTAAATTCATGAAACCAAACTGTGCCGTAGGTTGAAGAGATCTCATTATCATTGTGTGGCAATGAACAAATCTGTCACAATTTTCCTTAATCATGTAAAAATATTGTCTTACATAGGCTATATCCTTGCTTTGTTTTTCCGCAATTTCTCTCTTCATGGTTGACTTAGGTTTTACAGGGTTTTTGCACTTGCAAATGAAATTCAACAGAATAGTTTAATTGGAGCATTTCAGACAATATTACAGAAGTTGGGTACTATACTCCAATTATATTATACAATTTTGTCAATGTTTTATCTTTTTCAGTGATCACAGTAAATTATTACTCCATTACATCTGCAGTATACTACAATAGAACCAGACCAGTGTAATTAGAAAATGAAGCCATATTTTGTATAAAAAACCTTATACAGTACAGTAGTCAGTATCATGTATCATGAGTTCATTCATGTAAACTTGACTTGCTCAATTTTAAGGGAACAAATCTGACTCGTGTCAAAACACATGGGGGGGCGGAGTGCTTCCTTGACCACCATATATACCTTCAGAGAACTTGGTCCTCACCAATAGTGAGAGGTGCGTCATGGTGAGGCTCCAAGGTGCTGTGAGCTCTAACCCCCGTCCCTGCACCCTCCCAAGCCCCATTTGTACAGGTTAAGTAATAGGATCACTTTCACAGCTGTGATGCTACCACACGCCCAAGTACATATCTCACAGTTGAAGGAAATTCCATGACCTTGATGGATCCAACTGCACACAGTACCATGGACCTCCAGACAGAGGCAAGCAACAAAGATAACATCAGTGAAGCATAAACCATCGAGGACATAGTTGGCATTATGCTGCAAGGGCAGGGGAAGGCGCATGAAGACAAGGAGACAGTGCTGAGAGGCGGGAAAAGATATACGTTTTTGCATGTCAGTAAGTTTAAAATTTTTAACATACATATCCAGACAGCATTTCCCTTGTGTGTTAAGTGTATTTTAGGAAGAATTTGCACCGTCCCCTCCCTCACTACCAATGGCTTCCACATCAAGATCCGATAGAGTTCACCAGAACATACAGAGTAGTCCATACATTAATCGCTCACCCAAGGCCAATTTTGTTTGGTCATGAATAAGTGTATGTACTTGTCAGATGGCTGAAGAATGCATAAATTGTCACACAAGAGGAGCTTAGAGCTGGAGATAACCCAAACAGCCTCTCATTAAAGGCCAAACTTGAAATTGAGGTGTTGAAGTACCAAAAAAAAAAAAAAAAAAGTTGGTGCATATACACGTGTGTGCATTTTACAGTATGTGTCCAAATCCATTTGCGCCATTTCTGCCCTTTCCTACCTCCATAACAAAAATAATTTCAAATTTATTTCACTTTTTCAGGTGAAAAACTGTGCCGTGATTGCATTCCTCATTGCTCTGCTGTCTGAGTGGCCCATATTTATTGGGTACACCTCATCAGGGGGAAACACTGATTTGAGGCAGTCCCTCCTTCCTAATGCAGGCTGTTTTGTTGCACATCAAATGTAGAGAGTCTCAAATACTTGCTTTGGGGAAACTTAGAACATAGAGTCAGTGAAACGGTGCCTTGAGAAGGTTAAATGTGTTTCCAACTTTAAATCTCACCTTACTGAGAGCAACCTTGAATGACACGGGGGACCTAATATCAGGCTGAGGGTAGGCGGTCATGAGGAGCACTTTGATGAGCGCAAGTCCTGTCGACCAACAGCACCTCATTGAAGGTCCATCAGTGATTAGAGAAAAGGCAGCTGAAAAAAAAATGTGGAAACATCTAGCATGAGCATTGGCCTAAATGACATTGCCCATTCCTTACTGAAATTGCACCTCTTACTTAGACTCCCAAAGAACAGAGAGTTATGCACAAACCCAGGCGCTCCATACTTGGACTATGCACTGAAGGTCACAAAAAAAAAAGAAAAAAGTTTAAAGATTAGAGATCATTTATTTGGTAATGCATTTAATGATTGACCCATCTGTTAAATCAAGAATACAGTAGGAAATAAAGAAATGCAGAAGCCTCTATCCAATTAAATGGACTCCAGACACCTCAGGTTGAATAATTGTTCACCTATTGACATTTCTTCATTGTGGTTTACATTGACAACCCTTAATTCATCATGTCATTACCAATGAAATAGTGCGCATGTCATCAAGGTCTAACTGCTACTAATCACCACGCACATGCTTCTACAGAAATCACATCAATAATGAATACAATGGATCTGGTAGATGGTTGGAGATGAATAAATCCAGAATTATATAAATATACGTGGAGAAGACAGAATCAGGCAAGCCGTGGAGGTTATTTCCTTATTTCCTTTTCTTTGTTATCCGAAACAAAAAAGGCAGTTATTGAAGACAAACTAAAATCTGATCACCAACTTATTTCATTTCATTTAGAACTAACTGAATATCCACGAGAACAGGGATACTGGAAATGTTATCAAAATTTACTAGAGGATCAGACATTTGTAGACAGTACAAAAGAATTTATTACAGATTTTTTTTTTTACACGTAATATAGGATAAGCAGACCCTCTTATTGTATGGGATACATTTAAATGTGTCTTTAGAGGCCACACGATTCAATTTGCCTCACAAAGGAAAAAACAATTAAGATTAAATGAACAAAAAATTAAAAAAGAAATTGAGATGCTTACATCACTACTTGACAGCTCAGAAGCAACTCTGGATGTGGCTGACAAACTGGACCAAAAACAAAATGAATTTGAACAACTAATTTATGACAGGTCAACTATAATGCATTATAGGAATAAAGCAAAATGGATGGAGAAGGGTGAAAAATGCAATAGATTATTTTTCTTACTTCACCTATAGATATTCTGACTGAAGGAGAGAGCTATTTTACAGAGATCTTCTCCTTCCAGTCATCACCTGTTCCACTACATAACATTAATTGTCATCCGTTTTTCCCTCGTAATCAAGTTAAATTATCGGAGGAACAGAAAGAAACTTGCGAGGGTCTAATTAAGGAAACTGAACTCTACTATTCAATTATGTCCTTTCAATTGGGGAAAGCGCCATGATTGGACAGTATTCCCATAGAAGTGTACCAAACCTTCTACGAAGAGATTAAAACCCCCCTACTTACGAGTTTTAATTTTTCATATGACAAGGTATTCTCACAGGGACTCAGCAGGAAAGTGTAATATCTCTGCTCTTAAAATAAGAAGCTAGTGGCCACTATAAAGATCCGGTTCACTTAAAAAACTGGAGACCACTTACCCTTCAGTGTTACAATGCTAAAATATTAGCTAAATGCATAGCATTGCTTATAAAAAATTTCCTACCTGATATTATACACCATGACCAGTCTGGTCTTATACAAGGACGAAATATTGCAAATGATATAAGACAATTACTCGAAATTATAGAACATCATGATAAAAAAAACAGGTTTAGTTTTTAGAGCAGACTTTGAGAAGGCCTTTGATAAAATAAGATGGGATTTCATTTATCAATGTTTAGAATTTTTTTTAACTTTGGTGAGTCTCTAATACAGTGGGTTAAAGTTATGTACAATAACTCAATCTCCAAAATTATAAAAAATGGTTATATTTCAAAACCCATTGCCCTTTCACGGGGGGTAAACCAGGGCTGCCCGTTATCACCGTATTTATTTATTATATCAATAGAAATACTCGCTATAAAAATACGAACAAATAATAAATAATAATATCAAAGACTTGGAAATGCAAGGTCTAAATATAAAAATTTCAATGTGTGCTGATGATAAAATTTTTTCTATTGAGCCTTCAATATACATCGCGCTACAGAGCCTTACAAAAGACCTGGATGACTTTTCGAACCTATCTTAGCTGAAGCCAAATTATGAGAAATGCCAAATATTGAGGCTTGGTACCCTGAAAAATAGAAATTTCACTCATCCATGTAATTTACCAATTAACTGGACAGATGGATTGGTCACTGTACTTGGTATACACATCCCAGAAAATATGAGTGAAATTTCAACTATTAATTTTAAAAAGAAATTGAGTAAAATCGAAAAAATTCTGCTGCCCTGGAAAGGGAAACATCTGACCATTTATGGCAAAATAACTTTAATTAACTCATTGGTTGTATCCCAGTTTACATACTTATTTATGGCATTACCAACCCCTAAAGAATCGTTCTTCAAAATATATGAACAGAAGATATTCAAATTTATATGGAATGTTAAACCTGATAAAGTTAAACGTACATATCTCTACAATGATTATGTATCTGGTGGCTAAAACTCTTAAACTTAAAAGCTTTAAATCTTTTACTCAAGGCTTCCCTTGTTCCAAAGTTCTACTTCAATCCAAACTGGTCAAGGGCGGATCCAGGAATTTTGGAAGCCTGGAGGGGGACCTGGGGACCTTCCCCCAGAAAAATCTGAAAATTAAAGTGCCAAATGCGCGTTTTCCTGGCATCTGGGAACAAAATTCAAGGTCTTATAGTTAGCTGAAAAAAGCATTTTTTTTTCATAAACAATTATCTCTATTTAAGGTTTAAGTTTGCACTCGACTCTGCAAAGACAATCAAAACAAAGAGACTTAGGTTCTATTCCGATAGAAACGGACGAACTGTGAAAATGATCAAAGCATCCATCAGGATACATCATGGATTAAACATTTAAAACACAACACTAAAGTTGTTTTCTTTCATGGAGAATGGTATTTAATTCACTTTGAAGTGAATTTCCTACTTGCACATTAGGCATATTCAGTAGGCATGCAGAGCTACAAAATCATCTTCTGGAAATTTTTAATTCTCACTGAATGGGTTGATGAACAGCATTCTTCGGGGGTATCTACGGGCGTACATATCGATCACTTTGTCAAGTTTAAGATCCAGTTGCACTGGCACAAACGTTACTCTAAGAAATAGCGCTGTTATCACTACTTAAACAAACGTTATAGCTCGTCTTATAGTTAATCCATATAGGACTGCATACAATAGACAGTGTACAGTTGTCAGAGTTGAATAGTCACTTGCAATTGTACACACTCAGCTATAGAAATCATTAGTATTGAAGAGGCCTAGTTGTCCCGTGTTAAAATATAGCATTTAAACTGTATTGCAATAAATACTCAGAGAATTAACTTAACTAAAAGTGTCAATATCATAGTGTAAATGCTTTAATGAAAGTAGAAATCCTGAATTTAAATTAGGAGTGAACTCATCCATAAAACCGTGTTTCAGCTTGGCTTGCTTGTGAATATTCAATAACTTATCCTGGTGATAAGTGATAGAATGTTGTAACTGTGTGCATAAATTTGCAGCTTCATGTCCGCTGGCATCAGCATCTGTACAAAGACAACCTGCCGAGCACCGTTGTTCTTGAACGCGCCAAATCCAGATAATCCTTATGATGAATTACGTTCATATTTTAATTTGTACCGAGTAACGAAGTGGCCAGTGTCAACGTAACGAAGTGAAAGTATACTTTTTATCTTTTAAATGTAGCAGAGTAAAAGTAAAAGTCAAAACTCAAGTAAAGCACAAATCCTCAAAAAAAAAAAAAACTATTAAACCAGCTGGCATTTTAATGTTTTTTCACTGTTGAATCAATGTCATGGATCATAGTTGAATCACCGTTGAATTATGTTTTGATTTTGAAAGATGAATCAACGTTGATTTCGCAACATTTTTTCAACATTGGGCATGAGTATTATACACAACCTCCACTTTTTTGGGGTTTTTTTTTTGGCCAGAACGATTTTAAAAGGGGGCACAAATATTTTAGGGGGTTTTTTATGAGTGAGAAGGGGGTTTAGAATGATGGGGGAAAAATTTTAAAGGAAGGGGTAGATGCGGTGCGAGGAAAAATTTTTTTGCGGTAATTCCAGTTTCCACCACCGTGCTCTTCCCTCGTGACATGCACTCTGTGTACGATCTCTCCAACTTCTTCTGACCTTCTTTTTTTATGTGTTTTTTTTTTCCTCCATTGTTGAGGCTGCGAAAAAAGGTTTACATGTTAAGTTAGACATTACATTAGTATCTGCAGCGGGATTCGAACCTGGGAATCTGTGGACAAAGCAATTTCAAACACACCATACACTGTGATCAGTTTGTTGCTAGCTCAGCACATCACCCCTTTGTCGATTCTGTCGGGAAGAAGTGGAGTCAGTAGACCATTTATTTTGGTACTGTCCTATAATAGCCTAATTTTGGATAAAGGTACAAGGCTGGATATCTCAGTACAATAGTATACAATAAGATTTATTTAAAGTGTTACTGGGTGATGTAACAAAAGGAACAAACCTAATCTGTAATATAATTATATATTTAGCAAAAATATTTATTTTCGGGTTGACATCAGTGGAGGCATTAAGAATTGAGAAATTAAAAAATTTTGTCAAGTATTACAGTAGAATTGAGTGTGTGATGGCCCATGAGACAGGACTTGTAATTTATACCAAAAGATGGGATACAGTAAGGGAGGCTGAAGGTTGGGAATAATGAGAGATGGAATGGGTGAGCTAATAATGACTAATGCAAAAGGTAGTAAAGCATTGTGAATGTAATTGTTATTGTGTTGTATTTCTATTTTTATTCATTTATTTATTAAATTTGTGCGTGTTTTGTTTTGTCGGGTGATGGTAGGAGGACTCGTACACAATTATATAATTGACTGAATTAATAAAGTTGTCCTCCAAAGCGGTGGGGGGGGGGGTGGTAACGGGATATTATAAAAAAAAAAAAAAAAGTCATCAAGGTCCAATTCAGTCAATAGGCAACTCCTGGGGCCGTAATATATGATGTAATCACCAAATCTGTGACTAACAATTGTTGAACATCCTTGCTGTAAAAGGAAGAATTGAGTTTCCTTTCCTCCTGATGGTTATCATTATGTACACTGATGTAGCTACTCTGTTATCTTAATACTATTCGGTACAGAGGTCATGTCAACTGACAAAGTGCATAATAAGCTGAGCATTGTGGGTGCAGTAGAATATCCTGATGACATGGTCTCATGTTCCCCCAGGGTGGAATGGATAGGGATGTACTTGCACTCAAGAGCACCAATCACTCGTGCCAATCCTGAGAATTGTACAAGTAGCATTACAAAGCTGTTGGGCTCTAGAAATTGATGCACATTCATATTTTTAAAATTTATATCTTACCTGCCAACTCAAAACCCTTTTATTGCTACGGTGGATAAATGGCCTAGGAACACAGCCCGATGTGTCCAGATATCAGTGAAGCCACCTTCAGTTTGAGGATGGCTTGGCATGCAACACATTTTCTTATATTTTCAGCATCTCCCTGTGCATGTCAAAATGTCCCACCAGCAAAGTAGAGTAGGGCAATATATACGGGCTGTGGGACTCGGTGCTTTTGCCACAGGTGGGATGAATAATGTGTTACTGCAAAAGTTGCCAACTATAGTGGATTCCCAATGCTGAAAGTCAGCATCTTTGGTACAAAACATCATCTACACATTTCAACTGATTCTGTTTGTCCATCTCTTGACATATTTGCAGTCTCTGGAGTGTGCTTTGCACAATCTGTGCACCAAGATCCCCAGGATCATTAATAAATGCACAAGTTATTCTAAAAGCGAACGATATGTGTTCCATCTGAATATATAAATATCACTAACCCTTGACTTGCCCTAGTACAGCTTGCCATCTGCGAGCCTTAAGGAGGACCAATTATGAGTCTATACACCCCCCCCCAAGTTCTGCCCCAGGAAATACAGATTTGTTTCCAAATAAGTCCAAAGCTATCCGACAATACTGAATAAGAAAATAAACTTCAGGCAACAGGCCTTTGAGGAATTAAAAATATTAGATTGCTTTAAACTTGCTGACTTCTACAAAACTTCAAAGTAAATTATGGCCCTCGTAAACTACCGCAGCTCAAGGGTTGGCATATTGTGCCCTGCCATTTTATAGCAGTCTAAACTGCAAAAAAAAAAAGAAAAAGAAAAAAAGGAATCAAGCATTTTATACTTGTATTTAGATTTAACATATTTAATTATCTTTTGTCTCCGTAACAAAATTTTTGTCAGTGAGGTACGTGACTAATTTCTAGATTTGCCAATGGGATATATCTCAGTTCTCCAGCAAATGGGGACTTAAAATAATGTAGTATTTTATACTTGAATAAAATTAGGAAGTCTCATAAAATTAAAGTACCAGTTAAGACAGACAATTGCATTGTATCTACCATGTGGAGCTACATTACACAAGTGGTTAAAAGCATTTGCATAATTTAAATTTGGTCCTCAAATTTTCCAGTGCCAAGATGGTTGGAGAGCTTTAAAACATTTAAACCATGTACAGATGGTTATTGGTCCTGGAAACATGGTGATGTCTTGCTGAAGGTATCCATGTTGCCAGGGCAAAATTGGGTCTCGGCACCAACACCTGATGGCTCAATGAGTTCTAAATTTAGCAACAGAAATTACACCTTAGCACGATTAACTCAATGCTCAGTGATCCTTGAATGAAAGCTGTAAGCTTCAGCATCTAAAATTACCAAAAAAAAAAATGTTTTAGCTCAGAAGAGCCACTTCAATATCTTTGTTGGCTATGGGCAGCTACACATACGCTTAAACATGCCCAGAAATAGCAAATTATGGAACAGCCTAAGCTCTTGTCACGTGCTTCATTCACCTGAATACATTTATAAATTTATTAAACCAGTTCTCAAGCTGCCAAAAACAGTTACTGTGTTCCACACTGAATATGAAAGCAAAGTCCACATCTTCAGATCAATGCAATCAGATGGTCTGATTTGATATGGTCAATTTCTACTCTGGTGTAGTCCACATTACTAATTCAAAACTCAAAGGGCTTGAACCAAAGCTTTTGCCAGAGTTCAGATATTGGCAAATCAGACTTTCATTTAACCCCATACCTATTATGCATGTATAAAATTTTTATTATGTCAAACCGTTTAGAGGAGAGTTTGGAAGTAAACACCAATGTAGAGGACATAGATACTTTGGAAAATGAGGACAACAAACCACAGCTGATTATACATGGTCGCATTTTCCTCTTCTAAACTTTACATTAAACTGCTTGGCACAGATGGATCACTTATTTGCCATTTTCATCATATTCCAAGTTAGCACCCACAAAAATTTTGTTTGCATCTTCCTCTGATGTGTATACATGAGGGCCCCACACCACTAAGGCATAAACAAGTGGGGTTCGCCGGGACATGATTGAATGCTTGTTGTCAGCAGTCTTCAGTCAGTACCAGGCTTGGCTCAGCCACCAGCATAAGTAATATGATTGTGCGAATACAACCAGACTGAGTCAAACCATTGGTTTGAGGACCTCTACATTTATGTCTGTTATCGCTGCAATACAAACACACACAGAAGGGAAGAGGTAAAGGTTAAACACTAAGTTTTATTTCAGGCTCATCATAGCCCTCTTGCTGCTCGACTCAAGCACTTTCTGTGGGGGATAGGGGACTCTACAGAATCATTGTACTTATCAGTAGTGAATCATTTTCTCAGAAGGATTTTCAAAGAATATGTTGAATAACAATTTTTTACACCATGACATGCAGAGAAAATTCAAAGGAGCTGTAAATTTTAAACCAAGAGGCAGCAAACTTGACCTCACTTCCTGGCATGGATGTAGATTACTGCATATTCAGCACCCATACCCTTCAACACAACCAAAGCAAGTACTGCCAATTAATGCTTAGTAAATAAAAAATAAGATAAATGCAGCACTGCCTTCTCAAACTACAAGCAGCAGTAAAATAGCACATGAAACAAAGAGACCAAATGGCATCACAATCAACATAACCATTTTATATTTTTATATTGGCAGCAAGTATAATTAATTCAGGTGTGTTCAATTAGAGCTGTCTCCTGGGCAAACATGCAAGATAATTGGAGAAGAGGAGGTGCCAGAGAAAGCCAAGCCAACAAAGAGCACAAAATTCAGTGTACAATGTGCTTATTATACAAGGTGATTGATTTTTTTTTTTTTAGAAAAAAAAGAAATTGAGACTTATAAGGTGATATTATTTCTTATAAACAAAATTTGTTATTGTCCCACTTTATTGAATTATCCCATAAAAAATCCTTATACACAGCTTTGCCCAGGTATGTTTATTTTCTGATCTGATGCAAACACACATAGTGGTTCCAACACAATTAACCTTAAATGTTAAAAATAATGACTAAACAGCCCTTTGCACTTTTGTCAACAATAGAGGATGTGGATCTATAAAACTAAAGCAGTAATATCACTCAGCGCGATTAAAAATTTTTACAACCAAGCTATATTTTCAACTTGGGTGACTTTTAAAGCAGGGATGTTCAAATAATGGCCCTGGAGGGCAGAGAACTGTTGGCTTTCCAACCTTGCTTTACCAGAGTTTCAGGTGAAAAGATTGCCTGGTCAATCCGATACACTAATTGTTCAGTTAACTGCTTAATTACCTGAGGGGAAAAAAATCAGGGCTGGATTTTGATGAGAGGTCCAGACTTGGTGATTTCTATGTAACCTGTTAACTGTCACTGAGCCCTAATTAGGGCCCTACGGAATTTTCAAACAAATTTCGAATCCTTCATTTGTAAACTAGGACTTAAATCCTCAGCCAATCCAGGCAAACGATATACCATTTGAAAGCTTAGACGCTCAGGATTTCATTTTTACCCACTTTTTTGCCCTATGTCAGTCATAACAAATGCAATAAATCAATTTCTCAACATAGACACCACATACTTGAGTGCAATGAAACTTGTCAGTCCTCATCATCAAAGTTGTGTTGTGACGGTCAAACCATATATTTTCCGTTCCATTTGGTCTTGTTCGAAAGCTAAGAACCTGTGCAATCAAGATATCCACATTGTTTGTCCCAAAGGCACAACATTTTATGATGCATGTCATTGAAAACCTCTGCGTCTTCTCTTTCCAATAAGACCATGCATGTGTAATAGCACCATTGAATGTGGGAGCAGTGAGCATTTGAAATGTGGTATACCAATCTGGGCCAAATGTGAGAAAATGCAGATGGCAGTTAAGAAGTTAACTCTTTTCCCTATGATGATTATGCACGACGCCTTTATGTATATCACAGGACTTTTCCCCCTTGCCAACCCATTTTTTGTCATTTATAGTTATTATGGGAAAAGGGAGGGGGGAGTCTATGGGGAAAAGAGTTAAAAGAATATGGCGACGGTAGCTGAGATGAAAATTAAGGCAGCAGGAAAATGTTTGCTAAGGCTGGGTTTCCACAGAGGTTAACTGTCCAGGTGTCTCTATTCACGTTTCATGATTCCCTTCGATGATGGTCTCCAGCAATCTCAGATAGACTTAGTTCAGTTTTCACTTTCATTTTCCTGGTGACGGTCGTGGATTCTTCCGAGGACAAAACCTTGACAGTTTTAAGGCAACTACTTCTGGAAACGGGATTACCATGATAAATAGCTTTCTGAAGGCATGCCTACAGATCAGGAAACACAAATGTGCTTGCAGTGACTGGACTTGCCTAGTTCTCGTGCTGGCCCTTCCCCTGTTCGTCAGCAAAAAAACGAGCATCTTCGTTCTTTGATTTTCGTGTGACCAGTGAAGGCGAAAGGTGAAAAGTGAATGCCCATGGAGCCCTGCATATTGAGAATGACTTTTGCATTCCTCAGTTCACAGGTGAATCTTGAAAAGTGAACCATGACATGTGAAAAGTGACCTTCAATGGAAACCCAGCCTTAAACTGGGCAGATTTATGACTTGAAACCATTTCAGACTCGATTTTTGAACCGCTCAACTCACTTTACTGTCGGACCAAATTTAAAGTGCTTGTTCATCCAAAAATAAGATTTGGACTGCAGAATCTTTAAAATAAATACATCTTTTGTGCACTGGTCATTTCAAATTGTAATCAGCCATTCCAAATTTATTTACATTTTAATCACAGCAAACCATGATCATCTCAGAAAGAATATATCTTTGGCGATGATGTCATGGGTGGTATCTAGCAAGCGGCAGAGAACACATTGTCAATGTCATTGGACCCAGTGATTCGTAATTGTGGATTACTCCATTGGGAAAATGCTAAATGTACCTGCCTTGTTTACGGCTGCAGCAATAAGACCGATACAAGCAGAGGCATCGTGGTCCATAAATTTCCAACAAAAAACCCCAACAATTTGAAAGACGTGGATGGATTTTGTGAAGAGGAAACGAGTGGATTTCACAGAGTGTGGATCAGGATCGGTGATCTGCTCCAAACACTTCACTGATGACTGCTTTTAACAGCCAGATCCTTAAGTCGTAGGAAAAGTCTGGATATCACTGTGGCCTAGTAATTACTGAAATTGGCCCTTAATAAGCCGTGGACTTATAAGCTGAGTCCAAACTGCTCCGATCCCCAATTTTCCCCATCTATTCTGTACTCCGAAAAGCTGGTTAATAAGCGCAGGGCGTCCCTTCAATGAATCCTAAAATGAGTTTAACTCATTCCCTACGGAATACTTTTATATTAAATTGTCGCGTTTGTATGGAATACTTTTCCCGAAAATGACACAATATAAAGTATTGAAGTACAGGTGGCCCATCACTGCGATCGTCAACTGATTTCGTGTTTTCATCGGACTGCAAATGGTCATCCACGCCGCTGACACCAGCTTACCGTAGGGAATGGTAGAATTCTCCACACCGTTGGCAGTGGCTTGCTGTAGGGAATGAGTTAAAGACCATTTTATGCAAAAAATTACTCAAAACAAAACTAAATCCATCTTCTACTATGAGATCTTGAGTAAAATCTAAACTTCGGCCATGATAGCGAAGCCGGAACGAGACCAGGAACTGCAATCGTAGAGTGAAAAAAGCGTAAGCTTCTAGTCTCTTCAAGTCAAAGGGATGAATACATCACTAGCTAGCATGCAACCCAGACAGCACCCTACGTCACAACGATGTCAGTATCAGAGAGGAAGATCAACTTTAAATCGCGTTTCATTTTCAAATGTAGGAGGAATGTAGGGCAGAGATTGGCAGATAAATATTAAATCTTTAAATACAAAGAATGAGCCTACGCTTGTTTATTGGTTAATTTCGCCTTATTTGTTCTACAGACCA
Organism: Gymnothorax javanicus; assembly: GCA_029692085.1. NCBI lineage: Eukaryota > Metazoa > Chordata > Actinopteri > Anguilliformes > Muraenidae > Gymnothorax > Gymnothorax javanicus. The sequence goes on along the minus strand of CM056194.1, from coordinate 157,619,191 downwards.
CTTATTTCAGAAACCAGCTGATTAAAAGAATAGGCTTGTTTAAGCTCTGAAAAAACGTAGGCAAAAGCTACACAGCATGCCGCTGTTGATGCGTTGTGATAAGGCAGCATAGACATCGGGTGGTCGCTGATGAACATCACATTAACACTGGAAAAGTATCGGCCAGACAGAAGTCATGTCTTCACAATGTCTTACCAAAGGGCAAACTATATCCACGCAACGTTGTGCCTGCATTGCTGCATCTGTTGCGCTTGCAGCAGTGGTATGTAGCTGTGCTGTCTGGGCAACACTTTTCACCATTAAATTAATAAATTCTAGTTTCTCGGACAACTGTTACATGTGTAAATAAATACTTTTGTAGGGAAAAGCTTAAGCATGCTAGCCAGCCAGGGGTGTGTTTCCCGAAAGCATAGTTGCTAACTAAGTTAGCAACTTATATAGTTCGTCCATTCAGTCACTGGTTCCAACTATGTAAAGTAGCATCTGTTCAGGGTTAAGGGGTAGGGGGTAGGGGTTCGAGGGTAGGGTGCGTTTTAACACTGGTGTCAAAGAAGGTCGCCAAGAGCCTCCTTTGTTGTTGTATAGATGCTTGGTCTGGTAGCGGCACTATATGACGACTCGGGATGAGACTGGGCTCCATTTGCTGTGCAGTGCATGAGGAGAGCCGTCATTATCTGACCTGAGTCCCTGCCATATCCAAGTGAACCATGTGGGATTTGCACATGTGCCATTTTATAACATTTTATCCCAGTTATTTTTGTAGAATACAGCATACATGTATATGAAGAGAGACCAATAAGATGACCCTATTAACATAATTGACATTTCACATCCCCAATGCAACCTACTGCCATGGCACAGAGCAGAGTACATCATTTATCACCACTTGGGCTGCTGTGATGTGAAACATGATGGGTTTGCTTTTTACATCAGTAAACTAGCCAACTCGGTACCATTGATGATTAATATAAGATAAGGCTATAGCTGGCTAGTGAGTCCACATGCTATTCAAGTGTGAGACATTGCATTTGTCTTCCCAAATGAAACGAAACATTAGTCGGTGGTAGTGAGATAGCTAATGGCAGAAATTGTGCCGTAAACAGTTTATGCTGTCTGTTAAAGGTATAGTTAGCGATCATAATCCACGCACTTTTTTTCAAAATCACCGTATTTCTCCTCGCTATCTGCAAGCTGTCACTTCTGAGAGCATGCGGAAAAAAAATCTGGTTTCAATACACAGCCTGGACTCTGAATTTCGGCAGGTAAATCTATGGCTCGGACCGAGCCACCAGAACATGGGTCCACCCCCCCACGCCCAGGGGCAGGTTCATACTTGTGCACAGGTCAGACACAGGGGGGAGGGGGAGTAACAGGTCGCGTAGCGTGCGCAGTTAGAGCAGAGAGAGAGGGACAGGGCATTGCAGCATTTGCGATGATAAGCGTGATAAGTTTAGCTAAAAGTGGTGATCTATGTGACGTTGTTAATACTCAAGATCAGGCAGTGATAGCACACACACGACTCAGATTGGGTGGAGACTCACCTCGGGTATTGATAGGAGCGTGGCCCGATCAACTGCTCCCAGTTGGCGTTCTGACGTTCAAATGAATTTCAGACATGCAAGAAATTTTGGTTGGCCATCGTCAGGCTCTATCACAGTTTCCCCCAGATTCCTTAAGGTCCATGCCTTTTATCTCCCTGCAACTGCGCAAAGTGGCCAACGAAGCCTCTGAAAGTGCGACAGGAACGCGAAACCTCTTCACATCCTCGACCTGTACTTATGCATAAAAATAGAGATACTTCAAAATAAAATGATGATTTCAGAGGCTAGATCACCAATCTGAATTGGACATTTGCACCAAATAAAATACAAAAATAGACTCCAACTGCAACTTTAAGCTCCCGCAGGAAACGGCAGCAGTCCATAGTCTTGATCAAGGGAGAGAGCATGTGCAGAGAACGGGGCTGAACCCCATGTGCTCAAGAAGTGATTGAACACTCTTAATATTCTTGTCATGAATATTAATTTTTGTCCAAAGCGAGGCTTGAGACGTGCAACTGGATCAACAGCTTTGTTTACATGGTGTTTGCAATGGCTTGCCCATAGAGGTGAACGATGATTTGGCATTTGTTCCAGATTTTTCTTTATCACCTACCTATAGCACTTTTCCCATAGCCCAACTCATGACATATTTTTGATTTTTCCTCAGGTACTTATCACTTTTGCAGAAATTTCATTGTGTGAGAGCGAGAGAAAGAAACATTGCTCCATGGTAAGTCATGATGTTAATATTCAGCCAAACTGAATGCAAAGTGTAATGTTGGTTAAATCGGTATGGCTTAGCACTGTAGCAGGTTAGCTAAGTGCTACTCTCATAGTTAACATTACTTAGCCAGTGTGCTCGCAGTACCTTGCCATGACCATTATGTAACATCATTTTGTTAGCTGGCAAGCTAAATTTAGCTAGCCACTCAGTTGACAGTGGAAGAAAACTGTGATTTGGCATTTGTTCCATGGTTTTCTCTTTCTTTTCACTGTAGTACTTTTCCCTCATCCCACTCATAATGTGAAAGTGATCAATACAAACTGTTGCGAGTTCAAATGCGAAAGTGATAGCTTGACCGCAGTGTAAGTTAGCAGAATGATGACATTACTATACTGGTGCTTATGGAAATTACATTGCTCTTCTATTAAATTTCGCAATTCAGTTATGTGATAAACAGCATCTTATACTCTCAGTTGTGACCTGATCAGGCCACCGCTAATGCCTTGATAAATAGAACCACTGGAAACATGTATAATGATAAAAAAAAACCACTGTGGTTCCAGCCCTTCATCTCTCCTTACAAAGATAATCTTTTCGAAAACGATGAAAAATAAGATCACCATGCAATCTCGTATCCCCTGTACACTGCTAAAACAACAGTGAAACGCTGATCAAGACGCGGCCATTCTTAGTTTTGCTGGTCAAGTGTCGTTTTGGCATTGGAATGTGTGGTATGCATAGAATTTAGGAGTGGTCAGTTACTTGGGTGCAGTGTATTCTTGCCAATGCCATTAGAATCACAGGGAGGAGCCAAATGTTTTTTTTTTTTTTTTTTTGTAACAGATTACCTGTCTCAAGTACAAGTGTAAGTATACGCTTACAGTTTCATCAAATATGACAAAAACTTTTTACAAAAGTTATCTACTGTACTTTTAGGGGGAAAGTTTCTGCCATCTAAAATTTTGGCTCAGTAGCTGTCATTAAAACAATGGGCCTTGTTTATCAAGCAACATATGAACAAATTTTCTTGTATTTCCTACATGCCAAAGTTTACACAAAAAAGGATATACTAAACTTTTCTTAGGGAAGACTTGTTCAGGTTAACAAATAAGAATGTGACAGCAGTCGTTAAATATGTGTAAACTGCATAGCTCTTCTTCTACCTTGAATATTTAATATTTAGCACATAAATCGAACATTGACCTCTTTGTTCTCAAATGATAAAATAATCAGAAAATAAGGAAACTTTTTTTTCATTTAATGTTTGGCTTCTCAATGAAGTGGGGCATGAAATAAAATATTCAAAATGATGGAACAATAAACGGGTACTAGGAGTTATAAATGTGCACTAATGCGCCTAATGTAGAGTACGATTCTTTAAAGGGTCAATCCGTTGTGAATCTTACCATATGGCTTATTTTGCCTTATCTGAAGATTTGGCAAGAGCATATTATCAGAGACCATGCTAATTTTTTTGAGGCGAGTAATGAGTGGCTGATGAGCCGGTTCCAATTCCCAAAAGCTCTAATATTAAGGATGAAGAGACATTTCCACTAAATATTAGTTTAATCATGACTACAGCCTAATTACTCAAAAGTCACAAGTAAATAACAGTTTAATGTTGGAACAAAAGTATCACTTTCATTGTTTTTGGGCCATAGCTTTTCCCCAGGCAATCGAGATGTTGATGACATCATACCGAAAACAACAAAGCCAGTGATGGTTACAAGTTAACAGAGCGGAGGCATTTTAAACCATGTTACACAAATTGCAACATAGCCTTTTCATGCAGCATATCCCCTCAACAGGAAGAAACTTGGCTAAAAGCTCATGATGACCATTTTACCTCATCAAAATACCATTCAAGCACAAAGCAACTAAATGAGCTTGTAGCAAAACATGAAACAAAACAATATCAGAGTGTGATCGCGTATATGGCGCGAGCGACTCTGCTCATTTTGTGCAATGGAGACAAATGATGTATCAAATGAAAGAGGAGACTGCAACGATATAAGGCTTGTCAGTTCAGGCCAATGTCACGCTCAAACAGCACCTGAAGCACTGCAGGCATACACTTCACATTCATGTACTTTGTTTGCTGTCATTAGTAAGAGGTCTCATTTCCGGGCACTGTGATTTGGCCTTTTCGAGAGCAAAATCCCCAATGAAAACGCTATTGGTGGTGTTTTTTTTTTCTGAAATTTCAGTCAGTTGTTATTTATCTCAGTGGGACATGATTTATTGCTAATTGGGGAAATTTTAGATGCAACTTCAGTTCACCTTCAAGGTTGCGCAGCATCTTAGAGCCTTTTGAAACGAGGTAAATGAGTGCTCCACCACCACTCGTTTATAAAGATGTGATGTTGAGGTCATTCAAATGTTAACCGGCTTCATGAATTTAGTCTTTAAAGAAAAACAAAGCTATGAATATATCAGATGGAAAAGAGTGGAATTGTCAAGTTTGCGAAGTCTACCTTTGAAATATTTTAATTCATAGCAGCTGATCTACAAACACAAAACATTCTTTTTCAAAGACATAACGTGGTGCAACTGGCCCCGTTGGCATTAAAAATTGGTGGAAAATGCATTATCATAATTTGCTCAATCAAGTCTGATGACCATTACATGAATATTCTGTCTTATATAAATTGTCTCTTTATAGACTGCAGTGTAATCAATGCGGATGGAATGGCAGAAAGTATTAATGGTTCAAAAAATGTTACAGCTTGTGGTGAAGGCTATATTTGTTCTGAATATTTCAAAACTGGTGGAAAATTTTTTGTCAGTTTTGCTTTCTTTTTGCTTCAGTGCCTTTGTGATACATGGATTTTTCTCAGACTCCTTAATCAACACTGCCTGTGTCCTAGTAATAAAATAAATAAACCTGGAAATGAAACTTACAATAATAACTACAGACCTCTAGCTCTTGCTTCAATTGTGTCCAAGGTATTGGAAATTATTATTCTCAGCTGTTTTGTCAAGTACTTGGAAACAACAGAGTCCCAGTCTGGTTTTAAACTTGGGCTATACTTAAGGAGACTCTTGAGCATTACTCATCACAATCTAGACACGCATTTTTATGTTTTTTAGATGCCAAAAAGGTTTTTGATGAAGTTTATCACTGGAACTTGTTCCATAAATTGATAAACAATGGTACACCCTTATTGCCCATACAGTGGCTTTTCATGTGGCATTGTGCACAGAAAGCTCAAGTTGGATGAGATGACATTTTGTCTGATCAATTTCTGGTTGATAATGGGGGGAAAACCCTTAGTGTGAGGATAATGATATTTGTAAGCAGATGCGCTCATTTTATATTAGAAGTAGCATGTAAGTATCTCATTTGGAGTTTGATAACTACAGCTACAATGTAAAAATACAGTTGTTTAATGCAGTGGTTCTCAACATCGGTCCTGGGGACCCCATGTGTGTGCTGGCTTTTGTTCCTACCACAATTGCAATTGTAGAACTTTAACAAGCTGTGACTGTCTTCATTAGGTGCTTTTCATGTTCAGAGTTGTTTATATATCTCTTTAGTCAAATGTTACATTGGAACATCCATACATGCAATGAAGAATAAAACACCCTTGAAGATAGTGTGTTTATTGCAATACTGCAAGTAATGTCAAGTAACATAACATGTCAGATCAAATTATACACTGAGGAAATCAATAAACCCCAGATTAGGCTGCTGGACACAACTGTTTCAAGTTCTTTCAAAAAGCTTCAGGTGAACTTAATCAGATCAACATAACACAAAACTGGTTTGTTTGTGGACTACATTTGTCATGATGAGCCAAGTAGTTTTCACTAATTAATAGCCATCTACATCATTAATTTGATTGGTTACATTGTTTTCTCTACTTTTATGCTGTTATTTCCGATATACTGCAATGTGCGAATGCTATTTTTGAAATTCTTGATGGCAAATCGATATTTCTGTTAAGTTGTGGGTTAAGAGGGCAAGTAACTGCTCTTGCACATAATTAAGACAAATTAGCAGCTTGTTAAAATCCTACGATTGCGATTGTGGTTGGAACAAAAGCCAGCACACACATGGGGTCCCCAGGACTGACGTTGAGAACCACTGGTTTTAATGCATATTGCTGTTGTTTATATTATTCTGCTTTGTGGTGTAACTACAGCCAGTCTTTCTTGCACAGACTTACTTTGCATACAACAACACTTTCAGAAGACTTGTTTTTATGCTGAAATATTGTTGTGCCAACATTATGTTTGAAAATAATGGTGTGATTACTTTTAGAGAAATGTTACGTAAACTGTCTTTTTTTTTAAAAAAGTGAATTTTATGCTCCTCAAACAAGATTATTCAAAATATTGTTGACACTTCAGCCTATGCGTCAGTATTTCAGCATTACTGGCAAAATCATCTTGTATATAGAAGTCAAGGAAGAATATGCATGTCTTTGTGCATTTACTATTTATCTTTTACCTTTATATTATCTTTATTTTATTTGTAACTCTATATGTTTTATTTGGAACTGTTATCATGTACAGTTAAGCCCATAAAATTTGGACATTGACACAATTTTCATTGCTCTAGCTTTGTATGCCACCACAGTGGATATGAAAAGAAACCATAAAGATTTGCTTCAAGCGCAGACTTTCAACTTTCAAAAATATAACAACCTGCTCAAATTCTGTGGAGTAATCACCTGATTGTCCATATCAACTGTTCACTGTTGTTTCTTCTAAAGATGATAAATTGTGATAAGCTGGCTTTAACATCTGGTCACGGCAAAAGAAAGCATGTGATGCTTTAACTAGTTTGGATGTGCCAAAATATGTGCTAAAATTATGCACCAAAATAGTTGCACTATTGGCTGTGAAAACTATGCAGACCGTGCAGAAATTTTTCTTTTTTATTCCCTCGAAAACAGGTTTTAAAATATCCATAAATATAAGTTGTTTTACTGATATTTATGGATATTTGAGTTTTTCTATTATCAGTTTAACTGATTTTGATCATATTGCTTATATCCTGAAAGCTTTCACTTAAAAGTTTGTCCATATTTGAAAAAGTGCCCCATAGCAACTTTTTTTTTTAGATTATCTATTTCTGAACAGCGATGTTTACTATGCTTGCTATGTATTTAACCATTGGTTTTGCCATGACCGGAAGTTGGTGCCTATATGACCATGGCGGAATGGACCAAGAATAGAGAGTGTGCAGCCCAGTTTTTTTTCTCTTTGTCATTGGGCAGGATACATGACCTGGAAAATAAAGCATGTTGGGGGGGTTGGGAAGTGGGGGCAGGCACCCCGAGCCAGTGGAGCAGACATTTCTATGGGCAACGAAGGGTGGGCAATGAAAGGTGTACAAGTCCACCTTATCTCGAAGATGTAGGTCCATGGTTTAGATTTACCAGGAGAGAAAACATAGATTGCAGGATGAAAACATAAATTTTACTGGTCTGGCAGTGAAAGACAATACAAAGTTTTATTGTATAAAGACATTCCCAATATTAACCTGCAAGAAATCTATGTCATTTTTATTAGAACTGGTGGAAAAGACCCTCGAGATGTTTGAGTCCTCCTTTGGGTCTATACAAGCCATAGCGCCGACTGATTGCTAGCTACATATTGATTTCAGGTTATTTGAGCTGTAAAGAATGGGCTATATTGATGTCACAATAAAATGTTGGATGGATCACTGTATTGATGATTGTGTTTTATAGGTATGTGGCTCCACAGTACATGTGGGACCACTGAAGGTCATATATTGAGAAAAATAACATCACAGCATGTGCTTGTTACTGTTTTGTCACAGTGATGAACTGCATGTCTCTGCAATTTATATACATATATACAGCGTTGTGTGTATTATATTTATATTTGAAGAAGAATTGCTAAATCGCTCTCTTTACTGAAAATGAGTCGATCATTGATTTTTTTTTTTTTTTGCACCGCTGTACATTTTCCATTCCTGAAGCAACATGTATGATATTCATAAATAAGACAGAAAATACATAAGGAGCACTGTACCTCTAAATCAAATGCTTTTTTTGTTCTATTTCTCCTTTCTGCCTACTCATTCCATCCAATGACTATTGTGCAATTTAGGCTCAGTTAGAGGATACATGACGAAAATATTTCTCATTTTCAGCTAAACACTAAATATGGGACCAGGCAACAGATTCAAGCAATGAACTGCTCAAGAATAGCTGCTGGATAGCATATCCTTCAGGCTTCTGTAGCACAGAGTGTCACTCATATTTAAGGGGTGTCCTATCACTTTCCACAATATTCATGAGTCCATTGTCTGTAGTCAGCAAAAATGTAAAAGAATACAGAGCAGAGCTCCACGCAGGCATAGAGTCTCCTAGAAATTGCAAACTAATTTGTGTATTTTGCAGGGGGTCCCCAGAGCTCAGGTATTTTGCAAGGGCTGTTTAATACTAATCCATCAGTCCCGCAAGCTTACTTTTGAAATGGGTCAGATGTCAGTTATACTGTTTTTGGTAAATTTGATTGAAATACTTGCATAATCCTAATCTTTTCTGAATGAAAACACTGAGATTTGCTGTAGATGTCCTCACAGTTTTGCTCACTCATATATACACACACCAGTGGGCTCATGAGTGATTCACACCCCTGCCTGGAAATTCACAAAAATACTATAGAAATTACTGAATACCATTTTAGAGATAAACTCAGAATTTATTCATGTTTCTATGGAACCAACCACAATTATTTATTCATTTGATAAATAATCAATTTTCTCCAAATCAAGGATTCAAAATTAATGGCAACCGTAAAGATGTTATTGTTAAAAAATTAATCAAATTTGAAACAGAAATTAGACTCAACTTACTTGAGTTGCAGAAACATCTAAGTTTCAAGGAACTATATCTTGTCAATATGTCACCTCCTGTTTCTCTAGGGTATAAAAATGACTTAGCATAGCCTCATCCAGAGCCATGAAGAAAACAACAAAAAAAAAAACAAAAAAACTGGCAGTTTAAAAGAGACAGATGGGCGCAGACCTTCATAAATGTAATGGTTACCATTAAAATCCTGAAAATATTAAATGTACCTTAGAGCACTTTCAGGGTAGTGGATTTAAATGCACTGGTAAGAAGCACTGTGTGTTCTGACTCAGTCTTTATTTGAATATTATTGAAATTTTCAGCGACTTGTGCCACAGTCACCCTTCTGTTAGTTTGGACCAGACTGGATAGCCTCCATGGCCCTCGTGCATTGATGAGCCTTGGGTGCCCAGTACCCTTTCACAAGTTCATGGTTTGTCCCTCCTAGGACCACTGTCAGTAGGTACTTTCATCTGCTGACAGGAAGCACCCGGAAGTCTTGCCAATTCACATATGATCTAACCCATTCATCAGGTCATAATGATTTGGCCCTCGTCAAAGTCGTCCAATTCCCACTTCTCCTACATCCAACACTTCGAATCTGAGAACCGACTGTTTGCTTACCGTCTAAGATCTGTCAGCTGACCTTGACATGTGCCATTGTTATGAGATAATCAACATTATTCGCTGCATCTGTGTGTGGTTTTAATGTTGTAGGTCATCGATGTAAATCCTCTACCCTGACATTAGCTAGACAAGAGAAAATTACCTCTTTATTGAGGGCTTTTTCATCTCCAAAGTAATTATATTTTATTCTGAAGTAAATCTTGGGAACATACATTATTAGCTTAGTGGTTGCTGGGGAGCTGAGATTGAATGAAAATGGCTGACGGTGGCAGAAAATATCTGTCAAACCTTTCATAACAAATACTAATTCTCAAACCTGGCTTTCAGTGTATCTTGGTAGAGAAACTTATCTGTTTTTGTGAACATTTCATTGACTATTTCTACAATAACAGAGGACAACAGGGGCTGCAAGCATCACAGGACAATAAGGTGGAATAATATGTCACAGATTTAATTAAAAAACTATTGGTCAAAATAGGCAGACAGGTAAAAAAATATGATGTTATTGCATGATTATAAAATACATGATGCAATTGAAAATTCAGAGTATTCAGGAAACCATTCAAAATCATCATTCAATAGCTTATTTTTATGTGGAATAGCAACAGTTTCATTTTAACAGAGTCTGGCTTACCGTAGTACATAGTTCCTGAAGATCAATTTTAATTCAAAGGATGAACAGTGAAGTATACAACTTTATGGAGGATAGTAGAATCTTTTCTTAAATAAATTCTCATGTTAACTTCCTGAGATGAGCTCCCACAATCTGCCAACATGTTGGTCCCAATGTTTTCTGAAAATGCAAACTTGTACATGATTTGTTCATAATGCATGGTATGACACAGCATATAAGCAAATATTTGGATTTTAAATGAAGAATTCATAGGTATGATACTTAAATCAAAGTCTAGCTGCTTTCCGATGCAATTTTTTTTTTCTCACCATAGCACTTCCAGTCAGGAGATTTATAGAGCTGTTTATACACTATGAAAAGATTCATGTGGTTCTCTAATACCCATTTTATATTTGAAGCCTTGCATTTTTTTTCATCAACCAAGCAGGTAGTGTGATTTATATTTTATGAAATGTCATGTCAGTATAAAATGAAAACTGGAACTTTGTCTTCCATAAAATACTGCGTGTTTTGGAAGAAAACACAACTGTCACTTCAAAAAACTGGATCATTCAAATCTTCAGAGTACAACCATGCTTTGCTAAAGCAGATATAACTTGTGAATAATTTTGAATAATTTTGGCATCATAGCTGTGCATATTTAGGTGTCTATTCACATGTACAAAAAAAGTGCTAGCTACTTAGTGGAAATAATCCCTGGCTGCTGTTTCATTGTGCTGTATTACTTTTTCAGGACAGATATTCTCATGCAAAAAGAAACTTGTAGAACAAAAATTACAAGAAAAATATATTATACATATATAGCCAATATGGTATTCCATCATTGCTTACCCTAACCACTGCTGCAAGCACATATCAAAGTCAATCTAAAAAATTACAGCATATGTATACATAATTTTAAAATATTTCAAACCAAACAATGGTATTAATGGATTAAGTGAGTTATTTTTGTCATTTAATGGATGGTATTTTCCTCCTCTGGGTGCACATTTTCTGTCTCGACCAGGAAATAATAACAGTTGCTTTGGGTGAGGTATCCAGCCACTGAGTGCTCTTTTATCAACTCGAAAGACTCTTCCTTATCTCTGGCATCATAAATGATCCCACACGTCTTTCAATTATCTTTGCCACACCAAAGGTCCAGTTAATCTAAAAACCTATGAGAAGTTGTAAGAGGAATAGCTTGACAAACTAATGGAAGGAAACTTTTTTTTTTCTGATTTAAAATATCAAAACGGCACATAAAAATATACTTCTGGGATCCTAAATGATCCCACTTAGTCACTTGAGGGTTACTTACTTGGTGTCTTCAGTCCATGGACATTTATTAAGTATTGTGAAAAGGAATGTCAACATTACAAAGTGGTAAATACTTTTTTATCCCAACTTTTCAATTGAATTTTTATGTGGTGAGACATCAAATAATGTGCTGTTGCATTGTTTTAAACACAGTACACAGCAAAAATAATTTGCAAATTGCTTTCAGTTTTAATATTAATTTCACTGAGCATCCTAACCTTTTCTGGTTTGGGGTTTTAATAAATATTTTGTACTAAAGTAATAAGTGAGAATCACATTTTCTGTGGTTTACTTCACATTTTCAGTTCAAATCTGCACCTTATAAAAAAAAAATAAAATAAGATATCAGTATTATAGTGGAAACCACTTCACTCACTTCATGGTCACCTTTTTTGGTGAAGCAAAGGTGTCTAGTAGCTTTCATTATATTGTACGAAGCAAAGTGTAACTGAACACACTCAACGTTAAGAATGTCATTAGGCCTGCTCATTTTGGTCCATGATATACTCAAACTATTCATACATGAAAGAGGACTGGTTTCTGATTATGCTGTCACATTATTTTTTAGCAGTGCCTATGTTCTGTAATAAAGCTAAAGATGTGCAAAGAATATAAAGATTCTGTTTTTGTTTTTCATGTTAAGAGTGTTGAAGTGTTTTAAAGATTACTAAAAGTATGTGTTTATATAATAATAAGGTCTCACTTTATTTTGATGGTCCCTTTGTGGATGCTCAACAGACTAGAAAAAACATGTTAACTTTATAATGGTTGACTTTCAACAAAGGATGATTTGTAGCCAGTTCAAATGTTATAACAAAAACATCATCATACTATCTACAGACAATCTTAGACAAAACCTAAATATTTGTGTTGACAATCTACAGTAACATGTTCAGAGATGCTCAAGAAACATTCATTTAAGTATCAGTCGACATGCTATTGATGTCAGCAGAGCATCTGCAAGCATCACCCTGTATATTAACCTGATCATCTACTGACAATTTGTTGATAGTGTGAGTGGAATCAGCATGAACTGACTTAACTGAAACATATGGATCATTTGCCCAAAACAGACAAACGGTGATACCGGCACCACATTTACTTGAGCATCCATTAAAACTTTGTTGATGGTAAGTTGAGTATTTCCAAGTATCTCCCTGAATGTTTACCTGATCATCTGCTGGAACTTGATTCAGTGTCAGTTGAACATCTACAAGCATCATCTCATATATTGACCTGATCATCTATTGATACTCTGTTGATAGTTTGTTGAGCGTCTCCAAGTATTAACCTGATCATCTGCTGATACTCAAGTTAAAGTTTCTTGAGCATCTATTAGCATCATACTGTAGATCGTCAACATAAGGATTAAGGTCGCGTGTAAGACACTTAGTAGACGGTGTGATGATGTGTTTGTTTATAGTATTTGAACTGTCTACAAATCATCCTTTGTTGAAAGTGAACCTTTATGTTGTTGACATGTTATTGCCTGTTTGTTGAGCATCTACAGAGGGACCATCAAAATAAAGTGTTACCAATAATAATAATAATAATAATAATTATTATTATTATTACAAACCCCAATTCCAATTAAGTTGGGACACTGTGTAAAACGTGAGTAAAAACAAAATGCAATGATTTGCAAATCTCATAAACCCACGTTTTATTCACAATAGAACATAGACAACATATCTGATGTTGAAAGTGAGAAATTTTACCATTTCATGAAAAATATCAGCTCATTTTGAATTTGATAGCAGCAACACATCTCAATAAAGTTGGGACAGGGGCAACAAAAGGCTGGAAAAGTAAAAGGTACTAATAAAAAACAGCTGGAGGCGCATTTCACGACTGCCCTGGTCCAGAGAGCTGTGGAGCAACTTCGTGGAGTGACAATCTTCACTAAGCTAGACCTCTGCAGCACTTACAATCTGATTCGTAGAAGATATATTTAGGGAACCTCGTTTCCCGTTTTTGTTGTCTATTTGTAATACTCTCAGCCATCTGTTTGTATTATTAATAGTCTTTTTTCAATAAGGAACCTCGTTTCCTATTTTGTTTGTATTTTTGCTTGTTGGCATAGTAATAAACCTACAACCGAATCCATCCTTGCACTTGAGTCCAGTCCTCAATTTCCTGTTCTCCGTGCCAGTAACATGGGCATGCGACTGGAACCCTTGCAATTTTTCTCTTGCTACATCTGAAAAAGGACAGCCCATTTGTTTTTGCCTTTTTTACATTCTCCAATTTATCCATAAACCCTGACAAAAATGGAGACTTAATCAATGATAATTGTTTGGTTAACTGTCGATCATCTTCAAGAGACCTGAAACAATGTTCAGAGAAAAATGAATGTCTTCCAGGATAAATAGCTCCCCTCAGAATTTCATGATTGGCAATTTTTATAAATTACTTTAATTACTGTCAACTGTGGGAAGTTTTTGGGAAGCCAGATCTTCCTGTATTTATAAAAAGAACAGTCACACCACTGTGATGTGTAGGCGAGGTAATGCAGCTATCAACAATGGTTCATTTATGCTGCAGGAATTTGTCCAGGAATTTGTTATGATCAGGCTTTGGAATTAATTTGGATATAATAACTATAATAATAATAATAATAATAATAATAATAATAATAACTAGAGATTGTTTTCAAGGCAAAAAAACAAATGTCTTCTCCCACCACAACACAGCCCCCCCTCATTGATGTTCACGGACAGTAAATCTACATACAGTGTTGAATGAGTGTGCAAGGTTTTATGTAAATATCTTAAACAGTATCCAAGTTACAGCCCCGGAAACAGTGGTAAAGCGTACATGAACATGGACGCGGATGGGAAACCGTAGAAAAACAATATGTCTCCCCTCCCTCCTGGGGGAAGACATAATAATAATAGTAATAATAACAACAATAATTACCCTCAACCAGCAAGCTGTAGCTCTTCATAAGGCTGTTGAAAGAACTTAACACCTTTGTGGCCTATTTGATGAAACTGTCCAACATCTTGACATTAGATGTTCTGCTCTAGCTCAAACAACCTATTTCAAGAGGCATGACAGCATAGCCAGGTCTTTCTATTATTAGCTCTGTCATGCCTGTGCCTTGACGACAAGGTCCACCCTTGGAATGATCCTTACCATGTCTAAGGGATCCATGAAAATGACATGCATAAATTAATGTTGAATTCGGCCCACATACAGCCTACAACCACTGGAGTTCCATAAACTTGATCTTGTCCTTTTTGACACATATAATCACATGATTTTCATTATGGAGTATTCTGTCCCTTTTGACTGTAATGTGAGTGGCAAATTCAGGAAAAATAAAACTTGTAGTATGCAGTCCTTGCTTATGAAATATCTCCCCTGCATCCTCAGTATTAAGTGGCCTCACTCCCCATTGTTCTTCGTGTTTTGGGCCTGGTTTCTTCTGATCTCCAGATACTATTAAGACAATCCCAGATTTTGAGTCCGGGACCCCAGCTTCTTTCTATCAAGGTAATGCAGAAGGCTGCTGAGTTGGGGAGTCTCCATGTTCTTTGGAAAGTTCTTGATTGGCTCAAGTAGGCAGCACTTCTGGAGGGCACCTCCATTCACTGTTGCGTGTAATGGTGGAAAGGGTACATGTGGTGATAATGAGCCCTGGAGGCCTGACTGTGCCAGGACTACCTCTGCTGCATGTTTATTTTTTAACCTGCAAATAATAATAATAGTAATAATTATTACAGCTTTGTATTATTATTATTATTATTATTATTATTATTATTATTACTATGTCATTTAAATATGCATCATTGCTGGTTTTTATTTTGTCATTGGCCAGCCCATCCTTTAAGTAGCTTCCTCCAGTTTCAGTAATAAACAGAAATTTCATAGAATTGGGGTCAAGACAGGAATTTTACACAATTATTCCCCAATCAATTATTGTATTTGATGAATTGTGATTCCATCTATTATGTCCATGTTTTCTATTGCCACTTGATATAACCCTCCCAAAACCACAGATTACTGCAGCACAGCTTACTTGTTCTCAAATTAAAATTGTTTCAATGTATATATGATATAGTGCTTATAATTTTTTATATGAATATATAACATAAAGGAAGTTATTTCATTTTTAAGAAAATAAAACATAGCATAAGGCAAGAAATAATTTATTGGATCAGAATGTTTCCGTTCATATTATTAAGCTAAACTTTCAGCATTATCTTGAGTGCAGTCTTCCTAAGAAATTAAGAAGGTGCTTTAACAGTCAGTTCCAGCCCTGTGACCTTCCTTAGTTTGTGTCATCATTTTGACTGACAGTTGAGGCAGGGGGTCTGTGTTTATTTGCTTACATAATGAAAGGATTTCTGCTAATATGCGGGACTTGATGTCATTAGTGCAGTCTCGGGGGATGTAAAGCGCTTCAAATTTGATGCCCATTTACCACCCTCTTCCACTTTATCTGATGCTTCTCAGAATAGACTGCAGCACCTAAAAATGACATATCCTGGCATCCACACTTATCGAGTGTTCATGCTGAGACATACATCAATTGTGACAACTGCGAACTAAAAAATGATCATACCAGCATTCTTGGCCAGTTCAGAGGCACTGTTGGAGACAGTGGTGTTTTCACTCAGACATTGGGCTCTTTTTACTTAATATCACGCTTTTGTGAGCTCATGTGGACTGGAGATTAGCTCTGCAGCTTCAGTTTCCGAGAAGTAATAAAGCACAACAATCCTGTGACAGTTGCAATTAGCAGCTATTAACTAAGCTTGTGGGAACCCAGCCACTGATGTGCTAGAATACACAATTAACAAATCATCTCAGATTCCCATCCGATAAACAACCCTCAATTCAAAATACACGGACTAGACTATCCAATACAAAATATACATATATCATCAGTATGGGATATATAGGAGAAAAAGAATGTAGTATAACCCGTGTTTATTGAAGATACTTGATGGAAAATAGAACAGCTGCAGAGCAAAAGTTTTCTTACTCTGTTTAACTGTGCCTTACAATTTAACAACCTCAAAGCACCAGGCCCGCCATCAGAGAGTGTCAAGTTGCACAGATGACCCTGGCCCAAGGCCTTGGGTGGGGCCATGCAGAGGTTGGCCACAGCGATTTACCATAGGCTACTGTCTTATATCATTAAAAATACAATTTACATTTTTTCCATGATAAGACATTTATTGTAATTATTAAAACACATTTCACCGTAATCTGATCCCTCACCCAACCCCCACCCCTGTTATTGTTGTGAAAACGGTGCGATCAAAACACTTGGCAAAGTCGATGCGAAGAACAAGTGTGTCGCTATTGTCAGGCAAATTGCAGCCTCTCTAGCTTGACCAGTCAAAATTCTTCTCAAGGGACGGCTTGAAAAAGAAAGGCCAATGTACAAAGAGAAAACAAAAGGAATAGAAAGGCAATGGACAAATTTCTAGCCAAGAAAAATGTGAAGAAGCACCAGGCATAACAGTCGAAGTTAAATCTGTAAATGTGAGAAACTTGGCATACTAGTAACTGCAGTTTTAGCTAGTCTAACCATAATAAAAGCATAGTCATGTTCTATGGGAAAACATGCATAACACTACCCAGCTATGAGGTTGCCGAAGTCTACACCTCACGAGACCTTTTTTCCCCTCTTGAACTAATGTTTTGCTTTATATGTGTCTGATCATAACCAAGACAGAACAGTCAACAAATCTGAGCGAACATATAATTGTCTGAATTCCCTATGGTCGTATTGATACAGAAAATAAGTCTTGACTATTCCAGACTACTAGAACTTATTCTGTACTGATTAACAACCATACTTCTGTCACATCTAATAGGCTTTTGTTTTAATTATCGTCCTGACTATCATCAGTGAGAAACATTTTTGTATCGACTAGCATGTCCTCAGTTCTAAAAACCAAAATATGGTCACCCAAGGAAAACGTTGATGTTACACATTTAAACTCTTCGCACGGGGACTAAAATTAGCACCAGACACCATCTGAATGCTGGTGAAATGTGCTGGTGGCTGGTAGATTTGCTTCACGTACCATCCAAAAAAACAATGGTAATCTCTTGAGTGGCTGGAAAAATTTGAACATTCATTAGCCATTTTGCCGGTGGACAAAAGTATTAACTGCATCCTGTGTTCACTTATTTGCTGAACCGGTTTACTTACTACCTTGATGACAACAGCGCTTCTGAATTAAATTTTGTATCATTTTTTACCAGATAAATATTAACAAGTTAGACCTGCCAGCTTACACTCACTGTTATCAAATGTTAAACATTATATTGCATTGTATCGTGCTCTGCTTCTTGTCAATGTGATGTCATGTGAAAGCACTGGCTGGCCTGAAAATTTGACAGCTTTGAAACTTAATGTTACCTGCGCAATGTGGTCCAGCAGAACTACTACAGTATATGTAACAGAACTGACTTACAGCATTCAATGTTAGCTCGCAAGCTTATAGTCCATTTGAAATGTTTGGAACCTAGAAATGTTCTTTCCTATGAAGCTTTTTTTTCTGGTTCATACTTCTATGAGGTTCTAGGACATTTAGCTTGGTTGTCCCAAAGACAACCTTGAGCAATTTTCATAATTTGCATAAATCCAATCTGGCCACCATACAAGATCTGTGAAAATTAACTTTTGAACTAATTGGCATGAAATAATGGGTAATATATCAATTTTATGACTTTTGAAGATGTAGAACCAATTTCTGGTGTTATTTTTGCAATAAAAAGCAAATATCAGATGTTAAAGGTGAGTTAAAGGCCAAATTTGACCTTGCCCCCTGGTGAAATTTTCTAAATTGACTTTCTGATGCTGCTTGGCAGAAAAATATGGGAACTATTTGGCCAAAATTAATGTGTAATATATCTATATTGGTTTAATGACAGCGATGTGTGCAGGTAAACTAAGTAGGTGGCGTAAAGAAGATGGTTTTCATGGCTTATTCTGACACAATTAACTTACAAAAATGTTACTAATCTGAACTTAACTTTGTAATCAAAGTAAATGTTCAATGGCCTGCAGTTATTACAGAAAGTGAAAGCCCCATGAAATCACTTTTGTGGCTATAAGATGGACTATCAAATGTGAATACCAGTTTGCTAAAATATTTACTAAAATTTACCAACTTTTTGGTGACTAAAACTACACTGAAAAAAAATCTGAGTTTTTGTCGACTGAAACTACACTAAAACTACAAAGGATAAAAATGACTAAAATGTTGCTAAAACTAATAAGCATTTTTATCTAAAGTCTTAGACTATGACTAAATCTAAAATCACTGCCAAAAGGAACACTGAATGTAGTACAGCAGATTACAGACAGGTATTGCAGAAGCATGCACAAAAAATGTACAGAACCACAGTTTGTGGTGCGATAGCTAATGTCATTCAAAGTGTCATTCTCTCTCTCTCTCTCTTTCTCTCTCTCTTTCTCTGACGGTTTAACCCTTTCGCAGGCAAATTTTGGCCCAGATGCATACCCCCACGGACGGATTCATTTTGGGTTTTTACCAAAATATGATTGTTATTCAAAATAACAATAAAATAACACCAAATCTCATAATAAGTTTCCCATAACTGATGTTTTTATGTTTTAATCCTCTCCAGAATCGCTAAAATCGTTTGGATCCAAGTCACTCCCGCTCTCTGGATATTCAAACTCATCGTCAGAGTCATTCAATAAAGCAAAAACTTCATCCACGTTGTATTTACGTTTAGAAACACGGCTAGAATGCCGGCTGTTTGTACTGGCCGATGCCATGTTCACATGTCCCACAATTTGACCCGGAAGTAGTCTCGTATTTAGCGTTTTTAGGAAATCCCATGCCTCGTTCACGGCTAAAAAATACAGTGCTGGGTGACCTGAGAGACAGCCAATGGTAATGAGTGTAACTAACAAGGGAATTCCCGCAATCGGCCAATGAGAGAAGACTTTATAAAACACGTTGGTTAAAACGACAAAAATGTCGCTGTGCCTGCGAAAGGGTTAAGACATAAATCATCTTTGCAAACAGAGAACAGGCTTGTGTGGAAAAAGTGCATGGTGCAATCTGTAATGCTGCCGTGAGGTGACAAGTAATGGCAAAACATAGGAACAACTGGACGTCCGGGATTGTGCAATAAAACATAACTGGGATTAAAACAAGACTGGACAATTGGCCTAATGTACACCTTGACATGATGGCAAAAAAGGACAAGATTTGGTTTCAAAGACATTTTGATTGAGCTCACTTCTAAATCTAAATTAGATGCTCTGGCACCACGCATGCTCTGAACACATTGAAACTTTCTACTGATGTACTGATTGATCATGAGCATAGTTACAGCGCTGTGAAAAAGTATTTACGCCTTCCCAGTTTCCTCTGTTTTTGTCACGCTTAAATGTTTCAGATTTTCAAACTAACTTTAGTATTGGATGACAATAACCCAGGTAAATACAAAATGCCACTCCTAAATAAAAATTTCATTTATTGAAGGAAAGAAGCTATCCAAACCTATGAAAAAATAATTGCGCCCTTAGTGAATGAATTAACCAATTAAACAGATGTAATTGATAACTGAGTTTAATTTCATTGGACACACACATGCATGATTACTGCCAGCCCTGTTGAATATAAACATCACTAAAATACGACCTGCCTGACAATGCAAAGTAAGCAAATGGCAGCAGATGATACCACAATCTAAAGAAATCAGAAAACGGATGAAAAAGAAAGTCATTTACATCTCTCAGTCTGGAATGGATTATAAAGCCATTTCTCAGGCTCTGGGACTCCGGCAAACCATACTGAGAGTTATTATCTACAAATGGAGAAAACTTGGAACAGTGGTCAAACTTCTCCAGAGTGGCTGGCCTACCAAGTTCTTCTTAGAGTGCATTGACGACTCATCTCAGAGGTCAAAAAGGAATCCATGTTAACATTTAAAGAACTGCAGCTTTACGTCCACCAGCCCGGCTGCTCGTTGCTACAATTGATCTTACGCTTTCGGAGACCTCTGCTGGTTGTCTGGCATTCTATATTCTTTGTTCTTAATTTACAGGTGAGCCACATCTGTCCTGGGCCTGTGCCATTCCTATGAAAGGACTCGGGGTATGCTCCTGTGGGGGCGTACACAGCAACAAGTGAGCATTTGGCATTCTAGGCCACTGAGAAGTTCCTGTCCACTCAGCCCTGTCCTGCCTTACATTGAGGGCCTTTGTTTACCCGAGCTCTGTTGCCTTTGTTTATAAATTTACCCCTATTTTGTTATATCCTATTCTACTGTGTACGTCTCCCTTTTATGTTACAGCTAGTAGATGCTGACTGGTAACATGCAGGGTCCACTTGTCTCAGTCAAGGTAAGTGTTCATGCATCCACAGTAAGGAAGAGACTAGGCTAAACTGGCATCAAAGGGAGAGCAGCAGAGTGTAAACCATTGCAGACCAAAATGAAAGCAAAGGCTTGTTTGACATTTACCAAACCAAATACATCTTGATAACCGTCAAGAATTTTGGTACTATATTGTGTGGATTGATGAGTCAAAAGTGGAACTTTTCAGAAGACATTAGTCCCATTGCATCTGCCGTAAAGTTAACACAGCATTCCACAAATAGAACATCATTTCGTCACACACGGTGGTGGTAGTGTGATGGTCTGGGACTGCTTTCCCGCTCCAGGATCTGGGCGACATGCCATAGTGGAAACAAGAATTCTGCTCTCTACATGAAAATCCTGCAAGAGAATGTCCGAGCGTCAGTTTGTGACCTAAAGCTCAAGCCTAGCTGGGTTATGTAGCAGGACACTAATTTGAAGCACAGCAGCAAGACCACCTCTGAATGGCGCGGAGAGAACAAAGGTTTTGGAGTGACCTAGTCAAAGTTCTGACTTGAATCCGATTGAGATGCTGCTTGCATGACCATAAACAGGCAGTTCATATGCAAAATCTCTCCAATGTGTTTTAATTAAAACAATTCTGTAAAGAGAAAGAGCCAAGATTCCCTCACATTAATACAGAAGACTCATTTCCAGTTAATTGTTTGACCGTGGTTGTTGCCACGAAGATTAGCACAACCCCACTCAGTAGTTTTATGAGGGCAGTTATTTTTTTTCGCATGGGTGATGTAGGTTTTGAATAACTATTTACCTTCATTTAAAAGCTGGATTTTGTGTTTACTCAAATTTTTTTGTCTTACATTAATTACAGTTGCAATAAAAATTATTCAACCCCCATTGCAAATTGGGTTTACTGGCAAAATTTACAAACTTTCAGCCATTTGTGATAAACAGATTAAACAAGAACATTTTAAATAGCTCAACACAAATAATATTACAAGTGCTTTCTCCAATTTTAGCACTGTCAAATGCCACTTTCAATGACTACTGCAGTCTCAAAATTATTCAACCCCCCGAATAGAATCCATCATTAGAGCATATTTGCAAATCAGGTGTTGTCTCAAGCACACCTAATCAAGAGCCTAATTAGTTGTATCAGGTTTGCTTGAGATAAAATACATCAAATACTGGCACTCGCTAGGGGTTTGTTGACACTGACATATGATTGCATATTAGACATATGGCTGTCAAGAGAATTGTCCAAAAAGCTAATAGAGGAGATCATTGCCTGGCACAAACAAGGAATAGGATACAAAAAGTAGCACAGGCACTGAAGGTTCATAGAGATACAGTTGGAAGCATAGTTCGCAAGTTCAGAGTTAAAGGAAGAGTGGCTACAGTACCAGGATGTGGCAGAAAGAGGAAGCTATCAATGGCTGTCACCAGATTCCTGAGGAGACGGTGGTCAAAAACCCTTGAGTGACTGCAGGAGACCCGCAGCAAGACTTGGAGGCAGGGGGCACTGAGGTTTCAGTTTGCACAGTGGGGCGCATATTAAACATTGAAGGTCTCCAAGACATACACCACAACTGATCCAAAAGCACAGGCTCCAATATGCTCAAAACCATATAAATTTGCCACATAAGTTTTCGGATACTGTTCTGTGGAGTGATGAAACAAAATTGGAATATTTCAGGCTTATGAATCAGTGGTATGTCTGCAGGAGGAATAAAGAAGCATGTGCTGAAAAGTACACCCTGTCTACAATGAAGAATTGTGGGGGCTTTTTGATGCTCTGCAGCTGCCTTGCTTCCTCTGGCACTGGAAACCTGCAAAGTGTGGAGGGCAAGATGGATTCAGTCAAGTACCAGGATATCCAAGGAGAAAATGTCATGCTGTCTGTAGGAAAGCTGACGCTTGGGCATCATTGGACCTTCCAACAGGACAATGATCCTAAGCATACCTCAACATCCTCCAAGGCTTGGTTTCGGGAGAAGTCTGGTAAGATTCTAGAGTGCCCATCACAGTCGCCTCACTTGAACCCCAAAAAAAAAAAAAATATCTCTGATTAGATTTGGAGAAGACAGTTGCAGCATGCAAACCCTAGAATATTAGTGAACCGGAGGCCATTGTTCATGAGGACTGGGCTAAGATTCCTTGAGAATGCTGCTAAAAGCTGGTATCTGCCTATGCATCACATTTCCAGCAGGTCATAGCAGCAAAAGAGTTTTCTACTAATTATTAAAGATGCTTGTAATGAAGGGGTTGAATCATTTTGAGCCTGCAGTAGTCATTAAAAGTGACATTTTGTGTTGAATTTGGAGAAGCCACTTTTAATATTTGTTGTGTTGAGCTATTAAAATTGTTCTTGTTTGATTTGTTCATTGCAAATAGCTGAAAGTTTGTAAATTTTGCCAGTAAACCTAATTTGCAACGGGGGTTGAATAATTTTGATTGCAACTGTGGATGATGTGAAATATTTAAATATGGCAATAAGCAAAAAGTATTACAAATTGGGGGCACTGTATGATTTTAAGAAAAAATATGGCGATATAATTCAGTTTGTACACTGTGATACCAATAGTTTTTAGCCAAACATTTGTATACAGGAATACTGTACATTTTGTATTGTTTTATTGTTGCATGAAAAAAGCATTTAGCATTATAAATTATAAACTCTCCCATAGGCAAAATTAAATGTTGTACCAATTGTTGGCCTCGCGTTCAACTGAGGTGTGTCTATTTGGGATGCGTCTAAAAAGAAAATGGCTTAATATTCCCACTCGTCTAACTGGGATGAGTCTGTCTGAGATAACATCTGGTTGTCAATGGTAAAAGCTGAAGACAAGTATCGATTGGATACAGACATGGAACTGAAGTCAAACCAATGGGATGCTCTTAGGAGCAGCTGGATCAGTTTAAGTTATTCAGAGTTTCTCAGGCTACTCTTCTGCCATTTCTTTCCAGTAATATTTTCTGGTAATAATTTTAATTTAAGTTTCAATCATTGCATCAGTCTGAATATTTTATTCAAGCATTACAACAATGCATTCTTGTGATAATGATGATATATACTTTGACCATATAAGTGGTACACAGTTTAACAACAACAGCAAATGTCCACAGACTTCTGTGACTCTGATGAATTTCATATCCCACTTAGCATTTAGTATACATAGAGTACCCTCTCTGCTAATATTAATACCATTGTTGGCTGGTCAGCTAAAATTAAAGGAGGCACAAAGAATGTGTTTCAACTAGGGAGTAGTACTGAGCTGTTTTCAATGATTTTCCTTCATTAACAAGTTTTCCAATGATTAGAAAAATCCATCAGCAGTTAAACAAGCAGTTTCTTTCTTATTGCTGAACACGGTGGCGGTCCTTCACCCTCGCCAAAAAAAAAAAAAAAAAAAAACTTGAAATGCATGGTAAAGCTTTTGCTTGCATCTGTGAATGCAGTGGATAATGGTGCTGACTGACAAAGATTTACCAAAGTATTTTCAAGTACTGTCACAATATTCATTACAGCTGCATGACAGGTCTTGTGACATTGATTTATGAGGTATCGGATATCACAAGAATTCAAATGTGATTATTCGTCCTGGTCCTTTTCGCACCAAGATCCAACCAGCGTCCTTTAATCCTTCAATTATATTGCGCACCGCAGAATGTGGAATTCTCCAAACTCTTTGGGAGATGTTGTTTTCAAAGTGATTGATTATAAGCTTAGGCTTCTGTTGGCAAATTAGTGACCCATCTTTGCTCCTGAGGGGCCAGGCTTTTTTTGGGGTCTCATTTCATTCTACAACACTATTTGTTCATCTGTTTAACATTAACTGTTTCATATTACCTTATTATTGCAACTTATCATGTCATTATTAGTCCCAATAAATTTTCCCTGCCCAATCTTTTTTTTGGCATGAAATTTAAAATAAACGAATATGTACAATAGACAATTGAGTTCACACGTTAAAGCACCAAATAATGTGTTGTATTTGTGGAATCATTTTAACCCTCTGTTAGCCAAGTCCCTTTCCAACTGTGTAAAAATCATTTCCCTAGGCAAATATGTTGATTATGGGCCAATATTTGAAAAAAAATAAAAAAAAAAAAAAAAAAAAATCGACCCTTTGGCCTACCTTTCCAAAATGTAGCAGATCTGCTGCATTGGGTAATAATGCTAACGGAAAGATCAAAGTGACGGACCATTCAAGTTATTCTCAAATGTTTATTTGGCAATAAGAAACAAAACCAAGAGGATGTCCAGGCTGTTAACCCTTTCACTTTATGTAGCAGATATGCTACGGTGGTTAATAGAGGGTTAATATTGATTTATTTGCTTTATTATTAATTGTTTATCCTTGCTTGCTCTAGCTCAATTTTTCTTAGGCTTTAGTTGTGTACTCTTGGCTGTTTCTGATTATCCTAGGCCTTGCATAACTGTAGTTTTCCATAAATCTGAACAATGCGTAATTGCTTATAGTTTATCTGGAGACATGCAGGACCCTCACAAGGTCAGGATGTTCTCTTTCTCTCCCAAGTTTATGTGCACTCAGGAAAAAGAATACAAGGGGAGCCTGGGATGCCGAAAGGATAAGATGTATATGCGTACTACGGGGCCAGCTTTACGTGGGCTGCGTGCGTCTGCAACATTCCTGTTGATACCATGATGCGTAAATCAGCTCAGGGGGAGGAGGAGGATGTCAAGATGGACTCTTACTTATACACCAGCAAAAAAAAATTTCCTTTATCCTTGTTCTTGCCTGTAACGAGAGTTCTCGCATGTGACGGGGATCCTTTTCTGCAGAAAAGTAAACTGACTTTGGCTTGGATATTAACTCCTTTGTCTCCGTCTGAGTTCTTTTCTTGAGAAGGTAACACCAGGTATATAAAATCAAAATTCCTACAACAGTATTGTTTTTAGTATAGGAAAGGGTGAATCACTCACCTCAAATCACTCATTTTCATTTTATTTGCATTTTCCATCATGTACCAAAATTTTCAGAATTTGGGCTGTATATAGTGTAGTGTGTGTTCATAGTATGTAATTATATTTACCTTTGCCGAGGAGGTTATCTTTTCACCCCTGTTTGTCTGTTTGTTACTTGCCAAAATAATCTGATTAGATTTGCCAAAACTTGGAGAAATGTTAGCATAGGTTACTCGCCACAGACTTGTACATTTTTAAGTTTCTATGTCAAATGTTAAGGACAAGGTCACACAAAAGGTCGAAAACACATTTTGATCCAAAACTTTTTTTTTAAGATTATTTTTTGGGATTTTCTCCTTTATTAGATAGTTAGAGAGAGACAGGAAAGTTGGGGAGAAGAATGGGGAAGACAATTGGCAAATGGCCTGAGCCAGCGTTGAACCCAGATCATCCCCTTTATGGTGTGCACGCATAAATCGATGTGCCACTGGGTAGTCCCCAAAACTTTCAGATTCAGATTCAGATTCAGAATACTTTATTTATCCCAGGAGGGCAATTAGGTTTGTAGTCAACACTCACATAGGCATAAAAGACACAGTGCAATACTATACTATGAAACAGAAAACACAGTGCAATACAATAAAAAACAATAAAAACAATAAAAAAACAGAATAAGAAAACAGAGAAAGTCGCAGTCTCAGTTATCACAGCATTCAGTCATGT
This sequence comes from Gymnothorax javanicus, assembly GCA_029692085.1. Classification (NCBI taxonomy): domain Eukaryota; kingdom Metazoa; phylum Chordata; class Actinopteri; order Anguilliformes; family Muraenidae; genus Gymnothorax; species Gymnothorax javanicus. Next base: position 157,592,556 of record CM056194.1, on the reverse strand, counting down.
TAGAGTGGACTAGCAATAAAGTGCACAACTAGCAGCAGGCATGTAAAGTGCGTTAATAAATACATACATAGGTGCATAAGTGCAAGGTGCATACAGTGCCGTGAAAAAGTATTTGCCCCCTTCCTGATGTCTTATATTTTTGCATAATTGTCACACTTAAATGTTTCACATCATCAAACAAATTTCAATATTAGACAAAGATAACCCGAGTAAATAAAAAATGCAGTTTTAAAATGATGATTTCATTTATTAAGGAGAAAAAGCTATCCAAACCTACCTGGCCCATGTGAATAAGTAATTGCCCCCGCTTGTTAAATTATGAATTAACTGTGATTAACCACATTTTTAAAATTCAATTTCACTCACCACACCCAGGCCTGATTATTGCCAGACCTGTTAAATCCAGAAATCACTTAAAAAGAACCTGTCTGATAAAGTGAAGGAGGCTAAAAGATCTCAAAAAGCAATACATTGTGCCGCGAACTAAAGAAATTCAAGAACGGGTGAGAAACGAAGAAAGGGTTATAAAGCCATTTCTAAGGCTTTGGTACTCCAGCGAATCAAGGTGAGAGCCATTATCCACAAATGGAGAAAACTTGGAACAGTGCTGAACCTGCCTAGGAGTGGCTGGCCCACCAAAATTACTCTAAGAGTGCATCGACGACTCAGGAGGTCACAAAAGAACCAAGAACAACATCTAAAGAATTGCAGGCGTTACTTGCCTCAGTTAAAGTCAGTGTTCATGATTCAACAATAAGATAGATACTGGGCAAAAATGGCATCCATGGGAGAGTTCCAAGACGAAAAACACTGCAGACCAAAAAGAACACAACGGCTCGCCTCACATTTGCCAAAATACATCATGATGATCCCCGAGACTTTTGGGAAAATATTCTGTGGACTGACGAGACAAAAGATGATCTTTTTGGGAGGAGTGCGTCCCGTTACATCTGGGTAAAACTAACAGCATTTCATAAAAAGAACATCATACCAAAAGTCAAACATGGTGGTGGTATTGTGATGGTTTAGGGCTGCTTTGCTGCTTCAGGACCTGGACATCTTGCCATAATTGATGGAACCATGAATTCTGCTCTCTACCGAAAAAAACCTGAAGGAGAATGTCCAACCATCAGTTCGTGACCTCAAGCTCAAACGTATTTGGGTTATGCAGCAGGACAATGATCGGAAAAACATCAGCAAGTCCACCTCTGAATGGCTTAACAAAAAAAAAAAAACTAAATGAAGGTTTTGGAGTGGCCTAGTCGAAGTCCGGACTTAAATCTGATTGAGATACTGTGGCATGACCTTAAACAGGCCGTTCATCCTCAAAAACCGTCCAATGTGGCTGAATAAAAACCATTCTGCAAAGAAAAGTGGGCCAAAATTCTTCCACAGGGATGTGAAAGACTCATTACCAGTTTTACCAGTTATTGCAAATGTTTGATTGCAGTTGTTGTCGCCGAGGGTGGCACAACCAGTTATTAGGCTTAGGTGGTAATTACTTTTTCACACCAGGCCAGGTAGGTATGGATAACTTTTTCCCCTTAATAAGTGAAATCATCATTTAAAAACTGCATTTTTTTATTTACTCTGTTTATCTTTGTCAAATACTAAAATTTGTTTGATGATCTGAAACATTTAAGCGTAACAAATATGCAAAAAAATAAGAAACCAGGAAGGGGACAAATGCTTTTTCACGGCACTGTAAGTGCGAGGTGCATTGGTAAGATACATAAAAGAAAATATAGTCCTCAACTTTGAGAATTTAGCAGCATGATAGCAGCAGGAATAAAGGAATTTGAGTATCTATTAGTCTTCGTACTGGGGGCAAGATAGCGCCGCCCAGAGGGCATTAAGGAAAACTCATTATTCAAAACATGATCAGATGATCGATGATGCTGTGGGCCTTGCGGAGCACCTGCCTGCTCCACAGAGAGTTTAGGGCCGGCAATTGCACACCAATGATCTTGGAACAGATCTTTACTATATAATTTGGCCTGTTTCTGTCTCTGACTGACAAACCATGGAACCAGCAGATAAAGGAAAAGGCCAGAACACTCTCAATAAAGGAACAGTAAAAATTGCAGAGAATGGCCTTTAAGACATTGAACGAATTCAGTTTCCTTAAAAGATAAATCTGTTGATGGCATTTTTTAACAATGACATCAGTGTTGAGGTCAAAGACAGTTCCAAGATATTTGTAGGAGTCTACAACTTTCACTTGCTCACCATGGATGGTGCTAGTGCTGTAGTTCAGTGTCTTCTTCCTAAAGTCAATAATCATTTCCTTAGTCTTGGCAACATTAAGATCTAAGGAGTTGTTGTCACACCATTTTACAAAGTCTGACAAGGCTCTTCCATGGCCAGTTTCAGAGCCTTGGAGCAGTGAGAGCAGGACTGTGTCATCCGAGAATTTTATCGAGTATCTGTTTTCCTCTGTTGACCTGCAGGTGTCAGTATACATGATAAAAAGTAGCGAAGACAGGACACCGCCCTGAGGTGAACCTGTGCTAGAGATCACAGCGTCTGACAGCTGTCCATTTACTAAGACTCTCTGCACTCTATTCATTGAAAAGTTCAAAAGCAGCAGTAAAGTCTGGCTAGGAAGGTTAAAATAGGAGGCAAGGCGTTCAATTAAAATTTGGGGTTGCATCTTGTTAAAAGCAGACGAGAAATCTGCAAACAAAAGTCTGGCATGTGCCTTTGGTTTTTCCAGGTGCTTAAGTAGTTTGTTAAGTATAAAAATGTTTGTGTCCTCTACTCATTTCCCATTTTGATACGCAAACTGGAGAGGGTCAAGTTTTCCATAGATGGTGGACATGATATTGTCTTTCAGAAGTCTCTCAAGGTTTTTCATCACCAAGGATGTTAAGGCAATTGGCCTGAAATCATTGAGGTCATTTGCCCGGTTAGATTTTGGGATAGGAACAATAGTTGAAGTTTTCCATATCTTTGGAATCTGAAATCGATCAACACACATTTGAAAGAGTTTAGAAAACGCGGCACTGAACTGCTCTGAAGCTGCTCTCAGCGTTCGCCCGCAAATATTGTCTGGGCCGGCAGCCTTTTGCATATTTATCTGCCTAAATAAGTTTGTGACTTTGTTACTAATGTTACTAATTGTTTCTAATTAAGTTAGACACTTGAAACTAATGCCATTCTTTTGTCAATGCAATGCGGTTCTAGCGGTTAGGCTTGCGATGACATCATTCAGCCTTAATTTTCCACTTTTGCCAAAATCGATCTTATCATCTCTTAAATTAAATCCATCTAGTGTCCCCTCCTGCCATTTCATTTCAAAATGCTGTTATGCCATGTCTCAATGTCGTGTCACAATTACACCTTGTCATTATGTGGAGTTATCTGATAACAGCGTGTCCTGTCATCATGTTATATCTTTTCAACTTTTTAAATTTCTATTTCGGCAGTCGTTGTTCTAACGTTGTTGTTCTTTCATTTGTTTGTCTGTCTGTTCACAGAGTAACTCAAACAGTTAAGAATGGATTGGCATGAAATTAGGTAGGATGGCTGGTGGTAGTCCAAGGATGAGTTGATTCAATTTTGGATGTGATCTGGAACATATTCTGGATTCTAGATCCGGACGAACCAAAAATACTGACATACGGCATGGCAGAGGTATGCGCTCTACCGAGTGCTCTTCGATTTATTTATTATTTGCCGAAATCTATGATTTTGGCAAGTATGTTAGTGGGGTTGTGTTAGTCGTATGTTTGTTTGTTTGTCTGTCTGTTTGTTAGTTTTTTACCCCTTATATCTTGGTGATATAAACTTCTCCATCTAATAGCACAGGTCGTCCGACGAAAGCCTATAATTTTTTCTAGCGTCTAGATCAAGGTCAAGGTCAAGGTCACACAAAAGGTCCAAAACACATTTTGGTCAATGACATCATTCGTATTATAGCTAGAGTCTTGAAACCAACGCCATTCTACTCTTCGAATCAGTGCGGTGGAAATGGTGGCAGGTCCAGATGACGTCACATTGACGTTAGTACGTAAAAATGGTGTCATAATTTGTTTGTTTCTTTGTAAGTAACATGCTTTTTACCCTTGAATATTGTTTATGTTCATGAGACTTCACCATATGATAGAGGAAGTTCGTTGCCAGAAGCCTATACTTTTTTAGTCCCTCAGTCAAAGGTCAAGGTCAAGGTCACCAAAAACATTAAAACCACATTTTGGTTCATAACTTTGCTACTATTGCAGCTAGAGACTTGAAACCAACTCCATTCTGTTTATTCCGTTTCAGAGAACTGTGCACGATTTCGGTAAGTCCTCCTTTTTATGACTGACCTTTCATTTATTTATTTACTTATTTATTTATTAATTTCCCCAGAAATCATCTGGATTTCCAGCATGGTGCACAAGAAATGGTGTGCATATGTTTAGTACATATACACACCATTTCTTTTGTTTTTGCCAAATTTCTTAAATATTCATGTTTTCTCATTTTTTTTTATGACAGGTTATCGGATAAATTTGTGAAGCACTATATATATATATATATATATATATATAGGTATACATACTCAGAGGCAATGGAAATGCAACACCAGTTTGGATTCAAATAATTTTGTGGCTCAAATTTATTTTCTTATTTTAACAATTCAAATATGTTGGGTGGGTTGACTTTGATGAATTAAATGTGTTAATGGGCTGATTTGGACAACAATAAACAGATGCATTAAACATAATGAGCACAAGTTGAAAATGAAAAATCACAACAAGACTGAATGGAACACACATTTAAAAATGAACTCAAAAGAACAGTCAGTATCGGGTGTGACCCCCACGAACATCCACACAGGCAGTACAAGCGTCTCCTCATGGACCTGACTAAGCGTCTTAGGTTGTCTTGGAGAAGTTGTCGCCTGTAGTCCATTCTGGAGTTGCTGCCTGGTTTGAGGTCTGGGTACTCTTGATGAAAGAGCTTGTCCCAGTTGGACGTACTACACCCAAAACGTACTGATGCTGGACGTACTACACCCAAAACGGTGAGCCATTTGCCGGGCACTTACTCCCGCCTCTAGCATGCCCAGGGCCCTGTTCCGTTGTTCAGTCGACAGACGTGGCATTATGACACTTAAAAATGTTTTTTGTGTGGCATTTATCATGCCTTGAAATAGGGAAGACAACCCCTCCTTCATTTCAACCACTGTACTTTCACAACTCCTAATCCCATATGTTGTTCTCAATATGGATTGATAGAAGTCCAACTCACACTGTTGAGTTACATGATGATCATTCATGTGTAACGAGGTACACATTGTGACCCCAATGGTCACTTAAGAACTCAAATTGGACTACTCAGGTCCTGAGCAAAAATAAACCAAAATTTAGAGTGTTGCGTTTTCATTGCCTTTGAGTATATATATATATATATATATATATATATACAGTGCTTCACAAATTTATCCGACCACCTGTCATCAAAAAATGAGAAAACACAAATATTTAAGAAATTTGGCAAAAACTTGTTTAAAACTAAAAATTATTTTAATATTTCTTTGGCAAGTAACGAACGGAAACCACTGAATAGTCCTTATTCACATGTAAAAACAAAAACAAACTATGTTTTGAATGGCCTCGTTTGGCCTTGAAGACAGCCTGCATTTTTGCATTTAACCACTAAAACTAATTTTTATGTTCAGGAATGCAAGGAAATAACTGTTATTTGGCATCTTAATCAAAAAATAATAATGTGCTTAACTTTTTTTCAGCATTTTGGCTCTGCTGTGATGACAGTCAGTAGTCAGCAGAGCTTTTCTAGTGCCGAGTCGTCCAGCGTTCGTCTGTCTGTCTGTCTGTCCGGCTGGTGTCAACTTTTCACTTCAAATTTGAATATCTCAAAAATGTCTGATAAATTTCTTTCTAATTTGGTGTGAGCCTTCCTTATGATATTCTGAATATTCTGTGAAAATTAGAAAATTCTACGTCCCGGTTTTTGAGAAATGCAGCATTTTGAACTTAGAAAATCAGTGTTTGTGCGAATTTTTTCAGTCTTTCAATAATATCTCAAAAACTGTCCGATAACTTTTTGTCTAATTTGTTGTGAGCCTTTCTAATGATGTTCTGATGATCCCCTGCAAAAATTAGAAAATTCTACGTCCCGGTTTTTGAGAAATTCAGCATTTTAGACTTAGAAAATCAGTGTTTGTGCTCATTTTTTCAGTCTTTCATTACTATCTCAACAAGAGGCCTGTCGGCCTAGAGAGCTCCGCTGAGATGACTGAAATGATCATATTTGTTCTGGATCATGTTGTTTTAGATCATGTTATTCTGCATCATGTTGTTCCTCATCATTGTTCTGGATCATGTTGTTCTGGATCACATTGTTCCAGATCATTGTTCTGGATCATGCTGTTCCAGATCATTGTACCAGATTAATTGTTCTGCATCATATTGTTACGCATCATATTGTCCTATGACAGTGTTAGAAGGATTGTGACTGCTATATTTGTGATGTACTGGGGGGAAGGGTATTTGTTGGTTGTTATTATTGCTTGGTGGTAAGATGATTGAAATAAATGATTGCAATTTGCAATTTGGTTCTATTGTTATACTACATAAATTGAGACACCGAACTGGTTCACAGTATATTCTGGTTACCAAATATGTCATGTGGTCATATTGCAATAGTTTTCAAGAATTTCTGAAATTAAGTTATGACATGGACATTTCACTCATCCTCAGTGGAGCTCTCTAGGCAGGCCTCTTGTTTGTAATTCAGTAAATTTGAAAATTCATGGATAACAACAATAATTATATTTTAACATGAAAATATTATTTCAGTTAAAGAGCTTGCACATGCTGGTGTATTAACCGTTACAGAAACATAAAAAATTATTTTTATAATTACCAAGACTGTTAATTTAGGGCAGCTGTGGCATGAACCTTACATTGGGTGGTGGTCTAATAAATTTGTTAAGCACTGTATATATATATATATATATATATATATACATATATATGTGTGTGTGTGTGTGTGTGTGTTTCCTTATGCAGTTTACTCAGTTTACTGTATAACCTTAAACATTTCTAAATGTAAGTTTTTCGTTTGTGGTGCTGGTGCCAGTCAATGTCAGGCTTTTTTTTTTTTTTTTTTTTTATAAATGTGCAATGATTTGCAATGGAATTTTCTCCGAGAATAGTGTAATTGACTGCAATGGCACTGTTGACCTTCTTCATTCCATTTCAGAATTTTTGGGTGATGTTCTTTACTTTGATTGACAAACTGCCACAATATTTCCATCCATTGTGCTGTTTTGAATGATTATGGCATACATTGTCAAAATACACAAAATTATTCAAAAAAACCTGTCTCTTCGCATGGCGGGGTTCGACCGCTTTTGGCACATAAGGCGATGCACAGATTTTATGTTTCCAGTCATTGTTGACACGACTCACTCTAAATTTAATTTAATGCTGAATTTAAATCCGGGGAAAACAACAAGCTGTGTTAAATATGTAGTTCAGTATTGGGGGGTGTCTGGGTGTCTTGACAGAAATGTACGGTAATGATGATGACAAATTACCAGTGCACGAGTTGAAATTAGTTGAACTGAGTGTTCATGGGCATCATTCTCATTCCGATCTCTAAGCTTGGCTCAGAAAAGCAGAAACAGACCGTGGGACAATGAAATGGTGCAAATGAACCAACTTAAAGGATTTCACCCAGGCTTTCTTTGCAACAGAATGACTTGCTGACAAAAAAAAGAGCATAGCAGAAGCATGAAATTGCAGAGGTTAGGGACCTTTAGGGACTTTTCTAATTTTATGCGAGGGGTATCTGGGAGGAAAACAGGGGAGGGTCATGCTTTTTTCAATTTTATTTTTTTTTTTTTTTTTGCTTTTAGGAATTCAGCAACTATACTGAGTGAATTATAAATGGAGAGTGAAAATGATCATAAAATATTTTATTAAAGCTTAAATAAAGATTTCTATTCAAGTATTTAATCAAAAACCCTCAAAGCCTCATCCAGGACAGTGAAAATTGTGACGCACACAGGCATTTCAAGGATCCTCAACTGTTTCAAATCACATCATTATTCAATTTTTTTTTTTTACCTCATTACTAGTCCTGAATTGTCTCCATCCCAACCCTTTTTGGAATGTGCTGGAGGCCTGAATGGCAGGAAAGGATGTATATTTACATTTGAAATGAAGTTGACCAGGCAAAACATTAAATATCTTGTCTTCATACTGTCTGAAATGAAATACAAGGCAAACTAAATGTATCAAATTGCAGCTTTTTTTGTACTGTCTTTGTAAGCCTGAGGCAAAGACTTTACATACAACTAAAATGCAATTATACTGTCTTCAGCATTAGTTTTCTTTTCATTAGGTTCCTGACAACAGGGGGCGACTTCATTTGCTATGTGACACCACAAATTTCCCGTCACTGGTCGTATCTGACCAAATTGGTTCTCTCTCTGAAACTCTTAGGTCTTCTGAAGTGTGGGATAGTGCATTTTTCGCCCTATATTCTCACCTTTAAAACATGGAAGAACGTGTTATTTGTTCATGCAAAAATTACATAATGCTATTCTAATTTTATTTTAGTTTGAATAGATGCATTACTATCGAGATATATCTGATAGCAGCTCAGAAACCCAAGCCGGCCAACATTGGCTATCCCTGTTCTTAACATGGCAAACTGCCATGCAGAAGAGATTGATTTAGTGACAAATGCTTATTTTACTGCCAGTTTTAATTGAATCTCTCATTACCTATTCACCTGTTTACCTCTGGAATGTTCCAAATGTGGTTTTCTGAAGATTCACAGCTTTTCCAGTCTTCCTATCCCCTGGTCCCAATTGTTTTGGCATGCGTTAATGGCATCAAATGTGGAAAGAATAAAAATTATAACCATTGATAAGGTGAAACTTTTAATATTTTCTTTGTGCTTTTTTCAACTGAACTGAAACGAGAATATACCAGTCAGGTAATTCTGTATTTACAGTTGTATTTGTACTTTAAATACTGCCCAAATTCTTGCAGAATTTAGGTTGTATTTAATTGAAGAACAACAAGAAAAAACGACCAGAGTCCAACTTTTGCACTTTTGTATATTTTATATATTGTTATAATATTAATAATAATAATATATAATAATATTGTATATTATTGTAATATTTTATATTTTTTTGCATATTTTTTCAGTGCTTTGTTTCTGAGATCGTATTGGATTTTTAATTTGTCATTTCTCCACAATGTGAAAATGTGACTCTGATCATTTTTCCATTGTGGTCTTCAATTATCAAGTCTTTTGTCTCTGCAATCCTGAGGTCAGGTCACATCCACCAAAGACAGTATCATGTCAAGCAATTCCCAAACCTTATCAATGCCTTGTCCCACTTAGCACAGAGATTTACATAGTTGCATATTATTTGGTGCAATGACCAAATAATATTCCAAATGCAAAATTCACCTGTTGCATTCAGTGAATGTTGGGGTAATTGCTGTCATCTTTACTATCTGACCTACTAATCATACCAAATGCCCTGAAGAATACAGTATAATTTGTTTTTCCAAGGCAAACAGTAACTTCCACATTTTAAATGTTTTATTTAAAAACAAAAATAAGACTGCTGAAGAACTGTGACATTTTGAGTTTTTCCAGATGCTATAATGTTTTGGAAGCTATAACTGAAGAGATTAGATGGGAGACCATAAAGGTCAGTCACTGTCCACTCTGAGAATGTAAAATGTCAGTGCGGAGGTTTGATAACTTCAAACCTTGGGGAATAGAAATCATAAAGGTTCCTGTTTGAGTTGAGAATGACCTGCCCCAAGTGTCAGGAAAAAGGTCTTTTAAAAATTGCTACTCTGATAAAAAGAGTTTTAATGTCTGCTGTAAAATCATCACAATGCTACGTTTGAACTTTATTTGTTTTGTTCCTGTTGGAGCGTGTGGTCAGTCAACTTACCCAGTATCAATAAAGATTAAACTAAAGAAACATCTGAGACTTAAGAATCAGTCATACCATATATGTTATTAAACCCCAAGGGGCAATTTTCCATCAGCTGTTTACCCATCCCAGGTACTTACACTGTAAAACTGTGGAACATGACATGTTTATAATCTAAACACCAGTGTGTAAAAACTAAACGTCTGGTGATTATTTTTGTAAATAGGCATTCTCATTCGAAACACTGATGTTTATTGGATGTTGCGATTGAGTTTTTTCAGATTTGTTGCATTAGCTGCAAAGCTGAATCTGAACACTGTGACATGTTTAAAAAGTGTTACAAAAAAGTGTTTAATATATGTTCAAAACTAAAAAATTTGGTTTTACAGTGTTGGAACAGTTTACAGCCACAGTGCAGTGCAAGGGGACCATCTCTAAGGCCAGAGCCTGTGTCAGGTGCAATGGGAGGAGAATTCCTTTCCAGAGTGCATTATTTCTCAGGGTAGGGGAAATAAGAGTGCCCACAGGAAGCCAGACAAACATCCGGAGAACATGCAAACTCGTCCCAGCCACGGCTGGAACCCGGAACCCCGTTATTGCAAGGCAATAGGGATTGCCACTGCACCACTGTGCCGCGAAAAGTTGTGATGTTTCAGAGCACAGTGATTAGGAGGAGGGGGCTCATTCAAATCACTTATTGCCACAGTGCGCAAACTGCCGCTGCGGTCTATGCATTGCAAATTATGGTTTCTTGCTCACTCGGGGATGTGTAAGGGATATTTAGTGGGACGTTTGCGCATTACGCACCATGGGTTTGTATGGTTTTGTGCATGTTTTTCTCCTCCTCCTTTCTTTCTTAGCTTGCAGTATTTCCATGCTGCTAGTGCCACTGATTGGGTGGGGAAAGGAAAAGAAGCCAGAGAAGCACATGAAGACAGAGGAAAGATAATGTGAAGTAGGGATTGTCCTGAACTTCAGTTTGAAACCACATCCAATACAGATTCATGGGAGACGTGTAACCAATTAGTCAATCATTTAAAGATCATGAATTTTAAAAAAAAGGGATGCAAATGTATTGGATTTCTTTTCTTAATCTCAGCTCATCTCTGGGAAACTCACAACTCCTTGAAGAAAACAAATCAAAGCAATTGAAGACCTGTGTGCAAGAAGTACCTAAGTCACAAAATAATACTTTTGAGATTTTGGGGGTCAAAGTTTACAAAACACATTGCAGATCATGACAATGGACAATGGAAACGCACCAATACACAAGACTTGAGCGCTTCTTTGCAGAAATCTTTGGCATCAGATGATGCTCTGGCCATTGTGGCTTTTAATACTGGTGTCAGCTCATTTTTTGCAAAATGTGACTTAAGTACTTCTTGCACACAGGTCTTCAATTTGATCCCCAAATGATGGTGGAGCGCAAATGTTTCCCAGGTCAGACAATGTCCAAAGTCCAAAGAAAGGAAAATGTATCGAAAACTAAGCAAGTTTAAAAAGCTCTTAGTCATTGTATGTGCAATGTATTATCATTATGCCATCAGTCTGTCCTTTTGAATATGCTTGTTCAGGACATCAGTGCTAACCTAAGCTGAAGCTCTCTATGTGATGTTTTTGTTGAAACTGGTTCAGATATGGATTTTCAATGCAGCAGTGTGGTTATTCACAGCTGTCCTACCCAATGTCCATGTGTCCTGGTGCAGAGCTTTGACTTGTAGCCACAGTACATTTGTGCTGTTTTTTTTTTTTTAGTTGTTTTTTTTTTTTGATGGGCATAATTTTTAATTTTTCCCACACTTCTGTTTGCCATCTTAAATCGTTTTCCTTTTTTTTTTTTTTTTTTGACTGACGCTCTTGGGCTCTATTTGGCCCCTTTGGAACTCCGTCAGTGTCGTCATATTGCTTTGGAGACTGTCCCAGCAAACTGCTTCTGGTTAGATCTCTTTCATGCAAACACATGCTGCTAATTAGCATTCAAATTAATTGGCAAGACATGTAAATGCTTTAATACAATGTAAGTTCTTAAGAGGTAAAGTCATTTTTCAGGAGTCTTATTGTCCCCCTGAACTTCTCTCTCCGAGTTACTGTATGTTCGATTCTGTGTGGCTGCTACAGACTTCTAAACTGGAGATTACTGACATCATCTTACAATGCAGCTGGGAAGTGGTAGGAAGGAAATTTGGGATTAGCTGCTCAGAAGAGAGCCTCCTTGCTCCCTGGCCTAAATGAAAGGAACCAAGTGGCAACTCTGAGAGGGATGGTAAATAAATCTACGCAGGAAACAATGATGAGTACTTTTTGATGGAATAAGAACTCCTCTACTTTCTAAAACATCAGATCTCAATTCAGGAGTCTTGTGCCCCCTCAGCTTAAATGGGCACAACGCTTTAGAGTATGAAACAGTGCTTGGAAATCAAATAAAACTATAATTATAGATCGTAAATTGACAACATTTTCACAAAGTCAAGAAAACAAGCAGAGAGTGCAAGCTCTTCAAAGTGAGAGGGTATGAATCCTTGCTTTGCCAAGATGCTCAACACTCGTATTTGCTTGGAAGCTGCTTTTATTGTACCTCCTGCTAGCTGAGCGGAAGCCAGCCCATGTTATTGATTTACTGCTTGTGTGCAGCTGTGTATGCTGGGATGTGCCCCTTCCTGCAGCAGTGGCTCAGTGCCACTGAAGCCTGCCAGTTCACCCAGTTACTGTATTTTCTTCCATATATTTGCCACAATTTCCTGGCATGTACTGAGAACAACGAAGGCATCATACATTTCAATGGTTCTTATTCTCTCAACTGGAAAGGTCTGTAGCAAACATAGGGAACTCAAAAGGCCAAACAGTGATTGATAAGACCTGAAATTTTGCAGGGTCGTTCAAGTCTATACAGTAAGTGTGCATTTAGATCACCCTGCAATATGAGTGCTTCTATGCTGAGATGGAGGAGAGAAAGTAGTTAATTTTTAATATATGATAAACTCCTCAGATTGCTAGCCGCAGCATAAACTAAAAGTACAGTATGACCAAATGCACACATGAAAACCCATGACCCATGAAAACAATACCTGCAACCCCTCTGTCCCGCTTTTGTTTTCAAATACACAATGCACATTTCGTTTGTGCTTCTCGTAATTTACAACGCGGCTGACAGACAAAGCAACTGTAAAATGTGAAACTTTATGAGCACTAAAGCAAAGGATGAAATTGTGGTCACCGTCTAAAATTAATCCAAATTCCTTCCATGAATTTGACTTGGTCTTCAAGGATGAGATGTCAACAATCTGGTATTCACCAACAGTTATTATCGTTCTTTTGTCACCTTGGTTGATCCATTTCTTTCCTAGCCTCTCTGTCAATAAAGCAGAAGCATCTTCATTTCACTCCTGTGGGATATTATTCGAGGGGTTACAGTAGCATAATCAAAATTAAAAAAAAAAAACAGGAGTCATCAGAAGATCACATGTTCGCACAGCGCCCACAATCTCCTAATTTAACTAATCAGTGGATATCACTGTTTAAAAATGCCAAAAGTTATGGAGTGCAGAAATTGTTTCGATGGAAACACGGAAGAATTTAAATCTCAGAAATCCCAAAGTATTAAAAGGCACCAGTCTAGGACCTGATTAATATGTACAGCAAGTTTAGTTGAAAAATACTGAACAGTAAACGAAATGATTACAAATGAAGAGATACATGGAGGGACAGACGGACGGACATACTGATGACTATGTCTCCCCTACATGCTGGGGGGATAATAATATTAATATTACTTGGTGTCTTTCTCCCAAGCTGTTATTTTCCTTGCTCCTTGTAATTTCTCTCAGTCGTTGCCCCATCTGCACTTAATTACGTTTTTTACTCACGACCCTGAATTAATAATTTTTTAAAAGTTTTGTTTCCTCGTTTTGCACACCTTAAAATACATCCCTGGGAATCATGGTGTACGAAGACTTTTTTCATCGGAATATCATTAAAACAATTTTGAACAATATTTTAAAATGCATTTCTTATTAGCTAACATTTTTGGACATTACAGAGATCAGATTTCAGCAGTGGTTTGCTCGCTCACCTTCACTTTGCGCACAAGTTAATCCATCTCTGCACAGATGTGTTTTTCCGGCTATTTATTATGAAAATTGTGTGAGGTGCAAGATCATCTGACTTTTAAGGGGTCTTCAGGGTAAAAATTAGAATTTTTTTTTTCAAAAATTTCAATATTTTTTATTTTCACATTAAATAAATATAAAGGAATGCAGTGAGATGCTAGTAAACACCAAGAATCTGTTTTTCCTCTGCCTCAATTGTTACTTGTGACTTTAAGAGCCAGAGTCTGTAACTATGAACCAGGGGGTGATATATCATGTTCCAGTAGGCCACTGAAGATTTTTGTGAGCTTAGATATCTCGTCCAAACTGACGTTTTTTATCAGAAGATGCCTTCGGGGTGGAAATTACAGCCCTTTTTAGGGTAGGGGTCAAAAGGGCCAAAATAGTGACATGGTCAAAATCTGGACTTTGTCCTTCTAATATCTTTGTGTGCCCTCTGTAAACCTCCTTGATCTTATGGTATATGAATGTATGTATAGAGTTCTTCCATTTAGCATAATAATTTTCAAGGCTTACTGAGGGCGCCGCCTATAGGTGGCGCTTCAAATCATGACTTTCTGCATTTTGGACTACATTTGAGACCCTCCCAGGGCCTGCGCCCTCATTAAACCTTGCTTACCTATGTGTATTTGAATACATTGGGACTAGTTCTTTCCAAATTTGCATAAATGGCGGTGGCTTAGTTAGGGCGCTTTTGCATAGGCGGTGCTTTTTTTTGGCAAGAACACGATTTTAGGCGATTTTCATTTGGCCATATCTCAGTGCGCCCCCAATGGATTTCAGTGAAACTTGTTTTATTATGTTTGTCTATATCTCTGCTATTCATTATAAAAATTTCAAGAAGGCTTTTTGCCTTATTAACCCTTTACATGCCGAAGTTTGATGTATGTCACAATCAAGCACCACCACCTGATGTGAGATCAGTGAGACACCAGATGTGAGATGCAGGGGAACAGGAAGTTTATTTAAACAAAAGAAAACAGGCATGAGGGCCAACAGAAAACTTGGCCCAAAGGGTTGCAAAATCCAACTAAGGTAAGCTTCACAGAGCTGACAACTAAAAAGGTCCAAACGACAAAAAACAAAAACCACTGGAACCTCCAGGGAAAAAACCACAAACAGAAAAGAATAATCAGGCTATAATGCAAACAAGACTTGGCTTGGCTAAAAGACGTAACACTGCACTGATACACTAAACACAAGGGCGTGAGACTCTGTCTGCCAGCCAACTTCCACCGACTCCAGATAAAGGGAGGAAAATCAGCACACATGAGGGACAACACCTGGAGAAGAAACAAGGGGCAAGGCAAGATCATGAGACAAGGACAATGATAGGCTGACATGACTTGCTCATTAAGAAAATGAGCGTGCTCAGCTTAAGTACCAATGAAGCATGCAGATTGGAAGGAAGCATGAATGTTAACAGAAAAGCACAGCAAGATCTTGAAATAGCAAAGCAGGAATCATGACAATAAACTCCCTATCTAAATTAGTAGTATTAGTAATGTGCCTGTCTAAGAATTACACCTCCCCGTGACTGTTAGTAAATGTTAGTACTTAAAAACAGTTAATTGTCAATTAAGCTTAGGCAGCCCTGAATCCAGCACAGCACAGAAGGGAGGGGGAAATACCAAAAGCCAACCAGAGCTCAGAAGTGTGCGAAAACGAAGACATGGGGTGGAACGCAGACAAGCGGTGGAGTGGCTGGGCAGACCTGGCAAAAAACATGGAAAAGTAAACACATGAACAATAAACATGAACTATGAAAAGTGAATTCCTTAGACAAGAAACTGTTAAAACAAAATACTGTCCTGGCCAAAGGCCCAGGACCCTGGAACACAACACCACCGAAAAATGCCCATTTTTGTTTTAGTCCCCACCAACCAGTGGGGAGAATTATTTGAGTGTTTTCAGAGCATTGAGGCAAGAGAACTTATTCAAAAAAGCAACAATTTTTAAAATGTTAACACTGAAATAAAATAAAAGAAGAGACATGAAGTATTAGTAAACTCTGTATGCACCAAAGCAGAGGCAAACTTAGCTTTTTGGTCCTTGGGGGTCCTTATGGTATTCATATTCATCAAATGAGTCATGCAGCAAAGTATTCTGCATTACTTCAAACCATAGCGGTAACCATAGTACTTTTCAGAGGGGGTTGAGGACCTTGTCTTTACATTCTGCATTGCTGCATGCATTATGCATATACACAGGCCACACCCATTCAACAATGTGATCAGAAATATATGATCTAATATCTTGGGAGCAAAACTAATCGTTAGCACAATATCCCACAAGGTAAAGATGGAACGATGTACTGCTCGCAGGACTTAAAATCAGAAGATGTTCGTGATAAAGCAGGATTTCCACGGCTCTATTCAGACTCTGAACATGCCATCAAAACATGTGGTCGCAGCAGTGCTGCCACCTGCCATATGAGCCGCCTATTGGAGCACTGGAGAACTAACCTTTTGTCTTTCTTTATTAAAGTGAAGTGTGATCTGGTGTGAAGCGTTTTAGCACAAAAGAGGCAAAAAGCCTTCTTAATATTTTCATCATGAATAGCAGAGATATAGAGAAACACAATAAAACAAGTTTCACTGAAATCCATAGGGGGCGCACTGAGATAAGGCAACATGAAAATCGCCTAAAATCGTGTTCTTGCCAAAAAAAGCGCCACCTATGCAAAAGCGCCCTAACTAAGCCATTGCCATTTATGCAAATTTGGAAAGAACTAGTCCCAATGTATCCAAATACACATAAGTAAGCAAGGTTTAATGAGGGCGCAGGCCCTGGGAGGGTCTCAAATGTAGCCCAAAATGCAAAAAGTCATGATTTGAAGCGCCACCTATAGGCGGCGCCCTCAGTAAGCCTTGAAAATTATAATGCTAAATGAAATAACTCTACCCATACATTCATATACCATAAGATCAAAGAGGGTCACTGAGGGCGCACCAAAATATTCGAAGGTCAAAGTCCAGATTTTGACTATGTCACTATTTTGGCCCTTTTCACCCCTACCCTAAAAAGGGCTGTAATATCCACCCCGAAGGGATCTTCTGATAAAAAAAGTAATTTTTGTCAGTTTGGAAAAAATATCTACCCCCACAAAAAACTTCAGTGGCCTACTGGAACGTGATATATCACCCCCTTCTATGAGCTGGTCCAAAGTTACAGACTCTGGCTCTTAAATGCAAATTACCGAAAATCACAATATTGACTTATTTTCAACCTTGTGGCATTCATAAAATCATTAATATTCATCTGATTGACTTGAAATTTGGATTGAAGTTGTATCTGTTGGAGAAATATGAAATGACATAGGATTTTCTAGATAGGTGCATCCCTAGGGCGTTCATTTTGAAAATGAAGCAAGTTGATGATAGCGATTTTTGTTATGGTTACCTAACAGAGCTCATTAAATATTCATAAATGTTCCAAACAAAAAAATTCTATGTCTTTTCATAGAACTATCTTAAACCTTCCATATGAGACTAAATTTGAGTAAAATCTGACCATGGGTTATTGAAATATCAATGCCACAAGAAAAATTTCAGACTTTGTCATTAAAGTGCCGTTTCCATGGCAACCATGGACATTTTTATCAAAATACTTCATTTAATGAGGTTGAATTCATGTTGAGTATGTTTATTTCTTATTTATTACATTATTATGATTATTTCTACACTTTACCCTGAAGACCCCTTAAAGGGCATGGGAGATGACTCTCTGATCAGTTTATTTTGTGTTACGCCCAAAACACGACTATGATTAATTAAGAAATGAAGTGTGACCCCTTTGAATCTCGCACCTTACTTTGTACCCTGATAACTTGCAAAAAATGGATTTTGACATGCCTTAAATGCACTTGCACCACACGCTTCAGACCATGCGCTGAGATCGTTAAAATGGGGCCCTAAGGTTCATCTACTATTTGCCAAAAAACAATCGTGATAACACATGAGACTTTTGGGGCAATATTCTATAAACGGATTTGTCAAAACAGGACTTTTTTGGAAGACATGGGTCCTGTTACATCTCGCGTGAAGACAACAGCAACTAGTGATAAGAACTCATTTCAACAGTCAAACACTGTGGTGGTAGTGTGACTTTCTAGAGCTGCTTTGCAGCTTCTGGATCAAGGCAACTTGCCATAATTGCTGAAAGCAAGAATTAGTCCTTCTTCCAGAAAATCCTGTAGGAGAATGTATGGCCATCTACAAGTATTTGTAATGTAAAACTCAAGTGCGGTTGAGTTATGCAGCAGGACAGTGATCAAAAGCATACAAGCTAGTCCACATCTGAATCATTCAAAAACAAAATGAAGGTTTTGAAATGGCCAAGAAGTTCTGACTTGAATGTAGTTGAGAGACTGTGGCATGACCTTAAACAAAAAGTTCATGCTCAAACCTCCCCCAGTGGGAAAGTGGCTGAAATAAAACAATTCTTTTAAGATGAGTGAGCCAAAATTACTTCACAGTGATGTAAAAGACTCATTGCCTGTTATTGCCAATATTTCATTGTAGTTGTTATCGCAAATGATGGCACAACCCGTTATTAAATTTAGTTATAAAATTATTTTTTCACACGGATGATATAGGCTTTGAATGACTCTTTTACCTTCAGTAAATGAAATGATCATTTAAATGCACAAATCAAAAATAGTAGAAATCAGGAAGGAGGAAAATATTTTTTCTCATCTCAGTATGTGAGTAACCGTAGCAGGAAATCCCTGTGTCAAATAAATAAGGTTTCGTGTGAAAGTTAACGGAACACGGTCGCGAAACTGATGCATGTGCAGTAGTGCTGCCTAAAAAGCTGTTTGTCACTGTTGGAAATTGCTTTTATATATTGTGGTTCAGCTATCCCCACACTCTTCTTTGTGAATGCAAATTATTCACTTAAGGCAGGACTCATTGTATTTCAGTAAATTTTTTAAAAATATATTTTGCTCAGGCTAACTTCGAGATGTTTGTTTGTGCACTGCTATGATTGCCTATGGCAGCCATCAATTTAGAAGCTGTCGAAGGTCAATATATGCCTCGACAAAGCAATGCAATAGCTTTTGGCAAGGAGCACATCAATGAATATCACTTAACAACATTGTATGCTCTTCGTGGATTGCAGCTAAAATTAATTGTGGCAACATAAGTGAGTCAGATTTTGCAAGTTATCTAGTTTCACTTGAAGAATCTCTTAGAACCTATGAGCATCCAATACCCATACTCAGCCATGACAATGTTCCTTTAAGTACTTTTGTTAATATGAAAATAAGTGGTTGCATATCTAATAAAATTAGACTTGCATATAGTGAACTGACAACATTTCCTCTGAGTTGACAGAACAGCAGAGGCAGTGAGGTCTTCACAGTGAGAGTTTGAATCCTTGTTTGCTAAGATATCCGCGATCTTATTTGCTTGGAAGCTGCTTTTGTTGTGCCCCCTGGTAGCTGAGCGGAAGCCAGTCCATGTTATTGATTTGCTGCCTGTGTGCAGCTGTGTATGCTGGGATGTGCCCCTTCCTGCAGCAGTTGCTCAGTGCCACTGAAGCCTGCCAGTTCACCCAGTTCCTGTATTCTCAACCATACTTTTCCCGCATGGTGTTGCAGCATGTACTCAGAACAAGAAAAACATTTTACATCTCAGTGATTTTGATTTACTCAACCAATGAGGTCCGAAGCAAACTTTTGGAATTCAATAGGCCTAAAGGTGATCAAAAAACCCTGAAATTTGGCAGGTTTGTACTAGTCTACACCATATTTGTGCATTTAGATCGCCCCGTTAGGTGCGATACAAGTGCTTTTAAAATAGAGTGGGAAAAGAAAAAATTGTAAATTGTTAATTGATAATAAATACATCAGAATGCGTGCGGCTGCACTGACTGTAAAAACAGGGTGACCAAAGCCACACACAAAGTGCAGATGTAACCAAGACATATCAGAATGTGAGAAGGATATTATAAATCATAATGACAACCTTTTTATAAAACTCTTGGGACACATTTTGATTATTTTTTGAGAAGATGTATTTAACAAATTTTAATAGAATGGGGTAGCTACATCCCTTTTTTGCACAAGAAAAAAATTTCCCGGGGTGGTCTTGTTCCGTTATATTAAAGGTCCCCTATTATGTCACCAGATGCACAGCTAGTTAGCCATGACAAGCCATTTCACATCTGTCCTTTGTGACATCGCAAAGGGGTGGGATCACCGAGAGTAATGAAGGAACTGATTAACTGGTTGGCTTTAGCTGATTAGTCCCTCTTGCCTCTGGGCAGTTACTTCACCATATGATATGTCAGAAACAAAAAGATTTTAAAAATAGCTTGTAATGACTAATTGGCTATGCACCTGGTGACATGATAGGGGACCTTTAACTGAATATATGGGTTACTGCCACAGGAACTCCATATGGAATGAACGCTTTGCTTTTTCACCCCAGAGAAAAATGGAGCATGCAGTCAAGAAGTCCTGACCCTTGTGTGCAATAAATAAGGTTATTTGTGAAAGTATTGATGAATGTCTGGTGTTATAGTACTGTGTTTTGACTAAAGCAAGCATGAATAATACTTACATGTGGACCAGATTCTGAGATTAATCAATGGATGAATGGAGGGACACATAGATAGAGAGATAGATGTTGCATCAGGCATTATTACACTTCCAATCAGAATGTTTCCTTGACACGCTATGGCACAAATGAACTGCAATGCATCAAATGAATTCTGTGAATGGAATGTAATGACTTCCTGTAGAAATCTGAGTGTCATCTATACTTCCTGACATTTTTACATTTATGTATCTTTTGCTGATAGTTTTCATCAACGTAGCAATCTGAATTCTGTTTGAGACAGGAGTGAAATGTCTTAACGTTTGCATTCATTAAGCAACTTGTTGCTCTTCATCGCTAAGGTTTTTGAAAATTTGAGTAGTAGATGTGGTAAAATGTTCTATTATTATTATTATTATTATTAATAATAATAATATTAATAATAATAATAATAATGATAATAATAATGATAATAATAACAATTTGTATTTATATAGCACTTTTCAGGGTACTCAAAGATGCTTTACAGATATTTAAAAGTTAAAACTCAGACAAAACACTAAAAGAAAAATAAAGAGCAAGATAATCACACATTAAAAGCAAATTAGAATAAAGTACAGAACAAGATAAATCAAATATCAAAAGCAATTTTAAATAAGTGAGTTTTGACATGTGATTTGAACATAGAAGAGTTCCGGAGGGAAGAGGCAGTCATGGAGAAAGCTCTGTCACCCCAGGTTTGGCGCTTGGTTGTGAGCGGTAGTGGAGAGGAGGTTGGCATCAGAGGAGCGAAGGTTGCAGAAAGGAGTGTGGTAGTGAAGTGGTCGGAGAGGTAGGTAGGGCCCTGGCTACGAAGGGCTTTGTAGGTGTGTAGGAGGACTTTAAAAAGGCTTTGGCATGGGATGGGAAGCCAGTGGAGTTTTTGGAGGACGGGGGTGATGTGATCATGGGAGCGGGAGTGGATGAGGAGGCAAGCAGCATAGTTTTGGATGTACTGTAGTTTGTTTTGGACTTTGGATTATGAACCGTAGAGGATGCTATTGCAGTAGTCGAGTCTGGATGTGATGAAAGCATGGATCAGGCTTTCAGCAGCAAAGAAAGAGAGTGATGGATGGAGATGGGCTATGTTTTTGAGATGAAAAAAAGGCAGTCCAGGTTAATTGTTTGATGTGCTGGTGAAAGGATTTGGGTCTGATGATGATTAGATCAGATTTGTTGCAGTTAAGCTTTAGGAAGTTTGATTGCATCCAGAATTTTATTTCAGTAAGGCAGGTGGTTAGAGTTGTGTGAGTTGCAGTGGTGATGGACTTTGAGGAGATGTAAAGTTGGATGTTGTCAGCGTAGCAGTGGAAGCGGAGATCGTGACGACGTATATTGTTGCCGAGGGGGAGTATGTACAGGATGAAGAGGAGTGGACTAAGCACCAAACCTTGGGGGACGCCTTGGGACAGAGGAGCAGTGTGCAGTTATTGATGTGGATGGACTATTATCTATTTGTTAGGTATGATTTGAGCCAGGAGAGCGCAGTGCCAGTGATATTGAAGGAGGACTTGAGGCAGGAGAGGAGAATGGAGTGGTTTATGGTCTCGAAAGCTGCTGTGAGGTCAAGGAGGATGAGAATATGAACGTCGCCAGAGTCTGTGGAGAGGAGGAGGTCACTGATGACTGTGAGGAGGGCTGTTTCTGTGCTGTGTTGTGAACGCAAACCAGATTGGAAGGGTTCAAAAAAGTTATTGGAGGTGATATGGGCTTTGAGTTGGGTGACGACTGCAAGTTCCAGTATTTTTGCCAGAAACGGGAGGTTGGATATGGGCCGGAAGTTGGTTAGGATGTCAGGGTCAAGTGTAGATTTTGTTTAGGATGGGGGTGACAGAAGCCAGTTTGAGCGGTTGGCGGAATGAACGAGTGCTGCACGAGGAGTTGATGATGTCTGTCATGAGGGTGGAGACAGTCTTTTACTAGGTTGGAAGGGATGGGGTCCAGAGCACAAGTAGAGCTTTTCATTCCTGTCATAAGATTAGGGAGATCCAAGGGGGAGATAGGGATGAACAGAGATAGAGGCTGAGTGGTGAAGGGGGGACAGACCACTGGGGTGCTGGCGAGGGCGGAAGAAGTGGAGAGGCTACTATAGATTGTGTCAATTTTGGTTTGGAAAAATGTGAGGAAGGAGTTGCACTTATTGGCAGTGAAGGAGTTAGTGGTGTTGTCTTTGTATTTGAGAAGTTATTTTATTGTAGAAAAGAGAGCCTCGGGGTTGTTGGATCAAGAGTGTATGATGTGTGAGTAGTAGGTGGACTGGGCTGAGGTGAGAGCTTCTTTGTAAAGTTGCAGGTAGTCTGTGTAGGCTTGGAAGTGGGCTGTTAAACCAGTTTTCTTGTGGAGTCTTTCAAACTATCATTTGCGAGATTTCATTTTGTGGAGTTCAGGAGTGTACCAGGAAGCTAAGTGTTTGAATGAGACAGACTTGGTTTTGACGAGAGCCAATTGATCAAGACAGGAGAAGAGTGTGTTGTTGTAGTAGTCGACGAGATCAGAAGGGTAACCAGACGATGGTGGAGGGAAGGCAGACAGTTTGTTGACAAGGAAGGTAGTTCATTCTGCTTGGTTGTATTAATTAAGACTAATGTTAACCAGGGAGCTTTTCCCTTCTCCGGTTTCTGTTGGTTGTAGTAGCTGTTAGTTAGCTAGATAGCTACTGCCTCCATTTTTGAGTAGGGATATGAGATCTCATTTATATTTATTAGGGTAACATTTAAGTGAGTGGCTAATTCGGGCAGCTTGTATTTATTATAGAGTAATGTTAGCTGCAGAGCTTCTTCACTCCTCTGATTTCTCTTGCTTACCGTAGCTGTTCGAGGTTAGAACCCTGGGTCCATATCAATACTGGCAGGGTCTTCTTTTTCCAGACTGTTTTCAGCGGCTCTAGTGCATGTTTCATGCGGCAAAACTTCACTCCTTCAGAATGTTTGTATCATCTCTTGTTACAAATGCCAATGGCACAGCTGTAACAACCCATCTCTTTGTAAATAACATTGCTTTTGGTCAGTGTAAGATTTGACACTGCATATAAACAAACTTTGTCCGCCATTTTGAATATTTAATGTACCCTTGACCACTCAGCGTCAAGCTGAGTGTGACATCACGCCATCTTTTCTCTTTTTTGACTGAGCCTATTATGAAATGTGTGGGTGCATCTATTCAACCATAACCAGTTATGGTATTAGATCTGTCATGATAATCTTTTCCTTTGCAATAATAATAATAAAAAAAAAAAATCATTGGAACATCTGGAGCACCTATGGGCACTGCATGTTCAGTACCCCTTTTCCCCTTGGTCCTTTCTCCCCCGACTTGACCTACTCCTCTTGCCAGTTTACATTTTGGATATTTGCGCTCCTATTCTGCCTGCTTTTTGTGCATTTGCCCTCATATCCTGCCTGCCCGTCCCAGCTCTTCATTACCTTCTCATTTGCCCTGCCAGTCCAGTCTTGTAATGACCTGCTGTATTCACCTGCTACCATCAGGAAAGTGTTTGAAACAATTGTGGTCTCCTAATCTGCATTTGGGTTTAATAGTACCTTGTGACATTTATAACATCCTGGAAAAACCATTAATATGACCATCACTGTTAAGAGCAGACAGTCCAGTGAATTGTACAGAATCTGAATGAAACAGATGTGGCTTTTCAATTGTCTGAATACCATTTAAAAGGTCCCACACAATGCCGTTTTTCAGCAAGATACATTCCTGAATGTCAAAATGGGAGGTTGATAAACTTTCCAGAAAAAAAAAAATCCCATAAAAATAATTTTCTGGCTATTCCTGAGTAGTAATAACCATCCCTCTGAAGAACAGGCTGCTGTGAGTGGGTGTCTTTACAATGATAATGAGCTATGATCATTCTTAATTCATTTAGCTCACGAAATGGCACTGATTTGCATAAATTAGTCCATGAGGCTTAGTAAGCAATTCGTAGTTTTCAGGCATATGACTGCTGCATGCCCACGGAGGGCAAAACACCGTTTCATTATAGCGGTTAATTCTTGACACTCCATGTGGCTGCCATGCAAGCCTGTTATTTTTTCATTTGTTTCAGCCCACAGATATTTAGATCCCCTCTCAATAGAAGAACGATGTGTTAAACTCAAAGTTATATGCACTTGCGATCCATGTACAGCACCCAGTGCAGTACAGCCTATTTCAATCATTAAAAAGGCTAGCCAAGTCTCTAAAATTACCAGAACTTCGCTTAAGTGATTTTCAAATTTAATGTAGCTTGCTATCTTGTGGAGAATCCCTCCCTGTACACTTCTGCTAGGATGAGTACGTATGAATAGTTAGGCCTACATGTATTTTCGATCTAAATGCTGTCATATGGGAGGAGAAGGATAAAAATAAATCTTCATTGTCAAACCAGAGGTGAATGCTATTTAGCTACCTACCAAACATTAATTGTGATTTTACAACAGTGATTAAATCAGAATTAGACAGACGAAAGTCCACAATAAACCACAGCTTTCAGGATCTTTCGACCTTAAGTGGCTCAGATGGCAATGTTTCCAAACACAGCAACTTTGAATTGAGGTGAATGTAAATAACTGTTCCTCTGACAGAAATGTGTTGTTTTTTTATTTTATCTTTAATTTACTTTAAATGTGCCACACAATTCATCTTGCATCCTTTGACTTCACTTTTTCAAAATTCTTCAGTTAGCTAGGAGGCAAACAGAGCCACTGCCCCCCGATATCGTGCTTCAACCATCACCCGACAAAACAAAACACGCAATGAAAAAAAATATATATGATACAATACAACACAATAACGATTACATTCACAATGCTTTTCTACCTTTGTATTTGTAATTATTAGCTCATCTATTCCATCTCTCCTTATTCCCAACCTTCAGCCTCCCTAACTGTATCCCATCTTTTGGCATAATTTACAAGTCCTGTCTCATGGGCCATCACACACTCAATTCTACTGTAACACTTGACAAAATTTTTGAATTTCTCAATTCTTAATGCCTCAACAGATGTCAATCCGAAAAAAAAATATTTTTGCCAAATATATAATTATATTACAGATTAAGTGTGTTCCCTTTGTTACATCACCCAATAATACTTTAAATAAATGTAATTGTATACTATTATAATGAGATATCCAGTCTTGCACCTTTATCCAAAATAAGGCTATTATAGGACAGTACCAAAATAAATAGTCTACTGACTCCACTTCTTCCTGGCAGAATCGACGAAGGGGTGATGACTCTATTCCCCATATATTTAGTATCTTTTTAGTTGCTAAAAACTTATATATTAACTTATATCGTAAATATCTTATCTTTGGATCAAGTGATGTATTGTAAAGGATTTTAAAAACTTCGTTCCAAGGGACAGGTGTATCTAACATATTTTCCCAACTGTCCAGAATCCTGTGTGGCATAGTGACTAAATTCTTTATTCTTAAATAAAATGTGTATATATGTTTGTTGATCTTTATTCTCTTTCACCAATTTACCAATTTCATATGAGGCCCACAGACTAAATGTCCTCCTGTTCCTTTCATAATTTTTGATTTCCAAGCACTTGGTAAAGCTCCAATATGTTGATTATATTGTTGCAGTGCACAGACTGCTCCATAAAAACTAGTTAATTGTTTGTGAGACATGAGTTTATTATCCTCATTCACGATATCCCTTATAAAAATAATACCTTTATCCAACATAGGTTTCCAAAAAATCATCATTCTATCAACAAGTATATTAGAATTTAGCCATATTATTTGTTGTAGAACTTGTTCTGCATTTTCTGGTGGGTGAAATTGAAATTGTTACCAACTTTGTAGAGCTTCTTCCAGAAAAGTGGAGACACCAGAAAACATGTCATTAATTAATGCGAAATGCATAGGTTTAATCTGCAGAAATGGAAAGAAGCCTTTATCAAATATAAGATGGACACTTTTAAGTAATTTGCTAGAAAACCAGTTTGGATTGAAGTAGAATTTTTTGAAGTAGAATAAATTGATTTATTGCCTCGGTTTATCCCCTGCCCTCTCTTGTGCTCTTCTCGCCCCCTTGCCTAATTAGTCTGGTCAATATAAGTTTCTTGTGCCCCATCACTTGCTGCTGGATTGTTCTGCCTGTTCTGCCTCTCCCTTTTCTGTGAGCTTACGGAGCTTTTAGCTCGCCTTAGTTTTTGGTAAAGGTAATGCTAAAATGTTTAAAAATATTTTGAGCCTTTTATTAGGGACACCTCTTGCTCTCCAGCGGTCACCAGAGCAGGGATTGATTTCCTGGGGCAAAGTTCTTGGTCATTCTGTGGATGTGCAGTTCTGCAGGCACAGCAGTTTGGATTGACTGCCTGGCTTCTGATCCCTGGTCAGTTCCTGACCGCGGCTTTGAAATGCCCTCTGCTACGAGAAGCAAATTGGCTGACTCGGGCTGTCCCCTACCTCGAATTACCGACGCCCCCTTCAACTCCTCTGATCTTGTTGGGGCTCAGTAAACACCCCAGAGGCACCCTCGCAGTTAATCTGCCTGTGGTTCTTTCTTGTGCTGTTTGCAACAATCCAGTGTTATTATTTATTCAAAAAGCAGTCCAATATAAAATGACAAGCGCACAACAGCAGACGTAGATTAACCTTAGCCCGAGCATTCCATCTTAGTGTATTCAACTGGTCATAGAAAAATATCTCTAAGACAGGGTTGATGAAGAGCTGTGTTGGGAATATGCTTTTCATAAAATTCCAAAATTAGAAATTTGAAAATGAAACTCATTGCATCCAATTAATTAGTCCATGCAAGATGTTTGTTCGCCCTGATAAATGGGAGTCACACTCATGATCATGCACTCAAGATTTACCTGTCTTTTGAATAAAACAGTGGTTTTCTTTTGCTGTTTATTTTGTCTCCATGGTGCAACCAGAGGGTCCTCTCTTTCCCCAGAGAAAATTGAGGCATCACAGTTTCAGAAAACATTAAAATTGTTTTCTATTTTATTCTATTCTGCTTTCTTTTGGAACCCTGATATACAACCCCAATTCCAAAATAGTCGGGACAAAGTGTAAATTGTGAATAAAATCAAAACGCAATGACTTTCAAATCACACCAGCCAGTATTTTATTCACAATAGAACAGAGATAACATAGCAAATGTTGAAAATGAGCAATTTTACAGTTTTATCCACAAAATGAGCTCATTTAAAATTTCATGGCTGCTACAGTTCTCAAAAAAATTGGGACAGGGGCCTGTTTACCATGGTGTAGCATCCCCTCTTCT